>CM002493.2:9872500-11122500 GCA_000573905.2 Oryza punctata
CGGTATTGTAGAAGATACGAGTTCACTAACACTGACTTTTTGATGCTACATGTATCTCCTCTCCAAGCTTCCAAATAGAGGTTGGCTTGAGGCATCCATGCTCTCAATTTATATTTGGAGTTAACTAAGAATAATAGTAATACAGTGTGAGCTGCAATGTTATTTATATCATCAGGTTCAACTACAATGCAAAGATGATCAACAGACTCTAGATATTCAATAATAAAAACTTCTCGTAGGAAAACAAAACAACCACTATTATTGCGTACACGAGGAGGGTAAAAAAAGAATCTGTGTTTGCTGTATGTTGAATGGTCGAGAAATCTTGTGCATAACCAAAAAAAAAAAGTTCCCATAAAGAGATGTGACGGCAGAGAGAGAGTTGACGTAGGAACAAATGAAATTGCGAATACTCCCCACTATGTATGCATGACATAAACAAAATAATTTAAAAAAAATCGTCCACGTAGCAGTCAATTGCTCCCTGATTGAACCATGCCTACTATGCATACAAATATTATTCACATCACGAAACAACATGAAAACATCAAGATCGAGTCTTCCAAGTGTCAGAATCCGATTTGGCCACTTGTTATATCATTGACTTCAAACGGTCGCAATATGCATACGAGTATGTTTTTTGGAACCATGAGTACTTGATGGAAAACTCTTGGAGTTCTCTTTCAAACGGATCCAACGTCATCTCCAACTTCCATCTAAGTCGTTCACAAGCACGGAACAATGTGTTGCACCATCAATAATGGGTCTATGGACTTGTAATTTCGTCTGAGACCCCGACCCAAGTAGGACCCATGTGGGTGCACTCCAATCTGGTAGAGCACGACCTAGAGACTCCTTGGTTGTCCTCCCACCTCGTTAAATAGCTAGGTACCTCTTCAGATTTCTTCAATTTTATTTAGATTAAAGTCTAGCAATTGCTACTTTTCCAGGTAAAGCCGTGATCAATTAAGATCGTCATTTTACCGTTATGGAATCCCAACTTATCGTTTGTGTTCATTTCCTATTTACAATATCATATTGCTTTTATCTTATTCATACTTGTTTCCTCAATTCGCTTGTAGTAAATAAGGTTGATTGGCAAGATTAACAACTCATGTAGAGGTGTATCAATCGCTAAGACGCAACATAACAATGTACCGTACGGTTGTACTCGGATCGTCAATATTTCTTTCAAATCATAGTTATCATCAACTCTCCGAAAGATTAGGTCAATTAGAGCCGTGAATGTATCGAGTAGAGCTCAGCGCTTATCACTCCTTCACTACAGAAATCTTCTACCATGCGTACTCCAATCTCTACTTCTTTGGAATGATGTCTAAGAGCTTAGATAGGCAACATCTCAATTAGATCATGAGTTGAACATGGAGTTGTGTAAAGTTAATTAAACTGCCGGTAGAGGATCACAGAGCTCGCCAGTAATAATTAACATCAGTGGCGTAAGCTTGCTCTCATACATTGTCGGCGAGAGATATGCGTGCCTCACAATTACCATCCACCACTCACCATACGTGCCTCATAAATCTTCCATGAAAAGTAACACGCTGAACTCACCTCAGCGTAGAAACGGCATGCGGCCGAGCAGCATCCACCTTGCTGATTGGCCGATGGATATCGCAAGACGGCATGGCTTGTAGATAGCCATATCATATCAGTATTCGTTGCTACTGGTATGCATGTTGGTTTGAGCTAGCTAGACAGGGCGGATAAGAAGATGCTGCTGTGAACATTGGGCCGCCTGGTTATCGTGCCCTCCAATGCCTATTCTTATCCATAGTACTCGCTTCATTTTAAAATATATAATACTGTTGATTTTTCATATAATATTTAACCATTTATTATATATATATAATTATTATTTATTTTTTACTTGTTTGATCATCAAATAGTTTTAAATATTTATACTAAATTTTTTTTAAGATGAATGATCAATGTTACGAGAAAACGTTATATATTTAATGGAGGTAGTATCACGTAACAGCTACTAAAATCTGTTTATATGAGACCATGATACTTTTTCATACCAGTCAGCATAGATATGATTGGGTGCTATGGCATATTAGCACCATGTAAATATTACAATGAAGCATCTTCTGAACAACACGCTAATTTGTTCTCTGATAAAATCGCTCACAAATTATTTGCTCGAGTATGCCGTAGCAGAGATCATTGCCTCTCTACTTTGTTGTAACAAGCTGCAAAGTATCTTCTCGCTCTTCTGACGAGAGAGGAAGGCTAAAATATGGCCTGGCATATATAACGAATTGGATTACTTATGTGTAGTATATATGCAAAAGAAAATATACTCCCTCCATCCCATCCCATGATACAAGGCACCTACCTTCAAAACATTTTGACCTATAATTAGTATAATATTCATTGAATTGCACTTGCTAAAAAATATACCATTGGATTGACAACATTTAAATTTACTTTCATATGGTTATAATTTTGTTAATACAAACCTTATAATATATAAGAAACTATAACATAATGATTAGTTTTGAAATCCGTATCAAGTTTGATCATATCTTATATTATGGGATAGAGAGAGTAGTAGTCAACACCCACTAGTTCAAATCCTTTATACACACAACACTTTTAGGGGCAGAAACTACACAAACTTAATTAGCATTTCCCCTACGGAGTTGTACAAAGTCAACAACCATTTTGGGGGCGCAAGCATAGGCAACCCACGGCTGATGACTGGGTGGGGCGCGCGGTGGTTTTCTAAAATGATTGGAAGATCATAAAAAGCAATCAAAGATAAGATCGAAGAAAATGAAATGCACGTGGTGGTCATTATAGCGGTTCCTTCAGATCCTAGAAAGCATCCAAAAAAAGGCTATGAAACTACCGAGCAAAGGCAAAAAGACAATAGGTAGATACATAAGGTCGAGTCTCTTCAAAAAAAATCAGACAATGTTTAAGCGCGGCTTGACATTTCTTACCTATTGTATGTAAGTCTTCGTTTCAGTCCTCCTAGTGGCCATTGCTCCTAGTATGATTAGTTGTGATGGGCTGCGAGTTTACAGGGAGATAAATGATCTTTCAGATTGGTCAAGACTCATGTTTATGGCCCCTTCTATATCGTTATGTCGAATCACGACCTAAAACAAATTCAATGAAACAACAACCATATAGATGGGGCCATAAACAACAGTCTTGACAAATTCCAAAGATCATTTGTCACCCCAGGAATTCACAGTCCATCACAACTACTCATACTAGGAGCAATGATCAGTAGGAGGACTTAAACGAAGACTTCTATACAACAGGTAAGAAAATGCACCGACCCCCGCAGAGTTACTCGCGGCCAGCAGTGGAGTAGTGCCTTAAGCTTTTTATCATTCTGGCATCGAGTTATTTTGCCGCCGGATCTCCTTTGAAGTATCACTACCACAATAGAGTTTACCACCAAATTCGGGATGGATTGGTGTGATTCCTCTACACCTAGGACACTAGAATATCGAACCATAACCATGAACGAGAAAAGGCACGAGAGAAATATTGGCTACTAATTATGTAGAAGGGTTAACTTTGGGTGCTACATTTGGAACACTTGATGACTTGATTTATATCTACAGTTGTCTCCCACAATTCAGCACTTAATGTAAGATTATTCCCAACAAGTTATTACACATGATCGCCCAGCTAACATAACTTATGGTTACTATCTAAATACATGCCTCGATAGATGATTGGTAATGCCACGATGGGACAATATAAATATATGTGCCACATACATACACGGTTAACTATGTTCTTGCTATTGATGCAACACCATTGTTGTGGCTTGGCCGGACAGCGTTTCTGATCAGCTTGGCAGGACCACTTTCCTGCTCTCCCCCGTGCCAACTACGATGACTTCACAGTGCTCACGTGTCAGACTTGAATTGCACTGCACAATTGAAGTGTCCAGGGCAGGTGACATGGTATTCAAGAGGTTTCTTTTGGATGGGCAATCTGATTCCGATTATTGTTATATGAGCAGGACGCTCTTGTTTTCACTGATGCCTCTTAGTCCTAGTATTTGGACTAGAAGATAAGAGGAAGATACATAGATGGTTGAGGCAGGCATCAGGCATGCATGCTCCAAAATTTGTAATAAAAAAGAACTAATTAATGGGAGTGTGAGCTGAAAAGTGAGGGCAAGATTTCATCTGGTTCAACTACAAGTCTATGGTGTACATAGTTTGGTTATCAGCCGTATGAGTGTTAAATGGGAAACCCTCATTTCTCGGATATCAACCAAATAGTTATGAAATAATATTATAAAATATATTACTTCACAACCTGCACATATTGAGAGAGAACATAATTTCTAAAGTCAATGGATCCATCCAGGGTGGTCGCAAGCTAGATGCTCATTACAGGGTGCAGAACGCATCGCGGCCAAGCTAGAGTGCGTGATCGCCTCACCTGAGCTACTCACCGAACTGCTCTTCCAGGCCTGCACTAAACTAGAACAAACCGAAAGCTTCAGTGGATCCAGCTTGGCCTGGTTTATATATGAACAAACTTTTGTGAACTGCAGGTTTATCTGTTTTCGGATGCATCCTAGTCCTATTATTCTGCACCAAGAGATACAAAAGGTCCTAATAAGACGTCACATTGGTGCCATTGCAATAGATACAGTTCCATGGAATTAGCATGGACTATATTAGACGGTGCTCATGATGTATATATATCTATGTCCATTATAGAGTCAGGTTGAGCCAATCGTCCGTGCATACACCCCATTTATTCAGAAACAGTAAGGGTACGTACCATGTTTTGCTCCTACAACAACCAACGTACAGTAATGCCTTTTACCTGCACGTAGTCAGTACTTTGTGCTCCTGATTGACAATGTCGATCTACGTGAGGAAGTTGGATTTATTATAAGAGGATCACAGAGAATAGATTAATTGTTCCTCTATTAGTGTTTATGTCTGCAGCGATGCTCCGGTACTCTCTACTTGTAGTATTATACTACCAGTAATATTACAGGTAGATTAGTAATTTATTAATACAATGATTACGAGTATATAATTTTGTCATTTATGTTTTTTCCTGACTAGATTGATAAGTGGTTATCCATTTTGCTGGCGTTGCTCGTATTCCATCAAAAAACCAAAAAAGAAGGAGTAGTCACTGCTAAATAACAATTATACCCCTATTTTTTAAACAATAATGTGACTCTACATTTTTACTACCGCTAACTATGGTGGTAGTAGTAATCTGAACCCTTCGATTAAATGAGATTAATGGTTCAGATTATTTTCTACTACTAGCAGAGAGCACCCACTACTACAAAACTCCTCATAGGGACCGACCTTATAGGTGCCGGTTCATTTAAAACCGGCACCTATGAGCTTTTTTCCACCTCTCCGCAGGATGAAAAAACATAGAACCGGCACCTATACTATAGGTGCCGGTTTTTCAATAGAACCGACACCTATAATATAAATATAGGTGTCGGTTCTAGAGAAAAACCGGCACCTATAGTATAGGTGCCGGTTTTTTACCAGAACCGGCACCTATAAATTTAGTATAGGTACCGGTTTTTTATAAAAACTGGCACCTATTTAAAAAACCCGGGAACCACGCGGTACCGCCGGCCAGCCTTATCCATCCATACCCCCCACACCGTCCATCCATCTATCTCTCTCATCCTCTCCCTTATCCAACCATCTCTCTCTCTCTCATCCTCTCCCTTATCCATCCATCCATCTCTCTCTCGTCGTCTCTCTCTCTCGAAGCCGACGGAGAAGGATGGGTGGCGGCCCTCTCCCTGCCCGGGGGCCCTCCCCCTTCTCTCCTCCTCCAGGGCGGTGCGGCGGTGGAGAAGGCCGGCCGACGCGGGCGAGGTGGCGGCGCAGCGGTGGAGAAGACCGGTCGGCACGGGCAACGTGGCGGCGCGGCGGTGGAGAAGACCGGCCGGTGCGGGCGAGGGCGCTGCTGGCACAGCGGCTGACGGCTGGAGGAGGCTCGCCCCCCTCTCGCCTTCCTCTCCTCGCGGCGGCGCGGGTGAGGTGGAGGCTGGCGCGGCGAGGTGGCGGCGACGGTGGTGGTGGTGGAGGGGGTCTGGATCTCGCCGGCCTCCTCTCTCCCAGGGGACCTCCCCCCTTCCCTTCTCCTCCTCTTCCGGCGCGGCGTTGGGTGGTAGCTGACGGTGTGGAGACAGGCACGTCTAGGTGGCAGCGTGGAGGCCGGGCGAGGTGGTGGTGGCGGCGGTGGAGAAGGCCAGCGGCAGTGTAGGGGGCTATCTTTTTTTTATTTTTTTAATAGTATAGGTGCCGGTTTTAGAACCTGCACCAATAAAATTGAGGCAAAGGTGCCGATGAATATGTGCCGACTGGGAAACCAGCACCTATAGCCGGTTCCCAACCGGCACCTATAGGGGTTTCTGTACTAGTGACGGAGTGAGGCTCTTATGATGGTACTAGACACACAAGAAGGTATATCCCCATCCATCATTATTTTATCCACAACTTTAGCAGAATGCCCTATGCTTAATGGACATATATATAAGAAAAACATGAACGTAATATATATGAACTATATTTTCGCAAAATAATGGAGACAAAGTAAACAACATTAATGGAATGTCAATTACGAAAAATGCCCTATGGATTGGGTATCAATTAGATGGTGCGTCATTGGTGTACAAGGATATGTGTATCTATCTTCAAAGCTGTCTTTTAAGGTTTCAAGGATGATATGCCTTCTAGGACTTCTGGAAGTAAGTCTACTACACGAGTTATCTATGCCTCTCTCATCTACGAGGAACGTATTGATACGTGGTTGATCCCTCATACGTATACGTCAAGTTCACTACTGATCTTTAATATTAGAAAAAAACACGTTTATCTCGGTTCAAATAGGAACCGGTACCGAAGAATATCTTTATCACCGATTCAAAAGCCCAATGGTACTTTACGATTTTTAGTCTCGGTTGGTGACTAAAAACTGATATTTAGTCCAACTGGGACTCTAAAGATGGAAGATTTTTAATCTCGGTTAGTAGCACCAACCCTGACTAAAAATTGATCTTTAGTTCCGATGGTATTTACCAACTTAGATTAAAGATATTTTTAATCCTCGTTGGTGTTACCAACCCGGATAAAAAATACCTCCAATGTTAGTTTAAAAAGAAAACATATCTATTCAAGTCAGATTTATATAGGAGGTGAGATGGTAACGCGCGTGAGGATTGAGATGAGTGATCTTGAGTTCGAATGTCATAACAAGATGGAATTAAGCATTCCGGTTGTACAACCGGATAAAAAAAGGTTGTTAACTGGGAGTAAAGCTCCCTTCCCCATTGGTGGTTGAACCTACAAGGTTGTTATTGGAATTAAAAAGTCTGGAGGCAATTTTGAGTTGTGACCAACGGTAAGGAACCTTACATATTTTGTTGTGCAGTACTAGCTTATTAATGGAGAAAAATAGAAATATACCCTTTTTCCCTCTGTTTTGCATGAATATTCCCATCTCAAGAGATTTCGCAAAAATATGTTGTCGTCGCGTTGCAAATGTGCGAACTCGTGGCAAGTCCGCGTCATGTGGAAGCGAACTTGTAATCGTCAGGATTTTGTGGACGGAAGCAGTAAAGTCACTCGCGACCTTGCTAATGGGAGCAGCGAGGCAGGCGAGTTCCGCGCGAGTTAAAAGGCTGATTAGCGACACCACATATATCCTAAACATGTGCTCACTTCAAGTAAAAATAAATAAATAATGTGTTCACCCACTGCAACAAAATTATGAACGAGATAGATGTTGCATGTGGACCAAAATGCACGCGTGTGTTCAGGTGTGTGCTGCGCGAGTTCACGGGAACTCATCTGTCACCCGCATGTTCGCTGCTACCGTCCACGAAATCACGAGATGGAGGATCATGAGTTCATTTCCTGACCTTGCGAACTCGTCACATCTTCATAGCGCAACCACAATATATTTTTGGCTACTCCCTTGAACCGGGTATACTCATCCAAAACGATAGAAAAATATATATATTTTCAAACGATAGAGTGCGTTGATACATTAATTCAAGTTCATGGTTTAATTAGTGTAATTTTGAACATAGGGCGACATATAATGCAGCAGGTTAACACGTTGGATAGAAACAAACTGCTTCCTTTGTCCAAAAATAAGGTGATTTTGAACCTTTGGCCTACCCCAGATCTATCCAGAAATTGAGGAATTTTATCTTTTGAGAACCGCTTAGGGTGTGTTTGGTTCGGTGGACGAGCCTGATGGGCAGTGGCGTGGATTGTAGGGGCCAAACTGGGTGGTGGCCCGCAAGTCAAAAACCAAAAAAAATATTATTAGGTATTAATTTACAACATGCAACATCTATTTGGCCCAATAGGCTCATGAGCCTACAGCCCAGCACGATAGCTTATAGGTTATAGAAAGAAACAGCAAGCTGCAAGCCCATCAGTATATTGGGTGATTGGGTCGTTGGCCATATGCCCACAGGCCACAGGCCACATCGATCAATATCTCCATGACTCTACAGTCCACCGATCCAGCTTCTTCCCCTCTCCTTCTCGTCTACTGCTCATCTGCAGATCTGCTCCTCACGGGAGGGGTGGAACCGGTGATGGGCGGCGACGGACTGCAGCGCCAGCGGACAGTGGTGTAGCGGGCACAGGCGGCACCGCAGCGGGTGGTGACAAGAGAGCAGCGGACAGTGGGTGGTTGCCGGCCGTCGGCGTATGATGTATTGCAGGATGGAAGTAGGCAAGTGGCGATCCGCGATCAAGTATCAAACGTAGATAAATCCAAGTCCAGCCGGTATTTTTCTCTTCTTAAATCCTAATTTATTACTAGTTAATTCATATGACATGTACATTAATAATTTTTTAAGTATATATATGCCTCCTTTTCTCTTACCTAGGGAATTTCAGCATTAGGTCTTTAGGTATGTAGTTCTGTACTCTATGTCATGGCACTCAATTAACCAATGTTGTAGTGTGGTAGTAGTGCTCTATGAACCAATGTTATCTACTTATGTACATGTATATAGTGAGCAATATGATACATATAGTGAGCATTATTAATCTCAGCTTGCATTCTGTAACCTAATATGACAATATCAATCTATATCCATATTTCTATGAATTCTAGTGGTCAAAGAACAACCTTACTTTCTGGCCCCCTTGGAATTTTGCTGAAGCTCTGCCACTGCTGATGGGAGATAGCCGACCGATCTTTTGTGGTGTTTGGTTGGAGGGCAGGGTGGATGGGGCGGCCCAGAAAAGGGAATATTACCTCAATATGCTGGATGAGTGTATCCGACCGATTTAGCTGGATGAAGCCATCCAGTTTTGGTCTGGGTGATGTGTCCTATTCTGATTGGCTGTGGTTGGTTTGATTTTTTTGTTAAACAAGCTTCATATGATTTTTTCTCCTAAACCGATTATCTAATTTATGATTTGATTGCGTCATTATATTTGTTATAATTAAATCTTTAAAATATATATATATGACAAATAGGTCCTACTAATTTTTGGCTTATCTCATCCATACTATATCCCTCTAACCAAACAAGAAATTTGATCATCCTATCCATACAAACCAAACAAAAAATTGGATCACCATATCCAACAAAATATGGATAACCATATCTCATTCATGCATGATCGTGAACCAAACACACCCTTAACTGTCTACCAACGGATATTTTCTTTGTATTAATCAGGAGAGTATATTTGTCGTGTTCTCTACTTAGTAGTATTTTACTACTAATATTGATGTTGATTGTTGATTTATGAGTTAGAAAATGTTATTGCACTGTTGGAAGTTAAGTTGTAGTACAAATTAGTAGTTATGATCAGTTGGATTAAGAAAGATAGATGTTCTAAATTAATTTCCACTACCCGGTATGGACCATCGCGAAACACCTCTAGTGTGTGGCATTTTGGTCTGTTTCTTTAGCTCGGTACTATTTTCCTTCGAATACTACAAATTAATTAATTTTGAGGCTGATCGAGTATTTCTGAAATGGTTATACAACATAATAAACTCGTTCAAAACTCTACAGATCCATCCAAGTAAACTAATATACATATTTATAATGAGGGGAGTGGATTTTGATCCCTCGAGGGGATGTCCTCTCGTTATTTGTATATCACTCAAATTGTTATGGAAAAATTTAAAATTTTTGAGAAAATGTATTAATATGTGATATATCACTCCACAAACATGCAAATTCAAATTCAACTTCTACATTTCGCATGAAAAAACAAATTAAACTGCACCTAGTTAATATATATTCACAGTCAAATTTATTTTTTTTGTTACGAGATGTAAAAGTTGAACTTGAATTTGTATGTTTATGGAGTGATATATCACATGTTAATACATCTTCTTAAATATTTTTAAATTTTTTCATAACCATTGGGTGACATGCAAATAACTACAATATGTTGGTGACCGACAGTGTCCACATCACCATGGTTCACACGAAAGCTCAGGGTCGTTCAGGAGCGGTTGGCAACTTCTCCACAAAAAAAAGACAGGAGCGGTTGGAAACTTCTCCACAGAAAAAAGACGTAGCTCATTAGTGGTTAATAATAAATATTAGTCAAAAACTTGAAAATTAGATTAATATGATTTTCTTAAAGCAACGTTTCTATATGTTTTCGTTTACAAATAGTGTTTAGCAGTTCAGAAAACGTGTGCGTGGAAAACGAGGGAATAGAAGTTAGGAGGTAGCTAGGGTGCCGAAAGCAGACAGCCATGATTCAAGCTTGGAGAAGGATTGACATTAACACAACAAAGTTTGACGCATTAATAATATAACTATATACTTCAATAATAAAATCTAAGCACCAAAACGATTTCTTGTTCAATATATGTTATTCACAAAACTTGAGCTGGACTTAAAATGTTCAGAGAAAAGCGTCCAAACACTACTACACAAACTCTCATAGGGATTAGCCTTATAGGTGCCGGTTCATTTAAAACCGGCACCTATGAGCTTTTTCCCGCCTCTCCACACGATGAAAAAATATAGAACCGGTACCTCTACTATAGGTGCTAGTTTTTCAATAGAACCTACACCTATATTTCTATTATAGGTGTCGATTATAGAGAAAAACTGATACCTGTAGTATAGGTGTCGTTTTTTAACAGAACCGACACCTATAAAATTAGTACAGGTACCGATTTTTTATAAAAACCAGCACCTATCTAAAAAACCGAGAGGCTAGCCATCCTATTTTGACCGACCAAATCGCGATCCTTATCCACATCTCTCTCTCGCATCTCTCGCCCCTCCTCTCCTTTGCCTTCCGATGGCTGGAGCGGTGGCGGTAGCCGACGGAGGATGGGCCACGGCCCTCTCACGGGGGCCCTCCCCCTTCTCTCCCCCTCCAGGGCGGCACGGCGGTGGAGAAGGCCGGCCAGCAGGGCGAGCTAGCGGCCGACCCAGGTGAGTTTGGCGGCCGGCGCGGAGGCCCCCTCCTCCAGCGGGCGCGGGTGAGGTGGCGGTCGGCGCGGAGGCCCCCTCCTCCAGCGCGGCGCGGGTGAGGTGGCGGCTGGCGCTGTGGCCGGCGCGATGAGATGGCGACAACAGCGGTGGTGCAGGAGGCCTGGATCTCACTGGCCTCCTCTCTCCCGGGGGACCTCCCCCATTCCCTTCTCCTCCTCTCTCCCAGGGACCTCCCCCATTCCCTTCTCCTCCTTTAACACGGCGTGGGGTGGCGGTCGGCGCGGGGAGGTGCCGGCGCGGTCGCCAGATCTCGCCGGCCCCCTCTCTCCCGGGGGACCTCCCCCCTCCTCCAGAGCGGTGTTGTGTGGTGGCGGTGGCGCGGAGGCCGGCGTGGCGAGGTGGCGGCGCGGAGGCCGGCACAGCTAGGTGGCGGCGTGAAGGCCAGGCGAGGTGGTGGTGGCGGCGGTGGAGAAGACCGGCATGGGCAATTGGCGGCTGGTGGCAGTGTAGGTGCTATTTTTTTTATTTTTTTAATAGTATAGGTGCTAGTTTTAGAACCGGCACCAATAAGATTGAGGCAAAGACGCCGACCAATAGGTGTCAGTTGGGAAACCAGCACCTATAGCCAGTTCCCAACCGGCACCTATAGGGTAGTAGTGAAATTAACTTTACAAATTAAACTAGCTTGATGTCCTTCTGTGGCTATAGAGCGTAGATCTATTATGAACTTAAGATCCGAGCTTGTCTCTGCTCCCTGATTTTTGTCATGGTCACTGCTGAATGTCTTATATGAACAACCTTTTGCCTGATGTCTAGCTCCTGCTGAGCTGATGGTCTCAGCTCAGCCTGTGATCTGGCCGGCAGTGCGTGATGCCATAATAGCATCCATGGACACAAAAGTGACACCCAAGAGGTCCATCATCGCTCTTGGGAGTGACCTCGAAGAAACGTTTATAAGTGACATATGGCTGTGTTTCACGATGCCTCCTAGCCTTAGCAGCAGTGTCTAGAGAACTCTCGGTGGGGTGCAATTGTGGGCACAGATGGTTATAGTCTTGTCGACTGTAACATGTGTGAGAGGTTACGTATAACTATCCCTTTGTCACATTTTTTTTCAGTTGCGATCTATGAACAAGAAATTAGTGAGATGTAAAAACTGGCTATAATCGATTATCATTATATGGCACTACTTAAAACCCTCTTCTATGTCGTTCTCAAGGATGACGAGCCTTCTTTGTATTTCGGATGCTACAGTATATATCCACATCAGTTATCCATGCCTTCTCATTTAGAAGTGATATGTTCCATGCGAAAGCTTGACATTGTACATATGAGGCTCCTTAAAGGACAACATGATTCTAAAGAATTTCCTAATTATGCTGTGTTCTTTGATGCCACCTGACCCTACAATATTTGCACTAAAAGATATGGAATGGTTAACTACTAAAATCCTATGGCTTCCCTAAGGTTAATAACGAATCCTAGAGCTGCTAAAGAAACTTAAGGGAAACAAAGTATCCAAAAGGGTGCAAGTACCGGACCCAAGGGAAAGAAATGGTTCCCTAGATTTTGTCCGAGTTCCTACAAAAGCTTAGTTGATAAGGACACAACTTTGTGCCACATCAGCTCTAGGTAGTCCCTTATCCTTCCTTTTTATTTTCTTGAGATTTTTACCCCTTGCAGCCACCGCTCTCCAAATACAAAATTTCAGCCCATTTATGCACCCCCTTATATGCTCAGGCAAACTCTATGCATCTAATTCTCTCTTGTTTCTTCTTTCAAACCAATGGTAAGCATGGTCATCCTCACCAGCTGCCCAAGCTCAAGCTTCACTACGCAGCCATTGGAGGGATCCACTACTACATAACTTATTTTTTACCGTGTTACCTAAAACATAAATGTCTCGGTTAGATTTAGAATCAGTACTAAAAATATTTTTAGTACCGGTTCTAAAAGTCCAAGTCTCAGAAACATTTTTAGTTCCAGTTTGTATTATTAACCGGTACTAAAAATGCATCTTTAGTACCGATTGGCAACACCAACCGAGATTAAAGATGGAGAATCTTTAGTTCCGATTTTTTAAAGTACCGATTGGTAACACCAGTCAGGACTAAATATATTTTTATTACTGGTTGGTGTTACCAACCAATACTAAAAATGTCTTCAGGATTAATTCAAAAAGAAAGCATCTCCATTCAAATCAAATGTGTAACGCGCGTGAGTATTGAGGTGAGAGATCATGAGTTCGAATCGTACATCCCACATATTTTTTTACTTCGTATGTATCTTTAATACTGGTTATTTCAATCGGTACTTAAAGATCGACATCTTTAGTCTCGATTTGCTACAATTAGTTCTACAACCAGTACTAAAACGGATTCCCAACCGATGTTAAAAATGGTTCTCCGCTAGTGGTTGCTTCCAATGCTGCCGCTGGAGGAGCTCCCCTGGTGCACTACTACGCTATATTCTTTATGTTCAGATCTGAGTTTTTCTTACCGCATAATCCTTCTACTCCCCCTTGTTAATTTGTAAAGCCTCTGCCACGGTGGGTGAGCGTGTGCTGCCTTCTCCACCAGGGGCTGAGCCTAATGGGCCGGAAAGCGTAATTTTAAATATTATTGCTTAACTGCTTACCTCAAATTTTCACTATGTAAACACCCCCTCAGCTCAGTAACATGTACCCCATCTAGCCCATACGCAGTGCAGCAGGAAGGCCCAGAGGCTTACTGGCTGAGCTCGCACGACTCCTCGATCGCCATAGGGACACGACACCTCGATCACCTTATTACGGAATAAGTTCACTTTGACACTCTTAAATATAGTTTCAATTTAATTCATGTCCCAAGATATCTGGAATTGTAGTTAGGGATATGAATTAGATTGAAACTATATTTTTGAGGGAGTCAAAGTGGACTTATTCCCCTAGCTGCGACACCACGTCGCACGCCTGCAGAGGCCCATATTCTCTCTTCTTTTTATCTTCCTTTTCTCTAATCCCCAATACTCATCAACCATCAACCATCAACCATCATTGCGTTTGTTCAACCGCAATGGCTCGCCGCCTCGCCCTGACATCCTCAGGCGATTGATCAATCATCGTCCCATCGTCGTCGTTGCCGTACGTCTTGCCATCTAGCCAGAAGAATCTCTCGGCATGGCAAGATACAGTTATAAGCCCACATCCCCACAAACTATTACCTTGCTTTCACTGCTAGAGTGCTGCTCGTCTAGATTGATCACAGGAAAAGGTATTGATTTTTCTTCTCTTATTTCTAATCTAGTAAGTTTGATTCCTTTCCAAGAAAATCTCTAAAATTTAAAAAGTTATTGGTTGAATTATGTGACTGTTGATAGTTCTTTTCACCTTGTTCGCATTAGGTTTTGATAATTGAAACTTCCAGTACATCTCTCAATTGAGATTTACATAATTGGAGTAACCGAGTAAGAAACAAAAATAGCATTGGATTCCTGCAGCCTGCCGCCCGCAACAGTATGTTCATTTCCCTTGCATCTTTGTCATTCTATTGCGTGGTTATTTTATTTTTCTTTTTAACTTGATTGTGTGCGTATAGAACTATCTAATTCATATGTTATGTTCAAATTTCTCTGAAGATAGGCACCATTTAGTAGCACCAGATACTCTAAAAGGTAATGAATTTAATTTTACCTTTATACCTGTTTACTGGATACATTTTTAGTTGAAAATTAAGATGTTTCTGTAAAATCAAAGATGTTTTTGATTGTTATTCTGTGAGGAACAATTGGCATTGGAGATTATTGGTTTTGATATTTGGAATTTATTTGCGAAGTGGTTTTGGAGATGATTGGATTTCACAGGTGATATACAGGAACTGCTGGATTCGGTCCGGTCAGACCGGGCAGTGGCTGCCGGTTAGACCGGCGTGTATTGCACGGTCAGACCGGCGCAGCCCGCGGTTTGATCGGTCGACGTTGTGTTGGTTTCGGTTTCGGGTTGTTTGTTTGGAAATCCGTGATTGTTTCATGAATATGACTTCTAGATGGATACTATGCGTATGTAATACCGTTGTTTGCTAACAATGAGTCAGTTGGGGATAGCTTGGTCTCGGAATATGGTTTCTTTGTTTGTTCCATGTGTAGGTGAATTAATGCCGGGAGAGTATTTGCGGTGACAGACGGGGAGTCGGCTTGGGGATAAGACGACGTCCAGAGTGGTCAGAGATCATGCGGGATACTAAGGCTAAAGTTCAATGCACGTGAAAGGTGAAGGTTCCATATAGCATATGATGGAGGTATTGTGTGCGTATGGGATGTGGAGTCGAATTTGGAAGGAGTCCAAATTTGATGGAATTGGTTATGTAAAGTTTGTTTCTTGTACGAGAAGGTTTCCTAGGGTGATTAGGACTTCTAGTATGAGTTTGGTTCGTGGCTTTAGGCTACCTACCTTGGGTATAAATAGAGAGGGAGCGTGAGGTTTCCTGGTATCGCTTTTGAGAGCAATTGAGTTGATAGTTTTGTTAGGGTTTCGAGTTTAGTCGAGATTTTTGTAAGGAGTGCTGTTGGTGCACTTTATAAACACAGAGAGAATAAATAAAGTCGTTATCCACTTTAAGAGTTCTTTGATTTGTGTTTCACCGGGCTTCGGCGGTCCAATCGGTGATATACCGGCGGTCAGACCGACGGTAGATCGGCGATCAGACCGGCGGCGTCAACAGGCAGAAGCATGCAATCTTGGCAGTTCGATCGGAGTTTGATCTCGGTCAGATCGATGTGTACCAGGCGGTCAGACCGGCGCAACACCTTCGGTCAGACCGCGATCCATCGAATTTGAGGGTAACTTTTTTCCCGCTAAAACTTTTGGTTTTTGGCCATACCAACCATTCACCCCTCTCTGGTTGGCTTAATTCTTGCTGTTCGATCCTACAGTTTCTATTCTGGTTTTCTTGTAGACTATTGACTTTATTGATGATGTTGAGGTTGGCAGCTATGAGAATGTATTTGTCTAGATCTATTGTCCCATTTATGATTTACGAAGTTCCCCTCGATGGCTTCTTTGCCTCTTTTATTTCAGCAAGCTTTTTCTCTCGCTGCTCACTGATGTTGTTGTTAAAAATTGCCATGGATAGTCAATTATAGCAGTATTAAGAGTAATGTCTTGTTATACATATGGCAAAGAGATACATCATCCTTAATTTCTTAATTTTATTCGCCATTGTTCTCCACCACCACGTAGGGGTGGAATTGGGCCTAGGGCTAGGGCAGCTTGGGCTCGAGCCCCCATCGTGAAATTTTTTTATCGACTAGTACCCACATATTTTTCAGATTTTCCTAAATGGCTATAATCTAGCCCTACTCGTCTGGTCAAGCCCCACACATGGTTTGTTTCTGCCCCAGATCTCCCAGAGCTGGACCGCAATGCAGATGGTGGAATAATAACACATGCGGTGTGGTTTGAACTGAGCTCGTACGTGTTGATGTTTTACTCCCTATCTTTCTGTGATATTTTTCATTTATTTAGTATATGCTCATTGACAGATTATCTTGATTTGAGACTGCTTTTTTTTATCTGTTTTGTAATATCTATGGACAGGAATTTATTGAAGAACAACAAATTTTTCTCAAACCTGCCATTCTACTGTTGCAGCAAGATTAGTATCGAGTGGTTACAGCCATTCAGAAGCTTATGTGATATTCTTCTTCTTAATTTTGTTTGGCTTTGCGTGGGATGATAGCCTCAAATCATTAGAACATTTGAGGCGTGTGAATGTGAGTGTGTCTGTCTCATGTAATCATGTGTTCATATTTAGAATAGTTTGCCCAATTTTTAGCTGTGTATCCAATTCATAATTGAAGAATGTTTCTTAAGGGAAATAAGGGGATAAATATGAAATTTGTTTTTTTTAATTTACACCTGCTGTGTGGGCATCTAAATTTCCAATGATTCGGGACTAGTAATGAGCTGTACAGCCGTCTGAATCATGAACACATCTGTTGTAAAGATGAAAAGTTAAGATTCGGTCCTATCACCGTACAGCATGGAACAGTGGCGGAGGATTGTAGGGGCCAAACTGGGTGGTGCCCCCCCCCCCCACCGTCAAAAACCAAAAAAAAATATTATTAGGTATTAATATACAACATGCAACATCTATTTGGTCCAATAGACTCATGAGCCCACAGCCCAGCACGATAGCTTATAGGTTATAGAAAGAAGCAGCAAGCTGCAAGCCCATCAGTATATTGGGTGATTGGGTCGTTGGCCATATGCCCACAGGCCACAGGCCATCGATCAATATCTCCATGACTCTACAGTCCACCGCTCCAGCTTCTTTCCCTCTCCTTCTCGTCTACTGCTCATCTGCAGATCTGCTCCTCATGGCAGGGATGGAACCAGTGATGGGCGGCGACGGACTGCAGCACCAACGGACAGTGGTGTAGTGGGCACAGGCGGCACCGCAGTGGGTGGTGACAAGAGAGCAGCGGACAGTGGGTGGTTGCCGGCCGTCGGCGTATGACGTATTGCAGGATGGAAGTGGGCAAGTGGCGATCCGCGATCAAGTATCAAACTTAGATAAATCCAAGTCCACCCGGTATTTTTCTCTTCTTAAATCCTAATTTATTACTAGTTAATTCATATGACATGTACATTAATAATTTTTTAAGTATATATATGCCTCCTTTTCTCTTACCTAGGGAATTTCAGCATTAGGTCTTTAGGTATGTAGTTCTGTACTCTGTAATTTATATGTCATGGCACTCAATTAACCAATGTTATAGTGTGGTAGTAGTGCTCTATTAATTAATGTTATCTACTTATGTACATGTATATAGTGAGCAATATGATACATATAGTGAGCATTATTAATCTCAGCTTGCATTCTGTAACCTAATATGATAATATCAATCTATATCCATATTTCTATGAATTCCAGTGGTCAAAGTACAACTTTACTTTTTGGCCCCCCTTGCAATTCTGCTGAAGCTCCGCCACTGGCATGGAAGACATACATAGTTACATACCACCGCACAATCACAATGCTTGTAAATCTTTTCTTTTACAATTTGGCTATATTTTAATTAGTTTGGCTAGTTTCACCATAAACAATGAGTTCACTGGATCTCTGTAACTGTCATCCAGTTTGTACCAAGAAAGTTGCTCGGCATAATTTGACGAGAAGCCAAGTTTCACCTGAACTTTATGTTGGCGAGCGTCGACACGTGCCAAGCACAACAGTTGGAAATCACCTGCCTCCTGCCGTTCTGCCGGTATGTGCCCATCAGCCGGTCAATTTCAAACACTCAGCTTGCGCTGCGTGGCACTGAAGAAGAAGTCACAGCGATGATGAGACCACACATTATAAGTTTTCTGCAAGAAGCCAGTGATCTTGGAGAAATTATCAGCGTTGCTGCGTTCTCCAGTCCCCGATGCCTCCCCATCCTAGAATAAGATAGCTGCGCATTGCTCAGCGACCTGTATATATTGCGATACAACAATTTCTTTGTGTTGATACCCATCTAATTGATCAGCCCCTGGTTACTACTACTCTGCTCTAGGATGTCAAACAATTATGCTGAACTCGAGCGAACTTGCCTGCCTAGACTCATATATACAACATCCAAGCTGAACCTAAGGGCATGTACAACGGGTCTTTTTGTTCGTATCTGTGATGCCTTTTATGCAAAAAAAACACCCCCGGTTGAATCAAGCGACGGGAGCTGCAACCCTCACGAGGCAACGGCGACGACCCGTGCTCCGAGGCAGAAGAGGCAAGCTCGGCACCGTTGTACGAGCTCGTCCTCCCGAGGCGACGGCACGGCAGGATCCCGTGCGGAGAGCGCGCGCGGGAAATTTCCTAAAAGTTATGGCAACAAAGAAAATTAGACTAAAGGCATTGTAATATAATTATTATATTTATGATTTCTAAAAATTATTGTAATCATGTATCTTATTCATGCTTGATAGTATTATATCAAATATATAGCCACACAGTGATATACACAAATGCATTTGCAGTTGATCAAAGCTACAAGTAAAGCATTAAACAGCTTACAGACAGACCCTCTGTCTGTGAGTTGTATGAGCTATCATTATATCTGTTTGGATGATAACTTCGAAGTTCTTGGAGACGCACCCCTCTCTGTGGGTTGTACATACCCTAACACCGACTTAATTAGAGCTCGGAGTCAGGTTTGAGCTCGGCTCGATGAAGCTCAATATACATATGGATAACAGTACTTCAACCATAAAACTTCCACGAAATATTATTCAAAACTCCAGCCCGAGTACAATTTCACGATGTATATGTGTGTGTGCTGAGAGGATCAGGGTCTAGTCTCCATGGCGTGGACGAAGCACGTCCGATCATCGTGTGCAGGACGAGAACGTACATGCGAGGCTGATGACAGACTTGGTCCTCGCCGTAAGACACCCGTGGGCATGGAGTGGACCAAGCCGATTTGTGTGTTTCAATCTCTGGCTCGGTGGAAGAGATCAATGTAACAGATACTGATCAGATGCAGTTTTTTTTAAAGAAAGATATTGACTTATAATTGCACACAGAAGTGACTGATTGAATTGCAGTGACACATTCAATGTTCGTTTAACTTGGGATAATTCAGAGGTGTGGACAGTCTCGTTTAATTCAATCCCAAACCACCCACGTAAGAGCAAGTTTAATAACATAGTCAACTAAAAAATTAAAATATCATCTATAATCAATCTAATAAATTACTCATTTAATACTTAGTTATATATATGTTGCATCAATAATATCTAATCCACTCATCTCTTACATAGTAGTTTATTGGAGTCCGCATCTTAGTTGGCTACAAATCTGTAGTCCTCTTGGTTATCTCTCTTTCACATAAGTACAAATTTAATATGATAATTTGTATAACCTGCTTCCGTCAGCTTATTGTACTCTCTCTGTAAGTGGCAGAAATGAGGCTGAGGAGCCAGGATATATTCTTATTCAAATAAGGTCTTATATGGGCAGCATCTTCATCTATCTCGCTTTTAAGTACTACTAATTCAGTTCATATTGTTATTTTTTTCTGATAAATTACCTTTGCTTTTTTGAGAAATAAAGTCAATATAAACACACAAGCACACTCATCCCAATGAACGCGTACCATATGAACACATGTAAAAGATTGGTTTGGCAAAATCTCACCATAGAAGCCTCATTGTCAATGGCATGTCATCTACCACCAACAGAATATTAGCTATAGAAGATGTGAGCATACGTGTTAAGTCAAAAACTCGAAGGCAAGTGGCAGGTTTCACTAAGAAACCTAACCAGCCGAACTATGTATTTTGCACAAATCACTAATATAGAGAGTATCATTGGTGCTAGTTAGGAATACCATATAGCGGCCGGATTTTCTAACCGGTACTAGTCAGTGGCACTCAATGAGGTGCCTCGTTGGTGCCGATTTCTAAAACTATCACCTATAGGGGCTCCTATTTTTGTTTTTACTGGCGTGTAAAAAATCCAAAACAATGTTTTATATTTTAGTAGGCATCTATACATAGTCCTTTATTTCAGATGCATGTGGCTTGAAGGGTTCGAACCCGCGACCTCTCTTTCACCAAAAGCCTCCTTAACATTTCAACTAGAAACAATTATTGTCTTATAAGCAAATACTATTTTTTATACTAGTCTCATCCAAAACCTATAATTTATATTTAACATCATAGATAACCTCAAATGGAAATTTTGTCAACTACAAAATTTTGTAGTCTCGTCTAGATCTATAACTCTCATATAGATTTTTTCTCGTCTAGATCTATAACTCTCATATAGATTTTTTCTCCATTGGAGATCGTTTGGAAATATTAAAAATTCACTCATATCCAAATAGATCTAAGAACTTATACATTTTCGGATATCCAAATGAGCTCGTATCAAAAAGTGATCAATTACAACTTTGTATATCCCGTCGAGATGCACAAATTTGGTATAAAGTTTATTTTCATCTAACTTCATATAAAAAATTTAGATATAAAACACACATATTTGAAGATCATATGTGTCGTTTCACGGTAAAAATCAGTACATATTACGCCGCACAAATAGGTGTTTTGTTTATTATAAGAACTGGTACTAACGTGGCATCCATATAGGTGTCATTTTATTATAAGAACTGACATTTATGACTATTGATGTCGTTTTTTTTGGACCAGCACCATTAAGTGGTTACAAGCGTCGGTTTTTATTTGTAAACCCACGATAAGGAAAACCTTATATGTCCTAGTTTTTTTTTTTACCTGCACCTATGATGTTGTCCCCTATTAGGATTTGTTTAGTAGTGATTAGATCACGGATGAGAAAAACTGTGCAAATAACCACGACTTCTTATCTCCTCACCTACTTGATAGTTCCATAATCACTGATAAAAACGAATTTCTTTTGTCCAACAATGGCTTCCATATGTGATGAGGATACAACCAGCTCGAATATGTCCATGAATACCTGATGTATTCATCAATCAAAGTGCATATGTTTAATATAAGATTTACATGTTATATTTAAACAAACGATACTACACCATGAGTTTTATGTGTTTTCGTTTGCAAAAGTACTTACTTGGGTGAAGGAAAAGAGATCGAGCATAAGGAATGCATGGATAATCAAAGAAGTTGACTAGGAACCAAACAAGACCTTCTCCACGTCCAATCCTACCTCACCACGTCACTTTTGATCTATAGCACACAAGAGATAAAGTTCGGAACGTTTTGGATTCGGATTCGGGCCTCCTGACAGCATAACCCTCGAACGGACCTAGCCGCTGATTTAGTAGGAATTTCGGGGTCCATGAGTACTTGATGGAAATCTTATGGAGTCTACATTCGGATGGTTTTAGCCCCACATCAAAACTAGTCACGTCCTGAAAATCGCCTAATTTAATAATTCATTCTTTAATGCATTTTTAGAAATTATTTTAAAAGCCTACAAGGTAAACTCTAATAATATAGGAAACATCGCAACATAAAATTGAGTTAGAGAAAATCTCATTAAAATTATTTCCTAGATTTTTCTAGAAATTATTTGAGCAAGGGAAGTATTTTTAATAAATGAAACATCATTTCATGAATTATTTTAATTGAAAAAGTTTTTAAATATTCCCTTAAGCCGTTGGGCTGATTCCAGCCCATCTCCCTCCTTTGGGTGCGTGGCTGTGCAGCCCAAGACAGCCCAGATGAGCTTCCCCTTCTCTTTCTTTCTTTGTTTTATTTTCAGCCGGCCCAAGACTTAAAGTCTACTTTAGCTTCCTTTGCACTGTTGTTCTTTAACCTCTGGCAGCTGACCTGAGACCAAATTGGCTCGGTTTTTCTCCTCCAAATCTGGCCTTTTCTCTTGTGTTTTCCTAAAATTAGTTGAGGAGATTTGTTTCCCTTATCCTCTTCTATCCCTTCCCCCAAAAATCCCATTTTATCCCTTTGATTTCGATGTGAATTTGGATTCGTTTCGAGTTTATCTCTCCAAACTAACCATCGGATTTTCCAGTTCAAATCCTCTCGTTTGGAGTCCGATCTCCCTCACCCGTGCCTATAAATAGCATCCCCTAGTCGTCCTCTTCCGTTTGCCTCAAGTTTTAGCCACAGCCGTCGCTTGTAGCGCCGCCGTCACGTGAGCCCTAGCGCCGACGCCGCCGTAGCCGCTTCAGCCGTGCCGTGCCGCTGCTGTGGTCGTCGCTGCTGTCTTCCGTCGCCACCATCGGGTTCGCCAGGTGGAGGAGTATCCAGTCCACCCCTTCGCCACTGCTGCATCTCGTCGGAAAGCCGTCGTCGCCGTCAACCCGAAGCTGCCACCTTTGGAAGCTCGTCGCCGGCCGTTTTCTGTCATCGATTGTCGTCGCCGTCACCACCGGTGGGTTCCTCTCGTCGTGCTCGTTGCGATGGTGCTCTCTGTTTGCACCGTTGTGCCTTCATTCGCCGGTGGTTGTGTGGTCCAGAACCATGCCCGGCAGTGATGTCATCGTGACATCATAAATCTTTTATTTAAATCGTAATAATTATCTGTATTAGGTGAAAAACTGATTAAACTTCGGAAATTCATAACTAAATCATCGTAACTCGGATTCAAGTGGTTCAAGTTGGTAAATTCATCTAAAATCGAGATCTACATGTTAAAAATATCCCCATGTACTGTTTATGCTTGTTTTTGTACTGTTTTGTTGATTTTGTTCATTTGCTTTAGTTTCCAATGTTCCGGAGGAGAGCGTTTACGTTGAGGAAGGTTCAGAAGTATTTCAAGAAGCTCAAGGCAAGTCACACAGATCCCAAACAACCCTTTGAGCATGTTGAACCCGTTTAAAGCTAATGAGCCTTTCCCAATTAATTATGGCCGAAGATGACTTTATTTTCCTATGGGTTATAATTTGATTAGCTAGAACCTTATATATTGGTTTGGTTCAGCTATATGCTATATATATAATTGCTTAGCCATGCTTAGAAACATAAGCTCATTAATGGGATGAATCATAATACATTATTAATTATGGTTATATTTAATGGTAGCTCACGATGGTCAACCGTGTTATGGTAATTGATAATTAAAATTTGATTAACGGTGGGTTGTGAGCACATGGTTTTGATGGTCGTGCTCATGGCAATTAAGGATCGGTTCGTGAGCTACTGTTGTGAAACATTAACCGTGCCAACCACAAGCCAGCGTGGGCAACGGCTTTACCTTTTGTATAGCATGGTTCATTATGGGGTGCCAGACTGAGAAGCAGCGAGAAGTCCGTGGGGGTCGCTGGGGAGTCCATGCCTCTGGTTGTAGAGGGGGTGATTATGATCCAGGTATGGTGCAATGTGGTGAGTTGTGTTGTGCGAGGGGTATTGTCACAGTTACTTTCCGAGGTACCGTGGTGGTATTGAGGCGCATGGTGACATGTTGTGGAGCTGTGTCTTGTGGGTACAGTGGTACATCTCTGGCCAGAGTAAAACTATTCGAATAGCCGTGCCCGCGGTTATGGGCGGGTCTAACAATGTTTTTCGTGATTAGTCTCACACTACTTATCACTGGTGATAATAATGTGATAATTAATTTGACTCCTGGTTTGGAATGGTATATTCCTGGTATGGAGGTTTGATTTGTACAACTGGGGTTGGTTGTTCAGATGAGGTTGGGCCTATGCAACACGGGAGTGTTGTATAGTGTTTATTTAATACTGCTTATTTACTCAACTGTTTTACTATTCTCTCAAATGTTTATTAAATACTGTTTATGCAAATAAGCTATATTATGCCATCCTTTGTTATCCTGTGCACTTGCATATTTGTTGTGTGGCTTGTTGAGTATGTCATATGCTCATTCTTGCAATATTCATTAGAGGAGGAATATTTCAGTGAAGGTGATGATCTGGAGGATTAGGCTTTGTTCGGGTCAAGTTGCTTGTGGAGTGGAGTCGCCATAGTTGTTTAGTCTTTTGTTTTTATTTCCGTTGCGTAGAATTTTATTCTTTTGAGAGGAACTATCCACCTCTGTAATAATTTATTATTTTGCGAATATTAATTAGCTGTTTGATAGTACTCTATTATCAATTGGTTATTGTGTGCCTCGGCTGATTTCTGGACGAGGATTTAACACACATGTAAGCGTTTGGAATTTTGGATAGAAATTCTGGGCGTGACAAGTTGGTACCAGAGCCACCTTGACCTTAGGACAAGCCAAATGGTAAACCTTAAGTAGCCTTCAAAATATTGTGAAAAGTAGAACTGCTCTTCTCTCTATTCTCTTATAGATTAATTAAGTTGGTAGCACATGCAAGGTTAGGTACAAAATTTTCTGAATCCTACTTTACCAAAACAGAAACCTGTTATTTTCTTTAAAAAAAAAGAACTTTACTGTTCAGGGTATTAAATAGTTTAATTTTATGGATTTCATTGGTTAGTCGGCACTGTACATCTATTATGGTACCGATTCAATCAAGATAGCACTAGTACTACTCATCCCTGTTAATGGTGACACTATACCGTGCTTATGGTAGATCCTAAGTATTTAGTTTTATTTTATCCATTTGTCTAAAGCTATTTGTCTCTGTCCAAAGTTGATTTCTTTTCCAAACAAAAACTTTGCTTCGTTCTGTTCCCGTGAGTACTGTACAGGAAAAAAATATATTTGCTTCTTTTTGTCTACTTCCAAAGTCTATATTCCTGTTTAAATAAAATTCTCGAAAAAAAATTCTGGAAAAAAAACCAAAAAAATTTGGTTCTGTTTGCTCTTTTTCTTTTATTTTTCTTTTTGGTTCAAATTTATTAAGTCTAGTTTGTGCAGCTAACTTAAGTACATGCATTAATTTTTCCCTTGTAGGTTCCTTTAGATGCCGCCCCATCCGCCGGAAAGCTTGATCGATGTGGTAGGATTCGTCAGGGAGTTGAGAATGATGGCATTTGAAGTAGGCTACGACGTTGCCCCTGAGTATTGTCAAATTCCCCATGACCCCAACGAGGAGGAGTGTCGGGTTCGGGTGACGTTGACTAGTGATCTTGAAGACCTTCTGTCAATACAGTTTGAAGCTGGAGGAAGAAGGTATAGTCATGCTTGTAAGGAGGCAGCCTTGGTGGCCATTGGAGAGCTTCGTCATCGCTTTGATGAGGACTTCGATTCATCAGCTTTCCGGTATCATCCACACAAGCCTCGTGATCAAGACTATGGAGAATACAACTACCCTGAAGATGAAGATAGCACCACTCTGAAGCATGTCGTATATATGCTTTGTGCCATGGATGCAGTTGGCGTGGAGCGGGAGAAAGCAACTCATGAGAGAGAAAACTAGAACCGTGGCAGGATTTGCAAGCTTGAGAGCAAGGTGTACCGCTTGCAGAAGGAACTGGCCGAGCTTAAGGGAGAAGCACCGCCGCCAGCACCCAAGCTTCGTCTCACCGCAAGGAAGAGAACCCGTCGACCACCTCATATCCAGTTGGCTTCGAAGACTCGTGTGGTGGGAGATGCTGCGCCTGATCATGTTGAACCTGTCATCCATGTCATTAGTAATGATGAAGAGGAGGAAGACCCAGAAGAAAGAGAGCTAGCTACTCCAGAGGAAGAAGATCCATCTCTTCGTTCCGACGCAAGGCGGGATTAGTTACTTAGTTAGACCGTTGCCGTAGTTCGCTGTGTTAGTTTGCTTGCTTAAGTTTGCTTGTGTGTGTGTGGGTTTAGCGTGTTGCTTACAGCATTGGTGGGATGTAACTACATGTGTTTAGTTCTTTTGCTTGTCAGAGAGTAAGTTAGCCGGTGAGATAGTGTTAATTCAATTTAAATGTAATGATACACAGTTAAGAGCAATATAGAATTTAAATTAATTAAACTTCTCCGTTCTAAGGGTATCTCCCCGTCGTTCTTTCCTTTTGTCATTGCTTTTCTTGAGATGGTGAACACCCGCACCGGAAGTGGAAGTGGAAGTGGTCACAATGAAGGAGATCCCACACTTGCCCAAGTTTTGGCTCAGCAAACTCAATTGATTAATCTACTAGTGCAGCAAGCGCAGAACCAGCAGGCAAATAACAACAATCAACCACCACCTCCACAGAACAAGTTGGCAGATTTTCTACGTGTGAGACCACCTACCTTCTCAAGCACCACTAACCTAGTAGAGGCAGGTGATTGGCTGCATGCTGTTGAAAAGAAGTTAGATTTGATTCAGTGCACATAGCAGGAGAAGGTTTCCTTTGCTTCGCATCAGTTGCATGGTCCTGCTATTGAGTGGTGGGATCACTTTCGTCAAAACAGAGCTACGGGAGAGCCTATCACTTGGCGGGAGTTTACTGCTGCTTTCAAGAAGACCCATATACCATCTGGGGTTGTGGCACTTAAGAAGAGAGAGTTCAGAGCACTTAATCAGCGATCCCGTTCTGTCACAGAGTACCTCCATGACTTTAATCGCTTAGCTCGCTATGCCCCACAAGATGTTCGCACTGATGAAGAACGTCAGGAGAAGTTTTTAGAGGGACTGAATGATGAGTTATCTTATGCATTGATGGCTATGGAATACCGGGATTTTCAGCAGTTGGTGGACAAGGCGATTCGCCAGAAGACAAGTACAATAGGATGAAACAGAAGAAGCGTAGGGCTGCTCATTTCAAAGCTCAACAGGGTAGTAGCCAGAGGCCGCGCATTGCTATGGGACCTCAAGCCGCACCATACCCACAGGGAGGATCCTCTTCAATTGCTCGCCCTCAACGTCAGTTTTACAACAACAACACTGGTAATCGCAGCAACGACAATCGTAATGTGGTCACTCGTCCTGTAGCAACTCCAACTCAAAATCAGCCTGTCAGGAAGGAACATGGAAGTAAGCCAGGGGTGTGCTTCAATTGTGGTGATCCAGGACATTATGCTGATAAGTGTCCAAAGCATCGGCGTGTGAAGACTGCTCCTGTCCAGAACAACTCCAATGCTCCAGCACCGAAGGCTCATGTTAATCACGTTACAACTGCAGAAGCCCCGAATGCACCTGATGTGGTTTTGGGCACGTTTCCTGTTAACTCTATACTTGCGACTATGCTTTTTGATTCCGGTGCTACACATTCCTTTTTGTCTAAAAGTTTTGCGAGCAATCATGGGATGGAAGTTATTAGTCTTGGGAGGCCTTTACTAGTTAATACCCCAGGCAATCAAGTACCCTCAACACAGTACTGTCCTTCCATTATTATAGAAATAGAAGGAATTCCTTTCCCATCCAAACTTATCTTGCTAGAATCCAAAGATCTTGATGTTATCTTAGGGATGGATTGGCTAACCCGCCACCGAGGAGTTATAGATTGTGCTAACCGTAAGGTGACTTTAACCAGTAGCAATGGGCAAACAGTGTCTTTCTTTGTGTCCTCCCTTAGATCTCATGGTTTGACTTTAAATCAAGTTGCTTTGCAAGAGATCCCAATAGTACAAGACTATCCAGATGTGTTCCTAGAGGATTTGCCAGGTATGCCACCTAAGAGAGACAGAGTTCCGGATAGACTTAGTACCTGGAACCACCCCTATCCATAAGAGACCGTACAGAATGGCAGCTAATGAGTTAGCAGAGGTAAAGAGACAGGTGGATGATTTGCTTCAGAAAGGTTATATCAGACCCAGTACTTCACCGTGGGGAGCACCAGTCATGTTTGTGGAGAAGAAAGATCATACCCAGAGAATGTGTGTGGATTATCGAGCGTTGAATGAGGTCACTATCAAGAATAAGTACCCTCTACCTAGGATTGATGATTTGTTTGATCAACTGGAAGGTGCTACAGTTTTCTCCAAGATAGATCTTCGTTCCGGATATCACAAACTTCGAATCTGTGAGGAGGATATACCAAAGACTGCCTTTAGAACACGGTATGGTTTGTTCGAGTGTATTGTTATGTCGTTTGGACTCACTAATGCCCCAGCCTTTTTCATGAACTTGATGAACAAAGTGTTTATGGAATATCTGGATAAGTTTGTCGTGGTGTTTATTGATGATATCCTTATCTACTCCAAGACATAAGAGGAACATCAAGAGCATCTTCGTCTTGCTCTAGAGAAACTACGTGAGCATCAGCTCTATGCCAAGTTCAATAAATGTGAATTTTGGTTGCCTGAAGTGAAGTTCCTTGGTCATGTCATCTCAGCTGGAGGAGTTGCCGTGGATCCAAGCAATGTGGAGTCAGTGCTAAATTGGAAGCAACGTAAGACGGTTTCAGAAATTCGTAGTTTCCTTGGTCTTGCGGGGTACTACCGCAGGTTTATTGAGAACTTCTCAAAGATTGCTAGACCAATGACTCGACTGCTTCAGAAGGACGTGAATTATAAGTGGACGGATGAGTGTGAGCAGAGTTTTCAAGAATTGAAGAAAAGGCTAGTGACTGCGCCGGTGTTAGTCTTGCCTGATCCAAAGAAAGGTTTTCAAGTGTATTGTGATGCATCTAGACTTGGTTTGGGTTGTGTTTTAATGCAAGATGGGAAGGTGGTTGCCTATGCATCTAGGCTGTTACGCCCTCATGACAATAACTATCCAACACATGATCTAGAGTTGGCAGCTGTGGTTCATGCATTGAAGATTTGGCGTCATTACCTTTTTGGTAACCGTACGGAGATGTATACGGATCATAAAAGTTTAAAGTACATTTTCACTCAACCTGATCTGAACATGCGTCAACGAAGATGGTTAGAGTTGATCAAGGATTATGATATGGAGATTCATTATCATCCAGGTAAAGCAAATGTTGTAGCAGATGCTCTCAGCAGGAAAAGGTACTGCAATATGTCAGAAGGACGACACTTACCGTGGGAGTTATGTCAGGAATTGGAAAAGTTGAACTTGGGAATAGTCAACAAAGGTTTTGTGGCCGCTTTAGAAGCTCAACCTACTCTTTTTGATCAAGTTAGAGAGGCTCAAGTGGATGATCCTGATATCCAAGAAATCAAGAAGAATATGAGAAGAGGAAATGCCATTGGTTATATAGAAGATGAGCAAGGAACTGTGTGGCTAGGAGAAAGAATTTGTGTACCTGACAATAAGGAGTTGAAGGATACTATCATGAAAGAAGCTCATGAAACTTTGTATTCCATTCATCCTGGAAGCACTAAGATGTATCAAGACCTGAAGCAACAATTCTGGTGGGCCAGCATGCAATGAGAGATAGCGGAATATGTGGCTCTATGTGATGTGTGTCAGCGAGTCAAGGCGGAGCATTAGAAGCCAGCCGGTCTGCTGCAACCGTTGAAGATACCAGAGTGGAAATGGGAGGAAATAGGGATGGACTTCATCACCGGTCTACCCAGAACGTCGGCAGGACATGATTCTATTTGGGTAGTGGTTGACAGGCTTACTAAAGTTGCTCATTTCATACCTGTCAAAACAACCTATTCGAGAAATAAGCTCGCAGAGTTATATATGGCAAGAGTTGTATGTTTACATGGTGTTCCCAAGAAAATAGTGTCAGACAGAGGTAGTCAGTTTACTTCGAAGTTTTGGCCGAAGCTACAAGAAGAGATGAGTACTTGTTTGAATTTCAGTACTGCCTATCACCCTCAAACTGATGGTCAGACAGAAAGAGTGAATCAAATTTTAGAAGACATGTTGAGAGCCTGTGTTCTAGATTTCGGTGAAAGTTGGGATAAGAATCTGCCGTATGTTGAATTCTCTTATAACAACAGTTATCAAGCTAGTCTTCAAATGGCTCCATATGAAGCATTGTATGGTCGGAAGTGTCGTACACTGCTTCTTTGGGATCAAACCGGTGAGCGTCAAGTTTTTGGGACAGACATATTGCGAGAGGCGGAAGAGAAAGTGAAGACCATCCAAGAAAGGTTGCGTGTTGCCCAGTCGCGTCAGAAGAGCTATGCATACAATCGACGCAGGGATTTGATTTTCGAAGAAGGGGATTATGTGTACCTACGGGTTACGCCGCTGCGGGGAGTTCATCGTTTTCAAACCAAAGGGAAATTGGCACCGCGATTTGTGGGACCTTATAAAGATTGTGAGTTGGAGAGGTGAAGTAGCTTATCAACTAGAATTGCCTCCATCAATGGTGGGAATACATGACGTGTTCCATGTATCGCAGTTGAAGAAATGTTTGCGTGTACCTACGGAGGGAGCAGATCTTGAGCATATCGTGCTTCAAGAAGAGTTAACCTATGTTGAGAAGCCAGTCCGAATTTTGGAGGTAAATGAGAGAAACATCAGGAATCGCGTCATACGGTTTTGTAAGGTTCAGTGGAGCAATCATTCAGAAGAAGAAGCCACTTGGGAGCGAGAAGATGAATTGAAGTCAGGCCATCCTCCTATTTTTGCTAGTTCATCTGAATCTCAAGGACGAGATTCCGTTTAAGGGAGGTAGGTTTGTCACGTCCTGAAAATCGCCTAATTTAATAATTCATTCTTTAATGCTTTTTTAGAAATTATTTTAAAAACCTACAAGGTAAACTCTAATAATATAGGAAACATCGCAACATAAAATTGAGTTCGATAAAATCTCATTAAATACTTTGCTTGTTTATCTATTTTCTAGATTTTTCTAGGAATTATTTGAGCAAGGGAAGTATTTTTAATAAATGAAACATCATTTCACGAATTATTTTAATTGAAAAAGTTTTTAAATCTTCCCCTAAGCCGTTGGGCTGATTCCAGCCCATCTCCCTCCTTTCGGTGCATGGCTGTGCAGCCCAAGACAGCCCAGCTGAGCTTCCCCTTCTCTTTCTTTCTTTGTTTTATTTTCAGCCGGCCCAAGACTGAAAGTATACTTTCCCTCCCTTTGCGCTGTTGTTCTTCAACCTCTGGCAGCCGACCTGAGACCGAATTGGCTCGGTTTTTCTCCTCCAAATCCGGCCTTTTCTCTTGTGTTTTCCTAAAGTTAGTTGAGGGGATTTGTTTCCCTTATCCTCTTCTATCCCTTCCCCCCAAAATCCCATTTTATCCCATTGATTTCGATGCGAATTTGGATCCGTTTCGAGTTTATCTCTCCAAACTAACCATCGGATTTTCCGGTTCAAATCCTCTCGTTTGGAGTCCGATCTCCCTCACCCGTGCCTATAAATAGCATCCCCTAGTCGTCCTCTTCCGTTTGCCTCAAGTTTTAGCCGCAGCCGTCCCTTGTAGCGCCGCTGCCACGTGAGGCCTAGCGCCGACACCGCCGTAGCCACTTCAGCCGCGCCGCGCCGCTGCTGTGGTCATCGCTGCCGCCTTTCGTCGCCACCGTCGGGTTCGCCAGGTGGAGGAGTATCCTGTCCACCCCTTCGCCGCTGCTACATCTCGTCGGAAAACCATCGTCGCCGTCAACCCGAAGCTGCCACCTTTGGAAGCTCGTCGCCGGCCATTTTCTGTCATCGATTGTCGTCGCCATCACCACCGGTGGGTTCCTCTCGTCGTGCTCGTTGCGATGGTGCTCTCTGTTTGCGTCGTTGTGCCTTCGTTCGCCGGTGGTTGTGTGGTCCAGAACCATGCCCGGTAGTGATGTCATCGTGACATCATAAATCTTTTATTTAAATCATAATAATTTTCTGTATTAGGTGAAAATTGATTAAACTTCGGAAATTCATAACTAAATCATCGTAACTCGGATTCAATTGGTTCAAGTTGCTAAATTCATCTAAAATCAAGATCTACATGTTAAAAATATCCACATGTACTGTTTATGCTTGTTTTTGTACTGTTTTGTTGATTTTTTTCATTTGCTTTAGTTTCCGACGTTTCGGAGGAGAGCGTTTACGTTGTGGAAGGTTCAGAAGTGTTTCAAGAAGCTCACGGCAAGTCGCACAGATCCCAAACAACCCTTTGAGCATGTTGAACCCGTTTAAAGATAATATTTGTTTCAACTTATGCATTATTTTTCGAATGTCATCGGGTGGTGAGCCTTTCCCAATTAATTATGGCCGAAGATGACTTTATTTTCCTATGGGTTATAATTTGATTAGCAAGAACCTTATATATTGGTTTGGTTCAGCTATATGCTATATATATAATTGCTTAGCCATGCTTAGAAACATAAGCTCATTAATGGGATGAATCATAATACATTATTAATTATGGTTATATTTAATGGTAGCTCACGATGGTCAATCGTGTTATGGTAATTGATAATTAAAATTTGATTAATGGTGGGTTGTGAGCACATGGTTTTGATGGTCGTGCTCATGGCAATTAAGGACCGGTTCGCGAGCTACTGTTGTGAAACATTAACTGTGCTAACCACAAGCCAGCGTGGGCAACGGCTTTACCTTTTGTATAGCATGGTTCATTATGGGGTGCCAGACTGAGAAGCAGCGAGAAGTCCGTGGGGGTCGCTGGGGAGTCCATGCCTCTGGTTGTAGAGGGGGTGATTATGATCCAGGTATGGTGCAATGTGGTGAGTTGTGTTGTGCGAGGGGTATTGTCACAGTTACTTTCCGAGGTACCGTGGTGGTATTGAGGCGCATGGTGACATGTTGTGGAGCTGTGTCTTGTGGGTACAGTGGTACATCTCTGGCCAGAGTAAAACTATTCGAATAGCCGTGCCCGCGGTTATGGGCGGGTCTAACAATGTTTTTCGTGATTAGTCTCACACTACTTATCACTGGTGATAATAATGTGATAATTAATTTGACTCCTGGTTTGGAATGGTATATTCCTGGTATGGAGGTTTGATTTGTACAACTGGGGTTGGTTGTTCAGATGAGGTTGGGCCTATGCAACACGGGAGTGTTGTATAGTGTTTATTTAATACTGCTTATTTACTCAACTGTTTTACTATTCTCTCAAATGTTTATTAAATATTGTTTATGCAAATAAGCTATATTATGCCATCCTTTGGTATCCTGTGCACTTGCATATTTGTTGTGTGGCTTGTTGAGTATGTCATATGGTCATTCTTGCAATATTCATTCATCAGAGGAGGAGTATTTCAGCGAAGGTGATGATCTGGAGGATTAGGCTTTGTTCAGGTCATGTTGCTTGTGGAGTGGAGTCGCCATAGTTGTTTAGTCTTTTGTTTTTATTTCCGTTGCGTAGAATTTTATTCTTTTGAGAGGAACTATCCACCTCTGTAATAATTTATTATTTTGCGAATATTAATTAGCTGTTTGATAGTACTCTATTATCAATTGGTTATTGTGTGCCTCCGCTGATTCTTGGACGAGGATTTAACACGCATGTAAGCGTTTAGAATTTTGGATAGAAATTCCGGGCGTGACAAAACTCCTACGGAGCTGTCGGGAATCTGCAAAACAAGTCACGTAACTCCTCTAGTCCAAATCTGAATTGGGCCTTTGGTCCTGTAATTGTGTCGTGGGCTATGTTCAAGGGGTGGACGCCCTAAGTTTAACCCTAGGACATCCCTAATCATATTTATTCAGTAATCATCATAGTTCAGAGTCATGTTTTACTTAGATTATTTCTGCCATTGCAGTTTCGCCGCTTGTTCGGTTTGTGGAACTGTTGATGCGAAGAACACAGACTGGCCGAAGAGATTTGCTTTATTCTAGTGTAGGTCCAAAACTTGCTTTCGGGTTCGAGGGCGTGCCAGTTGATTTGATCCTGCAATCAACAAGATGAAACATGCAAGTTTTATTAGTAAACGATAATCGATCGGCTAGAGAGTTGATGTTATATCGTGATGTAACATAGCCTATGTATTGTCTAGTGAATCGGCTGTAAGGCGTATTCAACAACAGCTCAACTCTAAATTTGATCCATCGGCTGTAAATATCAGTGTGATATAATCCATAAATCAATATTATTTTAGAAATCAGCAATTGGGATAGATCGGACTTAACCGAGACAGTATAAATTGCCCAAGTCTAAAATAACATGAAATAATAATTATATGTATTCATATTATAGCCGATATTCTGATTTAAGTATGTATTGGCTATAGCTCCGATACTACCTTATATTAGGATATTCTCTTTCAATAAATATATCTAACTACTGTCAATCAGATTGGATGTAAGTCCAATATATTTATATTAGTTTAGATCCTGATATCAGGGGCAGATATAGCATATTAAACAAAGCATAAAACTATGTAAAACAACTATACCAAGTAAGATCGGTTGAAACTCCGACACTATCCTTATAAACGATCATAAAGCAGGCTAGAGATTATGATTCTAAATACGAATTAGGAGATCAAACTTAACTGATGCAGCACTAAATATAATAAGAAGCGTAATATCGAGACAATCAAACCGATGATTGCCTTTTCAGGATAGTAGATATATTATATAATCCAAGCCAACAAGCCAATCTAGCCGCTATCGATAAAACCCTAGATAAAGGTTGGTTGATGCCAGTAGAAAGTATTATCAATCTAGATTATATAACATATATCATAACTTGGTGATTCACAAAATACAATTAGAGTGTCATCAAGATGTAAGCACTAATTCCAATAATGCAAACCGCCATAACAAGTTTTACCTCTTCGCCGAAGATCGAAACCGATGCAGCTTGACTCGAAAGCAAGAACTCGTCGAAACCAAGTAACGGAAAAGGTGGCGATGCACCGAGATTGGCTTGAACTGATGTTAATTATTTACAAGACCTCGGGTTTATATTTATACCCGAACATAAAAACTTGTCCACATTGGACACGATTCATACTTTCCATTACAACTCTTAATAGTCAAACAAGTCCCTTAGGCGGATTCTTACCGAAACATCTATTAGGAAATTACATAAAATCCTAACTAATAAGTACAATTGCCCATCTTGCACTCAATCCTTATCTACAAATATAATTGAAGCCATTCTTTTGAATCCGACATTGATCATGCAACAAGTTTAACCAATATCGGCTGTATCGGCTAACCATATCAAACTCAGTATCGGCCGATATAGACTTCCAGCCGATGCGTACTCTGTTTCCGAGAATTCCGCATATCTTCAAATCCACTTCGGATTGGATCTCATTTCTGATTCTGATGCTTACCAAATTCCATCGTCAACAGCAACCCCAAATTCGAGTGCTTAATTATTCATATGCAATTGAGTTTCTATCTACCTTGTTCTTGCTTGTGTTCTTCGATTCGCATGCAGGGATTAGTCTTCTCGGTGAGGTCAACCAGGTTTCGGCATGGTTGATAACCAGAGGACACGTGGTGCTACGATTACAAGGTTCGGATCATGTTGATCCAAAGTCGGATCGCGTCTGTCAGGTTTCCACCAAATCGATAGTGATCAATACCTACCGGAAGATCGGGACATAGTTCCTCATCAGTTGGTATCATAGCGCTAGATTGCCCATTTGGTAAGTTATCTACCCATTAGTGGGCTATGTTCCAAGGCCGGCGCTCTCCACCTCCGGGTACCGAGATCGAGTCCGTACTTTCCCCTCTATCAAGTATTTGTTGTAAGTAAAATGTTATGTCCCATATTCGAGATATTTTGGCAAAAACAGAACCTACATGATCTGAGCATTCGAGCTGATCCCATTTTAGTTTTGCACATTGCGTTTGAGTTCCTGTAATTTTCATATATTTAGATTGAAGTCCCTGTTTGAGTAAATTAGTTGGTTCCTATTGAAAAAAAGCAAAAAGAAAAAGCAGAAAGGTGCTAAAAAAACCGCACCAAAAAATAAGAGAAAAGAAAACTAAAAGAAAGAAAAAAAAGAACACCAGTGATAATTTGATTATGTATTGAGAGTGCAGAGTTGTAGATTGAGTTATATCTGGTCGTTGTCGAGTGTGCTGGCATTTCTTACGTTCATAGATAAAATCCGCAAGCACACGGAGATACCGATGTAGCACTTCACCCGGAAGAATTCCAAGGTATCGAATTTTCATAGGAAACGTGTGTGTTTAGCTCTTCTTCAGGTTGATCCAATGACACAAGACAAATAGTAGGCCAAAGGGTAGAGAGGATTTTCTAGTGTGGTACAGGCTCGTTTAGAATGCTTAACTTTAATCCTATCACTATATTTCATGCATTGGCTTGCTCGCTGCTACCAGAACGCGCTCTGCTCCATATCCTGACAGGGAGGACTACGGTGATCTTAAGGGCTATCACCACCTCTACACCAACCTCTAACGTACTGTAGGATACGCAGCGAACACTAGTAATTAACTACCTAGACACCACATCTGTGCAATTAATTACTACTTTAGTGTGTATAAGTCACCAAAGCAATCACTATCACTTAATGAGCAATAGTGAATAATGATTCAACAAACTAGACAGGAACTAAGAAGTATACAACACAAGATAAATCTCAATTACTTAAATATAATAAAGTAAACTAGAACAAAGTAACTGTTAATGTACGAAAGAAATAAAGAGAGATACCGACAACTCCGGAACTCTTCCAACTCTTTCATCCTCACTCTCTCCCTTATCCTAAATATACATAAAAGAATATAAAGAGACTCCTATAATTCAGCTCAAGTCTTGTTGTGTTGTGAATGTGGGAGGAGGCCTCCATTTATAGGCCAAGAGGTGCCTTGGGAGTGTGGAGATGCTCAAGGCATCCAATGAGCATCTTCCCTCTTGCTTCACCACCTTGTGACAATTGTCCTCCGATGGTTTCTTCAGGTAGAAGCAACCCCAACTGCCTCTCCAATTCGATAAGTAATTGCACGTTGTGGTTGAGGCCGAGGCGGTCTAGGCCTGGGTCGACCAACCCCTAGCTAGCCCATCTGGCCCTATCAATTCTCCTGGGTCCTAGCAGGTGGGTCTCCTCTTGGGTTCTTCGGATGTTAGCCCACTTGAATATGATTTTGTCTGGTTTGTGGGTCCAAGACTCCATGGGCTTGTAATCTTTCCCCTCTTACATGTGTATTTCTTCCCAATTTTGGTAGTTTATCACCTGCATCTAAATATACACCAACACTTGTGGAATTTGTTAGAAATAAAGCCTACCACTTTGTTGGATGTTTTATATTTTCAGATTTATACAGGTATTGATGGCATAAATTTGGTATTTAAAAGACATCAACAAACCCCCACACTTAGCTCTTTACTCTCTCGAGTAAAGGTTAAGGATTATTGTGGAGTAAAATTTCCCAAGGTATGGTACTAGTATACAATTTATTCTTTGCGGTGTCTATCTTACCATCTTGGGTAATTGATGAATGGAACAGTCGTGACTCAAGTTGTTCTTGCTCCTTCTGTCAATCACTTGGATTTTTCATATATTTTCAAAACATAGCTATACTCCTCAAATGACTCTCTCTTGAATCACTCATTTTGATTTTTGGATCCTCACCAAGGCATGTATTGCCGAATCGTCCTTATTCTAAAAGACTATATATGTGGAACTTGGTAGGGATCAATCAGGGCATACGTGCATCACATCTTTTGCCAAGCCAAAAGACCAGATCCAAGGAGATAGCAAGTCATACTTTCTGATCAAGAACGTGCATGTGTATGGTATGGTGATGGAAAAAGGAAATTGATAACTCCTTTTGTATACCTCCTCCATTTTTTTTCTTTCTGGAAATTTGAGAGAGTGCATGGCTATCTTTCTCTTTGCGTTCTTTTTTTTCATCCCGCTCCATACTTGTATGAGCAAGAATTTATTTTTTTCTTTCCTTCTTGTGCATAGCCATACCTTCCTTTTCTTTTCAATGAACTTTGGAGAAAGAGGCATAAATAACATATAGTATTTATTTTGTAGATGATGGATGAAATGGATGATGAATGAGGGATGCTAGCTTCTAGTGTATAAGTTTAGCATATGTGCGTTTATGTGGAGTGTTTGTGATCTTGATCATAAAGTATGAAAAGCATTTCACAATAATTTGACAAGGCTCAATGTAATGTCAAGTAGCCAAAATTATGGTTTCAATATGACTCATATTTGGCCTTGTTAGGTAATCATATAGTCACTGAGGAGTATTGCTGGAAAAGTTAAATTTTCACAAAGATAAAATCCCAAGTATCATGAGAGTTAGATTAGGAAGGGTTCCTATGACAGATATATGTTCACAAGTAACAAGTGTTACCAAAGAATAAAGAGTTACCAATGTCAACCATAAGAAAATTTTATTTGTTGAGAAGCATTGTTTTTAATTTGGAGTCAAACTAAATTTTATTTGAATTTTCTAAGCAGATTTGACTCACAAAGCGGGGAGGATAAGGAAGCAGATTTGAATTTTCTTTGAACCAAGAGTTTGGCTGAAACCCTCTGTCCTCTACTTTTGTAGATTTTGCTTATGATTGCTCGTGGGATTCTGTTTTTCATGTTGGCATGTGAACTTGTGTTTGTTGCGTGTCATGAGTTCCCAAAAAAAACCTCCCCCCACACTTATTTTGTACCTGAACTTTATTCAACAAAAACATAGAAAGCAAAAGAGCTTCCACTGGGGTGAAATACCGGTGAGGCAAACTTTATTCAAGTAACTTTAGGCGCATGAAGTGCCTAAATTTACTTTATTTTATTTTATGTTCTCATTTTTTCATGGCAACAATGGAGGTGGTGGATAACTTAGCAGGGTAGAGATATGAGGTGAGGATGCACAAGGTGTTTGGGATTCTCACTAGGTAGGTTTCGCCAAGCTAAGATCCGAATTGAATGCAACAAAGTTTTGCATTTGTTCTGCTTGGTTCCATGTGCATCTTTTTTTCTCATAGACCAAGGAGCGTGGTATGAGTGTTGGAGTTATTGTACATTGCTCCTTGGTTGTTATTTTTATTCCTTGCAAAAGTTTAGTGGACAACAAATAATTGAGGGACTGCAAAGAATTGAATTGATTTTATCGTGACCTCAAAATTAGTGGTTCACATCCATGCTAAAGGAAAAAAATTCCAAAACTCAAATATCATGGATCTCAAAAGTTTGCCATCTATTTTATTTTGTCATATTTTCTCTCTTTTTTCACGAGACTCTTTTATGCTTAAAAGGTTTTTTTCAAAATTTTTAATGTTCACCAAATTTTCGTTTTAAGCAAACCTCATACAAGGTATAAAATAAAATTGCATGGATATAACAAAGGAGCATTTGACAATATACTCATTGTGCATCTTGGAAAGTGATGTGTCCCTCCTTTGCATGTTGGTAATTTATTGATTTGTCTCCCGGTCCCTAACTTACTTCCAGTGTGAATTTAACATGAGGACTCATACGTCAATTTGAAAACTTTTCTGCAAGGGTTAGTCCACATAAGGTATACATCCAATTCCATGAAAGTACTAGCTCTAACGGTTTATTAATTGAATTGGACACCATGTCTAATTTGATTAAAGCAGACTATTTTAACTTAAGCACCATGCTTAATTTAAACAGCCTATGGACATCTTGTGAAAACTTCCAAAGCAGAGCATACGAAAACAGACAAAGGAAACATAATCATGTATGATCAAGTCACACTCAAATGGAGATAAGTATGAGTAAAAGTAGTGGTGGACCCCTTTTTTTTCAGTGAGGTAGGACTAACAACAACATTAAACCAGGATGGCCTTGGTTGATGCAACTCATCATGACAAGCTCGTCGACCTCCTCCCTCCCCCCCACACTTGGACTTCTGTGTCCCAAGACATCAAAAACCAAGTGTGTTCCAACACCAAGGATCACCAAAGTGTACAGTTGATATAGCTACCGTGTTCTTAGGCATCGCATGACCCTCGTTCTTAATCTCAACACGTAAGTTTTTGGAGCCTACAAATAGGTGGGTAATAAAAGAGCTTTTTTGTAAGGTTTTTTCCAGTTAAAAGATAACTTGGAGTGAAGATGGGTGATCGTACACCTTGGTTTATTTTTTTTTGGTGGGAGTGTATTTGTATTACCTTATGGTAGTGTGTGGTAAAAACTTACAGTCGATAGATTAGTGAAAATCTATATTTGTTCAGATTACCTATTAGTTAAAAAATAACTTATACGGTCTAATGGATGTTTGTATGCTGACCGAGTAATTGTACACCATTTTATTCGGGCATGTTTAGCGGAAGCCTAGAAACAGTATAATACGTAATTTAGTGTAGACGTGTAACGTACTGATTCCTAGTCTAGACCCGTGAAAAGTGCTAGATCGCCCTCTCTCTCATTCCTCTGTAGTGTGTGTTTTTTGTTTTCTCGTTTCGGTGTGAGTTATTGTTCTTAACAGTGAGTTTCTAGTGGGGTTGTTTCCATGGGTCGTCGAAATACACCGATGATCATTGGTCTGCACCGCCCGTGACACCTATCTCTCAGACGCACGGTGACGTTAGCCTTGGAAATTTGCTGTCATGTTTGGATGACTCTGAATTGGCTACCCCAACCCCGAGCAGGGTTTATACTCATGCAAGTGATTAATCTTTGGGCTTTACTATCAACTGTTAATCACCCACAATCTGGTAATTTTTTTTTGTTTTAGCTTTCCTGATTCTATCATGACGCTATTACTGAGTTGATTCGGTTTGTCTGAATATCATTTTTTATTCGCGATAGGGTGCTAGTGTTTCAAGCGATATGGTTCCATCTGAGGGGATGGTTTTTGTTAGTTATGAAGAAGCTTACAAATTCTACGTGAGATATGCATTCCACGCTGGATTTGATGTGAGGAAGGGCCGCACGAAGAAGACAATTCGTGAGGTGTGCTGTACTAGGGAGGGTAAGCACGTTACCAAGGTCGAGGATTGTGATAGAGCGTAAGAGGACATCAAAGAAGACCGGTTGCAAAGCATATATCAAATTGAGCCATAACTTTGTGGATGGTGCGGTTTCATCGGTAGTCATTGATGTGGTTGAGCTAAAGCACAACCATCGTCTAACACCATCTCCCTCGGCGGTTAAGCATATGCGAGCCCATAAGAACCGTGATGATTCGGTTATGAAGTTTGTGGACACGATGCAAGAGAGTCGCGTGCCGCAAAACTGCATCATGGGTATCCTATCCGAATTGCACGGTGGTCAGGATAAAATTCCTTTCACGTCTCAAGATATTGAGAACAGGTGTTTTTATTTACTAAATTTTTATGTGTTATATGTTTTATTTCTCTTATGTGGTTTTGTTTTAATCGCTGCACCTTTTTTGCTAATGAGATTTGTCCTGGTTTGTTTGATGCAAGAAGGCCGCAAACGTTAGAAAAGAAAATGCCGATGACATTAACAAGCTGGTTCAATTCTTCAACGAGTGTTCTTTGCAAAACCCAAAATTTTATTGGGATGTGCAGCTGGATGAAGATGGCGTTTTGAAGAACTTGTTTTGGAGCCATGCCAGTAGTTTAGCCGAGTACGCAGATTTTGGAGATGCGGTAACTTTCGACACCACGTACAAAACAAATATTTATGAAATGCCGCTGGCTATGTTTGTCGGGGCGAACCACCATATGCAGAGCACGCTTTTTGGTTGTGCTTTGCTTAGAGATGAAAAGGTGGAGTCATTTGAATGGCTGTTTAACTCTTTCAAGAAATGCATGTCAAACTATCCAACTCCTCGCTGCATACTAACAGGCACGTGTTTTTTTATGTTCGTTGTATGAATGTATTAAACCCTAATTTCCAATTTATGTATTATAGTTGAAGATAAGAAGGTTCTAATATGGATTTTGGTTGATTTTCAGATCAAGACCCGGCAATGGCGATTGCAGTGAGGAGGTCGTTCCCAGGTACAATTCACAGGTTGTGCCGCTGGCATATACTCAATCGCATTCTGACCCTCTCAACAAAATATTTGCTAGTGATGAGGGGATTGAGCCTGACATGATGTTTTGCATTAACCAAACATACACACCTTATGAATTTGAATCGGCTTGGTCCCAGTTCATTAAAAAATATGGACTGGAGAAGTGTGCTACTATGCAAGCTTTATATGATATCAGAGAGAAGTGGGTGCCAGCGTTCTTTAAAAGTGAGTACTGCGGACGAATGACGTCGATGCAGCGTAGCGAGAGCATGAACAAATTGGTGAAACGGAAGTTTGTGGACCACTAAACTGCACTTCACCGGTTTGCTCGCAGGATGTTAGATGTCATAGTTGACAGACGGGAGAAAGAAGCTAATGAGACTAGAGCATGCTTGGTTTGATCTTTTGTTACTATGTTTTCTTTTTTACATTGTAATGAGTGAAGTTTCTTTTCTTTTTTTCATGGAAGTAACAAGGGTCATTTTTCAGGGTAAGCCTATGCTAGCGGTCCGGTGGTGTCGGCCCTGATTTTATAGCACAGGAAACCATATGTGTTTACAAATACCAACTCCCTGGATCGGTAGGTTGGTATACACACATTACAAATCTCATACATACAGTCTGCATCACATAGTCTTACAATACCAAATAGTACATGGGAACCTGAGTAGGTTCTAATAGGCCGTGTCTGGCCAGATACAATACCAAATAACATAGAATAGGATAGGATAGTGAAAGTGAGGAGAAAGCGGTCCACCCATACTCCACAGGCATCGACTGGGGATTAGTCCCTATGGTTCCTCCATACCATCCCCCTCCTCGGGGATCAGTTCAACTGGCATGTCCTCATCATCAAAAACTAAAAGGGTAGAAATATGCAAGTGTGAGTACCAACCATACTCAGCAAGTTAGTCGTATAGAAGGGTTGAGTTCTTTTTACTGAGTCCTTTCGAGGCTGGAAGTGCTTCTTACAGTTTCCGAAATGCAACAAATGTGTATAGGGATCCAAGGCAGGTTTCAGTTTATTTGCGTGAAGCCAGTTTTCGCAAATTATTTCACAAGCCTATGACCTAGCAGATTTAACCATGGCAAAATATCGCTATGTATATGTCATCATTTATTTAGGAGCTCCTTCATCGTAATTCAACCTTCCCACACATGGGGCAAGGTTACACATGTTTTATTTATCCCAACCTATTCTAAATAATTTAAAAGCATGTGAGTCTAGTCAAGAGTAATACAAGTCCCGGCGCTCATTAACCGCCAGCACGGCTATTCGAATAATTTAATTTACTCACACTGCAGTGGATGTACGCTTTTAGTCCCACACTCCGTGACGCACCCAACACGAGACTTGTCACGGCCCGGTTTTTCAGTTACCCTCGCATGGCGGCACCCGCTCCAAGGACTATGAATCCCCATTGCACCCCCGGCACCACATTCCTACCTCGAGCCGGTTGTGAGGGGAGTCCTGGTGCTCCCGAGATTAAAGGTTACATTATACATATATAAAGCCTTGACGCCATTAAACCACACACTTCCACATTTCCATACCGATATCCAGAACCTACCATGTCTGGGGTGCCACCCCACGAAAATAACCTAGTCCACCGGTTCTAACCCCACTCAAGAAGTGTGGTCGTACTCGGTTCGTTCCCTGTTTAGCTTCTTGACTCGGTCCTTAACTGACTAGGGTCGGCGGCTTACCGTTCCCAGAACCACCCATATTCTATTCGTGCCGCCCCAGTCGAAATCATTTTTGTTCAATTAAGTTTTTGGGTTTTCACAAAGGTTTTCGTGCTGTGAGTGGCGCTTATGTCTCCACCCAATTTCCAACAACCACTCCCGTCGAGTGACTAGTATTCCCACATTCACATGTCCCATATGCGGAATGTATAACGTCTATATAAGCTGGGCTAAGCAGTAGATAAATAATCACGCATAAATTAATATACACCGGTAACAAAGGAATGTAAATACATAAGGATAGAAAATTTCAAAGGTAAGGCTTAAACAAGTGTAGGTAACTTTTTTTTAAAAAAATAGCATGCAATTTTATTTATAACCAACACATTTATAAAAGTAGGATCAACGTGTTCAAGGGAGGTGCGTAGTGACTTGCCTTGCTCAATCGGGGGTTCGTCCTCAACTAGCTCGGTTTCCTCCTCGCAAATGTACCCTATCCGGTTGCATAATAAAGTCATATACTATTCGCCAACACATAAAAGAGCCAAAAATTCCAGAAAAATTGAAAAATAACCAAACCAGTGCCATAGCGCAGATACGGAATTCGAATGGTTGGAAATGCTTTAAATCAAGGAAAAGGAAAAAGGTCTGACGGGTGGGACTGCCCTTATCTCCTCATGTGCAGGTTCTGTTTTGTTTTTTTAAATGGATGTGGGACCCGTGTGTAAGCCTCTCTCTCTTCTTCTTCTCTTCTTCTCTATCTCGTTTTTCTCTCTCACACACACACACACTGAGGCGATAGGAGGAGGAGGAGGAGGAGGGCATGGTGGCGGCGACCGGCCGGGGCAGTGGCCGGGCGCGGCGGCTAGTCGACGCGCGCCAGTGGCCGGTGGCTGGGGCGGCGCCTGCCGGGACGACGTGCATGGTGGCGGCCGGGTGCGGTGGCGCAGCGTGCGGTCGGCTTGGCCGGCGGAGGCGGCGTGCTACGGGAGCGGCTTGCATGGCCGGTGGCTGCATGCGGCGGCGACTAGTGCGGAGGCAGCTAGACTGGTGGCGCGGCGAGGCTGCACGCACGGTGGCGACGCCGCAGAAACACAACAAAACAAGGAAAGACGGCAAGGTATAAGGCGAGCAAAAGAAAACAGAGGAGGTAGACGCTCACCTTCCGGCAGCCGGGTAGCGGTACACCGAGTGAGCTCCGGTCGTCGAGGTACGGCTTAGGCGCGCGGATCGTCCTCGAGCTCCCGGTGTCCGTCCGAGGTCTGCCGGGTTCGGTTTTCAGGTTTTTAGCTCAAGTTTTAGTGATTACGTCAAAGGTTTTCATTCTAACGTTCCAATCGTTTCAACCGTTCGTTCGTTCGACCGAGCTACACACTTCCCTACCTCGCCCGGCGCGGCTGCCTGCCTTTCCACTCGCCCAACCTAAGTCTAGCTCATGGCAAGGCGGCGGCTATGCGAATCGTGGGGAGGGGGTGAAGGGGCTGGTTGGAGAGGGGTAGAGGAAGAGGATGAGGTGAGGCAGTGTGGCGTGTTCGAACCCGATCGGCTTTTATAGCCTCCGAGTGTGGGAGCCAGCCATTGAAGTGCTTTCAATGTTTCACCCCGGCGTGCGGCTAAGGTTGGTGAACGGCCCTGGCTACTGGCGAGGGGAGGAAGGTGTAGACGACGACGATGTATCGGCGGCCTGCACACGCGCGCATGCTTGCTAGTAGTATATACAAAGGTGAAATCCTAAAGTGTGACGATCCTCCGGCGACGGGCCTCCGCTTCGCTCCGTCCGAAGTCGGCCTTTATATGAATTTGAATCACAACTCAACACGCCGCGCGGCGATGTCGTCGCCGAAAACAGTACTAGGGAGGTGGATTGGATTTTATCCTTTATTGCTAACCTAACAGGAATGAGTGGCTTGGGGATGCAACATGGACTTTTCTAGGGAAAAAGACATGCAGCAAGAAGGCCACGGTAGAGGGAGTTTAAGCGGACTTTTTGGAGCAAAACTACTTTCGGTCAGGGAGAAAATCTTGGGACAAAAATCAAAAAAATCAGAGGAGTAGAAAAATTGGAAATTTTCAATAAAAGTTTGGCACTAGCATAAAACAAATAAAGAAATTGTCGGCATGTCGCAAAATTATAAAAAAAATCAGAGATGATTTTTGGTCGGTGTATTTTTATTTAGGAATTTTTCTCAGGGTGTTACAGGTGGCCATTTGTTATTCAGGTGTCGAGGTTGTACACAAGGGCCGTGTTCCGGTTGTTTGGAGGAACATTGCAGGATAGTTCCGATTTCCGTATCGATCAAGACTTAGACGTTCGGCATGGTTGGATCGTATCCCACACCAAACGATCTGTAAAGCATGATTGGTGTCAGAAGCAGTTCAAGGTGGTGGCCGACGTGGATGGTGGGGAATTCACGTGTGAGTGCAGACAGTGGGAGCATATTGGTGCATATTTTTTCACATATTTCTTGTTATAAGTGCAAAATCCTTTGTTTGAGTTTTGATCATTGTTCTTCTTTAAATTTGCTTTTTGTGGTTTTTTTCCTTTTTGTAGGTATGTTTTGCACACACCTTATGAGGGCTTTTGTTCACGTCTAGCTAGAGAAGATCCCTGCTGCGTACATACTGAAGAGGTATACAATGAAAGCAAAGAGTAACATGCCGTTCGATTGGCGTGATCATGTAACAACTGGACCTGATGGAGTTCAAGAGAATTATCGGACGAACATGTTGATGATGGAAGCGATGGGTGTAGTGAGGGCTGCTTGCAAATCTAAGGTAGCATATGAGAGAGCAAAGATGATTTTGAAAGGTTTGCGGAAACAGGTTGAGGCGATTCCTCACGACAACCCTTCGGATGTCGATGACACCGAACAAGAGAGTGGTCCCGAGCCTAGTGTGATTAACCAGATAAACCGTGAACCACCTCCAAAGTCGCAAACTAAAGGCAAAACTCGTGGACCAGATGAAGAAGTTAGGCTAGGAGCTAGAGGTAAAAAGTTGTGCACGCGTGTTTGTGGGTGGTGCGGGGAGAAGGATGGTCACTACGCCAATACGTGCAAAAAAAATCCAGCAAACTTTGAGAAGGTTAGGCGAGCTGAGAACAGAGGAAGAGGAAAGAGGGGCAGGCCCAGGGGTTCAGGCAGGGGGGTACACTTGGCGTGGATGCAAACGGCGCAACCCGGGGTGGTGGAGGAGGAAGATTAAGGGGGAGCGGTCGTGCTTTACAGACATTGCGAAGGTGTCTGATAGATGAGTGGGAGTCAGAGTATGCCGATGATGTCAACGAGTTGAACAGTACATTTGATGCTTCGGGTGACCAGGGGGATTCAGCAAACGGGTGGGGTAGTGAAAATGATCCATAATAGGATTATATTCCTTTTGCTTGCAATTTTGTTGTTTGCTCCCATGACTGCCACATAAATTTCTGAGTAATGGTTTTTTTTACTCAGATTGTGTTTGCTGCTTTAAATATAGTTGTTTTTGTTTTACAAAACCTATGTTGCATTTTGGGCACGAATTGATTAAATCGGATATCGTTGTGTTCAATGTGGTTGCATGCTCTTTTGTTGTGGTTATGATTTTTAACTGCAGACACCACCCATCGAAAACTTTGCTATATTAAAATTGAACTAAATCATGATACATGAGAAGATTGTTACGAAATCTTTTGTAAGACAGAAATATTCGAAAGCCAATCAACGAGCAAAGATGAGTACGGAGCTAGTTTAATAAGCTAAAATGGTAGTTCATAATCTGTTATGAACCATAAAGTAAAATTTTTACTTTAAGATCGTCTACGACGCTTGGGGCGGGTTGCCGGTGACTGTGCTTCTCTTGGTGGTGTCTGGTCGTCTAATGTCTTCATTGAGAATTTCATTGTCACCGTCTTCCTTGTACGCCGGGTGTGGTGGTATGTTGCGTAGGTCTTCTTCAGGTGGGTTAAGATCATCAATATCTGATGGTGGTGACGGACATGGAGTTGAAATGTATCCAAAATCCTCTGCATATATACCTTCTTCTTCCATAGAAGGTGACAGCGGAAACGGGTAGGGTGGTGAGGGTGGAGGAGGACTTCTCACTCTGAATTCTGCGGGCAGTTCGCACGAGAATTCATCTTGCTTCGCCGGTGTAGTAGTAGTTTGGTTCGGCTCCGCCGTCTCGGCGAGATCCGGTTTTGTGGGAGCGGACGGTGGAAAATCATCCATGCCGTCGTGTATTGCGGATTGTGGAATGCATATAGAGCTTCTTTATATAGGGGAGTGTATTCCGTTGATGGTAATCATCAAAAAAATTTGTTAATGTCGCAAATCGTTTTCCGGCGTTTATGGCAAGATTCTGTTTTTGAGTATATTTGGGGTCGACATAATATAAGGCAACATGATATTTTGTTATACATGGAAACATCGAGATCGTATTTCTTAAAAAATACTTCTACGGCATGTTATCTCTGCTGCATACTTTTTATCGTATTGTGTTTGAGTTAAAATTTTACTGCCCGTTATGGATCTTACTGATGGGTTGGTTTTTGTTGTTATATTATTTCGAGTTAATTTTTTACTCCTTGAGTGTCATTCTGAGGTCTTGAGGTTGTTTAGAAACTGTGTGCGACATGTTCTATGTGCTGTTCACTGTTTTATTATTATCATCTGATCATCTCAAGTTGGCGATGTTACAATTTAGCTGTGAGGACCTAATTTTATACAACCCCTAGGAAATGGGTGAAACTTTTACTCGACTGACATCTTGGCGAAAGTTTTGATATTGAAAATGCGAACGTATATTTTTGGCTTTTTTTAAAAAAAACACAACATGGTGTCATGTAATATGTTAGATAAAAACTAAAGGAGTCTGGGACCACATATTTGAGAGCAAATGGAAGAAGCGAAAAAAACGTGTTGCAATGTTGATAGAACGTATACATCAAGAAACTTCAACAAAAGATCACTTAGCTTGACCATGGTCCGATGCCAAATGTATCATAGTGTTGCATAACTAATAAAGTAGGGTGATAACATATTTCCTGGATAAAAGTTTGATCAGCATAGTATTAATGTGCTGCCACCTATCATCTGTGTACGGCATGCGACATTATCAGAATCAGTTTCCTTGTGGGTTTGGTGCACCATCTTCTGAGAAGCGGAACCTCTCGATCTCTGGATGCTGCGGTCCGGCTATGTTGTGCTCGCTGAACACGAGCTGGTGAAGGATGCTCGATCGGAGAACAGTTGAGTTGCTCTGCATTTGATAACAAACTAATGAGAGTTATGATAAAATACTCATGTGCGAAGAATCGGAGATTGAATTGTGAGATTTTTACATACCGGAATGGGGAGTTTTTCGATGGGTTCCCTATTGCCATCGTAGGCTTCCATGTACTTCATGATAAAAAAGGCGCAGTCGTTGGAGCCTATCTCCATTTTGGTGCATTCCATATGGTTCTTCCTGAAGCCCCCAAACCTACAGAACCTTTTTGGAAGAGCCTTTTGTAATGCGTCGCTCAGCCTCTGGACGATCCTTTTGGCCAGTGAGCTATGATGGTCGCCGACATGTGTCCCAATCAGTGGATAATTATTTGAATCCATGATGTCGATGCGTCTACGGGGAATGTTGATGGCGTATAGTGACCAGTGGGTGTGGTGCAAGACAGGGAGGACAACCTGCAAAAAAAAGTCGCGTGGAAACAAGTCAAGGATTATGGTATGGTATATGACGTGAATCCATTAACAGAGATTCAAAAAAATTATATTATTTGTAAGAGTAAAGAACAACTGATAATGTACTAGATGCTCACCAACTGTGTGTTTCATTTATTGATGTGACAGAGAAAATCACGTAATTTGGAGGCCAATTCATTCGGGCTGAATGATTCTTTCCGCCCGACTTGATCGATAAAATCAATGTTCAACAGTGTCTAGCATGAGATAACTCGCAAACAACATGATTATAAATGTGAACCAGCTTTACGAAATGAATTTAGAAGGGAGGAATGTAATTACCCCGATCGTTGTCGGAAGGAAAATTCTTTTTCTAAAAGATGCTGGCCGGTTCCTCATATACTCCTTGAATATCATTGCGCTGAATGCATCTATGAACAGCCCCTCGGTCATGTTTCTATCGGTGAATGATTCGACCACATCGGGAACATATGCAACCGCGCTTTCCATCTCGAGGAGCTTCAAGCTGTTGCCATTCGGAGAATAAGAATAATGATTGTATAAAATAATTAATTATAAATTAACTTTCAGTTATAACATTGACTAATCCTTTTAGTCGCTCTGCATTTGCAAGAATGAAATCCCTGAACTGAATAGTCTTAGCCGCATCGGGTATGCAGTGGGGAGGGCCGACGATGACCGGAGATAAGTATCTTGCAGGCTTGGATATAAACCTTTTTGGCTGCGACTATGGCGTCGAGTTTGCACCTTCGTCGAGTTTATAATGGGTAAATAATGTGAGAATGGGAGTGGAGTTATACACGAGGTTTAGCAGACAAGAAAAATTAAAAAATTACTATGGAGAGCTAGACTGCACCTCATTGAGCGTGGGGGCTCCCTCCCACCTGCATGTCTCTTCAATCTTTTCGTAGACTTGGGTGTCGGTCATGCCTGTGTCCGTTGGTAGCTCCAGTGACAGTGTCGGCGTGATATTGAGGCATGGCTATTGAGAATCTGCACATGCCGAAGTAAGAAAAACTACAATGTTGGATGAGCCAAACTTTGAATGAAAATAAAAAAAGCAATTAACATAGGTTGATCTGACCTGGATGACAATCATGGGTCTGGTTGGTGTCGCTTGTTGGCAACGAAAGTATATTTTCTGTTCCATGTGCTGCTACATCTTCGACGTTTACCTTGTCAGTTATGTTCTTAGTTACTGTCTCTGGTGAAGAAATATGGATCATTTCATTGCCAGCGATGGCAAATGGTGGTTCATTGCTGGTGTGATCCGCGACTGCATCTGCGCTAGCATCTTCTTGCCCGTCCACGGCCATATAGTCTACATCGATCCCAAATTGCTGGTCCGATGGAGCGATCCCTCCAGTGTGAGGGCTGTTGGACACATCGCCCGTATTGGGCATATGTTCTGCTTGCGGCGGATCAACTATGACATGTGGGCCTCCGGAAATGTTTTCTTCCTGATCCATGGTTTCATTTGCAGTATCTCTTGAATTTGGAATGCCTTCTTCATCACAATCCAAAAAATCTGCGATAAAATCATCTGACCGCGGCTGCTGTGGCTGCGTACTTGAATTGGGTTCGTCCAACAATGGGTCCTCGCCATCGAGCTTCTGGTGATCTTCTTTGGAATGGGGGCTCCGAGGATCAACAGGGCTAGACTGTGCTCCTTGCAACCCTTGCAACGCTTGAACAAAATGTTTGTATAGCATTGTCTGATTGTTTTTAACTTTCCTGATCTGGCACTCAATCTCCTGTGCACATTCTTTTGCCAGCCTATCATACGCAGCGATAGAGTTTAAAAAGGCGGCTCTCCGATCCTCGGGGACCAATTCCATGTGAGGCCCGATAGTATCTGACATAACGGGAAACGAAAAGGTTGTTGAACTGATAAGCTCATCCACGAACGGGGGGCTTGTGGAACAGCTCTGTGACACCTTCCCCTTGACACACACCCTGTGTGCATAACAGGTTGTAGAAATCGAACATACCTGCCAACATAAGATGTGAAAAATAAAAATAGTAATAATGTTAATAATAATAATAGATAGTGGGATAGTGATGTGTTGATGTTACACACTAATAGAGCTTTGAAAAACAACCATGAGGATGAAACATTTAAATCAGTTTGAAAATGGAGCAGAAACAAGACATGTGCTGCTAGCCCGAAAAAAAATAAGAGAAGACAAATATGTACTCGATAACGGCACTCACCGGCAAGTTGCAAAAATCCGGTGTACCATCACCACCTGCATTGCGATCCACTTGAACAATCTGATCAATTATATCCTTTGTATACAGCTGTAACGAGGCGTGTATGTCAGATCAATTCCAATCTCTTTGGATGGGAGCAAATTGTCCACGTACACCAGCTGTTAAAATCAACAGAGTAGCTTAGACAATTGGTCATGGTGCGAAATCTCGTAAAAACAGCGTATCGGTAGGTGCGATAAGTCGTAAGACTGTCAGAAATTTAGTATGTAGGTTGGGGGAATGAACTTACCACCAAGAAAGCTACGCAAGCTGTTATTGACGATCCGGGTTTCTCCCGCCAGCATCTGAGGCTATCACCGAGTGCTAGAAACACTGCCTTCGACCAGTCAATGGCAGCGACCCGGTCGAGATCGGATGCAACCCATACATCACTTTTAGGACTGTAGAAGTCGGTTGTTGGGAGCAGAAGCTTTGACATCAAAATCATGACAAATAATCGCACTGCGTTTGGGTCGTCCTGCCGACGCTTAATAACACCAATTAACATCTTAGCTGAGATCCGACCGTCACGTGGAATGCCAAGCTCATCAGTGATCTTGTCGTATGTGCTTCTTACAACTTTGTTGGATGGGATCACAATATCCTTGCCTCCTAACGGGGTCCCCGAAACAAGTTGCACAGTGCGGGTGGTGATCAGAATCTTTCTATCATCATCAATTGAAATGGTCATCGTCTCGCGGTCGGTCCTGTCCATCAACCAGCGTATGAGATCTGGCTTCTCTATACCATCAAGCGTCATGCAAGCTATTGCATCAAGGCCTATTTCCTCCAATTTATCATGATGCTTCTGTGACAACGCACCACATGCCCTAACCCAGGGCTGCAACCGGTCAGGTTTGGCCCCCTTGTGGCAGTTGGCTACAAGAAGATTAATTTAGATGAGGACATCGATGAATTTGTGGTATTGATGTTAGGGTTGAAAAATACTCAACACGCTGGATATAACACTGACAAGATTAACATATGGCCTTAATAATCAATGTTTTCAAATATGAGACCAATTATTATGTAAAAATTGAGCAGCTAACCAAGCATCCACATTTGTTGCAAAGATTGACTGTTCTGCATAAATGAAAAAATCGAAAATGCAGTGAACATCCATTGATTAATGTGTGGGAAATAAATCACTGTTGGGACAAATTTTTTACTTTGCCCGTACTAAACTAAGTAACAAGATGCATACTACAATAGGTGTGCACCCCCACATGCTATTCTCCCCCCACAGCTTGCGTTCGATGACGCATTGATAATGGGACCCAAAATATAAAAAGTGATGAAGTAACAGACAAAAAAGAGCTATCTTTAGATAAAGTAAAGCGGCTATCAGGTTGATATCGATGGTGGGATTTAGGGTATTGTACTTACTTCGTCACCCGCTGCGCCATCGTCGTCCTCCTTTGCTTGCCGCTTTCTTTTTGGCTTCCTCCGTTTATCTTGTTCAATCCCCTTTGAAGAAGAAGGCGTGCCGGGAGTAGTCGGAGCTAGGACCTTTCAACCTGAGTGTGTTGCAAAACCACCTCGCATTCTGTCTGCGAATTGGCAAACTTAATCCTCTTCACCTTGGCCGGCATTTTGCCCTTAATCTCCATCCGCGGACTGGGAACCGAAAAGATTGCGGTAGAACAGATCTGTGAAATGTCTCGAAGGTTGGGGGTGTGGATGGTAAAAAAACCGAATGGGGGAGAGGAATGGAGAGTGGAGAGAGCTGTACCAAGTCGCCGGCGCAGGGAGAGAAACGCCGGAGAGAGATTGTGGGGGAACCAATGATCGCCGGATTTCCGAACGCCGACCTAGGAGATGAGTACTGTTGCTACTATTTTGGATATTTTGATGGTGACGATAAACACGGATGGTCACCGATGAGCTATGAAATGGAAAAATTCTGCCGTTAAATTCGTATTTGGCTTGTATCTAACGATGCACAGAGCAAGAAAAAAATAATTAATAGAGATAGAAGAATACTGGACGTTAAAATTACTATAAAAGTTTTTTTAAAATTAACTATTCGTACTTTTATTTGGCTATAAATTTATTTTAAAAAATATGGAAAGAACTATGTGCAATATATATTACGTCTAGTTAGAAACAAAACCATACATACACAACTATGTTTATAACCTATTAGTAATATGATTTCCATTGAGAAAATAAAATTGTAACATCATTATGAAAACTACTTGCTATTTAAAACACGAATATACATAAAATGAGTTACAACGCAGCCCCATATTAATTAAAAATTAACTAATGCAAACGGTGGAGAATCTGTCTTATATGCGGTTTCACGTTAAACCGTTCCAGAGTAAAAATTTTACCACCACGTAATATGTCAGGTGTCTACGTGGGATAATTACGCCAGGTGAAGAATGCAGTGTATCACGCGTTAATTAGTACGTAGCGCACTACGCGTCCTATAGAATCTCTCTTTCTATATATATATATCTATAGACACACACCCACATACTTCGAAAAGAAAAGAGACATACTAATCAGCATACCATTGCTAGAATTTTTAACTCCTCCATTTCAAATTACTTTACAATCAATTTCCCAAAAAAATAATATAGTCTGATACTGTAAGATAATTTAGATTTTTATATACACTGTAAGAAAATACATTCCTCATAATTCACATGTTGCTAAATTATGAGTATTAATTTATAAGAACTAATGGTCAAAGGTAGAGAAATGTCTGGCAAAGCAAAAAAATTAGAACGATAAATAATTTGAAACAGATGGAGTATTTAAGATTGCAAAAGCAACAGTTGAGGCTAATTTATCAATTTAGCAAGCAAACCAGGTTAATTTATTTCTTTCACCCTTCACCCTGCCTCAGGTTGTGCAGCAGCACCGCATGTGCTTCTGATAAAACACAAATAGCTTTCTTAGTTTGTTGAGTGATTAATGAATATGATACTTCGCTGCGTCGGTGCTTGTGGTGGTGCTGCTGCAGCGGATCACGCTGACAAACTCAGCAAGAATCCACCGAGTAGGATGCCTGCGATCGAATCATCCATCAGGCACCGCGTGGATGTTGTCCTAGTTGCTACACACGTAGAAAGAGGATGAGAGACACGATACTCACCACACAGCAGATTGGATCGTCGGAGGACAAAGAAGGTCTATTGATACGAACATGATCGTTCGGTTCGTTATAAAAACAGCCCGTGTTAAACATAGATTTCAATCTACGGTTAATATGTTCTCATCTGTTGAACTAATGGTTGGAATTTTCTGATTAAAGTGAGAGTTAAAAAAAGTATCCAATTAGTGTAGGTATAGATAGATAGATTTGTTAGGTATGATAGACAGTGATGATTATCAATGGACCGAGCAGTCCTGAGCATATGTAAAGTTGATTGAGTATAACAAACCAATAGTGGTACTCAAATATATTATTTAAAAATATCTCTTTCATAAAAAGTTGGATAAATAAATAACTTTATATCAAAGTTAAAGTTACACATCTAGTTGAGATATACAATTTAATAGTTAATGACTTCTTCATTTAGGATTGTTTACATACCTTCATATGTGCTAGAAGTACCAGGATTTGATTTTAATAAAACAAAATTATGATTCTTTTCATACGACTTCAGATGAAGACAAACTTTATAAATTAAAGTTGAAGAGCTAGGTCACCTAGTTGATGACTTTTCTATCTCAATTTATCTTGAGTATCAACTTGTCATTACATGAAACGTACCATGCGGTGAAAAAAGGTAAATTTGCTATAGGAGATCCAGAATTTGTTCAATTTACTGATAAACATTGATAAAACGTTTCACGGGTGAAAGACATCCTAAAATATAGTAATTTGCTAGAAAATACTTTCTACTTAATTTGAGAGATAAGTTCTTAAAGAAAGATAACAATCCCCTTAGGATCACATGCTTCAAATATGATTTTAGAGTAGAAATTTAGAAATCATGCAACTCTAAATATATCATCACCCAAGTACTTCACTAGCGTACATCATATTCCATCTTTACTCCAGTCTCAGCTTAAAAGCTTTTGATCCTAGGGGTAGTCTTGTATTTTTGAAGAATTTTAGTCTCCAATTAAACCGAAAGTGTTCTCCAGTAAATTACATATTTTTTTTAGTGCCTTTCTATCGTGCCATGATTTTACAATGTTTTTGAGTAAATTACACAATGTTTGACAGTCCTGTAGTAAATTTTACCCAAGAAGAAGTTCTGTAGTCACAAGTGTTATGTTAGTGACATCGTAAAGAGCTTATGCGTGTGGAGATAAAGCTTCTCTCTCTTGATTTTTTGAGCTTGTTTGTACGTGTGAAAATTTACGTAACTTGCGACCCATTAGTATATATATGAAATTATTTTTTTAGCTTTTTTATCGTGTCTAAAAATTCAAACTATCACCGCTGCTTCAAGTTTTTTTTTGTCCGGTCTACTATCAGCGATTAACTTTTTTCTGACATATTATTGTCCATGGTTTTTTAACTCTCACGGTCTCCATGTACCTTTTTTTGCCGACAACATTTTTATGTTCTTAAACATAGGAATGCAGAATTTCTTTTGAGGTCTCTTATTCTCTATGTGAGGTATGCTGAGAGCTCAGATAGGCAATATTTACAATGAAGCAAAGCCGTGGCACGGTGTTAATCTATGTCTTTGCCACAACCCCAGAGAAGTCCACGTAGCTCACATGCATGACCAATGTGCAAGCTAGGCATGCTGTTTCGTTGTGCAGCCCCTTTGCAGTGCTTCTCGCTACAGTTGTACAACATCATCCCTATCCACGACATTCGCCGATCACCGCGATGCAGCAAGACCCTGCAGTCCACTGAGCCACCCGAGCTAGCCACGCGGTGGACACTGCTCGAGTCCAGGCACTGGCTCTCGGGCTGCCACTCCATGAGACCATCCATGGCTGATAACATGCAGGTCTATCATTTCTTACTTGCTAGGATAGGCAACTGCAAAGATACTACCTCGAATCTTGTGCTTCCAGGTTCTCCGAGTCCTCCTAGTCCTAGACCTCTCATACACATTCACAAGAACATGTATGATAACTATGAAAACTTGGTGCCATATGCCATTGTATATCAATTTGCACGGGTATATAGTTGGGCGGTGCAGTTTACCATCCATCTCTGATAAGCTCTCCTGCAATGCCATTCAATCAGTTCCACTTCCACATAATATAGAGGCAGAGGCAGAGGTGTCCCTTATCCCCTTTTATAACAAAAGAAGAGTGAAACACTACTAGACAATTGATTTTTCATCGTGGTACCAAAAACACAAATATCTTGGATCTACTATCAACCGATACTAAAGATGTTCTTTAATACCGGTTAGAATGCCCAATGGCATTATGCAATATTTAGTACCGGTTGGTAACTCAGGTGCTAAACTTGTGCGGCTACTATGTTTGCGATTTTATTCACTGTATAGCACAAGGCACTAACACCGATAAGAATATCGAAGTACGTAAACACCATTATAGAATTATTTACACTCTTCTCATTGATTTAATATATTAGTATCTAAAAACAACACATTATTTGGATGAAGTACCAACTCCCTTCGACTGATTACATAAAGGTTGTTCAAGAACAACTGATAGGATTTATTATGAACGAGATTGTTAATCTGTTGGGAGAATTCCAAGACAATGGACAACATATTCCTCGTCACGAACAATTCATCTCTTAGATTTTTTAATATATGATAGAATATTAGAAATTAACATTTGTACATATATCAAAAATGTATTTAATTCCCATTGTACATAAGTAATATATATACGTGATGCTATATAAAAATATATATTAATCATATTTGTATGTATTTACTTCTATTTATATATATAAAGACATATATACGTACTTACATATTTTTATTTGAATATATATATGCAGTAAACAATAAAAAGCATTGAAAAAACATCTTGTGTATCGGTTGATAACACCAACCGATACTAAAGATTTCTAAGTCCCACTTGAAATAACAGGGACTAAAAATATATATTTTTAGTTCTGGATTGTGCATTCCAGTTGCACAACCAGGACTAAAATAGGTTGCCAACTGGGACTTGTCACGCCTATAAATTTAGTCCAAATTTTCAGACTATTTTGTGCTCAAATCCCTGTCTAGGAATCAAGACAGGATACACAAAACGAGAAATTAATATACAAATCTAAACGTAAATAAAACGTAAATACTTACTGAAGAGGCACTTAGTCCTCACACCGAAAGAAAACAGCAACAGCGGAAAGGAGACTATCCTAGCGGGGCTTCAGCTCCACTCCACAGGCAAAACTCAACTGGGTATAAGCCTTGGTCCTCTAACTTCATCTTCAGCTCAGAAGCACTACACTTCTAAAAAGGGAGAAATAATAGTAAGGCTGAGCACAACCTTCATCTGGGGTGAATCAAATTTGTGCAGATTCACAAAATTATGGTCTTAAGTGCTGTAAAAGCAAATATGGCACATTCAGTAGTGGAAGTCCCTCTAATAGTTTATGTAGTATATAAATCAATAAATGACACAATGTATCCTAACATGTATGAAAATATATTCCAGCTCCAAATGAGTTGATCTAAAATTTGTTAGAATCACAAAATTATGAATGGTATTCCTGTAGACAAGAATCTGGAAGAACTAGTGCAGTATAAACATTCTTCTATTTATGAAATAAGTAAATGTTCATAATTAGTATAGAGTCTTCTAAAATTCATAGAAAATATTTTTCTACTCCAAATGAGATGATTCCAGTTCTATTAGATTCATAACCTTATGCTCTTAATTGCTGCAAACAGAAATCGGGCACATGTAGTATAAGAAGCACTAAGATTATGTGTCACAAATAACACTATGACGTATACTTTGACTTGCAAAATATGTACGAAATTCATACTAGCATCAAAATCATGGACTGATTGTTTGGACTAATAAAATTATTCCGTTATTTACTAGAAACTAAATTTTAGCACAATATATGTAGGAAACACCGTTAAACGTCCATATAGCATATAATTGACTCTGAGTAACATATTCCTTGCAAAATTCGTGAAAATTCATGCTAGCTATAAAAATTCTAACTCGACTTGGTTGAACTTAGTGGAACACCGTCTTTATACTGCTGTAATTAAAATCCTCATAGAATATAGACTTGAAATTGAGTTTAGCTTAAATAACTTATAACTAGCATAGAAGTTAGAAAATTCATAACTCACAAAAGCTAAGTGATAAAATAGAAATTATTTAAAGAAAAATCATGTTTAACCAATACCTAATCAGAGTAGTAAACTCATGCATATTAGAGTCATTTTGGATTTTTGCTTGATTTGGTGTTTATATGTTACCCTTATTTTGTATAGTGAATGAATTCGCCTTTGCTGAGGAGATTGGGTGTATTGCTAACTAGAGCGGAGATTCTAACCGAGGCAAGTGCCTCTTCCCTTTCAACACATTGAATCCTATGTTTTATGAGCAAATGTTTTTATTATGAACCTTGCATGCTCTATTTGGTAGAGAATTTATCTTGTTGATGAAATGGTTGATACAACATACTTGTTGCATGAACCTCCTTGAATAATTTCACTCCTTGAAGGTTGTAGCCATAGGAAGGATTGGAGTACATTGGTTGTAATCAAATGGTTCTAATTATGCTATACATATACCATATACTTAGACATGCCTAAAACTATGCGTGAAATGGTAATAGATGTAATATCTAAAGTAATTTGAACTCTTTTTAAACTTAGATGAACCTCTGTATAATTGTGAACTAAAATGATGGAAAATGATGAATTTTGGAGTTGGGCGGTAAGTGGTGCACATATGATAGTAGTTGTGCATCTATAGGGGGAGTGTTCATCTGGGTCAATTAAGAACTGAACTTTGCGTCACCCACTATTCGTCACCCACTATTGTTTACTGTATATCCGGATGTGCTAGTTATGGGATATCTTTCGCTCACTAAGTTGTTTATTCGTCTAACCAAGCATTTGGGAGGTTGTTGTAGTATGGCCTAGTCTACTTGATAGTGTATAGGAGCTACCCATGTTTCTAGCAAAGGACCTCATGTTCGCTTTATAGCATGGTCGTTTGAGCGTGTTCAATACAACAGTGTAGCTCCTCATGCGTATGGGATGCTAAGACACGGTGTTAAGCTCGGTAGGCCAACTGTCTTGACGACATTAAGTTTAGGGTGAACTACCACGCATGGTGTTCATGAAGGGTTAGGTAGTAGGCAACATAATGACCTCGCTATGACCTTCAGACCACACTCAACGTGTAGAGTGTGGTGATACCAATAGGTATATAACAAGCTAGAGGATTCATATCATGTGGTTAACATTGTACAAACTCTGCAATGTCTAAAACTAATCGATTAGCCATGGTCGTGGTCATGGGTATATATTTATGATTTAGAAATGCTTTTAAAACCTGTTTATGAAAAATGGAAGTTGTATTATTAACTTTCTTCCATAGAGGGTAGTAAGCTAGTTACTATTATAATTAGTATGATGATGTCATGCCATATTATAATGCTTTAGAGACTTGTAAATGTTTCTCTACATAGCTTTTATGCAAACTAGAGAACACAAATAGCTATTCCTTGATGCTAGAGGTTTCATGTATTCAAGGTTGATTTTGCCTTGCCAGACTGACCCTTGTTTCTTTTATGGGTGGTGTTGTAATTATTTTGCAGGTATAGTTGTGTGCAGTAGGATCGGTTGCTTATGGGAATTTTGGTAAACATGCTTCTGAAGAACTCTATATATTTGGCTAATCGGCTGCACGTAAGTGAATTAACTAAATAAGTTTCTAGTTGTTCCTAAGTTATACATTATTCCATTATATTTTGATAACCTAGCTGGATGAAAGTGAGAGGCTAGAAACATTCCTGGGGCTAGCCGATCATGCCTATGAGTTTTGAACAATTGAGATGATCGTGAAATTAACAATTTGAGTCAAGTCCCCTAAGGTGTGTAACACATCTGGTACATTTTATATTGAAGTTGGTTGGAAAACTAGTCCATCGAATATGTCCTTTGTTCACTACCCAGCGCTTTGGGTTTTATATTGTGTTTGTTATTTAGCATGCCAGAACAGTAATGAAGTTGGATGTTTACAATTATTGTTTGGGGGTTTTGTTAGATCATATCCACCTAAATATTTCGCGTTATCATGCTGAGTAGCTTACTCAATATTTAGCCCAAGTACCCTGACATATCTATTTTGGATGTGTATTTCTGCTTGGAGACGGGCCATATGAATTTACAGGGAATTACTTAGGCTCGAGCATCTGATCTAATCTTACCCTACACTCCCACATCTATGCAAGTACATAGCTAGTTAGTTTATCATTCTTCCTTTCTCCTCTCTTCCTCTCTTTAAGTATTTGTTCTCCTGAACTACTTATCTGATCTACGATCCGATCACACTGTTGTATTTATTATAATTAAATCTTTACAAGAAAATATCATATGATTATATTTTGATAAGATAAAAACCAAACTTTTGAAACTCAATGCAACATGATAATGATATATTTTGATGTGTGTCTTCGGTGTGATCCACAAAATTCACGAAACTACATGCCACTATTCTCTTTCCTCTCTCTCCACTCCATCCATGCATGCATGCATGTATTTTAGCGATCTTCAAAATGATTTTTCTCCTAAACTACTTATCCAATCTACGATCCGATCACACCATTGTATTTGTTGTAATAAATATTTACAATATATCGCATGATTATATTTTGATGAAAGAAAAACATATGTTTCATTAATCTGTTAACACTTGTTGTTTCATACGTGATAGTGACATGTTTCAACGTATATCTTCACCGTGTTTCACAAAATTTTTAACTGTTTTATTTGATTTTTTCACCGTATATAACTTAATATTTCACTCGTCGGTCAACTGAAATATTTGACCGTCAATTGTGAGGGGATCTGTAGATTCCTCCGAATTTATAGTGTATTTCCCTTTTTAATTAAGATAAACCTGCCAAAGAGGCTTATGGAATGTAAAAACATTGGTGCTTCATACCTATAAAATAAATTAAGGTATGTACAATCATAGCAGCAAACTGAAACTTCAGTGGATGCCAAAATATTATATTAACTCCAGAAGATGCTTTCCGACTCCACCCTATCACTTTTATCACCACTACACCCGGTATGTCGTCGACGCATGTCTACTGTTACAGGCCTACAGTTAATTAAACTTCACATGACAGTATGGCACATACAAGCTGATAGCCAAGTCTCGTCGTTTGAGACGGGCCGGCACAAATGTCGTGCATATTGTGCAGCATGTCAGTAGCTTAGCTGCAGTGCCATGCTAAATCTGATGGTGCAGGGCGCTCATGCGGGCACGGCACGCCGAGCCCACTGCTGCCAAATGTGAAGTTCCCTGCAATGAAGGAACGCCTTGCAACATCCATGGCTGCTAATATACACAAAAGAATACTCGCACTAGCTAGAGTGGGAGATTCTGTACGTAGATGCTATGTTTAAAATTGTGTTGCTATGTTCTCCAATGCCTCCTAGTCCTACTACCTACTGGCAACTACTACTATCTTCATACTGCGTATACATAGTAAGTAGAACGTATATATAATTGTTGACACGTAAAATTAATTCACGCAACAACAATAATAACCGTTATGCTTTCGTAAAAACGAACGACTAGTTTTCGAGCAAACTAGCAAAGATCTTTACTTTCGTGGAAGAACCCGACTGATTTTCAGCGCAAACCAGTAAAAATCAACCGCACCCTAGATGATTAGGATTCAGCTAGAAAAAACAAGAACAAAAGTACGATAAAACAGTAGAAGAAAAGAATAGATTGATAATTGTTGGAGAGAGAGTCTGCTAAATACAAAATCCATAATATATAATAAAGAGATATGCTGCATTGAGTATATAGAAAACTCTACGTACCTCTATAACTGATTCTATCTAATCAAAACTATCATTTTTGACTCAACACATTATTGATCGACTTCACCGTATACGAACCAGCCTCCACATAAATGTATATGCGTTAGTAGGGGTGGGCGTGGTCCGGGACGGTCCGACCCAGACTCGCCACATGAAACCCACCTAGGATGCAACGATGCTATGGGTTAGTCCGCTGAGATCCATTGGGTAACATGGGTCGACCCATGAAAAGAATCAGATTCTTGCTATTAAACAATAAACATGTCAAATCAAGTGAAAGAATGTAAGTAGAATACAATCTGTTGATTTTTTGATTGGAGATGCTTAACTAATTACTACTGGCATTAATAGAAACACACTGAATTTTTTTCTACCCGATATATCAGTGCTAGCACATGACAAAAACTTTAAAATTGACAAAACGATTCAATGAACAAGCAAGTTTTGACGGTAAACAAGAGATCAGCTCATCAGCTTCGACATTACAGGCAAACAAGAGATACTGCAGTTTGACTCATACCAGCAGGGTCAGGGACGGCTGATGGCATGGCTATGTTGGGCAATAGGGCACATGGTAGGGCTGTGGGGGATGACAACCAAGTCACTGCAGCCGATGGCACAGGAGTAAGGGGCAGCGTGAGTGTGCAACCAACAAGGCGGAAGTCGGCGTCAGGTAGATGATGAGGTGTCGCTGCTGGCGTGGAGGAGGGAAGGAGGAAACATCGCTGTCATGCCGATGTGGAGATCAGGAGAAGGGAGAAGGCGTCGCCGTGGTGCTGGCGTGGAGATCGGGATGGGAGGAGAGGGCGTCGGTGTGCTACCATCATGTGTGATGGTGCGAGTACGATGGGGAATTGGGGATCAATACCTTCAATGGATTCAATGGAGTCACGTGAAGCTGATCCACCTACCCGTCGGAGCCGGCTTTTTCAGCCTGAAGCCGGTCCACATACCCATTAAAGCTAGATTTATGGGATGGGCCAACGAGACCGATGGATCGGCCCGAACCACTCCCACCCCTATGCCTTAGTCGAGTCGTCTCCATTTTGCAACGCTGCTCCTTCCCAGGCTCCAGAACTTGTCTCCCATTATTCGGCCTGGTAACAATGTGATCCTGTGTGGCTAGACTTCAACAAGCATATCATCAAACATAACCATGCATCTAACCCCAGCCACATAAAATCAACCACAGAAGCCTCACATCCATTGAATCACCACCAAAACTCCATCGCTGCATGCTAGCTGTATACACTATGCTCTTGCATAAAAAAACAAAGGATCACCTTGAATGCTATCCCGAGCTGACAAAATCTGAAAACTGCAGCCTCCCAGCCATCTGCATGCATCAGATATCTTCTCCACGCACCCGAAATTTGCACGCATCCTCTTCTCGATACATTAATTCCTGTGTATACAAATTGAGTCGATTTTCTTAAGCTAATTACTAAACAATTACACCAACTAGTATACATAATTTGGCCTGTCTAAAATGACCTACTCACCTACCCAAAAGCCAAATTATGGTACTAACAATAATATCAATGCGAAGTAAAATCTGTAGGCTAGAATGAGTCATTCGTCATGGCTACTTATAGCGTGAGGAGCTTTTTACAATAGTTGTGTATTAATTTGTAGTACTTATCTATTATATACTTAAAACCATTAATCTTCCTATAAACACTCCTAAACCATTATCTGGTGCTCCTATAAATATTTCTAGGTTGCCCATATTTTATAATCTCACCGTCAATTTTTATTTAAATTGGTGGATCTGGTTATTAGATTAGATCTATTTGCTTCCTCCTAATCTCCTATGCATAGGTGCACTACAACGGTAACCCTTATCTGTATCGGGCTCCAACCCACATCTGTGTCGGGTATGGAGCCCGACACAGCGTAAAGATCAATGATGTGATGAATCATCTCAAACCGGCATAAGTCCGTTACGGATGGAGTTATCTCAATCAGGTATCAACTAATACCCGTCACCGATAGCTTTGACCCAGACGACCAGTCAAACAGAGCCCGTCACGGATGACCTATCTCAATCGGGCTACAACTAGCGCCCGTCACGGATGTCTGTCCTCTCAAACGGGCCTAAACAGAAGCCCGTCACAGATGACTATTATTCGCAATCGGGTCCCAACTACAGCTCGTCACAGATTACTGTATTCTCAATCGGGCCTTAAGTTACAGCCCGTCACGGATGACTGTATTTTCAATCGGGCTTTAACTTATAGCTCGTCACCGATGAGTATGACCACAAAAAAAATAAATATTGTTTTTTGGCTAGTCTCAGGCCTGTGCTAGCCATGCCCGCTGCAAAATAACAGAAACAGATATACCATTCACATATATATATCCCAGCATCCCCATTCACATATATACATCGCAGCATCCCCATTCACAAATGCCATTCACATATATTTTAGACAAATAACATTCATATTCACACATGCATATCGGTCAAGTGGTAAGCATCATAAGCTGCAATATTCATCTAGAAAGAATTTACATAGAGATAATAAATGTAATAAACAATAATATTACATAGTAACATGTGTTTGACAATTCAAATAGAATGTTAAAAATTGTTTTTCACTTAATCTTAACCCTAAACATTCCTTTAAGGTGAATAATTTCGTGGAGGATAAACTCGGCAATCTCCTCATGAATATCCTCAAAGCTGCTACCCAGATCCTTTGAAAATTTGTCCTACATGTACAAAATTCGAAATTAGTCGAACGATCTTTAGATATATGTATGTACTTTAATTAAGTTAGAACATGTCATGAATGAGACCACAAACCTCCAATTCACCCAAAGTCTTCACCTTATCTTTGCAAAGTAGGCGCATGTTGTGGCAGACATGGAATCCGCACTGGTCGCTTATTTGTTGTTTGACTGGGAAGTCCTTCTTATGGATAAGTGTATCCTGCCCTGTCTTTTCGAAGGCCTCCTTTTTGCACATATTGGGCCCACGCTTCATCTATCGTGAGTTGAATCGGGGTCCAATCGTATGCTTTCTTGTCAATTCTTGAGTTTAAGTGGTGGCAGCCTTCGCACAGTCAGCCCGTAGTTGCGCCCCATGCACTCTAGTCTCCAGGGTTGGCTTGAAAGCTAGGCCTTCAGCTGCAGGGACCGAGAAGGTCGGCATCACCCTTACTGTCAGGGTGCAGCTAGTTGGTTCCTGCGATAGATTAATACGAATTTTTAGAGTACTACATACCATATGGTTTCGTTAAGAATTCTATGGGTTGCGGACGAGAGATGTACCGTAATTTGGTCGATAGCGGCAGGGACCGATGGTGGATTTTCCCCCGCCTCAGTTGATGCACAATTGTTGCGCCTCTGTGTGGGACTAGCTAGATCCTGTTGCATAGCAGCAGCGGCAGCCTCCGGGATATTTTGTTCTTCTCGAATCTCCTGCCTGATACGGGCCCTCATCGATTCAAGCTTCTCGTCGAATTCAGAGCTCAATTCGGCTCTGACCTGCTCCCGGATCTGGGCGGCAAGGCGGGCATCTTTTTGCACCTTCGTGATTGTCCGCTTCTTGTACTGCCACGCGTAGTCCGGGAATCCAACTTTCCACAGCACATTGGCGCCAAGTCCCCTAGTCCGTCCACGGTGTTCCTTGTTGCCCAACGCTTTACTAAGGATGTCGTCCTCGCGTCTGTGAGAGCTGCCCTCTTGCGAGGCTTCTTGGGAGGCAACCAACTCCTTCTGTAGTACAAATGAGTTCGGATTAAATGAAAAGTTCGGTGGAGACAATGCGAACAAATATTGAGATTAGGCACTTACTATATTATCGTATACTTGTTGATCTTTGGGATTTGGAAGCGAAACTGACCCATCTTGATTCTTCTGGTACCTCACCCGGGCCCAGTTCCTTGTCCGTAGGTGTGGGATGTCGGCAAACACCGGCGGTGTGTTCGCTGCCGCTGCCGCTTCATCTTCCTCCTGCCATTCCTCCAGCTTCCCGACGTATCCTGCGGTGCCTAGGCGGTGCGGGTGCACGTTCCTGGCCTGCAGTGCTCTATATGCTTCGCTTCTGGCCCGGGATTCGGGGGTCGATTTCTTCTCGTAGAATTGCCCCCAAACATCATCCGTTATGAAGGGCCATTGGTCTTTTGGATCAGGGGTCATCGGATTTAGGACAAACTCCGTGACCAGCCGGCTCTTGAAATTCTTCCAACAATTGCCCATCACCTTGAACGCAGCCTGCTTGAGCCTCTCCTCGTCGGCTGCAGGATAGTCGAAGCTCTCCTTGAATTTGAGCCAAGCAGTGTTCTTCTCCGCTTCGGGCACAAGCTTGATGTCATCCGCGAGGATTGTGAAGTTTTCCCTCGCTACGACACCACAGGTGGACCTGAACTTGGCTAGGACATTGCGAGGACGCGTCGGGCATATCAGTTATCTTTATTGGGCCTAAAAAAATGCCCGTCATAGAGGACTGCAATCGGTGACGGGCTTTGTTGTTACCTCAAATGGGCCTCAAGCTAGAGCCCGTCACGGATAAAACATATCTGTGATGGGCTCCAACTAGGGCCCGATTGAGATAACCTTAAAATCTCAAACGGGCCACAAGTTGGGGCCGTCACAGATTATAGTAATCTGTGACGGCCCCAACTTGTGGCCCGTTTGAGATTTTAAGGTTATCTCAATCGGGCCCTAGTTGGAGCCCGTCACAGATATGTGTCATCCGTGACGGGTTTCAGTTCTACGCACATTTAACATGTCTCTCCGACCCTATCTCAATCGGCCCCTTTTAAGGGCCATTTGAGATGTATTCTTTGTGACGGCCTGCAAAAACCAGTTATGTTGCAGCCCATCACAGATGAGAGGACCAGCAAAAACAAGTATTTTTCCATTTTCCATATGAAATGTTTATATTCAATTTATATGGTATTTTTTATTTTCAATTAATGAGAACTATAAATTTAATTTTAAGTCGATTTTTGTGTGTTAAATATAAAAATCACAAACAACAAAATTGTATAACTCATCGATACCTACAACTATTCTATTGGTCTTTGTACAAATAAGTTCATTTGAACTATTTAAATTTTGAAAATAACTTCGAACAAAAATTGGGGTTAATAAATGATTTTAAATGGAAAAGTCACCAAAACCAAAGTTGTAGAACTCATCGAGGTGCAAAATTTTTATTTTGGTCATTTCTCCATCTGACTCTATTTGAACAATTTGAAATTCAAAATTGAAAGTTTGAGAAATTCAAATAGAATTTTTTTGTTAGTGAATGACTTCAACTGAAAAAGTCATCAACAACAAAGTTGTATAACTCATCAAGATCTATAACTTTTATTTTGGTCATTTTTCTATATAACATTTTTTGAATAGTTTGAATTTGAATTTGAAAATATAACAACTTCAAACAATATTTTCAAATAATAAATGATTTCAACTGAAAACGTTATCAACAACAAAGTTTAATAACTCATCAAGATCTAAAACTTTTATTGGGATCATTTCTTCATCCGACAAAGTGATACTAACATTGTTCACAAAATTGACGTATCTCTTATGTGGTTTTATAAACTATAACACATATATGTAAAATTTGTGAACAATGTTACTAACATTTTGTCGGATGAAGAAATAACAAAAATAAAAGTTTTAGATCTTGATGAGTTATACATTTTTGTTGTTGATGACTTTTTCAATTGAAATCATTTAGTATTTGCAAATGTTGTTTGAAGTTGTCATATTTTCAAATTCAAATTCAAACTGTTCAAAAAATGTTATATAGAAAAATGACCAAACTAAAAGTTATAGTTCTAGATGAGTTATAGAACTTTGTTGTTGATGACTTTTTCAGTTGAAATCGTTCACTAATAAAAAATTCTATTTGAATTTCTCAAACTTTGAATTTCAAATTTCAAATTGTTCAAATAGAGTCAGATGGAGAAATGACCAGAATAAAAATTTTGCACCTCGATGAGTTCTCTCAAACTTTGAATTTCGAATTTCAAATTGTTCAAATAGAGTCAGATGGAGAAATGACCAAAATAAAAATTTTGCACCTCGATGAGTTCTACAACTTTGCTTTTGGTGACTTTTCCATTTGAAGTCATTTATTAACCCAACTTTTTATTCGAATTTGTCAAATTTTGAATTTTAGTTCAAATAAACTTATTTGTAAAAAAGGACCAATACAATAGTTGTAGACATTAGTATATAGCCCGTCACTGATGAGTCATCTGTGATGGGCCTAGTTGTTATCTCAATCGGGCCTTAAGTTGGTGCCCGTCACGGATGATGGTCATCTGTGACGGGCCTAAACTATAGCCCCACAGATGACCATTATCTGTGACGGGCCTAAAGTATAGCCCGTCACAGATGACCCTTATCTGTGACGGGCCATAGTTTAGGCCCGTCACAGATAAGGGTCATCTGTGACGGGCCTAGTTGTTATCTCAATCGAACCTCAAGTTGGTACCCGTCACGGATGATGGTCATCTGTGACGGGCTCCAAATATGTCCCGATTGAGATATTTAAGGTTATCTCAATCAGGCCCTAGTTTAGGCCCGTCAAAGATATGTGTCATCCGTGACGGGCTTCAGTTCTATACACATTTAACATGTTTCTCCGACCATATCTCAATCGGCCTCTTTTTAGGTCCGTTTGAGATGTATTCTTTGTGACGGCCCGTAAAATCCAGTTATGTTACAGCTCGTCACAGATGAGAGGATCCGCACTAGTGTGTTTAGCTATATTTATTTTTAGTGATAACCTCACCCATTTCTATTTTTTTTAGTAATAAAATATTAAGCAGTACTGAGTAACACCATAAACAACATTGTGTCTATACAAAACATAAAGAAATTATTTTTTATGGGAAGAAGTGAAGAACTATTTTCATCACATCCATCTTCTGTTTCCCTGAAGGGCACTGAGCATGGATAACAGAGCTTGCTACGCTACCACAAGTATAGCAGGGGGCACACATATGGTTGAGTTGGAGTATGTCCAGTGGAGGCCACCATTGATAACAGTGCTCAACTTCCTACTTACTGAGACAATCGTCTTTGAGGGTGCCGATATGAACCACTTCCCCGTTTCATATTATATTATAAGTTGTTTGACTTTTTTTATAGTTTGACTAAATTTATAAAAAATCTAGCAACATTTTAAATATACCTAATTAGTTTCATAAAATCTATTATTGAATATATTTTTATAACATATTTGTTTTATGTTCAAAATGCTATTATGTTATTCTATAAACTTGATCAAACTAAAAAAATTAATTAGGAAAAAGTCAAATGACTTATATATGAATCCGAGTAATCCGAGGGAGTAGGATTAATTAACATCATGCTCCACACTAGCGGTGAGAGGCACAACTATGTTGACCCATGCTTGAAGGCAACAGATAAATAAAACCTTGATGGCTCCACCCATAAGAGGGGGCATTCATGTCTATTTTTTAATGGTGTTATCCTAATAACCAATAGAAACGGTAGTTTTAGTATATTCATTCGTAGATTTAGAAATAAGTGTTGACATAAACATTTGGGTACATAGTGAAAATGAATATTTTATGTATTAATGATGTATTAGGCTTATTTTGATGGTACAGATGAAGTTCCATTTATTAAAAAGATATATATCTTTTTAGAACAATGATAATAAGTAATGGTGATAATAGGAGAGTTTACATGTAACTTGGACAAACGTGATTTTTGTTTAAATCTAAAAGACATTCTTATCATTTATATTAAAGTCTATGGCCTATTTCACAACATAGATTTTTTTTATTATGAGACAGAATCTACAATCTTATATGTATATATGGTGAGATATATGATTAATTCTCTTAGCATTATTTATATGAACAATAAATAAGATGCCCCCGCATCTACGTGGGCTTCCTTTCTAGTTCTCCTAAAAACATGTATATAACTACGAAGAATTTTTTCCATCAGTACGGCACTAAATGAGCCTTCAACCCTTGAGCCCTTGAGAGCATCAGCAAATCTCGGCAAGGCCTCACTGTCGTGTAGACGCGCCCTACGCCATGCTGCCGTACTGAGTGTACTTAGCTTTTGAGGGGATGATTACTGTTGACTAATGTTAGACTGAATTCCACTGCGCAGTGGCAGCATCAAGGCTGGTGAAAGAAGATGTTGAAAGAAGATCTGTGGGCAGCACGCTGTGGTATTCTCCGAAGCATCCTAGTCCTGTACTATTTTGCACCGGAAGATTACGATGGAAATTGGATGTCAGGAGCCATTTCACAAGACAACTATAATCAGCATTGTATCTCATCTCAACCTTTCTTGAATGCAGACTTGCAGAGTCAGGCATGATGCAGCAAGTTCCCATTTTATAGTAGGGTCTGCCAGCTGAAATGTGATTGGTTAGATCTGGTTGAACTACAATTAATGTTCACTGATTTAATTTTTATGCTACCTGTCCGAGCACCAGATACAGAGTTAATCAACAAAAAATAAAATGTTCTAACATGGAAAACTGTTGTATAGAAAAGCCATGTTGACAGAACCAACTCTTGATTACTTCATAAATTAGTAGTTATCACTAGTACAGAATCGCTCATGTCTGATGACCTATCGGTATCGGGACCGTGCGAACCGTCACACCGTCGTCATCCTTAACAGTCCGAAATAAACATTGATAAAGAGATACTCGTACAGACCATTTCCATATGCATATATTTCTAGCCCGTCGTGGAGGAGGTCAAGAAAAGAAGAAACAATGATTACATTACTTGTCCATGTGATGATGGTAGAAATGAGAAGATGTTTGACAACAGAGTGGATGTACACACACATCTAATACGTCGAGGATTCATGAAGGGATACACATGTTGGACAAATCATGGAGAGAAAGAATCAGTCGACGATGTTGCAGGTGCAGGCAGTAGTGGTGCACAAAATCAGGATGTTTGTATCTCTATATGACAGATGCAAGGCAAAACACACTAAATTATTCAGCCACCCTGGACCTAATGAAGCCAAAGGCAAGTAATGGATGGACATATAGGAATTTCACAGATCTTTTGGGTATAATGAAAGACATGCTTGCTGAGCAGAACACACTACCCAAAACGAGATACGAAGCAAAGTAGGTTTTGTGTCAAACAACTACATATGCGGACTTAGAGGCTTGTCCTGTCTGCATGGTTACTCGATACAAGCGAAAGAGAAGTTGTGACGAAGGAAATAAGTCAAAATGGGGTGGTCCGGTGAAGGTAGCGTGGTATCTACCTGTTATGGATTGTTTCGAGAGAATCTTTGCCAACCCCAAGGAAGCGAAGTTAGTACGTTGGTATGCCACAGAAAGAAGAATCAACATATAGTTCAGGCCATGCAATTGCTTGTTGATGTCAAATCCCGCTTGGTCACCTTGAGAAACCAAGGTTGGGAGCCGTTATTTGAAGAAGTCAAATAATTTTGTACCACAAAAGAAATTCCAATACCAAATTTGGATGAACCGGTATCAAGATGGGGTCGGTCAAGGCTTGATGGCAACTTAATCACACTTGAGCATCTCTACCGTCTTGACAGTTTCTTTGCTGCTCTTGATTCTATTTATTACGGAAATGGATCATCGCTTCAATGAGGTATCTTCCGAGTTGCTTGTTTACTTCTCTTATCTTGATCCGAGAGAGTCCTTCTCTAAGTTTGATGTTGATAAGATGCACAGTTGACGGAGATTTTTGACCAAGACTTCTCACCTCTTGATCGTTCTAATATAAAGGATCAACTTGAGACATTTATTCTATACATGCAACGTATTGATGATTTTACTACTTGTCATGATCTTGGTAGTTTGGCCTTGAAGATGGTTGAAACACAGAAGCATATTGTCTTTCCATTAGTTTATCGTCTTATCGAGTTAGCATTGCTTCTACCCGTGGCAACGATATCTGTTGAAAGAGCCTTCTCGGCTATGAATATAATCAAGACAGTTTTATGCAATAGGATGTCCGATGATTGGCTCAATGACTTGATATTGTGCTACATTGAGAAGGAGATTTTTATAGGATATGATTTTCAAAAAGTTAAGGAGAGGTTTCAAGCTATGGGTGATCGGCGAGTAGAATTATCTAAGCTCCTAGAGTCCCTAGAACGGCTTAGTGATTTATTGGCGGCATGTCTTCTCATATATTTATCTTTTTTAAATATATCTATCAACTATGTTTTATGAATCTTTAGGTGTATGATGAATTATGTGTGACACAAATATTATTGCTCTTTTTAAAATGGTTTTGTTTGTCTTAATTACATTTTTATGCGATTATAGTATAAATATGGAATTTATTGCGTTTAATTGTCCTTATGAAGCGAACATTTTTACCCCATCTTGTTTTTTATCCTGCGTCCGCCACTAGTTAAATGTATTTTATTGGTTTTTTGTGTTCCTCCCATTCACATCCTCCTCTGATAGGTTTGGCTCTTGTATTTGATCCTACATGTTTAACCATTTAAGACATTACTGTAGTTGTCATGCCTATAGCGTAACACACGAGTGATGGCCAAACCCGTACATGCCGCAGCTGGAGTGGAGTGCCGGAAACCGGCAGGCAAGCTAGGGAGGAAGGCGGCGGAAGGGCCCCTCGTCTCTGTGCAGCCGAATCATCCTTCACACCGGAAGAAGTGGCGAACGGAGAGGCGGCGACTGCAGTCGGCGTACGGTGGAGGCCAGCGTTTGGCGATGGCACTCTGTGTGGATAGGATCTAACAGCGCCGACCAACTGACTTCTTATGTTGGATGGACTTAATATTTTGAAGAATATTTTGTGAGCAGCACGATGCTGTGTTCTCCGGAGCCTCCTAGTCCTGCTTTGCACTGGAAGGATTACGATGGCCATAAGAAGTTTGCTTCTAACGGACTGGCATCTACTATTTGAAGGTGTGGCATTTTAGTCAGAAACAACATGATCCCCTTTCCAATATTTTTCCTGTTTGTAAAGCCAGATATGTGGAATCATGTACCCAATTCAATACGATAGATCCGCCAGCTGAGTGATTCCTCTGATCTGGTTTGAACTAGAATGCACAGCAGCGCGTAGTTTAATATTTATACTGAATACAGATATGATGAGAAAAGGAAAAAAATATTTCAAATGAAAAAATATTATATATAAAAAACATGTACTTTCCTGAATTTTTTCAGAATGCATAATTAATGTATGTTTGTTTGTACGTTCCTGATTTTTTGGCGTGTGTATGAGAGTTCTGTGGGGTTACAAGTTACAACCCGCGTAACTATCCAAGATTGAGGCGTGAAATGCAAAATGCTAAATAATAAGCTATATGCACTACTAGAAAAACACCCATAAGTATCGGCCATATAGGTGCCGGTTACCCAAAAACTGGCACCTATAAGATTTTTCCCGCCCACGAAGTGTATAACCGGCACCTATAATAAATTATAGGTGCCGGTTTTTGATGGGAGGGGAATAGGTGCCAATTTTAATTAACAGCCGGCACTAAAAGTTCTCCCACCAACGATCCAAAATTGTTATAGAGGCCGGCCGTGAGTTAAAAACCGGCACCTATTGTATAGGTGCCGATTTTTAGGTCACGGCCGGCACCTTTAATTTGAGTCATAGGTGTCGGGGAGGGGAATAGGTGCCGGTTTTTACCCCGAACCAGCACCTATTGTCCACCAGCGACGTCATCAAGGCCTAAAGGTGCCGGTTCGTGTTAAAAACCGACACCTATTACTCTTGCAGCCTATATATACCCTCACCACACTAGCTCACGATTTGAGAGGTCTTCTTCTTGCTCATCCAAAGGGGGGAGGTTTTGCCCAAAAAATTCAAAAACATCAAGAGATCTATGTGTTTGCATGTTTATGTGTTTGCATGTTTAACGGTATGTTTTTGTTGATTCTATACGTATTTTCTTTATTTGTGTGATCTCAATGTGTTTTTTTCCTAAAAAACATCAAGATATTTACAATGTAGATGGTAGTGCTAGCTATTTTTGCAACTTCTCTTGTTGAATTGGATTGATATTTTGAATCTTAATTTGTTTGGAGATGGTGATTTGAGAAAAGCATGATGACTTATCTATGAGTAACTTACATATATTATTTATTATTTGAATTTCAATAGATATAGAGTGTGTTAATTTGCAACTTGACTAAGTATTAAATCGTCAAGCATTTGAGATATAAAAGATTAGTACTATTGATTTTTGATTGATGTACGGAATTAATTGATATAGGTATGTTAGCGGTTAATTTAAGATTTTTTGTAGGACCAATGGATGAAGGAGGGATGAACGTTGCGAAGCGCGGTACGTTGGAGTATGCCAGGAGAGTAACCAACTTCGTGATCGGGGCAACGAGTTCTAGATCATTGAGCATGACGGAACACTTACTTTGTCCATGCGCTGATTGCCTGAACGGGAGATAGTTTTCTGCAAATCAAGTCCACGAGCATCTCCTAACAAGAGGTTTTATGCGTAACTACGCATGTCAGGATAGTCATAATGAAGATGAGAGTGACAATGTGGACAATCACGGTGATGTAATGGAACGAGAGAATGCGGAGTTGCCTGCCGATGAAGGTGGATATGGTAGTGACGAATCAGATGGTTTGGATCAGATGTTACGTGATGGGGAGACAGCCTACAACGATGAAAGGCAATATGAGAAGTTCTAGTCCATGGTGCAGGACTCAAAAACCCCGCTTTATCCAGGATGCAACAAGGAGCACACCAAGTTGCATGTCATCCTCTTGTTGCTCCAAATGAAATCAACCAACGGATGGAGTGACAAGAGCTTCACAGATCTTCTACAACTGATTGGAGACCTCCTTCCAGTGGGTCATGTACTACCAGAAACAACATACAAAGCGAAGAAGGTTGTCTGCCCATTCGGACTGGAAGTGCAAAAAATTCACGCATATCGAAATGACTGTGTCCTATATCGAGGTGACTATGCAGACTTGGATACGTGTCCAGTTTGCAAAGCACCGCGGTATAAGGGTGGAGATAACGATGATGATGCTGATGATGACAATGGTGGCCCCATCCTGAAGAAGAGGAAAGTGCCTGTTAAGGTTGCGTGGTATTTTCCTATAATCCCTCAGATTGAACGCATGTATGCAAACAAAAAGCATGCAAAGATGATGCGTTGGCACCACGAGGAGCGTAAGAAGGATGGGATGATAAGACACCCTGCCGACGGATCTCAATGGAGAAAGATAGATAGAAAGTATAAAAAGCGTTTTGCGCAGGAGATTAGGAATATAAGGTTTGGGCTGAGCACAAACGGGATGAATCCTTTCGGAGACATGAGCAGTCGGCATAGCACGTGGCCAGTGGCACTCGTTATCTAGAACCTTCCTTCATGGTTGTGCATGAAGCGCAAGTATATAATGATGTCACTTCTAATCCAAGGGCCGAAGCAACCTGGCAAAGATATCGAAGTCTACTTTAGGCCATTAGTGGACGATCTTAAGTTACTATGGGACCAGGGTGTGCAGATTTGGGATGCGTACAAAAGAGAGTATTTCACCTTAAGGGCAATGTTGTTCGTTACCATCCAAGATTACCCTGCGGCTGGCAACACATCAGGGCAAACAGTGAAAGGTGGTTGTGCATGTCTGCAGTGTATGCGGGAAACAGCGAGCAGGTGGTTGAGGTAGTCCGGAAAGACTGTGTACATGCGCCATCGGAGGTTTCTTCCAGCCGGCCACCACTACCGTAGCTATACAAGGGATTTCGATGGCACGGTGGAGGAGGGTATAGCTCCAACACACCATGATGGCAGAGACATTTATGAGGAGGTAAAAGATATTAAATGTATATTTGGTAAGGGGCATGGCAATAAAAGCGTGACGGGTAATGGTGGTGAGAAGCTTCTTTGGAAGAGGAAATCTATCTTTTGGGAACTACCGTATTGGAAAGATTTGAATGTCCGCCACGCAATCGACATGATGCATGTTGAGAAGAATGTCTGCGAGAGTTTGATAGGAGTCCTGCTAAACATAGCCGGCAAGACAAAGGATACGTTGAAAACCCGAAGAGATCTCGTAGACATGAACATCAGGTCCGAGCTCCATCCTCAAGAGCGTCCCAATGGCCGCCAATACCTACCTCCCGCGTGCTACACCCTTAGTGCCGCAAAGAAAATAAGCCTGTTGGAGTGCCTTCAGAGTGTCCGAGTCCCGTCTGGTTACTCCACGAACATTAAAAGGCTTGTCAATATGAAAGAGAAGAAATTAGTGGGCATGAAGTCACATGATTGCCACGTGTTGATGACACAACTGCTTCCTGTTGTGATTAGAGGTATCTTGCCAGATAAGGTTCGAAACCCAATCATAAAGTTGTGCTCGTTCTTCAACTATGTGTATCAGAAGGTGATCGATCCTACCACGCTAGACAAGCTCCAAGCAGATGCAATTATTACCCTTTGCCAACTCGAGATGTGTTTTCCACCATCATTTTTTGATATAATAGTTCACCTTGTGTCACATATCGTGAAAGAGATAAAGATTCTGGGCCTAGTGTATCTACATAACATGTGGGCTTTCGAGAGGTTCATGGGGATCTTAAAGAAGTATGTGCGTAATAGAGCTCGACCAGAAGGCAGTATCGTAGAGGGTTATGCAACAGAGGAGGTGGTTGAGTTTTGTATCGACTACATGGATTTGCCTCCTATTGGTGTGCCGATGTCCCGACACGAGGGAAGGCTACTAGGGAAGGGGACACTAGGGCATAAAGCAATATTCGCTCCTAGCCTTGAAACATTATGGCAAGCGCATTTCGCAGTGCTCTAGCAGTCAGTCTTGGTGGCTCCATTTGTCGACGTGCATTACAACACACTCCGTACCGAGAACCCAGGAAAATCAGAGGCATGGATCGCTAAGCAGCATAAGTTGTATTTTGGCGATTGGTTACAGAAGCATATCATGGCTACGAATCCTGATAGTGACCAGTTGTACGTTTTGTCTCGGGGGCCTGCGAGCACAATTCATTCATTCCAAGGGTATGACATTAATGGGTATACATTTTACATGAAAACCCAGGATGCGAATAGCTCGAACCAAATCAGTGGTGTCCGCATAGATGCCTTTGATAGTAATGGTGTAGAACAAACGTACTATGGTTATATAGAGGCAATCTGGGAGCTTGAGTATGGACCACTAAAGGTACCACTTTTTACAGTGCCAATGGGTCAAAATTCCAAGTGGTTTGAAGATTGACAAATACGGAATGTCAATCGTGAACCTAAACAATGTGGGTTATCAAGACGAACCATTTGTGCTCGCAAACTCCGTAACACAAGTATTCTATGTCAAAGACCCTTCTTCGATGATCGATCGCCATGTGGTTCTTTGTGGAAAGTGAAGCATTGTCGGAGTTGAGGATATCATTGACGAAGATTGTACGATCAAATTGACGAGCTACCGCCATGCGCAACAGTTGTGGAAGAAGGTGAAGGAGGTCAAGAAGACGAAGGTGAAGACGAACATATGGAGGAAGCCCCATTTGTTCGCAGCGATCATGAAGAAGGAGTAATTGTGATCGACTTGCATATTTGATTTTTATTGTAACAAACATATTTATTATGTACTTGCACATATTTATTATCGACTTGCACATGAATGAGTACTTTTGGTACAAAATATTTATTTATAATTATGTATGGACCAAATAAATTTTTTGTAATTTGAAACGAACAATTTGGATCATATATATTGCAAGAAACATTTTGTATTTAGTGCGAAAATGTGCCGGTTTTAAATTATAACTTGCACCTATAAATTAAGGTGCCGGTTGTCAACTAAAACCGGTCCCTACAGATAATAGGTGCCGGTTTTCAAATAAAAAACTAGCACCTTTTTAGCCTATAGGTACCGGTTTTTAAACTAAACCGGTACCAATGTCTGTTACATAAAAATATCCCACACTGGTTTTTTTATCCTTATCTCCTGCGCCAACGCCACACATCGTCCACACATCCTCCAGTGCCGACGCTGTCAGGCTCCACCGCCGCCTCGCCCCCGCGGCCCTCCTCCACCGCCGCCGGCCATCCTCCAACGCCGCCGGCCACCGGCGCCATCTTCCACCGCCGCCGTCCAGCGCCGACACGCCCCAGCATTCCTCCTCCACCACCACCGGCTACCGGCGCCCTCCTCCAACGCCGCCAGCCACCGCCGCCATCTTCCACCACCGCCGTCCACCGCCGCCGTCCATCGCCGCCCCGCACCTGCTTTCCTCCTCCACCACCGCCAGCCACCGGCGCCATCCTCCACCGCCCGCCGTCCAACACCAATGCCGTCCAATGCCGCCCTGCCCCCGCTGTCCTTCTTCAACGCCACCGGCCACCAGCGCCCTCCTCCACCGCCGTTGTTGACGACGAAATTTGGTAAGCAAATCTATGGTTTCATCGATATCGGCTAGATTACTTTGTTAATCTAGGTTATATAATATATCCACCATCCTGAAAAGGCAACCATTGGCTTGATTCTTTAGAACTCGTGCTTCTATTTATACTTAATGCTGCATTGGTTCAGTCCAACCTATTAAGTCGTATTTAGAATCATGATATCTAACCTGCTTTATGGTTGTTAATAAGGATAGTATCGGGGTTTCAGCCGATCTTACCTGATATAGATGTTTTACATTGTTTCATGCTTTGTTTAATGTTCTATATCTGCCCCTTATATTAGGATCTAATATAATATAAATATATTAAGCTTGATATCAATCTAATTGGTTATAGTTTAATATATTTATTACTAGATAATATTCTAGTATAAGGTTGTATCGGAGCTATAGCCGATACATACTTAAACCTAGATATCGGCTACGACATCAATTTATAGAATCATTATTTCATGTTATCTTTAGACTTGGGCAATTTATACTGTCTCAGTTCAGTCCGATCTATCCCACTTGCTTATTTCTAAAGTAATGTTGATATATTGATTATGTAATACTGATCTTTACAGCCGATATACTAGTTTTAGGGTTAGTTCTATCATTGACTATACCTTACAGCCGATTCATGCTTTATTGCATCGGCTAGGTCACATGCGATATGAAATCGGCCCTATGGCTGATTGTCTATCGTTTATTGATATTCTTTGCATGTTTTTCTTGTTGATTGCAGGATCAAATCAACTGGCACGCCCTTGAATCTGAAACCCTAATTTTGGACCTGCACTAGAGTAAAGCAAACCTCTCAGGCCAGTGTGTGTTTTTTGCATCAACACGCTTTTGGCATGCCCAGTGGGACTCGTGTCATCATGTCTCCAAACATCACTGAAGTCGCGGAGGACAACATCATCGCGGTTACACCCGAGCAGCTGAATGATGAACAGAAGGAAGAATTGCAACAAATGCTGAATCAACTCCAAACCCAGAATTTGCACTCCTTCACAGTCACCCGGCAAGGTACGGTCTTTCAAAGAGCTAAAGTCCAAATACCGACGATCGTGAAGCAAGACCCAAGTACTTCTGGATCAGGAGAAGAAAAGGATAAACAAGTGAAAACCGAATCGAGTAACGAAGATTCGGCTGTACATCATGCGCTAGTCAACCAGTTCGGAGTACTTGTCAATACTTTAACAAACATGATCAAGTCGGTAGTCGATGGAACGATAGCTGAGGAAAAGGCTAAAGGACCTATTTACCTACCAGACGGCACGTTCCCAGCATATAGAACTGTGAAGATAGAGATCGGTGGGAATCAGACAAAGCAACAAGTGCTTCAAACCCAGGCTCCATCGGCTCCCTTCTCAAGTTCAAACATTCCATCAATTTTAACCAGATCACAGCCGATCACTGGGGGGCAAGCATCAACTCAATTAACACTAGAACAATTGATGAGTATTCTTCATTCAAAACCGCCAGCTGTCGACACATCTTACCAAATTCCTTCGGTTCCACAACAGCCGATTGGAATTACTCAGCCGATAAGCTAGCAATACAGTACAGAACAACCTCCTTATGTGCCACCACAAGGCATATCGGCTGGCTTCAATAATCTTTATCAGCCTCACTCACCACGACCTCAGCCGATCCAATACGGCCAGATGGATCCACTACAACAGCAGTATGGTGGAGCAACACCTCATCAACCCTGGGCCGATATGATCGCTGACGTCATGAGGGAGCAATTTGGACTTAAACCGAAGGATAATGGCAACATGTATCGGCATCCATATCCAGAATACTTTGATCGGGTTCCGTTGCCAAACCGATACAAGGTGCCAGATTTTTCCAAGTTCTCTGGACAAGATAATATATCGACTTACGAGCACATTAGCCGATTTCTAGCTCAGTGTGGTGAGGCATCGGCTACAGAAGCTCTCAGAGTTCGCTTATTCCCACTCTCGTTGTCTGGACCGGCATTCACTTGGTTTTCATCATTGCCATATAATTCAATCAGGAGCTGGGCCGATTTGGAGAAACAATTCCATAAGTACTTTTTCAGTGGAGTTCAAGAGATGAAGCTATCGGACCTCACAGCCATTAGGCAGAAATCAGACGAATCGGTTCCAGATTATATTCAACGATTCAGAGACGTGAGGAACAGATGTTACAGCCTATCTTTATCAGATTCTCAACTAGCTGATCTAGCCTTTCAAGGTTTACTGGCGCCGATCAGGGAGAGGTTATCGGCTCAAGACTTTGATAGCTTAGCACACTTGGCTCAGAAGGTATTCAGCTCACGAGACAAGATTTCAAGAGGCTAGGAAATTCATCAAAAAGGTGAACAATGTAAATAATGTCTACAATTATGATTCTGACTTTGAAGGTGAAGACCCAGATATCAATGCAGCCGAATGGGCTAGGAACAAGAAGATGGTGGTCTGTCAATGGGCTAAGAATTCGGCTACAGAGGAAAGGTTTGACTTCGACATTACCAAGGCCGATAGGATCTTTGATCTCCTTCTTCAAGAAAAACAAATTCAACTGCCGGCAGGACATGTCATCCCATCGGCTGAAGAGTTGAAGAAAAGGAAGTACTGCAAATGGCACAACACAGGATCTCATCACACTAATGATTGCAAAATTTTCAGGCAACAGATCCAGTCGGCTATTGAACAAGGAAAAATTAAGATTGATGGATCCAACATGGTAAAGCGGCCGATGAAAATAGATGGACACCCTTTTCCAGTTAACATGGTGCATCCTGGATACAACAGGAATACGACCGATGGAAATAAAAACTACACTAGGGGTATCAGATCGGCTGGTATGATCGGCAAGTATCAAAACAGGTGCCAACAGGAGGAGGAGGCATATCCTGATAAAGAAGAAAGTTATTTTGACCCCCATTGGAGTTGTGAATTCTTCAGATTCTGCTGGAATGAAGGTATCAGGCTACCATCTATTGAAAATTGTCCTGGCTGCAGTGATCCTGACGTCCAATTCATCCAAAAACCAAGCCGACCACATGCAATTATACATCAGCCAAGTCAATCAAGGTTGTCAGTACATGAAAGACTTGGGCCGATGCACCAAGACGATGATCAAGATGACTCACGTGGACAATCCAAGCCAATGCATCCCCAATGGTGTCCTTCTGGGATATTCACTAAAAATCAGAAGAGAAGAGTTCAAAGGATGAGGAACAGAGAACAATTCCAGGAGGTTGAGGGTGCAATTGAGCATCGGCTGCGGCAGAAAACGAAGAAAGTATGGCGCGTGAAGAGCAAAGTGGTGCCAGCCGATAAAGTCAGAGCCGATCGCAACAAAGGCAAGGAAGTGATGTCATCTGAGATAAATATGGTATTTATGTTGCCAGCCAAATATGCAGTAGAGCAAGTTGTCGAGCAAGAGGAAGATCTGCCATCGGCTAAGTTGATGTTATCTCCACAGCAAGCTGTTTTTGAGAAGCCCGAGGGAACAGATCATCGGCACCTCAAGCCACTCTATGTCAAGGGATTTGTCAATGGTAAGCCGATGTCAAAGATGCTAGTCGATGGAGGGGCAGCTGTTAATTTAATGCCTTATACAACATTCAGAAAGCTTGGGAAGAACTCAGAGGACTTGATCAAGACCAATATGGTTCTGAAGAATTTTGGCGGGAACCCATCGGCAGTAAAACAATTCCAACCACCTTCTTTGTTATTGACGGGAAGGGTTCCTACAGTCTGTTGTTGGGAAGAGATTGGATCCATGCCAACTGTTGCATCCCTTCAACAATGCACCAAAGTTTGATCCAATGGCAAGGAGACCAGATCGAAATCGTGCCAACCGACAGGTCAGTCAACGTAGCTTGTGCCAATTTATCTATTTGGGAGATGGAAGGAATTGGTTGTTTATCCGGCAAAGTTTGGCAAGGAGATTACTTAAAGATTTCTGATGATGCCATACAGACAACAGGAGATGGAGAGCTTCAATTCTTGTTTTGAGGGCGCCGTGGAGGGTTCCAACTTATACATAGAAGATACTATTGATGATCTCGACGGCAAGCTTGGGCAAGGTTTTATGTCGGCCGATGAACTAGAGGAAATTGACATTGGACCAGGTGATAAGCCTAGGCCGACATATATTAGTAAAGGTTTACCGAAAGAACTTAAATGTAAATTAATTGCACTCTTAAAGGAGTATAGAGATTGTTTTACCTAGGAATACTATGAGATGCCAGGACTTAGCCGATCGATAGTTGAACATCGGCTCCCTATCAAACCAGGCTATCGGCCATACAAGCAACCCCCAAGGCGTTGTAAAGCTGCAATGTATGATGCTATTAAGGCCGAAATTACAAGACTCTATGATGCTGGCTTCATCAGACCATGCCGATATGCTGAGTGGATTTCCAATATAGTACCAGTTATCAAGAAAAATGGCAAGCTCAGAGTTCGTATTGATTTCAGAGATCTAAACAAAGCTACACCGAAAGATGAATACCCAATGCCAGTGGCCGATCAACTTTTAGATGCAGCATCTGGACATAAGATTATCAGCTTCATGGATGGCAATGCTGGTTATAATCAGATTTTTATGGCTGAGGAAGATATCCACAAGACTGCTTTTAGGTGCCCTGGTGCTATCGGCTTGTATGAGTGGGTAGTTATGACTTTCGGCTTGAGGAGTGCTGGTGCTACACATCAGAGAGCCATGAACTATATTTTTCACGATCTTATCGGCGCACTGGTGGAGATATATATAGATGATGTGGTGGTTAAATCCAAAGAAATTGATGATCACATAGCCGATTTGAAACAGGTCTTAGAAAGAGCAAGGAAGTATGGGTTGAAGATGAATCCTACCAAGTGTGCTTTTGGTGTATCGGCTGGTCAGTTTCTTGGATTTCTGGTTCATGAGAGAGGGATTGAAATTCCTCAGAGGAGCATTGAAGCAATTAAAGATATCAAACCCCCGGAAGATAAAACCAAGCTACAATCATTGATCGGCAAGATTAATTTTGTTCGGCGTTTTATACCAAATCTATCTGGCCGAATAGAACCATTTACTCCTTTGCTAAGGTTGAAAGCCGATCAAGAATTTGTCTGGGGAGAGAAGCAGCAGCAGGCTCTGGATAATATCAAGGAATATCTGAGTACCCCTCCAGTTCTTATACCACCACGGAAAGGGATTCCATTTAAACTTTATCTATCAGCCGATCAAAATTCTATCGGCTCAGTCTTGATTCAAGAGGTTGAAGGAAAAGAAAGAGTTATATTCTATCTCAGTAGATGCCTGTTGGATGTAGAAACAAGGTATTCACCTGTGGAGAAGTTATGCTTATGCTTATATTTTTCTTGCACAAAGTTGAGGCATTATCTACTATCCAATGAGTGCATTATAGTTTCCAAGGCCGATGTAGTAAGATACATGCTATCGGCTCCAGTGTTAAAAGGACGAATTGGGAAGTGGATATTTGCTTTGTCAGAATTTGATCTCAGATATGAATCGGCTAAGGCAGTTAAAGGGCAAGCGATAGCCGATTTCATAGTTGAACACAGGGATACCAGTGTTGATAATATTGACATCATGCCATGGACTTTATTCTTTGATGGATCAGTTTGTACTCATGGTTGTGGTATCGGCTTGGTGATAATATCGCCTAGGGGGCAAGTTTTCAGTTTGCTTTTACTATTAAACCATACTCTACAAATAATCAAGCAGAATATGAAGCTGTTCTCAAAGGGTTGCAGCTATTGAGAGAAGTTGAAGCCGATGCTGTTGAGATCATGGGTGATTCATTGTTGGTGATAAGACAATTATCTGGGGAATATGAATGCAAAAATGATACCTTAGTAATCTATAATGAGAAGTGCCAGGAGCTGATGAAGACATTCAAGATGGTTACTTTGAAGCATATCCCCAGGGAACAAAACATTGAAGCCAATGATTTAGCTCAAGGTGCCTCAGGGTATAGGCCAATGTTACAAGGGATTGAAGTAGAAGTGGCCTGTATTCCAGCCGATGATTGGAGGTTTGATGTTTTTGAGTATCTAAAGAATCCTTCAAGATCGGTCTCAAGGAAATTAAGGTATAAAGCTCTTAGGTATGTTCTGTTGGATGATGCATTGTACTATCGGACGATTGATGGGGTTCTGTTGAAGTGCTTGAGTAAGGAAGAAGCTAAAGTTGTTATGTGTGAGGTTCATGAAGGTATTTGTGGAACACATCAATCGGCTCATAAAATGAAGTGGTTACTTCGAAGAGTTGGGTATTTTTAGCCGACAATGCTGGAGGATTGTTTCAGGTATTACAAGGGTTGTCAAGATTGTCAGAAGTTTGGAGCAATTCAGAGAGCGCCAGCATCGGCTATGAACCCTATTATCAAGACGTGGCCGTTGAGAGGTTGGGGTATTGATATGATCGGCCAGATCAATCCACCATCAAGCAAAGGACATAAATTCATATTGGTTGCGACTTATTATTTCACTAAGTGGGTTGAGGCAATTCCTTTGAAGAAGGTAGACAGTCAGGATGCGATCAATTTTGTCAAAGAGCATATTATATACAGATTTGGTTTGCCACAAACAATTACAACTGATCAAGGTTCTATTTTTGTATCGGATGAGTTTGTTCGGTTTGCTGATAGCATGGGAATTAAGTTGTTGAATTCATCACCATATTATGCACAAGCCAATGGACAAGCTAAAGCATCCAACAAGAGTTTGATTAAGTTGGTTAAAAGAAAGATAGCGGAATATCCTAAGAAGTGGCGTACTATTCTGGCTGAATCATTATGGTCTTATCGGATGGCTTGCCATGGTGCAATTCAGGTACCTCCTTATCAATTGGTTTATGGGCATGAGGCTGTATTACCATGGGAAACCAACATTGGCTCTAGAAGGATTTCTTTACAAGATGAGTTAACAGCCGATGACTATCACAATTTGATGGTTGATGAGTCAGAAGATTTGGTTCAAGCAAGATTGCGAGCTCTTGAGAAAGTTAGAGAAGACAAAGAACGAGTTGCAAGGCATTATAACAAGAAGGTTGTGCCCAAATCTTTTGAGGAAGGTGAGTTGGTTTGGAAGTTGGTGCTGCCGATAAGGGCTAGAGATAATAAATTTGGTAAGTGGTCACCGAATTGGGAAGGACCGTTTCAAGTTCATAAATGTGTTTCTAAAGGGACATACATGCTAAAAGGGCTTGATGGAGAAGTTTTCGGAAGAGCACTTAATGGAAAATATTTGAAGAAATAATACCCAAGTGTTTGGATTGGTTCATAATCGGCTATGGTTTGTCGGTTTTTGGTTGATAGCCGATGTGTTTACATCGTCTTTAGATGGCCGATATTTTTATCGCCCTTAGACATATAAGTTTGCAGCATTATGTTCCCTACTACAAACTTCGGGGGCATGGAGGAGACAATTTAAAGTTGGAAAGATAATTTAAAGTTGGAAATTTTTGAGCAAAATTTTATACAATCGGCTCGATGGCTGACAGCAAAAAGTATCTCAATAGCATAAGGTATTTCAGTATTTGGCTAAGTATAAAATCGGCTCGATGGCCAAAACGTATGTTACAGCAAAAATGTTTCAAGACAATTTATAGTTTGAGTTACATCAAGCCAAATACTTTTGAATAGCCGATATAGCTCTTTGCCTGATTTTTTTCTACTTCCTCAATGGCTTGAGCATCGGCTACATCAGTTCCTGGGATTGGTTTTAGACCTTTACTTAGGGCAGCAAGGTGTTTAACAGATTTCTTGAGCTTGAGTTTTTGGACTTCGATAGCTTTGGGCAAGTCGGCCAATTTTTGTTCTTCGGTGGTGATTTCAGCTCTGCAAGCTTCAAGTTGCTGCAGAAGATCGGCTTCTTTCTTTCTCAGATTTTCAATCTTCTGTTGAGTTGAGTTTGGTCCAGCCTCTAGTTCATCCAGCTTGGATTTCTCCTCAGTGATTTGTTGACGGCTGGATTGGACATTTGCTTCAAGGGCAGAACGTTCTAACCGATCTGAGATTCTTTGTCTTGCCCTCTCTAACTTGAAACGATGTTGCTCAAGAAATACTGCAGGAGAGATCATTTCTATAAGTTCATCAGGGATTTGATTTTGGATTTCTTCAAACCTTGACCTAATCGGCCCACAGTTCACAACTAGTGCATCAAGGGAAGCACTTAGCCGATCTGCAATGTCAGCTAAGCTCTTTCTTAAGCTTTCAGAAATTGGGGAGATGGCTTTGCTAGTTGTTTCTTCTTCTTTATCCAGGAATTGATTTATATCAAAGGAGAACATATCGGCTAGTAACTGAAAAGGGAAAAGGTTGATAAGTAATAGACTTGAGTATGAGCCGATAGATGTAAATATGGAGAGTGCTTACAGGAATCTGGGGAGCTGGAATTGTGGTAGCAATCTCATCATCTTGTCGGCTAGCTGTGGCTGATTGAGTATGCTCACTGGATGCTTGTTGAGGTGATGTTACCTGGGGAGGCTATAAAGATAATAAATAGTGAGTATCTGCTAAGGATAAAATTAAGGTTGAGGTGAGTTGAAATTACCGGTACTGGTGGTGAGATTGGTTTCTTCCTTGTAGCAACTTGTTTCTTCTTGGGCTGCAAAGATGGATGAGTTGAGAGAATTTGAGACATGGAAATAAATGATGATAAGTCGGAATATCTTACTTGTGCTTTTTGAGGAGGTTTTGGAGGACTTGGAGTTTTTGCAGGTTGAGATTGTACTGCAGGAGGTGTATCGGCTTGGGGTGTAGCAATTTCAGCTGTATCACTGATTTGGGCGGCAGCTTCATTGATTGCCTCGTCCATCTCAATATCCTTCAGGATATCTTCTATCTCTTGGGCTTGGGAGATGTCTGCATCGGCTGTTTTCTTCTGCCTTTTGGTTGGTTTCTTCAGGAGTGTTGGCTTTACAGCAGCTTGTTTTGTCCTTCTTCTTTTGTCTCCAGTTTGCATCGGTTCTCTGAGTTGGCCTTGAAGTAAGGTGGCAGTTTTTGGGGCGTTGAAGCCGATGATGGATGGAGCTGGTCCACTGCCGTTTGGGAGTTTGGCTATGGCATATGCTATGGGCTTGCCACTTCGGCTAACTGAAGGAGGAGAAGAGTCTGTTGTCTGCAAGGAAAATTGTTAAACTATGAGTATTAAGCAGTTGATAGTAATAAAGTACAACAGTTCGAGAGGAGAAATTTACCTGAGGAGCCAAGTTTGGTACAATTCGAGTGAGATATGAGTCAACTGGCAGATGGAATATGCGACTTTTTATTTCTGACCACCATCTGTCGAATTGGATGCTCCTCATCAAGATGATATTGAATCTGTCAATGCTGCCGAGAGGGGGACCAGGGATGTTGAGTAATTTATCCATCATCAGAGCCGATACAATATCACCTCTGGTCTGAATCTTGTCAGCATAGTATAAGCCGATGGGTAGTATGCCCATGCCAAGTTGTCTTGCTGCCGATGCTGGGTAGTAGAACTCATAGGAGGGTTGAACATTTCTGCCTTGAGATATGCCAACTGGAAGTATGCATGGTGAGATTGCAGCAGTCAGGATTTCCCTGGGTTTTTCAAATCTCTCATCATTGATTTCATTCAGCCTAAAGTCAGTTGGCAGTTCAAAGTTTTGGTAGGAGTCATAGGCAAACCAGATTCGGCTGTCCCTAGGGAATCCATCATAAAAGTTGCCGAACCAGTTATGGAAGTGCTCAGCCGATGGTCCATGTCCAGCATAACTGGTAGCTGCTTCTCCTAATGACATGCATCGGTGCATTTGGTTTGATTCATCATTATTTTCAGAATCGGCTGTGGAAGGGAACTCAGCTTCTAAGAGTGATGGCCTTTTTGCAACTTTCAAAGTGTGCAGGGTTAGCCAAAGTTGGATAAACCACCATGGGCCGCCAGTATTTACATTGGCATCCATTATCAGTTTGGCCGATGATTGGCTTAGTGTTTGATATGCTGCTGCTAGCAAATATTTTCCCAAGGGGAATTTTCTTTTCAAGACTAGGGCTTCGGCTAGGTGTTGCCAATTGGCTGTTGGGCCGCAGGTGGATCCACAGAATACAAACTTGTCTAGCCACATCACCAAGAAGGCGGCATGTTCTCTAGTCGATACAGGTCCTGTTCCCATATTGTCAGAGATAAAACCAGACCAGCCACCGATATTTTTGGTTTTGAACTTATAAGTGCACTTGGTCTTCATACTGATGGGATTGGCCGATGTGGTTATATCTAAGCCCGTGATCATGATTATGTCTAGCAAGGTGGGAGTCATCGGTCCTTGGTTGAACATAAAGCAGTTTAAGGTGTCTGACCAAAAATATGCAGCCGAAGACAGCATCGGCTCATCTTTCTTCATATCGGCTATGGACAAGGACAGGCATTGGGCTATCCCTATTTCGTCCCAGTGATCTTGCTTGCTAGCTGCGACTCTTTTATACCAATCTGTCCATTTATCAACTTGGGAAGGCCAAGACCTAAAAGTTGTAGTCCAATGGGAAAGAGACGGGTTGGCTTGTCTGAAAGGGATTCTGTTTGTCTCTGCATTGATGATATCGGTGGGATCTAAATCGCCTATTGGACCCAGGAAGAAGTGGTTGGGTTCATTGAGTTTTGGGACGGCTACTTGATGACTTAGATGCTACAGATTGAAGAAGAAAAAGGTGGATAAAAGCAGAGTAAAAGTGAAGAAGTTTAAGGAAGAAATTGGAGTCAATGGGGAACTTACCTCGGCATATTCCATGGCGGCGGATTGTGGTTGATTTGACGAAGTGGCCATTGTTGCGCGGGGGTCGTCGCCGGAAGGGATTTGTTGCTCTGGACGCCGGAGTGGAGAGAGAAGGAATTCGCCGGAGTTCACGGGAAAATATGGTGATTTAAGCGGTGAAAGCGGAGTTAACGCCATGAAATATCCGGAGGAGCCGTTGGTATTTAAAGAATTAGGTGCGTAACGGTCACGGGGGTAACCCTAGAATTTTGCGGTTGAGAAGAGATAATTCCGTTGCATTATAAATACTTCGGAATTGGGGGGCATGTGTTGACGACGAAATTTGGTAAGCAAATCTATCTGCAAGGATCGGAAACACAACCTAGTCCGAAACGGATTCGAAAATATGCAAGGATATCGGAAACAAAATGCGCATCGGCTGGAGTCCGAATCGGCTGTGGACTGATCGGCAGAGTCAGAGTTGGACAAGGCTAGCCGATGGAGCCGATGTCGGTGATATAACTTGGTATACGTCATCAGGTTATGTTAACGTGCTTCATATGGATTGCCATGCACGGATAGAGTCCTGAGGAGGCAATTGTATCTATTAATTAGGATATTTTATGTAATTTCCTTATAGATATTCTCTGTAAGAGTCCGCCTAAGGGACTTGTTGGTTAGTTGAATTTGTATTAGGTTTATATGAGTCGTGTCCGTGATGGACAATGTTTGTATTTTCGGGTATAAATATAATCCCGAGGTCTTGTAAATAATAACAACACACGTTCAATCAATCTTGGCGCATCGCCAACCTTTGTTTCTTACTTTCGACAAGTTTGTGCATTCGAGTCGTGCTGCATCAGTTTGATATCTTGTCATGGCGAGTTACATCATTAAGGCTAGTGCTTACATCTCTATGACACTCTAGTTCTTTGTTGTGATTCTCCGAGTTATCATATATGTTATATAACTTAGATCGACAATGCAATCTACTTATATCGGCTAGATCCTTTCTAGGGTTTCATCGATATCGGCTAGATTACTTTGTTAATCTAGGTTATATAATATATCCACCATCCTGAAAAGGCAACCATTGGCTTGATTCTTTAGAACTCATGCTTCTATTTATACTTAATGTTGCATGGTATAGTCCAACCTATTAAGTCGTATTTAGAATCATGATATCTAACCTGCTTTATGGTTGTTAATAAGGATAGTATCGGGGTTTTAGCCGATCTTACCTGATATAGATGTTTTACATTGTTTCATGCTTTGTTTAATGTTCTATATCTACCCCTTATATTAGGATCTAATCTAATATAAATATATTAAGCTTGATATCAATCTAATTGGTTATAGTTTAATATATTTATTACTAGAGAATATCCTAGTATAATGTTGTATCGGAGCTATAGCCGATACATACTTAAACCTAGATATCGGCTACGACATCAATTTATATAATCATTATTTCATGTTATCTTTAGACTTGGGCAATTTATACTGTCTCAGTTCAGTCCGATCTATCCCAATTGCTTATTTCTAAAGTAATGTTGATATATTGATTATGTAATACTGATCTTTACAGCCGATATACTAGTTTTAGGGTTAGTTCTATCATTGACTATACCTTACAGCCGATTCATGCTTTATTGCATCGGCTAGGTTACATGCGATATGAAATCGGCCCTATGGCCGATTGTCTATCGTTTATTGATATTCTTTGCATGTTTTTCTTGTTGATTGCAGGATTAAATCAACTGGCACGCCCTTGAATCTGAAACCCTAATTTTGGACCTGCACTAGAGTAAAGCAAACCTCTCAGGCCAGTGTGTATTTTTTGCATCAACAGCCGTCCAACGCCGTAGGTCGATGTGAGTGCTTCGTTTTCTTCTGCTCGATTTCTAACCAATTTAGTTTGTTTTACCCCGTCTGGATTGTTGTGTACTTGAGTTGTTTTGTCATTAAGCAAACAGATCATGCCAAATGATGGGCTTGAGAGTGATTTTGTAATTTAATAGCTGTGTTCATCAATTCCTTGCCACATGATGTTTGGATCCTTTTAGTTTCAATTAGAAGTTCTTGCATTATATGAATATGCTAGCTGGCAAATGATAATAGCTCTTGCATTACATGCTAGCTGTCCAGAAAAATTTTGGGGTAGCTAGGAATGACATTGATTAGTTCTTGTTGATGCATGAATATTAATTGTTGGGCCAGCCAGATGGTGATGGATATGTTTGTATGAGTACAAATAAAATGATGCATTATATTAATAGGCTGAAGGAAAGAAACAAAAGGAAAAGGATGCCCTCAAGCCTATACACTATCACAGCGTTAGATCAAGATGGGAACCCCACAGCTCCTGTATCGGCACTCACCCCATACTCCAATGCTATAGGTGTCATCGCAAAGGATGTCATCCGCATCAAGTACCGGTATTGGAAGACCAATGATCCAGATCAATTGGAGTGGAAGGTACCAAACAGAGACAAGGACCTTGCTTGGGACATGTTGAAGCGGACATTCCAGTTCCCCGCGGGTTCAGAAGACCTCGCAAAGCAAAGGGCCCTTGAAAGGATGAGCATCAGCTTCAAGAAGTTCAAGACGGACCTTACCAGGAAGTTTGTGAAGCGGGGGCTAACACCGAATTTTGAAGACCCCAATTATCGAAGGTGCCGCCTTTTCTGGGATGACTTTGTGGCGTACAGAACATCAGATGAGGCAAGGGAGGTTAGCGAAAGAAACCAGGCCAATTCCGCCAAAAATCTATACCCTCACCGTCTTGGCCCTAGCGAATATGCTAAGAACGTAGGTAAATGGCAAGCGAGGGAAGATGAGCTGTTGGCAAAGGGAATCGAGATCGAGACGAAGGACTGGTGTCAACGAGGAAAGAATTACCAATACGCCCGAGGAGCAACACTCTCGGATACTGGCGAGTTGGTACACAAGGGTCCACAGTCAGCAGAAGTGTCCCAAAGGCTCCATGATGCCCATAAAAAGTCCTCAGAGGGTTCTTTTGTTCCGAGCAGGGAGAAACATGAGCTCACACTTGCATTGCAGAACGCTGAGCATCCGGGTCGCACAAGAGGAGTAGGTCTAGTTCCATGGAGGGAAGGTTTTCCCAAAGAAAGACATAGGTACCGGTCTCGGAGATACACAAATTCTGGAGACCAATCAGAAGAGATAAGGCAACTGAAGGAACAAATGGCGAGGATGGAGGCACTGATAATGGGGAGGCTGGAAAGACAGGATGGAGGCAATGATGGCCGTGTAACCAGTCCAACTGGTAGGAAAAGCAGTTGTGCTTCAACTGAGGTTCCTCAAGAACCAGACTGACTCATCACCCTGTGGATGACATCACTGTATGTACTGCATGCAGACTGCAAGTGCCAGTTCAGAACATCACTGTGGAGGTGGCACGCGGTATGGCACATCCCGTAGTGGAGGGGGGAAGGATGCACGGTAATCCGATACCAACTAGCTACTCAAGGGTTGAAGTGGAGGACGTGTCGAGCAGGACGGTAATCCGATACAGGGCAATCCAACTTGATTTTTCTCCTAAGGAGGGGGTAAACACTCTTGGACAAGCTGTCCACAACATTATCCTATGGCGCAAGCGTTTAATTGTATTCCCTTCAGGAGATGGTGACGACGAGCCAAGCGATGATGGGTCTAGCTCTAAAGGGCATGTTGTCTCCCCCCCAAGGATGCCAACTCCACCACCGTTACCACGTAAGAGCCTGTCTCCTCCATCGGCACAACGATCACCTCCAGAGGCAACACATCAGAGCCTAGCTTCTTCGGACTAGCCTAAAAAGAGGGGGCGCCTGTGTAAAACTTTCCAGATGTCCGGACCAACATCTCTGAAGAAGACTAAGAAGGCGTCATTTCCCAACATGTCGGAGCCATCTTTCAATGAAAAAAAGGAGATGAGCGGGAGCATAACATCGTTTCTTAGACCTAAAGGGGACAAGACAAAGGAGTTGACAAACGTGAAAGTACCAGTTGCAGTACAGGACCACTTCATTCGTATGGAAAGGCCACCTCCCCCGAATCAACCTATTTCGTACTTCCGACGCATGGTCCGGAAAAAGACATTTCAAGCATATTCCAAGAAAGAATTCGAGAAAGATGAGGCCATGAAGAAAACACAAGAATTTTTAGAAGGTGCAGGGCTGAAGAGTTTGTCTAGTGTGGACAATATTTCGAAGGCCCCATTGGCAACTCAGTTCAAGTTCGGTGAAATCTTGACTACCGACGAATATCGTAACATCGTTGGCAATTGTACTCAGATGAGAAGGGTAGAAGAGTGGTACTTACAGATGGCCAAGGATGGTAAGGAGACGTTCCCCGTCTTTTACAGGGATGAGGACTTTCATCACTCCGATGGTATAATTTGGGTCCCATTTAAAGAACTATTTCAGCTATACAATCTGAGGGAGCTAGATTTATCGCTACTTCAGTTATGGGCATTGTAAGTATACTCGATCCCTCGCTAGTTTTTCTAAATAGATATCCTCGTTGCATGTCTAATTTTTGCCCTTCCGTAGAATGGGGGCACTTGAATGTACAGCAACCCATAACAAACTAGGATTCCTCGATCCACAAGTTGTCAATTCCACTAATATTCATGGAGGCCCAAAGATGGAAAAAGTTGTGCTGGACTATCTATACAACTCCTTCGTCAAGCTTCAGAACATGAATACGATCCTTTTGCCCTACCACTTTAAGTAAGTGCGGCGTAGAATGTTGTACATCTCATTTGTGCTTTAAGATGTTAATTTCTCTTTCGATTTGTATGTAGGCCACCTCACTGGATCCTTCTTGCGATACATTTAAACGATTCCAAGATTATCATCATGGATGGATTGAGGAAACCGCGAGAAGCTTTTGAATCCGTCATTAACATCCTAAATAAGGCAATTGTGAAGTATAAGAAGAAGTGTATTCGACACGCTCCGTGTGCAAATACATTCCGGGTGGTTTGCCACCCTTGGTGCTCACGCCAGGATTAGGGCACGAGCACATGTGGGTTCTACGTGATGAAATTTATGTGGATTTTGCAGAAATTAAAGTTGTCGACAAGTAAATTGCTCCCACATGTTTGTTTGTCCCTCGCTGAACAACTTTGTGGGTTCATCGTCAACCATATCATCTCGTCGAATGGCGCGTATGACGTTTCAAGAGCTCCTGCTGCGCTAGTGGGTTTCATTGAGGCTGGAGGCCCTAGTGACACTTTCGATAGCCGTTCAACAACAAAGGATACGCAGACTTAGAATTAGTGGGCAAAACGTACCCTTTAAGCATTTTCTTTCTTGTACCTTAGTTATTTGGATTGATGTTGTATTCGTAATGTCTCGAACATGAATTAAGTTTATCTATTTGTTAATGTCTATCTATTTGTTTTGTTGAACACTTACTATTCATGTATTAACTGTCTCTACTTATATTTTTATCCCTCATAGCAATAGGTGATCTCACTTGGTGGATGAGGTTGGCATCGTTGTTGTTACCTCTATAAGCAACAGGTGAGCATGTGAAACTAAACTTTTCATATTAGAATTTTTGAGATATTGTAGAGCTCAAGCGATTTTTGTCAAGTATCCTGAGATGTGTAACACATCTGGTCACCACCTTCGTGTGGTTTGACAGGCACGTCTCAGGCTGAAGTTGACTGGCACGCTGAGTCCCAGCAATATCTCCTAGGCAATTTAGAGATGAAATTGTATTCGTGTATATGTTTGAACAATATTATGTCTATATGTTTGGAGATTTTGGGATGTGGGTGATATGAATTATTGTGGAATTTTGAAATGAGTCTTCTTGGAAATCTAGATGATGTGGATGTGCATGATGTGAATGTAATATTCTGTTATATGTGTAAAGGATGTGAATGCAATATTGTGTCTTTTTGTGTTTTAGGAAATGTTCTGCACCTAATTTATTTATTTTTGGCTACACTGTTATAGGTGCCGGTTCTTGCAAAGAATTGACACCAATATGGTCCACTGCACCGGGCCCTAAAAACTTATAGGTACCGGTTTTTCACTTGAACCGGCACCTATAATATAGAATAGGTACCGGTTCTATGTTCACAACCGGTACCTATAATATTATAGGTACCGGTTTTGTAACCGGCACCAATGACTTTCACTATTGGTGCCGATCAAAGGGTGTCGAGGTCGAAACTGGTACCTATTGCCCCTTACAAACCGGCATCAATAGGTCTTTTTAGTAGTGATGGGACGTTGATGCTCTAGCCCGTGAGCACTACGTAAACACATCCACTCTGAATATGCCTACTTGTTCGCCACCATCGTTGCTTTGTCGTGTCGATCCTCACCTGCCGTATGCCAGTGTTGCACCACACGGAGTGAGAAGATGGTTTAACTTTTGTCCACACCCATGGTCCATGGCTCACCTGCACTGTGGTTTGCAGTGTCTAGCGCAGATGGCATGATGCAGAAGCGGTTCCTCTTGCTTGGAAAATATATACAACTCAGGTGAATGTTTGACCAGTATTATATTTTATCCAATGCAATGCCTCCTAGTCCTACTGCTTGCAATAGAGGATCATTGTCAAGTGAAATTGTAGAAGATATGTCAAATCACTAGCATTGACTTTTTTTGGTACATATGTGTTGAATAATCTCATATTAGTTGTGGAAAAACAAGGGTTCTAATATATAAGTGGGGGAGTCTCTCACCTTATTGGTTAACTTTTGGGGTGGAAAAGACTTTTTACGATCCGATAACATGTATCTCCTGTCCAAGATCTGCCAAATCTAGAGGTTTGGCATGAGGGCGGATCTACCCATTAGGCATGGTGGGTCGACCGCCCCAGCTACGATATGGATCACCCCACACCCCCAAGACCCCCCTACTCTCTTATAGTAGTCATGGACTATCAAAATTAGGTATAATAAGGCGTGAACGTTCAACAGATTAGTCTGTATCTTCACAACGCACGCACGCACGCACACACGTAGTTATACACACACGTAGTTATACGATTGAACTATAATTATGATATGTGTTGTGTTCGATTGCACTTATCGAGTAAACATCTCCGTTCTCCGCCCCATCTATATATTAAAGTTGTGTCCGCCACTGCATGAGGCATTCATGCTCCTAGCTTATATTTGGAGTCCTTTAAAAATAAAAATAGATGTCTGAGCTGCAAAGCTATTTATATATCAGCTGGTTCGTTCAACCACACAATGCACATCATATATATCACATGCAGAGATGATAAATGAAATCTACCTATTCAGTAAGAAAATGTCTTGCAGGACCACAAAATAGCTATGATTAATGTATACAAGAGAAGGGTCAGAAAATGAATTGGCATTACGTTCAGTGGTCGACAAATCGTGTGCATCACAAGAAAGTTTATATAAACACACAAATTGACAATACAGAGAGAATTGATGTAGGAAGAATCGCAATTGAGATGATGGCCTAGCTAGTCTGTAGGCATGATATAAACAAAATAAAATTTAAAAAAGCATTCAGCTAGCTGTACGTTATCTTCAAGGTTGGGTGAAACACTAATTTACAGCCCAGTTATTCTCTGGCATTATCTTCCGACGTTGAAATTCTATCAACATAAGATTGACCAGTGATATCTTCAGAGACAAAGACTAACTTTTAAACCGCTGGAAAAAAAACATAGTTTTATATATTCTCGCCAACCATAGATGGTGGTTTAGCGATTGGTGTTATCTCTGTCTTTACGGGTATATTCTACGTAGTTTTCTTTTATTTTTAATCAAGCTGTGATTTTGTAATTCGCATTAGTTTATTATACAAGTCTTGTAATAACTAGTTGTAACTTTTTTAAGTAAAGTTGTGAACAAATTCCATTAAAAATTGGCTACATCTTAATTAGATCAGGAGTGGCACATGCAGTCGCGTCGAGTTAGTTAAACTACTTGTGGTCTTGTGGAGGAGCACAAAGCACGCCCGCAATAAGACCAGTGGTGAGACCTTGCTCTCATCCGATGTGTGCCTCACCATTACCATGCAGCTTGCCATTCATGTCTCACGAGTCCTCCACGACAGTGACACGCTGAGTTCACCTCAGTGCAGAAACGGCGTGGGATGTTAGTCAGAAGACAATAATCTCGTGCATTTCTTCTAGTATATCTGCATATTTTATTTAGCATGCATTGTAACGGCTGACCTGAAAAGATTCAGTCTTGGTGAGTTGATCTTTTTGCTATTTTTTCGATTAGTAGTGATAGAGCTGGATCTGGAGCGTGGGATAGCGCGTTCTGTCATTTAGATCCGATGAAGTCGGTGTTTGGTATGGATGTAACAACCTCACACGATGAGGGGAATAAACAAAGGAAAATCGGAAAAATTGCATTGGTTGTTACGCAGCAAAACTATGTTCTTCGTTGTTCTGTTTTTGAGTTTTCTTCGGTATACTGTTTATGTCCGACAATCTTCAGAATCAGTGATCGCTGCTACAGCTAGACACTCTGCCACCGTCACTAGCTAGCGTGCAGCCGACTCGACCGGGCGTGCGCCTGCTGCGTCACCAGTGCTGAGGTTACCATCCATGGGCACCGTCATGGTACAGAAGAGGTCCCTTATGCGTCATGTTGTTTATCTGCATGCAACTTCTATCAGCAGCATCCTATTCTGTTTTCCGATGCCTCCAAGCCCTAGCCATACTATTTGCATTACAGAGACTACTATGGTTTTTGCAAGGTCTCATCGCAAATACGGATGGTATTTTCACGAAGCCGTGTTTCGATGATGGTAGAATGTTAATTTTCTCCATCATGTGCGTGCTATTTCAGAAGACAAGATGAGATGCATACCTCGAAGTGAGTATTATAACATGGACAATTGCTTGGTATGACTAACTGGTGTGGCACGATATCAACGCACGTACATATATATATCTCCTCATCAAGCTGCTCAATGTTGGCTGGCCTTCATTGAAAGAAGCCTAGAAACAAGAATGACCACATGTTCCATCTGTGCTTCTAATTTATTGGGAGAGTAGTGGATAGTACTTACTCCATCCAAAATATATGATGGTGTTAACTTTTCGTATAACGTTTGATGATTCGTTTTATTAAAAAATTTAGTATAAATATGAAACAGTATAAGTTAAGATTATATTTTTTGGGATTTAGGGATTATATTATAGGGTTGCTATCGTCTGGCTCAATCACGAAAACCGTACCAAGCTACAATAAATCGGTTAGAAATCAGCAGCCAAAAGAACGATCCACAACAACGACTTCGGGAAAAAAAATACTCAGGTCTCAGGCGCAAAAGTGATGATGAATTTTTCACTTCAATTTGGATATTTAGGTCTCAATGAACGAGGGTACAATTTTTTTAGTGGCAAAGTACATTGAAGAAAACACAGGTGCAAAAGCCAAGACAATATCATCATTATTTTGGGAAATGTACAAATATAGTGAGTAAGAATTTGTGTCAAGTAATCATGCAAAGTTCTACAAATTGAGCTATTGGAACTACTGAACGTTGGTACCTTCAAGACTTGACCAACATGGCCATACTCTGTATTTCAGTACATTCTCTTTAATCTTTGCCACACTAGGTATTCCAGCTTCTCTGAATTTTATTTGGTGGCACGAGCGCGTCTTGTCTTGTCATGACTCACAACTATAGCTGCATGGCACGCTTTCAGTTAACCATGCCTGAACTCTTGGTTTTAGTTTCATCACTTCAGGCCAATGTCAGGCTAGAATAGAACTGCACAGCGGCAAAATCAAGGTATTGAAGAGCGTTATCTTTGGATGAAGAAAATTCTGTGAGCATCAAGCTGAAGTGTTATCCTAAGCCTCCTAATCCTACCATTTTGCACGGGTAGGATTACGATGGCCATGACATATCTGGTGCCATATGTAGCAGATGATACTTCAATTGACTTGCGTAATGTGGCCTCTACTATTGGTGAGGTGGTACTATATATAATCAGAATGTATCTCCCCTTAAGTTTCCTGAACGCAGAGTCAGGCATGAGGCATCGTGCTGTCAATTCACAATAGGATCTGCCAGCTGAAATTTGATTGGTTTCATCTGGTTTATTTACCGTCCTCAACAGTTTAAGTTTTACAATAATGGTATAAGTACCAAATATGGAGACGATCAAAACAAGTTACATTGCAGTACGAAAGATACAGCGAGCACAGAGCCAATTTCGAGTATTCCATACTAGATTTTTTAGATCAAAGGCTTCTGCCCAGCTTTACTAACAAAGCATAACAGTTGTCAGTTGTTCATTACAATCTACCCGACACTCGCACAAATGTTGAGGTTACCAACTAACAAACAAAAGCACCGTCTTTAAACTAAGTAAACTCCAGAAACCGAGCAGCTAGAGGAAGTAGAAAGGATAACGAAAAGAAACAGAGCGCTACTAAACTAGCTGCGCTGCCATCTTCTTCCTTCCATCTTCCACGTACGTCTTCCAGTTCCCTGATTCTGACAAGCAGTAAGTCCTTGAAATGGTATACCTCCCCAGCGAGCTTCGGCGCCACCAATGTTTGTTCGTATGAGCTACATCTCAGTCCAAGATTATGGTGTGACATCCAAAATTCTGAACATTTAGGTACGGGAACTACTCTATATCGATGCCCTGAGCACCTGGCGCTGCAAGCATATGCAGCCACACTGAGAACGCATGGCCAGTTGGCCGCAGTTGTTGCCAGTCGTACTTACTGCGACACACCTGGCCACTGTGAAGTGATTATTTGCCGGCATCTCCATTCACAATTGTGCAAACTGAGCCGATGGATTCAGTTATGCCAACGCCGAAGGCTCACTTGCAGTGTGGATTGGCAGTATCTTGGGCGGGTGGCATGGTAAAAACATGATAATCTGGAGGAAATTTGAGGATCGGTGTGTTGTAATTTTCTCCGATGCTTCCTAGCCCTAAGATTTGGAGTAGAAGATTATTATTGTCAGGTGACATTGGAGAGGAAACTTCAAGTTTCAGTAGGACCAGACTTTTGGATGATACATGCATCACCTCTATCTGCCTCCAAATTCTGCCAAATATAGAGGCTCGGGTGCATGAGGCATTTGTGCTACCAATTGATAACAGGAGTCCTCTAGAAAATAATAGGAGTACGAACTCCAAAGTGATTTATTGTGTGATTAGGTTCAACTACGGTTCACATGGTTTTCTTTAGTGTGAGTATGAGTATCAAATACAAAGATGATCAAGAAAATATACCTGTTGTCTAGAAAAAAGGGATAATATACACGTTTCAATGTGAAAAATTAATCATAGGAAAAAGTGGCACGCTCATATAACTAACTTTTGGTTACTAATTATCTCAAACAAGAAAAACATTGGTGACTAATTAGAGAAATTTTACAGGACGTGAGAGGTACCAGGAGGTACCAAAATTTTTAGTGCAAATTTGGTATCTCCTAGTACCGGAGGTATCAAAAGGTAATACATTTTACACTAGAAAAATATGGTACCTTATAGTATCTTCTCAAGTACTGTAAAATTGTTCTACTAATTATATAAGGAGAGTGATAAATATATAAATCTTGTGTGGTATGAAAAGTTTGTATTAACTAGCATCCAAATTATCAAAAACTATAGTTAAAATTGAAGTAGGAATGAAGGCCGTTTGAGATTATATATCCGAATTAGGCGCATCTATACGCCCCAACCCCACCCCACAGAACCTATCAAATGTTCAACAGTTCTCTAGAAAATTCTAATAACTCTTAAATGACTACATTTTTAGGGAGATCTCCATTACTACCCAAAGTACGTAGAAGCCTTGCTTCTCAATCATCACTAGATATCAAAGCTGGCACTGTTGCACTAGAAGATTCTGTGTCTGGAGTTAAACAGAGTAACAGAGAGACTGAGCGAGCATGCCCTCTAGATGAGAAACATCAAGCTGAGGAATGTTTTGTCCACAGCAAGTTACAGTGTTCCCCCATGCCCCCTAATCCTACAGTTTGCACTGGAAGATTACGACGGATGTTTTTTTTTATTGAAACCAAGATTACGACGGATGTTAGTTCTCAGGTGCCATTGCAACTTTGCAAAAGAAACTTCATTTCTAAAAGCTCTCTGGCATTGTAATAACCACAGCATGTATTCCTCCCCAATTTCTCCCTAATTTCTAGAACCAGGCATGAGCCATCATGGCTCCCACGTTATAACAGTTGTGCCTGCTGAAATGTGATTACTAACTTTTTGATCAGTTCAATTACCATGGGTCCCTACTAACTTTTTGTACTGTTATATGATCATCAAATTCTTCTTCCATTCCGTTGGCTTCTCGGTAGGCAATGGATTAGGACCAAAGATGTGAGCAACAGACTATGCGTCTGACCTCCTCACCCTGTCTCTCACACCACCGGACCTACATTACCACTGTCACAATAGAAAATGCTAGCAAATGAACAATATTGATCATCTCTAATTGAATGTCCATTGTCAGCATAATTTTTTATTAGACTGAATTTAGGCTTATTTTTTAGAGAGAATCAGAGCTTTTCATGCAAAGGCTAGTCTGACCGTAAGACTTGAATGTGTATTGACAGCCAAATTTGGAACTAGGCTAAAATTGGGCTAAACCTTAAGAGGATCAGAGCATTCATGGAATTGCTTTTTGAGGAGTTAGCGTGGGTGGGTCCAGTCTAACCGGCAGAATCGTAGGCTGAGTCCAATTTGAATCTTTTCTTGTTTTCTTGCTTACACTACTAGAACTGATCTTTGACGTGGCATCCAAAATCACAAATATTTCGGTTAGATTAAAAATCAATACTAAAGAAGGTTTAGCACTGGTTCTAAGAGTCCAAGTCCCTATAAACATCTTTAGTACCGGTTGGTGTTACCAACCGGGAGTAAAGATTCTCGATCTTTAGTTCGAGTTGGTGTTATGAACCGGTCCTAGAGATGTACTTTTAAGTACCGGTTGGTAACACCTACCGGGACTAAATATTTCTCCAGGATTAGTTCAAAAGGGAAGCATCTATTCAAGTCAGATGTGTATAGTAGGTGGGATGATTACGTGCATGACTGCGTGATTGCTGAGGTGAGATATTCTTGAGTTCGAATTCCACATCCCATATTTTTTTTCACTTGCTATACATCTTTAGTACAGGTCTTTAGTCTCGATTTGCTTGTCTCGGTTGCTATAACCGGTAGTAAAGGGGTTGTAAACTGGAAATAAAAATCGTTTCCCCAATAGCGTTAGGTTGTGGGTTTTATTGAATCATAACGCATATCGATTTTCCCTTTAGCTTAATAGGATGTGGAAAAACTATGTTTTCACGAGACTAAGACCTAATTAAGATCCAGGGCCTATCCAATTGGAACAACAGAACAAATCTATCAAGTATAGTTATACTTTTTACCTTTTCTTTTGCCCCCTTTGCTCAAGTGCTAACTCACATTAATTTTATAATTTTGCTGAAGGTTCACTCTGAACATAGAGGGAACCCTCTAAACAAATATAGAGGGAACTGGAAACCGCTGAAACTGACATCCAAGACGGTAGCCAAGCCAATTGCATGGAGTAACTAAGGGAGCAGCTTACTTATTATTACTGTACCAGTATTTTTGTCGGCGCATGGAACTATCCATGTCTTCCATTCAGATTCCGTTTGATCGGCAAGCCATGTTGTATGGCACAATGCACTGTATGACACAAATGGAATGTGAATCAAACAGCAACACCCCTTCCCCATTCAAGTTCTTCTGCAGTCCTGACGTAACCTGCACGATCTTGGCTGATACATTGCCTCGGATGAGCAGACAATCTCAACTAGACTCAGTCCCCGCCCTGTAGTACTTGCTTCCAGGCCATCATCCATGTCAATTGACATGTCATAGAAGAGGTTCCTCTGAGCTGTTGAGGTGTATTGAACGAACTTTCATGAGAGGCACGTTGTTGTGTTCTCCGATACCTTCTACCCCTAGTTGTTGGCATTACGTATTTGGGATTAGTGCTATTCTAAAAAAATAGGGGATATGATATATCAAGCTGGCTAGAATGGATTATCAATTGGATGCACTGCTACAAATCCTCTTCAAGCCGTGGTCGGGGTTAGTAGGACGTGAGTTATATGTTGGCTCCACTCCGATACCTTCTTTTCAATATTGTGGTTGATATGTTGGTAGTTCTCATTGAGAGAGCTAAAGTCGATGGTCAAATTAGAGGTGTCATTCCACATTTAGTGGACGATGGTTTATCCATTCTACAATATGCCGATGATACAGTAAATTTTCTAGATCATGACCTTGAACAGGCTAAAAACATGAATGCCATCCTATGTGTGTTCAAACAACTCTCAGGGCTGAAAATAAATTTTCATAAAAGTTAGATTTTCTGTTTTGGAAAAGCTAGGGAAGTGGAGGATCAATAAAGATAACTATTTGGTTGTAAGTCTGGATCTTTCCCTTTTAGATATCTAGGTATTCCCATTCATTATCGGAAACTCCGGAATGTTGATTGGAAGGGAGTTGAAAATAGATTTGAGAGGAAACTTAGCACATGGAAGGGCAAAAACATGTCATATGGTGGGAGATTAGTCCTTCCAAACTCAGTTCTTTCGAGCCTTCCCTATTTATGTTATCCTTCTTTGAAATTCCACGAGGCGTGCTTCAAAGATTGGATTACTTTCGGTCACTTTTTTTTGGAGTAATGATGACCGGAAAAGAAAATATAGATTAACTAAGTGGGAAATCATATGCCGACCAAAAGATCAAGGTGGACTAGGTGTCCATAACCTTGATATCAAAAATAGCTGCTTGTTAAGCAAATGGCTTTTCCAGTTACTTAATGGTGAAGGTGTATGGCAAGATCTTTTGCGAAATCAATATTTAAAGGGTAAACCTCTCTCTGGTATCTCCAGCAAGACAGGTGTTTCCCAATTCTGGGCCGGTTTAATGAAAGTGAAAGACCAATTTCTTAGATTTGGGTCTTTTAGATGTGGCAATAGGACAGACATAAGATTTTGGGAAGACACGTGGTTAGGGTCCCGTGCTCTCAAATATCAATACCCTACTTTATATAATGTGGCTCGAAAGAAACAGTCTACTGTGGCAGAGGTTATGAGCACAACACCGTTGAATATCTCTTTCAGGAGATCTATTGTTGGCCAAAAGATAATCGAGTGGAACGATTTGATCCTCAGGCTAGCTAATATAACTATGTCAAACGAAAAGGACTACTTTGTTTGGTCGCTCCATAAGAATGGACAATTTTCAGTCATTTCTATGTATACCGCGATCATGAACTCTAATGTTAGGATCCAAAAAAGAATTTTGTGGGATTTAAAGGTTCCACTAAAGATCAAGGTCTTTATGTGGTTTCTTCTCAAGAAAGTAATTCTAACGAAGGATAACCTAGCTAAAAGAAAATGGGAGGGAGACAAACACTGTTCTTTCTGCTATGCGCAAGAGACAATCCATCATTTTTCTCTGAGTGTCATGTTGCTCAGTTTGTTTGGAGATGTGTGTTCTTTGCTTTTAATATCCCTCCACCCCGTAACGACAAAAATATTTTTGGAAATTGGCTTAGAGGGGTATCTACATCCATAAAAAAGATGATTCTAATTGGAGCTAGTGTTGTATGTTGGTCTATTTGGTGTTGTCGTAATGATAAAGTTTTTAATAGCAAACATTTATCTAACCCCATGCAGGTTATCTTCATATCTTCCTATTGGCTCCATTTTTGATCTACGATGCTACCACAGGAGGAGCAGGATACTATGCGCAATGGTGCTACACTCTTGGAATCGGTAGCCAAGGTCTCTTATTCCACTATGGGTGGCGTAGTTCCATTAAAATTGCTAGCTAAAAATCTATGTGGTTTAACACTAGTCAATCATAAAAGGGAATTGGGGATTTGTCCCTTCACCTTATTTCTCGTTTTATTTTATTTTTATACTTATCACTTTTAACAAACTTATGGTTGTGTGTCTTACGACAGAAGCCAGAGATGTAATCCATTTCTATTATTAAAAAAAAATGTGTCTGGCTCCAGTGTTTGCAAGGAATATATATATTGCATACGAACTTCATCCGCCTGGTTACACCATGAAACAAACCTATTTTATTTGTTATACTTTTTGGAGGAAAATTGATTGCAGTTTATTTACTGCACCCTCCGTTCCATCCCAGAATAAGTTCATTTATAATCAGTGGAATTTAAATTTGTATGAAGGGAAAAAGACCAAAGTGTCATTCATCAATAGGAAAGTAGTTTTTGTGGGTGAGAATGTGAAAGGTATTGAAGGGATAAATTTTCCTGACTTGCGGACTAATGATAGGTATGTAATAGAAATAAACTTATTTCAGGACAATGCTAGAAATTGGCTTAGACGGAAGTAGTATATATGTTAGTAAAAGGATATTCTTGTAGTTTTAAAGTTCGGAGGCAATTGTCAGTTTGTGATAATGAACAAGGAAACAAATTTCAATGGGCCAAAGCACTCGAAGGACTTGGAGCTGAGGTCATGATGAAAACGGTTGGAAATAGTAAAAAAACGATAACATTTATTATTATTTTTTAAGGAAACGGTCAAAAGCGGGCGGGAAATTTCCATATTTATCAATTGTTTAACTATTTAGTGCCACCTACAATTTGACGCTGACAAAAATAAGGAAAACTACTGAGTAGACGATTTCGCCTGATCCCGCACAAGGGCAACAAGTGCACGTACAATTGCAGTGCCTAGTGCTGGTCACAAGCAGCATATGATGTTCACTCTTTATGGTCACCTGAATTCCGAAGAAAGTTTTGTCAACGGCATGTGGTAGAGCTCTCCGACGCCTCCTAATCCTACTGTTTGCACTGGCAGATTGTGATGATCGCGAGATCTCAGGTGCTATTGCAAATTTTGTAAAAGATATTTTGTATTCACTAGCATTGATTATTGGATGGTTTGGCATTATAATCACCGCGTATCTCACAAAAACGCTTATAATCGGCCGTCCGATGCGAGGCGCATCATCGGACGCGTGCGCGAGCCATTCGATCCGTTAGGACAGAATGCACGGCTCCGCGCGTTTAGCCCGTTGCAACATTGAAAGGGAAACAACGGAGAGAGTGCGGGAGAGGCGGCGGTGGAGTTAGGTCTAGTGGAGAGGCGACGGTGGCTGCTGAGGCGGTTCCGACCAGCAGCGGCGGCGTTCGAGGCGGCGCCGGAGAAGCTAGAAGTTGTCGCAGCGGCTTCTCCAATCATCGCATTCCCCTCTACGGCTCTACCCCCACCACACACTCACCCCGCGGTTGCGTGTTGCTGCGGTTCCGATCAATGGCAGCGGCGGCTGTCTCCATCCCCCGTGGCGGCTTCTAGCTCCATTCCCAGTGTCGAGGTGAGGGTATCGTTTACCCCTGTTCCCCACTCCACCCCCACCCCTCTCACACTTTGCTACCCCATGCTTTCTCCCCCACATCCGAAATGATTTTTGATTCTTTTTTGTGTTTGCATGTGTTCTACTAGATGTGAATGTGTTCTAGTAATGATATTAATTTTGTTACGGAAAAATTTTAGGTATAATCTATGAGGATGCATTTATGAGACTCCCCCTAGATGTGAATGGATTTTTTTTTATTTTTGTGTTGCATGTGGTCTCCTAGATGTGATTGTGCTCTAGTAGTTACATTATTTTATCACAGAAGGATAATTTATGATGATCTATTATAAGATATAGTTGATAATCTATAATATGAGTTTGCACCGTGATTGTTTCATATGGTTGTTTTTCTATTTTACCATTTTTGTACTGTGATAATCTATTATGCATTTTTTATTTTCCATTTCTATTTGTGTTTATGTGTTGTTTTTTTCCCATCCATGCATATACAATGTTGCAGTACACATTAATATTATGTTTCATAGTATTCCCTTGTTTGTTTTACATAGTAGTACACATTTTTTTGGTTGCAGAGCACATGTTGTATTTTTGTCTCAGACTTTGTTTCTGTGTGTTTTTTTTCAAGGATGCCTGATTGGTGTAGTGGTTCCAACTTCAAGCATAGATGGGCGATGTGAGGTTTAAGCGCACTATGCTTAAGTTGGAACCCGATCAAAAGCAATTCATCATAGATAATGGCTTTGAGTCTTTTCCATCACTAAGCAATTTCAAGGTCTATAGTCGACTTGCAGAATGGATTATGCAAAAGATGAACCCAGAGATTTGTGAGTTTAGGTTCCGTGGCAAGGTTATCGTGTTTGATAAGTTGTTAGTATAGAAGATTACTGGGCTAAATGATGGCGATCTACCTGTTAAGCTTAGTGGTGCCAACAGTGAAGTTGTGAAAGAGATCAGGACCTGTACCATCCATATTTTGTCAGCAATAGACTTGGTACAGGCATGTGCGAGAAATTGTTGCTTTCTCTGCATGATGAAGAGAAGTTCTTGAGGACTTTCATTTTGTACTTGCTTGCCACCATCTTGTGTCCTGCCACCGGCAATTATGTGAATCTCGACTATGTGCATTCTTTGATTGATGTCAAGATGTGGAGTAAGTATGATTGGTGCACACATGTGGCGAGCTGTTTGATGCGGGAACTTAGGAAATATCTGGGATTCTCTACTAAGCAACGAGATTCCATTTTTCAGATTGGAGAGTGCCTCCCCTTGCTTGTTGTAAGTTTTTTATTGTTTCACCCTGCTATATATATATTTTTTGTTTCACTGTCATGTGCTTGATCCAATATTTCAGCAAAATACATCCATTTGTCTCATTTAACATATATGTTTTGTTTCACATAACTGCTGTCATATGTTTCAGTACATAATCAGTCTAGCATGCTAATTACCTATGTATATGTTTCAACAAAATATATCAATTGTTTCATATTACACATATGATCTGTTTCATGCACTGGTGTCATATGTTCCAGTTCATATTTTTTGGCCAATATGCTCCTGTTAACTACCTATATCAAATGCCTTTTTTTAGATTGCTTACATGGATCATTTGCAAATGCCAACAACTGGACTGCATCTCCGCATCATTGACTACAACACACCAAGATTTTGTCATGTCAGTGATGAGGACTTCGAGTATGTTGCTGTTGTAGACCGTTGTAGGATGAACCTTGGCTATGTCACATATGGGTCTCGCCCAGTATGTTTCATAACTATGAATGTTTCAATATATATACATTCTGTGTTTCACCACTTACTAAAACTATGTTTCATCTTTTTATTTCTTCAGTTCCGTCCACGGAATGAGATCCCAAATCTAGCCCAAGTTCATGCTGTTGCTGGTGGGTCTGAGGCTGTGAATGCTGGGGTTGCAAGGGCTGAGGATGTTCCAATTGGTTCTGGTCAAGATGGTGTAGGCATTGAAGCTGGTGTCGCCCAAGATGGTGTTGCTCAAGATTCTGCTTCATTGAATGAATGGATCAGGCTATCTGCCTCAAGCAGCCAAGGGACTACGGTAAAAACTTTCTTCAATTTTTCACTGACCCTCTCTCTTATCTACATTTTGCCTTTTTTTCTTTTTTTTCTAACTTGCATCTAACTTGTTCCTCTCTTTGTTTCATTTTTTTTCAGTTTCCAACAAGCTTAACATCTATTATTGAGAAGCACAGTGCCATGTGGTAGGATGAGTTTGTTTCAGCACTTGACAACTTCAAGAGGGACATGATTGTTTTGCATGCAAAAAGAACATGTGATATGATTTCTAACATAAGCAAGGTGCTAGCTGATAGGCAATTCCGAAGCTGTTTCAAACCCACCAAGCACTGAGAGGGCAGCTGAGGCCGTTTCAAACCCACCAAGCACTGAGGGGGCAGCTAAGGCTACAGTTGTTGATGGACCAAGCAAGGAAGCTTCAGGTGATTCTGTGCTAAGCAGCCCAGCTGTTGATGATTATATTTTGGCTTACTGCTCTGATATCTCAAATCTAGATGATGCATGTGATGCACCGTCATTCAGCCTCTTCAATGAATCTGATCCTGAATTCATTAGCACTAAGGACTTGGCTGCTGAGATGTTGTCCTTGCGTGTTTCAAATGTTCCTCAGTCGGCAATGGATGCAAGGATACCTTCTCCATTACCTCAGTCACCTGATTCTGCAAGGACATCTTCTGCAACTCCTTCACCCACTGGAAAGACACCTTCTCCAGCCCCCCCTTCACCCACTGCAACAAAAACATCAACTTCAGTAGTACTCTCTCTAGCAGCAGTAAGGGCAACATCCCCAGCTACATCTTCACTGCCACGTGCTACAAGCTCGCTATCTCTAGGTAAAATCACCACATTTTTGTTCCTTCTCTCTCTCATTTTTTTGGTGTGGTTAAAGTAACTATGAACAACACCCCTCCCCCTCCCTAATGTTTTTTTCCTCTATAGTAGGTGCTTGAAGTAGTGGTCCAAGCACCCATGAGAAGAAAAATAGGAAGAAAAGGGCGCGGAAAGGTGATTGTGATGTAGAGGCGCAGAAGTTGAAGACCACTTCTGAAATAGATGATGTGTACACAAGGAAGGCAGATGCCAAAGAGTTGTAAGTGTTCTCACACTTTTTTTGTGCAAAATATGTTTCAACCTTTTTATTATTAATATGTTTCAGTGTAGTTCCCTCTATTGTTTCATCAGTCACTTTGACATGTCTCATTAAATGCAACACATTTGTTTCATAATAGTTTTATCTGAATTTTTTCCCAACCTTTTTTTTTGGAAAAACAGGCCAACTCCATTCTTAAGGATTGGAGGATTCCATGTCTCACTTGAGTATTTCCGTGAAGCAATGAAACCTAGAGGCGAGTTGAACAACGAAGTTATGTCGTGTTGGATTGAGATGTTCAATGCAAACTGCAGGGAAGATTCTAAGATGAAATCGAGCATAAAAAAATTTGTTTTCCCCCTGGCTTGACGGTAACATGTTTTAACCCCCACTTTTATTACAGCTGTTTTATTTTTGTTTTTTTGCTTTAATTCACTTGTTCCCTTTTTTTCCTAGGATAAATTGACTTGCAATCCTGAGAAGTTTTTGTCTGAAAGCTGTGTAAAATGGGTGAAATCAATCAACAAAGAGCAAAAACTTCCTAAACTAGATCTAGTACCAGTTCTCCCATCCCTCTGATTTTTTTCATGTTTCAGTTAGTCTGCTGATATGTTTCACAACATGCTAATACAATGTTTCAGCTAGTTTTAACTCTATGTTTCAATGGTTAGTTTCACCATATGCTAACATATTGTTTCATTCATAACTGTTCCCTATTCCAGTTCTCAGTAACATATTCTACTTTTTTTTCTCCCACCCCATCAAGTTGTTCTTCCCAATTGTTCGTGACAAGCATTGGGTGCTGACTTGCATCAACATTTTGCGGGAACAAATAAATTACTTTGATTCAATCAAGAGGGATGATATTTCTCAGTGGTTCATACTCTCTCAGAACCTGGTAAGATGTTCACTGGAACACCATGTGTTCCATTATAATTTTTTTATTGTTTCATTGAGTTTTAAGTTTTTTTTGTCCCAATGCCAATGTGTCGTGCAGGTCACAAATTTCACCAAAGTTGCAGTGGATGCTAAAATTCCAATCAAAGCTATATCAAAGTTTCAGACTTGCTCTCGTCCATAGTATCCAGTACAAAGCAATTTGTATGTTTTGTTTCCAAATTTTTGTTTTTTTTCTTTTTTTTTTGCACAAGTGTGTCATTTTAACTTATCACTTGCTTTTCCATGCACTAGGTTTGATTGCAGTTTCTTCAGCTTGAGATACATTGCGAATTGGGATGGGAAAAACCTGCAAGCATTCAATGAAGGGGACATGCCTAACTACCGGAAATTCGTGACACACATGATGGTTTCTTCGCATCTGGCTAAAGTTGATCATGATCAACTTCAAGCAAATTAGTGTAGGGGGCAGTCGTGTCATTTTTGTTCTTTTGTTAGGATTTTATGTAAAAATGGCAGAAAAATTACTGCAAAATGGATGCTCTGGGTAGCTATGGATGGCCTGAATCTGTGCATTGAAGTGTGCTGTGTTTTCTATTTTTTTTTGTGCACTGAAGTTGTGCTATCAAGTTGAACTGCTACTCTTTATATAATGTTGTATCTACTGTGAGATATTTTGTTTCAGCCTGTTCTGAATGATTGTTTCATAGTTCAAGATGTTCTTTTCAGAGCAAAACAATGTTTCACCTGCTACTACTTATATGTTTCAGCTTGTTCTTTTGTTAGGATTTTATGTAAAAATGGCAGAAAAATTACTGCAAAATGGATGCTCTGGGTAGCTATGGATGGTCTGAATCTGTGCACTGAAGTGTGCTGTGTTTTCTATTTTTTTTTGTGCACTGAAGTTGTGCTATCAAGTTGAACTGCTACTCTTTATATAATGTTGCATCTACTGTGAGATATTTTGTTTCAGCCTGTTCTGAATGATTGTTTCATAGTTCAAGATGTTCTTTTCAGAGCAAAACAATGTTTCACCTGCTACTACTTATATGTTTCAGCTTGTTCTTTTGTTAGGATTTTATGTAAAAATGGCAGAAAAATTACTGCAAAATGGATGCTCTGGGTAGCTATGGATGGTCTGAATCTGTGCACTGAAGTGTGCTGTGTTTTCTATTTTTTTTTGTGCACTGAAGTTGTGCTATCAAGTTGACTGCTACTCTTTATATAATGTTGCATCTACTGTGAGATATTTTGTTTCAGCCTGTTCTGAATGATTGTTTCATAGTTCAAGATGTTCTTTTCAGAGCAAAACAATGTTTCACCTGCTACTACTTATATGTTTCAGCTTGTTCTGAATGATTATTCCATAGTTCCAGATGTTCTGTTTCATAAGAAGCAATGTTTCACTTACTGTTACATAATTGTGACAGCCTGTTCTTAATGATTGTTTCACAGCTCCACATGTTCTGTTCCATAAGAAGCAAATGTTTCACCTACTGTTATACAGTTATCTCATCCTACACTTCATCAATGTTTCACCAGCTCTACATATTCTTTTTTCACTGTAATCATTAGTGCAGAGATGTAATTTTCTTTTTTGGCATTCCCTTCTTTCCTGTTAACAATCATTCACACAAATCATAAGAAAGACTCATTTCACATAATCATCCAACATTCTGCCCATATGTGAATTAAAAAAAAATGTATGTTGCATCTCACAACATAATTTGTTTCACCTAACACAAGAAGATAGTTTCATATTGTAATATGACAATTACCACTATATTTTCTTTTTAACAGTATAGTGCATCGCATCTAAATCTACAGCTCCTGTAACTCTTTTCTCAGAGTGTCAACTCCATCTCTTGCACCATTTTTTGGTTTAGTAGAGCATCTCGCATGTTCGTTATCTTGAGATACGGGCATGTTGAAACATTGTGTGTCTCATCAAAGCAATATGAGCATGAGCTCTTCTTTTTTTGTCCTCCTCTTCTTGCTGCTTTCAGTTATTTGTTCCCCTATTGGCTTCATCCTGTGATTTTTTTCTGCTGGCCTCCCTGTCCTTTTCTTGGTTGGTGGATTCTTAGCTGAACTTGATGGGTCTTGTTGACTAGGCAAAATACCTTGCTGATGTTGTGTTTCAATGGTGTGTGGTGTTGCAACCATTGCTTGTAGGTTCCAAATCCCAGCTGAAACAATCAAGTATTTGTCCTCATCAACACATGCATCTGAAGCAAGGCTTGTCATCGCGCTGCATAACGCGTTGAACCTCAGCTTGCTTGTTGTCAGGACTCCAATTGATGGTGCTGGACCATTGTACTCATCACATATTTGCAAAGTCGCTTGCTCTGACCACCGTTTCAGCAAGTACTTACTCGGTACCTCATGGATGTTAAGGACAACCATCACCCTCAGGATGTGTGAGCAAAGAAGTCCATCTCTTTCAAATTTGTGGCACGAGCAGAGTAGGTTGAGTGTGTTACATCAACTGTGACCCTATATTTTTTACCTGTTCCTTCTCTGTCACTTGGCATAACATTATACATGATGTTGGGGACTTCTTTTGTTTTTTCTGCATCCAGCCCTATTGCTTCATATATTTCATACTGGAATTTGTCTGCAAACACACTTGTAGTGTAAAACTGCGATGCTTGTTTCTCAATCAGTGACCTGCATAATTCAATGTTTCAACCCATTAATATCAATTGTTCCACATTTGCACAGTTTATGTTACACTGTATAGATATTATTTGTTTCATCAATTTTTCGAATTAAAAACAGAAAGCACATCTTCTTTTTTCATATTGTTTCAAGACAGCAGATCACATTACCTTGAATACATTCTAGGTTCTGTTGTCTCTGCTCTGTAGCCCTCCCTGTCCTCTCTATCAAGCCTTGTCTCAATTATGTGTTCATATTGTTTGACAAAGATCCACACCGAATCTTGCGGGTGTACAAATAATTTGCATAGCCCATTGAGACATTCCGATCTCCCCGTCGTCCCAGTAAAACGGAAAAAACTTGTGTTAAAGTATACTGGAGCCCACATTTCTTTTGTTTCCCACAAGTTATTCAAAGTTTGGTTTCCATGGAGGTCATATTCATCTAGCATTTTTTGCCAATCTGATAGAAACTGATCTATTGTTTCAGAGTCATATATGCATCTATACAGAGCTTCACGAAAGCCTTTCTTTGAAGTGTACACGGGCAGGAGTTGCTGATCTGCTTTTGTGGTCACGTGCCATAAGCAACATCTATGAATTGTACCGGGGAACACCTTTTCAATTGCTTCTCTCATTGCTTTATCTCGGTCTATCATCACTGAACCTGGCTTCTGTCCATTCATTGCTCGCATCCATGTTTCAAAGACCCATATGAATGTTTCAGTTGTTTCATGACAAATCAAACCACATCCAAGCAATATTGTTTGCAGGTGGTTGTTAATTCCAACAATGGGTGCAAATGGCATGTTGTAACGGTTAGTCATAAAGGTTGTGTCAAAGAAGACACAGTCTTTATGGCTTTGATACAGTTTCCGTGTTCTGCCATCCACCCAAAACAGCGCCTTCAACACGTTGTCCTCATCATATCTTGCAGCATAGAAGGAGGGGTTATCTGCTTGTGTTTTTTGGAAATAATCAATAGTCATTGCAACATCTTTGAGTGAAACTTGTCTCAGTTTTGTCCTCAAATTTGAGACATTTTTAGCAGTGAAAGTTAGATTCCTCACACCACCGTGCAAATCTCCTAACAATGCCAAAATCTGCGATGTTGCAATGTTGCGATCATGCAAAGTCTTTAGAAATTCATAGTCTTCATTTGAGATGTGCCTGTGAGATCTGTAATATCTCCTTCTTCCAAGGCGCTTCACCATCAGATGCGTGTGTTCTGATTGGAAAGCAATGACTCTCCACTTGTTGTCCCTAAGCCCTACAGCCATATGAGCTTTGCAATCATACTTTGCAACCTTTGGTCGTTTCCTCTTCCCTTCCACCAGCAAGGGAGCCTTTTTTTTGTTACCTTCAAGCAGGGGCTGATTTTCCTTGTTCCCTTCAGAAATGAAGCTACTGCCACCAGCACTATCTTTTGTGGTATTTTCTGGCCTACGTGCATGAATACACTCAAATTCTCTCCTAATCAACTTCGGTTCATCATTATGATTGTCTCCATTTTCAGATACTTTACATTTCTTCGATGTTTTTTTCCTTTGATGATGCCTGGCTGTTTCTAGATGATGCAATTCTTGTTCCAAATCCTAGCTTATAAGCATAAGCGTTGTAAACATTTCTTGCCTCTTCCACTGTATCGAACTCCATTCCAATGTATGGAACAATTGGTGGGGAACAAACAACATCCTTTTCTTCTTCATCATTTTCAGATGCATCTTCATCCAATTGTTCATCAATTTCAACAGTCACAGCAGCCACATCTGTGTTGTCAACACTTTCCACATCCACAACCTAGTACACAAAAAAGTTTCACTAAGTTACATACTGTGTTTTCAAAACAAAATATCCCCCCCTACATTTGCAATGTTTCAAATCCAAGGACAACTCACCAAGTCAGTTTCATACCGAGTGGATTCGGATAATAGCACATCAAGGAAGCCACCAGATGAGCTTGGTGCTTGGACATCAATCTGAAATATTTTTTTTGTTTCATTAACTTGTACAGTTATGTTTCAGCAAGTTAAGGATTATTGTTCATGTCAAATTCCAGTCCAAATTTATACAAAAGTTAAAATTAAAAATAAGACATGAATATAAATGTTGCATGAGGGAGACATTGTTTCTTCCTAACATGATGGAGACATTGTTTCACAGACCTATGCTTCAATTTTTTATTGAAACTTTGTCAAAAAAAAGTGAAACAAGCAAAACCCTAGAAATTTTTTACTCACCAAATTCGTTGCACTATGAATTGGGGTTGTTCCTCCATTTGCACTAGATGAGCTCGGCGGCAAATCCCTCTCAACTTGGTGTATCAGATGAGCCATGGCGGCGGTGGCGAAGTTGCAGGCGGTGGCGGCGTGTGGGGTGGCGGCACAACGGCGTTGTTGCAGGCTTCGCCGGCGTCGTGAGGAGGATAGAGGCACGAGGGATAGGGTCGCCGGCGCCAGAGAGAATCGCCGGTGGCAGCGCAGCGCCGCGCCGCCGAAATCTCCCCTCGAGCTAGCGGTCAACGGGCGGACACATTGAATGAAACAGTTTAATGTGTCCGGGTGTTGCAACGGCGGGGGCGTCAGGCGCGACTTGTTTCACCAATCGGATGGCTGGCGCGTGCGTGCTGCATTGGACGGTCGCGCGAGGCGTCCGATTTTTTGTCTCGTGCCGTACGTCCGATGCGTAGCGCTCTCCGATATCTCATCTTCAAGTTTTCCTGAATTTATTGAGTGGTTGTCAAGTGACATCTTCCATGCACGGCTTCCATTTTATAGCAGTGGTGCCAGTCCACAAGGCACAACCTATTCATTGGCTTGTACTGGAGCTAATCGAGCTACAGTATATTGGGACCTCAAGACCTGCTCAGCATGTACGCATGCAGAGGATTTTAGTATCTCGATCCTATCTTACATCTTATACTACGATGCAACAAATCCGAAACAATACCTATCCCACCTAAATCCTAATTTTCGTAGTACTTCGACCTTACTACTCATTTCTTCTATACGATCCTACGAAATCTTAGATAGTATCCTGATATTACGATCTCTACGATCCTATCAAATTTTATTTAAAATAAGGTGGATTGAAAATAATGGGAATAAATATAATCAAGTTTAAAAAAACCAATTGAATTTATCAAAATCAATATTATATGCTTTAGTTCATACAACATATTATATATTTTATAAAAAGCATGTACTTTCTAAAATCTCATTTCCCCTTAAATTTGTGCCGTACTCTGTATTTCAGTTTATCTGAACTTCGTTTTGGGGCATGCCTGTTCTTCACTGATGACAGTAGCTGCATGACACGATTTCAGTTAGTTATCATTGGACTCTAGATACTAACACACAGAAAAGAGTTTTTCTTTTTCCTTTCAGCAATCATCAACTTGCCTTCTTTTATTCTTGCTATTGGTTCAATTAATTTGTCTTTACTAATGAAAGTATAACCTGAAGTACATTGATCTCAAGAAAATTCAAGTAATCCTATGAAACATGAAGTTGTAGTATCGAAGCCCATGTTTAACCCTTCAAAATATCCTGAAATACTTTTACGATCACAGCAGCAGAGGACCATCCAGCACGGTTGTTTCAAAGCCTTCAACATTGCAACCATCACCATAATCTGCGGTTGCCTTACCTCCATGAAAAGGTGCTCGCGGACAGAAGCAGCCACACCATGCCAACAGAGCATCAGAGGTTATGATCAGTTTAGATCAGAATTGCACTGCATGGTGCAAGCTCTTGTGAAGAGAGCTTTGCCAACAGCACGGTGTAGTGTTCTCGGAAGCCTTGTAATCCTACTATTTTGAACTATAAAGATTATGATGGCTCTGAGATGTTAGGTGCCATTGCATTCAGAAGATGCTTCAAATTGACTGCCATCTATTCTTGGATGGTGTGGCAGTATAATCAGCATATGTATCTCCTATCCAAGTTTTCTCGATGTAGAGTCAGGCATTAGGCATCATGCACCTAGCTTATAACAGCATCTATCAGCTGAATGGTGATTGGTTTGATCCGGTTGAACCGTAATGCACAAACAATTTAATTTTTAAATTTATATGGTATGAGCGTCAACTACACAGATGATCAACAGAAGAAATATGTTTTAATATAGAAAATCATTGTACTCCCTTTGTTCTCTTTTAATTAACAAATTTGACCAAAAAGTTCTTTTGCAAATACCCGACATTGCAGGAAAGCTAAGATCTATTTTCCCATTCTACGCCTACAAAAAATAATCATATAAATGGATATATTATATGTACACTAATCTAGAAACCTCTGTGACATGATATCCATCAACACATGGTACCATAAAACAAATACTAGATGTAATATCTAGAAAATATAGGGTGTGTTCGATAGCTATCACTGTAACAGCGCTGCGGCTGCGATGCATGCTGTGCGTGACTGTGGCTGTGTTGCTTGCTGCTATCGTTGGCTGCGGTGCAGCTGCGGCTAGCCAGCTGAACAGGCCTATAGTGATTACCTAGTGTTTCACGCTTCATCAGAAGTGTCAGCTAAACGGAAAAAAATTAGAATGACTATGCATACAACTGGTACATACAACTCCCTTACGACCATAATTAGCTGCGAAAAATCTGGATCCACATGGACGTAATCCAAGCAACATGATTAGTCTGATGAGGTGAAACGTACCGCTAGTCGTATGTATGAGTCGTACGTACAGCACTTCTAAAAAAAATAGAGGGAATATTTTTCTTTTCCAAATGATCTCTGCATAGTGTCCAGCAGTTATTTACTTTGCCCATGGATTCCAGCTTTCAAACGTGTACTACCAGCGAGAAGGATTTACATAACCGTTTTTAGCGCGGTTATCGTCACCCTACGGTTTGATGGTTATTGTGGCTACCGCGAAAACTGCGCTATTATCGCGAGATATACCATGCTTTTAAAAACTGAGAAGATTATTATACATGATAACCGTTCGGTTTTATAAACCCTTTCAGCGAGCCAAATTCTGCCAACTGGTTTGACTATCCAATTCCAAACCAGCTCTCACTGAAAATGACTACTCCAGTACTCTTCAGTACTGTCGAGGTGAGCATGGCCAGCCACGTTGCTCGCTGTGATGGCTGGCCTGCCTCCGTCGAATGGCTGCATCACCCATCTCGATTGTGCCCTTGGCCAGGGCTTTGTGCAAAAAAGCCTCTCCAGAAGCACACATGAAAGCCGGTGTGGTACAGAAGAGGTCCCTGATAGCTGGTTTGAGTGGTCAAGAAGAAACTTGTATGAGCCGCACGATGTCCTGTTCTCGGATGCCTCCCAGCCCAAAAGCCATACTATTTGCACCTCGGAGATGTATGGTTGTGGATGTCATCATGTCGGTGCTATTGCAGAAAACAAGATGAGCTAAACCCTGAAATTGATTGACTAACATGCTCGTGTGGCGTGGTATATATCACTTAGCATATATACAAGCCTATCCTCTTCAAGCTGCCCTCTAGATTGGCCAGCATTCTCTCAAACATTGAGGTATTTGTGCCTCATACTTATGAGTATCTATAGTGGACAAATATATATGCTTGGTATCGTCAGGTTCAACCACCAAAACCACACAAACATAGTTTTATATATTGTTGATAATTTGCTACAATAGTTTTATTAGAAACCAGAAGCAAAAACCAACAACAAAGATACATATTTCAGTATGCAAAGCACTTCAGGAAAAGTACTTAGGTGTAAAAACGACGATGAATTGATCACTGCAAGAGGAGAGATATGTAGAATCATGTAGTCATTAATCTGGTGATGAATAATTATCAAAGGTGAGTGTTTGTTGAAAATACAGTACAAAGTGTTTTCGGTCGATGCACAGTACAGTCGGCACTGGGTGGCTGGTTAGATCGGGCAGGAGACGCCGGTCCGCCCGGGTAGCCTGACGGTCAGACCGGCAGACTCCATGAGAGAGTCGGCTTCATGTTTCTGACTTCTAGATGATTTCTATTTGTATGTGATATTATTTGTGTACTGATGTGAGTCAAATTGGGGCGCACTTATTCTCGGATATGAAGTTTCTTTATTATTTATGTGCAGGTGTTACTTGAGGCTATGGGAGTATTACCGGCGATGGATCGGGACTAGTCTTGGGAGAAATTGAGATCCAGATGGTTAAGTATATCACGTGGGACGCTCATGCGAGAGAACAATGCACGTGGAGGTGAAGGTTTTCATATGGCATACACGTGGTGTTGTGTGCGTATGGAAAGCGGAGTCAAATTTGGATTGGAGTCCAAATTTGGAAAGATTGGAGTTTGTGAACTTTGTTTCTTGTACGGGAATGCTTCCTAGGTGATTAGAACTTCTTGTATGAGTTGGATTCGTGACTAGTAGCAATCACGTCCTAGGTGCACTTTGTAAACACATATTGATGCAATAAAGTTGATATACTTTCAATAGTTCTATCGATACATGTTTTTCTGGATCCCGATGTTTTGATCGGAGTTCATTGGTGATCAAACTGGCGGGGTGGCGGCGGTCTAACCGGAGGCAAGTAAGCGATCAGACAGGTGGCGACGAGCAGCGGCAAGCAAGGAGGTGCCGGTCCGACCGGCCGATCAACACTATTCAAACCGGTGACTAGGTTGCGGTCAGATCAGTGTGTATATGGCGGTCAGATCAGGCTGCATCGATGACTTCGTCAAGTTTGAGGGTAACTTTTATTTCTACTAAATTTTTTTTATTTTTGGTGTTACAACCACTCAACCCCTACATGATACAGATGAAGTTTAGAATGTGTCTCAACTAACTCATATAGCTTACATCGAGATGTATCCGGTGTCCCATACTAATGCTCTTACAGTCATAGGGATTGCTATGTTAATCCCTAGGAATAGAGAATTGAGGATTAATTCTTCCATACCTCAATAGGGTGGAATGTTATTTCCCCTTCAAATCCCCTGTAGCTCCGTCGTGAGAGAAATTAACCAAACAAGTCCATAAAATAACTTCATTTGAACTTTTTAGAGCACGCTCCAATGGATATGAGCCAGCCATCTCTTTCCATCCAAGTCATGGAGCGCAAATTTGGAAGAAAACGTCGTGGTAGATAAGTAAATTGGTGTGTCCTTGTAACACGAGAAGCATCGGATCAGCTTGTACATATGGTTGGGTTTTTCTAGGGAAAAGGCCATATCCCTGTTTTTTACAGAAAGCAGCATAAGTTATAAGTAGACAAGAGTTTTTCTTTTTATCCGGGGAGTTCCAGCTTGTTGTAGCGCCTATTACAAACCATGAGGCTAGAAAGTGCTCCAACTATTAAATATGTATCCGAATTTTAGACCTACGATATATTCAGAGAAGTTTCCTAATATAACTTGACTAATAGAATTAGTTTCCTTGTATGACTGTTAAGACTTTTCCCATTAGAACTCTTAGATTTCTCCTATATATATCCCTTGTAAGCCGCACGGGGAAGGTGTAACAGCTTAATGTATTCCCTGCATTTGTACTCAACTCCTCTATACTGATCATTATCGGTTGTGCATCTATTTTCTTAATACCAACAACTCTACTCCAACATTTTGTCTTTGAGCCAAACAAGGGGCAGACAACACAGGGAAACACAAACATCACAAAAGCACCACAACCCTCCGAGAAGCTAATAGCTATTTGCTCTCGAATCTCACGATGGTTGTTAGTTCTCATATTCACCAGATTTGACTAATACATGGTCTGACATTGTGATCAGCACGCATATACGCACCCTCGCTAGCTCCTATTTTATATATGTGGTGCCTGCTAAAATATGATTGGTAATTTTTTATCAGTTCAACTACCATATGGCCCTATTAATTTTACAGTTCGGCTACGTTCAATCCAATTTATACATTATTGGTTTTCTGTTCTCGATAATTTGAGAAGTACATCAAAAATAGTGGTAGGTTTTAGTTCACACCAAAGAACTTGGTACCTTTTAAAGAGAGTAAAAAATTCTTTACTATATTGCCTGATCTTCTCTCACAACATGCTATTTAAAATTGTTTAAAGAGTTTCCTACGGTGCTCTCTAATGGTTGTAGAAATAAATCTAAACCGTTGATCTGATTTTATTTAAGGGGTCAGATGTAATTATACTACCACCTGCTTAGCCAAATCCATCCATCGTTGGCCATCTAGTTCCGGGGTGACGGAGCTTGGTGCCTTGGTGGGACATTAGTTGCCTGATTAGTTTGTTGCCGCGAATCTACTCTAGCTCATCGGTGGTAGTGTTCTTTAGTTGCCGGGGTGGCAACCAGTAGGTGGAAGATGATAAAACTTGCTGTTATTTCTGTTTCCTCTTTTTCTTTTTCTTCGTTGTTTCACATTTTTATTCTATTTCCAACTTACCTTTTCAATTTTCATCTATGCTAGACTCTAGATGACGCTCGATGGATATATGTTTTTTTCATGTTTTGATCTTTGTTTTATCAATTTTCATCTATAATATGCAGGAAAGATCCTTTCGATCCCACAAGATCGGAAAGCTCTAGAAGTTGTGTTATTTTATTTTTACTAACTTGCATCTAGTATGTTCCTTTTTTGCATCCACTCCATAGTATCTTCTCGCGAAAACAAATTATACTGTCTAAGAAAGAAAAGAATAAAAGACAGGACAGAGTGACCGGCGGTAATAGGGGATTGGCGATTTTTCTGTAAGAAGATGAACCCATCTATATCATAACAAGCATGCATTAAAGTATAATCATGAACCAAATAGTTTACAATTAAGCTTGAATCAACAATCAAAATTCATGAGTTTATACGATTGATAATGCAACATCTTAACAAGCACATAGGTTGAAGAATAAACACTAAACACATATACCTATTGTTTTATCATTCTTTCTCAAATAAACTTTAGCACAAAACAACCAAGAGAATTTTATAACTTTTTCTTTTTCTTGAGTCTTTTTGCTCATTTTTTATTATCCCAAGTACGTCGCTGTTGTCAAGACTGTTTTTAGGGATTCGGTACCCATTATTTTGCTCATATCGAATACGTCCTTGTCGTCGAGACTGTTTCCAATGATTCGGTATTCATTTTTTTATTCTCTTTACACAATGAGCAACAAAGCTATTTGAGGAATAACAATTCAATAAAGCATTATATAGAGCATTTGCTTAATTCAAGTATAGAATTTAAGTACCATACATCATCTCCCTTAAAAGCAAAATCTAAGTCTCATAAAAAGACTAAAATACATACAAGTTATGCTAGAGACAAATAAACCTTCATAGTATTGCTAGCATACACAAGAAAATATCATATGTATAGAACAAATCTCTCTTTTTCAATTTTTCTCATTGTCATATTTTTTGCTTGATAAAACCATGAGGTACAAAACTCCCCCTCAAATCATGCCAAAAGGATGAATTATGCCCAATTCACCACGAAGAAAAGCAAAGCGATTAGAATCCAAAGGTTTAGTGAAAATATCAGCAAGTTGCAACTTCGTGTCCAAAAACTGCAATTCAACATCTCCCTTCTCAACATGATCCCTCAAAAAGTGAAAGCGAATATCAATATGCTTTGTGCGTGAATGTTGAACAGGATTCTTAGCAATATTAATAGCACTAGTATTATCAAAAAAAGAGGTACTTTCTCAAAAGTAAGACCATAATCTTTCAAAGTAGGTAAAAGCCAAAGAATCTGTGAACAACAACTAGCAGCAGCAACATATTCAGATTCAGCAGTTGATTGAGCAACACTAGATTGTTTCCTAGAAGACCATGCAATCAATGATGTACCAAGAAAATGACATGTTCCACTAGTACTTTTCCTATCAATTCTACAACCACCAAATCAGCATCCGAATATCCACTTAAGCATATAGAAGATGAAGTAAAATACCAAATTCCAAACTCAAGTGTATGATTCAAATACCTCATTATTCGCTTGACCGCTTGACGATGTGAAGCACGAGGAGAAGCTTGAAAACGCGCACACAAACACACAGCAAATTGTATATCTGGCCTAGAAGCAGTTAGATACAACAGTGATCCAATCATACTTCTATAATCCTTTTGATCAACAGCTTCACCATCTTCATCAGGATCCAACACAGCTGTAGAACCAATTGGTGTTGAAATTGGCTTGCAATTCTCCATATTGAACCGTCTCAAAAGATCCTTCGTATACTTCGTTTGATGCACAAATATACCGTGAGGTGTTTGCTTAACTTGCAATCCCAAAAAGTGCGATAACTCACCCATCATGCTCATATCAAATTCCCTGCGCATAGTCTCAGCAAACTCTACAACCAAAGCGTGAGTCGAACAACCAAAGATAATATCATCCACATAAATCTGAACGAACAGTTGATTATCACCATGCTTAAGAACAAAAAGCGTTTTGTCAACCTTTTCCATTGTAAAACCTTTCGCAAGCAAAAAGTTCTTAAGCCTATCATACCATGCTTTAGGTGCTTGTTTCAAACCATACAAAGCTTTAGACAATTTAAAAACATGGTTGGGAAAATCAGGATTTTCAAAACCAGGTGGTTGTTTGACATAAACTTCCTCCTGTATAAAACCATTTAGAAAAGCACTTTTCACATCCATTTGATACAATTTCAAACCTTTTGAAGCTGCAAAAGCCAACAAAAATCTAATTGCCTCAATTATAGCAACAGGAGCAAAAGTTTGATCAAAATCCAAACCCTCCACCTGAGTAAAACCTTGAGTAACAAGTCTAGCTTTATTTCTCACAATCAAACCATCCTCATTTTGTTTATTTTTGAAAACCCACTTGGTTCCAATAATATTATGTCCAGAAGGTGGTTCAACTAAAGTCCAAACTTTATTTCTCTCAAAATTTTTAGGTTCTTCATGCATGGCGTTAATCCACGATTCATCAGTTAATGCATGTGACACATCTTTGGGTTCAAAAGAAGCAACAAATGCAGAATTTGCACAAACATCATCAGTCGTTACCTTAGACCTAGTAGTCCGCTCACCTAAATTACCAATGATTTGTTCTGGCGGATGTCGTCGTTGAATGTGCAAAGGAGCAGCAACTTCTGAAGTTGATTCACGTTCTGTATCAGTACCGGTCGAAGTTGAAATCTCTGGAGGACCATCTCGAACAGCATCAAGAGAACCCTCAACCGACGACCCTAGTCGGTCTGACCGCACGTCCTGCGCCGGTCTTACCGAAGGTGTGCCGGCGGTCTGACCGGCCGAGCCGACCTCGTCATCGTCGTCGCTCTCGTCTTCAAAAATACGACCATCCTCCCCCTGAACGTGTGACTATGTACCTGCAATATCGGGTCTAGTACCTGGACTAGCCTCATCAAAAGAAACTTCGCAAGTCTCAACAATTTTGTTAGTCTCCAAAAGAAATACACGATAGCTACGAGAGTGTGCGGGGTAACCAAGAAACATTCCATCGATAGAGCATGCCTCAAACTTATCCAAATTTCCAGATTTCAAGACAAAGCAATTGCAACAAAAAAACACGCAAATGTGAAATTTTGGATTGATGTCCAAATCGAAGCTCATAAGAAGTTTTTCCAAGTTTTGATCTCAAGAAAACCCGATTTGAAATATGGCATGCGGTGTTAATCGCCTCAGCCCAAAATTTTCTACGAGTGTGATACTCATCCAACATCATTCTAGCCATCTCAACCAAAACACGATTCTTTCTTTCAACAACACCATTTTGTTGCGGAACACGAGGAGAAGAAAATTCATGTTCAAGACCTCTTTCGTTGCAAAACTGTTCAAATGAAGCATTTTTAAATTCACCACCATTATCACTTCGAATTCTTTTCAAAGAACCAGGAGATTCAAGATCCAATCGAAGAAACAAACCACGAAAGTGTTGAAACGCCTCATCCTTAGTTGCCATAAAGAAAACCCAAGAATATCTAGAAAAATCGTCAACAATAACCAACACATACCACTTTCCTCCAACTGATTGCACTCTAGCTGGACCAATATTGTCCATGTGTAATAGCTGTCCTGATGCATCAGTCATCACAGAAACAATAGGAGCATGTGAAGAAGCAACCATCTTAGCATGACGACACGGTGTGCAAACCAAATCAAGATCTTTCTTCAGTTTAGGCAAACCACGAACAAGATCCAAACCACTTAACCTCGTGAGATGATCAAAACCAATATGTCCAAGTCTACGATGCCAAAACATCACATCTTTACTAAACTTAGCAACCAAACATGTTATCACAGGTGAAACAGGACTTTCAAAATCAGCTTTAAACACTCTACCATAGCGAGAAATATTCAACACAGAATCACCACGAGAATCAAAAACTTTACTTCCAGTTTTCTTAAAATGAACCTCAAAATCTTCATCAAGAATTTGTGAAACTGAAAGCAAATTATACTTTAAGTCCTCAACCAAAGCTACATTCTTCAATTCAAATTTGTCATTTACCTTAACCAAACCTGTAGCGCGAACGGCACTAGTAGAAGCATCACCAAAGATGATCGATTCAGTCTTGGATGCCCGTTTGAGGGAGGAGAACCAATTTTTATCATCGGTCATGTGCCGCGAACAACCGGAATCCACGATCCACACGTTCTCCTTCCTTGCCACCAACATTTACATACAAGCAGAAGTCGAAGCCTCAGTACTAGGGTTAGATGATAATAAAAATTTAGAAAGCCAGTACTGAGACACACGACCAGAAGATCCAATAGGCATATATCCACGTGCAAAAATAATTTGAGAATTTTCAGAAAAATTTCTCCGAGGCCGGTCTGACCGGTCGCCGATCTGATCGCGGGACCCACTGCGGTCTAACCGGTTTCCTCGAGGGAAAATTAGATTTTCGCCACTTTGATTTTGCAAAAGCAATCTCTCTCTCCTTTTTCTGTTTATGAGATAATCTGAAATAAAAACCAACAATATGTCCATCTTTGCCACAAAACGAGCAAGTATATTTTTTACGATGAGTAGAAACATTGGTAGAATCAGATGACTTAGCAACACAAGCAACAACAGGAGATTTTGCATGCACAACATTGGATTTTGAAGAAGATGCACTCAAAGTAGACATGATGCCACCAGATATAAACACAGTGTTCTTAGTTTCAGGTTTAACCAAAATTTCACCACTTCTAGCACCAACACCTAACACCACAGGAGGATGTCTAGTATGATGAGCATAAGGATTAAAAGCTAAACCACATTATGTGTGCTAACCTTAGATTGATTTAGGATCATGTTGAGGTTCTTTTTACCATCATAAAATCTTAGTAAAGAATTTTTCAAATAAGAAACCTCTTTTTTCAAAATAGCACAGTTTTCACAATTTATCATGACACCTTTACTTTTACGACACTTGGGGCAAGAAAGCACTTCATTGTTTTTCACAACATCTTCCATGTACTCAACACGACCTAAAGCATCTTTTAATTTCAACTTATTCAAAGTACATGTTGAGCAAACCAAAACATCATATGAGGTTGTTTTAACTTTTTGACACAAATCATGTTGAACATCAAACTAGCATGAAAAGCAATTTGATATTTTTGCAACAACTTTTTAGTTAAAATCAACTCATCCAAAGTGCGTGTGTGCAAAGCAAAACTAAGAGCAAGAGAAGATTTATTTTTCAAATCATGTGCAGCATTGACATCTCTAATTTTAGAAATTTCATTCATTAAAACCTCACAACTTTGACAATCATCATCATTAGGAAAAAGAGATTTTAATCTATCAATTTCAGAATTAAGAGATTCAATGATAAACTCCTGTTTTCTATACATCTTCTCGCTCTTCATATTTTTTGCACTCAAAATATTAATACCTTCTTCAAGAGCACTTACCTCATTGTCTTCACACTCTGAATCCTATTCACCACGCACCATGAAGCAAACACCGGAGATGTTCTTTCCCTTGTCATCATCTCCACTCTCACCATCTACATCGCTTAGTGGTTCAAACGCGGCGTAGACTTGATCAAAAGCCTTTTTGAGAGTCTCCTTGATCTTCTTTCCTCCTCTAACTGTACTCTTTGGCTTGTTGTTATTTGTCTTCTCATCACCATTACCTTTCCTCCTATTTCTCCTAACTCTTAAAGTAGATGACAACTTTATTGATTCTCTCTGTGTTTACAAAGTGCACCAACAGCACTCCTTACAAAAATCTCGAATAAACTCGAAACCCTAACAAAACTATCAACTCAATTGCTCTCAAAAGCGATACAAGGGAAGCCTCACGCTCCCTCTCTATTTATACCCAAGGTAGGTAGCCTAAAGCCATGAACCAAACTCATACTAGAAGTCCTAATCACCCTAGGAAACCTTCTCGTATAAGAAACAAACTTTACATAACCAATCCTATCAAATTTGGACTCCTTCCAAATTCAACTCCGTATCCCATACGTACGTAATACCTTCATCGTATGCCATATGCAACCTTCCACGTGCATTGAACTCTAGCCTTAGTACACCGCATGATCTCTAACCACCCTGGACGTCGTCTTATCCCCAAGCCGACTCCCGGTCCATCACCGCAAATACTCTCCCGGCATTAATTCACCTACACATGGAGCAAACAAAGAAACCATATTCCGAGACCAAACTATCTCCAACTTGACTCATTGTTAGCAAACAACAGTATTACATACGCATAGTATCCATCTAGAAGTCATATTCATAAAACAATCACGGATATCCAAACAAACAACCCGAAACCAAAACCAACACAGCATCAGCCGGTCAGGCCGCGAGCTGCGCCGGTCTGACCGCACAATACACGCCGGTCTGACCGGCAGCCACTGCCCGATCTGACCAGTCCCAATCCAGCAGAACCTATATATCACCTGTAAAATCCAATTATCTCCAAAACCACTTCGCAAATAAATTCCAAATATCAAACCAATAATCTCCAATGCCAATCGTTCATCACAGAATAACAATCAAAAACACCTTTGATTTTACAAAATCTTCAAAATTTCGGTATTTTTTACCAAACTTTTTTTTGTAAATTTGGTGAATTTTGAATGAATTTGAATAAACATTGACCAAATTCAAAAAAATGGAAAAAACCGAAATTTTAGGGTCAGGCATGTGCTTGCTGGTGGGGGAAAAATTAACGAGATTTCGGAAATTTCAATCACTGTGACTGACCGAGACCGTCTCTCGTCAGCTCACTGGCTCGCTGTGAGCAACAAGCTTCCCTTCTCCATCGAGACTCAACTAGATTGTTGAGGCAGCCGGCTGGCCGCTCCTGTTGCCGAGACCAACTTGTTGCGTGCTTCACGGTCGACGGCATACACATGGCCTGCCATGTGGTCGCGTCGTGCACTGCTCTGCTCTACTGTTTTCTTGGTGATCACTGATGTATGTCAGCGAGGAACAACCTCTTGCCTGGTGCATCGCTGCAGCTGAGCTGACGATCTCGTCTCAGCCCGTGACCTGGCCTGAAACACGTGATGCCATTGCAACATCCATGGACACGAAGGTGGCACACAAGAGGTCTGTCATAGCTCATGGGAATGATCGTGAAGAAACTTTCATGAGTGGCACATGACTCTGTTTCACGATGCCCTAGCCCTAGCTGTACGTACCGTCTAAAGAACTTTCGGTGGGACGCATTGGTGGGCGCAGGGTCTTGTCTGAATTAGCGTGTGTAATAGGTTACTTATAAGTCTTACTATCTTCATCCCAATATAATTACTATCTTCATCCCAATATAAGTACAGTTATAGGTTTCCATGTTCAACGTTTAACTATTCATTTTATTTGAAAATTTTATGAAAAAATTAAAAAAAATAGTCACACATAAAGTACTATTCATGTTTTATTATCTAATAACAATAAAAATACCAACCATAATTTTTTTCAAATAAGACGGATGGTCAAACGTTGGATACGAAACCCACAACTGCACTTATATTAGGACGGAGTTAATACTTGTTCTGATATGTGATATATGGACGAGGAACTAGAGAGATGTAAATCTGACACCTATAATGGATTATCAATTAGATGGTACTACTATACTAGAAACCCTCGAATCTACGGTCCTAAAGGACGGCGGGTCTTCTTTGGATTTTGGATGCTACTGTATCCACATGAGTTGTCATTGTCTCTTCAATTTACAAGGAATGTATTGTATACGAAAGCTTGACATAGTACAGATGAGGTTCTTAAAGGACAACAGGATTCTGAAGATTGTTTTTTTTATGTTGTGTTCTCTGATGCCCCCTAGTCCTATAGTCTTTGCACTAAACGATATGGGATGGTTGTAAGGTGTCAAGTGACATTGCAAGAAAAAAATACTTCGTACTAACCAGCATGTATTACTTTAGTTGTGTGACACATTAGCATTTATATCTCTTCCCCAAGCTCTCAAGTCCCAATAGGGTTGGTCAGCTATAGTTTTTATGCTATTTTTTTTCACTAAACACATTAAGGGCAAAGCTAAATTTCACTCAAGCAGTCAAGCATCCACTAAGAATTTATCAATGAATTGTATTATAGCTCAAGATTTTTTGATGACCATTCGTGGAAAGTTTTACTCTCAAAATGGTGTTATATCATGCATGGTATTGAGCTTCATCGAGAACTGAGCTCGAGCTTGACACAATGACACCTGCTCATGACAACTGAACTTAATTGTCTGAACTCATGTGGCATGTTTCCCTGTGGACAACGAGCCTTCCATGATATGTAGAAAGTCAGGACAACCGGCCACTTCCGCCGTGAACAAAGTTTGCATTTGCACCATGGTACTTGGTACACAGCTCACGCCATATGCTTATTATGGTCCTGCGTGCTGCTCATGGCAACGCATGGATACATAGCCTTGCGCGTCAACCTCCATCGAAGTCGATGCATATGTCTCCAAACACGACCTACCTCCAACGTGATGGTGTCAGCTAGCAAATCCCACGAAGTGGGACAGAACAGGATCATCTTAATTAGCTCTTGGGAGTGATCCTGAACAAACTTTCATGCGCAGCACATTGGATTGTTCTCTGATGCCCCCTACTCCCACTCCTAGACCTATAGTTGTGCTGTTTTGCACTAGGAATCAGTGAGATCTCATTGGTGCTTGGCGAGATAATGACAGACAAGGTATGCACGTCAACCGGGCTAGAATTTGATGGCACTATTACAAATCCCTTAACTCAAGGTTGGCAGCCAGGCTTCCTTTAATTTGGATTCTGGATGCAAGTATTACCACGAGCTATCTTTGCCTCTCCCATTTATAAGGAATGTATATTTTTGCATGTGAGCTTGATCTCGTTGGGTTGAACCACCACCCGCATCAACTAATTTTGAGTTATTGCATTGGTATATAATTGGTACGAGGATCCCGTGTTACTTAAAAAACGATTCTTGCAGGCACCATGATTTTATTTTTAGTTTTGCTGGATAATTTTTCTTCATGCGAATCCCTGTGGATGAAGGTCCCTTGGTTGGTCATGGCCCAATCTGCTATTCGTGGCTCAATCTAAAAAAGATTGAGTTGAGTTTAAGTGCAATCAATTAGAAGAAAAAAGAAAAATTACTGCATTTTCGTAACTGTTTGTTGATATTTCTATTCTTCTTTTTTATTTAGACGTTTTCTCTATCTAATTTTATCTACTTAGTCTAACTATCTAGTTTATCTACCGGTCTTTTTCCTCCTCCTTTTTTTCTCACTCGTAGGGATCCAGACCCTACAAAGGGGGAGGGAGTCGACTGAACATCTCAGCCATTGACGGGAATTTCGCCTGCGTCCGATCCCTAATTCTTGTTCACCCGCATGGCAAGTTTCCACTGCTTCAGGCTACGACTCGAGCGATGCATCCCACGCAGAGGCCGACATGTCGCTGCCTCCATCACAGTGACTTCACTGCTTACTCACGCATCGTGCCGCTTGCCAGATGCTAAACGCCCCAGCTGATCAGCTGACGACCTGAACTAAGGTTGTGCCTGCTTCTCAAGGACGCGTCACCACGGCAACATCCATTGGCAGTGACATGGCACGAGTGAGGTGCTTTGTAGCTCTTGGGAGTTATATCTTCAAGGAAGCTTAATGAGCTGCACGTAGCTGTGTTCCACGATGCCTCCTAACCCTAGCTGTGATGTTTGCAGTAGTAGGAAGTAAGGTGTCATTGCCTCATTGGTGCTATTGAAAATAAATATGTCAAACTGGCATGAGTGGACTATCGATCGGATGGTCTGTAGGTGTAGTATAAATAGATACGATCAATTGGATTAGAAAAGATAAATGTTCTAAATTGATTTCCACTACCAGTACATACAATTGCAAAACATCTAATGTGTGGCACTTTGGTCTTTTTCTTTGTCTCACCACTATTTTTTTACGGAATACTATGAATAAAATATTCCTGAAATGGTTATACAATAGCATATATTAACTCGTTCACACCTCTGCAGATCCATATACTAATATCTATGATGAGCACAACACTGAGTTGCTGAGACGTTGACAAACGGTGTCCACACTTCCACGGTTCACATGAAAGCTAAGGCAGTCTAATTAGAGCTGTGAGTTAGGATTGACATCGGCCCGAAAAAGTCCGACATATCAATAAGATAACGACATACTTCAATAATAAAACCTAAGCACCAAAATGATTTTTTGGTCAATTTATATTATTCAGAAAACTTGAGCTTGACATAAAATGTTTAAAGTAGTAAAACATCCAAATTAACTTCACAAACTTAACTACTTCGTAGATCGATATATTCTAAACTTGAGATCCGAGCTTTTTGTCGTTTGCGGCTAGAGCCAAGCTTGATACAAGCGTAGAATGAGCCAAGCTGAAGTAACTCACGGGAAACAAGGTTGATGGTCTGTCCAACCAGTCCAGTGGAAGCATCGTAAACATGCTGTGCAAAAGATTGATACATAGCACCGCAGAACACACCTAAAGGAGAGTTGAAATTTAACATGACGTCCTGCTGAATTCTCGGATAATTCCCATTCCCAGTGCTACTACGAGCTGCTGATGGTGGTGGTTACTAGATCAAAAATAATTCAACTTCTCATCACAGGAAAAGGTTGTGACGAAGGTTCGACTCATCTTTACATATGCTTTAGGTAATGCTGCATATATATAGAGAGAGAGCGATCAAGGTGGTACCGGAAGGTACCCGAGAAATCCACAAATTCTAGTACAAATTCTAGTATAAAATCTGGAATTTCTCTCAGTTTCTAATGTAAAATACACAGACATCGAAATGTGCACTAGAAAATATGGTGCACATCTCACTACCTACTAAAGGAAGTTTAAATTTTTCATATATATATCATCGGAAATTCAGAATGTGCCTCCTCTCCTGTCACCTGATTCCACATGAAAAAAATCTTGAGGAAGCAATGGGCCAGTCCACTTCAATCCCATTTATGCACATGCAGTTTTAAAGAGCACGGAAAAGGATAATATGAAGATTAGTAAAATATGTCTAGTTTACATTAAAAGAAGTGTTGTACTTTCTCACGGGACAGTAAAATTTCTTCCTAAAAGATGTTGGTATATATCTTATATTTAACAAGATGACATAGTGTTATAATACATGCATTGTAGTGCTAGTACCACCATTATTAACAAATTATGTACCCGCCTTAACTATTTTTTTGAACGATTCACACTACACCTTAACTATTTTTTTTAACAACTCACACTAGATAGTGCGAAGTTCATATTGATATAATAGAAAAAAAACAATATTACAAGCCTGGAAGGTCGTAACCAGGAAAACAAAGAAACCCACACATCAACAACTCCGATATATGGACCCAGGAGAAAGCTAGCACCGGACCGACCACCGCTAGGCCAACAAAGGGACTACAGTTAGGATCACCCAAAACCAAAACCTAACAACTAACACTGAACTGCACTCTATCCACATCTTTGGGATTGAGGGAGAGAGGGTGAGAGAGAAGATGAAACCGTTCTCCCCCTAAACCCTCCGACGTGGCTACCTTGTATAAGCTAGGGCACCGACACAAGAGGAGCAAGATCTAGGGCAAGCTTGCACGAGTTATTTGGGAGGTTTCGGCTAGGGGTTGCCTAGACGATGTCTCCAGGGAGACGAGCGATAGAAATACCGACGCCGCCGTCCTTCACCAAGACTGGGTTTTCACTTGGCAAACTCCCTAGAGGCACTACTACAAAAGGGCTTTTTGCTAGCGGCCAAAAAAGGTTTTTTGCTGGCGGCCGGTTGCACCGCCAGCAACCAAAGGCCAGTGAAAATAATAAATTTTCACTGGCGGTCCACCAGCCGCTAGTGAAAATTGACTTTCACAGGCGGCCAAGCTAAGACAACCGCCAGAGAAAGGTGATTTTCACTGACAATAGCTAATGAGAGCCTCGAGTGAAAATGATTTTAGGAAAAAAAAATAAAAATCAAGATCCCCAATCACTGTCCCAAATCCCCAATCCCCCAACCCACAATCCCTGTCCCACATCCCCCAAATCCACAATAATTACAACCAAAAATCACAATCACAATAATCACAACCACAAATCACAATCACAATAATCACAACCACAGTAACAAATCACAGTCGATGAAGTCTACACTGTCGGTGATGTCGCCGAAGGGGTGGAAGACCGCCGAGGTCATCACTGCCATTGTTGCCGGTGCGGAGGAAGGATGTCGTGGTTGAGGTCGTGGCCAACATCACCAAGGAAGGCTTGGACTCCCCTTCTCCACCACCGCCGCATACCCTTTCACCGCTGTGGATCACTGCCATGGACGAGCCCGTTGCCACTGGATCCTGTGGCCTACCCCTCCCCCTCTACTAGATCTGGCGATGGAGGCCTCACCGCGGAGCAGCGTCAACTCCGGCATCGTCCTCCCGTCGCTGTAGCTGCACCACCTCCTCGGCCGCTACCACGCCACATGCGACACCTCCGCTAGTGTCTGCCACCTCAAGGCCGAGCCGGCCAAGTCCCCCAACGCCTTCCTCCTCTCCATGGGCAGTAACGAGGAGGTCGCGGTGGTGGTGGCTCGCGTACTTGATGCCGCCATGGGAGGACGCCGGTGGCGGTGACGGGTACTAATTGGGCGGTGGCAGCCGCGTCGTCCCCGCCGATCAGAGGTTCTACCGCCACTCCTTTCCCGAGCGCGACCACGATGTCATCCCCGATGTTGTCGCCAGCCTCCCGATCCCCGCTGGTCAGATATGGAAGAGGGAGGGGAGAGGAGTAGGGAAGCCAGCGCCACTGCCGCTAACGTCCTCGATTTCCGCCAGCCAGATCTGGGATAGGGAGGGGAGAGGAGTAAGGAATCCACGGCTTGCCATCGCTGTCGCCACCGTATCATCTCCTCCTAGAGCCGGATCCGCCCCCGCTCGCCTTCCATCGCTAGCGCCGTCGTTGTAGCGGCCGAGAGAGGAGAGAGAGGTGGAAGTGGCACAGTGGAAGTTGAGGGAGGAGGGAGGAGGGAGAGGAGAGAGGAGAGGAATCGGTGGGTGGGTGGAAGTTGAGGGAGGAGGGAGAGGAGAGGAATCAGTGGCGTGGAGAGCAGTGGCTGGTGAGCAATTTTAATGCCGTGGAATCTGATTTCATTGGTGGCGCTCTTTACGCTGGCGAACACTTAAGATACCTACCTTAAAAAATAGATTTTCGCTGGCGGTCACTTAAGAGGTCCGCCAGCAAAAATAATTGTATTTTTGCTAGCGACCCTCTTAACCAGGCCACCAGTGAAGATCCATTTTCGCTGGTGGTCCGTAGCCCCCCCACCCCTCATTATATTTTCGTTGTCAGATTCGACGTATAAGCACCAGAGAAAAAAATAGCGTGATTCCATGAAAAACCCATTTTTTGTAGTGAGGCGATGAGACGACACGACAACGCCCTCAAGATGGAATGCGACGCAAACGCTGTCATTGCCGGCCCAGCAAAAACCAGGCTAGGATTTCACCTGCCGTCCGCCGCCTGCCTATTCACTGCTGATGCCACATTGCTCCTCACCCATCAAACGTCCATCGTCTTGTGGGTATAGCTGTACCAGCGCCCACCACCGGCAAGCCTCACCAACCTCCCTGCTATCACCACGCCAGCCTCCCTGACATCACCGTGTCCGCCTTCTGCGCCATTGATCGGGCTAGCCTCCCTGCTATCACCCTGTTGATGCAAAAAACACACACGGGCCTAAGAGATTTGCTTTACTCTAGTGCAGGTCCAAAACTTGTACTTTAGGTTCGAGGGCGTGCCAGTTGATTTGATCCTGCAATCAACAAGAATAAAATATACAAAATATTAGTAAACGATAGTCCATCGGCCAGCTAGACGATTTCATATCGTATGTAACCTAGCCGATGCAATAAAGCATGAATCGACTGTAAGGTATAGTCAATGAAAAAACAAACCCTAAAACTAGTATATCGGCTAAAAAGATCAATGTTACATAATCAATACATCAATATTACTTTAGAAATAAGCAATTGGGATAGATCGGACTGAACCGAGACAGTATAAATTGCCCAAGTCTAATGTAACATGACATAACGATTATATAAACTCATGTCATAGCCGATATCTAGATTTAAGCATGTATCGGCTATAGGTCCGATACAACCCTATACTAGGATATTCTCTAGTAATAAATATATTCAACTATAACCAATTAGATTGGTATCAAGCTCAATATATTTATATTAGATTAGATCCTGATATAAGGGCAGATATAGAACATTAAACAAAGCATAAAACAATGTAAAACATCTATACCAGGTAAGATCGGCTGAAACCCCGATACTATCCTTATTAACAAACATAAAACAGGCTAGAGACCATGATTCTAAATAAGACTTAATAGTTTGGACTTAACCAATGTAGCATTAAGTATAAAGAGAAGCATGAGATCTAGACAATCAAGCCGATGTTTGCCTTTTCAGGATGGTAGAAACATTATATAATCTAAACCAACAAGATAATCTAGCCGATATCGATGAAACCCTAAAGAGAATCTAGCCGATGTATGTAGATTACATTGTCAATCTAAATTAAATAACATATATGATAACTCGGAAGTTTACAAGATAGAACTAGAGTGTCATAATGATGTAAGCACTAGCTCCGATGATGCAAACCGCCATAACAAGATCTACCTTTTCGTCGAAGATCAAACTGATGCAGCACGACTCGAAAGCACGAACTTGTCGAAAAGTATAAAACAAAGGTGGCGATGCACCGAGATTGATTGAACGTCTGTTGTTATTATTTACAGGATCTCGAGTCTATATTTATACCCGAAAATACAAACATTGTCTATCACGGACACGACTCATATTAACCTAATACAAATCCAACTAACGAACAAGTCCCTAAGGTGGACTCTTACCGTGATTATCTATTAGGAAATTACATAAAATATCCTAATTAATAGATACAATTGCCTTCCCAGGACTCTATCCGTGCGTGGCAATCCGTATAAAACACCTTAACTTAACCCGATGACGTGTACCGAGTCGTATAACCAAAATCGGCTCAATCGGCTAACCCTGTCCAAGTCGAACTCTGCCGATTCTGTCCGCAGCCGATTCGGACTCTAGCCGATTCTTGCTCTGTTTCCGATACGATCTAATCTCTTGGATCTTCTTCGATTCTATCCTAATCCCCGATACTAGAATTACCAAATTTGGTCGTCAACACGCCCATAACGAACATCTTGATGCCACCCGCACTAGTGTACCACTGCCACTGACGCCACCCATCGCCAACTGCACCATGTCGCCGACCATTCCTCCACAGCGGCCTCCAGGCCAGCCTCACCACCATGCACACCAGCTACGCCTCCATGCTAGCCATGGCCGCACCTCCATGCACCATGGCGGCCTCCGTCGCCGACGGCCGAACCACCTTGCTCCGTCCTCCACCGCCGGCCGCCACACCTCCTTCGCCTACCTGCACTGCACTAGCACCACCTCGCGCCCCCTGCTCCTACTGACCGGCCACTGGTTCTGGCCGAGGACCAGATCCAGCGGTGCCCACCGCGGCTGTGCCACCGCCCCACCGCCGCCGCTACTGCGACCCTGCCGCCTGCTGCCGCTTCCTCCCCTACCTCCACCTTCGCCGCCTCCAGATCAAGCAGTGCCTGTTGTCGTCGTTGCCGCCGCCCGCCCACGCGATTCGTACCCCGCCGCCTATCTTCTCCCTTCCCCACCTCCACCTTCGGTTGCCGTCGTCGTCCACGCGCCTGCATCCCACCTCAACGCTGGCGTCTTTCCAGCTGGCCTCCACCTTGGATTCGCCCACGCCAGATCTGTGGTTGTCGCCACCACGAGCTCCGCTGCCACCGTCCTCGCAGGCCACCGGCTTTACCGGCCACTCACTTAGGCGGCGGCGAGGCAGAGGAGAGGTTAGGGAAGGGAGGCAGCGGTGGCTAGGGTTTCCGTCCGAGTCGCCTGTGCGGGAGGCGACACGGGCGGGTTCTGATTCTTTTCCTCCTTGTTGCCTACCTGAATTGACACGCAATTTCCGCCTTAACTATCATCACGATGGTATATTCGTGCATCAAGTGTTCAAGCTTAGAAGCCCGAACACATGCTACCAGTCGCCATGCTGTCCCTCACCCTCAGCACCACTGGATTCACTGAAAGAAAGTTGAGGCAGTTGTCCAGCCACTGCTATTACGGACCGAATCGCTGCGTGGTTCATGGTTGATGTTAGCGAAAACCAACGGTCGAGCACCTTGCGGGCGCCCTGTAGCTGTCCGGGATGGCAGACTGAAAACGAGTATCTGAAATTCAGAAGATTCAGAGAAAGCAGAGAACAGAGCAAGCAAGAACAGAATATTGTGGGAGAGAATTTTTGGGCAACTTTCGGTGTTTATTTCGAACTGAAATGAAACTCTATGCGCAAAATACAAATGCTGTAACCATCATCTATATATAGGCTAACAATTTGATCCTACAAATATGGAAACGACGAGATCAACTCCTCGCCACGCACTCTGCTTCATCGGTGCTTCCTGCGCCGCACGAACCAGTCGCCACCGATCTCCTTTGCCCGAGCATCTCGCCACACCGTTGCAATCCGTTGCATTCCCGCGTCGTCCGGACCAGCTCGGTCCACACCAGGAATAACTGCAACAAACTCCCCCTTTGTCCTGGCGTGGCCTGAGATCGTGAACACCCAAGAGATGCCGTGCAGTCGCCAGCTTTACCACCGGTAGCCCCTTTGTCAGTGCGTCTGCTCGCTGTTCATCAGAGCGAACAAATCAGAATTTGCCCACTTTCAACACATTCACGATTCAGAATATGCTTGCTTCTCCCGTGGAACACAGGATTCTTCATCAAGGCAATCGCCGATTTGTTGTCAACATACAGCTTCACCGGCTTAGATCCAGTGCCCATCATCTCGCTCAGCAACGCCCTGAGCCAGAGCGCGTGACATGCTGCTGCAGTGGCCGCCATGAACTCTGCCTCACAAGACGAGAGCGCCACTGTCTTCGGCTTCTGAGAACACCAAGTGTAACACCCTGAAAATTCCGGCAATAAAAATCACTAAAATTTCGAACTTTTTAAAACTTTTGCATCATGCTGGATGTTATGGTTGTTGTTGTCTGCCAAAACTATAAATGGTCACAATGAAAGTAAGGTAAAGATTTATATTCGAGAGATGAATATAATGTACCAGAATACATAATTTATTATTTACCCTATAAATATTTTTGCACAAGAAAGCAAGCCAAATAAAGTGCAATATAATTATTAACTTCTGTAATATAAAGTACAAATCAAATAATAAATACCTTAACCATGTGAGGAGTGTCATAAAATATAAGTACGCATGAAATAATGGTCCCCACTACAATGACCCTATTATATATGGGTGTTTCATTGGAATATTTAAATTAATATTTAAAACAATTTATCAAGTCTCCCGTCGCATAAAATTCGCTCATATAAAAACAATTGGTCATATAACTAAATTGACCTCTATATGTAAAATAGGCTCATGGGAGTATTTAATTCAATATTGGGATCAATATTATACCGAGTCTATGGATGTCTTCATGAAATAAAAACCAAATAAGTCAAATCCCCCTATATAAAATAAACTAATATGTAAATAAATTAAACCAAGGTGTCACTATATTAATAGCGGTCTCATTAGAATATTTTAATTAGTTTTAGAAATATCGAAAGCCTCCAAATTATCTAGACTAATCTTGGGGCTAAAATCATTTAATTAACACAATAAAAATACATTTGCACCATCACAACTTATGAGAAAAATTTAGGTTTTTAGACATTAGTATTAAATTTGGTTGCCGAGGAAATTTACGGATCGAACCCTTTTTATTTTTCCTATTTAAATTCCTCCCTAACCCTAAAAACCCCGGAAAGTAGGAACTATTAAATCTATTATAAGTTTTAATATCAATCATTATTAATTTTGGGAAAGCTCTAAATGTGGAATTAAACAACTCTAAAAAAAAAAAAAAAAAAAAAAGAAGATAAACTACTGTTTATCTTCCTCCTCTCGACAGCCTACTGCCGCCTACCGCCGCTGCTAACCCTAGCTAGCTAGCTCTGCCGCGCCGCTCGGAGCCCCGCTCCCCCCCCCTCGAGCCCCACCCCTGCCGCGCCCTCGCGCCCCGAGCCGCGCCGCTGCCGCGCCTGCCGCGCCGCTGCCGCCTGCTGCGCCGCGCGCTGTCGCCATCGCGGGCGCACCTCGAGCCCACCGCCGCCGGCGTCGTCACCTCCCCGGCCGGCTATAAAAGCCCATCCCGGCCGAGCTCATTCCCCTATTTTCCCCTTTTCTCCCCCCCCTCACTGCCGATAGTCGCTGCCGCCGCCGCCGAGCTGCCGCCGCGCCGCTGGTTGCCGCCGTTGCCACCGGCCGCCGTCGCCCGGTCGCCGCCGCCGCCACCGCCTCCGCCGGTAAGCGCCGCCCGAGCCCCCTCCCCTTCCCTGCCGGCTGTACACACAGAGAGCAGAGAAAGAGCAGAGAGAGAGTAGAGAGGAAGAAGAAGATACAGAGAAGGAGAGAGAAAATGAGAAAAAGAAACAAAGAAAAGAAATGGAAAAAAATAAAATAGAGAGAAAGAGATTGGGAAAAATTGGGGTGAAAAACTAAATTTAATATGTTCGTTGAAAAATTTATCGTCGATTATTTTGAAAACCCCTAGGGAATAAATTGTGAATATTTAGGATTATTCGTTTAATGGGTTATTCATTTAACTATTTGGGTATTTATTGGGTTATATACGTCACCCGGTAAATCCAACGTCGGTTAAATTTCTAGAATAATAAATCGGGATCATTGAGTACATTGAGACTATTCGCTAAATTGGTTATTTATTTAATGGGTTATTTGTTTAGCTAACTATTTAGATATTTATTCACTAAGTTATATGAAAAGCGTATATATTAATCGGTGGATTAGTCGTCGACTATTTATAAACAAAATCCATGGATGATAAATTGCGATTATCTATTCAATCGGTGATTTGATTAGATAGTTGGTCTATTAATTATCTATTCATGTCTCACTCGTTAATTTATCTACCAACCCGATTATTCAATATGGTTATTTGGTCTTTCGTTAGGGTCGATTATTATCGGAACCTAAGTATTAAATATGTAGAGTATGTTATTCCGGACTAGGGTTAACTATTATTTATCCGAGTCCAATTTATTCGGAATCGCGTAAATTGAAATAAACTAATACCTTAATCGGCTAACGGAAAATTATTAGGATAAAATGGATTATGAGTAAATGACTTATGAACAGTGCATTTTCACAAATTCTCCAAATAATTTGAATCTTTGAACGAACATAACTTATTCATTTTAGCTCCGATTTGAGTGAGACTTGAACCTAAATTCATCTAAATTCATGAACTTTCCAATAAATATATAATTCACTATTTAATAAAATATATTTGTATCTATAAAATAATTAATATCAAATGATTAGATAATGGTCAACACAAAAGTGTGCTAATAAATAAAATTTATATTGTACGGTAAAATAATTATCTTTAACCTATTTTCATCATTGTAGCAATCACATTAACTACATTATATCTAGTGTTTCGAATTAGTGGGAGGGTATGAAAACACTAGACCATTTATTAATCTGTGTCCAAATGTAACTAAACCCATGGTTTATAAATAATTTAAATCAAGTTTAGCCTTGTAATTTTGTAGATAAAACATGAGTACGCTTAGGTCAATTCATAGCTTACTTACGAGAAATAATAATAATAATGCTAATATGATTAAACCACTTATACGAGATTAATAAATGTCATATGGTATAGAGTAGTATATGTATTATTTGGTTGTACCCACTAAAATGTAAATTATGTGGTAGAATATCTAAGATAGATAAAATACTAATTATAAATCTTGACCTCATATAATGGTAGCCCAAATGTGGATTAGGATTATCCGTTATAACAGTATGTAATAAGATAATCCGCACATCTAATATTAACAACCTCGCCAATCTGACATATAGAGCTTGGATAATTATTAACCTGTTATAGCGTCGGGTAAAATCTATCCATAATTAAAATAATGGCTCGATTGGTAAACTAATCAAATAATTCGCCGAAGTGATTTCATTAATCCGACCTTGATACTATGACCATTATATTTAGATATAAGCGAGTAATATGAGCGGCCCTAGTTGCGACTTCAACATTTATATTTGTTCGCGCATGATTGATTGATTGGTTGAATATTGGTTTTTCTCGCGTATTATAGTATTGGTGTATCGATTAGTCGTGAGGCAACGTGTGCTGCTCCAGGAGGAGAAGGTTGATCAAGATTGTAGAGTAAGGACTATCCTGAGCAAGGCAAGTCATCACTATCCCTTGAACATGTTGATCCCAATTGCGAAATTACTTTGTTTACAAATAAAGATGCATGCAATGATAAACATCCTACTTATTGTTATGCCATGCCTTGAATGTTGTTTACCCCATATCCCCTTGTAACCATGTTACGTATGAGTCCCTAGTCAATTATGACAGATGCTTAGTAATGCTAACTTAGAACTTTGCATACTCATATTTATCAAAATGCTATATGCTTGGGCAATTACCTTGGGAAGGTAATTGAGATGCGGCATGTGGAGACATGAGCGCCACATTGCCATGACATTGATGACATGATTTGTGAAAGGAAAATAAAAATTTAACAGTTGTTTTCGACTGGGGCGGATGGTGGATTTGGGTGGTATCCGGAAAAGGCTAGCACCGTCCCCGGTCAATTAAGGACCGAGCCATGAAGCTAAGCATGAAACGACCCTCGTACAACCGTACTTCTCGGATGGGTATAGACCTAGCGGAGTAAGTAACCGAGCGGAGGCAGTATCCCTGCATAGTGGTTTTCTTAGTGTGTATGAGGGGCGGGGCCTACGGTGGGGTAGCCACCGGTAGGACCGTCACGTGTGAACCTAAATTTTAATATAACTTAATGCATGTGTGAGTTTTTCCCTTCCCGGGAGCGCCAGAACTCCTCTCACTGCTAGAAACCGTGTACGCCTAGAGTGCATGAGGATGTAAGTTCATGGAGCGGGTACTGCCAATGTGAGGTTATTGAAAGGCTTTGCCGTGACGCGTCTCATTCGTTGGGACTTCGGCTCATTTGTTGGGCAAGTTACGGAGTACGGGTAAAGTGTACATCCACTGCAGTGTGAGTAATCAAATCTATTCGAATAGCCGTGCTCGCGGATATTGAGCACCGGGACATGTATTACACTTGGCTAGACTCTAAATTCTTAAACTGATTGGGAAGGGTATGCATAATGACTTTTATGTGCTGGTGGCTCAACTTCTCGAGAAGCGAGAAGGGGTAGACCCCAGAAAACCATGACGACACAATGGCGGGAAGCTATCCTTGGATGACAATGGATGGTGGACAGAACCGTCGTTGATTAATGAACTATGGTATTAAAACTTGACCGGTCTATGCTAGGTCTTAGGCTTGTGAAAGGATTTACAAAATTTGCTTCACGCAAAAGAACCGGAAGCCATCCCTTGAAATATCTTCTATCATATGCATTCTTGTGTGATGGCTTGTTGAGTACTTTTGTACTCATTGTTGCTCTATATATATCTTTTAGCAGAGTGCCTGAAGAGAAGCCCTTGTTGGTACGCTTGCGTACTTAACAGGATGATCGGAGTGCGGTCCCGTTCTAGGTCTCGTTCCCCAGTCGGCTGCTTGTGGCATGTCAACCGGGCCCTTGCACTGTTTTGTCTTCCGCTGTTGTTCTCTGATAGTTGCTGGCCTGCCTGGCCCTAATGTAAGCATTTAACCCCTTTAGCCTGAATTCATTCGTGATATGTTGTGATTCGGCTATGTATGTGTGTACCAACTACTGATCCAGGGATTGGTACGGATAAACACATAAGATTTCCGATTTCCAAAATCGGGGGTCTACACCAAGACACCAAGCTTCTGTTAACATAGAACGCCATGCCGTCGGTGCTCCGACGGTCGTCCATATCCCCTGCCAAATCGCTGTCGATGAAACCCGTGATGTCCAACGAGCCGCCACCGCTTGCAAACACTAGACCAGAGTCCAGCGTTCCCTTCAGATACCTCAGTATCATCATGATCGCCTTGAGATGCATCGTTGTCGGCCGCTCCATGAACCTGCTCGCCACGCCAACGGCGTAGGACAGATCCGGCCTGGTGTATAGCAGATATAGCAAGCACCCGATGACGCGCCGGTACTCCGTGGCATCAATTGGGTTTCCATCAGCATCCTTGTACAGCAGTGATCGCGGCTCCATGGGAATTGAAGTGGGATTGCAGTCAAGCATTCCAAACTGAGACAAGATCCCCAAATAGTAATTGAGAAACCCGAGATCACTCATCTCGAATTCCCCCATCATTTGCTGCTTGAACACGATTACCTCCTGCGGATTCTCTCCTGTGACAATTAAGTCATCAACATACACACCGACGATCACACCAGCTCCCCCCTTTCCTCTGGTATACACAGCCTGCTCTTGGGTGCACCGAGTGAAACCAAGTTCCTTCAAGCACTTGTCGAGACGCGTGTTCCACGCCCGAGGAGCTTGGCGCAATCCGTAGAGCGCCTTGCTCAATCTGAGCACAAGGTGTTCTGCTCCTTTCTTCACAAAACCTTCGGGCTGAGCTACGTATACTTCTTCGAGATCACCGTTGAGGAATGCCGATTTGATGTCAAGGTGGTGCGTGGGGATGACCTGGGCGTGGTTGGTGACGTGCCTACTGGCGTTGTTGGAGGCGACTGCTCCATCTCACCCACCATTGGCTCCTGGCCAGGTCGCCTCCCTGGAGAGGCCGCCCGGTACTGCGGCACCAGGCTCGCCGGTGCACCTGCCGACTGTGGAATGACTCCATCATCCTCCACCGAAAACTTGGTGGAGAATTGCTCCCTAGAGTCTGCACTCCATTGCCAAGACACATTTTCCTCAAAAATTACATCACGACTTACATGAATAAGCCCACGACGTGGGTCGAACAGGCGGTGCACCTTGCTCCCTCTTCCACGCCGAGGTAGACATACGGCACACTCCGGTCGTCGAGTTTCTTCTGGTTCAGCGTGGTGATCTTGGCGTGTGCCATGCAGCCAAACACCCGCAGGTGCCCCAGCTGTGGCTTGCGCCCCGTCCACGCCTCGAACGGGGTCCGATCGCCCATTGCCTTCGTCGGCAAACGGTTGAGGAGGTACACCGCGTGGCGCACCGCCTCCCCCCAAAACTTGCCCGGCACGTGCATCCCCTTCAGCAGAGATCGCGCCATCGCCATCACCGACCGATTTCGGTGTTCCACCACCCCGTTCTGCTGGGGCGAATATGGCACCGTTAAGTGCCGCTGGATCCCCGCCTCATCGCACAGCTGCGCGAAGTCACCCGACAGGAACTCGCCACCGCAATCCGATCTCAGCGTCTTAATGCACCGCCCGGCCGTGTTCTCGGCCAGTGGCTGGAACTTGGTGAAGACATCGAGCGCCTGGTCCTTCGTCTTGATCACAAACACCCACATCCACCGTGAGAAATCATCGACAATTAGAACAAAGTAGCGATTACCGGCCATAGTTGTCGGGGTGATCGGTCCGCATAGATCAATGTGGAGTAGCTCGAGCGGCTCCTCAACCCTAAAGTTTGCCATCACAGGAAATGGTTGCCTTATCTATTTTGCAACCAGGCACGCCTGACAGAGCTGGTTTGGATGTGTGATAGCCGGAATGCTGCCCGCCATGCCCTTGTCTACCAACAACTTCATCGCCTGGAAGTTGACATGCCCAAGCCGTGCATCCCAGAGCCATGCTGGCTCTTCCAACCTCGTCAGCAGGCACACCGGAGTGGCTAGCTTCAGCTCGATCTGGTACAGGCGATTAGGGGTGCGCCTCACCCGCATAACCAACCACCAGGGACTCTTGTCGAACACCTCGAGCACATCTTCATCCATCACAACTCGGTGCCCTGTCTTTGTGAGCTGGCCTAAGCTAACCATGTTGCAGCACAAGCTAGGGATGTAGTAGACATCCTGCATCAGCATTGATCCCCATTCTTGCAGGAGAACAGAATAGAACCCTTCCCCTTGATTTTCACTGTTGATGCGTCGCCGAACTTGACGCTCCCGGTGATCGACTCGTCCAGATCCCTGAACATAACTCGATCACCCGTCATGTGGTTTCTTGCACCATTGTCCAGGAACCAGACATCCCTCTGGTGGCTGCGCCGCTGTCAACCAGCAGCAATTGTGGCCACACACGCTCCTCGTGTACAACCAGCCCGCTTGACGGCTCACCGTCGGTCACCGCTAGCAACAACGCAGGATTTGTGTCATCCGTTTGTGCCAGATGGGCCTCCGCCTTCTTCTTTTTAGGATGCGGGCACAGGGTAGAATAGTGGCCGTATTCATCGCAATTGTAGCACTTAATGTGGCTCTTGTCACGGGCACCGCTGCCAGAGCCGCCAGTGCCACTGTTCCACGGCGTGTTGCCACGTCCACCGCCTCCACCGCGCCCTCTGCCGCGACCGCGTCCGCCCTGGCCACGGTTTCCCCCCTCACTGGAAGGCATGTTCTTCTGCGGTGATGACGACTCGCTGCCATCCTTCTTGAATCGCGCCTCCCACTCAGCCTGAGTGAGAAGCACTTGGCCGTCGGCAGTGACACTACCGGCGGCAGCCTTCTTCCTGCGAACTCGCTCGTCGTAGGCTTTGAGACAACCCACCGCCTCCTCGAACGGCATGTCGTCGACATCGTAGAACTGCTCAATGCCAGCCACGAGGCTGACAAACTTGTCGGGCACCGTGTCGAACAGCTTCTTGACCATGGCCGCGTCACTCAGTGTCGAGCCCATCGCCGAGTGCCGGACACCCATCGCTGTGATGCGCCTAGCATATTGATCCAGGGTTTCCCCCGGCTCCATAACCATAGCCCCAAACTCGCCTTTTAGGGTCTGTAGGCGCGCATCGCGCACCCGATCAGCACCGACGAACCGTGTCTTCAAGCAGTCCCATACCTCCTTCGCTGTCTATTTCTTCGCCACCTGCATCAACAGGTCCTCCGGCAAAGATTGCAGCAAATGAGACTTCGCCTTCTTGTCCTTCTTTGCATTGACGGCCGCACCGGCCGCCGGTTCAATTGCTTCCCAAACTCCTTGATCTTCCATCATCGCCTGCACCCGTATCACCCAACTCGTGTAGTTGGTTGCCGTGAGTTGTGGGTAGAGGATTGAGCTCCCCGAGCTGTCCCTCGCTGGATCCGCCATTGCTAGGACCAAAGCCATGTCGTCGACCCTCAACTTGTTAGCGAAAACCACCGGTCGAGCACTTTGCGGGTGCCCTGTAGCTGTCCAGGACGGCAGACTGAAAACGAGTTTCTGAAATTCAGAAGATTCAGAGAAAGCAGAGAACAGAGCAAGCAAGAACAGAATATTGACCAGCTCGGTCCACACCAGGAATAACTGCAACAGTTGAAGCCCTACTCATGGCCTGCCATGCTGGCCGATCACGGTGATGTGTGGACAGCTGTGCTCCCGCCTTTTGCTTCGTGGTCAGAGCTGGATCGCTGTGAACAACCTCTTGCCGGATGCACAGCTCCAGCTCAACCGATCGATGATTTCAGCTCAGCCAGCGACCAGGCCAGAAGCTTGTGATGCCATAGTAGCAACGTTGGATTCATGGACATGGAGGTGGCGCACAAACGGTTGATCATAGGTCTTGGGAGTATCCTGAAGAAACATCCATGAACGGCACAGGGCTGTGGTTCACGATGCCTCCTAGCCTTAGTTGTAATGTCTAGAGAACAGTTGATGGGGTGCAGTGGTGGGCACACATGGTTAGAGTCTTTTGTCTACTGTAATATGTGTGAGGTTACTTATAAGTCTAATCCCTTGCTACCACTTCTTTTTTTTTTTATGTGTGATGTAAGTGAGATGTAACTGGCTATCAGCAATTATCTATTAGAGAGCTCGAGAAATTTAACAATATGCAACTCCATAGAGGTGGCTTTAACAGAATGCCATCCTCTAAAATGTCCTTCTAAAAATACCACTCAACAGAGGGTACTCTTTTATAGAATATCCCTGGGTCCTTTCTCACATGGTTTGTGCAGGTAGCAGCGGTGTCGCTGTGGGTGAGGGGGGAGAGGAAGGTCTGGAACGGGGTGGATGGGCGGCGGTAGAGGCGGCCGGGTAGGGGCGCGCGGATGGGTGGCGGTGGCCAGGCGGGGAAGCACGGACGGGCGACGGCAGCCGAGGCTGGGCGGGGGCACTCAGACGGGCGACGGCAACCGACATCAGGTGGGGGTGCGCGGATGGGCAACAGCGGCGGTGGAAGGGCGGACGGGCGATGGGGGAGCAGCGGTGTCGACCTCTAGCGGGCGGGACCATTAGAGGACCATTGTTTTGCTCCTCCCATCTCCCCTGCCACCCACCGTCGCTGTCTGCTCCCTCCCCTTGACTCGCGACGATGACGTGAGCTTGCCAGAGGGCTGCTTTCTCCCCTTCGCAGTAGCCGCGAGTGGCTCCTCCTCCCTCGTCGCCGTCTTGTACAGAGGGGCTAGGGACCGAGAGGAAGTCGCAAGAAAGAAAGAAAATGCATTTGGTGTAGGGGCATTTCGGTCATTTCACGAGCAATATCTAATAAAAAAATATAAACAAAATAAGAAAAAGTTCAAAACAGTCCAAAGAGGTATTCTTTATAAGGATATTTTAGAGGGTGGTATACTATTAAAGCCACCTCTATACAGTGGCATATTGTTAAATTTCTCTCCAAATAAGGCTCGTCATTCTTGTCCCTGCCTCTAAGCCAGTCCTCAAGAATGACGGACCTTCTTTGGATTCTCTGATTGTCCCTGCCTCCCACATTTACAAGGAATATATGGCATACAAAAGCTTGACATGGCACAAATTAATGAGGCTCCTGAAGGATTTTTTATTTGGTGTTCTCTGATGCTGATTTGTCCTACTATTTGTACCAGAAGATACGTGATGGTTGTGCGCGCAGTGTCAGGTACAATTGCAAGAAACAAATATTTCATACTAACTAGCATCTATTATTTGAGTGGTGTGGCACATGAGAATTTATATATCATCCTCAAGCTCGCAAGTACCGATTGTGTTGTTCAGTTATAGTTCTCCTGAATCAAGAGGCCGAGACAGAATTACAAGATATTCAATGGAACTTTTCAAACTTTAACCCTCGAATTTGGCATCAGAAATGTAATAAATAAGTTCACAAGTCACAAAACAACCATTAAAACCTGGTTATATTGCCGTTAGGAGGTATAACCGGTTTTGATATTATGACGAGTGTAAAATATGCAGTTGCATAGTCAAGGAGTGTTTTGAGACGAATAACTAATGAGCTGTACGGCCTTATGGATCATGAACACCTCGGTTCTAAATATGAACAGTTATTATTCAGTCCTCTCACCGCATAAATTATGTGAGGTCTCTGTTGATAACTTAACATCCTCTCCTTGCTCTCCTCCACACAGGTCTGCTCTCCTGGAATCATTTGTTTTTTATCTAGAGTAAAATATATGATCGGTTCTGAAACTTAAGAGAAAATATCACTTATGTACGTAAACTTGAAAATTACACGTCTAAATCCATTGTCTTGATTCAATGAACCAAGCTGGTCCAAACCTCATTTGGCTCGGGATGACCGTCGATGTGGCACTTCACGTAGACATCACTTTTGCACTCAGCCCCTCCAAATCTTGGCATAGCGGTAATTTTTCAATTAACCCCTTGTTGCTATTGCACCACCCCGAAATCCACAAATCCCCAAATTCCATCTTCCCTCCCTACTACACCCTACCGCTAGGGTTGCGATGGTGAGGGCAGCATCTGCAGGCGGTGGGAGGGGCGAAGTGCGGATTCAACGCTTAGGACCACCATAGCTTCTGGCAGCTCATTGTCGTCTCACTAGCATGGAACAACTCATCTGTGTCGGACGGGAACCCTCGGCTATGTCGGCGAGGGGTTCTATCACGAACCAAAGGTCAGTGATGTGAAGTGATCTTTGTCGGGTCGTCCACCATCACGGTTGACAGTCATCATTATCGGGCCTAAATAAAAGATGATACTCATCCGTGACGGATGGTAGTTATGACCTGTCACGGATGAGAATTTACGATTTTTGAATTTTAAATGCATAAAAACACTAAAAATATTGTAAATATTACTAGGATATTCTAACAATGGTCACACATCACTACTTAGAAAATCTTGATTTTTCAAGTGATATATGCATAAATGTCATACATGAGATTCGAACTAAGATCTCTCAACACATGCAAACCAGTATTACTATCTCACACAGACCACATGTTGAGAGGTAATCAAATATTATTCTTTTAACTATTCTTGTCCAAATATGAAACAAAAATTTGAAACTCTAGATGACTTCAAATGAGAACGCTCTCAACTACAGAGTTGCAGATCTCATAAGCTCTACAACTTTAGTGTAGGGTATATCTCCATCCAAGGTCGTTTGCAAATTTCAAAAAATATTTCTGAAATAGATCATATCACTCGTAACACTTATTCAGAGATGAAAACAATCTTAAATAAAAATATTGTCAGTTATAAAGTTGTAAATCTCATCAAACCCTTTGACTTGGATATAGGCCATATCTCCATCCGAGACCATTTGAGAAATTTCAAAATTACGTATTTCAAAATAGCTCTCACCACTTATAATGCATATTTGGGCATGTGAACTATCTTAAATTCAAATGTTATCAGTTTTAAAGTTATAGATCTAATCCATATCTACAACTTTCATATAGGGTATGTCTCTATCCGAGGTTGTTTGAAAATTTCAAAAATTTGAATTTTTCCTTATCCGTGACGGTTCGTAACTATCACCCTTCACGAATAACATTATCAGTGAAGGGTGTTAACTAAGACCCATCACGGATGAGTGCTCTCATCTTTCATGGGTCATCTCATTACACCCGTCACGGATGATATGTTATCCGTGATGGGTAATGGTTTTAACCCGTTATAGGTCATCTGTGGCGTGTTAGAACTACGACCCGCCAAAGATGACATTAAATAGGTGACGAAGCATGGTTGTGACCCGTTATAGGTCATCTGTGATGTGTTAGAACTACGACCCGACAAAGATGACTTATAGCGGTGACGGATCATCCCCGATTGTCATATTTTAAACGGGATACTTTTCGAACCGTTAGAGATGAGTCATCCAAAACAGGTCGCATTAGCTCGACACAAATGACTCGTTCAGAATGGCTGGATCTGTACTAGTCTCTTGCAGTCGCCGAAAGAGGTTAGTACTACTGTTGGTGAAGTTCCACTCATGCAAGGAGAAGACCACCGTGCAGCGCATAGCGCAGAAGATTGATAATTTCGGCCTTATTTTCTACACTTGCCCTGACCAGGAGGTATTATTAGTTGAGCTAAATTTGTTGGATTTGGTTTTGTGTGTTAATTTCAGTTGAGTTGAGTTGACAATGGTTCATATTACTGTAGAAAGATGGATCTTGCTGTGCCTTTTGGTATTGGGAGGAAGCTCTACGTCAAGTATCTGAAGAGGAATGGCTTGATTGGTGAAGAAGATGTTGCAGAAGAGAAGAATGCAGCAAGGTTGGAGCAAGCTGCATATCCAAGCTGTAGTGTACATTAAGGGAGATTTAGCAGTGACACTGAAGGGAATTCTAGTAGTGGGTTGTTTAGGTGTTGCTATTTTAGTTTGTATGTTAGTAGTCCACATGACGAAGTGATTTTGAAATTAAATGGAAAATGTAATATTTTGCTTGTTGAATTCTGCAAAGAATTAATGGGAAATGCTGCCAGATGGTATTTTAAAAGATTGGAAATATTGCCAGATTGTATGATGGTATAATGGAAAATAGGAAATTTTTAGTTTCAATACAAGTATTTGTTGCAGAACCTCCATTTCCTGTAGAACTTGCACATCTACATCTTCTGTATAGTTATTACCAGTATCAATTATATTAGGCTAAACTCAACATACAAGTATGCATCATCATCACCCACGAGTAATTACTAATGTAGATCATCTTAACTCATGCAAGCATGGCACAACATCTAGAATTTAATGTTATAGTGTTTCACATATAAGTATGTCAAATGATCTTCCTCACATCATTTTCATAATATTTTAACATCCATTGTTCCTATAATATTTAACATATATGCATCCCACAGTAAAGCGCGGGGTATCACCTAGTTTAACTACTTGAATCATCCCTGATCTTCAACTTGCTATAGTATCATCCCAGGAATGGAAGGGATGAAAGGATTTGGGGATTCTATGGATTTCGTGATGGTAATGTAGCAATAAGGGGTTAATTGCAAAATTATAGCCACGCCGAGATACAGAGTGGACTGAGTGCAAAAATGATGTCTACATGGAGCGCCACGTCAGCGGTCATCCCCAACCAAACGAGATTTGGACTGGCTTGGTTCATTAGATCAACATGATGGATCTAGATGTGTAATTTTTAAATTTACGAATCTAAGTGACACCCTCCTTTAAGTTTAAGACCAACCGGGTATTTTTACTTTAAGTTACACCCTCTTTTAAATTCTGAATATATGCTAGCTTGATTTCCCCAGGAAAGCAGTGGGAGTAGGTCAGGTCCATAGATCAGTCCCATCTATATAGGTAAGAAGAACTGAAACATGTGTTTCTCTCTCTAATTCACAGCAGGGTGTACCTTACTGGGGAAGGAGGGGTGACCATACCTACTCCGGGTGATAACTGATAAGCCCAGTAACCACAATCAACACAGTTAATAGTGAAAAATTAGATGAAATTTATCAAAAAACTAAATTTTTGTTTACATATATTTTAAACTTGGTAGGGCTATCAAGCACTTCCCATCGCCACATCTTAACAGTAAGCATGGTTACCGTGACACTGATGGTATGGAAAACCCTAGTTCACCTTTTTTTTAAGACCAGAAAGTCCATCTTTTTTTCTTGACATTCCCAGAAAGTCCATCATGACTTCACTTTTTACAAAATATAGAACAAGAGGTATGAGGCATCCCTCCTCCCAATTTATAATTGTAGTAGTTTCGTTGGGTTTAATTAAAGCACTATATATATTAGGCACACAAACTTAATTATTCTTATTGTACTGGTGGTAAGCGTTGTAATGAGGATGACGATGGATTGATTCTCAATTATATCTCTACTATAGTAGAAGGGGAGTTATCCTGCGTCCCATCCCTCTAGGGAAAAAAAAACCAAACAGTTTCTCTAGAAAACCACCAATTCTCTACTGTAGTAAAAGATGAGTTATCATCTTCTCCACCAAATCGTTCGTGCGCCCCATCCCTCTAGAAAAAACAAACAGTTTCTCCATAAAATCGTCAATCAGGAAAAAAAACCAAAACAATTAGGGAGAAAACCCAAATGCTGCGTGGAAAGAAGTTTTATTTTTTTTATCCCATGACATGGCATAGGTAATTTGCTAGTCGTACTAAAGAATGCAATGTTTTTTCAACTTGGGAGACTTCATGGATGTGAACATGCTTGTTTGGATGGGCCCAATCGAAGCTCTCTACATAGCTGGTACAAATGAGGCTGACAGGCCAGGAATTATGCCTGTTCAAATAGGGCTTTAATAGGGTAGCATCTTTATCGACCTCTTTTTTCAGATAATTCTGTTAATATGTTTTTAAATAAAATCATCTTTCTCTTATCTCACAAAGAGAGCACCGATGCTGACCTACTTGCTAGTTTCTTTCTCCGATAAAAAGAATAAAACGATTGAGGTTGGAATAATTGATAAGTGTAACTCTGTTTGGGCCAGCAAAGGCTGCCACGCATCTGGTCACACTATCCCGGTGAGAGACAAGACTCAAATATGGCACGGTGTGTATTATACTTAGCGCTCAAACAATTGTGTCACACATTAATTTTGTACACAAAAAGGTGATGCAAGCGTTAGTAGGATGCTATACATTCACGGGCCTGCTCTATGTGATAGTAGACTTAGCTTTTGCAAATTTTGGAGGAGGAGGGCATGAAGCGGTGATAAAACTGTAAAATGGGAGGTCCTGGGGCCTCCTATGATTCTGAAGGTTCGTGAAAAGCATGTTGTTGTGTTCTCCGATACCTCCTAACCCTAATTGTACGTGTCTTTTGCACGACGAATTAGTGCTATTGCCTCTCATTGGTGCGTAGAGCTGCAGATAATGTGTTAAGATTTGTTAAGCTGGATAGAATACACTGTCAATTGGGAATACCACTGCAAAATATCCATTTCAAGCTTTTCCTCAAGGTTGGCCATGAGTTGCTCTACCTCCCCATTTGTAAGGATTGTATATTACACGTGCGAGCTTGATCTTACTTTATTAGCCACAGCAACTTAGTTTTCTTCGTTTTGTTGGTACATGGATCTTTTTAGTATTGATGAGTAGCCCAAATATGCAATAGTTAGATTTTAGTGTGCAATGTACTTCAGAGGGGAAAAAACACAGTTGCGAAACAAAAGTAAGTGTACCAACTAATTAATGCTGTCTAGCATACATACAAAATTTTATTTTCCGCAGTCAAAACGTTCGTATATTAAGCCCGAACACACAAGTGTGTAAATTTGTACAGCAGACAGAAGAGGATTATTTGTGAACTATTCATACAGTAGCATAAGTTAACTTATTCGCTTATCGAGATAACCATTGATGATTTATCTATCTGGGAAAGGAGAAATAGGTCCTTTAGCGCAACTGCATAATAAAAGTCACCGACAGGCAGCCTCCACACACACCATAAAACAACTCTTGCTAAGGCAAACCTAATTCGAGCATGGAGTCAGGCTTGAATTGAGCGCAATCGACAAAGCTCAACAACACACAGTTCAATAATAAAAACTGCTCCAAAATCTTGTCAAAAACTTGAGCATACCAATACAATTTCTTGTTGAATGGATCTGAAAACTCGAGCATGACTTAAAATTATTGTTTTAAGAGAAAATCATCTAAGCTCTCGAGTTCATGGTCCTTGTCGTCAATCATCTAAGATCTGACAGTGGTGATTACAACACCCAAATCTACATGAACGGTAACCGCATCGTCAATCATACATCGTAGAAGGTTTGAATCGACTTTTATATATGGCTGGGGTGATGCCACATATATACATCATAAGAAATTCATAATGTGCCTCTTTGTTCTCCAGGCATTCCAATTAAAATATCGAGGAAACAATGGCATGGGCCACTTCATTCCCATTTACACATGTGTAATATATTTTACCATCAGCACAAAGGGTACCAAAAATTAATAACGACATTTTATAACTTTCTAAAGAAGGTACGTCTCAACACCACAAAAGAATTTACTGGCTCGTCAGTTCCAAACTTCGCAGTGTGTCACACCTTTAAAAAAAATAGAACACTATATTCCATTTGTGAGTGCATAATTTCTTGTCGCAGGAGGTAAGGAAAAGTTGGTAAATAACAAAGTATATAAGCGAAAGCGTAAATAGAGTATTTATTTCATAGGCGCCCAAAGGCACAACACTGAAAGATAAATAATAAAAAGCCAAAATAGAGTATTTATTTCATAGGCGCCCAAAGGTCATTATAGGCGCTTGACGACAGACATGAGCTAAAAATCAAAGTCTTCGTCTCCAAGTACTCCTCCGCTGGAAGGAGGAAAAGGAGCAAGGCTGAGTATAACTACCGCGTACTCAGCAAGCCATACCGAAAAAATGCCAAAAAAAGATAATGCAAGGAAGTACAAAAAATTTATTTATAAGGCTATTTTGCAAAAAGAAAAACAGCATCTCAAAGCATTTAAGTAAAATACCACCCTATATCTAGTCAAATTATTATCAAACCGCGCACCAACACGATCTTACCTTAACCCATGCCAAAAATTGATAACTCTGGTTATTTCAGTTTTAACAGAATTAAACTTTAACTTGGCTACATTGCTCGGCTTGCCCATAACTGAGAGCGTAGATATTCGAATAGATCATACTCTGATAAGAGGTGTACAACTTACCCACCAAACACATTTCCCTCACGTGTTGCCACATGCCATATGCCACCACGGCATATAAACGGACGGCATGACATAGTGCATTGCTTTGTGCCGACCTAAGAAAAAGAAACAGCATATACCTCCCCCAACAGTATACCGCGGGATGAGCAGACAGTCTATATCCCTGAGCATCCGGCTCATTCTGAGCCTTCACTTACTAGAGACGTCAGCACTAACTAGGACCTCCTCCACCCCTATTTGTGTCTTTTTTATTCATAACCGTACTAAACGATGCGTTAAGTCTTACCTATTAGACAAGTTGTTGTACGAAATATACCTTTCCACAAAGGCCTGAAGACCGGTCCTTGTGATGACCAAGGTGCGACTAATGAAACAAAGCACCCCGAGCCCAGCCAAAAACATGTTTGGAAAATTTTGACGGGGAAAACATCATGTCATGGCTAAATAGCCACTAAACTATAGTTACCGTTATATACAACTTATTCCCAAAATCTAGAAATAGAAAAACATATAATTGTTTCTATTTAAGTAGGGCTAAGCATAATCCTAAATTTACTATGAAGTACCACATATATAAGTTTTTACTAGTTTTATTCTCCCTAGAGTTATGAAGGCTATAACAAAGAATTGGTAGGGCTAAAGAAAACAATGATAAGCACGAGAATTTAATAAAGCGAAACGAAATAATTCAAATAAATATAATTTTATAAGTTAGGATAAAAATATTATCAAAATGATATGACTTTCCTTTCTCGCTAGCAAAATCTTCAAGATCAACCTCAACCTCCGGATCTGTAGCATCTATATGACATACGCAAAGAAAAAGGGCCAAAATATAAATCAAAATCATATAAGATGCAGAAATGAAGCATATAAATAGGTTCTACACTATTTAAGAAAAAAATAGTGATTTGAACGGGTTAATTCTAAGCTCAAATGGTAAAGATATGGCCGTTTGAATTTTATGTGTTGCTTGAATTTTGTGAATTTGTGAATTATTTTTGTAAGAAAACCAGTATACTGGGGAGAGAGAGGTGTGCGGACCGGGTGCACCGAATGGTGGGGCGCATAGTCGAACCCCTCGATCCACCGTGAGCCGGTGCACCGATGGCTCACGGGGCGGGGTGCTCAGCAGCCGGCCGGGCACTGGCCACCAGTGGCCATGGCACGGCGGTGCGCAGCGCAGGAGAGGCGAGGATGGCAGCGAGTCTCACCGGCACAACAGGGACAGTGGGGGGGGGGGGGGTGTGACGGCGACGAGCTTGGCGATGAGGAAGCAGATGTGGCTAGCTCGGGTTGACGTCGGGGATGGAGTTCCGAGGCTTGCCGAGCTCGGCAAAGATGTGGTCGAGTGAGAGGAGGAGACAGCGAAGCCGGCGGTGGCTTCGCCGAGGCCTGGAGAGGTCCTGACCGATGCCCAGCGATGGCCGGAGCACGCGACGGTGGTAGCGCATGGAAAGGAGCGGCGTTGGTGCGGCACCGGGAAAGGGAGGAGTTCTCGGGTTCTATTTATAAGCCCCCAGAGAAGAGAGGGAGGCGCTGTGGAGCTCAGACGATGCCATCAATTGTGTCGGTTCACCGGAGGGAGTAAAAACTTCGGTTAAGGAGTTTTAGTGGCTCGATTGAGTGGGGCAATAAAAGGGGAAATGAAGAGGAGGATGTGGGGAGTAAAACCCCTTTATTAATTTGGGGCAACGGCTTGAGGAGGAGGAGGAGACAAATTGGGTGGTGGCGCTGACTAGGGTTCACTAGGAGTAGGCTTGGCAATTTTGCCCACGGGTCCGGGTATCCGCGGACACCCGACCCGATGGGCATGGGCGTGGGTCTGTTTTTTTGCCCATGGGTATGACCGCCCGATACCGAAAAAAGTAATGGGCAGCAGTTGGTTTTAATTTTTACCCATGGGTATCCTATGCTGACCCGGTATATAAACAATACTAATTTTGGCCCAATATTACAATGTTGGACTACTGGTTCCCTTCTCTTGACTCATTTAGCCTATAAATCAGAGAGATATATATGCTACTACCAGACCCAAACCCTAACCTATCCACCCAGGCACCAAGCCAGGCAGGCAGTGGAGCAAGGGGTTAGGGTTAGGGCCACTCGCACCATTAGGGTGCTGGCTAGGGTTAAGGTGGCTCGCGCTGTCCTTGCGTCTCCCAGTCCTAGGGCGGCGGCGGTGGCTCCAGGACGGCGGCGTGGTGGCGGAGCAAGGGGTGTCCATGGCGGACTGGCGGCATCTACTCCAGGAGCGACGGGACAGTGGAGAAAGGGGTGTGCATGCGGCGGCGGCGGCTCAAGGGCGGTGTGGCAGCGGAGGAAGGTGTATGCGCGGCGGCGGCGACTGCTCCCAGGGGCGATGGTGGTGTAGGCAAGGGGTAGCGGTGGCAAAGGTGCAGGCAAGCTGCAACGACGAAGCAAACCGATGACTTTGGGTATTAGCTATAATTGAATGCATGTTCTTATTCCTTTGTGTTTTTTTTGTTATATCGGGTACCCACCGGGCATGCCCATGCCCATCGGGCATGGTTACGGACATAAAATTTTGCCCACTAACCAAATCGGGTAGAGTTCGGGCGGGTAAGTTCGGGCGTCGGGTCGGGCATGGTTTTGCTCTACCCGTGGCCGACCCGGTCCATTGCCACCGATCAGCGGCTGGGACCACGCGCTGCCTCGTGGGCCTTCCTGGCCTACGCGCGAATGGAATGCCGGGGTGGCCTTTTTTCTAACCGCGCGGTGGCTGGGCTGGAAGAAGCCGGGCCGGGCCGAGAAAGGGAGGTAAAGGGAGAAAGGGAGTGGGCCAGCGGCCGTTTTGGGTTTAGGGTTTAGCGATGGGTGATTAGTTTTGTAAATTTTTTAATATTTTAATAAATAAAATTAAAAATAAAAAAATCCAGAACAGGCCCCTAGTAGCTATTGGCAGTGATGCTGAGCAGACTCTCATGATCAGCGCATTGCCGTGTTCTCGGATGCCTCCTAGCCCTAGTTGTGCTGTTTGCACTTGGTACCACAAGGATATATATCTCATATTGGTTCTATGGTAGATAATGAAATACAACATATGTCAAGCATACTAGAATATGTATGCACTATCGATTAGATAGCACAATTTAAAATCCACTTAGAGCTGTACCTCAAGATTGGCGCAGCTGGCCTTGCTTTGTATTCTGGATGCAACTATAGCCACATGAGCTACCTTCGCCTCTCTCATTTATAAGCAATGTACATATTAAACTCGAGCTTGATGTCGTCATGTTGAACAACCAGCCACACCGACCCTTTTCTACTTAATGCGTTGGTACGCGGATCTTGCTACAGAAACAATTTTTTTAAACGGCCAAAACATATTTTCACATGCGGGCCTCCGGCCAGTCTACACCCAGGTATCTGCAAAAATCGCAATTTTTTCATGCCGCAACCGCACGTAAAAAACGGGATTTTCGTATGCGGTCACCTATGCTGACCACATGGCGAAAATAGTTTTGGCGAAAAGAACTAAAAATCCCAAAAAATAAAATCGCCCAAACCCTTAGCCGCTACCACCATCGTCATCGCAGCCATCAGCGCCAGTCGTTGTCATCGTGCCACCGCTATCGTTCCCGAGAGAGGGGGCGGCGGATCCGCCCGTCGGCTAGTTGTACACACCACCGCCACCACTCCCGAGGTCGGGGGTGACAGATTCGCCCGCTGCCATCACTCCCGAGGGTGGGGGCGATGGATCCGTCAGCTCTAGCCTGCCGCTGTCATTCCTGCCACCCGCCGAAGAAGAGAATGGGGGAGAGGGGAGAGGGAGTGGAGGAGGTAGGGTGGAGGAGTGGGGAGAGAAGAGAAAGAGAAAAAGGTGTGGTGGTGAGAAAGAGGCGGGGTTAAAAAAAATGGTGCGGAAAAAAAGCATGGGCCCACGTGCTCTCTATGTAGCCCGCATGGGAAAATGTCACTGAAGAGGTATGCGCATGAAAATATGCTCACTTTCGCATACAGATATATTAAGACGTTCGGTTGCCAAAATTGATTTTTGCATGGGGGCTCTTAAGAAGCCATTTACGAAAATGCAGGTCGACTTTTGCAGGCATGACCAGTTATTATCCGCTTGCAAACTATACGGGTCCTCGTAGAGAAAAATCGTTTCTGTAGTAGTGAAGCCCAAACACAATTGTGATAAACGAAAAAGCAAGTCTATAGATTTTATGGCAAAGCACTTGAGTAGCATACTTGCAAGTGTTGTTAGAGTTTGTGTTGAATATGTGTACAAAGTCGGTTACAGTTTAGGACTTGGAGTTGTACTAGGTGTTAGGACTATAGTAAGAGTCAGACTCTATCCTAGGCTCTCTCTTAAATAGAGAGGTACACCGGTTGTAACCGCAGGCGATAGTGACAAGTGGTATCAGAGCCTGTAGGAAATCCAAGGTAGAGGTACGAGGGAGGTGCTCCACACCGCGCCAGGATGCACACTGTGTCCGGGATAGGACATGGCGCAAGGTGGAGTACGGCGGTGATCAACGGAATTTGATCGGTGGAGTCGAACACTTCAGGTGGCGGCCTAAACCGTTCGATGGGCTAAAATCAACAGGGAGACGACCAGACGTGGTGGTCGGGTTGATAGCGGCAGGAGTGATTGACAATCCAATCGGTGGTGTCGGACACTTTGGGCGGATGGCTCGAACTTTCCGGTGAGTTGCGGTCGACAGGGAGGTGGCTAGGCGTGGCACTCGGGTCGATTGGCGGCTAGCGAAGATGACGCGGTTGGCGCCTGCTTCGCATGCTTCCCGGGCAACAGCGGGCCAAATATCGTTGATGGGGTCAATGATACTGTTTGGCATTACAGGATGTATCCAAGATATGCAGGTCAGCATGATGGGGATATATGAAAACTGCGTCACTGAAGAGGAAGAGCAAGCGTTATGGTGTAATTTCTTCGATGACTCAAAGCAATGGTGAATTTCTCAAAATCTCATGGATTCAGTCTACGGATGCAGAAAGCGTGGATGTTGGATTTGTTAGCTTCGTTCATAAGACTACAAGGAAGAAATGGTTCTCCGTCAGCCTAGTGTGTTTGATTTATCTATTTGGTGATTACATGGGTTATCTGGCCATGGATTAGATAAGATCAAATTAAAGACAGAAGATGAAGGTGAACATGGTCTTCCAGGAGTCTATGATGTGATAGCTAAGGAGGAGTCCAATTTCGCTTGGCAAGACGACTGAGATGATAGGTGAGAAGGTGGAGCACTATTGCAGGTGGAGTCCAGAGGAAGAAGTTACAGGGATAGCGAAGTCTCTTGAATCTGGTGAGTTTGGTGTTGTTCACTTGGGTGATGACACGAGTTACCGTGTTGTTGGAGTGGGTAATGTCAAGTTCAAGTTGTATGATAGAAATAAGATGCTACTTCGGGATGTGAGACACGTGCCAGGGCTAAGGAGGAGTCTGATTTCGCTTGGAAGCCTACATGAGGAAGGATGGTTATATCAGGGTGATCCTGATGGGAAGACCATAAAAATCATGAAGGACGACAATATTGTTATGACTGGTGAGAGGACGGACTCATATTTGTACAAGCTACAAGGAAGTGCTGTTGCAGGTGGAGTCATGGAAGATGAGTATGCTGGTGTTGCGGTGGACAACTTCGGTGGCGGCGCGTCGGGCGTAGGCTCGTCGGGCAACTCGGCGTGAGCGGCAAAAGGAAACAACCCAAGTCCAGGTACACGGAGTTTCGTGCAAGGGACAAATTCAGGTTGGCGTGGCATACTCGTCAAGGTGGAGTTTGTTAGAGTTTGTGTCGAATATGTGTACAAAGTCGGTTACAATTTAGGACTTGGAGTTGTACTAGGTGTTAGGACTAGAGTAAGAGTCAGACTCTATACTAGGCTCTCTCTTAAATAGAGAGGTATACCGGTTGTAACCGCAAGGCGACAGTAACGAGTGTGTTAGTTAGTAGCAGTACCTTCTCGTTTTTAAATATATGATGCTTTTTACTTTTGGTCACGACGTTTGATCAACTTAATCTACACATATTCTTTTTAATCACATATATGATCATTAGCGAAGAGAGTTCTACCCTTAACCCAGCGAGTTTTCACAGACATGTTGGCTTTTTGATGCATCTGTAATGCCATTTAAATACATGGGATGTGTGTGTAACTTATTTGGGTTATTTTTAGTGTATGTGAGTATAATTTATTTTGTTGTCACAACTTTGATCATTAAATTAAGATACGTTGTGAATGACTTATAGTTTTCTTATTCTCGCACTAAATTTTAAATTAAACGAATTGTCAAATATTTTATGTAAAACCAACAACTTCATACACTACATTGGATCCGATCACCACTAATAGGCCCATATCGTCACCTCTGACGGGTTTAGCCCTCATTAGAGATTAGTGATCCGTGATAACTGCATCTCATCTCTAATGGGTGGAACCCTGTCAGTAGTGATAAACACCTCTAACGAACTGCAGAGAAGTAGCCCGTCGCAGGTGACAGGTGACGGGCTTACCTGTTAGGGGTGGCTCCCTCTAGCCCGTTAGAGGTGACAAACACCTCTTTGACAGGGTGACAAACACCTCTGACAGGTGGTAACTCATTACCCGTCATAGGTATGAAAAATCACTAAAAAAACAAAAGACCTTAGCCCCCAGCTCACGACATGAAGCAAAAGATGTAGGATACATCCCAAGATGCAAGATGCAATAACTTTGTAGTTTATTGGCAGATTTGATAACATCTGAGAAATAACTACACATTAAGCACATCTCAAACTTGAGTAACAATATATGTAACACAAGTAATGATCTCCATCTTAACATACACATCCACATAAGCACCGGAGAATATGATCCAATCAAAAATTTGGAACAAACATTTGCAAGATACGAAAAGTCAAGCACATCCTACAAGAGTCAGAGAGGTTGGATCCGCACTCTCGGTGGAGGTGGTTGTCGGTGCCTTGGGGACGAAGGAGATGGCGGTGGACATCGGCGGTTCGGGGATGGAGGCAGCGGACATCGGATCCGTGTCCCCGGCCTCGTGGAGTCCGAATCCGACAGTCCGTGGTCGGGTGGCAGAGGAGGAGGTGGCCGGCGGTTGGGAGGTGGGGGAGGTGGCGATGACCGACGTCTGGGAACGGAGGAGGAGGTGTTGACCAGATCCGTGTGGCTGGTGGTCGGGAGCATATGTGAGGGAGAGAGTGATGGGAGGAGGAGAATGAGACGGGAAGATGAGAGGAGGAGAGAAGAGACAGTGGAGGAGAAGGGGCATAGGGAGTGGGTTGGGGTGGGTGTAGGGCTGGGGGTTGGGTCGGATTTCCTTTTTTAAAAGTCATCTCTACGGGTATAAAATGTTAACTCATTTGACATGAGATATCTTATCTTTGATAGGAAGCAAACTTAACACCCATCGCAGGTAGATGGTCACTTGTGACGGGCATAATGTGAGCCCGTTAGAGATATCATGTGTCCGATCCTGATGTAGTCCGGTCACAGGTGAATTCTTACTTGTGATGGGCTATCTCCTTGAGCTTCATCTACAACAATTTTTAGTTTAACCCGACAGAGATGATGTTATCCGTGGCGAACCCCTGGCAGACGCTCATGGCAAAATGAGTATCGGTAAATATCTTTGCCGATAGACAGTTCGCTGCTAATAGCCCGGCAGATCGAGTGCTTTTGTATCTATGTTGTGGTGTAGTGGTCACACATATTTATGGTGGCTCTACGACATACTCCTCGAAAAGAGAATACAAAAAGGTAGAGCGTGAAGTCTGTTCCACCTCACAGGGAGTTGCTGCTAAGATGAAGTGGTCTCAACAGAAGATTGAGTTCTCCGAAGCAGACCATCTAACAACTACAATAATACCAGGACGATATCCAATAGTGATCGAGCCCACTATTTGGAACATCAAAGTCGCACAGGTCTTCGTTGACAGCGGCAGCTCCATCAACCACTCTTCGCGGGAACGTTGGACGCAATGGGAATTCCTAGAAGTGAGCTAACTCCTACTGATCAACCCTTTCATGGAATCGCTCCCGAATCCTCGTCCAAGCCGCTGGGCAAGATTATGCTAGCCATCACCTTCGGACAAGCCAACACTTTCCGAACAGAGAAGATCACCTTTGATGTCGCAGAGTTCAACACTGCTTATAACGCAATCTTAGGGAGGACTGCACTTGCGAAGTTCATAGCAGCATCTCACTACGCATACCAACTGCTCAAGATGCCAGGACCAAAAGGGACAATCACTATTCTTGGGAACACTAAGTTAGCAGTATAGTGCGACAAGTAGAGCCTCGACATGATCGAGCACACACCCACACCGCCCACCACTACAGAACCACCCAAGAAAGTGATCAAGCCCAACACGGCACCCAAACCAGACGGCGCCATCAAAATTATTCCCCTGACCAGCACCAACAACGACAATACCATCAAGATCGGGGAAACGCTCGACAACAAATAGGAACTCGAGCTCATGACCTTCATCCGTGACAATGCATACGTGTTCGCCTAGCAACCATACAGCATGCCCCTAGGGAGGTGATTGAGCACAAACTCATGGTGCGACCCAATGCCAAGCCAGTCAAACAAAAGCTACGTCGATTCGCACCAGACAGAAAACAAGCCATCCGAGAAGAGCTGGACAAACTTCTCAAAGCGGGTTTCATCAAAGAAGTTCTCCACTCCGAGTGGCTCGCAAACCCCGTTGTGGTCCGTAAAACCAACAGTAAGTGGAGAATGTGCGTAAACTTCACCGATCTCTTTAAAGCGTGTCCAAAGGATCACTTCCCTCTTCCTCAAATCGACCAGCTGGTAGATTTAACAGTCGGTTGTGAGTTGCCAAGTTCTCTCGGTGCTTACTCTGGCTACCACCAGGTCAGTATGGCCAAAGAGGACGAGGACAAGACAACATTCATCACGCCTTTTGGTGTTTTCTACTACACCGAGATGCCTTCCGGGTTGATCAACACTGGCAATACTTATCAACGCAAGATCCAGGGGGCTCTTGGTGACCAGCTCAGCCAGAACGTGGAGGCCTACGTCGACGATGTGGTGGTCAAAGCTAAGCTAATCGATGACTTGAGGGAAACATTCAACAATCTCCTGCGACATCGCCGGAAGCTAAACCTAGACAAGTGCACGTTTGGAGTACCGTCGGGAAAACTACTTGGTTTTCTCATCTCTAGATGAGGAATCGAGGCAAATCCTTAAAAGATCAAGGCCATCGAGAACAAGAAGTGCCGACAAGACTCAAGGAAGTATAGAAACTAACAGGGTGTATGGCTGTGCTTAGCCACTTCGTGGCCAGAATGGGAGAACGAGGACAACCTTTCTTCGCCTTACTCAAGAGGGAAGATAAATTCGAGTGAATTCAGGACACCGAGAACATGTTTATCGTGCTCAAATGGTACCTATCAAATCCCCCTGTACTCGTTGCCCTACAACCAATGGAAGAGCTATTCCTTTATATCGCAGCCACACCATAGTCTGTCAACACTGCCATCATTGTTGAAAGGGACAAGGTACAATATCCCGTGCACTATGTCAGTGAAACCCTCCACGACGCCAAGGCACGATACCCAAAGATACAAAAACTGCTCTACGTTGTAATTATGACATCAAGAAAGCTACACCACTACTTCCAAGCCCACAAGGTCACAGTTGTCCCATCTTTTCCGCTAGAAGCGGTCCATTGTCAGGCGTATCCTGAAGTGGGTCATCAAACTTGGCCAATTTGATGTCCACTTTGTTCTAAAAACAGCCATCAAGTCCCAGTTTCTCACGGACTTCGTTGCTGATTGGACTATTCCTGACAACAGTTCAACCAACCAGACAGATAACGAGACATGGATGATGGCGTTCGATGGAGCACTCAACAGCCAAGGAGTAGGGGCATGATTCATTCTGACATCTCCCACCGGAGATCAGTTCATACACGCAATCCACCTCAATTTTTGCGCAACAAACAACACCGCGGAGTATGAGGGGCTACTCGCCGGGCTACGAGCTGCCGCGTCACTTGGAGTCAAGCGATTAATAGTGAAAGGTGGCTCAGAGTTAGTCGCCAACCAAGTGCACAAGGACTACAAATGATCTAACCCTGAGTTGGCCAAGTATCTCGCAGAAGTTAGGAAGCTAGAGTGAAAATTTTACAGTATCGAAGTCCGACATTTTTACCGCAAGGATAACAGTGAACCAGATAACCTGGCACGACGTGCGTCTAGAAGAGAACCTCTTGAGCAGGCACTCTTCTCGACGTCCTAACAAACCTTTCGTGAAGGAATCCAACGGTAAAGGTATCGCAGCCAATCCCCACAATAGCTCTGGGGTTACCACAAAAGTCAACAATGTCGTGGCAGACATCGAAACAATTAATGACTGGCGAAGACTGCTCATCGATTTCCTGGATGCTGACAAACTACCGGAGGACGATACGGAGGTAGGGAAAATCTCCTAGTAGGCCAAGGTTTATTGTATGGTTGGAAACAACCTCTACAAGAAAGCCTCGAATAGAGTTCTCCTCAAATGTGTCTCCTCCGAGGATGGCAACGAGTTGTTACGCGATATCCACGAAGGAATCGGCGGATCTCATGCCGGAGGGCATACTTTGGTAGGAAAAGCTTTTCGACAAGGGTTTTTCTGGCCTACCGCCGTCAAAGATGCTTGTGACTTGGTACAATGGTGTGAAGCATGCTAGTTTCACAGCTAACACACCAAGATGCCAGCCCAAGCACTCCAGACAATCCCTCTAACTTTGTCGTTTTCGTGCTCGGGCTCAATATACTCGGGCCATTTCCACGAGGACAGGGTGGCTACAAATTCTTATTCGTTGCTATCGATAAATTCAGTAAGTAGATTGAAGCGGAGCCCACAAGAGAGATCAAAGCCGAGCATGCAATCAAGTTCATGAAAGGGATATTCTGCACGTATAGGTTGCCTCATCGCATCCTGACAGACAACGCCTCCCAATTCACAGCGGTGCTTCTCAAGATTACTACATTGAATTCGGAGTCAAGATTTGTTTCGCTTTCATTTTCCACCCTTAAAATAATGGATAAGTTGAACGGGCTAATGGTATCATGCTCCAAGGGATCAAAACACGCGTATACGATAGGCTTTTGGCCTATGATACGCGCTGGGTTGAAGAACTCTCGTCAGTCTTGTGGGCCGTACGCACTACACCGATGTTGTCCAAAAAGGAAACCCCTTTCTTTCTCGTTTACAAATCCGAGGCCTTGCTCCTGTCCGAGCTACGTCATCGATCTTCACGGGTTCAGAACTACTCTGACGAGGCACAAGAGGAAAGTTGAACAGACGATGTCAACCTCCTAGAGGAACATCGAGAACGGGTTGTTATCCCAGCAGCCGCATATCAACAGGCCCTGCGTCGACTTCATGAAAAGTGCATACGAGCCCGCACACTTGCCATCGGCGATTACGTCCTCCGATAAGTTCAGAACCAGGTAGGGCGAAAGAAGCTCTCACCTAAGTGGAAGGGACTATACATGGTGGTTGAAGTCTTGAGGCTAAACGCATTCAAGATTGCAGATGACAAAGGCCGCGAGTTGACAAACTCCTGGAATGTCGACCAATTACGTCAATTCTATGTATAATAATTGATGTATCAAAGTTTGTAAGTTTTTTTAGTTCAGTAAAGATATATCCAGTTCTGTTTAAATTCTCTTAACAGTGTTTTACCCCGAGATCCCTTACCCGTATAACGCCTCGAGCCAAAGTCGATCCTAATGTTTCTTTATGCTAGTCTGACACACCTCCGAGGTCCTCACGGTCCTCGACTGGGGACGCCCAGAGCTGATAACGCGATGTCAGGCACTATAGAGCTGAACGACCATATCATATCTGGTTATGTCAGCGTGCTCAATGGCAGCGTATTAACTAAGCCGTGTAATCGAAAATTGAATTTTCCAAATTCACTGCTGGGGGCTAGGTATTCGCAGCTTCAACTTGGTTGGCTATATGTTTTCAAGCCACCCCCTTGAGAACAACTTCTCCAAGGACGTGGCTAGGGGCTAGGGTGAGTATCCTAGTCTAAAAAAGCTGAGAACAACTCAATCGAGAAGTACTCGTACACTATCTATTTATTAATGCTTAAGTCATAGATTTATTTCTTTACATAAGCTTGATAAATAGTCAGATCTCACAAATATACAATTAGAACTCTTTGCAGGAAATGACTCTATCATGAAGGCCATTGCCAGTTCATGGAGGAGTACACTCAGCCAGAGGAGCAAGCGATTGAGCTAGCCAGTCGATCTCGTCGGGCCTCATCGACGTTCGCGAGAACCCTTCACAGAGGAAGTCGAGATGCATCTGCGGACGATGATCTTGGATACATGCGTGATGGTGACCTCCGGCGTATCGGTTGGCGCGACAACATTCCTGCTTCAGGCTATCATCGATGCATTTACCGATGCCCTCCAGTTGATCGCATGTTCTCTTAATCTAGGAGATGTAGCCCACAGTCGACTTCTCTGGAGGAAGCTGTGCTTCCCGGAGCTCCCCGCAGAAACGCGACAAGGCGTTTCAACAACTCACGAGATATGAGTTCAACCAGACCTCACGTCCAAGAAGAGTTTCAACGTCTTGTTTTTCTTTGCGGCGTCTATCGCCTGCTCAAGCTGCTCAACTTCCAATTTGATTCTCCAAAAATCGATGCGGCGTGCTCTCTCTTCCAAGGCATCCTCGAGTTCTGCAGAGAACGAACGTTTTCTGGTCACCCCACTTCGTGCTAGCCACGAAGCCTGAGGATGCATAAATCAACAGCCTTACCTTGAATGTGCCGGAGAAGACAACTTAGATGTGATCCGAACGGCGCAAGTGCGTTGTCGGGATTGACCGCGATCAGGGCACTTAGACTAGCCCTTCTCTGTCTCTGTAGAACGTCTTCCCATGAGTTAGTAGATACGTAGTATGTGGCCCACTTATAGGTACTGGTTCTAATAAAATCCGATACCTAAACTCCATTATTCTTACATAAAAACTGGTACCTATAACCCCAAGAAAAAATCATCACCTACGAGTGGGGCCCATGTACCGAAAGTGTCGGTGGGGCCCAAGTATAGGTACCGGTTCTTACTAAAGAACGATAGCTATACCCCTGACAAAATCCAGCACCTATGAGTAAACGTACCTTCTGAAAGTATCGTTGGGATGTTTATGGCCCCTAACTATATGTGACGGTTCATCAGTAAGAACCGTGACCTATACTTCCCTGATTATAGGTACCAGTTTTTTTCTAGCTAGTACCTATATACCAAGTATAGTTGATGGTTCTTCCTTAAGAACCGGTACCTATACTTCCCTAAGTATAGGTACCTTTTTTTGTGTTAGCCAGTACCTATTGACAAATTATAGGTAATGGTTCTTTACGAATAACTGGTGCCTATAGTTTAGGTACCGTTTGACAATTGTAACCGGTACATATATGTTATAATAGGTGCTGATTTTTATATAACCAGTAACTATCAGCCGGTCCTTATTGAGGTTCCGTTGTAGTGAACCACACCATGTCATTATTATTCACTGTGTTAGTACAATGATCTTCTTGGAGTCGGGATGATCACAAAGGCTATTTGTGATCAAGAAAACAAGGCGTGTGAAGGATACAAGAGGAGATCAGGAACAAATGCAGGGACTTGGAACATGTAAACCAATGACATGTTAGACATAGGGATTTTTTATTTTTTTTGTATAGAGCAGTTCTCTTCCAAAACATATCCCCACTTTTTAGTGTTATTTTCTAATCACAAACTTATATATAATTCATAGAATCCGTTAATACCAGAGTTAAGATTGTTACCGAAGCTAATAATGCACTCAAGACTAGCCCTTCTCTGTAGAACGTCTTCCCTCCGAGGTAATAAACAGCAGATAGTGGGTCCGTAGCGGATTGGAATCTTGGTAACAGATCACGGATTGCAGGTGCTATAGCGGACACTAAGTTCCTGTAGCGGTATTAAATAATCACATATAAATTTGAGAAAATATTGACATTTATTTGCACACTTGCACTCAAAAAATTTATGTCTTCCCAACATAACTTAAATTTAAGACACATACATGGTCTCGGTACTACGATGAGCTGACGCTGGCGCTGCACTGACGAACTAACCTTTGGCCGTCCAGCGTCGAATCGAACCAGTAAGGTGGGAGGTGCTCTTTGTCTCCACGGTAGCCGTGACCCAACATCTGGCTGACCGGCCAGCGAATCCGTGGAGCGTCGCCGCGCGACGCAAGCGCCGTGGTGTTGGTGGTGGCATGCTCGATGTAAATGTGTGGAGAGAAAAGGTGGGCTAGGGTTTAGGGTAACATATATATGGCCCATCAGCTATTGCGGTCTGCTATATCGTTTTCGCGGCCCGCTATTGCAGCCACTAACTTCCAGGATGCTACATCCAGTCCGCTACTCCATAGCGGTAGCGGGAGGGGGCTGCTACCGCTATTGTAGCCGCTACAGCCTCTATTTATTTATTACGTTGCTTCCCACGAGTTAGTAGATACGTAGTATGTGGCATGCTTTCAGCTAACCATCCCCGAATGCCTCAACACGGAAGAGAGCAAATCTTCTGCATGCCATAGCTCACCAGCGCTAATGACCACACTTTGACTGGATTTTTCGCATTTTGAAATTTTGAACCTTTCTAAAAACTTATTTTGTGAAAAGACTCCTAAAAAGACTTATTCTAAAAATGATATTTTTCACGACACCAACATCATTGGTTCCGTGATCTAACATGATAGCACCAATGATGTTGGTTCCGTCCCCCTACACCCCGGTGGAAGCTAAGTCACTAATGTGAACGGGGACAGCGCCAAAGACATTGGCACCTAGGACCAATTTGTAATTTTTGAAAAATGATTTATTTGTAATAAAAATATTTACAAATACGTACTCAGCACCAGCATCATTGGTATCGAGGACCTATTTGTAAATATTTTGTTAATTACAAATAGGTCCTTTTATGCTATAAATAGACCCTTTTTAATTTTTTTACAAATAGGTCCTTGGCATCAATGTCATTGGAGCCCTCCCTCTTGAACTATTGACTTATTTTCACCGATGGGCTACGGTGATGGCATCAACGTCATTGTGCCATCATGTTGGACCACGGCGCTAATGACGTTGGCGCCACGAAAAAGATCATTTTTAGAATATTTTTTAGGGGTCTATTTGTACAATCAGTTTTTAAAAGGACTAAAAGGTTAAAAATCCTACACACTTTGACTCACGCCAGGACTTGAATTGCACTATGCAGTGTTAAGAAGTATTTACTCAGGATCCATATTGCTTAGCTTAACACATGATCACCAATTCTAAATACGGAATTGAGATTATTACTAACTGAATGAATTGAAGCCATAATTATCTTTACTCTATTTTCTTTCTTCTTCTGTTCGTTCTCCTTGTTTCTCCTGCACGGGAGTGGTTTGCACTACGAACCCCTTCGAGTGCTTTCAGATCAATCGAGTTCTCTTTAAGGTTTTGGAATTTAGCGTAGTAATTAGTCATCACCTCTTCCTAACACTCTTTTTATACGTGCACTGGTGAGGCTCAAGAGCAATTCGGATAGGACTCAAAGTTTGTCACCACCTACCAGGCTAACGTTTTAAATATTATGTCTGATTTTTCTTATTTGTTTCTTTCTTGTTAGGAAAAAGAACGGTGGAATTTTATCTCTCCCTAATTGTATCGGTAATAACCGAGAAATCAACCAACACGCGATAGCAGAACCAAGGGTTGGTGACATGGTACAGAAGAGGCTAGCTCGATCAGGATGGATAGACAGAAGTCTTATAAGCAGTGTACGTGTTGGTGTGTTCTCCGATACCTCCTAGTCCAAGTGTTTGCACTAGAAGATAAGTGATGGTTGTGAGGGGTGAGCTGCCAGAAATGAAACTTCATATTCACTACCACGTATTATTTCGATGCTGTTTCGGTGTGGCACATGCCCATGTTACCCATGTATATCTATCCTCTCTAAGCTCCTGACAAGGTTTGGTTGGCAGGCTCCCAATTTATAGTGCGACTTCCAGCGAACATGTTATTTATTTTATCAACCCATAATACACCACAATATTGTTTTGTACTGACGGTAGAAGTGTAAAAGCTGGACAGAGATGCAAGCCTGCTATATATAAAAACCGAATAGTTATTGCTCTATACATTAAGCTTTTCTCACTATAAATCAAATACATGAGGTGGTCATGGAATGTAAAGATGCCTTGCGAGGTCAGGGCCCTAGGGGTACATTTTCGAAAATTAATTTGAAACTGATTTAACAATCCAATTTGGTAATAGACGAAATCACCACAAATATGATGATTTTAGTATACATCTCAGTAAAACTACTTTCTCTGGTTTTATCAGGTTTGATCAGGGATAAAAAAAAGGCTCTCATATAGAATATGAAAATGGATATTACCCATTTTTCTAAGAGTAAATTTCATAAAACCCAAACTTTAGTGGTCAGGTTCCAAAAAAGGATAGGGATCTTGGCGTGTGTCATATAACCCAAAGTATTATGGTCATCAAGTTTCACAAACCACACCATTGCTTATTTTGACTTTAATATACCACACTTTAATTTATAAGGATCCATCATATAAATGTTATATCCATTTTCTAAATTTTTGATATAGAAGTATGTCAAAATAGTTAACGGTGTGGTTTTGTGAAATATTAAGACCATACACTAGTGGAGAAGGGGTTTTAAATCCTGGTTTGCAACCCACTGTAGTCCCGAGTAACAAACTGGAACCCCGAATCGGGGACTAAAGATGTCTATCTTTAGTCCCGAGTGAAATAACCGGGACTAAAAAACCATTTTTAGTCCCGGTTGATAACACCAACTGGGACTAAAAATATTTTTTCTTTTTTTTAAATTGCTTGTTTTGCTTGCTGCTTGTTTATATATTATGCATATATATATATACATATATATAAATACATATATATGTATATATAATATGTGAATATATGTAATATATGTATTTATACATACATATGTATATTTATATGCAATATGAATATATATATATATGTATAAATACATATTTTACATATATATTACCAAAATGTATGCACTTAAATAAATATATACATATATTACCAAAATATACACACACATAAATAAATGTATACACATCTAAACACATATATTACAATCCTTCGTAAATTCTTATGTTCTATTGTATATTACAAAGAAACCTAAGACATGTTATATATGGGGACGATGATCAATAAGTCTTCCATCATAGTGAAATTCTCCCATAGGATCAATAATTTGTTCATTGATAAATCCCATCTAACAGCCTTTATAAATTCTTCGTTGGAGAGTTTTTCCTGATGTAAATAATAAAAAATTGAGATATAAGTATATGAAGTCAATAAGAAATCGAGACATAATGTATGACTGATTTTTACGTACATCCAGATCATTGTCGATTTGGTGTACAATGTAGTGCATAAATTCACAAATGTAGTAGCCGCACATGTTATTCCCCTGGTCCTATTTCGCACATTTAAGGAGAAACGACGAGAGATTTAATATAGTAATTTATTCTAGAACAAATTAATGATTCAATATATTTTGGAGCATGTATTCACCTTAAACCTCCTACCATGTTTTTCTTTCCAAACCCTGCAGACCAATGTACGGAACTTTGTCCATGCCCTATGTACAGTTGGAAGGTATGATTAAATATTGGAGATCCGCATAGTAGCAATAACAGTGTTCATAATTAATGACAGTTGAATAAATGGCATTACCTGTCTATCACTTTAGACTCTGGTTTATCCATTCAGTCATAGACATGGACTTTGCACAGTGAAAGGTCGAAGAGGAAAAGGACCCAGTGGAATCTGCAAATTGCGTGAGATGATATATATGTCACGGTATAAGTGCGAGGAGGAAGTTGGTACGAGTTAGAAAGATAGAAAAAACGCACTTTGTGTTGTATGGCAATAATATGTAGGTCTTATAATGCTGCTGCACAAGGAAATGAACAGTATTATTGTCTGTAGCTTCTTCAAAGTCCCGTATCATGTCGACATTAATTTTGCGGCGGTCCATAAATCCAATATTGTAAGTCCCCTGCCTACGGCACAATTGAATCTTCATTCTACAAAGGATAAAAGGAATTTTCGTCAACTATCCGCACAGTGTAATCATTCGATGGTACATAGAAGGAGGTAAGCAACAAAATAAATTTTGCCTAAACGATACTTACAAAACCTAGCAGCTGAGAATGGAGACGTCGAGAGCATCTAGTTGGTATACATTGAATACATCCCCAAAGTGGATCCACAAAACATCATCGCCTTGATAGTAATCTGTGTTTCTTATCCTCGCTCCAAACATCGTTCTACCTTTGGATGAACATTCCGTGTACAATTGACGGAATCGGTACATATGTGTAGAGAGGGTGTTCACCTGAAAACGCTTGACAAGTGGTTCACCGAGGGTAAATTTGTATTTCAAATCCGCTTCTGTTGCTACTTTTATTGGTGCGTTTTCCACCAGTTGCTCCTTGTTTAGACCTGTCTCTTTCATCCATTGCCTTAATTCCTCTTCACTGGGTGGTAGCAATGGCTCAACTGATTATTTTGGTTGCTTTCTGAGCTGATGCACATCTTTGGTCTTTACTCTTTGCTTCTTAAAAGACTTCATCATTGATCTTTCATGGTCCGAAAGTAAAGCCCTCTTGACCGGTTCACTCATCTTCTGAAAAAACTTCTTAGCAGCCGGGTCTATAGGAATCTTCTTTTGTGGGCTTCGTGGCTTCAAGAACGCCTTCACTTCCACTCTTACGACCTCGTCAGTCTACTCAGGAGTTAAGTCATACGCCCTTTTCTTGAGATCGGGGAGATTTGGCTCGTCAAGTCTTGGCTTCTTCGTTTGTTCTGTGGACTTTGACAGCGCGGGACGAAGTGGGCACGAATTTTTAGCACTTGAAGGTGAAGCAGACGATGACGGTGCAGGCGGAGGTGGAGGAGCCGATGCAAGAGAACGAGACGTTGCAGGCGGAGGAGACGGAGGCGAAGGAGATGGTGCAGGCAGAGGAGGCGGAGGAGAAGACGCCGCTTGTCGCCCGGGAAACACGATGTAGCGCTTGCACCATATCATTATGGCGTGGGCTGCGTCTCCTAGTTTCGTCTCCTCATCTCCTCTGGGGATGTCCAGCATGACATCCTCGAACCCTCGTTCCACCATTTAAACTTCGACTCTTGAGTACCCAGGTGGAATCGGCCTGCAATGGTATGTCCCTGAAGGGTCCACTGGTATAGCCATGCCCGACGCCACCTTCATGACAATCGGGGTAACTTAGTAATTAATATGCACTACCTTTCGCAATTTACAAGACATATATCATAAAACTACGAGCATACCTCGAATGATAGCTCACAAGGTGTCGATGCAAAAAACACACACTAGCCTGAGAGGTTTGCTTTACTCTAGTGCAGGTCCAAAATTAGGGTTTTAAGTTCGAGGGCGTGCCAGTTGATTTGATCATGCAATCAACAAGAAAATATGTAAAGAATATTAGTAAACGATAGACAATCGGCCATAGGGCCGATTTCATATCGTATGTGACCTAGCCGATGCAATAGAGCATGAATCGGCTGTTAGGTATATGAATAAGCATGAAAATAACCCTAATACTAGTATATCGGCTGTAGATATCAATATTATGTAATTAACAGATCAATATTGCTTTAGAAATAAACAATTGGTATAGATCGGACTGAACCGAGACAGTATAAATTGTTTAAGTCTATCACAACATGAAATAATGATCACATAAGACTAATGTCATAGCCGATATCTAGATCTAATTGAATATCGGTCATAAATCCGATATGATCTCATGATAAAGCATTATGGATTGAATATAGAACATTAAGCAAAGCATAAAACCATGTTAAATATTCTAAATAGATAAGATCGGCTAAAACCCCGATACTATCCTTATTGACAATCGTAAAGCATGTTATAAATCATGATTCTAAGATAACTTAATAGGTTGGACCGAACCAATGCAGCATTAAGTATAAAAGAAACATGACATGTAACAAGCCAATAACATCAAATCAGGATGGTAGATACATCATATAACATGAATCAATAAAGTAAACTAGCCGATATCGCCAAAACCCTAAAACAAAAACAGATCTAGCCGATATAAGAAATAGCATTATTGATCTAAGCTATATGGTATATATGATAACTACGGAACTTGCAAGATAGAATTAGAGTGTCATAAAGATGTAAGCACTAATCCCGATGATGCAAATTGTCATGACAAGATGTACCTTCTCGCCGAAGATCAAATTGATGCAGCACGACTCGACAGCACAAGCTTGTCGAAAATAGGAAACAAAGGTGGCGATGCGCTGAGATTGATTGAACGTCTGTTGCTATTATTTACAAGACCTCGGGATCATATTTATACCCGAAAATACAAACATTGTCCACTACGGACACGACTCATATTAACCTAATACAAACCTAAATAACGAACAAGTCCCTTAGGCGGACCCTTACCGAGAATATTTATAAGGGAATTACATAAAATATCCTAATTAATAGATACAATTACCTCCTCAGGACTCTATCCGTGCATAGCAATCCATATGAAACATGTTAACAAAACCCGATGACGTGTACCGAGTCATATTACCAACATCGGTTCCATCAGCTAACCTTGTCCAACTCTGACTCTGCCGATCCAGTTCACAGCCGATTCGGACTTCAGCCGATGCGCACTCTGTTTCCGATATATTTGCATATTTTCAAATCCGCTTCGGACACTGTCGTGTCTCCGATCCTTGTAGATTAGATTTGCTTACCAAATTTCATCGTCAACACATGCCCCCCAATTCCGAAGTATTTTGTAATGCAACGGAATTATCTCCTCAAAACCGCAAAAATCTAGGGTTACCCCTGTGACCATTACGCACCTAATTCTTTAAATACCAACCGCTCTCCCGGATATTTCACGGCGTTAACTCCGTTTTCACCGCTTAAACCACCAAACCTCCCCGTGAACTCCGGCGGACACTTTCTCTCTCCACTCCGGCGACCAGAGCAGCAAATCCCCTCCGGCGACATCCTTAGCGCAACAATGGCAACATCATCGAATCCACTGCAATCCACCGCCACGGAATACGCTGAGGTAAGTCCCCCATCGACTCCAATCTTTTCTTCGATTTCTTCATTTTTATTCCGCCTTCATCCCTTTTTGTCTCCTTTTTAATCTCTAGCACCTAACTCATCAAGTAGCCGTTCCAAAACTCAGTGAACCCAACCACTTCTTTCTCGGTCCGATGGGCGATTTAGATCCTACTGACATCATCAACGCAGAAAAAAGATAGAATTCCTTTTAGGCAAGCAAATCCATCCCTTTTCCACTGGACCACAACTTTTAGATCTTGGCCTTCTCAAGTCGATAAATGGATAGATTGGTATAAAAGGGTTGCAACTAGCAAACAAGATCACTGGGATGAAATAGGGATAGCCCAATGCCTGTCCTTATCCATAGCCGATATGAAGAAAGACGAGCCGATGCTATCTTCAGCCGCGTACTTTTGGTCAGATACCCTCAACAGTTTTATGTTCAACCAAGGGCCGATGACTCCCACCTTACTGGATATAACCATGATCACTGGCCTAGACATAACCACATCGGCTAACCCCATCAGTATGAAGACCAAGTGCACTTACAAGTTCAAAACCAAAAATATTGGTGGCTGGTCTGGTTTTATCTCTGAAAACATGGGCACAAGTCCTGTATCAGCTAGGGAACATGCCACCTTCCTGATGATGTGGCTAGACAAATTTTTATTCTGTGGATCCACCTGCGGCCCGACAGCTTACTGGCAACACTTAGGGAAGCCATCATCTTGAAAAAGGAATTTCCCTTACGAACATATTTGCTAGGAGCAGCATATCAGATGTTAAGCCAATCATCGGCCAAACTGATAATGGATTCAAATGTCAATACTGGCGGCCCATGGTGGTTTATCCAACTCTGGCTAACTCTGCATACTCTGAAATTTGCAAAAAGGCCACCACTCCTAGAGGCAGAATTACCTTCCACAGCCGATTCTGAAAATGATGATGAGTCAAACCAAATGCGCCGATGCATGTCATATGGAGAAGCAGTTACCAGTTATGCTGGACATGGACCATCGGCTGAGCACTTCCACAACTGGTTTGGTAACTTTTATGACGGATTCCCTAGAGACAGCCGAATCTGGTTTGCTTAGGACTCTTATCGAAGCTTTGAACTGCCAAGTGATTTCATGCTAAATGAAATCAATGATGAAAGATTTGAAAAACCTAGGGAAATCCTGACTGCTGCAATCTCCCCATGCATACTCCAGTTGGCATATCTCAGGGTAGAAACATTCAACCTTCCTATGAATTCTACCACCCAATGTCAGCAGCAAGGCAACTCGGCATGGGTACACTACCCATCGGCTTGTATTATGCTGACAAAATTCAGACCAGAGGTGACATTATATCGGCTCTAATGATGGACAAACTACTCAATATCCCTGGTCCGCCTCTTGGCAGCATAGATATATTCAACATCATCTTAATGAGAAGTATCCAGTTTGATAGATGGTGGTCAGAGATAAAAAGTCATATATTCCATCTACCAGTTGAGTCATATCTCACCCGAATCATACCAGACCTGGTCCCTCAGGTAAATTTCTTTCTTCAAACCTCACACTTCATTACTATGAACTGCTTAACACTCACAATTTATTAATTTCCCTTGCAGACAACAGATTCTCCTCCTCCTTCAATCAGCCGAAGTGGCAAGCCCATAGCATACGCCATTGCCAAACTCCCAAACGGTAGTGGACTAGCTCCATCCATCATCGGCTTCAATGCCCCAAAGACTTCCACCTTACTTCAAGGCTAACTCAGAGAGCCGATGCAAGCAGGTGATAAGAGAAGAAGAACAAAACAAGCTGCTGTAAAGCCAACACTCTTGAAGAAACCGACCAAGCGGCAGAAGAAAACAGCCGACACAGAAACTGCTCAGGCCCAAGAGATAGATGATATCCTTAAGGATATTGAGATGGAGGAAGCAATTAAAGAAGCTGCTGCTCAATGTAGTGAAACTGAAATCATCACACCCCGAGCCGATACACCTCCTACAGTACAATCTCAGGCTACAAAAACTCCAAGTCCTCCGAAACCACCTCAAAAAACACAAGTAAGATTATTCTAACTTATCATCATCAATTTTCATGCTTCAGATTTTCTTAACTTAACCATCTTTTTCCAGCCCAAGAAGAAACAAGTTGCTACGAGGAAGAAACCAATTTCACCACCAGCATTGGTAATCTCAATTTACTTCAACTCTAATTTTATCCTTAACCATCACGGAGTAACACTTATTATTATCGTAGCCTCCCCAGATACCATCTCCCCAACAAATATCCAGTGAACATACTCCATCAGCCGCAGCTAGCCGACAAGATGAAGAAGTTGCCACCACAGCTCCAGCTCCTCATATTCCTGTAAGTACTTTCTCACATTTACATCTATCGGCTCACTCTTAACCACATTACTTATCAAACCTTCTCTATTTCAGCTCTTAGCCGATATGTTCTCTTTTGATATCAACCAGTTTTTAGATGAAGGAGAGAAAGAAACAACTAGCAAGGCCATATCTCCAATCCCTGAAGACTTAAGAAAGAGCTTAGCTGACATCGCAGATCGGCTAAGTGCTTCCCTTGATGCACTAGTCGTGAACTGTGGACCAATCAGGGCAAGATTTGAAGAAATCCAGAGCCAAATCCCTGATGAACTCATCGAGATGATCTCCCCTGCGGTCTTCCTTGAGCAACATCGTTTCAAGTTAGAAAGAGCAAGACTAAGGATCTCAGATTGGCTAGAGCGTTCTGCTCTTGAAGCAAATGTTCAATCCAGCCGACAACAAGTTACTGATGAGAAATCCAAGCTGGATGAACTAGAATCTGGGCCAAGCTCAACTCAACAGAAAATTGAAGAAATGAGAAAGAAAAAAGCCGATCTATTACAACAACTTGAGGCCTGTAGAGCTGAGATCATCACCGAAGAACAGAAACTGGCCGATTTGCCCAAAGCCATTGAAGCCCAAAAATCCAAGCTCAAGAAATCCGTGAAGCACCTTGCTGCCTTGAGTAAGGCCTTGAAACCAATCCTAGGAACAAATGCAGCCGATGCTCAGGCCATTGGAGAAGTAGAACATATTAGACAAAGAGCTGTATCGGCTATTCAAAAGTACTTGGCTTGATGTAACCCGAACTATAAATTGTCTTGTAATATTTTTGTTGTAATATATGCTTCGGCCATCGAGTCGATTTTATACTTAGCCAAATGCTGAAATACCTTCTGCCACCGGCCATCGAGCCGATTTTATACTTAGCTAAATTCTGAGATAAAATTTTGCTCAAAAATTTCCAACTTTTCATCCTTCATGCCCCCCAAGTTTGTAGTAGGGAACACAATGCTGCAAACTTATATGTCTAAGGGCGATAAAAATATCGGCCATCTAAAGGCGATGTAAACACATCGGCTATCAACCAAAAACCGGCAAACCATAGCCGATTATGAACCAATCCAAACACTTGGGTAGTATTTCTTCAAGTATTTTCCATTAAGTGCTCTGCCAAATATTTCTCAATCAAGCCCTTTTAACATGTATGCCCCTTTAGAAACGCATTTATGGACTTGAAACAGTCCTTCCCAATTCGGCGACCACTTGCCGAATTTATTATCTCTGGCCCCTATCGGCAGCACCAATTTCCAAACCAACTCGCCTTCTTCAAAAGATTTGGGCACAACCTTCTTGTTATAATGCCTGGCAACTCTTTCTTTGTCTTTTCTAACTTTCTCAAGAGCTCGTAATCTCCCTTGGACCAAATCTTCGGACTCATCAACCATCAAATTATGATAATCATCGGCTGTTAACTCATCTTGTAAAGAAATCCTCCTAGAGGCGATGTTGGTTTCCCATGGCAACACAGCTTCATGCCCATAAACCAGTTGATAAGGAGGTACTTGAATTGCACCATGGCAAGCCATCCGATAAGACCACAATGATTCAGCCAAAATAGTATGCCACTTTTTAGGATATTCGGCTATCTTTCTCTTAACCAACTTAATCAAGCTTTTATTAGATGCCTCAGCCTGTCGATTTGCTTGTGCGTAATATGGTGAAGAATTCAACAACTTAATTCTCATGCCATCGGCAAACCGAGCAAACTCATCAGACACAAATATAGAAGCTTGATCAGTTGTAGTCGTCTGTGGCAAACAAAATCAATATATAATATGCTCCTTGACAAAATTGATTGCATCTTGACTGTCAACTTTCTTCAATGGAATCACCTCAACCCACTTTGTGAAGTAATCAGTTGCAACCAATATGAACTTATGTCCTTTGCTTGATGGTGGATTGATTTGGCCGATCATATCAATACCCCAACCTCTGAACGACCATGGCTTGATAATAGGGTTCATAGCCGATGCTGGTGCTCGCTGAATTGCTCCAAATTTCTGACAATCTTGACAACCCTTGTAATATCTGAAACAATCCTCCAGCATTGTCGGCCAAAAATATCCAACCCTTCGAAGTAACCACTTCATCTTGTGTGCCGATTGATGTGTCCCACAAATGCCTTCATGAACCTCACACATGACAACTTTTGCTTCTTCCATGCTTAAGCATTTCAAAAGAACTCCATCAATCATCCGATAGTACAATGTATCATCCAACAGAACATATTTTAGAGTTTTATATCGTAATTTCCTTGAAACCGATCTAGAAGGATTCTTTAGATACTCAAAAACATCAAACCTCCAATCATTGGCCGGAATGCATGCCACTTCTACTTCAATCCCTTGTAACATCGGCTTGTAGCCTGATGCACCTTGAGCTAGATCATTGGCTTCTACGTTTTGCTCCCTAGGAATATGTTTCAAAGTAATTATCTTGAAAGTTTTCATCAGCTCTTGACATTTTTCATTGTATATCATCAAGGTGTCATTTTTGCATTCATATTCTCCAGATAATTGACTTATCACCAATAATGAATCACCCATAATTTCAACAGCATCGGCTTCAACTTCTCTTAATAACTGTAGTCCCTTGAGAACAGCTTCATATTCTGCTTGATTATCTGTAGAGTATGGATTAATAGTAAAAGCAAACTGAAAACTTGCCCCCCAGGCGATATGATTACCAAGCCGATACCACAACCATGAGTACAAACAGATCCATCAAAGAATAAAGTCCCTGGCATAATATCAATGTTATCAATGTTAGTATCCCTGTGTTCAACTATGAAATCGGCTAACGCTTGCCCTTTAACTGCCTTAGCCGATTCATATCTAAGATCAAATTCTGTCAAAACAAAGATCCACTTCCCGATTCGTCCTTTCAAAACTGGAGCCGATAACATATATCGCACCACGTCGGCTTTGCATACTATAACACACTCATTGGAGAGTAGATAATGTCTCAACTTTCTGCTGGAAAAATATAAACACAGGCACAATTTCTCCACTGGTGAATACCTTGTTTCTGCATCCAACAGGCGTCTGCTGAGATAGAATATAACTCTCTCTTTTCCTTCAACCTCCTGGATCAAGACTGAGCCGATAGAGTTTTGATCGGCTGACAGATACAGCTTGAACGAAATCCCTTTCTGTGGTGGTATAAGAACTGGAGGAGTACTCAAATATTCCTTGATGTTATCCAATGCTTGCTGCTGCTTTTCTCCCCAGATAAACTCTTGATCGGCTTTCAACCTTAACAAAGGAGTAAAAACAAAGGAGTAAATGGTTCTATTCGGCCAGACAAATTTGATATGAAACGCTGAACAAAATTTATCTTGCCGATCAATGATTGTAACTTGATCTTATCTTCTGGAGGTTTTATATCCTTAATTGCTTCAATACTCCTCTGAGGAATTTCAATCCCTCGCTCATGGACCAAAAACCCAAGGAACTGACCAGCCGATACACCAAAAGCACACTTGGTAGGATTCATCTTCAACCCATATTTTCTTGCAGTTTCTAAGACCTGTTTCAAATCGGGTGTATGATCATCAACTTCCTTAGATTTAACCACCACGTCATCAATATATATTTCCACCAATCTACCGATAAGATCATGAAAAATGTAGTTCATAGCTCTTTGATATGTTGCACCAGCACTCCTTAAGCCGAAAGTCATAACTACCCACTCATATAAGGCGATAGCACCAGGGCATCTAAAAGGCTGTCTTATGAATATCCTCCTCAGCCATAAAAATTTGATTATAACCAGCATTACCATCCATGAAACTGATAATTTTATGTCCAGATACTGCATCTACGAGTTGATCGGCTACCGGCATTGGGTATTCATCTTTCGGTGTAGCTTTGTTTAGGTCTCTGAAATCAATGCAAACCCTGAGCTTGCTGTTTTTCTTGATAACTGGTACTATGTTGGAAATCCATTCAGCATATCGGCATGGTCTGATAAAGTTAGCATCATAGAGTCTTGTAATTTCGGCCTTGATAGCATCATACATTGCAGCTTTACAACGTCTTGGGGGTTGCTTGTATGCCCGATACCCTAGTTTTATAGGGAGCCGATGTTCAACTATCGATCGGCTAAGTCCTGGCATCTCATAATATTCCCAGGCAAAACAATCTCTATACTCCTTTAAGAGTGCAATTAATTTACATTTAAATTCTTTCGGTAAACCCTTACTAATATATGTCGGCCTAGGCCTATCACCTGGTCCAATATCAATTTCTTCTAGTTCATCGGCCGACTTAAAACCTTGCCCAAGCTTGCCATCGAGGTCGTCGATAGTATCTTCTGTGTAGAAATTGGAACCCTCCACGGTGCCCTCAAAACAAGAATTGAGGCTCTCCATCTCCTGTTGGCTGTATGGCATCATCAGAAATCTTTAAGTAATCTCCTTGCCAAACTTTCCCAGATAAACAGTCAATTCCTTGCATCTCCCAAATAGATAAATCGGCACAAGCTACGTTGACTGACCTGTCGGCTGGCACGATTTCAATTTGGTCTCCTTGCCATTGAATCAAACTTTGATGCATTATTGAAGGGATGCAGCAATTAGCATGGATCCAATCTCTTCCCACCAACAGACTGTAGGAACCCTTCCCGTCAATAACAAAGAACGTGCTTGGAATTGTTTTACAGCCGATGGTTAGCTCTACATTCAAAACTCCCTTGGTCTCAGATGGATTCACGCCAAAATCTTTTAGAACCATGTTAGTCTTGATCAGGTCCTCTGAATTCTTCCCAAGCTTTCTGAATGTCGTGTAAGGCATTAAGTTAACAGCTCCTCCTCCATCGACCAGCATCTTCGACATCGGCTTACCGTTGACAAATCCCTTAACATAGAGTGGCTTGAGGTGCCGATGATCAGTTCCCTCGGGCTTCTCAAAAACGGCTTGGTTGTGGAGATAACATCAATTTGGCCGATGGCAGATTTTCTTCTTGCTCGACGACTTGCTCTAGTGCATATTCAGCTGGCAACATAAAAACCATGTTTATCTCAGATGACATCACTTCCTTGCCCTTACGTTGCTGATTCTTATTGCGATCGGCTCTGACTTCATCGGCTGGCACCACCTTGCTCTTGACGCGCCAGACTTTCTTTGTTTTCTGCCTCAGCCGATGCTCGATTTCCCCTTCGACCTCCTGGAATTATTCACTGTTTCTCATCCTTTGAACTCTTCTTTTTGATTTTTGGTGAATATTCCAGAAGGGCACCATTGAGGATGCATTGGCTTGGATTCTCTAAGTGAGTCATCTTTGCTGTTGTCTTGTTGCATCGGCCCAAGTCTTTCATGAACTGGCAATCTTGCTTGGATCGGCCGATGTGTCGTTGTGCTTTGTCGGCTTGGTCGTTGGATGAATTGGGCATCAGGATCACTGCATCCAGGACAATCTTGGATAGATGGCAACCTTATACCCTCATTCCAGCAAAATCTGAAAAACTCGCAACTCCAATGAGGATCAAAATATCTTTCACTTTCCTGAGAATACAACACCTCTCCCCTTTGGCGCCTGTTTTGATATTTGTTGATCATGCCAGCCGATCTGATACTCCTAGTGTTGTTTTTATCTCCATCGGTGTTGAAACTAGATTTCGGCAATATGAAAAGGGTTAGCGCACGAGACGTAAAAGTGGATGGATGCGGAGACAAGAATTTAGACAGGTTCAGGCCCTCTCAATGAGAGGTAATACCCTACTCCTGTTTGGGGATTGTATCCGCCGGGTGTTGTATTGATCTGACGATCTAATTGTGCTCATGCCCCCTAGAGGGCCTCCTACCCACCTTATATAGGATGGGGGCAGGATTACAAGATAGAAACCTCAACCAATACGGTATCGGTTTCCTAATACAAATTTACAATATTGCCAAATCAAGACTTTAGGCCGTTCCGTAATACATCAGGAAACTTAATACCCAAGTCATGATCTGTTACATATTATATAGATCTAAACTATACCCTATAACTAGTCGGATAACCATGTCGTGTGGGTATGGGTACCCATAATTTCCACAGTAGCCCCTGAGACCTTCACAGTTGAAAAGATAATCTTCTCTCGAACTAAATTACTTCAAAGTCGAGTGCTTCAATCATCCTCGCCATGATCTCCCGAATACTTTTACCAAATCAGAAGACTGTGGAGGGCTGAAAAATGATAAAATATAGATTTAGGTTCATCGACTAGATGCACCTGATAGGTGTAGCCCCCGACTATGTGGGTAGTTGAACAAACTAAGCATATAGTCAAGGAATAAATAGATTAACCAGCCAAGTGGTTTTAAGCCACCTAAGTAGCATAACCATAGCACATACGGTATAAATTCCCGAGTAAATAAAACTCAAGTGATAGACTAACTGCTTTATGAAGTATGATGCATGCAACCTAAAGTTACCACATCTTTGAAAATTCACATAGCAAAAACAGCTATAAAAAAGCTTGTATGCCGTGAATAAAGAAATTTCCAAAGCATTAAGTATACACCTTGCACACACTGTTTTAACAGATGTGCTTAAGTCCCTAAAAGACACATGGCTTTACCATACTTGGAAACATAAGGCATATGTGGTAAAATCCGAGTAAATAAAACTCATAAAGGATTTACCAACCGCCTAAAAAAATGACCAAAATATATAATCAGCCTAAGCCATAATATTGGTCAATAAAAGTGCACACTTACGTGGCGAAAAGCAACGATATTATATCTAATCGATTGCTTTATAGATCAAACAGTGCCTTGACTTATATATATGAAAAAGTCAGCGGGGCAGCTATATAAAGCTTCACTGTTTGTCACCTTTTAAAGTGCGTTGTACCAACTCCTAAAAGTTGAGTAACAACGATATAAAAGGATTTTAAGGTATTGGGCACTCGATCACGCGCACTTTTGCCTAAGCGGAAGAATGCCTAAGTCCCTAAAAAAAGTGACTGGCCGCACCTGAAATATGGGCTGCAGACATATTAGGCCTAGACCAAAAAATATGTATTCGATACCCTCAAAAGGATGACGCATATAACATGCCTCTTGACATGCTCCCGAGTAATAAATCTTCCGGGTAATGTAGACCAAGTGCATCTCATCCGAGTGGCTTCTGGTCCAAATAATTATCCCTCATGGGGTATAATGAAGTAAAAATGATAATTGAGTCCTGACTGGCGCAAATATTCAGTCGATGCCCCTCATGGGTATAAAGATTGATCCAGGCCTTGAGCATAGAGGATGAGCTCACGACCATGAAAATGTATCCGGAACAAAGCCAAATTACAGGTATGATCCTTAAGCCTGAACTGATGAAGCCCCTGAGCATATAGCTTATCATTATGTTGTAATAAAAATCATCAATTAGTAGTAGCTGATGCAGTCGACTTGTAGGCGAGATGACCAATGTGCAGAATGATATTGCCCATCAGAAGTAATGAAGATGTCAGTAGTGGAGACGAAGTTTCCCATCAGTAGCGGTAATGAAATCCATCGATCATGAAGATGAAGAAACCGGTCGATGACAACTGATGTGAACAACGATCACGACAACTGGTAATAGCAGCAATAGTCGTATGTGAAGACGAAGAAACCAGTCGGTAATGCCAAGCATGACCAGTAGTGAAGATAAAATTGCTCATCCATAGCAATAGAGTAAGCGCAACCGAAGAGGCATAGCATATTGTTGATGAAGATGGTGATGTCGGTGATCCAGTCAATGGCGGTGTAGCAGCCGATGATAATGACGAAGTCGCCCATCAGCGGCGGCGTAGTAGGCCAACCGTGAAGGCAAAATAACAAGTCGGCGATGATATAGACAACCGAAGGCGAAGACATAGTCATCCATTAGCGACTGCGGAGACGTCAGGGCCGATGAAGTAGAGGCGACGCCAAGGTGGCACAACAAGAAGTTGACGAAAATGATCCAGTCGGATATTCAGTGTTGATTAAGCTTGAACCCTCGAAGCAAACTCCTTGGTTGACGGCAATTGACCGGAGATCATAATTATATTAATGGAGAAGTTGCTGATGATGACTACAGTAATAATAATCCATCAAATTGTTGAAAATATGTCGAAGCTCGAGTAGTTCCCTTGATGCTAACACTTGCATGACGGCGATTGATGCAATGTCCGTAGAACTTGGTCTTGTAGCTGTTGCAAATGCTTTGCTTAGAGGTAAGCAAATCGTGTTGTCCAACTCGTCGAATCTGAGCTGATTGGTTGATAACTCCAAACTCCCGGGCATGGAGGTTAAATCTTGAACTTGAGACTCGAGAAATTTTGAGTAAATTGTGGTAGCATCCAGAAACCAAAATTGTCGGTGAAATAATTGGAGTTGCTGAAGTAGAACGGTTGCTCTAAGGTGAAGACGAAGATAATGACTCCCGGAGTTGACTCATTGGCTGGTTAATTGATTGCTTCATCTTCACATAGTGTCTGTGAATTTTGAGTCTTGTATTTGTGTAGCCCCCGACTCTTTGGTTAGTTGGAAAACAACTGAACATAGAGTCGAAAACTGTAGCTTCTTGTCGTCGAGTAACCATCACTTGAGTGAAGATGTGCGTTGAGAATGTCCGAGTAGAAATCTTGAAGATTGGAACGCCACTTGTTGTAGTAGATTAGCTCGGCATCATATGCAAAGATGTCGAGGCTCTTGGAGACATCGTGGTTGATGATGCAAAGCTTCCGAAGTAGTGGCTGTAGAGTTTGCCGGTGCCGAAAATAATGAAGATGAAGTTGCTCCACAATGGTGATAAAATTGCAATGCCGTGATGACGTGGACACGAGTCGGTGGCAACAAAAGAAAACCAGTGGCAAAGACACGCAGTCATGAAGATAAAAACACCAGTGGGTAGCGGCGAAACCAGTCGGCGGTGAAGACGTAGACGCCCAGCAACGGCGGTGTAACCAACCAACCGTGTAGGCAAGGAAACCAGTCGGCAACGATGAGGGCGAGCCGGCCGTGAAGACGTAGACGCCCAACAACGGTGGTGTGACCAACCAACCGTGTAGGCGGAGAAACCAGTCGGCGACGATGACGATAGCCGGTGGCGAAGACGTAGACGCCCAACAACGATGGTGTGACCATCCAACCGTGTAGGCGGAGAAACCCGTCGGCGACGATGACGATAGCCGGCGATGAAGACGTAGACAACAACGGTGGTATGACTAACCAATCGTGTAGGCGGAGAAACCAGTCGGTGACAATGACGATGGCCGGTGGTGAAGACGTAGACACCCAACAACGGTGGTGTGACCAACCAACCGTGTAGGCGGAGAAACTAGTCAGCGACGATGGCGATGCCCGGCGGCGAAGACGTAGACGCCCAACAACGGTAGTGTGACCATCCAACTGTGTAGGTGGAGAAACCCGTCGGCGACGATGACGATAGCCGGTGATGAAGACGTAGACGCCCAACAACGGTGGTGTGACCAACCAACCGTGTAGGCGGAGAAACCAGTCAGTGACGATGGCGATGACCGGCGGCGAAGACGTAGACGCCCAACAACGGTGGTGTGACCATCCAACCGTGTAGGCGGAGAAACCTGCCGGCGATGATGACAATAGCCGGCGATGAAGACGTAGACGCCCAACAACGGTGGTGTGACCAACCAACCGTGTAGGCGGAGAAACAAGTCGGTGACGATGACGATGGCCGGCGGCGAAGACGTTGACGCCCAACAACGGTGGTGTGACCAACCAACCGTGTAGGCGGAGAAACCAGTCGGTGACGATGACGATAGCCAGCGCTGAAGTCGTAGACGCCCAACAACGGTGGTGTGACCAACCAACCGTGTAGGCGGAGACACCAGTCGGCGACAATGACGATGGCCGGTGGTGAAGTCGTAGACGCCCAACAACGGTGGTGTGACCAACCAACCATGCAGGCGGAGACACCAGTCGGCGACGATGACGATGGCCGGCGGTGAAGACGTAGACGCCCAACAATGGTGGTGTAACCAACCAACCGTGTAGGCGAGTACACCAGTCGGCGATGACAAAGGCGAACCGATGGTGAAGTCGTAGATGCCCAACAACAGTGGTGTGACCAACCAACCGTATTGGCGGAGACACCAGTCGGCGATGATGACGGTAGCCGGCGGTGATGTTCTGACTGATCCATTTCCGAAGCGTAGGAGATTAGCTTAGAGCCATGAATCCCCACTATGCACATCTGGATTTGGATCCTGCAGTATAAACATATATGATGAGTATCATCTGATGCAAATAGAATACTTGAGAAAAATTCAAGCATTTTAAAATATTTATGAGTGTGTATTTCTCCTCTTGTTGATTTTGATTTCCCCGAGTAGATGACTCCTGACGTTTAAACACTTCGCCCGACTAGCCATTGACATGAGTTCGTCATTAATGGAACAAAATTTCACGGATGAGAATTTACTACTCGAGTACTTTTGCAACTGTGAAGAGTAGAAATCAAATTATATTATCTCTATGCTTTTGATTTCTTCCGAGTAATACTTAGCACCTTGGCGTTAAACACTCCATCCAACGAGCCCCCGGGTGCTAGGAATCGGCCCAAAGGCAACTATCCATCGACAAACCAAACGGAAGGCATAGGGATATAGAGCTCTGTAACTCGATCGGTACTTTTTTACTCGGATTATCTCACAAGCAATCAAGATAAATATTATGAAAATTTTTGAAAAAACATGATATAACATATGTAGCCCCCGACTCACTACTCAATGGAAAACCAATTGGTGTAGTGAGGCAAAGGAGAAGCAAAATATCATATAAAGAATAGAATAATGATGACTTAGCTTTGTTGTATTCCCCACGGTGACGATAGGGTTGTCCATCAATGACGACGAAAACACCAGTCGGCGATGGCAGAAGGCGAGCCGGTGGTGAAAACGATATCACCATTAGTAACGGCTGCAGCGAAGGCAACCGGTCGACGGCGATGACGGCGGCCGATGGTGAAGATGATGTCGCCATGAGTAACGGCGGTGGAGCACACCAGCCGTGGAGGCGAAGACACCAGTCGGCGGCGATGACGGCGGCCGGTGGTGAAGATGATGTCGCCATGAGTAACAGCGGCGGAGCACACCAACCGTGAAGGCGAAGAGACCAGTCGGCGGCGATGACGATGGTCGGCGGTGAAGACGCTGACGCCCAGCAACGGTGGTGCGACCAACCAACCGTGTAGGCGGAGGGCACCAGTCGGCAACGGTGGAAGTGGCATAATCGAGCCGCGTCAGCTACGCGAAGGCCGAAACCCCCGGGTGAGCAGCATCGTGCCTGGATTGCAGTCGGGCCTCATCGGCCACGCGAAGGCGACGTAGCCCCTGTGCGGCGTCGTACCCCAAGCGTAGGTAGACGCGTCCAGGGTGAAGTCGGGCTGTGTTAGTCGGGCGAAGGCCGAAGCCTCCGGTGTGCGAAATCGCCAGACATGCAAAAAAGAAAGCCAAGAAGGCATCAGTTAATTTATAATTAGGAATTAATCTAATTAGCAACATGATGTAAATAAGAGGCATGATGTAAATTAGGAATTAATCTCATTAATCCAATCTGCTGTCGATGCATGAATGCATGCTATTTGACCGGTGGCAATCCAGGATCGATCTCCTGCATTGGTGGATGTCGGGCCCACCCATGCATGCATGTTTTCGGTGAAAACACCACGGCAAGCAGCTGATCATGCATGCGTAGTCGTGGTCGTCGATCATCGCTGCGCTGTTCTGTACTCAAGGTGGCGCGGTTATAGAGGATGCTGAAGGTACCGCGTGCTGACGTGGGATGGCGGCGATTGGTCCAGAGTTTGGCCATCTCTTCTCTGAATACAGATCCTTAGTCGGATTGGATCTGAATCTGAGGTGCCGGCGACTCCCGAATTTTATTCCATCGCACTTGTCGAAGGGAAACTCGACGCTGCCCCTACCTGGCGCGCCAACTGTCGAAACTAGATTTCGGCAATATGAAAAGGGGTAGCGCACGAGACCTAAAAGTGGATGGATGCGGAGACAAGAATTTAGACAGGTTCAGGCCCTCTCAATGAGAGGTAATACCCTACTCCTGTTTGGGGATTGTATCCGCCGGGTGTTGTATTGATCTGACGATCTAATTGTGCTCATACCCCCTAGAGGGCCTCCTACCCACCTTATATAGGATGGGGGCAGGATTACAAGATAGAAACCTCAACCAAGACAGTATCGGTTTCCTAATACTAATTTACAATATTGCCAAATCAAGACTTTAGGCCGTTCCGTAATACATAAGGAAACTTAATACCCAAGTCATGATCTGTTACATATTATATAGATCTAAGCTATCCCCTATAACTAGTCGGATAACCATGTCGTGTGGGTATGGGTACCAATAATTTCCACAATTGGCTCTATTCCGATTATATCCAGGGTGCACCATGTTGACTGGAAAAGGGTGTCCATCTATCTTCATCGGCCTCTTTGTTTCATCAATCTTAATTTTCCCTTGTTCGATAGCCGACTGGATCTGTTGTCTGAAAATTTTGCAATCATTGGTGTTATGAGATCCTGTATTGTGCTATTTGCAATACGTCCTCTTCTTCAACTCTTCGGCCGATGGGATAACATGTCCTACTGGTAGCTGAATTTGTTTTTCCTCGAGAAGAAGATCGAAGATCTTGTCGGCTTTGGTAATGTCAAAATCAAACCTCTCCTCCTTTCCTGAATTCTTAGCCCATTGACAGATCACCGTCTTCTTGTTCCTAGCCTATTCGGCTGCATTGATTTCTGGGTCATCGTGTTCGGAGTCGGAGTCATAATTTTAAACATTATTTACATTGTTTGTCTTTTTGATAAACTTCCTGGCTTCCTGGAACCTTCTCTCATGAGCCGATACCTTTTGAGCTAGGTGTGCTAAACTCTCAAAGTCCTGAGCCGAAAATCTTTCCCTAATCAGCGCTAGCAAACCTTGGAAGGCCAAATCGGCTAACTGAGAGTCTGTTAAAGATAGGTTGTAGCATCTGTTCCTCACATCTCTAAATCGTTGAATCAAATTTGGGACCGATTCATCCGATTTCTGCCTGATCGCTGTGAGGTCCGATAGCTTCATCTCTTGAACTCCACTGAAAAAGTATTTGTGAAATTGTTTCTCCAGATCGACCCAACTCCTGATTGAATTATATGGCAGTGATGAAAACCAAGCGAATGCCGATCCAGATAATGAGAGTGGGAATAAGCGAACTCTGAGAGCCTCGGTAGCTAATGCTTCACCACACTGAGCTAGGAATCGGCTAACGTGCTCATAAGTTGATACATTGTCTTGTCCTGAGAACTTAGAGAAATCTGGCACCTTGTATAGGTTTGGTAATGGAACTCGATCAAAGTATACTGGATATGGGTGCCGATACATGTTGCCATTGTCTTTCGGCTTAAGTCCAAATTGCTCCCTCATGACGTTAGCGATCATATCGGCCCAGGGCTGATGAGGCGTTGCTCCACCATATTGCTGCTGTAGTGGATCCATCTGGCCGTATTGGATCGGCTGAGGTCGTGGTGAGTGAGGCTGATAAAGATGATTGAAGCCAGCCGATATGCCTTGAGGTGGTACATATGGGAGTTGCTCTGTACTGTACTGCTGGCCTATCGGCTGAGTAATTCCAATCGGCTGTTGTGGAACCGAAGGAATTTGGTAAGATGTGTCGACACCTGGCGGTTTTGGGTGTAGAATACTGATCAATTGTTCTGGTGTCAACTGAGTTGATGCTTACCCCCCAGTAATCGGCTGTGATCTGGTTAGAATTGATGGGATATTTGAACTTGAGAAAGGAGCCGATGGAGCCTGGGTTTGAAGCACTTGCTGATTTCCTTGACTTCCGCCGATGTCTGTCTTCACAGTTCTATATCCTAGGAACGTGCCGTCTGGCAAATATATAGGTCCTTTAGCCTTTTCCTCGGCTATCGTTCCATCGACTACCGGCTCACAAGCACTCCAGACTGGTTAACCAAAGCATGGTGAACGGCCGAATCAATACGGTCCTGTAATGTATGGAGTTCTTCATCACCTGATTCGGCTTTAACCTGTTTATCTTTTTCTTCCCTTGATCCCGAAGTGCTTGGATCTTGCTTCACGATCGTCGGTACTTGGACTTTAGATCTTTGAATAACTGTGCCTTGCCATGTCACCGTGAATGAGTGAAGATATTGATTCTGGAGTTGGTTCAGCATTTGTTGCATCTCTTTTCTCTGTTCTTCACTCAGTTGCTCGAGCCTGACCGGCACGATGTTTTCCTCAGAAACTTCAGTAATGTTTGGAGACATGATGACACGTTGTCCCACTGGGCGTGCCAAAAGCATGTTGATGCAAAAAACACACACTGGCCTGAGAGGTTTGCTTTACTCTAGTGCAGGTCCAAAATTAGGGTTTTAAGTTCGAGGGCGTGCCAGTTGATTTGATCCTGCAATCAACAAGAAAATATGCAAGGAATATTAGTAAACGATACACAATCGGCCATAGGGCCGATTTCATATCGTATGTGACCTAGCCGATGCAATAGAGCATGAATCGGCTCTTAGGTATATGAATAAGCATGAAAATAACCCTAATACTAGTATATCGGCTGTAGATATCAATATTATGTAATTAACAGATCAATATTGCTTTAGAAATAAACAATTGGTATAGATTGGACTGAGCCGAGACAGTATAAATTGTTTAAGTCTATCACAACATGAAATAATGATCACATAAGACTAATGTCATAGCCGATATCTAGATCTAATTGAATATCGGTCATAAATCCGATATGATCTCATGATAAAGCATTAAGGACTGAATATAAAACATTGAGCAAAGCATAAAACCATGTTAAATATTCTAAATAGATAAGATCGGCTGAAACCCCGATACTATCCTTATTGACAATCGTAAAGCATGTTATAAATCATGATTCTAAGATAACTTAATAGGTTGGACCGGACCAATGCAGCATTAAGTATAAAAGAAACATGACATGTAACAAGCCAATAACATCAAATCAGGATGGTAGATACATCATATAACATGAATCAATAAAGTAAACTAGCCGATATCGCCAAAACCCTAAAACGGATCTAGCCGATATAAGAAATAACATTATTGATCTAAGCTATATGGTATATATGATAACTGCGGAACTTGCAAGATAGAATTAGAGTGTTATAAAGATGTAAGCACTAATCCCAATGATGCAAATTGTCATGACAAGATGTACCTTCTCACCGAAGATCAAATTGATGCAGCACGACTCGAGAGCACAAGCTTGTCGAAAATAGGAAACAAAGGTGGCGATGCACCAAGATTGATTGAACGTCTGTTGTTATTATTTACAAGACCTCGGGATCATATTTATACCCGAAAATACAAACATTGTCCACTACGGACACGACTCATATTAACCTAATACAAACCCAACTAACGAACAAGTCTCTTAGGCGGACCCTTACCGAGAATATCTATAAGAGAATTACATAAAATATCCTAATTAATAGATACAGTTGCCTCCTCAGGACTCTATCCGTGCATGGCGATCCATATGAAACACGTTAACATAACCCGATGACATGTACCGAGTCATATTACCAACATCGGTACCATCGGCTAACCTTGTCCAGCTCTGACTCTGCCGATCTAGTTCACAGCCGATTCAAACTTCAGCCAATGCGCACTCTGTTTCCGATATCCTTGCATATTTTCAAATCCGCTTCAGACTATGTCGTGTCTCTGATCCTTGTAGATTAGATTTGCTTACCAAATTTCATTGTCAACACAAGGTGTCCGTCGCGTGATTTCATCAATGGGGTACGATGGCTCGTTGTGAGCTGGCCCTGCTGCAGCTTCTAACCCTGTTCTCCTACTTGCCCTGTAGAAGCACAGCTGCTAAGATTGCCTGAGGGGCTCACCATGACTGGAGGGAAAGACGGCTGCACCGTCTGCTTGCTCTGTCGTTCCTCTAGGTGTTGGTCCACCCGTCGTTCCACCTCCTCTTGCATCCTTATGTCCTACAGGGCAACCCTCTCCTCGAGATATCTTAATTTCACCCTGATATCCCTCTTGCTCCTCATGCGACTCCTGTAAGTGTGGCTATCTTCTTGAAATCCATATTTCCAAGCAACCACGCCTTTTCCTCACGTTCGTCCTGGATGTTCGGGATTCTGTAGTGCGAGCATAAGCTCGTCCTTCTCTCTGACAGGCTTGATTGTTCCTTGAGCAAATGCGAATTGCCTCGCCGAATACAAGGGAGCGATCAGTGGGATCGAGCGTTCCACCGTGAGCATAGTACCAATTTTTGGAACGTTCAGGCTTGTTCATTGTGGCCAGCTCAATACCCTTTCCTATCAACCCGGCTTCCAGTTTATCCCACTTAGGGATTGCCTTCTTATAGCCACTGACCCTAGCCGGTGATGGTACTCCTTCATAGCGGCATTGGCTTTATTCTTTTCTATCTGCGCTTGCCCACGCTGGGTGGTCTTGTATGTGACAATGATCCCTCGGCTTGGTTAATTTGTCGAAATCAGGTGTTAGACCCTTCATGACGTATTTCTTGTACAGATCTGACTTGTAGTTCTGGAACTGTTCAGCCATTTTCTTCAGAGTCCATCCTTTCAATCTTGGCTGATCTGCCTCAGGGACTGTGAAGGTCTCGAGCATGGTGGTCCTTTTTAAATAGTTTAAAATTGCTAGTATATTTCGATAATCATATATAATTAACATACAAACAGAGGGACCTTCCTACTACATACTTGCTTGAGTACATGATGCTCCATTGCTCCTCGGTGCAAAGACTTGTACTTTCTTGCAAGAAGCTGCTCTGAACATTAGTGCAGAAATGGAGAGTGAAAAAGGACGCATCGTCCCCCAGCAGGTAATCAGGACTCCAATATGGTAAAAAAGTACAGTGTCAATGCAGAGTACGACATAAATTACGGACTTCAATGAAGTTCTCTTTATAATGCAAAGTGCAAACAAGAAGTTCATCTCGAAGAAAACAAGGTACAATGAGCAAAGTTTTGCAAAGGATAGCATCCTCAGAGTATCAGTAAAAAACACAAACATTGCATGACCTTCAATACATTACAAATAATTTATATCGTCCATACAACAACCGAGATCACTGTTTTCCTCACGTATTTTCTCGTCACTAATGTTCCTTTGCTATGATTGTTGCATGAGTAAGGGGTGTCCTCCTTTGATAGGAGGATGCTCAGGTCAACTGTCACCACGAACGGAGGTTGCCCGTCAAACTCATCATAATCTTCGACAGTTTTTTCCTCGACTCCGCCGATTTTCCTTTTGCCTAGGAGAACCACGCGGCACTTTGGCTCGCCGGATCCTTTACCCTTCTTTGGTTAGCTAGACATGTCATTCACGTAGAAAACATAGGACGAATGGTTCGTCTGAGTATCCAACCGTGGTTAGGTCAACCGTTGTCATCCCGCTGTCATCAATCATCACTCCTCCACCAGTCAGCCTAAACCATTAGCACCGAAACAGAGGGACCTTCAGGGGTCCATAGTTTAGTTCTCATATGTCCTTGATGACACCGTACTACGTGCTAGTTGGACCATCGTATCTCATGGCATCGATACGAATAGTACTGTTTTGGTTTGTGCTCTTTCTGTCTTGGGCTCTTGTGTAAAATGTTTACCCATTGATTTCATATTCTTGGAATGTCGATATTGAGCAAGATAGCCCCTTGGCCAAGAAGGATAGTTGTCAGTCAATCATCTCGTTACCCATTAGATCTTGTCATAGCCAAGCGGGGAAAGTATCAATGTGATGGAGTGTAATCTAGGCATCGGACTTACCAATGTTTTTTGAGTGAACAATCGTCAGGTGCTCCTCGATGCAAAGAACCACCAATGAAGATTGTTACAAAACCGTGAAATGTGCTTTATGGAATAAATCTTTGTCCACAGTTATTATTGCTTACCTTCCAAGAGTCCCCTTTCCCCGATTGGACGAAGGTCTTCAATAAATTCTATGCAGAACTCAATGACCTCCTCTGTTCCATAACCCTTGGCGGTGCTTGCTTCCGGACGAGAACGGTCACGAATGTATTTCTTTAGAACGTCCATGTACCTCTCGAAAGAAAACATGTTGTGTAGGTACACAGGACCGAGAATATCGATCTCTTTCACAAGGTGACATATAAGATTAAAGAATGACGGTGGAAAGATAATCTCAAAGCTGACAAGACATTGGACCACATCATCTTGAAGGGCTATTAAACTATCTGGATCGATGATCTTTCCCGAAACCGCGTTCATGAAAGCACAAAGCTTTGTTATTCTTCCCCGGATATTATCAAGAAGGATACCATGAATTATAACAGGAATTAGTTGTGTCATCAACACGTGACAGTCACGAAACTTTAGGTTTGTGAACTTCTTCTCCTTCATGCTTATTATTCTCTTTATATTCGAGGAGTATTCAGACGATACCTTGATGTGCTCCAGGCATTCAAACATACTTTCCTTCTCTTCCTTGCTTAGGGAGTATCTTCCTGGACTCAAGTAATAGCTTCCTTTATCCGTCGGTTCCGGGTGAAGGTCCTCGCGTTGTTGTATATGCTTGAGATCATTACGTACTATAGGTTTGCTGCTAGGTCCCTTTCCAAATACTACTTTAAGATCTTTCACCATAGTAAACACGGCTTTTCCGTTACTATGTTTAGGCTTAGTATGGTGATCTGCCCTCTGTTCAAAATGCTTGCCTTTCTTCAACAGGGTGGCTTGCAACAAGAAATCGATGATGAACCATTTACACAATCTTCCTACAATATTTTAGATACATACTTTCAGTTTCATCCATACAGTGGGTGCAAGCCTTGTACCCCTTGTTTGACTGTCTGGATTGGTTGCTAAGTGTAGGCCAATCGTTAGTGGTAACGAACAGCAATGCCCGTAGGTGAAATTGCTCCTGTTTGTCCTTATCCAACACGGGGACACCTTCTTTCTTCCACAACAGAACTAGATCTTCAACCAATGGTATTAGGTACACATCAATATTGTTACCAGGTTGCTTTGGGCCTTGAATAATAATTGGCATCACGATGTACTTCCTCTTCATGCATATCCAAGGGGGGAGGCTGTAGATACACATGGTCACAGGCCAAGTGCTATGGCTGCTGCTCATCTCTCCAAATGGATTCATGCCATCCGTACTTAAACCAAACCTTACGTTTAGGGCAACCTCTCGAAAGTCTGGAAATGTTCTGTCGATGTTTCACCGCTACGACCCACCAGCGGGGTATCTCAACATCCTGTCTTATGGACGTTATTCTACGTGCCAGTGCATCATTCTAGCATGCCCTTTGTTCCTGAACAAACGCCTCAGCCATGGTATTATAGGGAAATACCACATCACGTTCGCATGAACTCTGTTCTTCGAAGGTTGTCCGTCAACTTCACCTGGATCATCTCGTCTAATCTTGTATCATAGTGCTTTACAAACCGGGCATGCTTCTAGGTACTCGCACTCCTCAACACGATAAAGGATACAATCGTTCGGACATGCGTGTATCTTCCGTACTTCCAGACCTAGAGTGCGGACTACCTTGTTAGCTTCGTACATTGTTTTGGGTAATTCATTTCCCTCTAGAAGAATATTCTTTTTCGAGTTTCAGTAACTCGCTAAATGCCTTGTCACTCACACCATTTTGACCATCCATTGCAAGAATTCTAGCATCGTACCCAACTTTTTGTGCTCCTGTTCACAACTTGGGTACAACGAAGTTTTCTGGTCCTCTAACATATGGTCCAATTTCTGGACCTCCTTCTCACTTTCACAGCCATCCTTTACATTCCGCAACATCTGAGCAAGATCATCTGCAGCGTGGTTATCCTCAACAGCTCCATCCGCCTCGCCTGCTGTATTTCCTTCAAATCCACCGTATTGATGAGCCCAGTCCAGAATATTCTCGTCTTCTACTTCATCTTCTTCTATTGTAACCCCTAGCTCTCCTTGTGAGGTCCAATAATGATATCTAGGCATGAATCCAGACTCAAACAAGTGCGCATGAATAGTTCTTGATGTAGAACACTCCTTCTGGTTACTTCACTTTTTGCATGGACAACACATGAAACCCATATGCTTGTTGGCATTGGCCACATTCAAAAAATAATGCACGCCTTCAATAAACTCTTTCGACCGTCGGTCCGCGGTGTATATCCATTGCCAATCCATCTATATATCAAATAATCCAATGTTACTAATAAAATCCACAAAATTGAAACTAATTAAATAATCATATAATAATTTAAAACATCATAATTAAAAGTTAAACTAATTTCTACAAAATAGCTACAAAGATGGCGACGAGAAGGAAGTGAAGTTTACAATTATTTTTAAATTTTTATTAAAGTACTAAACATATTTTTTATTGTACTTAATTATTACTAGCTATATTACATATTTTTCAATTACCTTAGTTTTCTACTCTTTTTTATAAATAATCATACAATAGTCCCACATATTATTCTTTTTTTCATTCTTTGTAAAGTTGTAAACATATCAAAAATTTCGGCAGCACCTCCCTTCGTCCTCCTCCTCTTGGCAGCAATGGCTCGGGCTAGAGGAGGAAAAGAAGTACAAAAAGGTAGATCACTTTCGTCCCGGTTGGTGTCTGACACGGTCAGAAAAGGTGTGAACCGGGACTAAAAATGAACTTTCTTTAGTCCTGGTTCCTGTTCGAACCGGTACTATTGCGGTTTTTGTGAACCCCATCAAATATCAGTTCTCCAGTAGTGATAATACTTGGGATTATGTGTCACGTGTCAAATTCCCTGTGATTTTATACAACTTGGATCATATAATAGGTGAGGTTTTATGAAATTTACTCTGATTACAATATTCTTACATCACGGGATGCACATGAATTTATTGTGAGAAAATATTTCCAAAAGGTAACACTGATAAATTATTTTCATATTATTTATGTCCACTGAACGGTGCGATTATTTAAATAAAAAACTATTTTTAATATTTAATTCATTCCTTTGAAATCAGTGTTTCAACTTTCAGATATTTAGTTCATTTGCCCTCAAATAATAGACATACATTCAATTTCTATCATCATTCATCATCTATCATCCAAGAAGAAAACTATAAAGATCTAGATTTTTCTAATTAAGATTCAGATTTTTCCTCGGTTCTTTTTTTATTAAGATTCAGATTTTTCCTCAACTCTGTTGTTTTGTAATTGAGATTCAGTTTTTTTTCTCAGTTTCCGTTGTTATCATGTTTTTCAAACTACTAAACATCGCGTGCGAAAACTTTCTATATGAAAGTTGCTTTAAAATAGTCAAATATATCTATTTGTCAATTTAATAATAATTAAAACTTAATTAGTTATATATTAATGGCTTTCTCGTTTTACGTGCGCTAAATTAATCTTTATCTTCGCGAGTTTCAAACAACACCTTGTAAGGGCTTAGCATAAAACCAGTATTAGAAATTTTATCTTTGGGTTCGATATCAGAATAATGCAAGTGATGGTCTGTTTGTACCATATTGCATCCTCTTTGTTCTCTTTTCATCATTTTATTGTATATTCTTCGGTACATTTCAACGACATGCAGTAAAGTGTGGTAGCAATGATGCAGCCAAGACGGTCGCCGCTGCTGCAGCCATCGAGAATCAGACGGAGCTGATTGACTGACGGACACGGCTACAGTGGAGCTGACCTCCCTCTGGACGGCGACGAGCTCCCATCAGAGCACCGCCATGAAGAGATGGTTGAGAAATGGTTCGAAGAGATGGTGATAGAGCATTCTCGGATGCCTCCTAGTCCTAAAATACTAGTGCGCTGACGGTCCAGGTGCAAAACTACATGTACTGCATTTGCGTCACCGGAGAAGGTTTGAATTGGATCTATTTTAACATATGTTCAGGACGTGCCTCCTCTCTCTCCATGCTCCGATGAAGTCTTTCGGAAAGCAGTGCGTTGGCTAAATTCTGTTCCAACATATGCAGATCTACATTTCATTTAGTTTAGTTAAACAACCACTACATATACCAGCCATCTAAGTTATTATTTCTGTTGCATTTGTGATAACTAGTGTGAAGAGGACACTACTACAGAAAGACACATACATGTCAGCACTATAGGTGCTGAAACAACTAAAACCGGCACCTATAGTGTTTTTCCCACCTCCACAAGTTGAAGATAAAAAAACCGGTACCTTTAAACGACTATAGGTACAGGCTCTAGAAAAAACCGATACCTATACTGTAGGTGTCAGTTTTTTCAAAACAACCAGCACCTATATATATTAAACAACCACTATAGATGTCAAGCTAATTAAAAACCGACACCTAAAACCGAGCCGAGCCGAGCAGGTGTAACGCGCACAGGGCACAGAGTGGATTTGGACACCGAGGGGGCAAGTAGATAAGTTCAGCCCCTCGTCTCGCCCATCTATCTCTCTCTCGCCATCTCTCTCCAGCTCTTCTTCCTCTCCGTTCCCTCTCTCCCTCTCCTCCCCACCCCCGTCCCCCTCTCATCTCCCTTGCCATCACCGGATCCGGCAGAGGCGATGGCATCGGCGGCTCCCACCGGCCGATGCCGGTTTTTTAGAAAAAAAGATACCTATACTGTAGGTGTGAATTTTTTCAAAACAACCGGCACCTATATATATATTAAACAACCACTATAGGTGCCAGCTAATTAAAAACTGACACCTAAAATCGAGCCGAGCCGTGCCGAGCTGATGTAACGCGCACAAGGCACCGAGTGGATTTGGACACCGAGGAGGCGAGTTGTCACACCCTAAAAATCTCTAAATTATAAATTGTTATCTAAATAGAATCAGTAGAAATGATTTTAAAAGCATAGAGGAAATGATCTAATTTTAAGTTAATAAATTCCAATATAAAAGTGGGCTAGATAAAATTTTAATAAATACTTCTCTTGTTTCAATTATTCCTAGATTTTCTAGGATTTATTTGAGCCAAGAAAGTATTTTTTATCAATGGAATTGGATTTCATGCATCACTTAAAAAGAAAAAAAAGGTTAAACCTCTCTCTTTTGGTTTTGGGACAAAAGCCCATTTTCTTTTCCCCCTCCCCTCCACCCTTCGGCCTGTGCGCTGCAGCCCAGCCAGCCCACCAGGCTGAGCCGCCCCTTCTCTCTCTCTAGCGCTGGCAGGTGGGGACCTCCTGTCACGGCTGTCTTCTTCCTCGCGCCGCCTGCAGCCGAGCCGACTCCGAGCACCACAAGCCACCGCCCCTTCCAAATATCATCGTTTCTTGCCCGATTTGAACAAATGGATAGAGGGAAAATGATCCCCTTGATCTCCTCTATCTCTTCTCTATAGAAAGTTAGCCTAATTCGTTTGGAAATCACCGGATTCGAGATCTATTCGGACTCGTTTTTTTTCTCCTTTAACCCTAGAACTTCCATCCCCGATGCCGGCTGCCTTGGGCCTAGCCGCCGCCCCTACCCCTATAAAACGGACCCTCCTAGACCTCCTCTTTCCGCCACTGCCTTTGCCCCAACATCTCGTCGACCGTGGTGCCCTAGCCACTGCTGCCTGTGCGTCGCCGCCACTGAGAGAAGTTCAGCCGCGCGCTGCCATCCTTCCTGTCGCCGCAGTCGCCCGGGAAGACCACCGTTGGGTTCGCAGCAAGGAGAGGAAGCCCGACCACCCACTCGTCTCCGCCGAAAGCCATCGGAAAGTCGCCACCACCGCCGACCCGAGCCACTATTGCTGCCTGTTCGTCGCCGGCCGTTTTCTGTTTTAGGTGAAAATTTGGTTAAACTTCGGAAATTCATAACTAAATCATCGTAACTCGAATTCAAGTGATTCAAGTTGCTAAATTCATCTAAAATCGAGATCTACATGTTAAAAATATCCACGTGTACTGTTTATGCTTGTTTTTGTACTGTTTTGTTGATTTTGTTCATTCGCTTTAGTTTCCGATGTTCCGGAGGAGAGCGTTTACGTGGAGGAAGGTTCAGAAGTGTTTCAAGAAGCTCAAGGCAAGTCACCCAGATCCTAAATACCCTTTGAGCATGTTGATCCCATTTAAAGCTATTTGTTTTTATTCAACTACAGCATTTATTTTTGAATGTCATCGGGTGGGAACAACCCATTGTCTTCGCTAAAGCCTCTTTGTTTTGATTACCTTTACTTTGTCACTTGGTTAATAATTCGATTAGCTAGAGCATTATATGGTTTTAGCTAAATTAATTAGGATGCTTAGTCATGCTTAGAGACACTAGTTCACATGAATGGGGTAATTAATGCTTCACCATTATTTGATGATGGATTAATCGTAGATTATGATGGTTAATCATGATAGGGTGATTAATAAATATGCCAACTAAAACATGATAATGGTGGGTTGTGAGCACATGGTTTGGATGGTCGTGCTCATGACAGTTCACGAGTTTCGATTGTAAAACATTAACCGTGCCAACAATAAGCCAGCGTGGGCAACGACTTTACCCTTTGTGTAGTGAGGTTCATTGTGGGGCACCAGGTTGAGAAGTGGCGGAGATAAGCCCACGAGGGTCACTGGGGAGTCCATGCCTTGTTTTATAAGGGGGTGATTATGATCCAGGAATGGTGCACTGCTTTGAATTGCATTATGCAGAGGGTAATGTCACAATCTCTATTCGGGTACTTGCTACATATCGCGACGCATGGTTGACATGATGTTGAGGTTGTGTCGTGGGTACAGTGGTATGCCTCTGGCCAGAGTAGAACTATTAGAATAGCCGTGCGCGCGGTCATGGGCGGGTCTAACAATGTCTTTCGTGATTAGTCTCACACTTCTCACCATAATAAATGATTATGTAATTGGTAATAATTTGTTTAGCTCCTGGTTTGGAATGGCATATTCCTGGTTTGGAGATATGACTGTACAGCCGGGAATGGTTGTTCAGAATGGTTGGACCTGTGCGACGGGTGTGTTGCATAGCGTTGGATTAATATTGTTTAACTAAATACTTTACTATTTTGCTAAATTCTGTAGTATTTATTAAATGCCATTTACGTAAATGAGACTATATTATGCCATCCTTTGTTATCCATTGCACTTGCATTTTTGCTGCGTGGCTTGCTCAGTATACCATATACTCACCTTGCAATCATTCATCAGAGGAGGAGTTCTACAGTGATGCTGAAGGTGTGGAGGATTAGGCGTAGCTCTGGTCAAGCTGCTTGTGGATTGGAGTCACCTGCGTTATTTATTTTATATTCCGCTGCTTAGATCTTTATTGTTTGAGAGGAACTATCTACCTCTGTAATGACATTACATTCGTCTATTAATTAGATAAATATTGCACTCGATTATCAATTTGTTATTATGTGCCTCGGCTGATTTCTCGAAGAGGGTTTACACACATGTAAGCGTTAGGAGTTTTGGATAGAAATTTCGGGCATGACAAGTTGGTATCAGAGACTCCTTGACCCTAGGTTATGCCAAATGGTTACCCATAGAAGCCCTCTAAAAATATTGAAAAAATAGAACTGTTCTCCTCTCTTTCTCTTTTAATTAAACCAAGCTAATGGCACATGCAGATTATAGTATCTTTAATTATTCTCATTCAAAATTTATTTATTATTCCTGTGTTGTTAGTACTGTACATCTATTACTGTACTAATGGCCCATTTACCAGCAATAGTTTTACAACATCATTTTTATTATGTTGCAATTAGTATGCTGGTTTTATAACCCTCATTTCTTTTATTTTGAAAATCTGTCCTTCAAAAGTGCAAAAGTTTATAATCCTGTTTCAACTTTCTCATCTTATCTGCAAGGCTAGTTTACTTTATTTATATTTCGCTTTGATTTTCTAACTCTATTTAAATTAATCCAAAAACTTGTGTTATTAATTGGATAAATGTCTTAACTCTCTCCTTTCATTTGTCTTTAGATGCCGCTTTTCAAGCCTGAATACTTGTTCGGTTTTGAGGGTTTTGTTCAGGAGCTGCGTACAATGTCCTTTGCCATAGGATTCGGGACTGCCCCTCTGTATACCCAGATTCCCCATGATCGTGATGAAGAGAAGTGCCGCGTCAAGGTCACCTTGAACAGTGATCGTGAAGATATCCCATCGGTAATGTTTGAAGCTGGAGGGAAAAGTTATCCTCATGCTTATCAGGAGGTGGCAAGGATCGCCATAGGAGAGCTTCGCGACCGCTACGATGAGCAGTTGGCTGACACGGAGTATCGCTACCATCCCCGTCAGCCCTAGGGAAGTGACCGTGCCAACTACGTTCATCCTGAAGGACTTGAGAATGATGCTACCACAAGACATTTGGTCGTGATGCTTTGGGCCATGGATGAGACCCGCGCTGACATCGTGTTGGCTGCTCAAGCTCGTGAAGACCGGAACCGTGGCAAGATATGTAAGCTGCAGGACAAGGTTGATCGTCTGGAAAAGGAACTGGCGGAATGGAAGGGAGTAGCGCCACCCCAGAAGGCCAGGGTTCGTCTTACGGCAAGGAAGAGAGCCCTTTTTGTTCCCCGCTACCAGCTGGCGCCCAAGGTTCGTGTGGTGGCAAGAGAAGCTGTCCCAGTCCAAGCGGATCCTCCGGTCATCATTCTGAGTGATGATGAGGAAGAAGACCAGGAACACACTCATTCAGAGGTAGAGTGGGGTGCTACTCAAGATGACGAGGATGAGCCGAACGAGCCTTCAGTCAACTCCGATGCCAGGAAGACCTAAACGTTTTGATTAAGTCGTTGCCTTAGTTCGTTGTGTTAGTTTGCTTGCTTAAGTTTGATTGTGTGTGTGGGTCTTGCATGTGGTTTACATCGTTGGTGGGATGTATTTGCTTGCTTTTGAGTGTTAGGAAGTTGGTGAGTTAAGTGGTGTGAGAGTCTTCAGTTATATGTAATAATGAAAACTCAGTTCAGATCAATAAAAGTCAAGAAGAAATTAGTTCCATGTCCTAAGTGGTTTTTCCCCCTTGCTTCCCTCCTTATGCTCTTACTCTGCCAGATGGAGAACACTCGCAGCAATGGAAATGGGCCCAACAACAACAACTACAATGGCGAGAATCCCACACTTGCCCAAGTCCTTACTCAACAAGCTCAACTTATGAACATGATGATGCAACAACTCCAGAACCTAGGGAACAATCATGCTCCTCCCCAGAACAAGTTAGCAGAATTTTTTCGTGTGAGGCCGCCCACTTTTTCCAGTAGTACCAATCCGGTTGAGGCTAGTGATTGGCTGCACGCCATAGAAAAGAAGTTGGACCTGCTTCAGTGCACTGACCAAGAAAAAGTCTCCTTTGCTTCGCATCAGCTTCATGGCCCTGCCTCTGAGTGGTGGGATCATTTCCGTCTCAACAGAGTTACTCCTGAACCAATCACTTGGCTTAAGTTTACTGCTGCTTTCAAGAAGACTAATGTACCATCGGGAGTGGTATCTCTCAAGGAGTTCAGGGCGCTCACTCAGGGATCTCGTTCCGTCACCGAGTATCTACATGAGTTCAATCGTTTGGCCCGTTATGCTCCAGAGGATGTCCACACTGACGAAGAGCGTCAAGAGAAGTTCCTGGAAGGACTGAATGATGAGCTATCTTACCCACTGATGACTGGGGATTATTCTGACTTCCAGAAGTTGGTGGATAAGGCCATTCGCCAGGAAGATAAGTACAACCGTATGGAGAAGAAGAAACGCAGTATTGCTCACTTCAAGGCTCGGCAAGGGAATAGTCAGAGGCCACGTCTTACTATGGGACCTCAGGCAGCACCACCAGGAGGATCTTCATCGGTTGTTCGCCCACAGCGCCAGTTCTACAACAACAATGTTGGCAATAACAACCGTAACCAAGCTCCACGTCCTACTGCAACCCCAGTCCAGCACCAGAATATCAGGAGGGAGCAAGGAAACAAGCCAGTAGTGTGCTTCAACTGTGGCGAACCAGGTCATTATTCTAACAAGTGTCCGAAAGCTCGACGTGTGAAGATTGTTCCTGTGCAGAATAACTCCACAGCACCAGCATCAAAGGCTCGTGTCAACTATGTTGCTGTTGCAGAAGCCCAGGGTGCTGCAGATGTGATTTTGGGTACGTTCCCTGTTAACTCAGTTCCTACAACAGTGCTTTTAGATTCTGGTGCTACACATCCTTTTTGTCTATGAGTTTTTCGGGAAATCATGGGATGGAAATAGAATATCATAGAAGTCCTTTGATGGTTAGTACTCCCTGTAATCAAGCCCTCTCATCACAATGTAGCCCATCTGTCAGAATAGAGATTCAAGGTGTTCCATTTCTGGCCAACCTTCTTTTGTTAGAGTCCAAAGACCTTGATGTCATCCTAGGGATGGACTGGTTAGCTAGATATAAAGGTGTGATAGACTGTGCCAATAGAAAGGTAACTCTCACCAGCAATGATGGACAAGTTGTAACTATTCACGCTTTGCCTTCCGAACCTTTAAGGTCGAGCTGGAACCAAATAACTTTGCAGGAGATTCCCATAGTACGGGACTATCCTGAGGTGTTCCCGGATGATTTACCTGGTATGCCACCTAAGAGAGATATAGAATTCACAATAGATCTGGTACGAGGGACAACCCCAATTCATAAGAGGCCTTACTAAATGGCAGCCAATGAATTAGCAGAGGTGAAGAGACAAATAGATGATCTGCTTCAGAAAGGATACATTAGACCAAGCTTGTCTCCATGGGGAGCTCCGGTCATTTTTGTGGAAAAGAAGGATCATACTCAGAGGATGTGTGTGGATTATCGTTCATTGAATGATGCGACCATCAAGAATAAGTACCCTCTGCCTAAAATTGATGATTTGTTTGACCAGCTTAAAGGTGCCACCGTTTTCTCCAAGATCGACCTTCGATCAGGGTATCATCAGTTGAGGATCAAAGAGGAAGATATACCTAAGACGGCCTTTACCACTCGGTATGGGTTGTTTGAATGTACTGTTATGTCTTTCGGACTTACCAATGCCCCTGCTTTCCTCATGAACTTGATAAATAAGGTGTTTATGGAATATCTGGACAAGTTTGTGGTGGTCTTCATTGATGACATTCTCATCTACTCCCGAACCATAGAAGAGCATGAAGAACATCTCCGCCTTGCACTAGAGAAGCTACGAGAACATCAGCTGTATGCCAAGTTTAGCAAATGTGAATTTTGGCTGTCTGAAGTAGAGTTTCTTGGGCACGTCATTTCAGCCGGTGGAGTTGCCGTTGATCCTAGTAATGTGGAATCCGTAACTAATTGGAAACAACCAAAGACAGTTTCAGAGATTCGTAGTTTTCTGGGTCTTGCAGGCTACTACCAGAGGTTCATAGAGAATTTCTCCAAGATTGCTAAGCCAATGACTCGTCTGCTTCAGAAGGACGTGAGGTACAAGTGGTCAGAAGAATGTGAGCAGAGTTTCCAAGAGTTGAAAAACCGCCTTATATCAGCACCCATTTTGATCTTGCCTTATCCAAAGAAGGGTTTTCAAGTGTACTGTGATGCATCTAAGCTTGGGTTAGGTTGTGTTTTGATGCAAGATGGGAAGGTGGTTGCCTATGCATCTTGTCAGTTACGCCCCCATGAGAAAAATTACTCTACCCATGATCTTGAGTTAGCTGCAGTGGTTCATGCCTTGAAGATTTGGCGTCACTACCTCTTTGGTACTCGTACGGAGGTGTACACGGATCACAAGAGCTTGAAGTATATATTTACCCAACCGGATCTGAATATGTGACAGCGGAGATGCTTGGAACTAATCAAGGATTATGACATGGGAATACATTATCACCCGGGGAACGCTAATGTTGTAGCAGATGCCCTCAGCAGGAAAGGCTATTGCCATGCCACAGAAGGACGACAGTTGCCGAGGGAGTTATGCAAGGAATTTGAGAGACTGAATTTGGGAATCGTCAATAGAGGTTTTGTTGCAGCTTTAGAAGTGAAGCCCACTCTCATAGATCATGTTAGAGAAGCTTAAATCAACGACTCTGATATACAAGAAATCAAGAAGAATATGAGGAGAGGAAAGGCCATCGGTTACTTAGAAGATGAGCAAGGAACTGTGTGGTTGGGTGAAACAATTTGTGTCCCTGACAACAAAGAATTAAAAGATACAATCCTGAAGGAAGCTCACGACACTCTATACTCCATTCACCCTGGTAGTACCAAGATGTACCAAGATCTCAGGGAGAAGTTTTGGTGGGCAAGTATGAAGCGCGAGATAGCAGAGTATGTAGCTGTGTGTGATGTATGTCAACGAGTCAAGGCAGAACATCAGAAACCCGCAGGTTTTCTGCAACCCTTGAAGATACCAGAATGGAAGTGGGAGGAAATTGGGATGGATTTCATCATTGGTCTGCCCAGAACATCGTCTGGCCATGATTCTATTTGGGTGATAGTTGACAGGCTTACCAAAGTTGCTCATTTCATCCCTGTGAGAACAACATATTCCGAAAATCGTTTGGCGGAATTGTATATGGCAAGGATTGTGTGTTTACATGGTGTTCCTAAAAAAATAGTATCCGATCGTGGTAGCTAGTTTACTTCAAAGTTCTGGCAGAAGCTTCAGGAAGAGTTGGGTTCTAAGCTGAATTTCAGTACAGCATATCGTCCGTAGACAGACGGACAAACTGAAAGGGTGAAATAGATTTTGGAAGATATGTTGAGAGCTTGTGTTTTAGACTTCAGTGGAAGTTAGGATAAGAATTTGCCTTACGCAGAATTCTCATACAGCAACAGTTACCAAGCTAGTCTTCAAATGGCACCTTATGAAGCATTGTATGGTCGGAAGTGCTGTACTCCACTTTTGTGGGATCAAACGGGGGAACGTCAGGTTTTTGGAACTGATATTCCTAGGGAAGCAGAAGAGAAAGTAAAGATCATTCAAGAAAGATTGCGTATAGCCCAGTCTCGTCATAAGAGCTATGCTGACAATCGTTGCAGGGATTTGAGTTTCGAGGAAGGGGATCATGTGTATCTTCGTGTCACGCCTCTTCAGGGAGTTCATCGTTTTCACACCAAAGGGATATTTGTGCCATGGTTTGTGGGACCTTATAAGATTGTCAGTAGAAGAGGAGAGGCCGCTTATCAGTTGGAGTTACCTCAGTCTTTGGCAGGTGTTCATAATGTGTTCCATGTGTCGCAGCTGAAAAAGTGTTTAAGGGTACCCACTGAAGAAGCTAATCCTGAGTAGATAGAAATCCATGAGGATCTGACCTATATCGAGAAACCAATTCGTATCTTGGAGACAAATGAGAGAAGAACCAGGAATCGAGTTATTCGTTTCTGCAAGGTCCAATGGAGTAACCACTCGGAAGAAGAAGCTACCTAGGAACGAGAAGATGAATTAAAGTCAGCTCACCCGCATCTTTTCGCCTGCACTTCCGAATCGCGTTGACGAGATTATGTTTAAGGGGGGTAGGTTGGCACACCCTAAGAATCTCTAAATTATAAATTGTTGTCTAAATGGAATCAGTAGAAATGATTTTAAAAGACTAGAATAAAAGATATAATTTTAAGTTAATAAATTCCAATATAAAAGTGGGCGAGATAAAATTTTAATAAATACTTCTCTTGTTTCAATTATCCCTATATTTTTCTGGGATTTATTTGAGTCAATAAAGTATTTTTTTATCAATGGAATTGCATTTCATGCATCACTTAAAAAGAAAAAAAGGGTTAAACTTCTCTCTTTTGGTTTTGGGCCAAAAGCCCATTTTCTTTTCCCCCACCCCTCCTCCCTTCGGCCTGTGCGCTGCAGCCCAGCCATTCCACCAGGCTGAGCCGCCCCTTCTCTCTCTATCTCTAGCGCTGGCAGGCGGGGACCTCCTATCAGGGCTGTCTTCTTCCTCGCGCCACCTGCAGCCGAGCCGACTCCGAGCACCACAAGCCGCCGCCCCCTTCCAAATTTCATCATTTCTTGCCCGATTTGATCAAATTGATAGAGGGGAAATGATCCCCTTGATTTCCTCTATCTCTTCTCTATAGAAAGCTTAGCTTAATTCGTTTGGAAATCACCGGATTCGAGATCGATTCGGACTCGTTTTTTTCTCCTTTAACCCTAGAACTTCCATCCCCGATGCCGGCTGCCTTGGGCCTAGCCGCCTCCCCTGCCCCTATAAAATGGACCCCCCTGGACCTCCTCTTTCCACCACTGCCTTCGCCCCAGCCTCTCATCGACCGTGGTGCCCAAGCCACTGCTGCCTGTGCGTCACCGCCACTGAGAGAAGTTCAGCCGCGCGCTGTCGTCGTTCCTGTCGCCGCAGTCGCCCGGGAAGACCACCGTTGAGTTCGCAGCAAGGAGAGGAAGCCCGGCCACCAACTCGTCTCCGCCGAAAGCCATCAGAAAGTCGCCACCACCGCCGACCTGAGCCACTATTGCTGCCTGTTCGTCGCCGGCCGTTTTCTGTTTTAGGTGAAAATTTGGTTAAACTAAATCATCGTAACTCGGATTCAAGTGGTTCAAGTTGCTAAATTCATCTAAAGTCGAGATCTACATGTTAAAAATATCCACGTGTACTGTTTATGCTTGTTTTTGTACTGTTTTGTTGATTTTGTTCATTCGCTTTAGTTTCCGATGTTCCGGAGGAGAGCGTTTACGTGGAGGAAGGTTTAGAAGTGTTTCAAGAAGCTCAAGGCAAGTCACCCAGATCCTAAATACCCTTTGAGCATGTTGATCCCATTTAAAGCTATTTGTTTTTATTCAACTACTGCATTTATTTTTGAATGTCATCCGGTGGGAACAACCCATTGTCTTTCCTAAAGCCCCTTTGTTTTGATTACCTTTACTTTGTAACTTGGTTAATAATTGGATTAGCTAGAGCATTATATGGTTTTAGCTAAATTAATTAGGATGCTTAGTCATGCTTAGAGACACTAGTTCACATGAATGGGGTAATTAATGCTTCACCATTATTTGATGATGGATTAATCGTAGATTATGATGGTTAATCATGATAGGGTGATTAATAAATATGCCAACTAAAACATGATAATGGTGGGTTGTGAGCACATGGTTTGGATGGTCGTGCTCATGACAGTTCACGAGTTTCGATTGTAAAACATTAACCGTGCCAACAATAAGCCAGCGTGGGCAACGGCTTTACCCTTTGTGTAGTGAGGTTCATTGTGGGGCACCACGTTGAGAAGTGGCGGAGATAAGCCCATGGGGGTCGCTGGGGAGTCCATGCCTTGTTTTATAAGGGGGGTGATTATGATCCAGGAATGGTGCACTACTTTCAATTGCATTATGCAGAGGGTAATGTCACAATCTCTATTCGGGTATTTGCTATGTATCGCGACGCATGGTTGACATGATGTTGAGGTTGTGTCTTATGGATACAGTGGTACGTCTCTGGCCAGAGTATAACTATTCGAATAGCCGTGCCCGCGGTCATGGGCGGGTCTAACAATGTCTTTCGTGATTAGTCTCACACTTCTCACCATAATAAATGATTCTGTAATTGGTAATAATTTGTTTAGCTCCTGGTTTGGAATGGCATATTCCTGGTTTGGAGATAGGACTGTACAGCCGGGAATGGTTGTTCAGAATGGTTGGGCCTGTGCAACGGGTGTGTTGCATAGCGTTGGATTAATATTGTTTAATTAAATACTTTACTGTTTTGCTAAATTCTATAGTATTTATTAAATGTCATTTACGCAAATGAGACTATATTATGCCATCCTTTGTTATCCATTGCACTTGCATATTTGCTGCGTAGCTTGCTGAGTATACCATATACTCACCTTGCAATCATTCATCAGAGGAGGAGTTCTACAGTGATGCTGAAGGTGTGGAGGATTAGGCGTAGCTCTGGTCAAGCTGCTTGTGGATTGGAGTCACCTGCGTTATTTATTTTCTATTCCGCTGCTTAGATCTTTATTGTTTGAGAGGAACTATCTACCTTTGTAATGACTTTACATTCGTCTATTAATTAGATAAATATTGCACTCGATTATCAATTTGTTATTGCGTGCCTCGGCTGATTCCTGGACGAGGGTTTACACACATGTAAGCGTTTGGAGTTTTGGATAGAAATTCCGGGCGTGACACGAGTAGATATGGTCAGCCCCTCATCTCGCCCGTCTATCTCTCCCTCGCCATATCTCTCCGGCTCTCCTTCCTCTCCGTTCCCTCTCTCCCTCTCCTCCCCACCCCCGTCCCCCTCTGATCTCCCTCGCCAGCACCGGATCCGGTAGAGGCGACGGCATCGGCGGCTCCCACGGGCTGGTGCCGGCGGTCCTCTACCCCCTCTCCCTCCCAATCCGCCCCAAGATTCTCCCGCGGCGGGTCCGATGGTGGCGATGGCGGTGGAGGTGGCTCCAGCTAGTGGATCTGGAGGAGGCAGCGGTGGTGGTGTTTCCGGCAGGCTGATCCGGGGGTGCTGTACCTCCTCCCCCTCCCCTCCAACCCCAAGCTTCTCCCGCGGCGGTGATAGTGGCATCGACGCTCCCGCGGGCGGATCCGGTGGAGGCGGCAACATTGGCATTTCCAGTGGGCAAATCCAGCGGTCCTCTACCCCTTCTAGCTCCATATCCACCCCAAGCTTCTCCCGCAGCGGCGGCGATGGCATTGGTGCTCTCGCGGGCAGATCCGGTGGAGGTGGCGGTAGTGGTGTTTCTGATAGGCGGATCTGGCAGTCCCCTATGTGCTCCCCCTCCCTCTCCGCCCCAAGCTTCTCCCGCGGTGGATTCAGTGGCGGCAGCTTCTCCCGTGGATCTAGCGGCGGCTCACGCAAGTGGATCCGACGGTGGCTGATTGATTGAATGTGTTGTTGTGATGAGTTGTTGTTGTTGTGTTGTTGAGATGTTGTTGTTGTGTTGTTGTGATAATGACCGTGGATTGATTTTGGATTGATTTTGTTTTGTGGATTGATTTTGAGGTGCTTTTGGGGGCAAAACGGGGGGAACGTGCTCGATGCATCGACTGCCGATGCATCGAGTCAAACTTTTTTTTTTGCATCCCAGGGACCTCAAAGGTGCCGGTTCCTAAACCGGCACTACTGAGGAGACTCAAAGGAGCCGCTATCTAGGTGTCGGTTGGGAAATCCAGCACTAATGTAGGGTTCCCATCCGCTATCTATTAGCATTTCTGTAGTAGTGGAAAAACAACGTGATTGACTTGTAATCGTACAAAAATGTTCAATATTTGGTTTTATTTAAATTTAGAACTTCCTGATGCATGAGGTACTGAACGGTACCAATTTTGATTTAATGTGTGATACCTCCTGGTGCATTCTCATGAACAGTAAACCAGCCATCTGTTTAACTCCGGACACGCACATTCAGAACTTGTTTGGTTGGGCCTCAAACCCAGCCCATCCACAGCTAGCACAATTTTCGACAGACTGTGATTTATGAGTATACAAATAAGGTCTTAACATGCTGCAACTTTCTCAACCTCTTTTCAAATAATTTGGTTCATATGGTTCTTATTTTTTATAGAACCATCTTTATCTTCTCTCGCACTTTGCCAAAATAGATCAGGGATGTCAAAACTTGACAAAACAACCACGATTGCTTATCTGCTGACCAACGTGCTAGTTTTGCTATGATAAATTCGTAAACCAATTAACTGAGGTTGCAATCACTCCGTATTTTTTGCGATAAAAGAGTCGGACATGCTCTTATCCGACGATATAGAGCTTAACACATTATTGGATGAGCTGGATTTAGTAAGTAGTAATATTAAATCCATTGAATCCGTGGATTTATTAGGTAGTAAGATACTGGCTATTTGGACTAGCCGAGGAGTGATCCTGACAAACTTCCATCAGAAACACATTGTTGTGTTCTCTGACGTCTCTTAACCCTAGTTGTGCTGTTGATGCTAGGAATACTGAGATTTCATTGCTCCGATTGCAGAAAATAAAAGATAACATCGACATGTCAACCCAAAAGCACTGTCAATTGAATAGTGCTACTAAAAATCCACTAAAAACATTCCTCATGGTTGGTAGCTAGCCTTCTTTTGGATTCTTGATGCAAGTATGGCCACGTGAGTTACCTTTGTCTCTGCCCATTTATAAGGACAGTATATTTTGCATGGGAGCTTGACCTAGCGTGGCTGAACTACACTACTTCGGAATTAGTCATTCGTAATTGGCCGGAACCCTCATCTGCGTCGGAAAAGTGTGTGGTCAGTGATTATTGGTTAGTGATGTGAAAATCTTATCTGTGTCAAGTGAGCAGCCGTCACTGATGATAAACATCTTTGATGGGCCCCAACTCCCAGCCTTCACCGATAGGTTTCCACCCCGTCACGGTCAAGTCATCGGTGATGGGCTCCAATTGCCACCCGACATAGTAGTTGCCGTCCCCTATGTCTGGAATCTTTTGGAGCCCTTCACGGACATGTCATCGCTAACGGTGTCCAATTGTAACCCAACAAAGATGTTGCCTGCATCTTTGTTGGAATCTTTTAGAACCCGTCACGGATGATCATCGGTGACAGATTAGGAATAACACCCAATAAAGATGTTTATGGTCGGTGCGGCTTTTTTTCGGCCCGACACCGATGAGATTTTTCACGAAAATAATAAATCTGTTTTATTGGTGTTGTGATAAAATAAGTCCGCTGCAAAATAATCCCAGCCCCAACAACCAGGATTTAATCCCAGCATTCACATCTCATATTTCACACCATTCATGGAGAACTCACGTTTCATAGTCACATACATTTCACATCCAACCCAACAAATTTTCAATTGTCGCATTCATCAATGTACCTTTTTCCTTACCAAATTGTTGAAGCCCTTTTTTTAATTACCACATTCATCAATGCATCTTCAAATGAGATCTCATCATTGATCACAACCTGTGAAACTAGTTACAATTTGAAAGAAGTGATGAATATATTACTATTACAAATGTTAACAAGCGCACAAAAATGAACATAAGCAAATAAAAGACATTTTCCAACTGAAAAAGTTACTTAATTATCTTTTTCACACATATATGGATACAACTTCTTCTAAGACGAAGGGAACCAATTCTTCTCTAATGTCCGTGAAGTTGAAGTCTGGAATGTTCGGAATAACATTCTGAAAGAGAGGCATGAAGTTAGGACATATCATAGGCAAACCAATTTTTTTCTAATATATTTTGGCCAAATTTATATATCCACGAACCTTGGGATCCAAGGAGGTCACCTTTCCAGTGAGAACCTTCATGTGATGACAGACGTGAAAACCGCAGGTTTTGTCGGATTGTTGTTTGCATTTGACGTCGTCATGGTGATAGAGATCGTGTTTACCTCGATGCCTACCCCCTTTCTACATATATTTGTCCCACGCCGCATTCAAATCCTCCTTGATAGAGGTGAAGTCATATTTGTCACTTATTCCGGAGTTAAGAAAGTATACCCTACTCCATTTTGGCACTATGCACAATAGAATCCAATGGAACCTGCAACATTGATATAATGGAAGTTATAAACCACACGTGTATAGTTGATGTAATTATTTCTAACGTATCGTACTCATTATTGATTGTGTGCTAATAAGACGAAGTGTTTGTCCTGATGGGCCCTTAAGTTGTCATTGAAGTAATCAAGAACCTCATCCAAGTGAGACTGTAGTTGCGTCTCATTCACTTCACTTGGATCTAGGAATCCCACCTAATTTCTGTTCCTCCATGCCTCCTTCCAACATATCCTTAAAGGTTCACATGTGTGATCAATTAGAAGCATTCTACATGGATTAATAGTACGTAAGTTTGGAGTTATTAGTACTTACAATGACTAGCACTTTAACAACCCGGTGTCCACCGCTCGTAGCTTGTAGAGGTCAAAAAGATCTGGAAAACCCACTATGATATAATTTGGTAGCCCCAAGAATGGCTCTTGGTTGTGGTAACCTACTATGAACGTGTCCCTCATCTTCCTCTTGGAATTTGATTTGTCCATGTACTATCGATGCAGCTCTCGACAAGCAGTACCCATTCTAGCTAACTCATGGTCTGCAACCAATGACATTCCTAGCTGGAATGTGCGTGAGCTTGTATTTTTGGAGCAACATAGACCACTCTATCTAGATCGAGCCATTTGGGAGGTAATGACGACTCTTGTGCCTTCCTTTTTCCTTTTCCTTTTTCTCTTCCACGATGTGGCCTGCTATACAAGGGCGATCTATGGCCATTTCACCAAAGTCCGTACCATGGAACTCAAAAAGGAGCTTCGATGGCCAGAGGAGGCGAAGGAATTTTAGCTGACGAATCTGGGAGAGTTAGGGTTGCCGCTAAATTTGATCTCGGAGTAATCGTGATGATCATGTCTTTTGACATGTGCCTTAGCGAGTGTCATTATCAAGTCATTTGGTGGGATTGGAAGTTACCAGTGCATCCAATTGTCCTTAACCATGTTAACTTGTCCTTTGGTTTGTCCAGCCGCCAAATCTGCGCTGTGCACTCTTGTTTTAGGAGTAGGCTTGTATGCTTGGCCCTCAGCAACATCACAACAGAATGTCGATGTCACCCTAACTTGTAGGTTGCACTGGGCTACGCCCTGCATACAATTTCACAAAAGATATTAGAACAAGTTCTACGGATCATATTGGTGACAACACTACCTAGTACGATTGCTTACATTTATACGGTCGACTGTGGCAGGCACAGGTGGATGTTGTTTAGGAAGCCCAGTTGATGCGCAACTACTTCGTTGCTGCGGGGGACTCACTTGCACTTCATCTAGTTGTACGGGTCCGCGTTCTTCTTCGACAATAGCTCTTCCCTGATCCTCGCCTCAATTCCTTGTATTTTTTCGTCAAATTCTTGGCTCAGTTCCCCCCTGACCTCCCTTAGAATTTGTTTTCTAGGACGGGACTCTTTCTATTCCTGAGTTAGTTTGCGCTTCCTATACTGCGTGTTGTACTTGGTCTGCCCATGGTTCCAAGGTACATTGCATCCTATCCCTCTAATCCGGCCACCATATTCAGGGTTACCTACGGCCTTTGTGAGGATGTCGTCCTCACACCTTCGACTCTCGACTTTTCCTTTTGAAGATTGTTGTTGGGCAATTAAAGCAAGCCACAGAACACATATACATGTGTTAGAGCATGCACAAGCTCGATAATATTCAAAATAGAAAGGAAATTAGGACGAGAGCTCACAATTTCCTTAAAGACTTCGCCATATGTTGGGTTTGGGAAGGTAACGGTCCCATCGTTGTTTCTTACAGCCTGAGCCCTAGCCGAATTCCTTCCCCTCTCTTCTGGAATGTCAGCACATGGGGGTGAAGTGTTAGTTTGTATTGCAGCCTCGTCCTCCCTTTGCCATTGCTATTTCATCCCGCAGTACCCACTAGTGCCAAGCCGGTATGGGTATTCATTTCTGGCTTGAAGCTGCATGTGCGCCTCGCTTATTGCCTGGAATTTTGGAGTTGTCTCCAAAGCCACAAACTCGTCCCATACTTGCAGGGTGATCCAAGGGTATTTATGGAACGGTATTGGGCGATAGGGGTTGAGTACGTACTCGTTAACGAGTGTCGTCTTAAGATTCTTCCAAGCCATACCTAATTTTTTGAATGTCTGATGCTTCGGCAGTTCTTCATCATCTTTTGCGTAGTCATATCACTGCAAGAACTTGTTCTCCAGGCATCCGTCTTCTCTACTTCCGTCACTTGGTCAACGTCTTTGTGCAGGATGCTGAAGAATCTCCTCCCCAAAATTCCGCATGAACTACTGTACCGTTTCACGACAGAGCAAGGTGCTGCCAGGTTTCCCCTCGCATCGACCTTCGTGATGGTTAACCTCTCTTTTGGAAGTTTGTTTGATGTTCTGGGGTTGGGGGTAGTGCTGGTTGTTGAGGTTGTGGCCGATGGGTATGGGGGGTTAATCGGACATTTTCAACGTTAATGTTTTGCTATTTTGAAAGAATAAATATAAACAAACGAACAAATAAATAAAATTTCATAAAGCATATCTATATTCATAAAGAACATATATAATCCTAAATCACATATATTTTCTTCAACCACATAAATATTCCTAAGTCACATACATATTTTCCTAAAGCACATAGGTATCCCTAAATCACATACATATTTTCCTAAAGCACATAAAAATTCCTAAATCACATATATTTTCCTAAAGCACATATATTCTCGTATAGCACATATATTTTTCTGAAGCACATATACTCTCCGAAAGCACATATATTTTCCTAAAGCACATACATTCTCCAAAGCACATATATTTTCCTTGAGCGCATAAATTTTCCTAGAGCACATATATTCTCCAATTCACATAAATATTCCTAAAGATCCATCGCAAATAATATTTTGCATACATTTCAAGAAATTAAACAAAATGCAAAGAATGCCCACCGACACAGCGGTGGTGGTCGTGGTGGTGGAGGCTGGGACTGGGCGTGGGTGGCGGAGACCGGGGGTGGAGGCCAGGTGTGGGGTCGGTAGCGGCGGTGGTGGCAGTGAAGGCCAAGCGCGGGGTCGTTGGTGGCGGTGAATGCCGGGGGTGGACACTGGGCGTGGGATCGTCGGTGGCTGTGGAGGCCCGATGTGGAGGGCTGGCATGTGGTCGTTGGCAGCGATGGCGTCGGTGGAGGTCGAGCACGGGGTCATCGTCGGTGGTGGTGACGGTGGAGGCCGGGAGCGGGGTCGTCGATAGCGGCGGAGGCCGGGGGTGATGTGAAGTGAAGTGAAGTGTGTGAATGATGTGAGGGTGGTAACCCTAGATTTGGGCAAACCTTTCGGTGACGGGCCGCAACTGGGAGTATTTCGCTTGTCGTAGTACTGGATGATTTGATACGATGCTTGAACCATTCTTTGAAATGAAAGTTATGCTCTTTGCTTATCCAGATATCAGATCGGCCAATGTTTTCCTGCTTAACTCTGGTCCCTGGTAGGCGGTCGGCAGTCCTGGCACTTGCTCACAAGAGCTCTTCCTAAGGCTACATAATTTGAGCTTAAAGTGAGGTTTGAGTTGGGAGATTTGGGCCAACAAAACTCAGATGTAAAACCTGCTTTGAAATCTTATGCCAAACATGAGCACCGATACAATTTCCTGGTGAATGATTTAGTAAACTTGAGCTTGAACTAAAATATCTAGAGGAAAGCCCAAGCCTCTTGAACACAAGATCATCATGAAGCTAAGCAGCTGGTTGGGTATATGCTCTAGTTAAGGTCAAAGCTAATGTCGTTATGAGCAATGACGCAGCTCGAGTTGAGCCTGCAACAAGCCGAGGTCAAGTAACTTGCAGAATGCAAGCTCAATAGTAAGTCCAACATTCTTCCTCCTGGACGTTCCGCGCTGGCATCACATATATGGTATACAAGATATTGACACTAGCTCCGCAGCACAGACCTAAGTAAGTAATCAACTATGTGGTGCATCTGCGCTCTCGAATGCCTCCTACTCCTAGTCCACTCCTACTACTACGAGATAGCAGTGCTGATGGTGGTGGTTGCAAGACCCAAAACCAAATGAACGGTAACCACATCGACCATTGGAGGTGCCACCAATATGTATTTAAAGCAACTTGTATGTGTGGCTCGGTTGTGCCACTTATAGATGGCCATATGACCTGCCCGGCACGGCCCGGCCTATGTACGGTCAGGCTTGCGCAGAGTTCAGTCGGGCTGGCACAGCCCGACCTACACGTCGAGCCGTGTCGTGCTAGTCCACGGGCTGCACACACGGCTCAGGCACAACCCAGTAAGATTCGGGCCGTGTTGGGTCGGCTCGAAGGCACGACAGCCCATCGTGCTTCTCCACGGAATAAGTCTATTAGTCCTCCCTAAACTCTGTGGGCTGTATCCATATAGCTGGAAATAACTCTATTTTATATTCCTCTTATCTTTGGGCCTTACTATATATGGTTAATTAAGTCTATTTTACATCCCTCTACTATTTATTTTTCGATCGTGCCGTGGCGGACCGGCCCACCGTACCGAGGGAGCGGCCCAAGCACGGCCCGGTTGTTGGGCGGGGACAACACGAGCACGACCCCAATCGGGCCGTGTCGTGCTTGGGCCGGGCCAAATTGGCGTGCCTAGGGCAGGACACGGGCCTCGGGCCATATGACCATCTATAGTGCCACTAATATATATCATCAGAATTCGGAATTAATGTGCTCCCCCTCCCCCCCCCCCCCCCCCCCCCGCTCTCTCTCCTCGTTCTCCTTTATATGTGAGATGTTTTACCACCCTCAAACAGGTTATAAGAAATGTGACAGTTTTTAACTTAAATAAAGAAAACATGGTACATTCTCAAGCAATAGAAAATTCATTTACAGGTTTACCAACTACATTCGAATAAAAATTGATGGAAAAATTTTACAAATTTCTAGCCTTTTCATCTGCTTCGTGATCTCTGTTCTATTGGGTTTCTCCTTCTCCCATGACCTTCCTGAGCTTCAGCATTGGCAGCGGCAACCCCAAAAAGTTTCTATTTGGGGATTGCGTTGGAGCGAGGGGGAAGCTCCCAGGGTTTAGTGCGAGGCTAGGGTGGTGATGGGCTGCGGAAACCGGTGGCAGGTGAGGTGGCGGTACCACCGTCACAGATGCTGGGCTGGGAGAGCTGGTGGATGGTGCCAACTGCAGTGACAAAGAGAAAGGCCGTATTAGGAGGCTGCTAGCAGTGGTAGCTAGCATCTCTGGCAGCTATCCTCACCGGAGACGGGAATTGAAAGAAGGCGACATGAGGGCAAGGGAGGAGATGAATAAGACAAAAACCATGTGCATGGAGAAGATGGCAGCGAAGGGGTGGTGGTGGAGGACCAGAAATCGTTGTCTGGCGGTGGGCACTGGTTAGAAGGGCTCCGGACTGCATGGCGTGTAGCAGGGGCAGTAGTGTGTGAGAGCAGTGACGATAGATCTACGAGAGCGTCAGGATACCCATCTCTCTCCCATTCCTCATCCCCTGTCTCAATGACGAGAAGCCGACACACCTAGGTTGGCGTTAACGGAGAAGCAGCGCAACCACGGCCGAGGAAGGGGATGTCGATGGCGTCCGTAGAAACCATGGCGAGTCAGAGAAGAATGGGAGAGAGATGGTATTTTGGTCAGCTTCACCAAAGAAATTATGGAAAATCTTTTAATTGAGAAGAAATGAAAGAAATTGCATGTAGCATGTTGGCCATGTTTAGGACTGGTATTTTCTCGAGCCCCAAATACGAAATGGCATTTTAGCGAAAAGCCTTATCGATGATGGCAGAATGTCAACTTTCCCCGGCTGACGGAGCCTGTCACGAATACACGTTCACTGCCCTGTGCGCATGCCTCACAGGTTAGGAACACACTGCTCGGCTGCTGAACACACATGTCCTGCCGCTTGTCTGATGAGTCAGCACGGGAAAGCATAGCAGACAGACTCAACGAAGCATGGCACCGGGCCAGAAGCACGAGTTACCATACAGCAGCATCGCTGGGCAGTGAACTGGCACAGACGAAGATGGATGACTGTCCTAGTTCTTGATAGTGATCTTCAAGAAACATTCATGAGCAGCACACGGAAGTATTCAACGATGCCTCCGATCCCTAATTGTAATGTTTGCACTACCGGGAATAAGTGAGATATGAAGTTGACTACACTGGTCTATCAATTGGATAGTGTCATTTAAGTGTGGAAATGTGTCAGCAGATGTATCTCTTTAATTTGTAACGCCAAAGTTCGCAGACCATCTTTGTATTGAATAGGAGCTTGATCTCGTCCGATTGAGAAGCACCAACCACCCCAACTCCTTGTTATTCAGTGTTGGTACAATCGTATAAGGATCCTCTATCCAAACGCAATTGTGATCCAGAAAACAAGGCAATAGATTTTTTTCTCAAAACACTTACAGGTCAAAAGATAAAAAAAGCACCCGCTCACAGGTGAAGTACAGTGGAGTACAAGCGAAGACGAGTGAACTGAGAGATTGAAAGCAGAGGTGGACGATGAGGCATGTCGAATTGTAGGTGGAGCAGGTCTCACATGTCATCATTGATGACATTACTGACGTGTCTTGCATATTAATCTGTCAGAGGACGTACTATTATCCATCTTTGTGGAGAAGTCAGTGGCAGCGAGCTGTTGAAGACTATCTGTGATGTAGTGTCGGTGAAGACAGTCGTTTTGCTGATGCAGTCATACAATATGGTACAATCTAGGTGCATGAAGTAAAGATCTGGTATCCTTTGGTAACTTCCATGTGTCCGTAGCAAAAACCACTGAAATTGTTCCGGAGCGATGCACTTCGTGCATGGTGATTCTTTCCTCGCCTTGATAGCCCTGCGCAGCAAACGATGGTTTTGTAGTATACTGCTGCTTCCGATGTTCGCACGGTGCTGCCTTGGTGAGGCAATAGGTTGCATGCCTCGTCTTGATCTCTCCCTGGACAACGCGTGCGTGGAATTTGCGCCGGACTACGCTGCTTGGCTGCTCCCTGGACGGTGACGATCATGGGGGTCTATTTGGCTGATTGGAAAATTGATCTGATGGTCAAATTCTAATCCACGGATAAGTTATGCTAGCTAATTGTTGTGGCGCTCCAAGGAGATTATACAGAACTAGATCATCTACCAGGGTGGCGCAGGGGAAGGTGTAGATGAACGAATCTAACGATTTTGGACTATAGCTCTGATACCATGTGAAAAATATATGATAAGGAAGAAACCTTTATGTATAGAAATACTCTATATAACAAATATTTAAATTCGAATTCAAACTTAAATCGGGTATATAAACTTTTGACTTATAAACTTTGGGTCTACAAACTTTAGGTGAATAAACTTTAGATGTGTAAACTTGAGGTGTACAAACTTTAGATATATAAACTTACTAAAATATTAGGTGAATAAACTTTAGATGGGTAAACTTGAAGTGTACAAACTTTAGGTATATAAACTTACTAAAATAGAAAAAGTAATGCGGTGCCAAAAAAGGAAACCACGTGGGCGAGGGGGTGATCACGCGGGGCGATCGTTCGCCCATTAGGATTTTCGCCATTAGGAGGGCATAACAGGTGAGGCCACTGGCCGCGGCCCAACACAGGTATTAGATCACTTGTGATAGGCTGAAATTAGCACCCGATAGAGGTCCTCTATCGGATGCGAGTGTCGGCACGTCACAAGTGACCAAATACCTGTGACGAGTCGCGTAGTTACAGCTTGGCACTGCGGGGTACATTGGGAAGGAGCAAATATGGGCTCAAGAGGATGAAGCTGTGGATGCGGCGAATGTCCTTGCCTCTTTCGATGACATCCCTAAAGTACGATCTTGAAACTAGGCTAGAGCTAGGGGTAAGGTCAACCAGCATGGCACCATTACCCATTTTCCAACCAAAATGATGTTGTTGTCTATCAACAACTAGTGAGTTTCCTTCCAACTTAAGTAATGCTCAACTCGCTACTTTCCTTCATACTTCACACATGTCAGTAACGGTTGACCCTTATAATATATAGATGGGGTTGATTGTCGAAACTGTTGGAAATTATCGGCATATTTTAATCCAAAATATTAAGACAATAATCATGGCATGAACAATGTGAGGTTATCTAGTGATAAAATTAAACATAACCAGGAGCATGCTTGGGATAGAATAAGAATCATCATCATGGAGAAAACGCAATAGTATTGCGACTAACAAAAGTAACAAATACAACGATTGCGGTAGAAGGTTATACCCTGTGAATGTCCCTCCGCTGGTTTGTGAGGCAGAACTGCCTCCGTTGGTGTTGTCGATCGGTGCGCTGGATCCGGCTCCCGGTGCGCCATCTCCAGCTCCGGGTGCGATAGCTCCAGTCATGGTGATGCAAACGAACGGACGACGAACAGAGGAAGAGGAGCAGTCGTGCGGAAGCACTCCCCAAAATCCTGGTCACCCGCCTAGCCGGTGCAGATCTCAGGCGAAGGTGTGGTTCCGGAGGCCCTGCTTGTTCCGATCTCTCGTGCACGCAAGCGATCAGAACCGGGGAAGCTGCGACAGGCGCGAGGAGGAAGAACCAGCGGTTGGAAAGAGTGCGTAGAGACCTGATCGGGGTTCTCTATTTCCTAATAGCGCAGGAGAGGAATCCGCCCGTTGCCGTAGTAACGGCGCGATCCATGCATATTGAATCGGCTGCCCGTTACAGAGGCAATCACGCGATTGGATTCTAGTCCGTTGCAAAAGGATAGAGAGAGAGAGACGCAGACGCAACGCACGCCACGCCTCGCCCCCACCCCTGCCCACGCCTCTCAGCCTCGGCTCGGCGTGCGCGTGCTCGTGTGGCTTTCGGATCCCCACCTCAACCGGTCAATAGGGAGCCTCCAATAACTCCATATTTAAGTTGAGATACTCCACTTTTAATTCTCAAGATGGTATTATTATCCTTAACATTTATTATGAGCCCTTGAGATTTAATAGAAAAATCAGGCCTAGCCCATTTATTCTAACAGAAACAACTTCGTAAAGTGGGGTTGAGTACGCACTAAGAAGGCTCGAAGATGACGTCCTCACGAAGGCACTCGGAAAATGAGAACATCCTAGCCGGACTCCAGGAATAGGCTCTAAGGTGTCATGGAAGCATGGCTTGCCCCAATATACTGCACAATACCGAAAAAGGAAAATATCAAAACAAGAGAAGGACAATCACATGAAGGAGCAACTCAAGGAGGATGTCATTTAAAAGCTAAAGCAGGACATGGATGCAAGGGTCGAAGAAAGGGTGGCAAAAGTTCACGCTGCTATGAACATAGCTCGAGGGGAGACCATGAGACACAGGCAACTACTCATCCACACGTTGACATGAGCCCATCACAACAAAGGAGTAGTTGTGTGCCCGTCACATGTTTCAATACTAAAATGTTTCACTACAATGCGACGTAGCGCAGTGTACCCTAGTGGTTATGGTTACACCAACCTTTGTGTCTGAAGTCGCATAAGGCATGGTTCACAAACCCTCTCTAACCGAAAGGGTGCACAAAGAAAACCTCATGGATGAGTACGCAAAGGTGTCAATCTATTCGGTCAAGGACGACTGACTTTCCTATCCAATACATGTGCCACCAAACGATGAAATTCTTAATTTGGGTGATGCGTGCAAGACTTATATACAATGGCCCCAAGGTAGATATTATCGTAAAGGTTATTCCTCATCCAAATCGACTGATGGAACATGCACTTCCTTAGGCCAACTTTCAATTGAGACTCCTCGTGGACCGGCTATGATGGAACCACATTCACCTAGGGAACCTTGCATGGATTTGGCTAATGTAGCAACCACCTTGACTTCAATTAAGACCACACGCGAGACCGATAGTTCCCCACCACTTGTCAAGAGTCCCAAAGGTGAATGGGGACGTGGTAAGGGAAAGAGGAAGGTCTTGGAGCTAGAGCCGGTGGACCAAAAGCAATGTGCGCCAACATAGTTTGTACTAGGCAGGCCCTTGGTGGAGGACAATGTGATAGCCTTAATGGGTATTGCGTGTGAGAGCTGCACAAACAATACATGGAGCTGAGCAATGCCAAGCGGAAAAATAGGGAGTCCGCTATAATTAGACATCACGACCACCAACCATTCCTATCGTTGCCCAGCCTATATTTCTATAGGCTTCGATAATCTCTTCGATCTATTCAGGCTCTGCACGGTGGACATGGGCCTTCTTAAATGCTACTCATTGTAAATGCACCGTACTATAATGTGTTATGCTAGTTTTCCATCCTAAAATATTCTGCTAATATCTATTACATGTCTTAAGGTTGTGTTGGTTGGAAGCTCGTCGAACTGGTAACCTTATTGGATTCCTAGATCCATCGATGATCAATGAGCTCAACTTCCAAACCAAAGTAGATGAAGTCGTTTAGTACGTGAACCAATGCTTATGGGCCAAACAAGACAAGTAGTACATATTTTGTGCACACAATCAAAAGTAAGGACACAATACCCTTCGTATACATTATTTTTGGGGATTCTTATTACTATCTCTACATTACCACCATGCATGCACCACTGGATTCTGTTGCTCTTGGTACCAAAATGGAATAGGATTTACTACATTGACTCCAATAAGGCCAAAAAGGCCAAAGAGTACAATTTCAGTGCACTCACCGACACATTAAATAGGCCTTGGACACCATATGTTGAAAAGGGAGGCAAGCATAAAGAATTTAAGTGCGTGCAACAGATCAGAGACAAATGTGGTATCCACGTGTGCCACCACATGTCAACATTACTAAAATAGGTGAAAGATTCAGACCTGAGGTTTGTGCTCATTGTCACGTATCTTTTGTCGAGACGGATATTATTCCTCAATACGTACTAAGTCTGTTCTGAGAACTGGGTGCAAAATTAGCCCCATCACCCCCACCCTCACGCTATTAGAGGAGAAATTGCCTCCTTCATTCTTATCTAAATCATGAATAAGAAAAGAGTATTTCGTGTTAAGTAAATGATCAAATTGTTAGATATGGTGTTATAAACTAAATTATTTTTGTTATTTTCTATGATGTAACAGAGACAAGTATGATTCTGCAATGTGGAAGACAATATCATTTATTTTCATATAAGAATCACCTATTTAGTAAGAGTATTTTTTAGTTAGTTCATTGGTTATCAAATAATAACAGAATGTGAGATGCTCGGCGATCCAAGTTGGTTTGGTTTGATATAGTGCATACACTAATCAGCTAAAACACCTTGGATCACAAAGCACCTCGTATTCTGTCATTTTCTAATAATTCAAGGTAGTGCACTAGAATATCTATTTTAGTAATAGTATTTCTAGTTAATTCCTTCGTTATCAAATAATCACATAATACGAGATGCTCGGCAATCCGTTTGGCTTGGCCAGATTAGTGCATACGCTAATTGACTAAGACACCTGGGATCACTCAACACCTCGTAATATGTCATTCTTTGAGAATATGAGGTAGTTTAATAGAATTTGTATTTAGTTAACTATTTATAGTTAGTTTACTAGAATATCAATTTAGTAAGTTATTTGTAGTTCGGTCCTTGATTATCAAATAATCATAGAATACGAGGTGCTCCGTGATCATAGTTGGTTTGGTTGGATTAGTGCATACACTACCAACTAAGACAATGAGGGTCACTCAACACCTCGTAATCTATCATTTTTTTAATAATTTTGGGTAGTTTAATAGAATATGTACTTATTGACGATGGAATGTGGTAAGCATATGAATCGGAATCGAGATCCAATCCGAAGCGGATTTAAAGATATGCGGAAATTTCGGGAACATAGTGCGCATCGGCTGGGAGTCTGTATCGCCCGATATCGAGTTCGATATGGTTAGCTGATGCAGCCGATAGTAGCAAGATTGTTACGTGATCAATATCAGATTCAAAAGAGTGACTTCAATGGTATTCTCGGGCCGGGATAGAGTTCAAGATAGGCAATTGTATCTATTAATTAGGATTTTATGTAATTTCTTTATAGATATTTTCGGTAAGAGTCCACCTAAGGGACTTGTTTGTCGGTTAGAGTTGTATTAGGAAAGCATGAGTCGTGTCCGTTGTGGATAAGTTTGTATATTCGGGTACAAATATAAGACCGAGACCCTGTAAATAATTAACATCAATTCAATTCAATCTCGGCGCATCGCCAACCTTTTCCATTACTTTGTTTCGACGAGTTCTTGCTTTCGAGTTGAGCTACATCGATTTCGATCTTCGACAAAGAGGTAAAGCTTGTGACGGTGGTTTGCATTATCGGGATTAGTGCTTACATCTTTATGACACTCTAATCTTGTTTTTGTGAATCACCGAGTTATCATATATATTATATAATCTAGATTGACAATACTTTCTACTTGCATCGGCCAATCTCTATTTAGGATTTTATCGATAACGGCTAGATTGGCTTGTTGACTTAGACTATATGATATATCTACCATCCTGAAAAGATGTCTAGATACTATGCTTCTTCTCATACTTAGTGTTGCATCAGTTAAGTTTGATCTACTAAGTCGTGTTTAAAATCATAATCACTAGCCTGCTTTGTGGTTATTAATAAGGATAGTATCGGGGTTTCAGCTGATCTTACCTGATATAGTTATTTTACATAGATCTATGTCTTGTTTAATATATTGTATCTGCACCTTATATCAGGATCTCAACTAATATAAATATATTAAGTTTATTATCAATCTAACTGATGTTAGTTTAATATATTTATTTTAAGATGATATCCTAGTATAAGGCAGTATCGGAGTTATAGCCGATACATGCTTAAATTTGTGCATCGGCTAAGATATAAACATATATAATCGTTATTTCGTGTTATTTTGGATCTAGGTAATTTATACTATCTCGGCTAAGTTCGATCTATACCAATTGTCGATTTCTAAAGTAATATCAATTTATAGATTATATAATATCAATCTCTATAGTCAATGGACCAAGTTTAGGGTTCATTTATTCTCATAGATATACCTTACAGCCGATTCATCTCATATTGCATCGACTAGGTTATATTGCGATACAACATCGGCTTTCTAGCTGATCAACTATCATTTACTAATAATATTTTCATATTTCATTTTGTTGATTGCATGATCAAATCAACTGACACGCTCTTGAACCCGAAAGCAAGTTTTGGACCTGCATTGGAGCTAAGCAGATATCCTACGCTAGTTTGTGTTTTTTGCATCAACAGTACTTAGTAAGTTATTTGTAGATACTTCCTTGGTTATCAAATCATCATAGAACGGGAGGTGCTCAGGGTCCCAAGTTTGTTTGGTTGGATTAGTGCATTTACAAAACCGATTAAGACACGTTGGGACCCTGAGGATCTCTTCTATCATTTTTTATAATTTAAGGTAGTTTGGCTAAATTATCATTAAACTTTGAACAATATATCATCAAAGTTGATTATTACGCCTTGCATCTACTCATTACTTACTACATTGTATCATTCAGTTGTTTTCTTCATTTTTTTTGAAATGACCGGCCATCATTCTTCTTAAAAAGGCATAGGCTACAAGTAACTTGCGTAAGTTTGCGTCTTCATGTGCTCATAAGAAATTGTGTAAGTCTGTGGCTTCACAGGCTCAAAAGAAATGTGAGGTAGGCATGTGCATTGGGAATATGTGATTGTCAATGTAAACTTTGTGTGGGATTTTGGAATACATGTGTATGATGTTAATTTTGTGATGCATCTCAGCTAAATTGCGTGAAACTGTGATGTTGGGACTGGGTGGGATATCTGTGATGTATCTGTTTTTCAGAGGGGGTGACTAGCAATTCCAAAGGCATCAATTTTTAGAAATTATTTTTTTTTCTGAAAAGTACCTCATCTCTGATGAGTCATAAACAAATACCGTCACATATGACCTCAGTTGTGACAACATTGGTATAAGACCATTAAAAAGTGTCACATGTGATGGGTGCCAAGGTAGATTCGTCAGAGATAAAGTCACCTCTGACGAGCCGTAAACATTGAACCCGTCACAGGTGACTCACCTCTAACATATTGCAACCACATTTGGGCTGGTGGTGAGCCTCACCTCTGACGGGCCATGAAAACACAGCCCATCAGAGGTGGCTCTCACCTCTGACGGGCCGTAACACTAACCAGAGTTGAACCCATCAAATGTGAGGGTTTGAGCCCATCATAGGTGACCTAACTTGGCGTAGTGCTAATAATCTATTGAATTATGTTGTATTGCATTGACCCTCTCACAGGGTATATATAGAGTACATGGGAGGTAGAAGCTTGGAGTAAAAGACAAGTTAGAGAAAATTTATCTCTAAGAATTTATCTTATCTCTATAATTTGTGTTTGATTCTTATCTCTTACCGTACATATCTGCACTTGTAACATTGAGAGCAATATCTATTGAAAAAAAAATACATACCTAGTTTCATTTCTTTATGGAATCATTTCTTTCTCTCTGATAACATGATATTTTCTAAAATACATGCATCAATATATTTGGTGATGCCACCACTGCCACTCTTTGATTATGATCACGATGGCATTCATGCCACTAGCCCCCGTCCCTCAACACCAAAGAGACTACCGACTCATAAACATCTCGCGCGCTGCCTCATTTTAGTCGCTATATACAACAAGCTTCCCAATGCGCACATACATGCGCCGCAACTAGAGTTGAGGAAACCCTCCCGGCATTCCTATCATCATAGACCAGACCAGGCACGAACAAACGTTCACTGCTCTGTGATCCAGGCACCCTTCAGGATCACTGCTCTCGGCTATTGGACAAGCCAAGCAGATCAACCTCAACCAAGCCTGGTACCGGGCCAGAAGCACGGGTTTCCTTGCAGCAGTGTCGATGGGCACTGTCCTGGCACAGAAGGTGGAGATCTGTCGTAGTTTCTGGGAGTGAGATCATTAAGAAACATTATTGAGCAGCAAATGGTTGGGTTCAACGATGCCTCCTATCCTAGTTGTGATGTCCGCCCTAGGAATTAGTAAGATATGAAGCTGACTATGATGGACTATTAATTGAATGGGGCCATATGTGTGGCTTATTGCCAGCATGCATTTGTATCTCTCTTCGATTCTCCGCATCAAGGTTGGCAGGCCTTCTTTGTATTGCACATAAAGGAGCTAAGATCGCATATGATTGAGAATCACCGACCAACTGAACATTTTCTTTTTCACTGTGTTGCCGTGTTGGTACGTACAAGGATCCTCTTGGGTTTGAGTAGCCCAAAGGCAGGTCCAAATTAAATAAAGAGAAACCCAAAGGCAATTTTAATCAAGAAACGAGGCAACAGATTTTGGTGTGCAAACTTGAATGTTTCATATGTCAACTAATGACATGTCATCCACAGTGATTTTGTATAGTTATTCCTTACCAGAAGATACGACTTTTATTTTGTGCTCGTTTTTAACTCCTCTAAAATATTGACGTAGCTATAAACCAAACTCATATAGTTTGAGTTAAAGTTACATAACATTATAGCAATCCAGTATTACGTCCTCAACTGCTACTAAAGCTAATGCACTGAAGACTCCCTAGGCAGGCAGCCACTTTTCCCTGAATGTGTGTCATACATCGTATTTCAATGTTACTGAAACTTTTTCCATTAACATGTCTTCCGATTAGTCAGCATATGCATGGCATGATTTCAACAAACTATCCCAGAGAGAGGGCATCAGCTGCGTACCGCAGCTTATCTGTCGTACTTGATCCAATGGTCCCTCTTCAAGACTTCAAACCACCCAAAGGCCTGAATTTTACTGTACTGTAGCAGCGTCAAGTGCCGGTTACGTGTATCACCTGCAGAGACCCCTTCGAGAAGGAAAACGGCATCACGATTGGCTGCTTGCTCTTGTGTTCTTGGATGCCTCCTAGTCCAAGTATTAATTTGCACCCGAAGATATGTGATGGTTGTGAGACGACATCGGGTGCCATACTGCCATTGCAAAATGATACTTCAGACTGATCACGACCATGTGTATTATTTCGATGGTGAATTTGCAGTAGATCTAGAAGATAAGTGACGAGGATGTATTTCGCCTCTCCAGGCTCCATATATACTGCCGGGCTGGTTATCTTCCAGGCATGAGATATCAATCACTACTAGAGAACCAATCTTTCCTCGAGTTTACAAAAACCGCAATAGTCCCAGTTTGAATAGGAACCAGGACTAAAATAATATCTTTAGTTCCGGTTGAAAAGCTCTACGGAAATTTTTTGACCTTTAGTTCCGGTTGGTGTGACTAACCGGGACTAAAGATCATCTTTAGTTTCGGTTTAAAAATTGTCAGGCTTTGTTAAGCTCCGTATTATCTTTATACCCAGCTGATGTTACCAACCGAGACTAAAAATTGAAAAAAATGCCGAGCCACACGGGGAGAGAGAGAGAGCCGTGTGTGCAACCTCGTCCTTATCTCTTTCTTCCCCTCTTTCTCTCCCTCATCACCCCCTTTCTCTTTCTCTCTTTCTCTCTTTCTCCTTTTCCTCCTCCTCTCTCTCTAATCTCCTCCACCTCCTCTCTGATCGTGGCCAGGACCGGCGGGTGGCGGCAGAGCCCTCCCCTCCACCGGATCCGGTGGGAGGGGAGGTGGCGGCGGCGACACGAGGGGGAGGCTACGATGGCGGCGGCACGAGGGGAGAGGTGGCGGCGGTGGCATGAGGGGGTGGCTGCGGCGGCGGCGGCGGCACGAGGGGGGAGGAGGTGACGCTCGCCGTCACGGTGCGTGCCGACCCAGGCGTGCGGACGGTCATCGCAGGATCTGCCTCTGCCTCACGAGAGAGGAGCGCGGTGCCGAAGATCCGGCCCCCGAGGAGCGGTGACGGGTGGAACCGGGCGTGGCAGCGGTCATGGTGGTGGTCGTGGATTAGTGGTGATTTTTGTGATGATTTTTGGGGATGATTTATGATGATTTTTAATCTGTGATTATTTTTGTGGATCTGTTTTTTGATGATTTGTGGATATGTGATGACTTGTGGATCTGTGATGACTTGTGGATCTGTGATGACTTGTGGATTAGTGATGATTTTTGTGGACCTGTTTTTGTGATGATTTGTGGATTTGTGGATCTGCGATCTAATATGATAGCAGCAAAATAATAGTTAAAACAAATTTAAAAAACCCTTTAGTCCGATTGGTAACACCAACCGGAATTAAAGATGGTAGCGCCACGTGGTTGGTGCTACCATCTTTAGTCCCGGTTGGTGTATCAACCGGGACTAAAGATATCTCTTAAGTCCTGACTATTTCACCTGGGACTAAAAATGGATATCTTTAATCCTGAATTCGTGGTCCCGGTTGTATAACCGGGACTAGAGGGAGTTACGAACCGGGATTAAAAACCCCTTCTCCACAAGTGAATGCTCAGTCAATTTATAGTGGAAGTTCCAGGTGAAATGAGATTGATTTAATATATGATGAGAACATGGCTATATTGAAAAATTTAGTTCGTTCCTTATCTGTGCTTTGTGTTACGTTGTGAGTAAAGGAGAGATCAAACCAATTAATACTGTTTGTGTAATGCACCAGAGAGGAAAGGAATGGAAGCAACACGAAGCTGCGCTAATTACTAAACCATCATTATCAAATGTGATTAGCACAGGGTCATTAATATGATGATTAGCTTTGAAGCAGTACGTAATATTGACATATTCATCATTTGTCCTATGGAGATTTTATTACCAGGATATCATCGGCCAGTTATTTTATCTGTTAACGTTTGATCCCGAGGTTTTCCTCTCAATTATGTTATTAGCCGCGTCATTACTCTTTAATTAAGGAGTGTGACTAGCGATGGGACTTTGTTGGATAAAAGAACAAGTTTGGAAATTTTTAAATGGAGTCCAACATTTGCAGGCTAACCAGCCTCGAATCCATTTTATAATGTCATTCCCAAAATCTAGATCATTATAAAATAACTAAATCTTTCTAAGTAAGCTGGACTAAGCATAATCCTAAAATTAACAGTAATCACTACGAGTTATCACTACCTGGTTTTTATTACCTAGGCTTGTCAAACGTAAGTATATTCAATAAATAAGACCATAATAAGGAAACGTGAGAAAGACTAAGTAAAACAGTTATCACACTATAAATTTAGCAAAGCGAATGCAATAATTTAAATTAAATTAATTTTCAAAAATTGAAATTCAATATGCTCAAGGAAAGTGTGACTTGCCTCTCTTAGATAAAAAGAGGGCTTCCGAAGCTTCAGCGATGAACTCAAACTGCACCACGAGAACCTCCGAACGATAACTATATGAACAAAAAAACAAGCCTACATAGAGTCAACTCTATGGAAGAAACAATAACAATACATAAAAACAAAAAAAAATACATGTGCTTTCAGTTATAACAAAAATTAAGCAATTTGAACAGGTCAATTAGGAGCTCGAACCGCTGAGAAATGGCCATTCGAATTTTATGTGTAATTTTAATGGATATTTCCGAATTGTTGAATTACTTCGCAACTATAAAAATATGGGTAAAGCCACGTAAATAACCACGTGCGCAAACATGCGGTTTTGTGCAGGAGGAAGATGACAACCAGCAATCCGACATTGATGGCACGGAACTAAAGGTCACCGACGCACGATGACACGACAGCGCGTGACGAGGAGAACAAGAGGGAGAGATCGGAAAGTGGATCCTCACCACGAACACAATGATGAAGCGACATCGGGCAACGACCTCAACTTGACAGAGAGGAGGTGGCTCCGGCAATCTCCGGGCACCAAGGAGGCGTGGCCGAGGACGAGGATGGCGAGGTGAGGCCAATGGTTGCGACAGTGAAGCGAGACGATGCTTCGGCGAGGCGGGAGGGGCTGCTGGAGGAAGAGCACGATGGTGTATTCACTGTTCACCGGTGAGGATGAGCTTCCAGCGAGGTTCAAGCTCGGGGAAGGGGATGCCAGGGAAGACCACGGCGTGGTGAGGCCGCGTCAGTGGTGGCATGGGCTGGCAGCACCCGGATCAACGAGGAGCGGCTGCGGAAGGTGGAGGATGACAACGTTCTGGATGTCGGTGCAGATGGCGCTCCAGCTGGCCTTGGGCGGATCGGGGGCAAGGCCGGGGAAGAGAAGGCGGATGTGAGGCCGAGGGAGGTGGTGGCGTGGTCCGGTGCTGCTCCGGTCGCCGGGGAGGAATGGATGGGGTTCACCGGCGTGGTGGAGAGAGAGGAAGACACGAAGGAATGAGGGGGAACAGAGGAAGACCGAGGGAGCTTGCCGGTCGGCCATGGAGGATGAGAAATGGACAGAATTCTATGGGGATTAAATCCGATGAATAAACATCAAATTAAGAGGGAAAAACTTGGGGGAAATAATGAGGAGGAGGAGGAGAGGAACCGATTTTTGCAATAAATTTGGAGGGGAATCGATCGGAGAGGGAGATCGGTGAGGCGGCGACACTAGAGTTTGGCTGGGAGAGGGAGAGGAGCGGTCAGCCGCTGGGAGTGGAAGACGACCGGTGGTTGGGCCGGATGAATTTTTACTTTTGGATGAATTTATCAGGACGTGATACCGCTCCTACAATTTTAATATTTTCGGCCTACAAGGGGTAAGAGTTGGTGGTCTGATGCTCTGCATTAGACCACTAACAATCGCGCTCCTCAGTTCACCACCCTAGCATAAAATCACTGCTACTGCTCCACTTTGTCTAATTGGAATACCTTAAGGTTGTGTTCCTTCCCATGACTTTCTAACTAACCTCACTCGTTTTCCGCATGCACGCTTTTCAAATTGCTAAACGGTACGTATTTTGCAAAAGTTTTTATAGGAAAGTTACTTTAAAAAATCATTTTAATTTAGTTTTTAAGTTTTTATAGCTAATACTTTTTTAATCATATGTTAATTCATCACTTCGTTTTACGTGTGAAGTGGAGAGGTTCCCAACTCCTCCAAAAGAATACAAGCTCAAAGCATTTCAAACCTTTTCCGTGTACTCTCTCTTCTCACTGCGTCAAAACTAATAAAATAATGGGGATGGTGTCCAATAGCAAAGAGCCAAATTTTGAGTGTCTTCACATAAAGATTCACTTTCGTGGTATCCTATAGCTAAAACCATGAAGTTGCAATATCTGGCAGCAAATTTTATCTTATTGTAGTTGTTCTGTGTATAGGGTGATGCTCCTAATGTGCTAATGGAAGTTTGCTTGCACTACATCTTACTTGAGGGGATTGAATGATCTTGGGTACAAGTTCATTTATATCCCTGTTTGGTTGACGACTGCAAGCTGCAGTCCTTCAACTATTTTGTTCGGAGCAAAACCATTTAACAATCTCTGGAGACGTAATGGATCAGTATGTTGATGCATTATAAAGTGCTTACATATATGCATTAATTAATGTTGATCATATCTCTAGAGTAGAAATCGTAGATAGAAATTATATTAAATATCTCAAGCGAGCTAGCCGTGGAGATTGAATTTCTATGACTAAAACTTTACAAGTCAATCTGTGTTCTGCATCGAAGTGTGGATGCGGACAATATATATGACTTAATTTGAATTCTCTATCTAGGTGAATGTTTAGCGTTGAATTTGTCATGTGATTGATGTGTATGTGTTGATAAGAAATATGCCAATGGTTTGTATGGACGTATAGCAGGGTTTACAATTTCGGTTCGAAATTTCGATCCCCACCGGCAAGCTCTCGAAAATTTCGGTTTTTTGGAAAAAAAATAATGAATTTGATCAAATTTTATTCAAATTCATTCAAAATCAGTCAAAATTTCAAAATTTCAGAAATTTCGGTAATTTTGGACCCCCCAACAAAAACCCAAATTCGAAATTAAAAACCATGACGTATACAGTGCTGCAAAGTGGCTGGATTTTTTTTCCATAGTCCAACACTGCAAATGGTTTTTTTTACCAAACCGCGTGCGAAAATTTTTTTCGCGGGTGGTTGCCTTAATCAAATTTTTTTCACGGCAGTTATTTTGTATGCCTAAAAAATACCTTCTGTCTATAAGCCCTCGTATAGAGGTATAGGTCAAGAAATGTCCGTGTAAATGAGTTTTGTGCCACCTGAAAAAATGTTTTCTGCACCAGTGCCTCAACAGTTTAAGCATGCCCTTCCACATCACTATCCATGGTCCGGGATTATTCTCGGTACGGTTGTATCAACTTGATTTAATTGGCTTAGTGCAATAGATCTTTCATTATCTTAAAAAAAATTCCATGGGGCACAGAGAGAGATCCCTCATAGCTGTTAAGAGTGATCCTGAAGAAACTTCCATTGATAGGCAGCAAGCTGATATGTGTCCAAATATGGCTCCTAGCACTACCCTAGTTGTAATTTTGCACTAGGGGAAAAAAGGGATGTTAAACTGGCTAGAACTATGACCATTTCATAAAGAGTTGTAGAGTACCGTAAATTAATGTGGTCACCTCTCCACGGAACCGCCCATAAAGAAAGAGAATTTCTACAACCTTTGATAGGTACCAAGAGATAATGGTAGCTGAGATAATGAGAGGTAAGTTTTATACTGAAAATAGATATCTCCCGGTACCTCCTTAATGGCCCTAAAATCGATTATTATACCAGGGTAAATACAAATATCTATTTTCACACCACTAGTCACTGCCAGGCGGCCAGCAGATACCATAGCTCCAGAAGAGAACTCTTGCAAAAGGCAGCCTATATTCGAGCCCGTGGTGCCACACATGGCAACATACATGCTGAGCTTGAAACTGGCACTAGCTCTGAAACACACACAAGAAGAATCGATCAGAGACGTGCTTCCGCTGCATTCTCGGATGCCTCCAACTCCAACTCCTACTACAAGTCTTGCTGACAGTGGTGGTTGCAAGACGTACTCAAAACTACATGAACTGTAATCCCGAGAGGCTTTGAAATCAAGATAATCGAGGCGGCCCAGCACTCCAATCGCAGAGTACAGAAGTCAGTAAGGAACTTCCATTGTGCAGCACGTAGTTGTGTTTCATGATGCCTCCTAGACCTAGATGTGTTGTTTTTGCACTAGAAAATAAGTGAGATGTCAAGGTTGCTGTATGATGGAATATCGACTCGATGGTGTCAATATTGGTTTGTCTTACTTCCAGTATATATATATATATAAGCACTGAATTGTGGTTTTTGAGACACACGCACGGATATTAAACCACATGGGTGGTCTTAGAAAATAAGTGAGATGTCAATATTGTTGCTGTATGATGGAATATCCACTACTTAAAAAAGGATTTTTATGTACAAGTACCCCAATAGATTGTAGACAAACTATAACTGGTCGCGTCTGCAAAAATCGATCTCCATTTTTGCCTTCGGCTCCTTAAGAGGTCCGTATGCAAAAAGACCCGCATGTAAAAATATATTTTTCTATGTGGGTATCTTAAGTGGTCCGCATACAAAATATCTCCTACTTCTTCGTAATTTTATTCCCTCTTCTCTTTGCCTCCTCACCACTTCAAATTTTTTTTACCTCCTCTCATCTCTCTCTTCCCCTCTCCCTCTACAGATATTTTACCCATCTCTCACTTCTCTCCTCTCATTTCCTCTCCTCTCCTCCTCCGAGCCAGAGCTGTCGGCACCTGCTGACTATCAGGCGGCTTGGCAGCTGGGAGCGAGCGGAGAGGGACAGCCGTAGGCTCCGTGGCCGAGAGCGAGCGGCGGCGGACGGTGGCGGGAAGACGCCAGGGTGACGCCACCCCGCGCGGATCCGGCACCGGTGATGATAGCGGGTGGTGGGGGCGGCGGATCCATTGCTGGCAATGACTGATGACGGTGGGGGTGGTGGATGCGGTGCCGGCGATGGCAGCGGGTAGTGGGGCGGTGGATCGGGCACTCCGACGGTGGTAAGCGGGCTCCGGCGCTCCAACGGCGAGCGGCAGGCTCCGGTGCTTCGACGGCGAGCGATGGGCTCAGATGGTGGATCCGGCACGGATCCGGGCGCTGTTGATGACGATTGGCGGTGGGGGCGGTGGATCTGCCAGTGGTCAGCCGGCTCGGGCGGCACGGATCCGGTGCTCCGATGGCGGGTTGTAGGCTAGGGTTTTGGGTTTTTTGATTTTTATTTTTTTCACCGAATTTGTTTACACATGCGACCGATATAGGTGACTGTGTGCGAAAATCACATTTTCGCATGCGGTTGCACTACCTGCATGCGAAAATCCCAATTTTCACATAACTTTTGGCGCATGCGGTTTCTCTAGCCGCATGCAAAAATCGCTTTTACCCGCATGGAAAACGATTTGTGTAGTAGTGATCGGTTCGATGAAACTCAGTGTATCAATAAGAAATTAACCCTCACTACTACAAAACCTCTAATAGTACAAACCTCTAATAGGGACCGACTTGTAGGTACCGATTCATTTAAAACCAGTACTAATACTATTACATGTACCGGTTAATTTAAAACCAGTACGTATAATATAGTATAGGTACCGGTTAATTTAATACTGATACCTTTAATATAGTATAGATATCAAATTATTTAAAACCAATACCTATAATAAATTATATGTACAAAAACCAGTACCCATCAAACCAAGCGGTGGACCGCCAACCTTATCCACTTGGAGTGTTAACCGAGCCGCTTGCTCCTTATCCACACCGCACCACACCACTCTATCTCCACCACCCCACTCCCTCGCCTCCTCCTACCCCTCCCTCTACGTCTGCATCTCCCTCCTCCACTCCCACTCCCGCACTTTCTCGCCACCTCCCTCTCCCTCTTCCCTCCTGGTGGCGGTGGCCAAGGACGGCGACGGTGGCTAAGGGTGGCACCCACAGCGGTGGCTAGGGGCAGCGGTGGCCAAGGGCCGTAGCGGCGGTGATGGTGGTGGAGTTGGTCCTCCCTTTGCATCCACCTCCCCTCGCCCCCTTCTCCTCTGGATCCGGCGGCGGCGGCAGTGGTGGAGGCGGCCCTCCTTCTGCATCTCGAACCCTCCTCTCCTCTCCTCTCCTCTCCTCTCCTCTCCGCTGCCTTGTCCTCTCCTTCCGGCAACAGCACCGGTGTTGGAGAAGGCCAGCGCCGCTGTGGCGGCAGTGGTAGTGGTGGCGAAGTGGTGGTGGCGGTGGTGGTAGTGGTGGTGGTGGAGAAGTTGGCGCCAGCAGTGGCCCGGAAGGAGGTGGTGGCCCACCAGTGAATCTGATTTTCTTATTCAGTGAATACTATAGGTAATGGTTCTTACCCCAGAACCGATACCTATAATCTATATAGGTCCCGGTTCTAAAAGGGTACCTATACGGTTAGGCATTAGTACCACCAAATTGGTACTGGCTGGTAAACCGGTACCTATTACCGGTTTCCAACCAGTACTAATAAGGGGTTTTGCAGTAGTAGCTCTGAGGTGTGCTTCTATGTTCCTCGCTAAAAAAACCATGCACGGATATTAAAGCCCATTAGTAGTCTAGATTAAAAGTTACTTATCACAGTAATCATCATAAGGGAGGGGCAATTTCATCCAAAAAGTAAATGTCATATCCCTCATTCCCTCAAAAAAAATCGCACATGTACTCAATCCTAGATCGGTGACCGCGACGGTGATCCCTTCTTCCGCTGTGCGCTGCCCGCCCTGCCCCACCCCTTTCTTCCACATCACCACCCCGCCCTCTTCATCCGCACCACCTCGCCTCCGTGCGCCACGTTCAGCTAGCCCCTTCCTATGTCTTTCCACGCACGTGGCGTCCCCTTTGTCCACCTCGCAGCACCGCCGCCCCCTTCCTCCACGGCTCTACCCGAGCCTCCTCACCGGACTGCATCGTAGAAGAATGAATCAACCCTCAACTGGCGCGGCATATTGGGCAAGAAGCAATTCATTTGAAGAACAAATTTGCTTACACGGATCATTTTGTATGAATTGAACTGTTTTCGTTTTCTTTTAGGGGGCTAGCAGCTATACAACTTTCCAAAGAAATTTTAGATGGCGGATTTTATCGGTAGCTCGTGCCTCGTGTGTTCAACAAGCTTAAGACTTTGTTATGCTTTTTCCTCTGCCTTCTCTCTAACAAAAAATCAGAGAAGATTCAGTAGGCACTGAAGTTGATGGTCTTGGTTTCCTAAGAATGAACATGCACAAAGAGACATTTCTGTATTCATAGGTCCTTTTGACGACTTTTCTGTAAATGAGTTCGAGTTCAACATCAACACAACGAGGAAAAAAGAAACAAGTTTGTGGAAAATTGGCAATCAGTTTACAGCACGAGTTGCTGCAGGCTGCCAGGGCCAAGAACGGCAGCCGCAACGCGGTGGCACCGAGTCACCGACCAGTTCGCCGTCGTCACGTGGATGGAGGGGGGGATGCGGACTGCATGCTGTGTCACGCTAGAGCAGGTGTGCTCTCCAAGGGGATCGCCATGCAAGCCGCCCTACATTGACCGGTATTAGCGAGCGGGTCAAGCTGCTGTCGCCGGTGTGGATGGGGATCGCGGTGCCACTCCGCGCGCAGAGGCAGCAGGGAACGCGATGAGTGGCAGCGGTGACACGGGAGGGTTCGGGTGGAGGAATGGGGGGTGGCGGTACGACTCAGCGGAGGATGCAGCCACCGTGATCGAGTACTGCGCATGCGGGCATGCGGCTGGAGATGGCATGGGCTCAACTCTATAGGACAGAATTACCCCTCCCTACGATTGAATGAGGCATTCTAGTATTACGAATCTGGACTAGATTCGTAGTATTAGGATATATCACATCCAACCAAATTTTATATTTTGGGATGGAGGTGGTATATAATTAAGACATGTTTGAAAGCAAGCACCATGTTTATTTTAGAGGTTAGAAATTTTAATATTAATTGGAGAAAAAGAAAAAAATTCTTGACAGTTAGATCGTTATTGAATGATGATATAGTTATATACAAAATTCAATTATATCTATAAAAACAGAAGTTAAGATCTTTATATGAAATCCAAGCTTATAGAAAATATATATAACATAATAGTTATATATGAAATCCAAACTAGAAAATAGAAGTTAAGAATAGAAGTTAAGAGTTGTATATAAAATCTAAATATACTTAAATATATAATGATAACTATAGAAATAAAATTTTAGTTGTACATTTAATACAACTGTTCCCTAAATATAACTCTGGACGTGAAATATGCTCCGCTCAAACCTGCGCGGGACAATCCCCTAGTTACTATGATAAGTTAACTTTTAATCTGGATCACCGATGATCAACTTGAAATAAATTTTAAAATATCATGTTCAATTTCTTCTCTTATAAATATTTGGGATATAATTTTTTAATATAAATATAAAAAACGAAACGATATTGTTGAACCGTTGCGCGGAAGTAACGAGGCTGATGGCCGTGCCAAGGTTCCGCAGGGTGGCATCGCGGCCGGCACGGTTTCGCAACAAACAGCGCGCGAGATGGCCTGACATTGCCTCTGATTAGTGGACGATTAGCAATTAACTAATGATGCCAAGTAAAGAAATAACAATAACTACTTAATTACTAATTATAATAATTAATTTATTAATCGAGCGAGTACGGTAGTTAGGAATTGGAAGTCGCGGTCAGTCCCGCGCACTCGACGAGCGAGACCGATCGAGCGGCAATTGTACGTTTCTGTAAATTCTTTCTAAATGTGTATAGTGATGCGTATATTTTCAAATTTTTTTTATGAACTCTAATATCCATGCAGGTTTTTTGTGAGGAGCATAGAAAGCACATCTCGGTCCTAGGCGAGCCTTGCTACAGTACAGATTGAGCAGACGACTTTACCTGACCCCTCACCATGGCTGCCGCTGTACAACAGGATTGTAGTGTCTCGGGCCGGTGACTCTGTACACAAGAAGTTGCCTCTAGATGAGCAAGACCGTCCTGAAGAAAGCTTTGTCAGCAGCATGCTCTATACTACTCCTGTGTCTCCTATTCCTATACTAGGTTGTTACACTGGAAGGCTGTGATGGCTGTGGCTCGTGAGATGTCATGTGCTGCAACTTTGTAAACGTCATTTCATATTCACTAGCATTGACATTGGAGTGTAGAAGGCTTTTAGCATTATGACCAGCATGTATCTTCTCTCCAAGCTCTCCTGAATTTTTTAGAGCCTGCCATGGGGCATCAGCGGGGACTCCTAGTACACGATCGATCGCGTTCCCGTAGCTCAAGCGATCATCAACGTCCACATCCCCAATAGTCTGGCAGGCTCACCTCTCGGAGCGGACCAGCTAACTGACACTCCCCCTACGTATCTTTTTGGTTAGCTTTGCACGTGATGCTCAGTTACCTCACAATTAGATCACAATTAGCACTTATAGATTTAGCATCTCCTGTAATTAGATTGGAATTTATTCTTAGAAATATTGTATATAAAAAATTCACCGTATATGAAATAAGAAATCTACTCGATCATATTCCTATATGAATCATATTCCTAGATGAGTAAAAAAATTTCACCTAGAAACTTTCTAGTACATAATTAAAAAATCTACTTCAATACTTTATACAAATCATTTTTTTATTAAAACTTTACATATATAAACTTTCCATATAGAAACTTTATACCAATAAACTTTATATACAAACATTTCGGTACATAAATTTTTTTCATACGAATATCTGGATAGAACTTTATGTTGATGAATATGAAATACAAGCTAAAAAACAAAACAAATATTCAATATATTAATATTGGACCTAAAATCAGTCCAATAAATAGTACTCCCTCTATTCCATAATATAAAGGATTTTAACTAAAGAATTGTATACTCAAAATCCCTTATTAAAATCCCTTATATTATATAGGACGGATGGAATAGCTTGCTATTGCTCTAGCTAGGAGCGCGTCTTCTCATATCCGGAGGAACAGCTGCTAAAACCAAAAAAGAAACTTCATTAGCAGATAAAGAAAAAGAAAACATGCTGGTCATTAGCGCCGATCAAAAAATGGAAAACGAGCTGATCACGTGACACAATCGATCACCATGTAGCAGATCTATCCCACGATCGATCGCTCGCACATCCCTCCTCACGATCACGCAAGTGCAGACAGACGAGAGGACCGCGTGCGGAGAAGCAAAATACGATGTAGCCCACATCTCCACCCTCCAACCTTGTTCCGAGATGTTTTTGCTGGTATTGATCCAGACCTCACACACACATCTTCTATTGTGACCCACGTGTAAACAAGGAAAAAGCTCACACGTGTTTGTGTTTATATTGGTCCAAGAATATTACTCATCTCAACTCTATGCGTAGAAAGTTTATACATATAAACTTTCTACGTGCAAACTTTTTACATAAAATGATTTGGTACATAAACTTTATACATAAAAAAATTTGGTACAAAACTTTATACATAAGATATAAACTTTATATGTAGAAAATTTAAACATGTAAAGTTTACGTGTATAAAAATTTATATGTATAAAATTTTATTTTAAATATAAAATTAGTATATGTTTGTTGGTCATCGTAAAAAAATAAGTAAACTATAAGAATTCAAAAGTAAAGAAAAGAAAATCAAATTGGGCCGGCCTTACTAGCCTCAATGGCACAACCTATAAATATCACACAAAACAGGACAACGTGAGGAAAAAGAGAAAAAAAGAACACGTGTTGCAGAAACTGGAAAAAGAAATCAGGAGCATAAACGGTTGCCATAAACGAAAATTCCAATCTAATCACGATCCAATCCCGTACGCGACCGCTCGCTAAATATCCTTTTCGCATCCAAGCTTTCATTTTATACAGTGCTGCCAACTCAATTGTTCCAAGGTGGATGGCAATCTTTTATCTAGTTCAACTACAGTGCGAACCTATTTTTCTCTGCTAATGTACTAACTCGTGTACTCCCTCTCTCAAAAAAAAAACAACTTATGGGATGGAGGGTGCAATGGTAATGCGAAATTAAGTTGGCTGATTAATAATTTGCTGGTTTCGCTCGCACTGCAGGAGAAGCTAATTCATATTAACTTACAAAGATGTTTGGATCGATCAACAATTGACATCGACTTTACCTCACCTACTTTATGGGCTGGTTCAAAAAATAATAAAAATTTAGATAGAAGCGTATCTTACAATTAATTGGAAAATGATAAATATAGAAGCATATATTTTATTTCCGGCTTCCTGTAAACAACATTAATGCAAAATAGAATTACACCATATCTAGCTATCTGACCATTTGCATGTACCTCCTCATGAGATGCACAACCACGGAGATTTCTGACCAACTTTCTTCCGGACAACAATTGTCTTCTTAACACAAGACGCATGAACATTGAATGCGCAGGATTAGTTTCGTTGATCTTTCATATGTAAATCTAAGCACAACATGAATGTAGATGTTTTAGTATAGCCACAGCCCACCAAACCATGGACCTAATGCTTGTTCTTTTTTTTTTCTTCTGATAAACATTCCTAGAATATTTACTGAAACAAAGTAAGAAGTACTATCAAATTTAATATTGATTATGCATGTTTTAGCTCATCGTCAGTCCATTTCTGTTCTTCTTGTGGTGCAAACCATTGAGGTTTCTACTGTCTCTAACTGATACTAGCCCTATCATGTGTCTGGATGATTATAATGGACAGGAGGCATCACAAGAGAAACATTGAAGAAATTAAAGATGTCTGGATGATTATGGTTAATTGGTCTTACAAAGTTAACAGCTCGTTGCTCTCGTTTACACTGGTGTACTATCCTGGAATCATTTTTTTCATCTTTTAGAAATGAAAAAATAAATATAAAAAACCGTTTGGTTCTCGTTTAGCTATTAAAAAAACTAAAAAAAATATCACGGATAGGTGACATTGAAAACCCGTCAAAAATAAAAATAACTATGATGGGTGCTAACTTTAATTCGCCATAGGTTAGATCACCTATGACGAGCTTCAAAATTCACCCATCACAGGTGAGGCACCTGCGACAGACGGCAACACCATCCGATCATTGTGATCAATCTCATCTGTGATGACTGACTACTTATATGCGGGCTGTCAAGGTGTTGGTCACCACTAACGAGCCTTCATCTGTTAGAAATATAGTGGAGTCACTGATCACTAATCTTTAATCTCTGACGGGTGCTAAAGTCATCAGACGTGACGGTATGGACTATGAACTCTTTATGGTGACCTGACCCAACGTACTGAGATGGATTAAGTAGAACGACGTGTATCCTATTTTGCTAATTTATCGACACGTAGTAATTAATTAATTAATTAATGGGTTATTAATTATTATATTGAAAATTTCAGGGGCAAGCATCGTTATCTTCATTTTTATATTCAAAATTTCATGCAAGCATCATTATCTTCATTTATCTTCAAGTAGCAACTAGTTCGAATCAGTTGTGTTGTGAAATCTCGTTAAGATACAGATTTTTCCTTGATATTCATCATCACGTTTTTCAAATTGCTAAACGATATGTTTCGTGTAATAATTTTTTATATGTTGTTTTAAAATACCAAATAAACTTATTTTTTAAATATATAATAATTAAAATTTAATTAATTATATACTAATAACTTTCTCATTTTATCATTTTACGTACCCTAACTCCATCCTAATTTTTATCTTCATATTCATCTTCGATTACCTACAACACATCCATCCAGATCCGTGCTTGCTGGATCGAGTCAAAACCCCTTGTTCACATCGATAGACATTTGGCCCAAGATGCTCCTCCAGATCGATCAGAATTCAGAATCATCATTGGCTTCATCGACCTCAGAGCTACAACACCAAATCGTAGCTGCAGACCTCTGTTCCTGCGAGTCCTCGTGATATGTTGTCTTCATATCACGTGCATGCGCTGCTGATCTGCTGCTTCTCGTCGCCAGCGGCCGCAGCGCCCGTCCTCGTCGCCGCACGTCGTCGCAGTGATGCTTGCTATCTTCTTCTTCTACTACTACTGCTACTCCGTGATACACCCTCTGTTCCAAAATATAAATTCCAAAATATAATGGATTTTAGATGGATGAAACCCTTTCCATCACTATAAATCAAGTGTTACATACTTACATCTATCCAAAATTTTTTATATCTTAAGATGGATGGATTACCAAATCAAGGATAAAAATTACTAGATCAATGCCTGCAGTAGTGCACATGCGCCACCGCATTTAGGGAAGGTAATTTCCCCGTGGGACCGGGTTCCCTGCGTGGACCCACCCCTACGGGACTAGGGTCGTGTGGAGTTTCTACCCCGCGGGGAGTCGGGGCCAGGGCCCGCATTTGGGCGGGTGAGGGGGTGGGGGAGGCATTCCACCGTCGGGCCCCGAAAGACGTATATTAAACTTTTAAATATAATGCCAACCCTAAATGAAGCCCATTAGGCCGAACCCAACTTGGTAAAAACCCTAACCCTAATACACCCCCACCCCTGGCTCAGACTCTCTCCCTCCTCCCTCCTCAGCCGCCGCTGCCACGCATGTGCGCCCCTCCCTGGTGCCGGATGCAGCCCCCTACATCTCGTGTTCTACCCTCCGGCCCATGCCTCTCCCTCCGGTCGCATGGGGCCGTGGCCACGCGCCCCTCCCTCTCCTCTCCACGCGGCAGCGGACTGGTGGCGTGGTGGGCAGCGCGGGGCGGCGCACAGGCGACACGAGGGCAACGTACAGGCGCAGCGAGCCAGTGATCGGCGAGCGGGCAACGCACGCGACCCTCCTGCCACGTGCCCCTCTCCCTCCTATCTCCACACGGCAGCACACATGAGCCTCCTGCCTCAGACTGCGGGCCCCAATCGGGGTGCGAGGCCCCAGAGGGGCCGGGGCCGGGGGTTGATTTGGCCCCGTAGCTCCATTCGAGGTCGGGACCAGGTGGAGATGTCGGAGGTCGGGGGCTGGACCGTTCCAGCTCGACCCGCCCCATTGCTAACCCTAGCTGAATTCACTTGGTTCCCTCATGTGTGACACGCAAACTTTCCTTCATTAATTATAAACTAAAGTCTATTTGCATCTCTTTTAATTCGTCTAAATCATGCAGGTTTAGAACTTCCCTAGCTCCCGTGTGAGAGTTGACCGTCCTATAATCAGCACCAAGTGGTTCACTTCATCACCAAAACGTGGGACGAAATTTCCAAATTCGGGTTTATCGGTGAGTACGATAAAAAAACAGGTATCGATTAAAATTTTGGCCTTTTTTGAATTTGCATGCGTGACACTATGATCTTTGGATGCTTACATGATTCTTTGCACTTATCCCGGTCATTTACAGATTATATATGTTCTATTTTTATAGCAAATGGTTTAGATACAATCTACTTGATTTCTTGCACAAATTGAGCAAAATTTCAACAAATTTTGTCCGAATTTTTTTTCTTATCACCAATAAAATTCCGATATTTCCAATAATCCCGTTTATCGGTGGCCCTGATATTTTTTTCATATCAATAATTCTAACCCTGTCACCAAACTACTTATTAGAGTGAAGATTTTCAATTTCGGTGCAACCGATTTTTTTTGGTAATTTTGGAACTTTTTGTGCAAATTTATTAGAAAAATTAAAAAAAATTGATTGAATTTGAATAAATTTTAATCAATTTCATAAATGTTTGGAAAAATCAAAATTTTTGTATGAGATATTTGATTGCCGGATGGAAGCGAAAACCAAAATTGAAAATCCTTATTAGAGTACACTAGTACGGAAATAGCTATAGATGCCGGTTTCCCAACTGACACCTTTGTAGTGTTCTCAAAAGTATCGGTTTAGGAACAGACACCTTCGAGGTTCCACGATCAAAAAGGCTCGATGCATCAGTTCGATTTTCGAGCTGACGCATCGAGCCAGCTCTCCATCATCATCATCATAGATCAAGATCATCCCCATCAACCAAACACAATAAAAATAATCCAAACACAATCATAAAAAACGTCCAAACACAATAAAATACCAATTACAATCACTGAAATCTGCTTGCACCTCCCCATCGACGCGTCGTTCATCTAGTCATCCCCACCATCATGGCAGCCAGCGGTGGAGAGGAGGCCGCACCGTACCGTGGCGGAGAGGAGGAGAGAGCCGCGGCGAGGCACAGGGGGAGAGGGAGACGAGGCGAGGGGGGCAGAGAGAACAACTGTCGTAGTGGTCGAGCATGCGGTGGGAGCCCGCTGCCTTCCCTCTCGCCGGATCTAGTGGAGGGGAGGGCACCGCGGCTCACGGGAGCCCGTCGCCGCCGCCTCCCCTCCCGTCGGATCTGGCAGAAGGGAGGGTGTGGCGGCCGCCACCGCCGATGATGCCGCCTCCACCGGGCAGCCGCCAGCCACCGGAGCCCACTGCCTCCCCCCTCATGGGATCTAGCAGAGGGGAGGGTGTGGTCGCTGTAGTCGTTGCCGCCTCCACTGGGCAGCCGCTGGCCGTGGGAGCCCGCCGCCTCCCCTACCACCGAATTTGGCGGAGGGGAGGCCGCAGCCGACGCCACCGTCGCAGTCTTCGTCGGGTGGCCACATCGAGAGAGACGGGAGGGAGAGAGACGCGAGAGAGAGGGACCAGGAGAGAGAGAAGAGAGCGCGCGAGTGAGACCTTGTCTCCTCGTGGTGGATGGAGTGAGACGCGAGAGTTCTGGATGGATCAATGCCGATCGAGCTAGTGGCCTTATCTTCTCGTGGTGGGCCCCGCTAGCTCAGTTCATCCTCTTGTCGGCTTGGCTCAAATCTTAGGTGCCAGTTTTTTACAAAATCTTAGGTGTTAGTTCTTTTTTAAAAAAACCGATATGAATAGTATCGGTGCTGGTTTTTCTTTAGACCCAGTACTTATACTTATAGTTGTTCAAAGATGTCGGTTCTCTATTTTTTAACTCGCGGAAGGTAGGTAAAAGTTAATAGATGTTGGTTTTAAATAAACCGTCACCTATAAGCTGATCGATATGAGGTTTTTTTAAGTAGTGGTAGGTTTATCACATCGTCACGCTGGTCTTGTTGCATGCCATGCACTTGTCCTGCGTGCCGGTGAAAGACATGGTTGACATAGATTCATGCTATGGCTGCTAAACATACTGATTCGTTCAATCGTACTAGCTACTCCCACCCTCCTCGTTTGACTTTTTTTCTAGTCAAACTTTGATTAAGTTTATAAAATAAATTAGAAACATAAAAATATCAAATTAGTTTTATTTAATCTAATATCGAATATATTTTAATAGTATGTTTGTTTTAGGTTAAAAATACTAATATAGTTTTCAATAAACTTAATTAAACTTAGATAAATTTAAGGGAAGTAATAGGAGCTAAGAGAATGCCATCATCTTTACGGGGCAAAAGCATGCCGAGGCCGCAATCCAATAAATCAACCGGTCGCAAGCACTAAAACTGATTGAAAGTTGACAGTGAGTGATTCCATCATCCTATTTTCTACTTACCAGGGAGAAGACAGTGCTGGAAACTATTCCATCATCCTACTCCGCAACGTTGTTGTACACACGCATTATATTTAAGTGGGTGTTAACGATATATAAAGGGGTGTTTTGGATTTTTCACATCACTTATACACATTTTATATACCCATTGGGTCTAATTCAATAGTAACAGTGAAATCCCCAAATTCCTCTCTTTCCCAAAATTGACACAGAAGAGTCTCATTGTTTGAGAAAAGGCAACGGGAATGCTGAAGAAATTTTAGGGAGAAGCATGATGCTGTGTTCTCCAATTAATGTCTCCTAGTCTAAATATTTTTGCACTAAAATTTATGGATAACACTACTAAAGAAACCTAATTAACTTGGTCCCGGTTGAGAACCGCGGATAGGTGCCGGATTTACTAACCAACATAAAATGGTACTGATATGGAAGGAAAATAGGTACCAGTTTAGAACCGGCTCCTTTGAGGTTCCTTGAGCAAATCCCCTTCACCCCCAACCAGATTTCATCAATAACACAAGAACACAGGAACAGATTTTATCAACAACACAAGAACTCAAGAACATCACAAGAACACTAAGAAAAATATCGCCACCACCATCGCTGGGACGTCGGGCCGCCGCTGCCTCCCCTCCCGCTGGATCCAGCGGAGGGGACGGCACCGCCGCCTTTGGGATGCCGGGTCACCACAGCCTCCCCTCTCCTCCCACTGGATTTGGTGAGTGCAGGGTGCCGTTGGGACGCTGGGCCGCCGCAGCCGTCGCTGGGATGCCGGATCACCGCCACCTTGCCTCCCGCTAGAACCAAGGGGGAGGGCACTGCCTCTGCCCGTCGCCGCCTACCACCCGTCAAGCCCTCCCGCGGCCCCATGGGCGAGGGGAGGAGAGGCACCGCTGCACGTGGAAGGAGAGCCGCCGCTGCTCGTCGCGTGCCACCATCACTGAGGAGTGGCTCGTCGGCCCGTCACGCGTCGCTGCTCGCGAGCTAGCCATGGCACGGGGTCACAGGGAGAGGAAGAGAGGAGGCAGAGAGAACGAGAGAGGAGAGGATGAGGGGGAGAGAGGGGAAGGGGTAACAAAAAGGGGGAGAGAGATGTCAAAAGTGAGCCGGTGTGGTTCGGCTCAGTTAGCTATAGCTGGTTTTCTTAATAGGTGTCGGTTTTTTAATAAAAATAGCACCTATAATGTAAATATACGTGTTGATTTTTAAATAATTGGGACCTGTCGGTTCTTTTAAAAATACCTAAACTAATACTATAGGTGCTGGTTCTAGCCGATAGTGTCCCGTGGATGCGTATCTTGGGTGGAAAAACACTTTAGGTGTTTTAGTATTTTCGATACCTATAGTGCTGACATGTATGTCCGTTTTTTAGCAGCGTGAGTTGGTCAGGAAGAGTTCTTCTAAACTAATCTTGAAGCTGGTATCAGGAATCAATGCATAATCCCAATTTATAACAGGAGATCCAACTGAAATGTCATTGATTCGATCTGGTTCAACCACAAATCCACAATCCACAGTTCCACACCCTTTTTAAATACTGGCGATATAAGCATCAAATCATTCAGGATTAGTAATGAGCCGCATTAAGCCTTCTGAATCATTGACATGTCTGCTCTAAAAGATTAATAATTATTATTCAGCTTTTCTCACGTATAAATTCAACACACGTGAGGTGGTGGGCAGGGAAGGTAAAAATGCCTGGGTGGTCAGTAGTACAATTAGGACTGTAGGTGTTAGGGATGGAAAATTTTTGAATTTAATTTGAAACAGACTCAAAAGCCCAATATGGTAATTGAGGAAAGGATCACCAATATGAAAAAAAAAATAAGGGACTCCTGATTGTAGTTTAGATCTCAATAGAACTACTTCCCTGGTTTTATTAGGTTTGAACAGTGACATTATAAATTTAAAATTGGATACAGTTCATTTTGGAAAATTTCAGAAAATGTTTTTAAAACATGAAATAATGCACATTAATTTATTTTGATCCAAAAATTTCCAGAAGTTTGCATACATAAATTACATTCAATTATTGGTTTTTCTATGTCAGAAAATAAAATTTAAACTTTATATTTTTATTTTAATTTATTTAAAAGCTCAAACAAATTCTTTAATGGACATTTTCATTATTTGAATGCTAGGATATATGCTGTCACAGGCATAATCTGGTTGTGCAATCATGCTGTTATTTCCAATTTTAGTTCTGCAAAACCAGGTGCTAATAGTATTTGTGTACGCCTATACTTGTGAAGGATTCAAAGGAATTCTTAACTCAATTGAAAGGCAACAAAATAAACTAGCCATTTTCTTTAGTATACCAGAGCTTAAAGGACGACTGCAACTCAGCTACTATACGACTTAAAAAGTTCACCTCCAATTCATGTTGGGTCTACATATATATGGCGACAGTTTTTCTGAGAAGAATATGTGTAATTTGCATATAATTACATTGTAAGTGGGTGTAGGTGGGGTGTAAGTAGCATGTTAATTTCAATTAAAAACGGTAGCTTCCTCTTGTGGTAAATTGTAAGCTCTCTGACCAGGAGTTGCTTTGTTTGATTCCCAGCATTTGCATGCATTGATTTTATTTCTCCCGTATCCCTAACACGAATCTCAACATGGATCTGATGGACCAAAAATCAACAAATTTTTAAAGGAAAAATGGGCACCATATTTTTAGCTTTTCCGTTCATGTTTACATGTCATGGAAGTATTAATATATTTGGAACTTAGATCTAGAATAGTTTGATTTCAACTCCATGTAGTCAACAAATATCAACTTCCAAAAACAATACCTTTGTCTTCCATCATGCATGCGTTTTTTAGAAGCATAACACAAGACTTTATCTTTTATATATTGGAATAGAAACATTGGTGCTCGTATCTTGAATGGGAGGACTTATTATGCATGTCTACTATGCTACACACCACACCATGAATTTAAATCATTACCTAAAGAAAACAATGGGTTCAAGTAACAGAAGAAAACTAAAGATCAGGTATGCATGCATGATTTCTTGACTGGGAACTGACTAGTAGTCCATTGTACTTCAATACACGCATTCAGGGGTACACCTCAATTACTGATAGAAAACCTAATATTGGCATAATTTTGTAGGCACTAAATCCAGCTTTGAAGAAGACCATTTCCCATCCTTTCTCCTCTCTCTCAATCCCATCTATGGACATCATGTACAGATCAAACAAAGCTTGTGTCTCTTTGAATATGTTCCTCTGCGAGCCTGATCCAACCACCATATTTATGATTATCACCTTTCCTCCAGAATCTCTCACAGGTATTGCTTCCTTGCACCGTCGAAGTATCTTGACACAATCATCATCGCCAAAGCAATGTAAAACATACTGAAACATAAACATTTAGAAGTATAATTAACAGAAAAGAAATTTGGAAGGTAGCTAATTTAAAGGGAAAAGAGCATCTAAAGTCCTCAAACTTTTATAAATTGTGTAGTCAAACATGTGAAGTTTCTTTTGATTAATCCATATCCGGGTGTGTTCTTTTGGAGGGGTTAGGAACCCCTCCCCTCTGCACGTAAAACGTAGCAATGGATTAACACATAATTAATTAAGTATTAGTTATAAAAAATTTGAAAAATAAATTAATATGATTTTTTAAAGTAACTTTTCTATATAAACTTTTTGCAAAACGCATACTGTTTATTAGTTTGAAAAGCGTACGCGCGGAAAAAGAGAAAGTTGAGTTGGGAACTCATGTATAAGAACACAGCCTTAAAGTTCTTGTTTGTTTATTTGAGCATCCCAAATATCTAATTTATTATATTAGTCAAATTAATTGGCCGGCTATGTTGTTTTTTGTAAGGAAATACTTCACCTTCGACCTTTGATAATTCCTCACTTTATTGAATCTTAAAAAGTTGTGTTTTGACTTAGTATTTATCTTTGCTAATTTGAGGCTACTATAGAACATATCATAATCACAGAAATGAATACACTAGGGATTTTGCAAGTTAATCAGAAAATATACAGTGCGGAGACTGGATAGAGTATACGAGAAAGGACCATAGTTTGGTTGAATTTTTCCACCTCCCCACAACCCAAATTCAATTGTACAAACCAACATGGATTGTAATTTCTAAATATTCTTCAATCCTTAAAAAAATGAAAATTCTAAAAGTTCTTCAAAACTACAGTAACTATGTCAAACGACACATGCACTTGTGGGAGCGGATCGATGGCTCAGTATATATGTCTGGTTCGAATCTGCAGATTGTTGGGAATTAGGGTTAAAGTGGTATATATTGGACCTTTTAGGCTGTTTTGTTAGGTCATCTTCAACCCTCCATATTATCTAGTTTCCATAACATAAATACACTGTCACATAAGTAAAAATCTAATATGACAAGAAAGTTAATGAGGAGAGATGTAAAAATATGAAAACATCATTTTTCATGCAAAAAATCATCTCTACACAAGAACCAAGAATGAAAACAAGGGGATATGTGGATAAAAGGAGAGAGAAAAGGGATGATTGAATAAATCATCCGTTGAATATATAGTTTCTATATGACATAACATAGTTTATGGGTTGGGGATGGTCTTATGGGCTATTTCATTCTTCTACATGACATAACATAGTTTATGGGTTGGGGATAGCCTTATGGGCTATTTCGTTCTACCCTCTTCTTTTTGAGTCCCAATGACTCCCCCGCAGTGCAAATTTATCTCCGCTATTGCATATTCCTAGGACACTATCCTATAGGATGTATGGGGCCAAAACCTCTCTAGCCCCAATCCCATAGGGCATGCAATTCCCTTCCGAGGAGCTGGTCTTACCGTGAAATTCAACCCTAGATTTATGTTGGTGACTTGTACAGTTCACAGACGTAAGTGAACAGAATTGAACTTTGAAATTCATTGCATTGACTGAAATAAGTTATTATAGTGCAATTTTGCTTAATTAAACACCGTTATAAAAAGTTTTATTAGAAGGTTAGTAAAAAAGCCAATCCTTTTGTAAAATAGTCAAGTCGTTTTTTCTTCTCTGAACCTTTCTTTAGAAAATTAAATAAAATGCTATTCTTTTTGCTTTATTTCCAAACTAGCCATTGTTCATTCAGTGGTCATGTGTATTAGGATAAGTTCGACTGTCCTGCATCACCATTCATCATCTTATCGATATACAGGAATTTAACATTCCCCAACTCCAAATATACTTGACTAGAAAATTAACCCTGCATTTCTTAATAGTATATGACATACCTGCCTTTTCTAATAGCCGTTCCTCTTAATTATTAATAAGATTATGTAAGTATATTTTATTTTTATTGCGATTTATTTTATTATTAAATATAATTTGAACATATGACTTATATCTTTCATATTTGCACTTTTTTTTTAAAAAAAAAGACGAATGATTAACCTCTCTAATTGTTTCATATACTTGAAAGTTGAAAATAGAGGTAGCTAGTATATACCCAATCCAATCTGATCTTCCCTCCAAAAATAGATAAACATGTGACACACCTTGAGTAGTACTGCATCTGCCGGCGGAATATACTCAAACATGTCGCCGGCGACGAACCGCACGTCGCTGGCGTCCGGTGGCGCCTGACTGACCACTTGCGGGAGGTCCAGCACGCTGCACTTGACACGAGGGAACGCCCTGGCGACGGCCGCCGCGGCCGCGCCATGGCCGCCGCCGACGTCGACCAGCGAGCCGAGCCCGCGGAACACGTCGCCGCCGCCCTCCCTGAGCACGACATCCATGACAAAGCGGCTGTCCGCGGCCATGGCGTCGTTCAGGACGGCGCCGTACGCGGCGTCCCTCCCGGTCATCTCCCACCGGGGGAAGCCGTGCGTCATCTCGAACAGCGACGTCGCCGCGCCACCGCCACCGCCACCGCCGCCAGCGACAGGCTCCTCCTCCTCCTCGTCGGCCCTGAACCACGCGTGCAGGCTGAAGAACGGGGTGAGAGCCGTCGAGTGCACAAGAAACCGCAGCATGGGAGACATGTCGTGCTCGCCGCAGCCGCTGACGAGGAGGCGGGACGCCGGGGTGAGCGTGTACACGGCCTCGCCGGAGGAGGAGGATCCCGCCGCCGGCTGCTGCTTGATGCCAAAGATGCCGGAAACGGTGAGCACGCGCATGAGCCGACGAAGGTGCGAGACCTTAGCCTGGTGGAGCGCGACGTCCGCGGCGATGTCCCGGAGCATGGCGGCGCCGCCGCGGCGGTGGATGGCAGCGGGGATGCCCAGCTCGGTGGCGCACCTGAGCGCCATGGACTTGATGTAGGAGAAGAAATGGTGGTAGAGCTCGAGGTGGCCATGGAGCAACTCCTCCTTGCTCATCTCGTGCTGGAGGCCTAATATGATGGTTAGTAACTATATGTTGTGTTTTCATGCATGCATAGCTAGCTATGCAAACAAGAGTATTTATAAAGACAAGGCGCAATGTAACTCCATCCTAAAATATAGAATATGGGTATAACCATATCCAGATTCGTACCACCGTGATATTTTTAATTAAATTCTATATTATTATATTTTAGGTTGGATGAAATAAATCACGGTAGTCGTAAATAGTGTTGGCCTTATGATCAGGTGGTAGTAGCTCGCTGAACACCACAATGTACTACTTTCTCCGTTTCATATTATTTGTCGCTTTGATAATATTTCTATTTAAATTTCTTTGATTATGTTTAAAAAAAATTACCAACATCTGTGATATGAAATTAGTTTCATTGAAACTACATTTTATATGTTTCAATAATATATTTATTTTATGTTAAAAATATTGCTTCTATAAATTTGGTGTCATGTAAAAGTTTGACTAGGAAAAATATCAAATCGGTTTATAATATAAAATGGACGGAGTATATGTCAGGGTGATGAAAGTAACATGGAACAGCCATGACAAGTAGCTATGGTCAAACACCCTAATTCGTTTTTTATTTGCTTGTTGCCGGCCCGGCAGCATTGCAATAACTTAGTACCTGTTATTATCAGCTACCCAATGTGTATGACCGGGTAAAAGAAGATTGTATTTGTCATTTCTTACGGGCTTTCGTCCCGCATTATGGTAGTTCTAAGAGGATAATTAACATGGGTATGGTCATCGTCTCCCACCAATTTATTCTTTTTTTAATTTAAGATAACATAATATTTTCTGTTGTGCATGTACTACTGGCATGCCCATTGACCATGAACTTCAACTTTGACCCGGTTCCAAAACACCACCTTAATTTGTTAAGAATCGCCGACAACAACAGGTGGTTAACAATATTTTTCGAAATTAAAAAGTATAAAACCAAGACTTTAAATTTGACCTGCATAATTGGTTGAAACAAATTACTCATGAATTAAATTTGAAGTGTGATCTAATTTATATCATTCCGGCTAGCTAGTACGTAATGAATTAATAATCATCCCATAACTGGTCCATAGTCGTGTATACCTGGTTCACGTCTCTGTTTTGGAGTTAACCTTGCTTCAGCGCGTCGACATTTCTAATCAACGCCGTCACTTGTACTGTATACTGTCAACATTCACGCGCCGCCACCTTCGTGAAGGCTCCAATTACGCCAGGCAGTCGTTATGCAGATCCATTCCCAATCTTGCGCCTTGTACTTAAAACAACGACGTGTAAGGCATGGATAAAAGCCTCCAAATGCACATTGTTATTATTACTTTATCGATCTATATATTTACAAAAAAAAAGAGTAGTAAAAATACAATTGCAGCAAAATAATCGATGTGTTAAATCGACATGGATAAATTGCACATATTAATATAATGATCTAAGATTTCAAACTTTGACCGCATGTATTATAGGTTGTCATCCTTTTGAAAACGAAGGTGAGGGGCGAGGTCGATCTGGCGTGAGCGGTGAGCCATACCTCGTTCTTTTTGTTTCGGTGTTGTTTACGCTTGCTTGATTGCAAGGATGTTTGCAATTTGATTGTAATTTATCGTCCTGTTTTCTTGTTGGGTCTAACTAGTGTCACATAATATCGTGCTATTGGGATCACATTGTTGTGCACTCAGTTCCGTCATGAGCCACACCTCGTTTTTCCGTTCTTCGTCACCACATATAAATTAAGGTAAGCGAAAACAATTTAAGCATCTCACATGGTTCCAACTTCCAATAAAAATGGTATGAAAAATCCTGACCGGATCAGCTACCGTTTATGTGTTGTACTGAACTTTATTATAATATTTAGGGACAAAGATACTGTATAGTTTTAGTTAGTAAATGGCATGTCAATAATAAGATTAAAAGACCGTTATACCCTTCATTAATATGGAGGAAAAATAAGGATGGAGAGAAAACGAGGAGGAGAAAGGAGTACTATATTGGTTTACTGAATAAAAATGAGAAGCAAAAGATGTAGTAGTCTTCTCTGAAATTACAATTTAAAGACAAATTCTCATCCTAATACTACACTTGTTTATGCAATTAATGACTAGGATAGTAATCATAGAATTAAATGGGTTGTCACGTAGGATAAAATATAATATGGCAAGTGAGTAATTGAAGAAAGGAGTAAAGCATCTCTTGCATGAGATATATAGTTTATACAATATATTCAAGGTATAATGAGACTGGAGTAGTATAAAATTCGAATATGAATTAATAGTGTTTGTGTTGGAAAAGTAGTAGTCACTACTTAAAAAGATCTTTCCGTACGAGTACCCCTTTAGATTGCAGACGGATCGTAACTGGTGGCGTCTGCAAAATCGACCTCCATTTTTCATACGACTACTTAAGAGATGCGCATGCAAAAATCGATTTTCGCATGCAGAGAGGAACCTCATGCCCTTAAGTGGTCTGCATGCAAAAATATCTCATCTTTTTTCACTCCCTTCTCTCTCTTTTTCCTCCTCACCACTTCAAATTTTTTCACACCTCTCCTCTCTCTCTCCTTCTTCAAATATTCTCTCAACTCTCCTCTCACACTCCTCTCCTCTCCTCCTCTCCTCTAACACTCCTCTCCTCTCCTCAATCTCTCTCTCTCTTCCTCCGAAGCCGACGCCAGGTGGCAAGCGATGTCGGGCAGCGGGCGGCAAGCGTGCGGTGGCGGCGGGAACGGGCGTCCAACGGGTGGATCCGCTGCCCCCGTCCTCGGCGGTTGCGAAGACGCGTGGATCCACAGGCCCTGACCTCGGGAGTGCTAGCGGTGAGCCGTGGCGGCCGACTGGCGGATCCGCCGCGCCCGCCCTCAGGAGCGACGGCAACGCGCGGATCCACCGCCCCCGACCTCGCGAGCAGTGGCGGCGGGCAGTTGCGGCGGCAGCTACCGACCGACGGGTGGATTTACCGTCCCCGACCTCTGGAGCGGCGACAGCGTGCGGATCCGCCACCCCTGGCCTCGGAGCGGCAGGCGACGACGGCGGCAGTGAACGGTGATGGTAGGCAGCATATCCGGTCGCCTCTCCTCCTTCTCTCCCTCGTCTTCTTCAATCCCGGCAGCCGGAGGTCGCGGGGCAGTGGTTTCGTCGGCCGTGGATCCGGCCGGGGCGGATCTACCAGTGGCAGGCGGTGGCGGCGGCTGCGGCGAGCTCGGGGGGCAGCGGGGCTAGGGTTTTTTGGGATTTTATTTTTTTTCGTGATTTTTTATTTTTTCATACAGTTGGCTTAGGCGCCCGCATGGGAAAATCGGTTTTTGCATGCGGTTGCGCTAGCCGCATGGAAAAATCCCGATTTTCGGAAATCCGTTTGGGCCGTATGTAAAAAGCAGTTTTGTAGTAGCGAGTGCTAGTTTCTTCGTAATATGGAGGATATAAAAATCATGGCTAGTTTTTTTATTGTGATTGCCCTTAGACTAAGGTAGTGGTAATCTCTAATGGATTAAATAGTAATACGAATTTGTAAAAAATTGTTTAATTTCCTAGTAATTGTGGAAATTATGGCTACCCATACCCACACGACATGATTATCCGACTAGTTATAGGGGATAGCTTATATCTATATAATATGTAACAGATCATGATTTGGGTATTACGTTTCCTTATGTATTACGGAACGGTCTAAAGTCTTAAATTGACAATATTATAAAGTAGTATTAGGAAACCGATACTATATTGGTTAAGGTTTCTATCTTGTAATCCTGCCCCCCATCCTATATAAGATGGGTAGGAGGCCCTTTAGGGGATATGAGCACAACTAGATCGTCAGATCAATACAACACCCGGCGGATACAATCCCTAAACAGGAGTAGAGTATTACCTCTCATTGAGAGGATCTGAACCTGTCTAAATCCTTGTCTCCGCATCCATCCACTTTTAGGTCTCGTGCGCTACCCCTTTTCATATTACCGAAATTCTTTCGACAGTAATAGAACGTGCGTAATCCTATAATATTGGAGGACACGGAGCAAATAATTATCTCGCTACCCGATGCAAGTAGCAGCCGTCTTGACCACATCATCACCTGGATTATGTCGATGTCCATTTAACTACGCTTTTTAATTTTCTCCATGTCCATGTGTTGACACCTCTGTTTTGGAACCTTGCTTCCAGCATTGACATTTCTAACGCCGTCATTTCCACTGCATACCGTCAACATCAAGCGCAGCCACCTTAGTCAAGGCAATAGATATGCCAGGATGGTCATTATAAAAATCCATTCCCAATCTTGTGCCTTGCACTCCCTCCATCCCACTCACTGAATCATGATCAAACTTAGCAGTCCTTAAAACTAATCTATAACTTTAAATTTTTCATATGCTACAATATTTATAGTAATAAAATTATAATCATATGAAAGTAAATTTAAATATCAATCCAACAATACTTTTATCGAATAAAATTTAACTTATAATCAACTATTTATTGGTTAAATATTTAAAGAGTTGAATAGCACGTATTAGTGAGTGGGATGGAGGGAGTACTTAAAACAATAACATTTTGAACATTAACCTAGTCTCCAATGCATATTGTTGTTATCACTTTCTCAATGTAAACGGAATTTAAGAAAGAGAAGTTTTTATTCTAAAACCTATATACCCAGAGAATAGATCAAAACTATTCATAGTCTACTATCAAGCTATACTCTCTTTTTTATTCTAATTTATTATAGCAATCAAAATAAAGTTTTACCCTGAAATATCTTGTGACATATAACAGATGGGCCACTTCGGCCTATATGCCTGACTGCATGTAGATAACGTAATCAGTCATTTATCCTCACACCCTTTAACCTAGCAGTCTCCTCTTCTTACCATTATTCTTGGGTACATGTCAGCTGGTAGTAATGGAGATAGACTCACTACCACCATCAATATTGGCCCTTAAAGTAGTATAGATAATAATATTAAATATATATATAATAGTTTTTCACATATTAAATCCTAATATATTTTATTAATCAATGATGTAAGATTTTAAGTTCTGATTGTACGAATTCTAGGCTGTCCTTTTGAGAACAATGATAAAGGGTGGAGCGTTCAGTAGGTCGAGGTTAGGCGCGAGCCATAACTCGTTCTCGCCGGAGTACTCTCACCTGCCCAACAATGCCGAGAGCTCGAAAGACCGAGACTCCTTATCTGTTTGGATGACTTCCACAGTTTACCATAAAATATTTGGTAGTGTGGCATGCCACACATTATATAGCTAAAGATTTGTTGGCCACAATTGTGTCAAGTTATGGTAAAAGAATCACTCAATGACAAATGGACCAGCTTGCTAAAATAGTGGTATAACTCAGTTGTGGTATGAACCAAATACTTGTTAGTATTCCCCAAAAATCAACACTCAATCTCTCGTGTACACACACTTGGATAGGATTTGCACTACACAATTGCGCACAACAAGAGCAAACACACAGACTTGCGGCACTACACAAATTGTGCCCTTTTCTAATTTTCCTTTGCACACAATTAATAGCTAAGTACTTCTTCCGTCCCAAAATATAAGTATTTTTGGATCTGGACACCGTCTTCGAGATGCTACTTTGACCAACAATATCTATAAAAGTAAGATGTTTTAAATAAAATGAGTTATATATTATGATAGTTTGTTTAATGACAAATCTAGTAACATTAATTTTATGTGATTAATCTTTTTTATTTTTTTTACTATTAATAGTCAAAGTTAAAAATATTTGACTTACTACTATTTCAAAAATAGTTACATTTTAGGATGGATGGAGTACATGGTATAAATACACACACGACTAACAAACCCACGCATGTGGAGCTAACTTGATCCGCTTTTCAGGCCACAACGCCTCATGACTCGGCCGCACCTATCGAGTCCACCACTAGCGCATCAGCAGTTACTCCCTCCATGCATGCTCATGCACAACTGACTAGCACACATGCTCAAGACTAATTCCAGTGACATGCATGCGTGCACTCTTCTAATGGCTGCTAATCTCCCCACTATGCACATTAATCACTTTGTGCTTCACTCAACTCTTCACTATGGATTAGCTCACTAAGCCATGCAGCACACATATATGCAACTATAGTTAGCCTACTACTCTACTTGCAATGAATTAAACATAAAAATCTTAATCAACAAGATTAACCTCTAACAATACTAGCCTTAATTTATTAAACTTGGCTGCCACAAGTTTGGTAAAGGTTGGCACTCAACCAAACAGTCCTCGAGGGACAAGAGCATGAGTTGTCACTGAACATGACGCAACCAACCGAGTGGGACAAGAGCATGAGCTGTCAAGGGGATAAATCACCTCATTGCCTCGCCCGCCTCTCCGCTCCTGCGCCAAAGAAGCCGAAAGGATTCAAAGATCTGCCTTGTGATGTTTGGGAAATTAGGAGGGGCTATTTGCAGAATTACTCTTGCAGCATGGTCCGCACCTACTCATCAGCATGTCATATCGGCGCTCAAAGCATGTCATGGTCGGTATGGACCACTAATGACAATGAATCGAGTTTAGGGGGTTAATAATGCACTTTGAGAGTTCAAGAACTTAGATGACACACTTGCACAAATATAGAAATTGTGTGTGCACTTCACAGTAACTCAGTGGCGAAGCTACATGGTGATCCATGTGGGCCATGGACCACAGTAAAAATCTGGCCCAAGGCCTATTACCCCTATTCTGATCCAATAAAAAAGAACGATGCTTTGTTTCATCAGTTGATCTGCTAATCCGCCATATCGAGTCATCGTTCCCTTCCACCCTTCCCAATTCCCAACCCGACTGTGCCAACGATCATGCGAGTGTCATGGCTGCAACTTGATGATTCAACACTTAGGATTGGGGACTGGTATTTTGCAGCATTCAACAAGCAGGTATGTCTCATCTCCACCTATCCTCTGGCCCTCCCTTCTCTGATTTCTCCCGTTTCCCCTAAGCTCTAACCCTAGGTACTAAATTATTAATTTGATTGGTGGCGGCTAGGTGAATAGACCTTGCACCCTTCCCGATGGCCAGCATGACAACCAGTGAAAGCTGAAGGAACCATTGGCATCCACGAACTGAACTGAAAGGTATGATGAAAAATTAATTTACGTTCAGTTTCAATTCGATTTTGGGAATTCTGATTAGAATTGGATAGATAAATTAAACTCTGCATAATCCTATTGTAGATTTTCTGAAGCACTTCTATGTTGGCATATTACATTTATAGTGTTAAGAATAATTCTGTTAAGTTGGACCACCCTAACCTAAAATCCTAGCTACACCACTGCACTAACTGCCTCCTTCTCAACATGCATAACGCCGATAACTTTTTTACAATGTTTCACCATTCGTCTTATTCAAAAATTTAGTATAAATATGTAAAAGTATAAGTTAAGATTATATTTTATCCGATGATAAAAACAAGTCACCACAAAATAAATGATATTTATATAATTTTTTGAATAAGATGAATGGTTAAACGTTATGCGAAAAGTCAACGGTGTCATACATTTTGAAATAGAGGGAGTACTATTTAAATATTGACTTGTTGGATCTAATTAGCATCCCATAATATCATGATTCTGAGAGAACATTGTTGTGTACTCATTATGGTAGATTATTATAATCTATAAGCCAGATTATTATAATCTAGTAATCTCCTCTAAGGGCGCTTTTTTTGGATTATTGGGTGGCTAAAGACCCACTACCCCTAGGTACTTCAAAACAAATTACCCCCGCCATCAGATCAGGTCCGACTCCTCCTTCCCGACTCCTCTCTCCCGACTCATCCTCTCCCCAGGTACGGCGCCGCCTCCTCCTCCCCAGGCTGCACTGCCGCCGCTTCCCAGGCAGCGGCGCCGCTGCCTCCTCCTCCTCCAGGCAGCGCCGCCGCCGCCTCCTCCTCCCCAGGCGTCGCTGCCTCCTCCTCCAAGCAGCGCCGCCGCCGCCTCCTCCACCTCCTCCCAAGCCGCGCTGCCGCCTCCTCCCCAGGTGCAAATATATACTGAAATGAAGAACAAATCAGAGAAGGATTAGAACTAGAGTAACAGCAACATTTTCTTTTAATTTACTCCTACCAATTAACTGTAGCTATATACATGTATATAATATATACAGGATGATCTATATTTGATTTATCAATTAGATATTCTTAGGTGTGATTTTTTTTGTAACATGCAGGTGGAGATGGAGCACCATGGTGGCGTCTCCGATGAAGAAGATGCCCACCATTGCTCGCCCGAACTCCATGGCTGCAATGCATCCCAGTTGGTGGAGGATGAACCCTCAGCTGCTCGGGGTCGTGGGCGTCGTGGCGGGCATGTAGGTGGACGTGGGAAGAGACCCGCCACAGAACTCATGAGCACCGGACCATCCTCGGCAGCATGTGGCGGTCGATCAAATAGAAGGAGGAGTTTGACAAAGCAGAATGGTCGACCCAAAACACTAGGCTATTTTGTGAACTATGTGTAGAACAAATCGAAGCCGGCAATAGGCCTATCGGGATAATGACTACTAGGGGGTACCAAAACATTGCTGCCAAGTACTTGCAAATAACAGGGCTCCGACACAGTAAGATACAATTGAAGAACCGATGGGATGTACTGAAAGCCATGTATAGCTTTTGGCTTGGCCTCCTCAAAGATACAGGGCTTGGATGGGATAGTACAAAAGGAACAGTTTCAGCAAGTGATGAATATTGGAAGCAAGTCACCAAGGTAATAAATTATTGAAGCTTTGGGAATGTTTTTATGGACTATTGGGGCTCCACAGTCATTTGTTCAAGTTAAGAACCTATTTGAGAGGTCAAAAGGAACAATTAGTGTGAAATTTGAGCAAGTGTTGCAGAGTGTTTACCTACTCTCAAAAGATCTAGTCAAACCTAGAGACCCACACTTCACAACAATCCACCCAAGACTACTTGGTGATCGGTTTGAGCCTCATTTCAATAATTGCATAGGTGCAATAGATGGGACTCATATACCAATTGTTGTCCCCGCATCAAAGGTGGTTCAACATGTGGGTAGGAATAAATATCCCGCTCAAAATGTTTGGCCGTTTGTGACTTTGACATGAGGTTTACATTCATTGTTGCGGGATGGCCCGGATCGGCACATGATATGAGGGTGTTTAATGATGCTTTACGCAAATATACCGCTATCTTCCCTCATCCTCCACCAGGTAATGTCACGTATATTTTTTACAAACTTATGTTTCTAGTTTCAATGATAAAATGATGTTTCATAGTGTATGTTCATGTTTATGGTAATAGGTAAATTTTACCTTGTTGACTCGGGCTATCCAAATCGAATGGGATTTCTAGCTCCATATAAAGGGACCAAATACCATTTACCAGAGTTTCGAGTGGGTCCGCGTCCTAGTGGCAAGAAGGAGGTGTTCAACCACTTACATTCATCTCTTCGTAACATGATTGAGCGTTATTTTGGTGTTTTGAAAATGAAATGGAGAATTCTATTGGACTTACCGAGTTATCCGATGCTCAAGCAAACAAAAATAATACATAATTTTATTCGAGACAGTAAATTGAGTTACGAAGAGTTTGATCGGTGTGATAATGATGAAAACTATATGCCGATGCCTTCATCTCAAGGGAATGCTAGTGAATTGGGAGACGAAGAGGGAGATGCAAATATCTTCCGTGATAATATTGCCGATGCTTTATTTGCTAGGAGATAACAAGTTGGTGATCAATCTATTGAAAGAAATGTATTCATGAATGCTTAATTTATTAATATATGACACTGTTTTTTAGTTACTTCAATTATTTATTTGTTGTATACAGTGACAAAACGATGAACAAGCCATCCAAAATAGTTGAGGGCATTATAGACTTTAATCTTTCAAACCCAGTAATCCATGCCTCCAATAATTCAGAGAAACAAACAGCTCATAGCTTATTCTATATCAGCTTATTATAATCCAGCTTACAATAATCTAGCTCAGTAATTCAGATTATAATAATCCTAAGCTGAAACAAATAGAGCCCTACATGTTTGTTTAAGCTTACTTCTAATAATCTAGATTATAATAATCCTAAACTGAAACAAACAGGGCCTCAGTCCTGCCATGAGCCACCCCTCCTTTTTCGTTCTTCCTTCACCACTAAGAAAGATAAGCGAAAACAATTTTAGTCATCTCACATGGTTCCAACCTCTAATGAAAGCTGTATGAAAATTTCTAATTATTATTTATATTTTGTACCGATCGTTTTATTTTAATATTTAGAGACAATGGGAGTAATTATATCTTTATCCAATGCAAGTAGCAGCGTTTAGTTCTTAGGGCTAGTTATTTTCATCAACTCCAAACTTCAATTTTTTTGTTTTTCGTTGGCACACTTTTCAAACTATTAAATCGTGTATTTTTTTAAAAAAAAATCGTATAAAGAAGTTGTGGTGTATTTTTTTTAATAAAAATGTATAAAGAATTGTTTTAAAAAATCAAATAGATCCTTTTTTAAATTATAATAGTAAATACTTAACTAATCATGTGCTAATTATTTTTCTCGTTTTGCGTACGCTAAATTTTTTTTCTTACTTTCAATGGAATGAACGCAGCCTTAACCATATTAGAGTAAGTTTTATTGAGGTGATGGTCATCTCTAATTTTATCCACAGCTATACAACACATTATATCTAACACTTATCCCAATATAATTATTTATTTATTTTCACATAATGCATTGGTCTCTTTCTCTTATCTATATAGGAGTTTGTGTAAAGTTCCTCATTGCATGATGAGTGGCTCTTTTTCTTTCTCCACACTTCTCTCTTCCACCTCATCATATATGATCCTACTCCATCCCAAAATATAAGGCATAACTACTTTTTTCTCTTGTCAAGATGTGCATGCATGCAAACATTAACTATCACATCTTGGTTGTTTAAATTTAGTTTTTTTTTTCAAATCATCTACCATCAAGCCCCAATCACATTGTTTGCATGTATGGATGTGATCCAACCGACAAGTTGATTAAATTTTTTTAGTCTTTGCGTTTGTTGGTGAAATGAGAACCAGGGTACCCCTTCCCCCAGGGTTCATGCCATCTTTGTGCCAAATAAAAGAAAAACCTTCTTTAAACCATCATTAAGATGGTCGTGTGTTAGGGCCGGGGGCTCAGGACCCGCTACGGCTCAGGTCCCAGGGCTCCCTTACCCTTGTAAGTCACACACGCCTCTCTGGTAACAGCAAATTTTAGTAAAAGAGATTCGGAGTTGAAGATAAAGCTGAAGCGGATTTGGAGGAGATTGATTGTTTCTAGAAACAGATTGCGCATCGGCTGGAGTTTGTATCGGCCGATGCAGAGTTAAATGTGGTTAGTCAATACGGATATTGACGAGTTTGAATTGAAGCTTCAGAGATATTGCCAAACGAGGATGGTGTCCGGAATAGGCAATTGTATCTATTAATTAGGGTAATAAGTAGTTTTAAGAGTCTGCCTAGGGGCTTGTTTGACTGTTGTTGTAATTTAGACGAGTTTGAGTCATGTCCAATATGAACAGGTTTGTATATTTTGGGTATAAATATATGCTCAGGGTCATGTAAGAAATTAACAAAAGTTCAATATACTCTCAGCGCATCACCAAATCTTTTACTTTTCGTTCTTTTCGACGAGTTCTTGTTTCGAGTCGGGCTGCATCGGATTCGATCTTCGATAAGAGGTAAAACTTGTTCATTATCACATACTTTAATCAATCTAAGTCGACTACTTTGTTTACGTATATCGACTAAACATTTCAAAGGGTTTTGGTCGACATTGGCTAAATATTGTTCATTAATTTAGATTGGCTAAAGTATCTACCACCTTGAAAATCAATCATTGGCTCGATTGTTTAGATCTTGTTCTTCTTTTCATACTTAATGTTGTATGAGTTTAAGTTTGATCTATTAAGTCATGCTTAGAATTATAAGATCTAACTTGCTTCATGATTACCAATAAGAGTAGCATCGGGGTTTCAGCTGATATTACCTGATATAATTGTCTTTGGTGGTTTAATCTTGCTTAACAAGTTATATTTGTCCTTTATATTAGAATATCACCTATTTAAATATATTAATCTTATAATCAATCATGGCCGGATTTAATCTACCTGAGATTGATATTAGTTTAAGATATTTACTTCAGTTTGATATTGTAGTATAAGGTTGTATCAGAGCTATAGCCGATATATTATCTTCTATACTTGAATTGAATCAACGGCTATGACATAAGCACCTATAATCTTTAGTTCATGTGATTTTGGATATAAACAATTGATATTGTCTCGATTTGGTTCAATCTATCCCAATTGCTTGTACTCAAGAGAATATAGAATTTCAGATTACATACTGCTAATCTCTACAGCCGATGTAACAAGTTCCTACATACACCTCACAGCTGATTCAGCCTAGTTGCATTGGATAGGTCATACATGATACGTCATCGGCCCTTTGGACGATCGACTATCGTTTGCTAACTCAGTTGTCTTGTTTATTCTTATTGGTTGCAGGATCAAACCAACTGGCACGCTCTGAACACAAAGCAAGATTTGGACCTGCACTGTAATAAACCAAACCTCCCAACCGCCGTGTTTTTCCATCAACACTCTCCTAGAGAGGAGTGTCAAGATGTGCAAGATCTACATCTACAAGATACCAAGGCAGAGAGCTCGGGACCCGTCTTGTCTCGGGTCCCAGGGCTCCCTTGCCCTTGTAAGTTGCAAACACCTCTCCTAGAAAGGATTGTGGAGACGTACAAGATACCAAGGCAGAGAGCCCGGGACCTGCCTTGGCTCGGGTCCCAGGGCTCCCTTACCCTTGTAAGTCACACACATCTCTCCTAGAGAGGAGTGCGGAGACGTACAAGACATACATCTACAAGATAACAATGCAAAGAGCCCATGACCCGGCTCGGCTCGGGTCCCAAGCTCCCTAGCCCTTATAAGTCATGCACACCTCAAGAGAGGAGTGTAGAGACTTACAAGATCTACATCTACAACATAGTAGGGTAGAGAGCCCGGGACCTGCCTTGGCTTGGATCTTAGGGCCCCTTGTCCCTCTACATCATACACTCCTCCTTGAGAGGAGCGTCGAAACCTATAAGATTTACATCTACAAAATAGTGAGGCGGAGAGCCTGGGACCCGCCTTGGCTCGGGTCCCAGGGCTTCAAGCCCACCTAGGTTACATGCTCCTCCATAAGAGGAGCGTGGAGATGTATAAGATCTACATCTTATAAAAACTTTCATCAAAGACATCTTTGAGAAGCTCGTCGAAAATAACAAAATTTCCTATCAAGGGGCGAGGGAGTGGGCCCGGGGATAGAGATAGTCCCCGGGCCTACCCCCCGGCCAGCTGTGAAACAATGTGTGAAAACCCATGTGACGGGTTTACTGCTAGGTTTCCATGCTGTCTAGAGGCAAAAAGACATGGAAAAGATGGTGGCGCTGAGTCATTAGGGACAGTGGGAGTCCTACCACACGGCAGGCATGCCCCGCAACACCTCGTCGTGCCTGCTAGATGGAAAGTGGAGCGGTGCCGTTATCTTGGCGTCGCCCAGGCCCACTAAGCCCATTTCATGGCACATGAAAAGTTGCGTCAAGTCCCAACTGGTGTGAGTCATCACCTGGGAAGCCTGGGGCAATTTAAGAAATAGGATCTTGGTAGGTTTCTCATTAAGAGATCGGGTAACCAGAAAGTTTCAAGAAGGCAACGACACTGTAAGCCCCTCCTTGGATTATAGAAGGAAGGGGATATGTCACTTAGAAGAGGATGATGCCCAGATTCTAGGTAAAAGATAGTAAAATCTTGTATTTTACCAGATCTAGACAACTAAGATGGAAAGAAAACAGGAGTAGGGTTTTACATTCTCAATGGCCTAAACCTGTATAACTCTGGGTGTTTTGCTTGATCTTAAGTGATTTTTTGTTTGATCCCTCATCATCACCACTAACCTCGTGGCTGAATTTCACTATGGGAGTTGTCTGCACTTCCCCATTGTTGGAAGATCGCTCCTCTGACAACATTAGAAGTGGTTAAGCCTTATATTTTAGGATGGATGGAGTACATGACATTTGGGCAAGAGCTCTCTCATCATCGGAATACTCCCTCCATCACAATATAAATGTAATTTTAGGAGTAAAAGGAGAAATTAAGGGGAAAAAATTACCTGGTGCCCCCTAATAAATGAGAGAGGTAGGGAGTGAGTGGATAGTTAATGGTAGGATGAAGAGAAATTTGAATTAGATGTGATGTGATTGATGGGAATGAAGAGAAATTTGAATTAGATGTGATGTGATTGATGGGTTAAGTAGTACTTATATTGCACTTATTTTCGAATAAAATTTGAATCTAGAAATACATTTAGAGACGGGTGTAGTTTTTTTTAATGTCCATGTCATTTGATACGCTTTTTAATTTTCTGCACGTGTACAGACTACGGAGAACGGCGGCCTTGCGACGTTCGTCAGTTGTACGCAATATCTATTTCGCCGATCGTGACAAATACATAGTTTTGCACAAAAAGACAACGTTTAATTCAAATTTAGTTTTGACCACTAATTTTAAACAGTGGCCTGCATGGTGGCTTTCCCATGTTTGTTGGGAGTAAAGCATCATGCCAAACTTTGGCAGCCAAAGTTAGGCTTAAAATCTGTCTCGTAGTACATCACCCAACAGGTTTACTACTCGCTACTCGGTTTGATTTCTCCTAGAGTTGATTACTGATTCAAGCTCCCAAATATCGCGTTCATATTTAACTTCTTTTTTCCGCCGATATTTTCTGCCTTCAGCTTGCATGTCAAATCCCATTACTCACTCATATTAACTCGTACTCGCTCAGATCGGTTGTATCAGACAGCACGAGCCATTTTGTTAACACAAAATTAAGATACTCCGAATACAACAGGAGGGAGCCAAACACTAAGATAGATAAACAGATGATACTATCCTTTAACTCGAACCAGCAAACCAATTATTCATTTTCTTTTGGTTACTTGCTACTGTGCCCCATGGCTAGAGAGTAAGGTATACATTTGCGAACAAGCATAATTTGTGGTTAACACATACTGCTTTGTAACGACGTTAGCAGCTTGAGTTCACTTGAGACTGAAAAAAAAAAAAAAAAAAACTATGGGTGTATGATCTGGCAAGTTTTTTTTTTGCTCTATACAACTGCAGAAAATATTTAATAAAAGAATCAAAAATGAAGATTGATGGGAGCTTGCTCAAAATGCAGATTCCAGTGGCTGTACCAAGACAGATGATGCATACAAAAAAGTTTCCTGCACTTGTCGACGAGCTGCCTTGTCACACCCGGATCCTCTGATCAGAAACAATTACTGGCCATGTATGGATGGGCAATTTGGCGCACAGAACAAACATCAACTTCTCATCAAGCTTGTTCCTAATCCATGATGAATTTTGCTGTAGATGGATATAAAGGCAAATGCTCTTACTGTTTGTCCGCAGTGTGCAAATTGTAGTTTGGTTTTGGGAATAGGTCCTCAATTAATGCCATTCAAGGGGTTCTGGCTCTTTCTTCGTTTTTCCCTTAGGACGACCAAACTTTCTCACGTTTTTACCAGTCAAGAGCTTCAGTGCACGCTCGAGGGTAATCTTCTTTGGGTCAGCACTCTGTCATATACAATTTTCAAGAAATTCTCAAATTTACCCTGTCATATACATTTTTTAAGAACTTCTCAAATTTACCAAAACAAGGTAGCACACAAACTCAATTTGAAAAAAATAATTTGCAAGTCTAAAGATTTTTTTAAAAAAAAAAGCAAGCCAGTAGTTGCAATTGTTCTCAATTTGTATGCTCGTTATTATGGTGTCTGATATCAACATTCAACAGATACAATATTAGAACAACAAATACCTTTGGCAATGAAGCAAGAGTTCTCCTGTGTCTGATACTAAATCCAGCTTTAGAATGTGTGATAAGTACAGGAAGATCATCATCAGGGTGTTTTCCCTGTTAGACAACAAAAACATCATGGGACAACTCATCAACGTGTACTAATAAACAGCTAAAATGTGAGACATACCAGAATTTTGGGATACTGCAATAGCTCGATTGCATCTTCTAAAGTGATAGAGTCAATATCTTTCACCTGAAATAAAGGGTAGCCATAGCTGAGGTTGAGTTCTTGAAAAGGTCAAAAAGATAATGTGGAAGTTACCTCAGAAAGAGGAGCTCTTTTTGGAGACACTCCCTTTCTATCCTCTCCAACCTGGACGTAGTAGCCATAAGGACCTTGTTTCAAAAACACCTGTAAAATAAGCAACAAAAATATATCATAAATATTTGGTACATGAAAAATTACAAAGCAGGATAGCCGTAATACTAGAATATACCTTCTCATCAGAATCAGGTAGGGCTCCAAGTAACCTAGGTGTGAAAGTCCTTGGAGTTTCATCAGATGTTTCAGTTTCATCATCGTCGTCTGATAACGTGCGAGCAATGTACCTACAAGTTTAATTACACATTGCGTACTCAATTATAATTGAGAAATGCTGGAATTAGTTTATAAATAGCGCTAACATGGATAATAGCAGTGATTATACTCAATGAATTGATAATTTCTAAGAGAGGAACATAGTGCCATACTTGCATTTCGGATGTCGATCACAGCCTATGAAATAGCCCTCACCATACCTACTAACTTTGAATCTTAGGGTTCCTTCAGAACAACTGCAGATATTGCAATAATTTTAAGCACGTGTTATGCATAACAATCAAAGATAACATTGTAGTTGTAGGTTAGCAATGCCATATTAATATGTAGTACTCCTTCCGTCCCAAAAAGAGTTGATTTCTGGCTATTTTCCAGGTGCATAGCCAGAAATCAATTCTTTTTGGGACGGAGGAATATATAGTACAAACATGTAGATTTCACAATATGATAAATATTAACTCTACTAGAAAATAGCTTCTTGAGAGCAATGGCATGAATTACCTAGGGCATATCCTACTATCATTGTCTAGGTCAGGAAAGAGGATGGAACCGAATTTTTCTTCAAGCATTCTCTCTACCTGCAACAAAGTGGATAGCTCAAATAAATATCTCAATACTCAAGGGATTGCACATCTATATGTCAACAGTTTCATTTGCTAATAACTAGTATAAAGATGCATCAAAATAATTATTACATGCTGACTATCATGTCTCATTTCTCATTTCGTAGCCCAATATTTCTCATTTCTTATGCCAAAGAAGAAACATGAGATTTGCAAGTTTTAAGCAACCTAGGGTAATGGTTAGATGTTCCAAAACCTACCCACAGAAACCAGAATCCTTGTATTAATAACTACAAAGACCATTTGATGGAATCAACACCGGATCAGCAGAGCAACAGATCAGCACTATTATGATCTTTACGAGAACAGGAGTTTGTTCATGCACGAGGTCCTCACAGAAGCACTGCACAAGCTTCAGGCATGGAGAGACACAGGGTCATCAGGTTTAAAACTTTCCAAGATGATGACCAGGGCCTGCATGCCCTGTTATCCACTCCTTTCCCAGCTAGCTTTCTTGTGTATGATGATGATGTAACAACTTTTTCTATCTCTAATGGAAATAAATGCATAGCTTTTGCGTGTTCCCCCAAAAAATAGAAGGGTCTGATATCTTAATTCAGTTGAAATAAACTTATATGCATCATTTGGTAACTAGAGCCAGCTGTAATGCTGTAGCTCTAGGATATTATTACTTTCCTGTTCATTTTTAGAGACGCAGTTTAAGTTTGACTCTGTAAACTTATAAAGAGAGAACCATTGTCACTTCAAATTTACAAAATTTGAACCTTTAAAGGCAATTGCACCTTCTGAAAAATCAGGAGTAATTTTCTTTCTACCTGTAAGGATAAATAAAATTATACTAGGTATCTAATAAATAAAGCAGTACCTTTCTGACGTCAAGGCGACTAGCATCGCCACAATATTTATTGAATCGTTCCCAAAAGTCTTTCAGAAGGCCCTTCCATTCAGTTGATCCAGCAGAGACATTATCTAGCTATTAAAACAGCAGGTATGGAGTATTAATATGATTATACCAACAATAACATCATCATATTAGGATTAGTGAAGGGGGCTAGCTGTTCACAAGAATAGGAAGAGAAGTTTATATGGTTTCATCAGACTATTCTACCTCCAAGATATATTGTTTCACACAGATCAGCCCATGTCAGTGGAAGTTGAGTGATAGGAAAAGTTACAAGAATCCTATCGTTTACATCCATACCTCATTCAAAATGACAAGAAAAATAACATCATGAGTGAGAACAGCAGACCTGACCTATGATAATGACCAACCTCTTTTTGTCTTTATGTATTTCAAGCTAAGCAATTCTAATTTTAGCATATTGACCACATCTGTGGGAGTAACTAGCCAGCAAGGCAGTGTTCGGGTGTTGGTGTTGGGAAGTAATCCCTTGCGCACGCAAAACAGAGTGACTCGTTAGCGCATGATTAATTAAGTATTAGCTTTTTTTTGAAAAATAGATTAATATGATTTTTTAAAACAACTTTTGTATAGAACTTTTTGCAAAAAATGCATCGTTTAGCAGTTTGAGAAGCATGCACGTGAAAAACGAGGTATGTGAGTTGGGAAAATAGGGTAAAGAAAACATAGCCTTGTGCTGGTTTCCGAACTCAAGTAAGAATAAATAGGAAAGGAGATGCATATATAAACTGCAAGCTGAGAATTGTTTACTACCTCAGTCTCCATGTTAGCAGTAAAGCTGAGATCTGCAACTTCAGAGAAATGATGCATAAGAAAGGCTGAGACCTGAGGAAGAGATGGTACAGAACATTTGTTAAAAATAGAAGAAATGAAATAATTTAATTAATTAAAGTTATCATAAGAAACATTGATGTGGGAACTGAAAGAATGGAATTACATACAAAAGAAAAACATAAACTATGGAATGCACATGTTACTCGTCTTGGGAAAAATGACATAGGAAGAGAAAATATCCATGTGGCGATTGCATCACTGAATTACAAAACGCCTATTTTGCATCCTTGATTGATCAAAATTGATAAAACATCCCTTACAACCTAATCCACCCAGGCTTTGTTTGACATGGCACTGGTTTTGAGATTGAGATGGTGTGGTCATGAGTATGTTTCATCACATGTGACATGCAAATCATCCTTCACTTGTGGGACCAACCATGTTAAGAAAAATGCAGCAGCGAAATGGGGGATGTAAAGGGTCGTTGTCAACCAGGTGGCAGCAAAGAGCTCACAGCACAGTGAAAGCCAGATGAGGCAGCGGAGTCCTGAGTCTAGCATGCTACTCACCTGCAGCAGTGTGTCACTATCTGGGAATCTCCGTAGATGGCAACATTACTTATTATAGTCCTGGGTAGCGCCTATGCTCACAAACGCAGCTCTCACATGGACTACTACTAGTGCTACACATCCATGTGAGGCATCATGAAGAAAAGGCATGAGACAGTGCAAGTAGTTGAACCGGATGAAGCGGAAGCCACAAGGGTGAGGGTTGGCCATTGGCATGTGCTGATATGGTTGCTACTACAAGCTGGTCTTGTGGATAGTTACAAAGGCACGAGCAGAAGCAGAAAGACACTGTAAGGTGATATTTGGGCTCTACTCAATTCATAAATTTGCTAGCTAGATGCCACATAAATACACCATTGCCTACTATGATGCAACATGATTGAGCCATTGAGGATTGAAGTTTGAATAGTTTAACTATTGAAGTTTAGAAAACTTGACGAGTTTATGGGCTATAATATGTAATTTCCTTACAAATATTATACTTCTGCATAATGGATTATATGATATAAGCAATACCTACAGCTGGACGTATTATATTTATTTAAACCAATATAACGAAAAATAAATATGTGATAAGGATTATAGATTTATTGCCAAATAACGCTAAAAGGTAACATCAGGAATATATACCATTCGACCACGAAATTCAGGGTGTAGAACCCGACTTTTTATTGTCACATATTTACGATCCTGAAAAGCAAAAGGTAAACACTGTTATCCATGTGGCTTGAGTCATTGCTAATTATAATAATGATGCAAAATCCTGGAACTTTGCAACTGTTTATTTTGTCCATGTGTTCTATTGAAACACAAAATAATTTTCATCATCTTACAAATAGCAAAGTAGGCCTGCTTGATCCATTGCTAAAATTGTGATTGACCCCAATAAAGACAAACAATTCTGCATGTATATTTGACAAAATCTGTATGTTTGCTAACTTGCCCAGGGATGGGATGGGATTGGATCCCACTCAATCCCTGCCAATCCTAGTTGGATGGATTCTTGGGGCTGAGATGTTTCCTTAGCCTTACCTTATTTAGGGCCATATATTAGATGATCTAGCACCCAATGTAACACCTTAGCTACAGTACCTCCTTGATTTCTAGATTCAGATCTTATCTTATGTTACAATGAACTCTAAAGCCAGATCAACAATTTACATGGCAGTGAACTACAATTGAAATCAACATTCCAGTCGCAGAGCTTAATGCCCAGGATGACCAACATATAAACTGACCCCAATACCCCACGTTGCAGACCATGAAAAAAAAAAAGCTTCCACTGGATTCGAAAGGCCCAGGGTGATGTACGTCCATTAAAGTCCTACAGTTACCAGATGGCCTGTGTTGCACTTCATGGTGTATGCAGCACTACAGGAGTAGATACATGAGCAACCCAGAAAAAACATGCTGTATGCGTATATTAGTGTGTTCATAAGATCCAATGAGATATAATTCTGGAGATAACAGAGTAGGTCTTAGCAATATGACACCTGCAATACTTTCATTATAGATGCATATGTTGATGGCCTTCCAATTCCAAGTTCTTCTAGCTTTTTAATCTGCAAACACCAAGGAAGAAATGATAAATTCTTAAGTAAATCTGATAAAAAGGAAATATATTTTTATACCAAGCATGGAAATGCCCAGAATGAACAAATAAAAAAACCAACATATAGGTTATTACTGACCAATGCACTCTCAGAATAACGTGGTAGAGGTTTAGTAAAGTGCTGTGAAAGATGAACATTAACTGGAGACACCAAGTCCTTAACCTGAGAAAAAGAAATGCAATAGTAACATGTTTATATAGTTGAAAGACAGACAACAGTGCACATTAGCTTAAAAAATAGGTCATATAGGAAGTGCATAGTTCAGGTAATTTGACAGCTGCTGACCTCTAATTTGGACAAGGCCTCAAAGTTATCCTGGTGAACAGCATCAACCTCAGAATTGTAACTGGAAGGACTTGCTTCAGTGTCCTAAAAGGATAGTGCATTTTCCCGTTACTGAGTTAAGCAAGCTAAACTGAACACTAGGCACAGAGTTCTTAATAGAAACTTAAGTCCTGATCGTTTAGATCTCCAAAGATAACATATTTTCTTAATAGAATCTTAAAGATAGTGATAATCAGGACAGATCCATGCATCTCAGTGAAGATAGAATGCTCAAATAGAAGCTCTTTAGATAATTAAAATGGAAGTAGCACCATGACACAATCTCGTATGTTCTACAAAATTGGCAATTCCATGTGTCAATTACTCATAATAGAATTAGGTAACATAAAAATGGCAGAATCAAAAGAAAATATGGGATCACCTAGTCAGATACTCAGATGTGTATCCAATTCTAGCTTAGCAGCGCATGTGACAGATGACAGACTCATTTTTTAAAAAAGAAAAAACTAGGGTCCACATCAGCCTAAGCCACAATTAGGCCTTATCTAAGTTGGGCCAGGATATCACATGGCCCATATAGGCATACATATAAAAAGAAACAATACTGCAAATATCTAGCAATGATGTAATCACAATGACACAATATAGTCAATATATCATTCAATAGATGGAACATATCATGAAGCCAGGAAGGCCACAGTAAAAGAATTCAACATATTTCATTACAAAGTTGAGGTAGGATAAAGCCAAACCTAGGCAAAGACAAGTGAACTATACAGGATTTTCTGAATGTACACAGGATGTGAGAAGCATGGATAGAAAAAGTCTACAACTTACATCATATACAGCTTGGTATCCCTTGAAGTCAAGCCTTGATGCAGATGAATGAAAAATCATGTCTCCTTCAGAATTACTAATATCAACTTGAATCTACAATACAATTATAAGAGGTCATACTCTAAGCATGAACTTTGATTGAATCTTTTAGTTATTGAAAAACTGCATACATCCACACAAAAGATATCCAGAGAATTTGGTATGATACATGTTAGGGAAAATGGGATGCCACTTCTCTATTACAACACCAGCATATTATATTTAGCAAAGGCAAGTACAGGCCCTGCCACTGTATCTGACCTCTTCGAAGTGCTTGTCAGCAGTTCATAAAGCAAATTGGCAACTATTAAATAGAAGACTAGGGCCTGTTTGGTTGACAACTAAATTTGCCACACCTAACCTTAGGCAAGCCACAGTTTCAGTAGACAATGTTTGGTTCCTACCACAACTCTATTTTACCTAACTCTTAGCCACCTAGCCCACATGTCATACACTCTATTTTCTTGCCAAACATTACCTTAGTTTGTCATTTTGTTTACCACAAAAGTGTGCCAAGACTAAGCTTAGCTACCTTAGTAAAAAATGTGTGGCAATATTAGTCCCTAACCAAACAGACCCTAATTACTCAGAAGAAATATGGATACATTCAGCCACAATCATGCAAAGCTTAGTCACAGAAATGAAACATTCATCTATGAAAAGAATAGTTTTGCTTAGTTACCAATGTTTTTTATATGATGCAATGTCTTTGTGAAACATTTAGAATAGAATCCAAAATAATAATTCATACATTCACAAATATTTTACACGTTTTGGCAATTTATATTAGTCACAGAAGCTTAAAGCTTCTCCATTCAACTGTTTCTTGGGTGGAATTTCGTAGAGTAGCCTACTAACTATATATAGTATCATCCAATTTACTTCATTGTTTTCTTTCCTTCTTCTAGAGGAATCATTAGGGGATTGAATGCATTTGGTCAAATTAATCTAAACCATACTTTCTATAGTAAAAAACAATCCATAATCAGAAAAAGCGACATTTAAAAGGAACATCAGTAGTAAATAGCCGTAGATAAAATATGAGGGGAAAGTGCAAACCATATCAGTTCTAGAAGCTTCCATTTGGCAAGCCATAGTTCTTTTCCATATTAGAGTATACAGTTTCAAAGAATCATCATCAAGTGCTCCGACCAAAGATGCTGCAAGGGATTTTACGACAGAACTATATCAAAAGACAGAAATTTTATGCAAAGAACTAAATAGTCTGCAGAAATCAAACAAGACCAAAGTTTATTTTCAGCAACCCATAACTTTGTAATTAACAAAATTCATCCTTCAGGCACTTTTTTAATGGTACAGAAGATGCCGACCTCGGGTGAAAATATATTTGCAGCAAATGGAAAAACAATTCTCCCTAAATGATGCAAAGATGGTCTAAAGTGCAAAATTTAGAAAAACTGTATATGAGGCTGTTTGTAAAACAAGCAAGGATATGTTAGATGTTGAATAGTGGGAGACGGAGTACTGCAAAGAACAGTTCTATTGTGCACTAAATTATACAGTATACTTTTAACAGACAACAATTAAAACATGCATACACCACATACCAAAGAAAATATTAGTTATGTTGATATGTTTAAGTGTGATATGCACAAATTCATAAAAGCTTACTGCCAGCTATACCATCCAACATACCATTTTAACACATAACCATGAAATATGAATATACCACATATACAAAGTGAAATGGTAGTTTGTTGATCTTTTAAGTCTGATGTGCACTAACTTATATAAGTTCTATTCATATTTCTAATTTTTCAACAGGTTACTAATACGAATGTAGTAGAGTAGTAGGCATTTGTTACCTCCCTGAAAGTGCATCAAAATATTGTAACAACAGAAAGTCGTTCAAACAATTAAAAAACCAAGGAGGACAAATAAGTAAGAAAAGCACAATACTTCAAATTTTCTGTATACTAACATAGTGTGACATTCAAAGTTTTCTACAAGAAGTGACGAAATATTGGCCACCTATGAAATCTGGAAAACTAGAGGCTGACTTATAACAGATCTCCAATACCCTTTTTTATAACCATGTTTGTTACATAACAAATTTGGTCATTTATATACAATAATTAATTATTTATTTACATTGTGGGCTCCACCAGGCAATAGGTATATATTAAATCGTCTGAAACCAAATGAAGTTGCTAGATGTAATGCAGCATCTATAATCGATAAAACGCAATAATTTGCAAAGAAGTACAGGTAGATTTCATTACATGGCAATCTCCTTATGCTGGTCGGCCTTATGGCTTCATGCGCTTCTTGAGCATTTTTCACCTTCTTGAAGTATTTTCTAATGCCCTCTGAAGCATATTCCTCACCATACCTTAAAAAAGAAGAATGCAGATTGCAAATGACATGCTGGGATACATAAAGCTGATTAAAAAGGTAAACTATCGAAATAATGATTGCATGAGACTAGCCCATTTAGCATTCACCATCCAGTGATGTCCAGTTCAAATTAAAGATCTTTTGTTCAGTTATGTACCACCAAAAGGGCTCAAAATTTAGAAAGATACCACTCTCTCACATTTAGTTGAAAACTTAGGCTATGTTTGGCAGCCACTGTTCCCAACTCTCCTCCCACGTGTTTTGCGCGCCGCTTCCCAAACTGTTAAACGGTGTGTTTTTTGAAAAAAAAAACATATTAAGTCGCTCCGTTTTAAAAAAGTTGTTTTAAAAAATCATATTAATCCATTTTTCAAAAAAAAATAGCTAATACTTAATTAACCATGCGCTAATAAGTCGCTCCGTTTTGCATGCGCAAGGAATTAATTCCAACCTAAACAGCCGAACACAGCCTTAATTGTGACCCTTAAGCCCCTACCTCACACATGGTGCATCCCACTGCTTCCTCCATGCCCATGGATTCCACATGGTACATAGATTTCTCACTAGCTAACATCAGCTAATCTCATCCCCCATTCTTTAATTCCTCCAGTATGCAGTAGGCTTATCCATCTCAGGCCTTTCTACTCATCAGTCATTTCTCACTTGGTTGAGCGTGGTTGCAGTGGTAACAGCGTGGAAATTTCCTATAGAACGTGGGAGTGGCATGAGGGTTCCTTTTGTGAAGTGTACCGTAAGCATGAATAGCCCCCCATTCTTTTGGATATTTCTGCTTTTACATGCATCTTGATATGGTTGAAGATAATCTCTTACATATGTTTGGGTAGATTAGCAATCTTCACTTAAATCGCCATTGGAATGCCTCTCTATCTCTTGGATCTGATTTTGCCGGTATTAAACTTGGCAACATCAGCATTAAATGAAATGAAATATCTAGTTCGAGAATTGTTCCTTTTCAGTTTATATTCCCTCTCCATATCCCAATGGTACAAGCAGCTAATACATAGTGATAGATCGGTGTTTTTCTAAAGAACGAAACATTTCAATGATAAATAACTGAAACAAAAAGATGGCATGGTATTTTTCCTCTGATGGTATGAATTATGTAACCAAAAGTTTCCAAACTACAAATCAGCAAGCAAAGAACAATAACTTCTCTGACTATGTAATCAAATGTATCTTTGCAACAACCTAATAGGTAAAAATTAATTTATTTGACGAATTGAAATAAAGTGGTTTGTAATACATCCCATCACATAAGTCCTAAAGTACAATGTTCCCAGCAAAAAAAGAAACTTGTTGCCATTATAACAACAATGAATAACCACGAGAAATGAGCACACTCCCACTCATGAATTGAGAAGCTAGGAATTCAAATTATTGCGTACTACAACAACTAATATGTTCCAGTAGGAAAAAAAACACTACACAACAAATGAAAAAAACACTTGACTAGATGTTCCGGTAGAGCATACCTTTGCTTCACTAATGAAAGAATATCTTCTGCAGCTCCATCAGATATCTTCAAAGGAAAACACAAACCAAACAAGTAAGACAACAATTCCAGACTATTGGAACAAGTACAGCATCATGCAAACCAGATCCTCAAGAAATTATTGAATGGATAATTGACTGAAATTTCTGATATAAAGGGATAGTGAGTAGTGCATATAATACATTCATGAACCATTGCATCAGATAATTATAATTGAGTTGGTATGCTATAGAGTCATGATATATTTCATCTGATTGAATTCTAGTTAGAATACTACTATACATACTTATGCATCCACGAATCAAAATGGCAATGAGTAGCGCTAATTTGAAGGCTAGTACTAGGATGAAATAGTTTTGTCCCAGAGAGGAGCTAGAACTCATTAGAGCTCTCATTTCCAGACTGATAATTCGATGTTGCGGATATGGAAGGTTTTTCATTAAGGAAATTGCAAGTGTATCCCCCTGCTAGCATGCTTTGATCGTAGGATCAAACTTGATCCTCTACATGAAAAACGAAAGTAAAAGAACAATTTATCTACTCACTGCCAGAAGTGCAAAAACTAATGAAAACCTCATTATACTTCTTCTCAATGGCATCACCCTTTTTCATGCGTGTACCACACTTACAAATATAGAATTTACCACAATCCTGTTATCATGGGCAGCGATTATTGTAGCCTGTGTAGCGCTGAGCCGCTGACATGCCAGGCAGGCTATGCATTCATCATTTCATGTCAGACAATGATTCCAACATGGACATGCCATTGATGCATATGTTAGGACTTTGATATTTTGCACCCAACAGAAATTAATCTACTTTTGAACACGGCTGTCACAGGATAGCTACACAGGCAACAACCCTATCTCCACAACCCTCTCCTTAATGCCACCTCTCACTCTTGAGCACAGCAATATGCACTGCCCTCTAGCACTTTGATACCACCAACAATGAAGACAGAACAATGTCCCTACGCTCTAGTGAATAAACACTGCCTCCTATCTCTTAGACTCCCTCAGTCCCTCCAATTCATGGTCATGTCTCCGGACTCTCTATGGCATTAACCGTTACACAAATATTTCAGCATGCATGCCAAAATGATCTGCTGCATCAATGGAAGAGTCCTTTAGGCACTGGCAAATTAATTTCGTGGCAGAAAGTATTCGGTACAAGTATAGAAGAGCAGCATAGCGTAATGTTTTATACCTTATAATCTCAAAATGTAAACACGCATGCTTTTATATAGAGTGGGAGGAAATTGATGTTTTAATGTGGATGACCATTTTAACCCGTAACCATGGATATGGGACCAGAGTAATATTTATGCTATCGATACTAGACAATGCTGATTTGATCATAAAGGAAAGGTAGGATGATACCTACATGAAAACCATCTGTTCGGATGTATGTAATTAACCCAGTTGCTTCCTCAGAGGAAATGCTAATCCCCTCATAGAGCTTTTGGGCTACCTGCAATCACATTGAACTATGTGAGCCAACAGATAGCTATATCTAAACTGCATTACTATAATAGGTCAGTAGGAAATCTCATATATGCATTTAAGATTTAACTGACAACCTTCATGGTATACCCAGCACTAAAATGTAGTTTGTTTGCTGCGTCCTGCTGAAGGCTGGATGTTATATATGGCATAGGAGGATTCTTGTTAATTTTACTTCTCTTAATTCCTGTTACTTCAAATTGGGATGAATAAATCTTCTTTTCTATATTGTGTGCTTCTTCTTGAGAGCGTATAGAAAGTTGATCCAACTTTTTTGAATTAAGATGCTTTATCCGGGATTGAAGGTTAAGGCCATCTGAAGGGCCAGAATGTTGGGTTTTGAAATCCGTATCAACAGTCCAATACTCCTGTGGATCAAACTGTTCTATTTCAGCCTCTCGATCACACACAAGAGCCAATGCCGCAGATTGGACTCGTCCAGCTGACTGGCAACCAGGTAGCTTCCTCCATAACAGTGGTGATATGCCAAACCCAATCAAATAATCAAGGGAACGCCGTGCTAGATAGGCATTCACTAGGTCCATATCAATATATCTTGGAGACATTAAAGCCTTTTTAACAGCATCCTCTGTTATTTCATGAAAGACAACTCTTGCAACAGTAACTTTTGAACCCAATGCATCTTGCTGTTCGAGCATTTCTTTGATGTGCCAAGCAATTGCTTCACCTTCACGGTCAGGATCAGACGCAAGAATCAAATTTTCTGCCCTGAAAAAGGAAAAGGACAAAGCAATTATAACAACAAAAAAAAACCATTAGTATGCTAATATCAAAGAAAAGTAATTCATCTCGTTCTAGACAAATTGAACAAATAAGAAAATGTACATTTTATACTGTTATCTGTAGTACAAGCATAAGACATATATAAAGAGAAAAGGTAAAGTTAAGTATGGTGATCATTGGCATTTGGTATTTCACGATAAAAGATATTTTGGAGCCAAACTTCTAACATAATTTATGAAGCATACATGCAACTGATGTTACCCGAAAAGTATGTGATTGTGTTTTCTTTATCATTAACAAGGCTTAGTCAACATCTAATAATTGTGTCCCTTAATGTGCTTCGTGTTTGTGAAAATGAGTATGTAGAATCTGAAGACATTTTTTGAGCATGGTGACTAACTGATCAACTGGGTCAAGGAACAGGAAAGCAGGACAAGGGTGATGGAAATGTGGTGATGGAAAATGTGGATTGTGGGGGTAAGTTTTCTTCAGGACAATTCTTTACCCGGCAAGTACTGCCTGTGTACCAATATTGGCAGCAACTACTGATTAAGGATGTCAATTCAAGATTTCAAGGTCGCAGAACATGACAATGGTAGACAACCCTAGCGACAATGGTTTGGAAGCACCTTATTATCAAAAGAGGCAAACAAGCATGTATTTCATGTTAAAGAATTGAAAATGCTAACCATACTGCATTATCATACCCTTTCAGCGCCATTCTTATGCTCTTAAGATGTGTCCAGGCAGCAGCAGGAACCTCCCACACCATACTGAAGTCATCATCAGGACGAACAGATTTTGATCTTCCAGCTAAATCTCTGACATGGCCATAACTAGGCAACACTTCATACATGTCCCCGAGGTATTTTTGAATTACTTTTGCTTTTGTAACTGATTCGACAACAAGAACTGATTTAGCTGTGGGAGGGTAAAGAGGAACAAGTGGCTTCTGCTCACTACCAGAACTACTAACAGAGGTCTTCATACAAATATCAGCTTTAGCCATCGCGTTAGAAGCAGCAGATTCCTTCACTTTTGAAGATTTCTTCGACCTGTTTGATGTCTTCTTCTCTTTAGAACTATCGGCACCCTTTTTAAATTTGGAAATGTCAGACTTGCTTTCGTCTTGGTTGGGCCCAATTTTCCTGCTCTTTGTTGCTGCTGTACTAGTTTTAACAGATTTCCTCTGTTTCTTGGTAGATGCCTTCTCTTCTTTCATATCTTCACTAACTTCCTTTTTTCTGCTTGTTGAACTTTTCCTCCGGGTGGCAGTCTTTTTAGTACCAGTACCGCTCTTACTGCGTTTGCTAGTTGATGTTGAAGCCTCATCAGTGATGGTGCTACAAGCAGCCAATGTGCTTTTCATTTTCTCAGATCTATGAAACATACTGCGTGCAACACTCCCATCTTCCCTTCTCATATTTGGATTACCAAATAACCTCCTGTTTCTGATGGGAAAAGTTACCCTTTTGTTGCACACAGTCAAAAAGGGCCGTGAATCACGAATATTATTAGCCCTCAAAGAATTTCCATGCCTATATGCAACTCTCAGACTTACAAAATTAGGATTGCCCATGAGCCCGGTAGTAAAAAAGGCACCACTTTTGAGCTGCAGGGGCAGACGGGAGCTGATTGAAGACAACTGCCTCGATGAATTATTACTTAATGAATAAGGCATGAAGTTGTAAGAACATCTCTGAGATACACCAAATTGAAGCTGAAAAGGTAGCGCATAGCCAACATTTAGAGAACAAAGCGAAACTCTGACTAGCATAGGCATACTATAATCACACAAGTACGACACAGAAGCAGAATTATTTGATACGTTTCCAATTAGTTTTACGACACCAAAATAAATACCGCAACCTGAGAGTAATTTACCATGGAGGAGGAAAATTCCAGTGTAGCAAGATACAATTGAACGTTGGGAAGGTCTTAGATATCTAGCATTCCATCAATCCCATCGAAAGTTGGGGGAAAGAAGAGGATGGGGGCACTTACCATGGCCGGAGCCGCCCCCGGCGGCGGCGGCAGGGCGTGGGCGGCGGCGCGGCCGGCGTAGCGGTGCGGGATGAGGCGGCGGAGCTGGAGCGCCATCGAGGGTGGAGAGAGAGACGGAGGCGGTTGCCGGCGCGGCCGCGGGCGCTCGCGCTCAGGCGAAGCGAGGCAGCATGGGAGGGGAGGGGAGGCGAGGCGAGCAGGGGCTTGGGCTAATAGACTAATGGCTGTGATTTAGCTAGGGTTTTAGAGGAAGGGGATGAGGCCGCGCGGCCTCGCTTGGGATGGGATGGGATGGGAGCCCGTCTTGGGGTACAAGGTAGTCATTAGTGGGCTGGTCCGAGGAGGTGGGCTTTGGTCCCTGGGGCCGTGTACCTGTTGGGCTGTGGGACAGGAATTGGGGTGTTCAATTTTCTTCTTCTTTCTGGATAGCCGTGGAATTGGAATTGGATGCTTTGCTGGCAGAGAGGCTCAGCTCGGCTTTGTTAGGGCAGCCATACCGTAGCAATAGGAGAGGGTCTTAGAGGGGCTTAAGTCTCTAAAATGGTTTTTATATATTATGAAAGTAGTTCATAAGATAGTTCTTAAAATAAACTACCCATATGCATAATGTCTACTCATAAGAATAAAATATCAATATTTTATCTTCTCTCTCCTCTTCTCTCTCACATACCATACAATTGAGTGGGATCAGTGGGACCCAGACTAATATCTTCTCTTACTATATATATTGTAGCACCTACCATAGTTAATGCCGGATCCTAGTTTATTATCTAACTAGGTATTATACATTGAGCATGCCCTTAGCATCACGAGCTAAAGAGCAGCTCGGCTTGCTTGTCCTTTAGCTCAAGTCAACAAACGCAGGGGCTCAGCGGAGAGAGCAGTGTGAGGAGGACAGCGGTGGCCGTCTCTATGAGGTGTGGCAATCGGCGATAAATCAGCTATCTACTGGTGGCTGGCCTGCAACACGTGTCATGTGCGATTGCGTAAAAACGGTGTTGTGGGTGAAGCTAGGAACTGAGAGCGAAGGGGTTAACCTAATGGAGTAATGGGCCGAACTAATCCTTGTTTGATTTTGCTAAACGTCTGTCAACAGATTTCTCGTAGAATATCACTTGAATTTTGGATGGTTTGATATGCTTTAAGATCGATTTTTTTATTTTTAATTTTTTATTAAAAGTTTTGCAAAAATAATTTTTTTTTCAAAGTTTGATAAAAGTAGACTCCCGCTGTTCTCTGGGAGGGCGATTATTAAAAATCGCCTATCCAAAGGACGGCCAATGTGACGTGGCAGACGGCCATTGCCACGTTGCCCCCTTGCCGCCTAAGCAGAGGGTGGTTTGTACTGTCCCGGGGGGCCACCTGCAAAAGGGCGGCAAGGGGCCTGGAATTTTGCAGGCGGCTCCCTTGCCGCTCTTTGTAAGAGCGGTTTTTAACTGTTCATTCAGATTAGGGTTTCCATATGTTTTATTACGTTTGTTATCGAAACATTTGGTATAAAATTATAGTAAAGCATCATATTGAAAACTAATAAAACAGGAGTAATGATTGTAAATTTGTTTGATGTAAACTATGATATTTGGATGAATAAAAATAGGTAAACACTCACTCTGAGAAGAGAAAAATCAGGTATATTTTATAAAGTTATAGACTAGGTCAAATTGTAGGTCGAGGATGCGGTGTGTGATTTTGAAGTATTAGGTTAATGATCTTGTAGAAACAAGAAGAGTATGTAAAATTTAGTAAGTATCGGATGATATATTGTTAGGTATTTGTATTGCGTACAATTGTAAGGAAAGGAGCGTAACGGGGCGTCAAAGAACCATGTTAATATATCTGGTATTTTTTATTTGTACGTATGCAATACACCATTATAATTAAACATTGTAATGATAAGATAGGAAAGAAGTGTCATAGATACACGATACAAATTTGTCGGTCCCGACAAATGTAGATTGCGCTAATCTACTAGCCCATTCTAGGTCGGTCAATATGCGTTACATTTTCATGGTCTTTCAATCGTTGGTACTCTCTTTCTATTTCAGAATCTGTTATCTTTTGGCCATGATAGGATGGAGTAACAATGTCGATCCACTGAGTAAATCGACACATCCTTGGATTGCACTACGAAATTAATAAGATTAGTCAGTAAGGGTAGAAATATTGTGCAAATCATAGGGCAATTTGGAAAAAGTTAGACATACAACGAAATTGTTGCCTACATTATGGCAGACAAAATATCTCCTGCCAAATGTTTGTTCTGCAAATGAGGTAGCCACCTGGCAGCGATCTCGACAACCACACTTGGGACGCTCCGACCATTTAGGTAACCCTAATGGATTGTTCCTCCCGTCTAAGCTTGCAATTTCTACCTGACGTTCGTACTCCATCCAATCCTGAATAAATTGTGTGGTCGGTTCAGGTTGTGTTATCGGCCCGCCATTGGAAGTAACTCTGGCCGTGTCGATACATTGTATGAATTGATATTTCCTTACATCCTCCTACGTACACACATTGTGGGGATATTTAAGGTCATGATAATAGCGATGAGTGATGAAAAGAAGAATTGCACTTACGACGAAATCATCATCGACAATATTTGGACACGCGAAGCATCTTTGTCCTCGAGTTCGATGCCTTACGGACCGTATGACCTGACAACGGTCACCACAATGACACTCTGGACGTTCACGCCATGTGGGGAGTCCCAGGGGATTTACCCGCCATTCTAAATTTTCAGCAGCAATTCGACGTTCATATTCATCCTTCCGCCTTAGGTACTCCAATCTTGTTTCACTATGTGGGTATGGACGTGTTCCATCGAATCGTGGGTTCTCCATGTCTACCCACTCAATGAAGTTGCACAATGTACGATATGATTGTAAAATATGTTACGATTTTGTACAAACCAGTTAGTGTTCTATCTATTGGAACTACGAATAGATGAGCCATACCTGATCAACGTTCACGCATTGGAAGAATCTCCTGCCCCGAGTTTGTACCATGAGGGATGACTTGAGTATGCATCCATCCCCACAATCGCACAATGGACGGTCACACCATGGTGGAAACCAACCGGCGAAAGGATCGCTTCGCTAGTTCAGACGCTCAAGAAAAGGTGGTTCCATTCCGTAAATTTGTGCGATAGGTGGAACGAAGATATGAACGGGTTGCCTTCGACTTGTCAATTGTATAGCCCCTCACGTAGTGCAATATATCTGCACTAAATGAAAGTTGTATATTTCAATCGATGTGATAACACGAGCACGCACAGGCATGATTCACTTTATGTCAGTAAGCAGCGCCGAAAGTTGATCGTGACAACTTGTGCTGTGGTGGACTGTGCACTTTAGTGGAACTGGTAGTACCGTGACGCACCGAAAGTGTGCTGTCGTATGCATAATTTATTCTACCATGGTACGAATGACAAGGACGATACAGGGGAGAGAACCACATGCAATAGTAAAACCAAAAGTAGTACTGATTTACAGGCACATAAGGCAAAAGCAATGTAATGTATAAGCAGTAAAGAGGTAGAACACTACTGAAGAGGCATCTTGCCCCTGTCCCTCCTACCTTGCACCCTAACGTGTCCCTGAGAGTATGTCAGCCGGTCTGGTGGTACGGCCTACCCGTCCCGCCTCTGCAGGTGTGACCTCCGGCTACTCCTGGGTATGCGCCTCTGGAGCTCCTCCAAGCTGAGAGGAGCCTAGTATGTCCTGCTCCTGCTCACCCTCCAAGTCGTCGTCGTAGAAATGGCCAGTAGGACCTGACCCACCGGCGTGAGAGGAGGAGGCACCTCTACCGAAGATCCCCGCGTGAAACCCTGTTGGAGAATGACCATCAATTTCATATAGGTATTTAATAGTACTAACAAAGATTATATTACCGTGTGGCCAAGGGATCGACGATCTAGTGGAAGAGCTGGCGAAGGCACCGGAAGTATCGGTGAACGCGGCTGTCGTGCCGGCGAACGCGGCGACGAGATTGGAGGCTCGTCACCTTCAACTTGTGGTCGGCGAGATTGCTCGTCAGTTTGCTTCGTTGTCAACTCATCCAGCCTTCTCCACAACTCATTAAATTTCTTCTCTTGATTCTGAGAACACAGCCTCTTGAAAAGATCCATAAGATGCTTGTTCTTGAATTGCTTGTAGAAGTTAGCACCCATGTGATGCATGCACCACCGACTCCGAACATCAGGCCACTTTGCTAGGAGTCCCTTCTCATCGCAACCGTTCTGCAAGTAGTCAATAGCCCGCAACATGCCCGCATGATGGTCATATATAAGGCAAACATTGGGCCTCATACGCACAACTGCTATGCGCACTCTCTCCAGGAACCAGTACCAGCTTTCAGTGTTCTCACTCTCCACAAATGCAAAAGCCATAGGTAAAACCTGATTGTTGCCATCACACCCAATTGCTATCAATATCTAACCATGGTATTTACCTGTTAAAAAAGTTCCATCTATGCATAGAATAGGTCGACAGTGCACAAAAGCTTTGATGCAAGCACCCAATGAGAAAAAGGCTCTTTGCAACACCATCTTCGTTGGATCATCAGCCGATGGAAATGTGTGGAGGTCATAGTAAGTATTACTATTCCTCTAGGCAATGGTTGCTAACAGACGAGGCAAATTATCATAGGATGCTTCAAATGTTCCATACCTCATCTCAAGAATCTTTTGTTTAGCTCTCCAGGCTTTTGCATAGCTTATGGTGTACTTGAATTTGTTTTCAATGTGGCTGATAATTGATCTTGGTTCAAAGCCAATGTTAGAAACAACACTGTCGTGTATCTCAATTGCCACAAAAGCTTATGTGATATTCCGGTGATACTTCTCCACCCCTTGTAAATAGCACTGGTGCTCGGTGACAATGATAACTTTCCAATAATCATTCCATTTTCCCTTATATCCGTGGATACGCCAGGGACAATCTTCCTTCATGCACCTCACTTCATACACATAGTTGGTTGATTTGACCACCCTAAACTCTCTCTGCAAGGAAACTGCCCAATGCTTGACAGCCTCCTTCATCTCATCCTTATGAGCATACCTAGCACCCTCAATTACCACGTTCTCCTTGTATTCGCAGGGTATATGATGACCATCTGAGATAACAAGTCTAGAGAAATCCTCGTTTGTCCAATCAGTGGGCATTACATCACCTTCCTCATCGGATGATGCGTCGCCCTCCGCTTGCTCATTATCCGAATCTTCCCTCTCCATTTCATCAACGATTGTACCGACTCTCTCCCCCTCATCCGCCATGCCAATGGCATGCTCTACCCTTGTTTGATTTTGCTCACTTTGCATCGATGGTCAAACAACATCACCCGCATTGCTAGGACCCTCGACATCTTCGGTTCGCACTGAAACATTTGCATCTTTCTCTTGCACCGACACAAATATAACAAGGGGCCATGACCATTCAAAAGTCATCTCCACATATCGTCTCCATGCAACAGTACTATCCATCGATATTAGTTCCCAAAAATAACGTTCTGTTGCACGACTCACTACAACAGATACTGACATTATGTAGATTTCTGGGTCTATTCTAAATCCTCTCAACAACCAACTGTAAATTGACTGAAATGTTCTCTCTGCAAGCCTATCGATGCCCTTAGATGTCATTACAAAATCTGACAGATCAACACCATCTGGACCAAATCTAAGGTTCCCTTCACCGTGAACTATCTGAAATAGGACCTTATTTGACATTGTGCCTGATTAAAAAAATAACTAGGTTAACTAAGTTCATACCGTGCTAATAAGATCTAACATCATGTTCATCGGTACTCTGCACTAAGTTACAATTTCTAAAATATTGTTCTGTGTCCTATGTCCACAATTCTAGAAATAGATGGCGTGCTTCAGATCGAACTAAACTACATTTTTCAATTTACACTACGGCCTAAGTCTCAATTCCTACTAAAATCTATTGTGTTCAAGGGTTTTATAGGGGAGAGGCTAAAAACCGCCCTTACAAAGGGCGGCAAGGGGGCCGCCTGTAAAATTCCAAGCCCCCCGCCGCCTTTTTGCAGGCGGTCCCCCGGCACATTAAAAACCGCCCTCTGCTAGGGCGGCAAGGGGGCAGCCTGCAAAATGTGCAGACGATCGTCGGCAGAGAGCCAACGGTCGTCTGCCACGTCACATTAGCCGCCCTTTGGATGGGCGATTTTTAATAATCGCCCTCCCAGAAAGCGGCGGGAGCCTACTTTTGTCAAACTTTGAAACAAAAAAATTATTTTTGCAAAACTTTTAATAAAAAAATTAAAAATAAAAAAACTCCTTTAAGATCCATGTATTTCTATGGGCTGGCTAGCTTTCACACATGGGCCTAGCAGCCCGCGGATGACAAGTGAGGAAAAATCAGCAAGAATGTATTACGGGCTAGAATTTAGTTGGTGGACCTACATAGGCTAAAATAATGCTTATAGATCTTACAGTGTACTTACTGTGAAATTTTTTAATTTTACACTTTAAATTTTCAAACTTAAAGTGTAATTTCTTGTAAGTTCCAGTGTAGTTTTTGAAATTTACATTGTAACTTCCTGTAAATTACAATGTAATTTTGAAGTAACTTTTATAATTTATATTGGATTTGGTTTTTTTTCTTGAGCACATGATAAATAGTGTCTGTAATGGTGTTCCTGAATTATTTTTAGCCCTTTTATGGTTGACTGTTAAGATTTTTAATCAAAAGCTTAAAAAATCTTTGTGATTTGGTCTTAAAAATGTGTCGAAAGATGTATAGAGAGTCCCATGGTTGTTAGTCAGCCTAGGACACAAGCCAAACGAGCTGCTACAACACAGTTGGGCTTGATTATCTTGTTTCAAAAACGAGCTACCAAGGAGACTCGGACTCGACTCGACTCGTTTAGCTGGAGCCAAGCCCTATATTTTTGTCCACCCGTAAAAGTATCCCCGACAACCCCTGATAAGTAAAAATAAATAAAGAACATGTCATCATAGGTCCCGTTCGAATATTCTAAAAATTGATAAAGATGAAGATTAAAAGTGAGTATGCAAAACGAGAAAACTATTAATATGCGATTAATTGAGTTTTAATTATTATAAATTTAAAAAATAGATACATTTGATATTTTAAAGCAACTTTCATATTAAAAGTTTTCGTACAAAAGTACCGTTTTGTAGTTTGAAAAGCGTGCTAATGAAAACCGAGATAAAATATTTATCTTTATAAGAAAAGAATAGGGCCATAATCCACCAGCTTCCTTCGTCTACTTTCCATGAGGTCCTCCCATCAAAACCAATTTTTATTGTTAAGTATAGGTATGAATCAAATTCTTATACCTAAGTATATACTTGAAAATTTTAAAAATTTTGAATGAACTTGTGCATTTCACACCATGGTGCCCGAGCACCATAAATATATATATATATATATGTATATATATATATATGTATATATATATATATATGTATATATATATATATGTATATATATATATATATATATATATATATATATATCCTCAAACCTTTCATAAGTATACAATATAGTACATTTTTCCTTCATGTAAAACATGCAACATGTATATACATATACAGTATACAGAGCAAGTACAAGGCAGAACAGAACTATGAACAGAGCAGTGGAAGGCATGCATAGTACAAGCACCGGGTACATACATATGTACCAGCTTTATTTCATACAAACACTTGTGAGTGCACGCTTGGTGCTTCGCCTCTACTCGGCAATTGAGACTTGTTCATCTCCATGTGTTACCACAGCAGCTACAGGTGCCCAGATGACACTGTCCCTGCTAACGAAGTGGCACACCGACGCATCTCCCGGCCTGAGATTGTGCTCGACGAACAATGGAGTCTTGGGGTCAAATCGTGACGTGTCCAGGTGGCACACGGCGAGCGCCTCCATCGTCTTCTCAGGTGTGCCGCTGCCACTGCCATCCTCCTCGCTCTCTAGCACCACCGCGTACACCCGGGTGGGGTTGATCGCGTGACAGTAGAACACTGCAAACGGGAACCTCATGGTGTGGCACGTCACGGTATCCCCCTTCGACCCGGCAACTGTCCGTACCGCTGCCACCTTGTACCTGTTTCCCGGCATGATGCCCTCTGCTGGGACATCAGGGGAGAAGGCTCGAAGGTCATGTGTCCCGAGCACAGATACAGCGAATTCAACCACTGACTCGATAGACGTGGCGCATACCCGTTCTTCGCCCTCGATCGGGTGGTGGTGCTCACAAGTGTCCAATGCCGACCGTATACCATCAGCCATGATGAGGGATATAGGTGAAAACATTGCCAGGATGTCGGCAAAGTTCTTAGTACTCATCGGGATTGAATCCGCAATGTTCCGGCGAAGAAAGGGAGCACGCGTGGCTATCCCCGTGATGTAGGGAGTGATTATAGACCCCGGTTTCAAGGTATCCTCTAGGAAGTGGAGATTTGCCTTATGGAAATAACCATTGGAATAGCCGTTACCATAAGAATTGCTATATCCGTTAATGTAGCCGTTGTCGTATCCATTACCGTAAACTTGATCATAACCATTGCCATGAACACCTTGATTAACATCTGCAATGAATAATATAAGCAGGTGAATTTACCCTGACCATTAATTAACGTAAAATCCACTGCCATACATGGCTAGAAAAAAAAATCATGCCATTGGATTACAGGGTAAAATCCCATAATCTAGCCTATTTGGCAATAGAAATCCATCATCGCATCCCTCTCCCTAAATCACAACTTGTGTCTGTCAACTTTGCTTGCATCCATACTAAATGGTCCATGGAGTTCTATTAATTCGTGTACACTTATTATCCGTCATTAAGCTTGTTTAGGCTCTAGAAAATCCGCTTTAATTAATTTGTACATAAGTAGCACCAGTGAGAAAGAGAGATACCAGTAGGAGGGTTCAAAAGCTCCAGTATGGCTGTTGGCATTGGAGAATGAGGAAGCATCTCCTGCCAGTACGCTGTCACCATAGATGCAGGATTTGGCAGCTCCACCCTTTCCACTTCCGCCAAATCTCTGGCCTCTATCGTGACCTGTAAATCGCCCACCGCCGTAGCAAATTGAGATCCGGAACACATTACGATATTGCGATAATTAATTTTCGCACTTCAATAACGTTTGTGTACACTCATGCATGCACGGCTAAATAGAAGCCTCCTTATTTTCTATTGTTTTTTGAAAAAAATGCAAGCAATATATTTGCCTTGAGAAATTCTACAAATACATTACTATTGCCAATAATATATTTGCTTTAATTTGGAGAGAATTTTCCTTGTGAAATTCTATCCAAACTAAGCCTCCTTACTAGTTTTTATCGACATGATGCACTCACCAGCAGGATGGAGATCACAAGTGACAAAAGGACTGTCATGTTGCTTAGTTTCATTGTGCAATGAGCTAAGCTAGCTTAACTAACTTCAACTGAATGTGCTGGCTACTCAGTTGCTTGCTTTGCTGTTGGCTGGCCAAGGCTGGTCCTATTTATAAGCTCGGAAACATGCCTTCATTTCTCAATCTTATTAATTACCATCGGATATTATAATTGCACTTGGCATCAAATTATCATGTTGTGGCGGCATATATAGCTGTTGTAGATACCAAATTATCAGTTGTGTAGGAGAAGAAGTAACTGGTCTGGCCATTGATAAATACAAGTCATTATATTTCTATATATGTCGCAACCTGAAGTCATCACTAAGATTATATATTCATTCGCGTGTATAGGTTGCCAACCGAATAAACGCCAAAACATAAGGTGCTGTAACTCTGCCTAAATAGCTGAAAAATGTGCTGTTTTAGATATGCATATCTGTAGCTTATTTATTTTAGTTCAAGTATTAATTGACAACTCATCATCCGCTAGGGCATGTAAATTTGAAGTCTCTTTAATACATTTTGTATGCCTATGTCCATAGCAGTAAACCGATATATATTCGAAGGGGCTATCTGATTTTCAGTCACCTAAAAATACTCACAAATTTTAATCACTTTTGGATGGACTAGATACTTAGACTTAATTTCTAACTTCAGATCAAGCCACACACGCAGCCATCGCACTCCTTTCCCCTCGTTCCTTCTAACTCGTCAACGACACTATCAGCACTGGTGAGGGCCGCTTGATCGTCCTCCTCCCTCCCTTCCCTAGTTTCCCTCCCTAAGCCCGATTGTCGGTAAAGTGCCTCCACCTCCTAACCACTCCATATTTGATACCCCGCCACCAACACTATTAATGCCACCGTCCTCACCCACCCGTGAAATCCTGACATTTGACCTAGATAGTTTCGTTATCACCGTCTCCGCTCCCACCACATACGCTATCACCACGACTCACTAAGGTTGTTCTTGTAGACATCGTCAATGAGTCCTTGTCATCTCCTTCCCTCTCTTGCCTTCTGCTAGTACAGAACCGCTCATCTCTAACGGCCTATCCGTGTCATGAGCATGCGAACCGTCACACCATCGTGATCCTTAACAGTCTGAAATAAACACTGACAAAGATATACTCGTACAGACCATTTCCATATGCATGTATTTTTAGTCCGTCACTGATGATTCCTATTGGTGATGGGCTAGATTTTCGACCCGACATAGATTACCTCCATCGGGCTCAAACCTAACCCCGCCACTGATGAGTGCCATTGGTAACGGGAGCGAAATACGGCCCGACAAAAATAATTGGTTAAGCCCATAACCGGTGTGTGTCATCGGTGACGGGCTCAGACTTAGGCCCGACAAAGTAAACTTTAATACCCATCAAAGGTGTTTGTTTGTTGACCGTCATCGATATTCATTGCACACTATAAATACTCCAACTATCTAAGAAATGGTGATCCCGCTGTTCACTATTTTGGTGGAGGTGTTGGGGGCGATTTTTTTCCAAAAAAATCATAAAATTTTGAAAACTCTATTTAGGTACTTCAAAAATAATAAACAATTTCCCATAAATTTAGTAATACTTATGTTACAAAAGTATTATCTAATGTTTGTTCATTTTTGCAACAATGGATCGAAATTGGTAGATGTACAGAACTATGCGACATACCACAGATTATAGAAGTGGCGTTTCAAATTTTATAAACGTCACGGAGGAGGATAGGAAAAGAAGAAACAACGATTACATTACTTGTCCATGTGATGATTCTAGAAATGAGAAGATGTTTGACAATAAAGTGGATGTACATGCTCATCTAATACATTGAGGATTCATGAAGGGATACACATGTTGGAAGAACCATAGAGAGCAAGAATCAGTCGACGATGTTGCAGGTGCAGGCAGTAGTGGTGCACAAATCAAGAATATGAAGATGAGCATGACATGTTTGTACCTTCTCCACTAGGCGGTGAAATGGTTGATGTGGATCACAATCAGCTGCAAGACATATTGCATGATGTTGAGGACCCAACTTACAACGAGAGAGATTCCTTGAAGTTCATCAGGTTGGTCAGTGACTCTGCAACACCTCTATACGACGGATGCAAGGCAAAACACACCAATTTGTCAGTTACCCTGGATTAGTGGATGGACAAATAAGAGTTTCATAGATCTTTTGGGTATAGTGAAAGATATGCTTCCTGAGGAGAACACATTGCCCAAGATAACATATGAAGGAAAGTAGATTTTGTGTCCCTTGGGGTTAGAGGTTCGTAGAATTCACAGTTGTCCAAACGACTGCATATTGTACCACAAACAATATGCGGACTTAGAGACTTATCCTATCTGCAAGGCTTCTCGATACAAGCGAAAGAGAAGTTCTGACGAAGGAAAGAAGTCAAAGCGGGGTGGTCCGACGAAGGTAGTGTGGTATCTACCTATTATTGATCGTTTCAAGAGAATCTTTGCCAACCCCATGGAAGCGGAGTTAGTACGTTGGCATGCCACGGAGAGAAGGAACGATGGTATGCTCAGACACCCTGCAGATTAGATTCAATGAAGGAATATCGATCAAAAACATCAAGAATTCGTAGCCGACCCCAGAAACATGAGGATATGTTTGTGTACAGATGACATGAACCCTTTTAGAGATATGAGCAGTTCTCATAGCACTTGACCAGTTCTTATTGCAAACTATAACCTACCGCCATGGTTGTGCTTCAAAAGGAAATACATTATGTTGTGCTTGTTAATCCAAGGACCGAAACAACCCGATAATGGTATTGATGTGTTCTTGGAGCCTGTTATGGATGATCTAGAAACTCATTGGAAAGAAGGTGTGGAAACTTGGGATGCGTATGGTCAGGAGAACTTCAAGCTGCATGTGCTATTGTTCTACACCATTAATGACTACCCTGCATTTGGTAATCTTTCTGGACAAATTGTCAAAGGAAAGAAGGTTTGCTCCGACTGTATGGAAAATACACGTAGTAGGTGGCTGAAGAAATCACGAAAGATAGTTTACATGTGTCATAGGAGATGGCTCCCACTACGTCACGCATTTAGAAGAATCCCAACAGGAGGCCCAAGTGATTATGGGATGCATATGTACTCGAATTTGATTGAATGAGAACGCTACCAAAATTTTAACATATATATCTTTTGTCTTTTCCTTCCTTGCAACAAGTTTTGGAAATTACTGCAGCTACCATGGTTTAGTGAGCAAGCACATTCAGTTTGCATATCCACCTATTTTCATGGAACACCAAACGATATAACATCTTAATGGAACACAAATGCATATCCAAGCCAATATGCTAGAAGCAAATTCAAAACCCATACAAAATATTGCTAACCACCAATTTAATACTTTTAATTCCCTTTGAATCAATTGAAACAAATGCTATCTACTCAGGTGGACATGGCTAAGAAAAACAAGAAACAAAAAAAATGGATTCATGTGAAGGAATAATCAAATCAACACAACCAATGATGGAATTGATGGATTTCTGACCTTCTTAGAATCGAACTTCCTTGCCTTCAAAAACCTTACATCAGCAGACAACGAAGAGTCACCATTAGAGAAAGCAACTTTTGGCGAACCTTAACATCATATGGTAGTCCTCACGCTTGTCAGGAAGGAGGCCGTGCGCGGCGAGGCAATAACGGAACACGGCAACGACGCTCTCCTCGTCGGGACGCAGACTTCCTCGATTGACATGGTCGTTGTGTACCGGAAGTCAACGTGTCGCCTTCTGCTACGCTTCCGCGCATGTGGATGGCTTTCCGCCATGGTGACCCCATCCTCTACCACTGCCAGTCGTCCTCGGAGTTGGTAGTCGCACAGTGGTTTAGGGGAGGAAGGAGGAGAAAGGAGGTGGTCCATGGAGGGAGGGGCGAGAGGAGGGGAAGCGAGCTGCGGCGGCGCTTCTCCCCCATACGGCAGCCGGCAGCCCCTTACCCCTCTTTACTGCTGCTGCCACCTCAGCCTCCTCCACATCAACAGACGACCGTCCTCTACCAATGAAACCAGGAGATTATCGCGATTGCAATCACCTGATCAATCTTTAATGGATCACCCTCGAGGAGACGGGCATCAATAGGGATGATATCTCCAAGCTTCACACTGATGATGTCCCCCGTCACAAGGATGGCGGCTTCCTCACTCTATCGTCCATTTCTAAGAACCTTCATCAACACAAACAAAAGTCAGTACTGCTTGAGATCACAACACACAATCATCACAGCTGCACAAAAAGACAAAGATTGGCATCGATTACCTTGGCCTTGGGGCCGAGGCGGCCCATGAGAGCGGCGGCGGCATGGCCGGCGTTGTTCTCCTCAATGAAACTGATTGTGGAGTTGATGATGAGCAGTGTGATGATGCCCACGAAGTCCTGCCAGTTCAGTGGCTTCCCCTTAAAAACCCAAACAAATCAACCCTCATCAATTCAATCAAACCTCTCACACACCATGCTCTGAAACATCATGATTCATTAAATTCATTACTACTTACTCCTCCATTGGCGAGAGCAATGGCCATGATTTCTGCAGCCTCCATGACCCAGGAAGCGGGTTCCACATGAACCCCAAGAACTTCAAGAACTTGCTTTCCTGCACACACACACAAAAAAAAAAACAAACATGAAAAAAAAACTTTGCATCATCGAATCGATTCCTACACAGAACAAGAAACTTTTCTCTACTGAATCTTAGGAGAGAAACTGTGGATTGGGTGGGTTACCTTCTTCTCCTTGAGCCTGTTGGGGCCGAAGAGGTTGAGGCGCTGCTCAGCATTGGCGGAGGTGAGGCCCTCGCGGTTGCATCGCAGGTGCTCGAACACCTCCTCCAACGGTATGTTCTCCTGCAGAAACACCCGTCAAATAATGCACCAAAAGAAATCAATCAGAGAAAAGAATCTCGCAACTTCTCTTTAGGAGAGAAACCGAATCATAGTAGATCACAAGATTTGGTCCGTTCAAAGCGAGGGACGAATTAGCAAGCGATACGCGGAGAAAAAGGATGAACTTTCCATTATTTATGGGATGAAAAGCAAAGAGAAAAAAACAAATCAAGAACTTGGTATGGAAGAAGAACCAAAACCTTAATGCCCTAAGCGGCCAAGCTCATGACGCCTCCCAGATCGAAGAGATCAAACAAGTTTCAGAAATCAAGAAGGAAAAAACCCACCAACAAGATGATTCAAGGCTGAAATACCAGCCTAGGCCGCCCCTTCCATGTGGTCGGGGGACACGGATCTGACCGCCCCCTGCCGGATCCAGACGTCGGCAGCCGGAGATGGCGGTCGACAGCGATGGCGGTGCGAGGCGGAGGCGAAGGTTGTGCACTCGGCGACAGCAACGGCGTGCTGTGAGAGGGAGGTGGTCGGCAATGGCGGAGGCGGTGGTGGCGTGAGGCGGACGCGGAGTGGAGATGGAGATGGCGATGGCGGCGGCGCGAGGCGGAGGCGGAGAAGGAGGTGTCGGAGACGGTGACGTGACAGCAGCGGCGGCGAGAGGGGGAGGCGGCGGTGGCGTGAAAGGGAGAGGGAGAGCACGGGTGGGACGAGAGGGAGGAGGGGACTGGCGGCGGCTAGGGTTGGGGGATGGGTTAGTGCGCGTCGTTTTGCGAAAAAACCCCTCGGCTTTCAAGTTTTACAGCGCGGTCCTAATTCATGATTTTTCTCTTCTTCTCATGAAATATATGGATTTACGAAGGACCTCAGTGTAAAACATCATCTCAGGGGTACTGTTGTTGAGGGATCTAGATCGAATTACACACAAACCGGAGGGCTTTTTCGTAAAATTTTCACCCCACTGTAGTACTGTAGAAAAATCCGACGTGGCACCTCCCAGCATTCGCTCAGCCCGCGCCCCTTGAAGTTTTCCGATGTGCTTGTCCCCTCAAAATGAACTCCTCTAGATCCACAAGCTCAAAATGACCTCCCTATGCTCCTCTCTCATACCCCTGTCTAGATAGAATCCTAATTACAGGAGGGTAAAGATATTATTGTATATAAAAAGTAATTTAATTGTACTATACCTAGAAAAACTAGCTCTTTGATAATGTGATTGAAAGTATCTGTTGGTGTTGTGTTGGTGGTTGTGAGTTGTGACGTGCACCATCTGTGTATGATGTTTCTTGATATATTGCACTAGATGTGTGCTGAGAGTTACATTTAGCTAGTACAAATCGTATAAGAATTATGTATGACAGGGACTGTTTCTTTTCATATACATATATCTTTAGGTCTGACTTCAGAATGTATGATACATTTGTTTGAGACGGGTATCAACGCATCAGTCCTGTACTAATATATATGTTTCAATCAAATTTTATATATATATGAAAAATTACATCATGCATGTAACTTGATCATAGTACACAAAAAACATGCACAAACATTTTTTAAAAAATTTTCACATTTCTTTCTTTAAATGAACCGCGCCAGATAGATCTAAGATGCATAGAAACAGTAGAACCTGAGATGCTATAGTCAGGTAAAAGGAAAAAACCAACATTGCCAAACACACATTAATGCCAAGGAAGAAACTAGCACCTAGCCGACTGCTTCAAGGCAAGACCGGGCAACGCAAGCCTACAGAGGAGCTACAACCGAATTGCCTTATACCAACTCCAAATAGCTGAACATCCCTTTGTTGATTTATGTAGGGATACGCATAGGCTACGATAGTATAAAACAAAATTTTTCTACCGCGTAAACCAGGAACCATGCAAGTATGAGATCAGTGGCGGACGCGGGATAAAAAATAAGATGGGACGAAAATATTAGCTTCATAAGGACAACTAAACGTAACAAATACCATATTTTTATTATATTCACATAAAAATGTAATTAAGGTAAACAAAACCATTTTAAAAGAAATCAATAGTATTTGTGTCACACATAATTCATCATACACCAGAAGATTCATAAAGCATAAAGTATAGTTGGTAGATATATTAAAAAAAGATAAATATATGAGAAGACATACCATTAATAAATCGCTAAACCTTTCTGGGACTCTAGGAGGCTTAGGTAACTCTATTCGCCGATCACCCATGGCTTGAAACCTCTCCTTAACTTTTTGAAAATCAAGTCCTATAAAAATCTCCTTCTCAATGTAGCACAATATCAAGTCATTGAGCCATTCATCGGACATCCTATTGCGCAAATCTGTCTTGATTATATTCATAGCTGAGAAGGCTCTTTCAACAGATGCTGTTGCCACGGGTAGAATCAATGCTAACTCGATAAGACGATAGACCAATGGAAAGACAATATGCTTCTGTGTTTCAACCATCTTCAAGGCCAAGCTACCAAGATCATGACAAGTGGTAAAATCATCAATACGTCTCACGTGTAGAATAAATGTCTCAAGTTGATCCTTTATATTAGAACGATCAAGAGGTGAGAAGTCTTGATCATAAATCTCCGTCAACCGTGCGATCTTATCAACATCAAACTTAGAGAAGGACTCTCTCGAATCAAGAGAAGAGAAGCAAACAAGCAACACGGAAGATACCTCATTGAAGCGATGATCCATTTCCGTGATAATAGAATCAAGAGCAGCGAAGAAAGTGTCAACACGGTAGAGATGCTCAAGTGTGATTAAGTTGCCATCAAGTCTTGATCGACCCCATCTTGGTACCGGTTCATCCAAATTTGGTATGGGAATTTTTTTTGTGGCACAAAATGATTTGACTTCTTCAAATAACAGCTCCCAACCTTGGCTTCTCAAGGTGACCAAGCGCAATTTGACATCAACAAGCAATTGCATGACCTGAACTATATTTTGATCCTTTCTTTGTAGCAAAAGAGATAACTCATTTGTAATACGAAATACTTTCAACATCAACTTCATATTTAACACAAAGGAAAAGCTCTCCATTTTGCGCACCAAACCACCGGCTCGACTAGGATTACGCTCATCCACATGAATCATCGCTAACACCTTGACCACATAATCCCACATTGACTCTAAGCGGGCTAATGTTGTAAAATGAGAACCGCATCTTGTATCTCCAGGACGAACCAAATTTGTTCTTTGATTCTTTCCTGTTCCTGAAAAAATTTCACCTCTCTCTAACTTTTCCAAAATAATGTCCTGATGCTTTGTAAGTAACACATCCTTCCTCTTGCAAGATGCACTAGTACTTGTCACAATCAAATTCACATAGTTGAAGAAATCATCAAAAGACGAGCAATATTTTTGTAACAGAAGCAATGACTAATTGCAATTGGTGTGCAAAGCAATGGACATAAAAAGCATGAGGATTATCATCACGAATTTGTTTTTGTAAGCCATTGAATTCACCTCTCATATTGGATGCTCCATCATATCCTTGCCCTCTCAATCTTTCAATAGGCAAATCGTACTTAGCAAGCATTTCAAGCAACGCTTTCTTCAATGCATTTGATGTTGTATCCTCCACATGTTTAAGACCCAAAAATTTTCAACAACCATTCCTTTGTGATTCACAAACCTACAAGACACATCCAATAATCAGTTGATCAAGACAACTAAGAGAAAAAAAGTATATAAATAAATCATGGCTCACCTCACAATAACTGCCATTTGCTCCGCGATTGAGATATCGCGAGATTCATCAATTAGAATAGAGAATAGGTTGTCCCCAATTTCTTGCTTTATCTCTTTGTTAATCTCCTGTGCACAACTATTACAAAGCTCCTTTTGAATCCTATGAGAAGTCATGCGAGCATTATCCGGGCATAACTCACCAAATGCAACTCTCACCTCCTCATTCCTTTGTTTATACCAATCAACAAGTTCTAAGAAATTTCCCTTATTTAGGGAAGAAGGAGATTCATCATGACCACGAAAAGCATGACCTTGCGAAATGAGATATCTTGCAATATCCAAAGAAGCAGTCAAACGGATGTCATACAACTTTTCTGATTCTTTGCTATGAGACTCAACTTTATGTCAGATACTTGCCCTTTGATTCTTAAAATCATCGGCACATCTCCTTGCTTTATTATGGTAACTGGAAACCCCACCAACATGAGTAAGGAATGCTCTACATGCATGCTTCCAATTATCATATCCAGTCTTTGTGAAAACAACATGGCCAAATTTTTCATGATCAGCTTCATGTCTAAAGAGAAAGCAATAGAAGCAATAAGCTGCATCTTTTGACTCACTATATTCCAACCAATCATATTGATCATACCACAGTGCTCTAAAACATCTCCTATCAGACCCATACTCTTTACGAGGAAATGTAATTTTAGGTTGGGTAGGTCCCTTCAACAAATAAGCCCTTCTAACTTCTGATCTAATGTCCAGATGGAATCTCTCTATTGGGATTCGATGAGTCGGATCGACAACCACATGAACTTCTGAGTCAAATTCCATAATAAGATCAATACCTTCGAGTTCTGGTTCTGGTTGTTCTTGTGTAACTTTGATCACAGTCTCAACAGGCTCTTCAAGCACTTCCTGGGCTATGGAATCTACAGGAGCATCATCTCTGCTAGCACTTCTTTTTGTCAAAACGCTACCCAAATCTACAAAATCAAAATTCAAAGGAAAATTAACAATCAGTCACTTATTGTTCCTTATTGAGTCATTTGTTATTGTCTATCAAATTGAAAAAAACCACAATAAGTGTATCATATACCTAGATTTCTAAACCTCTTGCCGATGATACTTCTACCGCCAGGCATGGCTTTCAGGCTAATGGACTTCCTCGCCCGCGACCAGCAGCAGCGATGTTTGTAGACTCCATTGCTGAATGAGAACCGGAACCACGGCCATGACCACGCCCATGTCCTTGTTGTCCCTGTCCATCTATGTCCATAATGGCAGCCGGCAGGACAAGCGGACCTGTTACCAAATTTTATAATTTTACCATAGCATTAGTACGAGCATGTAATTAGTACTAATTAATACTAATTAAGATCTAACAAGAAATGAACTAACAAGACTGAACTTTGAAGTAATATCAAATCGATATTATCAAAACAGAGATTATATACATATAATACATACATGATACATCATACAGATACATGAAATTGCCTGCAGTTAGTAGGCTGCAAGAACAGTCACAAACTAATAAAGGCCGGAATGCTCAGTTACTCGTTGGCTCGCTGCCTTGCTGTCGCTGCGATGGCCGGATGGGGACGGCCGACGATGCCGCGACGGCCGGACGGGGATGGGGACGGCCGGACTAGACGGCCGACGGCACGACAGTCGGCAGACCGCTGACCGCAGACGACAGACGCGAGCCGGGCAGCCGGCGATAGCCGACGGACGACGGCGACGCCGCGACGGCCGACGGGCGACTGGGCGAGCCGGCGAGGCCAGCGAGCTGCTGCCGCCTGCCGGCTAGGCCGCTAGGCGGCTAGGGCTAGGACTGGCTGGCCGGCTGTCGTTGGCTCGTCCTCGTCGCTGACGCTAGGGAGCTAGGCACCGGAGGCCAGACGCCGGCGGGGCGGCGGGTGGCAGGCCAGCAGCTAGGTGTCGCCGTGTCACCCAGGGCCAGGGGTCGAGGTCCTCGCGTGATCGCATCGCGGGAGAGAGTCGAAGCGTCAGCGTCTCGCCAACCGAAGTGACGAAGCGTCATGTCAATCTGTAAACTTCTGAAAAAAATAAATTACATATTAATTGGGCTTCTCACTTATGGGCCAATTTGTGAATAGGATGGGGTGGTAAATGGCCCAGGGATGGTATGGGGGGTGGGGCGAAGCGGGCCGTAGCTGGGCCGGCCGTCCCATGTCGCCCAATGGGCAGTTCCGCCCCTGTATGAGATCATAGATCGTTACCACTCGACGCGCTGCGTAGCGGAAGTATGCGCTAAGGAGCCGAAGGAATCCTCGTGATGTAGCGCGCACTGATGTAGAGGAAGTAGTCGATCGCAGCGGCTCAACCTTCTCCTCCTCGTGCGTTCTCCTCGCTGTGCTCCCACGCCGATCAGCACCGCAAGACAGCGGCGCCTCCACCAGTATCCACACGTCCAGGGAAGGAACACCACGCGCAGATGTGCTAGCACCCGCGCGGGGCTAGGGTTTGCTCGTGGAGGGGAGTGGCGGCTAGGGTTTCACGTGGCGTGATGTGTTAATACCGCCGGCCACACCCCCTCACGTACATATAGGAACCACGTCCGGGCCTCCAAGGCTCATAGGAGTCCTACTCGGATCCCTATCCGAATTGAATGCATATTGGATCTCCTTCCAATCCCTTTATTCCGCCCCTTTAAGCGTGCGACCCTGTAGGTTCATGCACACTCGGGTGCAACCCAAAAACTCCTTTTCGGTCCACGTGTCAACAGCAGCCCCTAGCAGAACGTATTGACCCACCGAGCATACATAAAGATCATATCGGCTGAACCTTTAGTGTTTACTTGTATGAACCCTTTGCCTCACGATATCGATTAAGCTCAAGGCTAGATATGTGCCATCCTCTAATAGCTCAATCATTTACTCGATCCTGTGATAGATTATATAATCTGCGATTGACTCCTCAATCACTTTTGGCATGGCCATACACTTTCATAATCTATAACATCGAGGGGCCCAGAGATATCTCTCCATAGGAGGGACAAATCCCATCTTGATTATTCATATCCCACTACATGTTTCATATCGGCAGATAATTTCTTGCTGTTGATCATCACGCTAAAACGATGATATACGACAATTCAGCAGTTGCGCTTCCATCGCATGTTTTTTGTTCTGTTTTTTTGTCAATTCTTCTTCTTCATCTTCTTTTTTCTGAACAAGCTGTTCAGCTTATTTCTTTCTCCATTTTCCCATGCACTGGATTACCATGAGTTTATCTTAATACATTGCTTGCTGCTAATTAACTCCCTATGTGCTTTCTCCCTTGAAGAAATGACTCCTCTAAATCCACAAGCATGCACACAGATCTCTCCCATGGAATAGAATAGATCCATAATAATGACCGAAGCTACGGTCATCACTGACAAAAGTGTAAATATAATTAAACTCAAGGCACTAGCAGACTGGCTTACACACGGCTAACAAAAACCATGTACTAATCTCACATGACCACACAAAAAAGGACAGGCCAACACACATCCAAGATGTTGGCAACCCATTTCTCAAAGCATTAACACTAAGATTGTACATGAACACCAAATTATCTACTAAATTGTTTTGCCCGCCAGCCAATTACACATCAAGTTAGCAGTTGTGTATGAGAGGAGGAAACTAACTACTCCATTGATATATAAATAACAGCAGTCAACCAATAAACATGGCGCTCCAGCAGAGTGGAGGAACTATATATATTCCTTTGCTATTGATTCCATAGGAATTTCAAATATATCTAACAAGACTACCACCTCTAATATAAATAGCCATGAGGTTATTTATATTAAAGACCGTTCCATAGTCTAGTGGTAAGAGGAGCCGGGGATCCAATGTCTGAGTGATCAAATAGTCTTTTCCCAATAATTTGTGAGTGAAAGAAATTAAATAGTGTGAGCCTAATAAGCACAATTGGCAGTTGCTCTCCCATGGAGTTCATTGGAGAACTATTGAATGTATCTAGAACTGACCTTACAATGCACACTAGAGTAGCAGACTAGCAGTTAGCATGGTAAGAAAATCATTTTTCTTATATATGTAGTTTAATTAAATTCCATTGTCTAAGAGAACCGCGCGCTGACTTCTGGACTGAACCATCAAGAAGTACTAAGCTAGCTAAAGGTCAAGTTAGCCAAGTCTTTTTTAATTGAGCGTGAGATCACTCATTTTTTTCCTTTTTGTACACGCGTTATTGTGTTATATATATATATATATATATATATATGTATATATATATATATATATATGTATATATATATGTATATATATATATATATATGTATATATATATATGTATATATATATGTATATATATGTATATATATATATGTATATGTATATATATATATGTATATATATATATATATATATATATATAGAGAGAGAGAGAGAGAGAGAGAGAGAGAGAGAGAGAGAGGATATGTTTGATTGTCTGGATATCTACTATGAGAAATAGTTTCATAATGTAATGGCTGGCTGAAGGCCTGTACAGATGAAATATATCCGTAACGGCTCAAAACTACGAGCCATTATAGATAGAAAAAATCCAAACAAAAAAGAAAAGAAACGTGGCCGACAAAGTAGCTGCCGGCGTTGCCACTGCCTTGCACCGCACCACTGCCAGGTCGTTGTTGAGAGGTTGTGTCATCGTTGGTCTTTAGGTGGGGGCGGTCGTTGTATGGATAAGGAATTAACCGAGCGTGGGGGAGGAGACAGATAGCGAGGAAGGGACTAGCGATGTATAGGAGGTCTCGACAGAACGGGAGAGGCCAAGGATGGAGCGGTGCAGGATAGGCCAGGGACGGAGCGACACGGGAGAGGGAGCGAGGCCTCCTGAGGCCAGATCCGCCACTTCCTGCAGCCACCGAGGCAGATTTGTCTCCGAGAGCTTGATTCGTCGTCAGGGCCACCTCCGGATCCGTGCTCCCAAGGCTGGCCAATGATGGATCCGTAGCTCCCGAGGGTGGACGGCGCCGGATACACATTCCCGAGGCTCATCGGTATTGGATTCGCCCTCCCAAAGCCTGTTGGGTGCCACTACCGTTGCCGGGTCACCGCCGCCATCTTGAGTGGAGGAGAGGCTCCGTGGAGGGACGTCGGTAAGGGAGGAGGAGCGGTGGTGGTCTGCATGGCTTCTTCCGCAAGATGGCCGTGAGCTGACCGTTCCTCCTAGCCCCATCTTTCTCCTTTCTGATGGGTCCCCTTATTCATCTATAGGCGTGACATCCCCTTCTTCATCCTTATCGATAAGCTCTGATTCTTTATTTTAGAAACACAATACAAATGTTGGCGCTCACAACATGAACACTCTCACCCATATGAACGCACACATAAACACCATACCCTTAGGAGCACCTTCGGAAAATTGAGCTAACATATTTTGAGATTGATGAAGTCACCACATTGTTGACGATAGAATTTGGTAAGCATATAAATCGGAATCGAGATCCAATCCGAAGCGGATTTGAAGATATGCGGAATTCTCGGAAACAGAGTGCGCATCGGCTGGATGTTTGTATCGGCCGATATCGAGTTTGATATGGTTAGCCGATACAGTCGATATTGGTTAAATTGATTACGTGATCAATGTCGGATTCAAAAGAAGGGCTTCGATGATATTGTTAGACAAGGATAGAGCCCAAGATAGGCAATTGTATCTATTAATTAGGATTTTATGTAATTTCCTTATAGATATTTTTGGTAAGAGTGGGCCTAAGGGACTTGTTCGTCAGTAGAGTTGTATTAGGAAAGTATGAGTTATGTCCATTATGGACAAGTTTGTATATTCGGGTATAAATATAAGCCCGAGGTCTTGTAAATAATTAACATCAGTTCAATCCAATTTCGACGCATCGCCACCTTTTAAATTATTTTGTTTCGACGAGTCGAGCTGCATCGGTTTCGATCTTTGACAAATAGGTAAAGCTTGTTATGGCGGTTTGCATTATCGGGATTAGTGCTTACATCTTTATGACACTCTAATCTTGCTTCTGTGAATCACTGAGTTATCCTATATATTGTATAATCTAGATTGATAATACTTTCTACTTGCATTGGCCGACCTCTATCTAGGGTTTTACTGGTAATGGTTAGATTGACTTATTGGTTTAGATTGTATAATATATCCATCATCCTAAAAAGATAACCATCGGCTTGATTGTCTAGATATTATGCTCCTTTTATACTTAGTGTTGCATCAGTTAAGTTTGATCTACTAAGTCGTGCTTAGAATCATAATTTCTAGCCTGTTTTATAGTTGTTAATAAGGATAGTATCGGGGTTTCAGCCGATCTTACCTGGTATAGTTGTTTTATATAGTCTTATGTCTTGTTTAATATACTATATCTGCAGGATCTCAACTAATATAAATATATTGAACTCACTGCCAAGCTAGTTGATGGTAGCTTAATATATTTGTTGCAAGAGGATATCCTAGTATAAGGTAGTATCGGAGCTATGGCCGATATATGCTTAAGTTTGGACATCGGCTCTGATATAAACATACATAATCGTTATTTCATGTTACTTTATATTTAGGCAATTTATACTATCTCAGTTAAGTCCGATCTATCCCAATTGCTATCTTCTAAAGTAATATTGATTTATAGATAACATAATGTTAATATTTACAGCCGATGGATCAAATTTGGGGTTTATTTATTGATTAAATATACCTTACAACCGATTCACCTCACAATGCATCGACTAGGTTATACCACGATATGACATCGGCTTTCTAGCCGATCGATTATCGTTTACTAATAATATTTGCATGTTTTATCTTGTTGATTACAATCAAATCAACTGGCACACCCGCATATCATCATTATTTTGGACCTGCACTAGAGTTTGATATGATCGGCCAGATCAATCCACCATCGAGTAAAGGATATAAATTCATATTGGTTGCTACTGATTATTTTACCAAGTGGGTTGAGGCGATTCCTTTGAAGAAAGTTGACAGTAAAGATGCCATTGAATTTGTTAAGGAGCATATCATATACCGGTTTGGTTTGCCACAGACGATTACAACTCATCAAGGTTCAATTTTTGTGTCTGATGAGTTTGTTCACTTTGCCGATAGCATGGGATTAAATTGTTGAATTCTTCACCATATTATGCACAAGCTAATGGACAGGCTGAGGCATCTAACAAGAGCTTGATTAAGTTGGTCAAAAGGAAGATTGCAGAATATCCCAAAAAGTGGCATACTATATTGACTGAGGCATTATGGTCCTATCGGATGGCTTGTCACGGTGCAATTCAAGTACCTCCATATTAACTGGTTTATGGGCATGAAGCTGTGTTACCATGGAAACCAACATCGGCTCTAGAAGGATTTCTTTACAAGATGAGTTGATAGCCGATGATTATCATAGTTTGATGGTTGATGAGTCAGAAGATTTGGTTCAATCTAGATTGCGAGCTCTTGAAAAAGTTAGAAAGGACAAAGAAAGAGTTGCCAGACATTACAATAAAAAAGTTGTGCCAAAGTCTTTTGAGGAGGATGAACTTGTTTGGAAATTGGTGCTCCCGATAGGAGCAAGAGATAATAAATTTGGCAAGTGGTCACCGAATTGGGAAGGACCTTTTTCGGATTCATAAATGTGTTTCCAAAGGGGCTTATATGTTGAAAGGACTGGATGGAGAAATTTTTGGTCGAGCACTTAATGGAAAATATTTGAAGAAATACTACCCAAGTGTCTGGATTGGTTCATAATCGGCTGAGTTGTGCTTATGTATGGTTTACAGCTGATGTGTTCACATCACCTTTAGATGACCGATATTTTTATCACCCTTAGACATATAAGTTTGTAGCATTGTGTTCCCAACTACAAACTTGGGGGCATGGAGGATAAAAGTTGGTAATTTTCGAACATTTTCGAAACTTTTTTGAGCAAAATTACACAAGTCAAGACAAGGTCAGTCAATATATCTTATATCGGCTCCATGGCCGATAGCAGAAGAAATTTCAAATATTTGGTTAAGTATAAATCGGATCGATGGCTAATACATATGTTACAGCAAAATATATTAATCGGCACAAAGAGTCAGTGGGTATATATTACACAAGCTTCGAAGTTTTTTCAGTTAGAAAAAATTTCTAAGTCCCTATTACATATTGTTATTGAGAAAGATAGCGCTGGATAGCCGATATTGCCCTTTGTCTGGTTTCTTCAACTTCGGCAATTGCTTGGGCATCTTGAGCATCGGTTCCAGGGATGACCTTGAGGGACTTAGTCACGTTAGCCACATTTTTGATAGCCGATCTTAATTTTGCCTTCTGTTCTTCGACAGCTTTCGGGATATCGGCTAGCTTTTGCTTTCCTATCGCAAGCTTGGCATTGCATTCTTTAAGTTTAGCCAAGAGATCAATCCTTTCAGCTTCTAATTGATCTATGGTGGATTTGATTGGCTCTTCGGCAAGTTGATCGAGTTTGGTTTTCTCAGTATGCACAAGCTGCCGATTGGCTTGGATTGCGGCTTCGATGCTCTTCTTTTCCTGCCGATCGGCTATTCTCTGTCTAGCTTTTTCCAGCTTGAATTGATGCTGCTCAAGATATACAGCTGGAGTGATGGTGTTTGACAAATCATCTGGGATTAAAGCTTGGATCTCTTGAAATCTTGCCCAGATGGAGCTGCAGTCAACTACCAAGCTATCTAAAAATGCTTCTAGCCGATGGGATATATCTTCAAGATTTTTCTTCACATCTTCGGCTAGAGGAGCTAGGGCTTTGCTTATTGTTTCTTCTTCTGCCTCTTCATCGAAATAGTCCTTGATATCAAAAGAGAATAGATCGGCTAAGACCTGCAAAAGGAAGAATTGGAGAAAATTAAGTATCAGAACATGCTATACAGCCGATTTGAAATTTTTGAAGATATAAACTTACAGGGATAGCAGGAGCAGCAATTTGTTCTTCTTCGATGTGATGGCTATCTACAGCCGATGGGGTGTGTTCGCTTGATATCAGTTGTGCTTGAGGTAATGGAGGAGGTGGAGGCTGAAAAAACAGCAAGTGTTAATTAACATCGGCTAAACTGAGATCAAAATTTAATAGAATTAAAAAATTACTGATGAAGCCCGAGGAGTCGGTTTAGTTGGTGTTGCAGTTGATTTCTTCTTTTCGGCTAGCTTCTTCTTCTGCAAAGTACAAAGTTTAAATAAGGGGATCGGCAATGAAGAATTTTATTACAGTTAAAAGATTGTTTTACCCTTGGTTGTCGAGAAAATACAGCTGGGACAGCAAGAGTTGGAGATGTTTTCTTGGGAGCTGGAGAGGCCGATGGTGTTTTTTCTCCTACATCACTGAGCTCAGTTGCGGCCTCATCGATAGCTTTTTCAATCTCTGCCTCATCTAAGGTTTCCTCAATATCTGGTTCAAGATTGCGTAGATCATCGGCTGGTTTGGCTTGTGGCTTCCTGGATTTTTTTCTTAGCAGCTGATGGATCAACAGCTGATGCTCTGGTCTTTCTCTTTTTGCCACAATCGGCTGGTTCCCTTATTTGCCCGTGGAGCAAGCTTGAGGTCTTGGGGGCATTGTAGCCGATGCTTGGAGGGACTAGTCCACATCCATTAGGCAGGAGACCTGCAGCATATTCTATATTTTTTCTACTATTGCTCTCATGGGGAGGAGATGAGTCTATTGCCTGCAGAACAAAAATAGAAGATGAATTTAGTACAAATCGGCTGGCAGATATTGAACAAGAATTGATAGAAGAAATAAAATGGCTTACTTGAGGGATCATATCGGGAAAGAGATCTGTCATGTATATTGAAGCCGATTGATGGAAAAGATGTTTCTTCCATTCGGCCCACCATCTATCAAAGGTCCTGCTCCTGAACATAGCCAACTCTATGTTGTCAATGCTGCCGAGGGGAGGTTCTGGGATATTGAGGAGCCGATCCATCATCAGCGCTGAAGAAATTTCTCCTTTGCACTGGATTTTATCAGCAAAGTATAAGTCGATTGGTAACTGACTCATACCAAACTGCCTGGCAGAGCTCATTGGGTGATAGAATTCATAGGATGTCTTGATATTCCTGCCTTGATGGATGCCGACAGGGATGGTGCAAGGACTGATGGCAGCGGCAAAGACTTCTCTAGACTTCTGGAATTTCTCATGGTTGATTTCTTCGAATCTGAAGTCCGAAGGCAACTCAAAATTTATTGAGTCTTCATAGAAGAACCAAATTCTAGCATCTTTTTGGAAGCCTTCATAAAAACTGAAGAACCAGTCCTTCAGTAGCTCAGCCGATAGCTTTGTTCCAGCATCGGCTGGTGTGAATGCATACTCCCCATAATAAATACATCTGCGGTGGGTGAGCTCTTCTCCATCTTCATCTGTAATCGGCTCTAGTCTTGGAAATTCAGCTTCTGTCAATGCTGGCCGATTCACAGCTTTCATAGCTACCAGATTCAGCCAGGACTGTAACAGCCACCAAGGACCACCTGCACTGACTACTGAGCCGATGGCTATCCTAGCCGATGCATTATTCAACATCTGATACAGATAGCCGAGGAGGATTTTGCCTAAAGAAAATTGTCTCTTTTCTTCGAGGGCTTCGGCTATATGCTGCCAGTTTGAGGTAGGACCACAGCTGGATCCACAAAAGAGATATTTCTCAAGCCACATCAACAGGAAAGCTGTATGTTCTTGGGGGGTACAGATCCTTGGCCCATGTTTGCTGCAATGAACCCTGACCATCCTCCTATACTTTTGGTTTTGAAGTCAAACTTGTTCTTGGAGTTTAGGTTCATGGGGTTAGCCGATGAGGTGATGTCCAGGCCGGTAAGCATAGTAATGTCAAGTAGAGTGGGGGTCATCGGCCCTTGATTAAACAGAAAAGCATTTAGGGTGTTGGACCAGAAGTAAGCTGCAGAGGCCATCAGAGGTTCATCTTTAGCCGAATTTACCAGGGTTAAAGCTAGCGCTTGGCCGATTCCAAGTTTATCCCAGTGGTTCTGTTTGCTAGCCGATACGCGCTTATACCATGCAGGCCAGCTTTTCTCTAGAGATGGCCAGGATTTAAAGGTGTTCTTCCAATGTCCTAGGTTTGAATTGGCCAATCTAAAAGGGATCCTATTTGTTTCGGCATTGATAAACTCAGTGGGGTCAGGATTGCCGATTGGACCAAGAAAATAGTAATGTTCGTGGGCTAAGTTGGGAATCGCAATCAGATTTGTAAGATGCTACAGAAACATAGAGAAGAAGGAAACAGATTGAGACCAAGAAAAATCGATCTACTGCATAAAAGAAGGGATATAACCAATAAGGGCTTACCTCTATGTACTCAGCCGTTGAAGCGGTCGATGGACCGGCGGAAGAAGATATCGTTGCAAGCGGAGATGGCCGGAGATGAAATCGCCTTAAGGTCGCTTTTCACCGAGGGGATCGCCGGAGAAAGAGAAGACGAAGATCGCTAGAGCGGTGAAAAGGGAAGTAACGGTGTGAAATTTCTCGGAGGTGACGGTTAATATTTAAAGCGATGTGGTAACGGTCGGAAAACGGCAAGTGCGAAATTCTCTTGGAGATAAGATATGACAAATACGAAACATTGCCAAATATTCCGGACTTGGGGGGCATGTGTTGACGACCAAATTTGGTAATTCAAGTATCGGAAATGAAGATAAAAATGAAGAAGATTCAAGAGATTAGATCGTATCAGAAACAGAGCAAGAATCGGCTGGAGTCCGAATCGGCTGTGATCAGGATCGGCAGAGTTCGAGTCGGACAAGTTTAGCCGATTGAGTCGATTTTGGTAATACGACTCGGTACACGTCATCGGGTTAAGTTAAGGTGCTTCATACGGATTGCCACGCACGGATAGAGTCCTGGGAAGGCAATTGTATCTATTAATTAGGATATTTTATGTGATTTCCTTATAGATAACCACGGTAAGAGTCCGTCTTAGGGACTTGTTTGTTAGTTGGATTTGTATTAGGTTAATATGAGTCGTGTCGGTGATGGACAAAGTTTGTATTTTCGGGTATAAATATAGACCCGAGGTCTTGTAAATAAACAACACACATTCAAATCAATCCGGTGCATCGCCAACCTTTGTTTCTTATTTTCGACAAGTTCATGCTTTCGAGTCGTGCTGCATCAGTTTGATCTTCGATGACAAGGTAGGTCTTGTTATGGCGGTTTGTATCATCGGAGCTAGTGCTTACATCTTTATGACACTCTAGTTCTATCTTATAAACTTCCAAGTTATCATATACGTCATATAACCTAAATTGATAATGCAATCTATTCATATCGGCTGGTCTCTATCTAGGGTTTTGCTGGTAACAAATAGATTGTCTTGTTGGTTTAAGTTATATAATGTATCTACCATCCGGAAAAGGCAACCATCGGCTTGATTGTCTAGATATCATGTTTCTCTTTATACTTAATGCTGCATCGGTTAAGTCCGACCTATTAAGTCGTATTAAGAACCATAATATCTAGCCTGCTTTATGGTTGTTAATAAGGATAGTATCGGGGTTTCAGCCGATCTTACCTGATATAGATGTTTTATATTGTTTTATGCTTTGTTTAATATTCTATATCTACCCCTTATATCAGGATCTAATCTAATACAAATACATTGGACTTGACACCAATCTAATTGGTTATGGTTGAATATATTTGTTGCAAGAGAATATCCTAGTATAAGGCTGTATCGGAGCTATAGCCGATACATGCTTAATTCTAGGCATCGGCTATGACATGAGTACATATAATCGTTATTTCATGCTATTTTAGACTTGGGCAATTTATACTGTCTCGGTTCAGTCCGATCTATCCAAATTGCTTATTTCTAAAGTAATATTGATATATTGATTACATAATACTTATCTTTTCAGCCGATGTACTAGTTTTAGGGTTAGTTTCATCATTGACTATACCTTACAGCCGATTCATGCTTTATTGCATCAGCTAGGTTACATATTATATGAAATCGGCTAGCTGGCCGATGGACTATCGTTTACTAATGTTTTTGCATATTTCTTCTTGTTAATTGCAGGATCAAATCAACTGGCACGCCCTCGAACCTAAAGAACTAATTTTGGACCTGCACTAGAGTAAAGCAAATCTCTCAGGCCAGTGTGTGTTTTTTGCATCAACAGATCGGTCTCCCGATCCCTAGAGATCGCGACTAACATTCTCCCCTTCGATCTCCGCCTTTCTTACTTCTCTTACTTATTATTTACTTCTAAATAGTTTGATGCATAGAGCACGCTTCATCATAACAGTCATCACTGAACCATCAGATGCAACGACTACAATGCACCTCCCTATCTCGAAATAAACACTAGGCCCTTTTGTGATCCAAGGATCATAGGCTTTCCTGTAAACCCATGCCAGCTAAGTATTCTCTGAACACACTGGACGGTAAGCCTTTTGTAAGCGGATCCGCAAACATTTCCTTTGTTCTTATATGCTCGAGACTAATGGTATGATCCTGGATTTTCTCTTTCACAACATAAAACATTATGTCAATGTGTTTGGCAGCACCACTCGACTTACTGTTGTGAGCATAAAACACTGCTGGCTCATTGTCGCAGTAATCTTGAGTGGCTTTTCAATGCTGTCGACCACCTTCAACCCGGGTACAAACTTCTTTAACCATTTTGCCTGCCCCGTGGCCTCATAACTAGCTACAAACTCGGCATACATCGTGGATGATGCTACGATGGTTTGCTTGGAGCTTTTCCACGAAATGGCTCCTTTTGCGAGAGTGAATATATAACTTGATGTGGACTTTCTATCATCTATATCTCCCGCAAAATCTGAATCCGGATACCCTTCTATCTCCAGGGAATCAGATATTATGTACGTTAGCATGAGGCCTTTTGTGCCTTGCACATAACGCAAAGCTTTCTTTACCATTCTCCAGTGATTTATGCCTGGATTTTCCTGATATCTGCCAAGTATCCCGGTAACAAAAGCTAAGGCAGGGCGCATACGTACTTGAGCATACTGCAAGCTTCCGACAGCTGAAGCATATGAAACCGCTTTCATTTGATCGATCTCATATTGGTTCCTGGGACATTCAAATTTCCAAATCTATCGCCCTTGACTATGGGAGCAGGTGTAGGCTTACTCGCATGCATACTGTATTTCTTTAGAATCTTTTCCAGATATGCCTTTTGTGATAGTCCTAGAACCCCTTTTCTTCTATCTCGGTGAATTTCTATTCCTAGAACGAATGAGGCTTCACCAAGATCTTCGTATCAAAATTCGAGGACAAAAACTTTTTCATCTCCAATAGTAGATCAACATCACTACTAGCGAGTAGGATGTCGTCTACATATAGGATAAGGAAAATGAATCTCCCATTTCTAAACTTTGCGTAAACGCAATTGTCCTCCTCATTCTCATTGAACCCAAACCTTCTTATTACTTCATCAAACTTCAAGTACCACTGTCTGGAGGCCTGTTTTAATCCATAAATGGATTTCTTCAGATGACATCCCATTTGTTCTTTTCCTTCCACAACAAAACCTTTGGGTTGTGCCATGTAAACATTCTCATACAAATCCCCATTAAGGAATGTCGTCTTTACATCCATTTGATGTAACTCCAGATCATAATGTGCCACCAGTGCCATTACGATTCTGAAGGAATCTTTGCATGACACCGGAGAAAAGGTCTCATTATAATCTATTCCTTCTCTTTGAGTAAAACCTTTTGCCACAAGTCGCGTTTTATACCTTTCCACATTCCCTTTGGAGTCACATTTTGTTTTGTAGACCCATTTGCAGCCTACTGTCTTGGTTCCTTTAGGAATTTCTTCTATGTCCCAAACCTTGTTGGTACTCATTGATCTCATTTCATCTTCCATGGCTTCAAGCCACTTTGATGAATGAGCACTTGGCTTCTTCAAACGAGGTGGGATCTCCTTTTGTTTGAACTTCTTCACTAGCATAGACTTGGTAGTCACTAGGAATAGCTGTCTTTCTCTCTCTTTGAGATCTTCTGAGTTGTGGTACATCTTCTATTTGGGGCTGATGTTGCTCTTCCTCTTTATCAAACTTCAGCTTCGACACCATTTCCACTCTAATGCATCTTTCTACTCTTGTTAGGATCCTCCTGGTACGGAATCCCTGTAATGAATTTGCAACATGAATGGTCGCACCTGAATCAACCCACCAAGTGGATTTTGAATAACTTATATACAGGGATTCATCTACAAATGTAATAATGTCCTCACCTTTCTTTAGCATATGCTTTAGGAATTCAGAGCAATCATTCATGTGGTGCCCCTTCTTCTTGCACCACTTGCAAGTGTCCTTATCTACCACCTCTGCATTGCTTGGTCGTGGGTCACTTTGTGGTGCCTTTCCGTGTGCCTTAGGAGAGACTGGAGTCTGATTGTAGTTATTCCTCTTCCTGTTGTGCTTTACATAGTTAGCGGAATCACCACGAGACTTAGGTCTATCCTCTTCTTGCACACACATGGCAATGAGATTCTCAATGTCCCAGTTTTGAGGCTGTGAGTTGTATTAACAACAAAAGCCTCAAAATCTGAAGGCAAGGAGGCAAAAATAAGGTGAACTAGGAACTCATCACGGAGTACCAAGTCCATCTTCTTAAACTTTGAAGTGATGCCGCTCATCTTCAAAATGTGCTCTCTAACCCCTCCGCCAGTGTACTTCATGGTTACTAAGCTCTTAATAAGAGTGCTCACATAAGGCTTTGAAGAACCAGTGAACTGATTCTCCACCTTCTGAAGATACTCATTGGTTGTGGTACATGCAGGGATTGCTCCCCTTATTGCCTCCACAATGGAGCTCTTAATTACCATTAAGCATTTGCGGTTTGATGACTCCCACTTCGCACGATCAGTATCGTCCTTTTGTCTTATTGGAGCATGGTCCAACATTCTTTGTTTGAAGTCATCTTCGCTCTCACCTTCTGCCCTCACTGGAGCAACAGGCTTAGTGGGGCGAGCCTCGGTGAGAGCTAAATCTATGTTAGATAGTGCAAGTGCTATCTCAATCTTCTCTTGCCATGAGTCATAATTATTCCCCTTAAGGGGCTCAACGGCCGAGATGTACACTAGTGGGTTAGTGGTTCCTAAAAACAAATTAAAGAAATTGAGAAACTTTTAAAAATTAAAGAAATTGAGAAACTTTTAGAACTCTTGTATGTCTTAATTTAAAGTTGGTCAAAATTAAAACCTACAACATACTACCACATTAATTCTACATCACCGTTGGGCAGAAATAGAACCAATGCATGGAAAACTGATAAACATTAGTTTAATATTGCTATTATCAACGTTGGTCTTAATAACAACATTACACACATTACAACAGCGGAAAAAAAATAACATGCAATTTCAGAAGCATAACTTACATTTATCTACTCTCTAAACAATTTTCACATTGGTTTAAAATTGCTTAGAAATAAATACATTCAATATTTTAAATTGTTAAAGCTTCTGAAACAGGGACTGGAAATAAACTTGTTTTCTTCGGCCAAGGGGCCTTAAACAGACTTCTTTTCCTTCGACCGAGGGGCCTAAAACAGACTCCTTTTTTTTCTTCTTTTCGACCGAGGGACCTAAAACAGACTTGTCTGTTTGGCCCTCGGCCTGCACGCGCTCGCGCCGGCGCTCCCGTGCACCAGGGCGCAACCTTGGCCTGAGCCAGGAATGTGGCGGCCGCGCTCCTCCCTCTTGGGCCAAATTCGGTCCAGCCGATGCCGGCCGTCCGATGGCTAGGGTTTTGATCGGACGGCCGACCGCCAAGATCGAGGAAACAAAACCCCCATCTCACCAGCCGCCCGAAACCCTAGCTTCTCTCTCCCTCTCTCTCTCGCACGGTGGCGGCTGGAGGAGGTCGCGGTGCCGCCGCGGAGCCCCTCGCCAGCGCTTGCGTTCACCCTAGGCTGAGCGCGCCGCCGTCGAGTGGCCTAGCGACGGTGCCCTTGGCCGCCGGCATTCCCCTTCCCGCCCGCGTCGGCGACGGCGGTCGGCTGCCCGCGCACGTCAGCAACGGCTGACGGCGGCGGCGGTCTTCCCGCGCCACATCGGCTACGGCCGGTGGCGGCGGTGGTCTCCTCGTTCTCGTCGGTGATGGCCGGCTACGGGAGTGGTTAGAGCCCCCTTTTTTTTGTTTCAATCTTGAGCTTCTTCTTCGGGATCCGAGACCCCTTTCCTTCTTTCTTCCCTCCTAGATCTACTCCTAAGGTAGGCTCTAATACCATTGTTAGGTTTAGGGTTTCCTTAGGGTTTCGATCTCGAGGTTGTTCTTGCTCTTGGGATGAATGGACGGGTTCTTCGGGAGAGGGAACAGAGAGAGAGAGAGACAACGACCCATACCTTCGCCGGTCTTGGAACTTGACACAGCCATGGCGAGGGTGTTTAGTTGGTGTCGTCGGTGGTGGTGTGGTGTCGATGGTGGCGGTCGGGGCAACGGCGGTGGCAACGATGTGGACGACGGTGACAGCGATGGCCGGCGGCAGGCTTCCCCTCACTTTAGCACGAATCCCGGATCGGTGGGAGCTAGGGTTTTGTGTGGGGAGCACTAGTGCACAGTTCTTCGGTTTGTGTTTCCTCGGGTGCGGCGGTTCAACCGGAGGGATACCAGCGGTCAGACCGGAGGCCTCTGCCCGGTCAGACCGACGGCTTCATGGCGGTTAAACCGGCGACGATCAAGCGGTCAGACTGGCACATCTACTCTGGTCAGACCGATCTCCATCGAATTTGAGGGTAACTTTTAATTCCGTTAAAAGTTTTAGTTTTTGGGTACTACAACCATTCACCCCTCTCTGATCGACTTAGTTATCATTCTGCGATCCTATAACAAAAAATTTAATCAGTTGAGCACACACTTCGTGACAAACCCTGATTCCCCAGTGCTAGCAACGAGACCCCCCTGAGCTTTCAGTGCCCTCTATCGTGTATACAAGTTCTGATAGAGGGCCCAAACCTCATTCTGGATGGGGCACACATGCAAATGCATTAAATCAAAGTCTTTAATGGCCTAACCTCCACAAGCCCAATGTATCAAATCAAAGTAGGCCGAAACAATGTCAAGTTAACAAATTCACTTGCGTATACATATATATTCACATTGACCTCAATTTCAATTGGGCTCATTTCAACAAGTATTTCTATCCGGCCTTTATTTCCAACAAAATTTCAGTCGAAACCCACGAAATTCAGTTCCATAAAAGAATGGAAAAACCAAGAGAATGGAAAAAGCCATTGCCGCAGGGCGCAGGCTTCTCCTACTATCTCCCGAGCTCGCGCAACTCCCGCGCCAGCTCGTCCACCTCCCGCCACGAGCTCCCGCCTACCCGCGTCGCCGCCGCAGCCTCCCCGGCGAGCTCCTTCACACGCGCGGCCACCTCGCTCCACTCGCTGGCCGGCGCAGCCGTGCCGTCCGCCACAGTAGCGGTCGCCTCGAGCACGCGTGCCACCTCGCCGGCGCTCGGCGGCGCCGCGATGCCGCCCCAGGAGACCGGCACGGCAGCGCGGTGCTCGTCCACGACCAGCCGCGCGTTCACGAACTGGTCGGCCGTCATAGGCCACGTCAGCATGGTCACCCCGGCGGCCACCGCCTCCAGCACGGAGTTCCACCCGCAGTGGGTGACGAACCGTCCCACCGCCCGGTGCCGCAGCACGGGCACCTGCGGCGTCCACCCGCGGATCACCGTGCCCCTGCCGCTCGCCGCCGCGCGCTCCTCGAAACCCTCCGGGAGCGTCGCCGCCGCGTGCGACCCGGCGGCCCAGACGAACGCCGTGCCGGTCCGCTCCAGCGCCGCTGCCAGCGCTGCCGCGTGAGGCGGCTGCAGAATCGCCATGCTCCCGAAGCTGACGTACACGACGGCGCCGTCGGCGAACTGGTCCAGCCACGCGCAGAGATCTGACGCGGCCATGGCCGTCTCGCCGCCACGGTTGCCGGACGCGTCGGGTTCCGGCGCCAGCGGACCGATGGCGCGCACGCGCCTGAAGCCCAGGTCGGCGAGAGGTCCCTCGAGGTACCGCCACTCGAGCTGCCGGAAGGTGTTCGACACAATGCAGGAGCTCCCCATGTTCGAGAGGAAGTTGTTCTTGACACCCTCGGACACCTCATCGCCGGCCTTGTACAACCGGTAAAGCAAGGACAGCTGCCGCCATGGATACGACGGAGAGCCCGGGATATCGGGGAAGTTGACCGGGCTCTCGTCGTCGTTCTCGTCCTCGCGCTTGGGCATCAGACGGAACAGAGAGTGGAGCGCGGCGGTGCCGTACACTGCGGACGGCGAGAACACGACGCGCGGGACGCCGAGCTCGTCCGCGAGCGTCTGCGTCCACCCGCAGAAGAAGTCGGAGAGCAAGGCGACGACGCGGTCCGGGGTGTCCGCCCTGTCGCGCGCCCATGTGCCCAGCTGACCGCGCAGCCCCGCGAACGCGACGACGAGCTTGGCAAAGAGCTCGGGCGGGGACCCCATGGCGTTCTCGACGCCGGCGGGGACAGCAGGGTGGGAAGGGAACGGTAGGGTGAGCGCGTAGACGGCGGCGGCGCCGCGGCCGCCGCCCGGGTGCGCGGCGAGGAGAGGCGCGAGCAGCGGCGCGGTGGCCGGCGTGCAGACGACGGTGAGGCGGAGCCCCCTGGACGCGAGAAGGCCGGCGAGGTCGAGGAGCGGGATCATGTGGCCCTGCGCGGGGTACGGAACGACCAGGACGTGCGCGGTGGCGTCGCCTCCGGTGGTCGCCGTCGCCATGGCGGTTTGGTGGAATGATGGTGGATTGTCTCTGCTTGGAGTGGTGCGATCTGGCGATGCCAAAAGTACACACAAGTAGGGCCAAGTGACGTTCGTTTTCTACGCAAAGCTGAGGATTTTTTTTTTATTAAGCAGCGCGCACAGCAGCATGGGACTTGTGGTGCGGATGACAAGTTGAGCTAGAATTTGGCTCTATAGATGCCAGAATTGACCATCCTGAGGGTCGAATCTACAGTGCTATTTGAGCTTAGTTAAGTCGTTTAACTTCTAGTTAACTTTATTAAGTTTAATTAAGTTTATAAAAAAATTAACAACATCTAAAATATCAAATTAGTTTGATTTACTCTAACATTGAATATATTTTAACAATATATTTGTTTTAGATTAAAGATATATATTTTTCTATAAATTTGATTTAACTATAAAAAAATCAAACGACTTATAATATGAAACGGAGGGAGTCCTAACTACTGCTCTTTTTTATTAGCACGTTTTTCAAATAGTTAAATGTTATGTTTCGTGCTAAAAATTTTTATAGAAAGTACTTTAAAATACCAAATAATTTTATTTATTGAAATTTTTAGTAATTATAACATAATTAATTACATACTAATTATGTTTCGTTTGCGTGTAACTAATCAGCTAAACTCAACCTTAAAAAGAACGCGGCCCGTTCAAGTGTGGCTAATGTGATAAAATCTTTCGACAGTAGATCAAATCAAAGCTATTCTTAGTCGGTGCTACTACTTTAATAAGGAAAACTTTGCTTCCCATGGAGAGAGAACCAGCAAGGCTGAAAACAAAATGAGTCTCCTCTGACTCGAGGATGTTAGATCATGCATGCTTCTCTCCGTCAGGAGTCAGTGAATTTGGTCATCCACCCTCTTTTTCCTTACCTTCTCCTCGGACATGTCGCTGCCACGAGCCCACGAGACCATGGCCACTTAATCCAACAACCACTCAATGTATGGGCCAATGAAAACCCTGGACCGTGAGGGCAACAATTAATTAATGGTTATTCTTGGAGATGTCTAGCAAAGAGGCAATGATGGCGGCCCAAATAGATGACGCTTAGGGACTGCAGCAGCACATGACATAGCAGCTACTAACTACAATTCCCGTCTAAACATATAAGCATACTTAGGCATAGTTCTTCCCTCTTCTTTCCCAACTATCTCTTCGTTCTCTCGTTTTTTACACGTACGCTTTCAAACTTCTAAATTGTGCGTTTTTTTGTAAAAGTCTTCTATAGGAAAGTTGTTTTAAAAAATTATATTGATCCATTTTTCAAAAAAAATTAACAAATACTTAATTAATCATGCACTAACAAGTCGTTCCGTTTTATGTGCTGGGAGGGTTAGTTACCAACACCATAGAACGAACACAGCCTTAGGACAGTCCCAACCCATGGTGTCCTATGGTGGTGTCAAGAGGAGAGAGAGTACGAGAAATATTCCATAGGCACTAACCTCCCCAACCCACAGTTTCTACAGTAGTTTCTAGGAAGAGGAAAATTTAATGACTTCATGCATGAAACACAAACAAAGGTTGGTCTGTTGTGGAAAGCAGCTGTGTGGCCTTCGTGCTACTAAAATATGTGCTCCACAGTACTTGCAAGCAAAATAGATCACTTCAGCAAAACAAAACAAAAGACAAAATCAATCCATATTTTTTTAAGGTAGCCATATTGATAAACCAATATAAATATATAGATAAGCAAGTCTGGTTCATATTCGAATACATAGTAATTTGAAAGTAATATTTAGGTACTCCAGGTGAACAGCAACGCCATCAACTCAAGTTTGACAAAAGACAATATATAGATATAAAAATTTCAGTGCGCCCAGGTGCACAGCAACGCCATCATTTCAAGTTCCAGTGCGCTCCAGTAACAACTACTCCAAATGCTCCCGTGGGATAAAAAGGTACAAAAATTGTTAGATATTTGTAATAGAACACTGGTTTATGATAGTAAAAAATATACCTAATTACTTAGAAGCACCAAACTTGTGCCATATATGCTCAACTAAATCAGATTGAAGTTGTCTATGAGTAGTTCGATCACGAATAATAGTATTTCTTTCTATCACTTCTTCCATCACTGGATTAGGTCCTTGAGAGATTGTAGCTTCTTGTACAGTTGATGTGCTTGGTGCCTCATTCAAATCAAGATCATCCTGTTCAATATCTTTCTCATCTTCAATTACCATATTGTGAAGGATAATGCAAGCTAGCATGATATTCTCCAGGTCCCCTTGATCATATAGACGTGCAGGTCGTTTCAAAATACTAAAGCGAGATTGCAGAATACCAAAAGCACACTCAACATCCTTTCTTGCCCCCTCTTGATGTTCAGCAAATAATTTATGCTTTTCTGATTGTGGTTCACGTATTGACTTAACAAAAGTAGCCCATTCTGGGTATATACCATCTGCTAGGTAGTAACCAATGTTGTATTCCCTTCCATTGACATAGTAATGCACTTGAGGTCCCTCACCTCTCAGCTGCTAGACAAACAAAGGTGACTGATTAAGCACATTGATATCATTGTTGGACCCAGCAACCCCAAAGAAGGCATGCCATAGCCAACAATCATGCGAAGCTACTACTTCTAAAATGACCATAGGAACACCTTGATCACCACGGGTATACATTCCCTTCCATGCATAAGGACATTTTTCCCAATGCCAATGCATACAATCAATGCTCCCTAACATACCAGGGAACCCACGCCGCTCACCAATCTGCACTAAGCGTTCAATATCTTGTGCGGTGGGCCGTCGCAAATACTCTTCACCAAACACATCAATCACACCCTTCACAAACATCTTCAAGCACTCCACTGAAGTACTTTCTCCAATCTTCAAGTACTCATCAAGTTGATCTGTAGGGCTGCCAGTTGCCAATTGGCGAATAGCCGCTGTGCATTTTTTGATTGGAGATAACCCTGGGCGATTAAGAGCATCCATCCTCAAAGTAAAATATATACCCCACTCACCAAGGGCTTGAACAAGGCATAAGAACAAAGGCCTTCTCATCCTGAATCTTCTACGGAATATTGTTTCATTATATACTGGGTCATCCACAAAGTAATCATTCATGAGCCCTTGTTCAGATTGTGCATAAGGCCTATCAACATACCACCTTGTACCACCTCGCCTTGTTGGTCCCAATTCTTTTAGAGCTGCAACTTTAGACTTCAAATCAGCAACCACTTCATCAGCTAGATCACCCAACATGCTGCTCACCTCATCCAATGGGTACAGATCCATTGGATCTATGCTTTCCACCTCATCATCAGAACCATTGTTTGACATGGTGCTACAGATTAGGGAAAAGAGAGGAGACAGAACAGTAGAGAAGAGAGGAAAGAAAATAGTAGAGAAGAGAGTAGAAGAGGGTACTCCTAGGGGTGGGGAGGGGGTATATATGCACATCAATAAAACTGAAAAAGGAACCTTCTGGACTACCCATTGTGTGTTCACATTTATTTATAAAACTAAAAAAAGGAACCTTCTGGACTACCCATTGTGTGTTCACATTTATTTATAGAACTGAAAAAAGGAACCTTTTGGACTACCCATTGTGTTTTCACATTTATTTACAGAACTGAAAAAAGGAACCAATAAGAAAAAAACATACCTCAATTGTCTTTAGAAAATAGAGCCAATCTTATAGACTCCATTGCTTTTGATCTTTCAGCTAAAGCTTCATCACTAAGACCAGTTGTGGGAGTACACAACAATTCTTTGTAGAAGTCAATCATTTTGCACTTTGTTTGTTCTTGGGCTGTTTTATGATTGAGCTAGGCTGCTTCTACCTTCTTGTTTGCTAAACTTTGCTGCACCTCTGCCATCTTCTCAGCCTTGTTGCTTACTTCAATGAACTTGTCAAGTTTCTGATCAATAGCAGAAATTGCCTCTAGTGCTGGACGTTTTCCATTGCGTTGTTCATCTTTGGCCTTCTTATGTCCAACAGGACGTTGTTTAGGATCATTTTCCACATTCACCACAGAAGCTGGGTTAGGTGATGCACTCTTGTCCTTCTCATTATTAAGTTTCCTGACATATGCAGACCACTTCTTCTCATGACGTAATACCCTCCATACATGGATCATTGTGAAAGGCTTGTCACTATGTTCAGATGCATATAGCTGCAATGCTTGATCCATCTTTTGGTCATCACTCATACCACTCTGATGCACTTTAGTTATCCTTGTGTAGTAGCCATTGAATTCAGTTACAGGCTTCTTAATGCGCTCCCAACGAAGCTTCAGCTGGTTACGGTTTCTCATACGATCAAACTTTGTGGTACTGTTGTATGTAGAAGTAACATCAAACAAATACTGATCAGCCTTCTTATCATTTCCGTCTATCGGGTCAATTGAATTGTGTAGCCAAGCAATAACCTACATATTGAAGAAAAATACAGAATCAGGAATTTATAATGTAAAAACTTTATAATTCATACAGAACTAGGACTTGAAACAAATTAATTTAACTTACCAATCTAATATCTTCTTCATTGGACCAACTCAATCTTCTATCTGCCCTTGCAATGGATGTAGCAATGGACCTAGCATTGGATCTAGCATTTGATCTAGCAGGCTGGATAGTGTCATTGTCCTCAACTTCAATTGTTTCTTTGTCTTGTGAACCAATTTGTGCAGCAACATTAGCAGAGCTCCCAGTTGGTGATGGGGTCCCTTGAGACCCTTCAGTTGTTGGTGAGGTTGTAGAATGGCCCATTATTCCACCAACTAAATGGTAATTTTGTGGTAGCTGGCTTCCATTAGGATAGTTCATGAATGGAACCTTAGGACTCTGCAGCATATTCATAAAACCACCTTGTGATGAATACATCCTGGAACAAAATAATAATCTGGACTGTTAGTCATGGGAGACAAGTTGTATCTAATCAAACTGACAGAACTATTACTGAACCGAAACAAAAAATATTGCTAATACTATTGTTGTGATAAAGTATTACTGATACTATTGCCATAACCAATCGTGTGACAGAACTATTGCTGATACTATTGCCATAGTAAAAAATAGTACATACTATTGCCGATACTATTGCCATACTCAAAAGCAGTAGAGACTATTGTTGATATACTATTGCTGGTAAAAAATTGACATCAAGGACTAATACTAAACAAGTATATCTCACAAAGATTGTTTTCAGTACTTCTAATGAAAATAGAACTATAGGAAGTAGCACCCCTCATTCCTAAACTTCAGGACAAAAAAGATGCAGGATTTGGAGAAGCTATCATACCATTCAGAGGTTGCAGCTGCATGAGTAGCAAAGGCAGGGAAACCACCGGGAGCTGGAGCACGAGGGGCAGGAATCCCGTCAGCTCCTGGAGAACCACCTGCTTGCGGAGCCCCGCCGTCGATTGGACCGGCGCCTGTAGCACCGGCGACACCGCCGGCACCTGAAGCCACGGTGGCCCTTCCTCTCTTTGATTCAGATTTACTCATTCTCGTGCACAAATTGGAGGCAATTTCCTCAGGGATGTGAGATTTAGGGGTGACTTGACTTATTTGGGGATGAATCGATGAACCCTAGACTCTAAACAGTGGGTCATATATGGAGGAAAGGGCGGGCGGGAGCTGGACCTTGGCGCTCGATTTTGGCGCGCCAAAAATTGCCCGAGATTGGATTCACGCGGGAGAAGTAGCCGCGGCCGGCGGGAGAAGCTCACGCGCGCGGCATGGACGGTGAACAGGGAGGGCAGCGCAGCGGATCGAGAGGAGAGGAAAATGCGGGGGCAAGAAACGAGCCGTTCGCCCCCAACACGGAACGGGCTGGTTTCGTGCGCCTCGGATGGGCCGCCAACACCAGGTCGTGCATGCGACCCAGTGTCCATAATTTTTCTTCTCTCTCTTCTTTCATTGCTATGCCACATCAGACTTTTGCCTAGTTGGCAACCTAATTAATTACTAAGACACTAGCTGACATGGAGGGTTGGAACTGCCCTTAGAGGTTTTTTATGGGAATTTAGGTTGTACGTGAAATTGGACATTGGTAGGTTGTGATAATTAAGTAAGTGAAAAAATGGTTATGATTGGTTGAAATAAACTAACAAAGGATACGTGAGAAAATAGCTATATTTTTAGGATAAATTTGACCTACATAAATAGTTACTTTTAACACGTAAGAAGTAATTGGCCCACTTATCATCTTTAGGGTAAAAGAGAATATATGAGCTGTAATGACCGTCTAATTAATGGTGTGCCACGTCAAATTTTGGATTCTAAGAGCATCTCCAAGAGAAATCTAAAAGTTAGTTTCGAAAAGGCGTGACCGAAAAAAATGATACGGTTTTATCATTAGGAGCGTGTTAGATTGGCTAATATTTGGTTTGGTTTAGATTGGTACTGGTTTTGGGTGGAGATAATTTTTGGGACTAAACAGGAGTGGCTGATTTTGACCAAATTCTCAAAAATTTACTTTTTAAATCTATTTAGGTTGTTTCTCTTGGAGATGCTCTAAGAACCTCAAAAGGAAAACATGCGAGGGCTTCGAAAAAAAGAAAGGGAAACAAGTAGAAAGAGCGGCCAAATCTCGCAAGCCAAAAATGATAACTCAGGTTGTCGGGGCTGATCACGCGCGGGCGTGGGGCGTGCCCGATCGCTATTTAGCATTTTCGGTCTTTTCATCCCTATATTGCGTCAGGATGTTAGATCATGCATGCCTCTCTTGGTCAGGAGCCAGTGAATTTGGTCATCCCCTACGACATGTCGCTGCCACGAGACCGTGGCCACTGAATCCAACAACTACTCAATGTAACTAGAACTTTTAGCGCGCTTCGCTACGCTCTACCGTTTGTTGAGAGCAATGTAAATCAGGAACGTGCATAATTGAGCATTGAAGAGAACCCAGAGCAGAGCAGATGATACCAGCGAAATAAGCAGAATATAAATTACATGTCATATCTATGTAACAACGCTACTATCCAAACATGAAGAAAAATCAAACAAAGTCACGATAGCATTCATAATCAGATTAATCCAAACATAGAAATAGTGGTCAATTGATAGATTTTATAATCACTTTAAATTATACATGTCATCGGTAAAAAGTATTACAAGTCAGAACATGTATGTACTTATATTGGTAAATGTTGAGTTCGAAAGGACTTCATTCTAGCACAGGCTGTTACATAACTTGAATTCCGATGTGTTGATCAGAAATAGACCCTGAATACTGCAAGATAAAAGATCACCTAATAAGTTCAGAAACCACAACAATTTATCATACTTAAAAGAGCAAAAAAAAATATAATAATGTATAAACAAATGTTTAATCATTCATCCTCTTTTAAAAGAGGCTAATTCAGTTTCATTAGGGGGCATGAATCACAAGTTGTAATGTGAAGGACCAATTGTCCTGTAGAAAGTTCCTTAAGCAATGCCGCCTTCAACTGATGACTGATCAAAGCAATTTTGGTGGCGTAAGCGTTGTACCTGCCCAAAGCTACTTCTCATCATCAAAATCACAGGGTTTCAATTTCGCGAAAGCTCCCGCGCCAGTTCGTCCAACTCCAGCCACGAGCTGCCACCTTCCCGCGTCGCTGCCGCCTCCTCCACGGCGAGCTCCTCCAGTCGCGCGGCCACATGACTCCACTCATTGGCCTCTCTGCCATCCGTTGCCACGAGGACGGTCGCCTCGACCACGCGCTCGATCTCGTCGGCGCTCGGTGGCGCAGCGACGCCTCCCCAGGACAACGGCACGGCGGCGCGGAGCTCGTCGGCAAGCAGCCGCGCGTTCACGAACTGGTCGGCCCCCCATCGGCCACGTCAGCATGTCCAACTCCGGCCGCCACCGCCTCCACCACGGAGTTCCACCCACAGTGGGTGACGAACCATCCCACCGCCCGGTGCCGCAGCGCGGACAGCTGCGGCGCGCACCCGTGGATCACCGTGCCCCTGCCGCTCGCTGCCGCGCGCTCCTCGAACCCCTCCGGGAGCGCCGTGTGTGACGCCGCGGCCCAGACGAACGCCGCGCCGGTCCGCTCCAGCGCCGCCGCGTGAGGTGGCTGCAGAATCGCTATGCTCACGAAGCTGACGTACACGACGGAGCGGTCGGCGAACTGGTCCAGCCACGCGCAGAGGTCTGACGTAGCCACGGCCATCTCGCCGCCGCGGTTGTCGGACTCGTCGGACTCCGGCGCCAGCGGCCCTATGGCGAGCACGCGCCTGAAGCCCAGGTCAGCGAGAGGGCTCTCGAGGTACCGCCCTTCGAGCGAGCTCTCGAGGTTCCAGACTTCGAGAGGAAGTTGGGACTTCTACACCCAGGTGTAACGACACCCATTATTTGGATGTGATTTACATAGTTATACAAAAAATTAAAAAAAATAATATCAATTGTGATGATATAAGTCTATAGACAAACATGCAAGACTATATTTAATCTATAACTAGAGAAATAAAAAATAATAAAATTAGATAATGAATAGTACCCGTAGAACACAAATAAAATTTGTTATTTTTGTTTCTTCATGTGTACATTAAATTTAGACTTGCATGTTTGTCTAGTGTCTTATATTATCATAGTCTATTTAATTAAATTTCGTGAAATTTTTATATAACTGTTTAAACTACATGCATATATCTAGGTGCTATTGTACATAGGTGTAGAAAATACTTTTCCGAGCAAATTGCTCTTGAAACCCTCCACAATCTCATCGCCTTTCTTGTTGCGGTAAGTGCGAGTGATATGCCGCCATGGATATCAGGGAAGCAGACTGTGCACTCATCGCGTTCTCTTCCTCGGGCAGGGGCATCACGCGGTACAGGGTGCATCACGGTGGTGGCGTACACGCCGGACGGCGAGAACACGACGCACGGGATGCCGAGCTCGACGGCGAGCGTCTGCGTCCACCCGCAGAAGAAGTCGGAGAGCACAGCGACGACGCGGTCCGGGGTGTCCGCCTTGGCGCGCGCCCATGTCCCCAGCGGGCCGCGCAGCCCCACGAACGCGACGACGATATCGAAACTAGAATTCGGCAATATGAAAAGGGGCTAGCGAACAAGGTGAAAAAGTGGATGAGTTATGAAACAAGAGGATTTAGACACGTTCAAGCCTTCATGAAGAAGTAATACCCTACTCCTGTTTCGGGGGTTTAAGCCTCCGAGTTGTGTATTGATCTGACGATTTCTTAATGCCTCTACCCACAAGGAGCATCCCATCCTTCTTATATAACCGGAGAGAAAAGGGCTTACAAGATAAGATTTATCCCCTTACGGTTTAAATCTCATATAACTAATTTACAATCTTAACAAACCAGGATTACAGGCCGTGCCTTGATAACAAGTCAACGTAATACCCGAGTCCTAGTATTGTACATATTCTATATACATTACATATCCCCAATATCCAGTCGGATAACTAGACTTGTGGGTATATGGTACCCATAATCTCCACAGTAGCCCCTGAGACCTTTACAGTCGACGAGATAATCTTCTCCCAAATTAAAACAATAAGTTCCGAGTGCTTCAATCATCTCTGCCATAGTCTCCCGAGTGCATTTTCCAAATCGCAAGACTGTGAAGGGCTGAAAATCTTTCAAAAATATTTCGAAAAATATACCCAGGTGTATCGACTAGATGCACCTAATTAGGTGTAGCCCCCGACTATGTGCTTAGTTGAACAAACTAAACATATAGTCAAGATCAACAAAATCAACCATCCGAGTAATTTTTTAGCTACCTAAATAACATAATAATAATATAATGATGAACAACCCTAAATTGGTGACATCAAAAACTTCCATAACAAAAATAGCTATTAAAAAGCATATATGTTATGAATAAAGAAATTTCCAAAACATCAAGCTCATGCCATGTACACACTGTCTAAACAGATGTATTTTAGCCCCCTAAGGGTCCATGACTTCACCATATTTGGAAAAATAAGGCATATGTGGTATTAACTCATAGCGAATTTACCAACCGCCAAAAACAATCAAAGTATTTAATAAGCCAAGACCATAATACTTGATCTATGTAAAAATGCTCACTGATGTGGCAAAAATTTACTATGCTCACTCCTAAAAAGTTGAAGCACAATAATATAAATATTAAATGTCAGCGACATATTCTTTCTTGTTCATCAAAAAAAAGTTTAAGCCCCTAGGGACATATGTCAGACTTCTTCCAATCTCATGGGCTAAAATCATGCAACAGTTCCCACAGAGGAATCCAAAGTAACCATTAAATCATTCGCCTCTTCGTCTTCCTCGCCAAAAATCCCCGATCTCGCATAGTACTCGCAGCTAGGGTTCCAAATCCTTGCACTCACAACCTCCAAATCTCTGCTCCCCCCATCAGACCTTACAGCGGACGACCTCCATTCGCTTCTCACCCCGATCACCGCCAAAAAAGATCTTCTATTTCATTCAAATCCACCCCCGCACCCATGGCTGGAGAGAGAAAGATCCCTTTTGAACAGTGGGCGAGGTCCGATGTTAAGGATACAAATATTTTAGAAATGGTGAAGGACGGTGTTCTCCCGCCAAAGGAGATCATCGGGTGGCGCCCCGCTTTCAGCGAGGACTTCCCAACTCCAGACACTGGCGAAATCGTGGTATTCTCTCCATTCTTCTATTCCGGCTTTGCTCTTCCAACCTCTTCTTTCTTCCGTGGTCTTCTTGCATTCTACGAGATCCAGATCTTCCATTTGAATCCAAACTCTATATTACACATAGCCAACTTCATTCATCTCTGTGAAGCCTTCCTTGGAATCCAGCCCCATTTTGCATTATTCCGTCGCATATTCTATCTCAAGCCCCAACCTGACAAGAATAATCCCTGCGTTGTTGGCGGATCTGGGTTTCAATTGCTGGGAACCCTTACCCAAAAATACTTTTCTCTTCCATTCAAAACTTCCAACAAGGGCTGGCACTCCAACTGGTTTTATATATCCAATCCGACACCCAGTCTTCCCGAATTTGTCGGCCTCCCTCCTGTTCCCCAAGAAAGCTAGAGGAATTTTCCAGTCGATGACGAACTTGCCCAGGCCAACGAATTACTCCTTTGCCTGATGGAAATCAAGCAATAGGGCATCCAAGAGAGCAAGTCACTCGACATTTCATCAAATGCCGACTGGCTCCCATCAAGGAGAGAAGCAAGCCAGCATACGAGTACGAGGGGCAGTTGGACCCAAACCGCGAAGATCCAAACTCTATCAACTACAAAGTCATGTGCAGCTGGATGTACAAGGTCTTCTCCTCTGGAATCACCATCGACTACGGGCACAAACTCCCAGTCACTCCATACGGCTTAATGCGTCTGCCTCCTGAGGTAAGCAAATTTCAACTTGGCTGTGAATTACTGATATTAACTCGAGCGTTCTATTAATCTTCCCAAAATCTGTTTTCCAGGAAAACCGACGTTTCTCTTCTAGACATCCAACACCTGCTCCCACGAAGTCAGCAGCAAAGAAAGCTCAACCTTCCGGCGGCCCGACCATCAATCCGACTGGCAAAAGCAAGCGGGTTGTTGAAGAAATCGATACAAAGCAGAAAATGAAAAGGAGAAAGTTGGTCAACAGCGATTCCCAAGACGAAGCAAGCGAGCCGCAAGCCAGCGCTACACCGGCCCCGACCAAGTCTCCTACCACCCGGCTGGCTCCCAAATTCCGGAGATCTTCAAGGTATTATTATCATTCAAACTTTTCGTGCTTGTACTTTTTCATTCCCGACTAGAAAACCATCAATATCAAAAATCGAATACACCGAACGTAGAAAACCACAAGACATTGACCCGAGCGGTAAAGATAAGGTTTCATCCATCAACACTCCATCCGAATCGAGGCCTGAGTCCCCGACTGGGAGCCAGTCGGGGAAACCTCTACCACTCCCGAAGTCGAACCCCTGACTGAGGATCAGTCGGAGAAAACCACTGCTGCTCCAAGAAACGAACCCGAAGCCAAGACTCAGTCGGACAAGGGGGATCCCGAGAGACCCGTCCAAGGCCCGCTTCCGGGAGATCACCAAGGAGGAGACAAGGAAAGAACGTCAAGCCCTCCACCGCTGAGCACTGAAAAGCCGGACCCTGCTGGCCAGCCGACTGGCCCGTCCAAGGATCCATCCTCTAAGCGCTCCAAGATTATATCAGGTAGGCCCTCGTACTCTATTCCAACTCATCTCGAGACTTTGTTTCAACAACTCAGAACCTCTAAGTGATGAAGAGGAAGAGGAGATCTTAAGGATCAAGTCGGCCGAAGACTCCCTTCCCCCGACCAAGCTTCAATGGAGGGATAAACCGCCAGAAAGAAGATGAGGAACTCCGTATGCTGAAAAAGAGTCTGAGTGAATCCACTCGGCTAGTGAATGTAAGCCCTTCTTCTTTTGTCTTCATCATCCGCTTCGGTTTGCTTTGCTAAACCAAAAGACTTCCCAGAGAATCCATCTTCGGAACGAGGCCAAAACAAGCTCTCTGGAAAGGCTTGTACCGCATCTCGGAACCCTCGAAAAGGTTGAGGCCGAGTTAAAGCGGACTCGGGAAGATGCCCAGAACAAGGAGAGGAAACTGAAAGAGCAGATAAGTCAGCTCATGGATGCCAGCTTTGACCACCGGGGTAGAATTGGAGGTAAGAACCGCTCCATCACAGATTCACTATGGTTAAATTAGCCCGACAAGCTTATCTGTCTTCTTGCAGCTCAAACAGCAAAGATCGAATCTCTAACTACTCAATTGAAGAAACTTGAAGAAACAAACACCCAACTGGCAGCTGACAAGGCCAAGGCTGAAGAAGCCCTTGAAGGTAATGTTCTGTCTCTTTCTACTTGGTAATGAAACCACCATACTTAGTCGGATTCTAACTTTCACTTATGGAAGTGTAGATCATAAGCTGAGGACCAAGGCTCAATTTGATGTCTTCGCCGAGCGGGTAAAAAAGATGGAAAGCGTCCGAGATGAGATAGCTAAAGCCGCTGCCCCGATCCTGAATGCAATATACCAGAATGGACTCGGGACCAGTCAGGAAGATGCTGTTTAGATCTTTGAAGGACTCCGCACTGCTCCAGCTAAGTACTTTAATAACATTAAGGATGCAGCGGCGATGGGTGCGAGCCAAGCTTTGGCCATAGTGAAATCTCTGTATCCCCGGGTGGAACTTGAAGCTACGGGGGATGGCTTTGCTGACGGCACCACAGATGAATAGGCCCTCGAGTTGATCAACCAGGCACAAGATTCAGCTGAAAAGATCGCCTCTGATGTATTAGAAAACTTTAGGTCTTAGGCTTCTGTTTCCATGTGTAAATTGATTTGCGAAGTACTCTATTCTTGTAAAGTGACTTATTTATGCCATGCATTAAGTTGTAAATCTAGCTTCAAATTTCTTAAAACTTCTCTCTAGCTATTTCAAACCTAGAGCTCGTTACAGCCGTTAAAAAGTTTTTAGTCCTCATCCGCTAAATCTAAACTTAAACAGGGTCAATGATAAATCACATGAACAAACTGATATCATACTCTGTTATTATTGATAGCCCCTGACTAGCTACTCAAGAGAAAATATTGAGTGGGCAGTCTAAGGGAGAGAATTACAACCTCTAGGTGTAAAAATGTCTAGGTGTAAAAACGTCTAGGTGTAAAAACGTCGAAGATGTTCTATGTTCTATGAATTGTCCACGATCGTTCCATCTTCACGTTTCAATCGGTAGGCTCCCGGACGAGTGGCTTCCACTATTATGAACGGCCCTTCCCACAAGGGTGACAGTTTGTGTCTATCTTTAGTCATCTGAATCTTCCGAAGAACCATGTCACCGACTATGAAGGCTCGCGATCTGACGTTACGATTGTGACAGCATCATAGACCTTGCAGATATCTTGCCGACTGGATGAGTGCTACTTCTCTGGCTTCTTCCAGTCGGGTTAGATCATCAACTCTGTTATGCTCGTGGTGTTCATCATTGAAATTGCGAACACAGAGGGACTCAAATTCCATTTCACTCGGCAACATAGCTTCTGCGCCATATACCAAGAAGAAGGGTGACTGGCCCGTTGCGTGACTCGGAGTAGTACGCAATGACCACAAGACTGAGGGTAACTCTTCTGTCCACCGGCTGGCGTACGGACGCAGTCTTTCGAAAACTCGGGTCTTGATTCCTTGGAGTAACATGCCATTTGCGCGCTCAACTTGTCCATTACTCATTGGGTGAGCTACTGAAGCATAACAGATCTTGATACCAAAATCTTCACAGAAGTCCTTGAACACACCACCTGTGAATTGAGTTCCATTGTCGGTGATGATTCGGTTTGGCACGCCAAAACGGTGCACAATGTTGATGAAGAAGTCGCGCGCTTTGTCTGCGGTGATGGTTGCCACTGGTTTTGCCTCGATCCACTTGGAGAATTTGTCCACCGCTACGAAGAGGTGTGTGTATCCGCCTTGTGCCCTTTTGAAGGGGCCTACCATGTCCAGTCCCCAGACCGCAAAAGGCCAAGAAAGGGGAATAGTCTGCAACTCCTGGACTGGTAGGTGGGTCTGTTTGGCGAAGAATTGACAAGCTTCACAGGTGCGAACTATTTTATCTGCATCGCTGACTGCCGTAGGCCAGAAGAAGCCTTGTCGGTATGCCTTCCTGACTAGAGTTCGTGCTGCTGCGTGGTTGCCGCATACTCCCGGTGGATGTCGTTTAAGAGCTGTATGCCGCGAGAGATACATCTTTGCAATATTCCAGATGGACTTTTCTTGTATAACTCTTCTTCTACGAGGGAGTAAGTCTTGGAGCGGTGGTGAACACGTTCGGCTTCGTTTTTGTCGGGAGGCAACTCCTGATTCTTCAAATACTTAATGAATGGTGTCCTCTAGTCAGTGTCAAGCAGTAGTACTTGTTCTCCAGCTTCCTTTTCTGTAATTAAATTGCTTGAAACAATAGGCTGGTAAAGGTGTTCTACAAAGACGTCTGAAGGGGCAGCTTCCCTTTTGATCCGAAATTGCCGAGTCGGTCAGCCGCCTCATTGTTGTGTTGGAGAACATGAGTTAGCTCCAAACCGTCGAATTTATCTTCCAATTTACGGACTTCTTGTCTATAGGCAGCCATGTTGTCGTTGAGGCATGACCAATCCTTCATTACTTGGTTGACCACAAGCTGAGAATCTCCTCGAACTACTAAGCGTTGAACTCCGAGGGAAACAGCAAGCCGCAATCCATGTAGAAGAGCTTCATACTCGGCTACGTTGTGTGATGTTAAGAGTGGATCCAAAGAACATAGCTCAGGCGTTCTCCAGTCGGAGAAATCAGGACGACTCCTGCTCCAGCTCCAGAGATCCTCTTTGACCCGTCGAAGTGCATCGTCAAGTATTCCATCTTCTCTGCAGGCACCTCTTCCTGGCACTCGGTCCACTCGGCGACGAAGTCAGCAAGCACCTGTGACTTGACAGAAACTCGGGGCTTGAAAGTGATGTCCAAAGCCATCAACTCTAAGGCCCATTTGGCGATGCGGCCTGTGACCTCTCGATTACGAAGGATGTCGCCGAGTGGGAATGATGTAACCACCGTGACCGGGTGACCTTGAAAGTAGTGGGCCAGCTTCCTGATAGTAATTAGGACTCCGTATAACAGCTTCTGCACTTGGGGATAGCGGGTCTTGGAGTTGGCGAGAACTTCGCTCACAAAATAAATCGGTCGCTGGACTTTCTGGGTGCGGTCTTCTTCTTCTCGCTCCACGACTAGGACTGTGCTCACCACTTTTGAAGTCGTCGATACATAAAGCAGCAGCGGCTCCTATGGTAGTGGCGAAGCTAGCACCGGCCGAGTTGTCAGAAACGTCTTGAAATCTGCGAATGCCTTTTGAGCTTCCGGGGTCCATTGAAAATCATCGTTGTTCTTCTTGAGCAATTTGAAGAAGGGCATCCCGTGTTCTCGAAGCCTTGAAAGGAATCTGCTGAGAGCAGTCATGCACCCGGTAAGTTTCTAGGCATCCTTCTGAGAACTCGGGGGCTTCATTTTTAGTATTGCGTTGATTTTCTCCGGGTTGGCCTCAATGCCCCTATGAGACACCATGAAGCCGAGTAGTTTTCCTGATGGTACTCCGAAGGTTCATTTCTCAGGATTTAGCTTCATTCTGAAAGCGCGTATATTTGCAAACGTCTCCTCCAGATCTTGTATCAAATTGTCCTTCTGCTTGGTCTTGATGACGACGTCGTCGACGTTGGCCTCCACGTTGCGTCCGAGTTGGGTTGCAAGGCACCATTGGATCATGTGTTGGTAGGTAGCCCCTGCGTTCTTCAGTCCGAAGGGCATGGTGATGTAGCAATATGCTCTGAACGGAGTGATGAATGAGGTCTTCAAGCAGTCAAATTCCTTCAGGCTGATCTGGTGGTACTCCGAGTAGCAGTCAAGATAACTAAGTAACTCGCATCCGGCTGTGGAATCTACCACTTGATCTATCCGGGGTAAGCCGAAAGGGTCTTTAGCGCAAGCCTTGTTCAAATCCGTGTAGTCGACGCACATGCGCCATTGTCCTGTCTTCTTGTGAACCAGAACCGGGTTGGCGAGCCAGTCGGGATGATAGACTTCCTTGATGAAACCTGCCGCAAGTAGCTTGGTTAATTCTTCTTTGATGGCGTCTCTTCTGTCTTGTGCAAATCGGCGGAGTCGTTGCTTGATAGGTTTCGCGTCTTCTTTAACATTTAAAGAGTGCTCAATCACCTCTCTAGGAATACCAGGCATATCATATGGTTTCCACGCAAAAATATCTTTATTAGCTTGAAGAAAGGTGATGAGCGCGCTTTCCTATTTGCTATCTAACTCGGCGCCTATTACAGCAGTTTTAGAAGGATCAGAGGAATCTAAAGGAATCTTCTTGGTTTTGGCGTCGCCTTCTCCAGTCTTGGCCGTCTTCTTGGCAGGAATCTCGCCTTCTTGTGATGTAGATGCCGCCAGTCGGATCTCCTGTTGGCCGGCTGATCTCTCACGAGATTGAGCCAGCTCGCAGCTTTCCTTGTCACAGGTGAGAGCTTGCTTGACGTCGCTTCGTAGGGATATGACTCCACGTGGTCCAGGCATCTTCATCATCATGTAGGTGTAGGGGGGTATAGCCATAAATTTGGCTAGCGCCGGGCGAGCGAGGATGGCGTGATAGGCCGTCTCAAAGTCGGCTACCTCGAAGCTGATGTTCTCCGTGCGGAAATTCTCCTTTGTCCCGAAGGTCACTAGGAGAGTGATCTGGCCGAGTGGTGTCGAGGATAGCCCTGGGATAACTCCGTGAAAAGGGGCGGTGCTCGGCTTCATCTCGGAGTGCGGTATCTGCATCTCATCCAGGGTCTTGGTGAAGAGGATGTTGAGTGCGCTGCCACCATCAATAAGGGTGCGTTTCAGCTTGACGTTACGGACGACTGGGTCTAGTACCAGGGGGTACCGCCCCAGGTAGACCACTCAGTCAGGATGATCCGAGCGGTCGAACCTAATAGGGACCTCCGACCATCGTAAGTATTGGGGGACTGCAGGTTGTGCCGCGTTGACTTCTCTGTCGGTGAGCTTCTGCTTTCTCTTGGACTCATAAGCAAGCGGTCCTCCGAAGATATGATTTAGCTCGCTTCTGGGATCTTGGTACGCCCCTTGGCTTGGCTCGTCATCATTCTTATTTTTGTGCAGAAGTTCCTTCTCCTTCAGTCGGCTTCTTGATTTGGGCGGCGTATCTTTCTGCGTACTGCTTGTAGATGAAACAATCTTTGGCAGCGTGTCCCTTATTAGGGTGATGCGTGTAGGGGTCGTTCATTATCCTGTCGTAGGTGGTGACCCGGGGGCACTGGCTTTGGTGGTTCGAAGTGGTGGCGACTAGATCCTCGGGCTTACGCTTGCGATCCTTGTGCTTTCCACCGCTCCAACTGGGTCCCGTCGTGGTGTCATTGTCCTTCTTCTTCCTGCCTCCTGCCGACTGCCTTGATGCTTTGACTGCGTCATCTGACTTGGCGTATTTGTTTGCCTTCTTGAACATCTACTTGACTGTCTTTGGAGGTTTGCGGCTGAATTTTCCAATCAATAGATCGTCGCGAAGCCCCCGTGTGAATGCGGCGATGATGTTAACGTCGGTGACGTCAGAAATCTTGTTGCGCTTCTCGGAGAAGTGCTGTATGTACTCATGCAGGGTTTCATCCGACTTCTAGACGATGTTGTATAACTCGAAATGTGTCCCAGGACGCTCGAAAGTGCCCTGGAATTTGGCGATGAAGTTGTCACGAAGTTCTCTCCAGGATCCGATTGTGTCTCGCGGTAACCCAGCGAGCCAGTTTCTGGCCGAGTCAGTCAATGCCACCGGCAAATAATTCGTGATGACTTTGCTGTCTCCTCCTGCTACGTGAATTGCGAGTGTGTAGACGGTTAACCATGACTCGGGGTCGGTTTTGCCGTCATACTTCTCGATGTAAGTCGCCTTGAAACCAGTCGGTCAATTCACTCGTCGCAGTTCACTGGTGAAAGCTGGGATCCCTTCACATTCCTCGTTGTCTTGTATAACGATGTCTCTTTCTCTTCGCCTCTGGTTAAGGGTGTCCCTTAGGTCGATTGAAGCCCTAGGGGGACTGTGGTAGTCGGAGTGGATTCTGCAATCTCTGGTATGATGTGACGGCCGGGCGAAGTGGCCCATGGGCGACTGAGCCGACTGCTCTCGGCGTGCTCCGCTGTTGTAGTCGGCGCGTGAGTTGGTCTTGCTTCTGCTATCTCTCACTCTTGAAGGAGGTGCATGACTACCGCCTGGTGCTCTTGATGTGGACTCGCCAAGGCGCCGGCTTGCTTCGGCAATTGGGACAGTTGCCGCTACAAGGGTTTTGACTTGATTGATCAGCTGAGTGACGTGAGCCGGAGCTGCGCCGAGTAACGCGTCAAGGAGGGTGACTGCCCCGACTGCATTTTGTTGTGGCGTGAGGAACACGTTAGTGTTGTCGACAACAGTTTGTTCGATGAGATTTCTTGCCTTTCACCCTGCCGCGGCCAGATCGCTATTTCTGCGCTCTTCATCTTCCCTATGTCTCCTATCTTCGGCTTCCCTGCGTTGGCGTTCTTGTTCTGCCTGGGCTTGTCGCTCCTGTTCCAGTCTGGCTCTATCTTGATCCAATCTGGCGCTTTCTTGATCTAGTCTGATTCTCTCTTGCCCAACTCCGACTCGAGTCGCCTCCTCTGCCTGCAGCCTTGCAGCTACTTCAGCTTCGGTTTCATTGTTCACCATGAAGACGCTGTTGAAGACCGGCGTGTAGTCGTCGTCGAAGATGAAGCCATCTCCAATCTCGGCGTTGGGTCGTTGCCATGAACACTTTCTTCCGAAGAACTGGCGTAGTCGGCGAGCTCGGTGGTGGAACAGGATCCGAGTGGTGGGAGCACGACGTTGACCTCCCTGAAGCTAGATCCAATCTTAAACGAAACCGGATCAGATCTCAGCCCTTGAAGGGATGGCAACCCTGATCCAGAAATCGTGAATAGATTTGGCAGTAACTCCATGACGATCGTCGGGTACACTTGTTCATCTTGAGGTGGGCTTGACGTAGGAAGAGAAGCTGATGTAGACGATTTTCCCGAGTGGTTTGAAGCCATCTTGCAGGAGAGTATTCTAGCGCTGGTCCTGGCCGCATTAGGTAAACCTAGCATCCAAGAAATGTCATCTCCTCCCAACTGGTTTGATGCCGAGTCGAGGAGAGTGATTTTGCCGAAGTCGTCGGTGATGAAGTCAAGGCTGCCGAAGCGGTACACCTGCCCCGGAGGAAAGGCGTAGTTGTCGATGCCTGATGACGATCCCATCTCACTTGGTCGGCGATGAACTTGACGCACCCCTACCTGGCGCGCCAACTATCGAAACTAGAATTCGGCAATATGAAAAGGGGGTAGCGAACAAGGTGAAAAAGTGGATGGGTTACGAAACAAAGGATTTAGACAGGTTCAGGCCTTCACAAAGAAGTAATACCCTACTTCTATTTCAGGGGTTTAAGCCTCCAAGTTGTGTATTGATCTGATGATTTCTTAATGCCTCTGCTCGCAAGGAGCACCCCATCCTCCTTATATAACCGGAGAGAAAAGGGCTTACAAGATAAGATTTATCCCCTTATGGTTTAAATCTCATATAACTAATTTACAATCTTAACAAACAAGGACTACAGGTCGTGCCTTGATAAACAAGTCAACGTAATACCCGAGTCCTAGTATTGTACATATTCTATATACATTATATATCCCCAATATCTAGTCGGATAACTAGACTTGTGGGTATATGGTACCCATAATCTCCACAGACGAGCTTGGTGAAGAGCTCGGGCGGGGACCCCTTGGCGTTCTCGATGCCGGCAGGGACAGCAGGTGGGAAGGGAACGCCCGGGTGCGCGGCGAGGAGAGGCGCGAGCAGCGGCGCCGGTGGCCGGCATGCAGACGATGGTGAGGCGGAGCCCCCTGGACGCGAGAAGGCCGGCGAGGTCGAGGAGCGGGATCATGTGGCTCGGCGTGGGGTACGGGACGACCAGGACGTGCACGGTGGCGTTGCCGTCGCCATGGCGGTTGGTGGACTGATTTCTCCTTGGAGTGGTCTGATCTGGCGATGCCAAAACAACACACAACACAATTAGCGCAAGTGGCGTTTGTTTTCTAGGCAAAGCTGAGTTTGTTGTTTTTATTAAGCAGCGGTGCCACATGTAAGTGGGACTTGTGGTGTATATGAGAACTTGAGCTAGAATTGACCATCCTGAGTTCCTGACTCACTGACGTTTCGTTTTTGTTATCATGTTTTTTAAACTGCTAAACAGTATATTTTCAATATAATTTTTTATACCTGTTCTGTTAGAAAATTCGCAGTGGCACCCAAAGGACATCCACTTGAACTAATTGCGCATACTTAATCGGTATTCTGAGGCGGGCGTAACCACCGCTAAATCTGCAAGATGCCATGGCGGCGGTGACCGCCGCCGCCGCCACCGCACACGTCCTTGTCGTGCCGTATCCAGCGCAGGGACATCTCATCCCGATCCTCGACCTCGTCCGCCTCCTCGCGTCCCAGGGCCTCCGCCTCACCGTCGTCGTGACGCTCGCCACGGCCCCGCGCACCTTGGCGGCGGCGACGGCGTCTCCGCGCTCACCCTGCCGTTCCCTTCCCGCCCTGCAATTCCCGCTGGTGTTGGGAACGCCAAGGAGTCCATGCCCCAGCTCTTCGCCAAGCTCGTCGTCGCATTCACGGGGCAGCGTGGCCCTCTCGGGTCATGGGTGCGCGATAGGGTGAGCACTCCTGACCGTGTCATCGCCGTGCTGTCCGACTTCCTTTGTGGGTCGACGCAGCCGCTCGCAGCTGAGCTCGGCATCCCACACGTGGTGTTCTCGCCGTCCGGGGTTTACGACACCGCCATGCTCCATTCCCCGTTTCGCGTGATGCCCCGCCCCGCTGATGAGAACGACGATGAGAGTCCGGTCAGATTCGTCGATATCCCGCACATACAAGAAAGGCGACGAGGTCGATGAGGGTTTCAAGAGAAACTTCCTTTGGAACCTCGAGAGCTCGTTGTTCGTGTCGAACACATTCCAGCAACTCGAGGGCGATACCTCGAAAGGCCTCTCGACGACCTAGGCTTCAGGCATGTGCACGCCATAGGGCCGCTGGCACCGGAGGCCGACGTGTCGGGCAACAGCGGTGGCGAGACCGCCATGGCTGCATCAGACCACTGCACGTGGCTGGACAAGTTCGCCGACCGCTCCGTCGTGTACTTCAGCTTCGGGAGCATGGTGCAGCTACAGCCGCCTCACACGGTGGCACTGGCAGCGTTCGTCTGGGCCACTGGCTCGCACGCGACGCTCCCGCTACCAGAGGGGTTCACGGAGCACGCGACGGCGAGTGGTAGGGGCACGGTGATCCGCGGGTGGGCGCCAGAACTGTCCGCGCTGCGGCACCGGGCGGTGGGATGGTTCGTCACCCACAGCGGGTGGAACTCCATTCTGGATGCAGTGGCTGCCGGGGTTACCATGTTAACGTGGCCGATCGGGGCCGACCAGTTCATGAACGCGCGGCTGCTCGTGGACGAGTTTCGCCGCCGTGCCGGTGTCCTGGGGAGGCATCGCTTTGCCGCCGAGCACCGACGAGGTAGCTCGTGTGCTCGAGGCGACCGTCGTCCTTGCTTCGGATGGTAGAGAGGCCAAACACAACCAGTGGAGAGAGGTGGGAGCGCCGGTGGAGGAGCTCGCAGTGGAGGCGGCGACGGCGACACGGGAAGGTGTCAGCTCGTGGCTGGAGGTGGATGAATACTACTGGAGAACCGATCTTTGCTAGGATTCACAAAAACTGCAATAGTCCCGGTTCGAATAGAAACTGGGACTAAATATCGTCTTTAGTCCCGATTAAAAAGTGTAATGGGTCCCGATCATCTTTAGTCCCAATTGATAACACCAACCGGGACTAAAGATCATCTTTAGTCCCGGTTCACACCTTTCCCGACCGTGTCAAACGCATGTCAGGGGGCCGAGGATCTTTAATCCCGGTTGATGTTACAAGCCGGTACTAAGGTGATCTACCTTATTATACTTCTTCTTCCTCCTCAAGCCTGAGCCATTGCTGCCGAGAGGAGGAGGAAGAAGGGAGGTGCTGCCGAAATTTTTGATAAAATTGTTTTGCCGATAATATACAAATCGGAGAGATCAAAACTATTAGCAACTTGTTGACGATGAAATTTAGCAAGTAACTTGATCTACATGAATCGGAGACACGATCTAGTCCGAAGCGGATTTGAGGATATGCAGAGATATCGGAAACAGAGTATGCATCGGCTGGAGCTTCTATCGGCTGAAGACTGATTCCGATTGGGATAGCCGATGAGGCCGATATCGTATGTCAAATCGATATCGGATTCAACAAAGGGCTTATGATAAGATTGCCATGCAAAGATAGAGTCCAGAATTGGCAATTGTATATATTAATTAGGAATATGTGTAATTTCCTTATAGATTACTATGGTAAGAGTCCACCTAAGGGACTTGTTCGTTAATTGGATTTGTATTAGGTTAATATGAGTCGTGTTCGTGATGGACAATGTTTGTATTTTTGGGTATAAATATAGACCCGAGGTCTTGTAAATAATAACAACACACGTTCAATCAATCTCGGCGCATCACCACCTTTATTTTCTACTTCTCGACAAGTTTGTTTTCTCAAGTCGTGTTGCATCAATTTGATCTTCGACGGAAAGGTATATCTTGTCATGGCGATTTATATCATTGGGGCTAGTGCTTACATCTTTATGACACTCTAGTTCTATGTTGTGAATCTCCGAGTTATCATATACATTATATAATTTAAATCGACAATACAATCTACTTGCATCGGCTGGATCCTTTTAGGATTTCGTCGATATCGGCTAGATTACTTTGTTGGTTTAGGTTATATAATGTATCAACCATCCTGAAAAGACGATCATCGGCTTGATTCTCTAGATGTCATGTTTCTCTGTATACTTAATGCTGCATTGGTTAAGTCCAACCTATTAAGTCGTACTTAGAAACATAATATATAGCCCGCCTCATGATCGTTAATAAGGATAGTATCGGGGTTTCAGCCGATCTTACCTGAGATAGATGTTTTACATTGTTTTATGCTCTCTTTAATGTTCTATATTTGCCCCTTATATCAGGATCTAATCTAATATAAATATATCGAGCTTGATATCAATTTAATTGGTTATAGTTGAATATATATTTATTACTAGAGAATATCCTAGTATAAGGTTGTATCGGAGCTATAGCCGATACATGCTTAAATCTAGATATCGACTATGACATGAGTCTATATAATCATTATTTCATGTTATCTTTAGACTTGGGCAATTTATACTGTCTTGGTTTAGTCCGATCTATCCCAATTGCTTATTTCTAAAGTAACATTGATATATTGATTATGTAACATTGATCTTTACAGCCGATATACTAGTTTTAGGGTTAGTATTATCAATGACTATACCTTACAGCCGATCCATGCTTTATTGCATCGGCTAGGTCAAATACGATATGAAATCGGCCGTCTGGACGATTGTCTATCGTTTACTAATATTCTTTGCATATTTCTTCTTGTTTATTGCAGGATCAAATCAATTGGCACGCCCTTGAACCTAAAAGCTTAATTTTGGACCTGCACTAGAGTAAAGCAAATCTCTTAGGCCAGTGTGTGTTTTTTGCATCAACACAACTCCATTCTCTAATAATGTATGCTTACATTTATAGCTTTGTTTCTATACAATATTGTCTCCAATAAGGTTTATGAAAAATGATGAGAGAGAAAATATGTGTAGGAACAATTAGGTTGATTTTGAAATTAGAAAAATTTGGATAAATATGTTATTAAAGAGATCACAGAGGAAAAATATAGAAAACTTAGATAAAAGAATAAAAAACTAAGTTAGTTTAATAAAATAGTTAGAAAAAAGTATAATACATTAAAGATATGTTTACAACTTTACAAAGAATGAAAAAAGAATAATATGTGGTACTATTGTAAAATTATAGTATGATTATTTATAAAAAAGAGTAGAAAACTAAGGTAATTGAAAAATATGTAATATAGCTAGAAATAATTAAGTACAATAAAAAATATGTTTAGTTCATTCATAAAAATATAAAAATAATTGTAAACTTCTCTTCCTTCTCATCGCTATCTTTGTAGCTCTTTTGTAGAAATTAGTTTCAGTTTTAATTATGATGTTATAAATTATTATATGATTATTTAATTAGTTTCAATTTTGTGGATTTCGTTAATAACATTGGATTATTTGATGTATAAATGGATCGGTAATGGATGTACACCGTAGACGACGGTCGAAAGAGTTTATTAAAGGCTTGCATTATTTTTTGAATGTGGTCAATGCTAACAAGTATAAGGGTTTCATGTGTTGTCCATGCAAAAAGTGCAGTAACCAGAATGAGTATTCTACATCAAGAACTATTCATATGCACTTGTTTAAATCTGGATTCATGCCTGGATATAATTGTTGTACCTCGCACAGAGAACTAGGGGTTACAATGGAAGAAGATGAAGTAGAAGACGAGAACATTCCGGGCTGGGCTCATCAATACGGTGGATTTGAAGAAAATACAGCAAGCGAGGCGGACGGAGCTGTTGAAGATAACGACGCTGCAGATGATCTTGGTCAGATCTTCCGGGATGTAAAAGATAGCTGCGAAAGTGAGAAGGACGTCTAGAAATTGGACCGTATGTTAGCGGACCACAAAACTTCGTTGTATCCAGGTTGCGAACAGGGGCACAAAAATTTTGGTATGACGCTAGAATTCTTGCACTGGAAGGCCAAAAATAGTGTGAGTGATAAGGCATTTGGGAGTTATTGAAACTCTTCAAGAATATTCTTCCGGAGGGAAACGAATTGCCTGAAACAACGTACGAAGCTAAGACGGTAGTATGCCCTCTAGGACTAGAACTACGGAAGATACATGCATATCCGAATGATTGTATCCTCTATCGCGGTGAGGAGTACGAGAACCTAGAAGCTTGCCCGTTTTGTAAAACACTACGATACAAGATTAGACGAGATGATCCAGGTGATGTGGATGGATAGCCTTCGAAGATGAGAGTTCCTACTAAGGTGATGTGGTATTTCCCTATAATATCGCATGCTAGAATAATGCGCTGGCACGCAGAAGAATGTGAACAAGACGGGATGCTGAGCCACACTGCCGATGGGTCGCAGTGGTGAAACATCGACATAACGTTTCCAGACTTTGGAGAGGATGCCCAAAACGTAAGGTTCGGTTTAAGTACGGATGGCATGAATCCATTTGGAGAGATGAGCAGCGGCCATAGCACTTGGCCTGTGACCATGTGTATCTAAAACCTCCCCCATTGGCTATGCATGAAGCGGAAGTACATCATGATGCCATTATTATTCAAGGCCCAAAGCAATCTGGTAAAGACAGTGATGTGTACCTAAGATCATTGGTTGAAGATCTGGTTCTACTTAGGAAGAAAGAAGGTGTTCCCGTGTGGGATGAGGACAAACAGGAGCAATTTAATCTACGAGCGTTGCTGTTCGTTACCATTAACGATTGGCCTGCACTTAGCAACCTATCCGGACAGTCAAACAAGAGGTACAAGGCTTGCACCCACTGTATGGATGAAACTGAAAGTACGTATCTAAAACACTGCAGGAAGGTTGTGTATATGGATCATCGTCGATTCCTTGTTGCAACCCACCCTGTAAAGAAGAAAGGCAAGTATTTTGAACAGAAGGTAGACCACCGTTCTAAGCCTAAACATCACATCAGAAAAGTCGTGTTTGCTATGGTGAAAGATATAAAAGTAGTATTTGGAAAGGGACCTGGCAGCCAACCTACAGAGAGCGAAGATGGTCATGCGGCGATGTGGAAGAAGAAGTCTATTTTTTAGGAGTTACCCTATTGGGAAGTCTTAGACGTTCGGCACGCAATCGAGGTGATGCACCTCAATAAGAACCTTTGCGTCAACCTGTTGGGCTTCCTAGGTGTATATGGGAAGTCCAAAGATACACTTGAAGCACCTAAAGATCTCAAGCATATGCAACAACGCAAGGACCTTCACCCGGAACCGAAGAATAAAGGAAGTCATTACTTGAGTCAGCAAGCTGCACCTTTCACTATGCAAAGTCCATATCTATGACTCAATGGATAAACCGGAGTCTACTTTCGCCAAAATTTTTGAAGTGATAGACAGGTAATATCATCTATTCAACTACCATTAATTATGAACACTGCTATTACTGCTATGCGAATCTCCGATATTTAATCATAGCTTCCAACTGTACATGGGGCATGGGCAAAGTTCTGTACATTGGTCCGTGGGGTTTGGAAAGAAAAACTTGGTAGGAAGTTTAATTTTCCGGGGAGTACATGCTCCAAAAATATATTGAATCATTAATTTGTTCTAGAATAATTTAGTATACTAAATCTCTCGTCGTTTCTCCTTAAATGTGCAAAACAGGAGCAGGGGAATAACTTGTGCGGCTACTACATCTACGAATATATTCACTGCATTGTACACAAAATCAATAGTGACAAGGATATAGAAGTACGTAAAAATCATTCATACATTATATCTTGACTATATCAATTTTTCAAACGATAGATTATTTACGTGAGAAAAAAACTCTCCAAAAACTCTCCAACGAAGAATTTGTAAAGACTGTTCAAGAACAATTCATGAGATTTCTCAACGAACAAATTATTGATCCCGTGGAAGAATTCCACTACGATGGAAGACCTATTAATGATCAACCCCATAACATGTCTTAGGTTTCTTCGTAATATACAATAGAACATTAGAATTTACGAATGATTGTAATTTATGTAAATATTTAGATGTGACGGAGCGTGAGCTCCTTAACAGGGGACAGTGAGGGCCCCCCTTTGTGAGTTTGGCCAGGGACGCGGGACGTGATTCGGCGCTCCGGTGTGCGAGAGGCCAAGAGTGTCCAAGCTCGAGAGAGGTCGCGACACGAGAAATAATACAGGTTCGGGCCGCCAGTGAAGCGTAATACCCTACTCCTGTGTGGTTACTTAGAAGTTGTTGTTTCTTGGGTTCCAACCCCCTTTCTCTAGACCTGGGCCTCCTTTTATACCTCCAAGGGGACACCACATGGGCCAACAGGTCACATTTCTAGAGAAAATGAGAAAACATTCTTTTACAATTAAGAGCCACCCTGTTGCTTGGGGCAGAAGTCAACAGATGACTGTGGTGACGTGACCCTTGTCAGGCCACTTATCCACCGTGGGCAACACGCACGCCCTTTTTCATTTAATGGGCAGAGACTTGCGAGCTCCGTTCGTATCGTGCGACACGCGCCGCACGACTGGATGTATCATACCAACTCCGACTGGATAAGAGAACAGAAACGGCTCCCATGGCTTCGATGTGACCCAACAAGACGTACAGCGTACCTAACAGCGTGCAACCATCACGTCTGGCACTGCACCATATCCTGTCGGTCATTCGCACCAGTCACAGGCCGGTCAGCTTGCGTGACCAGTGTCAGATGCGAGCGTGCGTGCCTAACCGCATTTAATGCGGCACGCGCATGCGTGTAGACGTACTACGCCTGCCCCGCCATTAATGGGGTTAGGTGAGCGTTGGGGGCGCTCACCTACCCCATCACACGTGGCAGTAGCACGAGGGGGTCAGGGGAGCCTGACCCCTGCAACAGCAGCGAGCGGGGGAGCTGGGGAGTAGAGAGGGTGGCCGCCACGTCACCCTCGGGCCCGATCCCCCCTCGGGGGATGGCACATGGACGTAATGGGCCACCTCAAGCCCTAAATCTGCTTACCCTGGGCCCATGACACCGACAGTAGCCCCTGGCGTAAGGCCTATGGAGACCCACTCCAGGGGTGACTAGGCTTGACGCCACCCTGTTGGTCCGGTGTTATGTGGGCCCAGGTTCCCTGAAGCGGAAAAAATGAACGGTCGTAATTTTTGCGCAGGGGAAATACTGCCTCTCAGCGATAATGGGCCATCACTTCGTAATGGCCTCTTTATCCGGGGCGGCGCGTAAACCGGGGTACGTCCATCTATCCATTTCGGAGTTGCGATGATGGCGTATCTTTCGGAGTTGCCCGACCGGGAGGTGGTGGTGCTGGGTGAGCCGCACCCGGCGCCGCAATACCCCCACCGGTCGGTATTCTTCCTCTCCTTCGCCATGGCGAGGCTAATCCCGCCATTCTCAAGCTTCTTCCTGGATGTCCTGGAGTACTACAACATCCAAATGGTGCACCTTACCCCCAACGCCATGATGACGTTGGTCATCTTCGCACATCTATGCGAGATGTTCGTGGGGGTGCGCCCCACTCTTCGGTTGTTCCGGTGGTTCTTCACCATGCAGCCCGTGTCGCCGGCGACGGAGGTCGGCGGCTGCTACTTCCAACCGCGCGCGCAAGCGGCGCAGTGATATATCTCGTGCATCCTGCGCAAGAAGTGGGACGATTGGAAGAGCGACTTGTTCTACACCGGCCTCCCCGACGAGCGCCGCCTCCGGCAACCAAGCCAACCGCCGGCGCAAAAGCCAACCTGGCGGTCGACCGTCGTGCTCGGGGACGCGTACGATGCTGTCCTGGACCGCCTGGCCGGCCTGCGCACCCAGGGCCTCACCGGTGCGATGGTCTTCGAGGAGTACCTCCGCCGCCGGATCGCTCCATTCCAGCGTCGTGCCCGGGCGCCTGGGACTACACCGGCTCCGAGGACCCCGTCAGGTCGCATCCGGGCCGCAACTGGGACTGGGATCCGGAGGACCTCCGGGTGGTGATCCAGCGCGTGCTGAATCTCAGCACGGTGGAGCCATCTCTGATCCTAGCAGGGATCCTCCCCCTCTGCAGCGACCCCGACTGCGGCAGCATCCGAGCCTTCATGGACGCGGTCGGCGCCTCGGGGGACCGACCCCCACAGGGCCATGACGGCGCCGGTCACAGCCGCAGCGGAGGAGGAGAGCGGCCCTCTTCCGGCGGGGGCTGGAATTCGAGGTTCTGATTTACTACCCGGGATTACAAGGGTTGTATACCGGATTAAAAACCCCTTCACCAGTAGAACTAACTTGGGAGCTTCGTGAGCTCAGGAGCTCTGGGCACGTGCATGCAACGCTAAGCCTACGTACATATCCGTCTACGATGGCTCGTGAGTCTGCGAACCGTGACACGCCGTTGACGGAGAAGAAGAGGAGCTTGATAGAGGATGACCGCGGTGAGTAGTTTCAACTAAAAATCTGTTGTCTTAATAAAGTAACAAGTTAATTAGTACCTCATCTCAGCGTCGTTGAGGTCGTCATCCATCAAACAATGACTTATTTTGCACAGCCAACGTTAATTAATGAATGCATGGTGCGAGTAGAGAAATTGTCAGATACTCCTACGTAAAATATAAAGGAACTTGTTAGAAAACTATCGTAAGTTTTTTTTCCTTTAAAGCTTTCAAATTTATGATCATCGAATCACCTCAAGGTTTGTGCATGAAGAGAAAACAATTGATAAAAGAAATTTTCACATATGTCATGCGTAAAATCCAGTGCTATTTAATTAAAATATTGCTGAATAGAAGTTTTAATAAGTTATATTGTAGTGACAGTGCAGTTACGTTGTAGCTACAGTGCAGTCATAGTGTAATTACATTGTAATTACATTTCAATTATGAAAGTTTCTGATAAAAAAATTTGCGACAGTTTTTTAATACTCCCACTATAAATCTTACAATTACACACTTGTCAACAATAGTTGGATACATATATAGTTACATGTTATACCTGTTGAACATACAAGGAAAAAAAATATTGTGAAAACTGCAAACCATGTATTTAGGGTAAACCTACAAATTAACGTTGGATTTAAAAATGGAAATGTTTACTCTTAATGACGTGGATAAATACTAAAATATTTATTTTTAATCCAATGATAGTTTTATATTTTCACCACATATACTGTTAGAACTATATATTTTTCCGAACTACTAACCCCCCTCACATTAATTTCATTTTTTTATTGACAAACTTTTTAAGTTTTACAAAAAGTAATACCTACAACAATATTTTATTGTTGAGTTTTATTAAATCTAGCATTACATATATTTTAATAATATATTTACTTTGTTCTAAAAATATTTTTAGTTTTTACCTTAAAATTAGTTAAACTTCTTATAATATTATAACGGAGGTTGCCGCGAGTACCTGCGAGCCAGCAGCAGCACAACGGGGACAAGCAGTAGCAGCAATGGCGACCGCAGCAAGGGTGTGGATTCGCACAAATCCAAACCATCCGTTCACTTGAACGGTTAAGATCGCCTCCTGTAGTTTCTATGATCAGATCCAATCTATTAAAGGTTTTGGTTGTTAGGTATCGTTTTTGATAACCAGCACCTATACTCACTTAAGGATGTTAGTTTTTTATATTTTCAGCATGTGGAGTTGTGAAAAACACTGTGGTTGTGTTTTTCCCTAAGGTTCCCAACCTCACCTCTCTCTTTTTCGCACACGCTTCCCAAACTGCTAAACGGTGCGTTTTTTTCAAAAAATTCTATACAAAAATTATTGTAAAAAATCATATTAATTCATTTTTCAATTTTTTTAAATTAATACTTAATTAATCATGCGTTAATTTATTGCTCCGTTTTACGTGCGAAGGAGACAGGTTGATGGGCCCACTTCAATTCAAGGGTAGTAATATGAATACCGAAGATTTTTTACAAAAGAATATGTATGTGAAGTATGTAGTATGTATATATTTATGAAGAAAATGAAAAAAAATGATGTATTCTGTTCATCTTCTTCACTCCTTGGGCCTGCTTGCCTCCTCCCTGCTTTCCTGGCCCAACTCGTTGGCCTAAAAAGCCCAAAACTAGCTGGCAGCATTGCGACAGTCACTCACCATAGAAGATGGTCTTGCCTGCCTGTGTCGCATTGAGTAGGTCTTGAAAATTTCCCAATACCACACGCTGCAACCCTAGACACAACTGTGATGCATGACGGAGGAGTCGAGCACTGGACGTCGCCAGCCACTACTATGGAAGGACCTTGAGCCTGGTTAAGTACTTAGATCAGCTTGATGCCAAATGGTCCGGAATTTAGACATCTTAATCATATTGTTGATTTTTCATATCTGAGACGTAAAGGGAAAAAATGCTTTCTGAGAAGGGCTACCGCAAAGAAATCAAATATCGATAAATTGTTCTCTAAATTATGGGACTTCTTATCATTAGTACTTTTATATGTTAAATAATTTGAACTTATGATCAATTCGATCGATATATAATGTTGTGCTCAATTTTATGTTTTATATGCTATATATATTATACGGTATTATACAAATCAAGGCTTTTGGGTGTAATTTTTTTTTCTCATTACCTATTTCTAACACCCAATCTCTAAATCCTTAGCGTGTCCCGTCGGCACCTATAGTGCTGATCTGTATATACCTTAGTAGTAACGGAGCCTTATGTTTATGTTTAGATGACTATGTTCACCTTGCTCAACTCCGCTGTGCTACAAACCTAGCTTCTCTGTGGCTGCGCTGTGGCTGTGCTCGGTCTATCAATTCACGTGAGCCACAACTCAAAGGAGACCAAGGCCATGTTCGGAAAAGCTTCTAGTTACGGCAGTTATTTCCTCTAGTCTTCAATTGTCCTAGTTCAGATTATATTCTTAGCCAGCTTATGTGAAAGCTTATGTGAAAACTGTAGTTATAAAATAGAGGGCTGCTATACAACAGAATCTCGTTTAGACGGTATGATACCGGTTAAGTATCAGGTCCTGATACCTCTAAGGTCGACCCGGACGCTTTTGGGATGCTTCTAATAACAACGAATGGCAAGTGCTCTTCCTTGTTTAGATCCTATTTCAATAGGAACTTTCCGCGTCGATCCTTTTTTATTACGTCTTGTTTTTACTCCTATATTGGGAGTTACTCTACGTATTGCTTGACGTTCCTCTTATGGCTAGATCCAACCTCCTGGTCCCTGCGGAAAGGAAAAAGAATTTCACGTTCTTCCTTTAAGGAAGGGAGGATTAGGGAAGTCCTATTGATTGCTGCTTTCTCCAGACCACCGGGAAAAGCATGAAAAAAGGCTCGTTCATATCCTGTTAGGTATCAGACGATTCCTATCAGATATCAAGCGATTTTTACCATGTATCAGGTGATACCGATAAGGTATCAGGTAATACTTGTAATACCAGATGCTGATATCGGTTGATACCACTTTGATACTCATCGATACCAACATGATACCTACTAGATATTATGTGATTCCTACTAGGTATCATGAGCCGGGCACCGAGGCATCGTCATCGCTAGCCGTGTCCTTCGCGTTGAGCTTGTCCTCCACCGTCCATGCCCCATGCCGAAGCTCATCGCTGGCGGCCACGACCTCCGCCGTCCACGCCCCACACCGGAGCTCGTCGCCGCCGGCCGCATCCTCCGTCGTCGTGTTCCACGCCGAAACTCATCGCCGGCAATCGCATCCTCCATCGTCTCACCCCACACTGGAGCTCATCGCCGGCGATCGTGTCCTCCGCCGTCCAAGACCCACGCCGGAGCTCGTCACCTGCGGCGCTACATATCTTCTCCGGTGATGTGCTCCCCGACGGAGCAGCGAGGCGAGGCAATGGGGGCCTTTTCCAGCGAGCTCCCCTCTCTCCCTTCTTCCTCCGTTGCTGCCACATGTTTACGCTCGTGCTATGGGGAATGAGGAGGGAGACCATACTATCGCGGATGGCAGGGACAGGATACCGGTATCTAGCTTTTTCGTATAAAATAAGAAAAATAAACTAGGAGTCAGACACTAGGAAACCTAGATTTTTCTGATTTTCATAAGTTAACTATCAACTAACTGATTAAAATCTTAAGCACTCAAATAGGAATTAAGAATTGCGAACGATCCAGTTAGCAACAAATAAGATCAAGGGTATATATTTGTTTCCCTTTCTCATGACCCCACAGGGAGGCGAGCAGTCCAGGAGGTGGCAGAGTGGCAGCGAACCTTGAGGGACCTAGCGCGGGATATTCGGTCGCCAACTCGCCATTCCTAGCGGCACGAGGGGATGCGACCGCTTGGGATTGGAACGGGACCGGAAGTACTGTGGATGTGTTGGGGAAAGTACGGTGAAGGCTTCGCCTATGTGCAAAAGTTGGGCTTAGTCATTTGAAGAAATTAAAGATAACTATTATGGATGTGAATAATTGATATTTGATCCAACGGTTGTGTTATTTTAAGGTGACGTGGTTAAACGTCGGGGCAAAAAATTGTTATTAACTACTACGTACATGTTAAGTGAAGATGAATTATATATATCGGTTTACAGGATGATCCTAGCTTGACGTTTTACTTACACAAAGAAGGGATAGTCCAACGGGAAACTATATTAATCCTTCGAGGGATATCCCCTTTTTCTTAAAAACCATCCAAACGGTTATAAAAAATTTCGAAAAAAATTAACAACACGCATACAACATATCTATACAACTTCATAAAATCTTAGATCCAAACTCAACTCACACTTCGAGATATAAAAAAAAGATAAATTCAGCATATGAATAGTAGCGTACTGTTCATATTTCAATTTATCTTTTTTTTTCTTGATGTATAAGTCGAATTTGAACTTGATTTTTCGTGAACATATAGATATCACAATACTTAGTATTATCAATTTTTTTCGTAATTTTTCATAACTATTGGTATCGAATTTAGAATAAAAAGGTATACAAGGGATGGATTAGAATCCACCCGCATGATCCAACTCGTGAGTTGTTTCCGAATGAGTGGCTCTCCTCGCCGCACGATGCCCACATGCATGCAAAAGCAATCCCATGCGTTGGAGCCACACACGTACGAGTATATTTCACAAATAAATTATACCGTCCGTTAGAATCTTCCAAATTTAAATTTCTTACCTGTCGTGTTAAAAAATAGCAGTAAAAACAACAGGACGTCGACTTGAACTAATTGACGCATACTTAGGCGGTAATTGAGGCCAGATCACCGCAAAAGACCAACTTACCGTCGCCATGGCGACGGTGACCGACGCCGCCGCGCCGCACGTCCTGGTCGTCCCGTACCCGGCGCAGGGCCACCTCATCCCATTCATCGACATCGTCCGCCTCCTCGCGTCCCGAGGCCTCCGCCACACCGTCGTCACGACGCCGGCTACGGCGCCGCTCCTCGCGCCCCACCTCGCGGACCACCCAAGCGGCGGCGTTGTCTCCGCGCTCACCCTGCCGTTCCCTTCCCACCCTGCTGTCCCCGCCGGCGTCGAGAACGCCAAGGGGTCCCAGCCCGAGCTCTTCGCCAAGCTCGTCGTCGCGTTCGCCGGGCTGCGTGGCCCGCTGGGGACATGGGCGCGAGGCAGGGCGGACACGCCCGACCGCGTCGTCGCCGTGCTGTCCGACTTCCTCTGCGGGTGGACGCAGCCGCTCGCGGCCGAGCTTGGCGTCCCGCACGTGGTGTTCTCGCCGGCCGGCGTGTACGCGGCCGCCGTGATGCACTCTCTGTACCGCGTGATGCCCCAGCCCGAGGACGAGAACGACGACGAGTGCCCGGTCATCTTCCCCGATATCCCGGGCTCCCCGGCGTATCCATGGCGGCAGATCACTCGGACGTACCGCACGTACAAGAAAGGCGACGAGATCGCGGAGGGTTTCAAGAGCAACTTCCTTTGGAACCTCGAGAGCTCGTCGTTCGTGTCGAACACGTTCCGGCGGCTCGAGGGGCGGTACCTCGAGAAGCCTCTCGCCGACCTGGGCTTCAGGCGCGTGCACGCCATAGGGCCGCTGGCGCCAGAGTGCGACGTGTCCGGCAACCGCGGCGGCGAGATGGCCGTGGCCACGTCGGACCTCTGTGCGTGGCTGGACCAATTCTCCGACCGCTCCGTCGTGTACGTCAGCTTCGGGAGCATGGCGCTGCTACAGCCTCCTCACGTGGCGGCGCTGTCGGCCGCGCTGGAGCGGACCGCCGCGGCGTTCGTCTGGGCCGCCGGGTCGCACACGGCGCTCCCGGAGGGGTTCGAGGAGCGCGCGGCGGCGAGCGGCAGGGGCACGGTGATCCGCGGGTGGGCGCCGCAGCTGTCCGCGCTGCGGCACCGGGCGGTGGGATGGTTCGTCACTCACTGCGGGTGGAACTCCATCCTGGAGGCGGTGGCGGCAGGGGTGGCCATGCTGACGTGGCCGATGGTGGCCGACCAGTTCGTGAACGCGCGGCTGCTCGTCGACGAGCTCCGCGCCGCCGTGCCGGTGTCCTGGGGAGGCGTCGCGGCGCCACCGACAACCGACGATGTCGCGCGCGTGCTCGAGGCGACCGTCCTCATGGCGGTCGATGGTGGAGAGGCCAGCGAGTGGAGTCAGGTGGCAGCGCGGGTGGAGGAGCTCGCCGTGGAGGCCGCGGCGGCGACGCGGGAAGGTGGCAGCTCGTGGCTGGAGGTGGACGAACTAGCGCGGGAGCTTCGCGGGCTTTGATTTTGATGAGCATATGCACTACGACTAGCTAGCTTTGGGCACGTAGCCACGTACAACGCTAGGGCAATCGGACTACGATCGTCAACCGTCTACGATGGCTGCGGTGGATCGATGATTCAATGGTGTGTCGGCGAACGTAAGAAGAGAGGCTTCTTACGTGGGCCACTTACTTCTAGGCCCACGAGCGTTAAAGAACTGTATTCCCTCCTTCCCACTCAATAAGACACACACGTATTTTAAGATTGTAGTATATGAAAAATTAAAAATTGAGTGGAATGGAGGGAGTAAGTTAGAAGATCTGATTCCATCGGCAAACTGTATCCGCCATTAACCGAGAAGAAGAGGAGCCCGCATATATAAATTTTTATGCTGACAACAAGCTAATTTACGCTGAGTAGTAATATGAACAATTTGACGCTACGGTGATATTTAGTACACAAATCAAACAATAAAAACTAAATATATTTTTGCAAACAAAAGTACAATAAGAGATTTCTAAAATTCACGCAAAAAATGAACAATGCAGGAAGTTTATATGGTTAATTACATAGCCATGTGCAAAAAATAATATCGCAACTTGTGTATCTTTCGAAACCATCTAATTGTTAATGCGCTTATGAAATTATTGTATGACTATACCAATATTGTTTTGATTGTCATTGTGCTTCAATATGTCTGTGATAGTAATAAATAAGAGTGCTCGCAATGCAAATTGATAGCCATAATTATATTTATATATGAAATTAACTGAACATCAAAGAACCTTTAAAAAGATTTTTTTATAAAGATTACCAGAATCAACTGAATTTGGGTGCAAACAATATACTTACAAGATAATACTCTATGCGTTGTTGCGGAATCTTATAGCAAGTAATTTGATTATGGATGAGAATAGATCATTAGCATGGATGGACGTGTATGAACAGAAACAACGGTTATTATAATTGCAGTAGACTCAATTAGTATGAAAATATCTAACTTAGGTTACTAATGGAAGTATTATAATTACGGTAGGTTTAAGAGCAATAAATTTTGAATTATCTGCTGGCTCCTGTTGTGATTCCGGCTAAGCTGTATCATTGTGTTCTCCTTTACTTCCTATCAAACTAAACAAGCTATGTACTAATGGGCTTTGCCTTTTGGATTGAATATGAATCTGCTTAAGCATAAAAGACACACGGCCTTTTTTAAATAATAAAATAATATTCCGGCCTTTGCTCAACGAGTTACAACTAATTATTACAAAATCCACACAAAAACAAACTCAGCATATACTGACTTAACATAAAGCAAACACAAATTAATAGACACCAACATAAGATAAAAGAACCCAAGATTATTGAATTCTATCTGAGAACACTACACTGGCCAAGGTCACCTGTGACGGGTCCAAACCCTCATCTTTGATGGCTTTGGGCAGGGTCATTGATCAGTGGTCACTGGTGAGTCCAGTCACCTTTGACGGGTGAACGGCCGTCACAGGTGACATCCACCTCTGACGGGCAAGTTAATAGAAGGCCGTCAGAGGTGTTGGTCACCGCTAGCCTAGGGTCAGTTGGGACCCGTCACAGGTGACTCACCTCTGACGGCCCTTTAATAAAGACCGTCAGAGGTGATGGTATCCGTAGATAGAAGCTGTCACAGGTGATCTACCTCTGACGGCCCCGAAAGTAAAGGCCCGTCACAGGTAGGTCACCTCTGACGGGCCTTTATTTGCGAGTACATCACAGGTGAGGTTACCTGTAACAGATTTTGGTTCTGACCCGTCAGTGATGAGTTAATTCCAGAAAAAAAATAAATCCTAAATATTGGCTAGCCTCAGGATTTGCTAGCCATGCCCTCTGAAAAACAGAAACATCACAGATATATTCCAGTCACCCCCCTAATATTACATCACAGTTCTATCTCAAACATCACAGATCCCCAACATCACAGATATGATCCCCAACATCACAGATCCATCTCAAAAATTGACATCATTCACATATGCAGTTGAAATGCCACAATTTTGCTTCAAGCCACAAATTTGCACATATGAAAGTAAATTACATTGCACTCCATAATAAAAACAACCTTTTTTACATCACAATAAATTATCTAGCCAAGTTCATGAGTCTATTTGACGTGAAAACGTCCTTTCTTGTTCATTATTTCTGCAAGAATGAAGGCGCACACTTCGCCTCTGATAGCGTTGGGGTTGATGGGTGAGATCTTGAAGCCAGCTCTACCTTTATGTTTAATACATCAGAGGTTAGCACGTTTAGAATAGCAATGTTGGAATTGAAATGAGCTTATTCGCCATTAGTAACAACCTCAGGGTCGAAATCTTTCACCTCTCTTAGAAGTGTTGACATGTTGTGGCACGCGTGGAAACCACATTGGTCTCCGATCTGTTGTGCGCATGCGAACTTGGTGTCATGATAGAGTTCGTCCTTGCCCTCCTTATGCCTACCACCCTTTTCCACATATGAGCCCCAAGCTTCATTTAAGGCCTTGGTGATTTCAGTGAAATCATAATGTTTCATCTTATTGGAGTTAAGGTAGTAAACCCTACTCCACTTTGGTACGACGACTAAGAGAATCCAATGTTGCCTGCACTGTGGTTACGTAGTGTTAGTAATAAGAACCTTAACTTCAAAAACAATATGCACGAAGGGTATTGTCCTCTTACTCCTGGTTGTGTGTGCACATGATGTACTCCTTGTCTTGGTGGGCCCATAAACACCGGTTGACATAGTCAACCACATCAGTGAAGCTCTGTCGTAAATGGCTGGTGGTCGTGATGTCCAACTATGGATGACTCCCTCATTTTCCGCTTGGCATTTCTTAGCTCCATGTATTGCTTATGTAGCTCTCGGCAAGCAATACCCATCACGGCTAAAACATTGTCCTCCACCAATGGCATGCCTAGCTCAAATTGGGCCGGTGCCCTCACGACCTTCCCTGCTTTTCTCTCCGTAATTGACGTCGCAGCCTTGCCCCTTTTTGGCACCGGCGCCAACTCCCCGGCCTTCCCCTTGCCCCGTTCACGCTTCTGGCCCTTGACAACTGGTGGGGAGCTATCGGCCTTTCTTGTGGTCTTTATTGGAGCCAAGCTTTGAGCTATATCTGCCAAGTCCATATCAGCTCCATCAAGAGAACATGGTACTGACAATGCCGGTCCACGGGGAGCCTCAATTGATAGCTTAGATTTGGGAGGTGTAACCTCCGTCGGTCGACTTGGACGAGGAGTTACCTTCACAACTATGTCTTCTTTGGGCCATTGTATGAACGTCTTGCGCGCATCGCCCAAAGTCATGATTTCATCATTGGGGGGCACGGGCAGCGGATAGCCTGACCAGGTGTCCTTTACTGTATCGATGGACACCTTGGCATACCCAGCTAGCAGGTCTGCGCCGTGGACCTTATCCGTAACCGAGGGTTTGAAAGCCATACCCTCAGCGACTTCGGGAGCGAAGGTTGGGTGGACCCTCGCCAGTAGGACACACTGTGCTACGCCCTGCATATGTAAAAGTTTGAATTTAATATTGGAACGTGTAAAGGTTTTTGATTAGATATGGATCGGATAACATCAATTACCTCTATGTGGTCCACTGCAGCTAGTGGTGCGACCAGGAGACCAGGGGTCGGCACCTCTGCGGATGCACAACTACTCCTACGCTGTGACGGACTCGCGTCGTGTTGTGCACGAGGAGTTGGATGCACAGCATGTGTTGTGCCTCGAGGTATATTCATGTCGGCGAGGACCTTGTTAACCCTTTCTTCCACCCTAGCGTCCATGCTAGCCTCTAGTTCTTGAATGACCTCCATCTTAAGCTCGGCCTTCAAACGAGCGTCCCTCTCTTCCTTGGAGACATTCCGTTTCCTGTATTGGGAGCTATACTACGGCAGTCCATGCTTCCAGGGCACATCGCTGCCAATTCCTCGAGTCCGGCCCGGATGTTCTTTGGTTCCGAGCGCCTTTGTGAGGATGTCATCTTCGCGCCTCTTCCGCACGGACTCCACCTCGCTTTGTGAAGCTTGTTCAGCAACCAACCCCAACTATAAAAAACAAGAGTCGTTTATATAAACTTCTACTTCATACGAACGACAATTAGTAAGGTCAAGTAGTGAACTCACCAGTTCCTGATAGACGACGGCATCACTTTTGTTCTCAAATGTGACAGAGCCGTCCGGGTTGACCTTACCCCTTGCACGTGCCCAGTTGCGAGCTCTATGTTAAGGGATGTCCGAAAACGGGGCAGGGACATTCGCTGCTGCAGCGGCTGCATCCTCTTGGGCCCATATTGCCTCTTTGCCGATGTACCCTGCGGTGCCCAGCCGATGCGGGTGCTCATTCCGCTGTTGCAGTAGGCGATGTGCCTCGCTTGATTCCCTAAACTCTTGGGTGTTCTTCAGAGAGCAGAATTCCTCCCACACCGCTTCGGTTATTTGAGGGTATTCATCGAATGACGTATGATTGCCGGGCGGGTTGACAAACTCGGTGTAGAGCTTCGACTTCCAATTCTTCCAAGCTTTGCCCATCTTATGGAATGCCTTCCGCTTGAGCCTATCCTTTGCTTCTGCCGAAAATGTGAACCATTTCTCCATCGCCACCCAAGCTCGCTCCTTCTCGGCTTCTGGGACCTTGCCGATATCTTTATGCAGGATCCCGAAATTCTCACGTGCCACCAGCCCGCAGCAGTTAGACCATCTTCCAATGACAGTCCTCGGCGCCGTGGGCCTACCACTAGCGTTAACCTCTCTTATAACTTGCACTGTGGTCGGCCATATATTTTGTGTCCGGGGTTCCTACTCGACCTACTCGCACTTGTCCCGCCCGACATCGACGCATGTTCTTGCTGGGGCGATTCTGCAGCATACACAGAAGACAACATATGCTAAGGGGCAGCTAGCTAAAATTCACCATCTCATGTAGTGAAAATTTATCCTATAAATTACCATGACTTGCAGGTTGTTGGACCGCCGTTGTGGAGGGATGACCTTCGTCAACTTTCTCCGTGGCTGGGTTTGCTTCTTCCTGTATCCTCGCAGGTGTCGGGAAAGATGGGTTTGCGCCAGGCGTTGTCATGGTCTAATTTTTCCCAAAAAGCTTATAAATTTCCTATCATTATACTAATTAGCACTACATACATGTAATACGGGGTATACTATGAAAGATATGGCCTCAGTTTTGCTCAAAAATTATGCATCAATTACTATCATTTGCATGAATGGAAAAAAAGAGGAAATCAGCTACTAGGAGGAAAAAGCAACCCAAAGTCAGTGTAAAAAAAGAACAAGTGTTGATAATATGTTCTTATGCACAAAAATATGAACAAGTCTAGATAATCTGTTCTTATGCACAGAAATAAGAACAAGTGTAGATAATTTGTTCTTATGCAAAAAAAAAAGATCAAGTCTAGATAATCTGTTCTTATGCACAAAAAAAAGATCAAGTCTAGATAATCTGTTCTTATGCACAAAAATAAGAACAAGTCTAGACAGAATGTTATTGAGCAATCATCACTGGCCATTTAGCAATAATCCATCACTGAACCAGGGCATAGGGGCAGTAGCAGCATCAATTCATCCAAAAATGAACAAGTGTACATAAAAAAAATAATCAAGTCTAGACAGAATGTTATGGAGCATTCATCACTGGCTATTCAAAGGAATAATGCATCATTGAACAAGGGGCACAGGGGCATATATCTCACATCTCCAACATATACATATATCCAAAATTCATCCTAAAATCATATATCCAAAATCATCCTAAAATCATATATCCAAAATCATCCTAAAATCATATATCTCACATCTCCAACATATACATATATCCAAAATCATCCTAAAATCATATATCCAAAATCATCCTAAAATCATATATCCAAAATCATCCTAAAAGCATATATCCAAAATCATCCTAAAATCATATATCCAAAATTCATCCTAAAATTCATAGAACATATACATATATCCAAAATTCATCATAAAATCATATATGCAAAATTCCTAAAATTCATCCTAGGGTTTAGGTGGCGTACTTCGAGAAGAGGGCAAGGAGGTAGGGGGTGGCGGCGTAGGTCGTCGGTGCGGGCGGCAGAGGTCGTCGGCGAGGGTGGAGACGGCGGAGAGGGCGGCGGTGGAGAGTGCGGCGACGGTGGTGAGGGCGGAGAGGGTTAGGCGGTGAGGGCGACCGGCGATGGTGGAGATTAGGGTGGCGAAGGCGAGTGGTGATGGCGGTTGTTCTAGATCCTAAAATTCAAGTGACCGGATCTGGATCTAAAATAAGTCCAACCCTAGGTCAATCCTAGTCAAACTCACCTGTGACGGGCTCCAACTGTGAGCCCGTCACACGTGAGGCCACCTCTGACGGGCTCCAACTGTGGGTCCGTCACAGGTGATGCCACCTGTGACGGGCCCGTCGTTCCTGGCTGTCACAGGTGAGGTCACCTGTGACGACCCTACAGTTAGCGCCCGTCACAGGTGAGTTTGACTTAGTTTATTATTTTCCTTAGTTCTTTTATTTTATTCCACTTAGTTCTTTTATTTTCCTTAACATATTTTCTTACTTAATTATTTTATTTCACTAGCAGTAGTAATTGCACTTTATTATTTTACTAGTGGGTGCTTCACTTAATTATTTTATTTGACTATTTCATAAGCAATATACTATTGATCATTGCGAACATATTAGAGTCATACAAATATATAACAGACATGTAGACATAACGTACGTACATAAATTACAAAAATAATCCTTCCTCATGGTCGACGCGTGCGTACTGAACGTCATCTTCTTTTTCCTCCTCGTCTAGAGGTATTTCTTGACCTATGCCGTGGACGTGCTGGTTGTAATCATCCTCGTCTGCAATATTGTCCAATCCAACAATTCTCCTTTTCCCTTCACGAACAACATGTAGTTTCTTGTTACACGGGTCAACTACGTAGAAGACTTGAACAACTTGTTTGGCGAGAACGAACGGTTCATCCTTGTACACGTTGTTAGCCAAGTTGACAGTGGTGAAACCTTCATTGTCAACTTTTACATTGCGAAGATCGACCCATCGACAACGAAATAACGGGACTTTGAACTTCAAGTAATCTAGCTCCAATATTTGCTCAACTCTGCCAAAGTATTGATCACGCCGACCACCGTCACTAGCAGCCTCGATGCGTAACTCACTGTTCTGCACTGTGCATTTGCTATCTTGCTTTACCGTGTGAAAGGTGTATCCATTTATGTCATATCCTTGCCAGGTGGTGGCACTCCATTCAGGACCCTGTGACAACCACTGAAGTGTTTCACTAGACAAGTTCTGCAACCTGGCAATTCGGTTCTTCAGCCACTCGTTGAAAGAAGACATGTGCTTGTTTCTGACCCAACTCTCAGATCGGCTTGGGTTCTCCTGTCGGAGAACTGCAAGGTGTTCGTCAATGTACGGCACCACCTCAGTCATATGCTGTAGTACCGTGAAATGAGCTTTATCATACACCTTCCGATCTAACCTAACAATCTTCCTTCCAACAGTACCAACACCATCAAGCCTCCCTTCATGATGAGATCGTGGTAATCCAATTGAAGATGTTTCTGACATGTAGTCCACACAAAAATCGATGACCTCTTCGGTGGTGTAACTCTCGATGATACTCCCCTCGGGGTGTGAACGGTTCCGTTCATAACCCTTAAGGATCCCCAGGTACCTTTCGCAAGGATACATCTGTGTCATGAAAGCTGGACCACAGCACTTTGTTTGCCTCACAAGGTGCACGGGAAGATGTTCCATTATGTCTAAGAAAGTTGGAGGAAAGTACATCTCAAGATGACATAGGGTTCTCACAAGTTCTGCCTGTAGTTCATCTAGTCCCTCGGAATCAATGATCTTCTGGCTGATTGCATGGAAGAAGGAACACAACTGCTGGATCGTGCGTCGCACCTGAGGAGGCAAAATATTCCTTATTGCAACGGGCAACAGCTGTGTGATAAGAACGTGGCAGTCATGCGACTTCATTCCTACTAATTTAAGGTCTTGCAGTGAAACGAACCTACTAATTCTTGATGAGTAACCAGATGGAACCTTTATACCACTCAAACATGTTAGCAAATCAATCTTCTCTTCTTTCGAGAGAGTGTAGCAGGCTGGAGGAAGGTACACCCTGCCGGATTCCATGGTTATGGGATGTAATTCCGAGCGAACATCCATGTCTTCCAGATCTCGTCGGGCGTTGAGACCATCCTCTGTAGTACCTGGGTTAAGCAGTAATCCCATTAAACTCTCACATACATTCTTCTCGACATGCATCAAATCTATGCAGTGGCGAACTTCAAGATCCTTCCAGTATGGTAGTCTCCAAAATATTGACTTCTTTTTCCACATGCTCCTCTCTTTTGTCTTTTGTTTTTCCACAAGCTCTTCTGTTTTGTCCTTCGACATGCTCTTCTCTTTTGTCTTTCCAATTTTCCTCTTTTTTCCAAACTCGTTGGTTATTCTCATCACTAAGTTGTGCACCTCTATCCCTGTTAGCTCTGCCGAGGGTCCGGCTGTATCTCCGTGTCCATTGAAATTCTTTCTCATATTCCTATACGGGTGATACCTTGGGAGAAATCTCCTGTGACCCATGTAGACCGTCTTGTGTGAATGCTTCAACCATTTGCTTCTTGTTTCCTCCATACACTCCGAACACGCCCATTTCCCTTTCACAGTTTGGCCAGAAAGGTTGCCAAGGGCCGGATAATCGTTGATGGTACAAAACAGCATCGCATGGAGGTTTAAATAATCTTGTGCATATGCGTACCATGTTCGTGTGCCCTCATTCCATAGCCTTTCAAAGTCATCGATTATCGGTTCAAGGAACACATCGATATCGTTGCCAGGTTGTCTCGGTCCTTGAATGAGCATGGCAAGTATAATACACTTTCTTTTGAAGCACAACCAGGGAGGAAGGTTATAGTTAACAAGCAGAACTGGCCAAGTACTGTGATGACTGCTCAAATCACCAAATGGATTAATGCCGTCCGTACACATTGCGAAACGCATATTTCTTGGGTCCTTTGAGAATTCCTGGTAAAACCTATCGATTGTCCTCCACTGTACTGAATCTGCTGGGTGTCTCAGCATACTATCGACTTTCCGTTCTTCGGCATGCCAGCGCACTAGCTTAGCTTGTTCATTATTCGCAAACATTCTCTTCATGCGCTCCGCAATTGGGAGATACCACACCACCTTTGCGGGGCCTCCCCTCTTTGACTTCCTTCCTTCACCTTCACTCTTTGCTCGTTTGTATCTAGATACCCCACAGACAGGGCAGACATCCAAGTCAGCGTATTCCTTGTAATACAAAATACAGTCGTTCGGACAAGCATGAATTCTTTTGACCTCCAGGCCCAACGGACATAATACTTGCTTCGCTTCATATGTCGTCTGCGGTAAATTGTTCCCCTCTAGCAACAGGTCCTTTAACAGCTCAAGAAGTTCAGTAAAACTCTTGTCCGACCAGTCATTACTAGCCTTAAGCTTCATGAGTTCCAACACGCATGACAACTTGCTATGCTTCGACTTGCATCCATCATACAAGGGCATCTGACAATCTTCCACCAACTTACTAAACTTCTCAAAATCTCTGTCGTTGTCCTCTGCGTCTTCAATGTCATGCAACATTGTAGATAGACATTGAGTATCCAAATCTATGGTCTCTCCACCTAACGGTGAAGGTACGACATGCCTTCTCAAGCTGCGGCGGTGTTCTCTACATCCTGTTCCAACACTTCTTCAGCTACGACATCAGGCGCCTCTTGCTCTCCATGCTTGGTCCAGCAGGTATATTTCTTCGTGAATCCATTCGTTATCAAATGAGAATGCACTTATGAGCTATCACGGATCATCTTTTCATTTTTACAGTCCCTACATGGACACAATATGTACATGCTCATCCTACTTTTTCTGTCATTCTCCGCAAATGTGACAAATTCAGTGACCCCTTCTCTATATTCTATGGACGAACGATGAACATGATACATCCAACTACGATCCATCTGAAATCAACAACATAGGAAGAAAAATATATGATGATCGATATATATTGAGAATAAAGGCAAGAATAATGTGGATTTTACCTTGAATTTAGCAAAAAAATCACCCCCTTGCCCTCCCAACTGATTTCTGAACAGTAAATGGTCGGGATGGAAAGTAGTTGGCGGTTTGGGGGGTATTTATAGACCCAACACACCTCAAACTGGTTAGGTAAAAAAAGTCCGTCAAAGGTATTGGTCATACCTTTGACGGGCCTCAACTGAGTTGCCCGTCACAGGTGACGCCAATCACCTGTGACGGGTTGTAGTGAAAGGACCCGTCACAGGTGAGGTCATACCAATGACGGGTTAGGAGTATAACCCGTCACTGACTCACCTCTGACGGCTTAGTCTTGCGGCCCGTCGCAGGTGAGGTGATACCTGTGACGGGCCGCGACCAAATGCCTCACCGATGACGGCATCCCGTATGACCCGTCAAAGGTGACGGTCATCAGTGACTATTTTCTTTGCCCGTCACTAGTATCTCGTCAGAGGTGTGAGGATCTGGCGTAGTGGAATCTCCATCTGAAGTTGGTGAAAAGGTGCATAATCGTCGACTCAAGTTTACGACCTATTTTTATGTAATCGCTAAAAGAGGAAACATACATGTATATAATGTGAAAGTCATAATAAAGATAATAATAGTTAAAATTCACTGAACTTACCTTAATCTCATCAAAGTTTTCAAATGAACACACTTTCAAAGAACCAACAGAGAAGAAACTAGCATTGATACAGATAACTCTATGAGTGCAGAGAACGATAATTTTTTGAGCTTCGCCACCTATGCATTGAGTATAGATAGAGCAAAGATAAACAAGTCAGTAGTCTAATATGAATCACGACAATAAGATGAACAACTAGATTGGAACAAATTCTGCATTGTAATAGTCAAAGGCTACCAAACTAGAGATGATTCTCCCTACAATTGTGCAGAGAAAAGGTAGACAAACAATGATAAAAATATTCTTCCTGAGTTCTTTAATGTCACTGTCGTTCTTCTGAGCTTCCCGAATTTGATCAAGAAGCAAAGGCTTAGCTTCTAGAGTTACCAGAAAACCTCTGTTGACGATACCAAGATTCAAATATTCCAACTCCTTGCAAAGAATAGAAGAACACCGATCGAGATGAACTGCATTGCAGTAGCTTTTTCTACTCAAAGCATCAACCACAACGTTGGCTTTCCTAGGGTGATAGTGAATTCCCACATCGTAATCATTGATTAATTCCAACCATCTTCTTTGGTGAAGGTTCAGATTCGGCTGAGTGAAAATATACTTCAAGCTCTTAGGATCGGTGTATATCTCACAACGGTTTCCAATGAGATAATGACGCCAAATTTTCAGAGCATGCACTACCGCTGACAACTTGAGATCATGAGTGGGGTAGTTGTTTTCATGCGGACACAACTGTCGTGATGCATAAGCCACCACATGTCCTTCTTGCATAAGAACACAACCCAATCCTTGACGGGATGCGTCGCAATACACCTGGAAATCCTTGCTAATATCTGGCAGAACCAATACTGGAGAGGACACCAGTTTCTTTTTGAGCAATTGAAATGCCTTCTCGCACTGTGGGGTCCACACAAACTTCTCTTCCTTCTTCAACAACTGGGTCATTGGTCTAGCTATCTTCGAGAAGTTTTCAATGAACCGACAATAATATCCTGCTAGTCCAAGGAAGCTGTGGATTTGAGTGACTGTCTTGGGTTGATTCCAGTTGGTAACTGATTCAACGGTGGTGGGATCTAATACCACTCCTTGCGCTAATATGACATGGCCTAGAAACTTGATTTCTGACAACCAAAATTCACCTTTACTGAACTTGGCGCACAATTGATTCTCCCTTAGTTTCTCCAGAGTTAGACGCAAATGTTGTTCATGCTCTTCTTCTGTCTTGGAATAAATCAAGATGTCATCAATGAAGACAACCACAAACTTATCCAAATATTCCATGAATATTTTTTTCATCAGGTTCAAGAAAAAGGCAGGAGCATTGATCAACCCGAATGACATTACTGTACATTCATATAAACCATACCTGGTGGTGAAGGCGGTCTTGGGGATATCTTCTTCAAGGATTCGCAGCTGGTGATACCTGGATCGGAGATCAATCTTGGAGAAGACAGTGGCTCCCTTCAATTGGTCAAACAAATCATCGATCTGAGGCGAAGGGTATTTGTTCTTGATAGTGACTTCACTGAGACCACGATAATCAACGCACATCCGTTTGGTCTTGTCTTTTTTCTCAACAAAGATTACAAGTGCTCCCCATAGGGATGTACTGGGACAAATATACCCTTTCTCCTTCAATTCTTCGACTTGCTTCTATACTTCGGCCAATTCAATGGCACCCATCCGATATGGTCTTTCGGAGATAGGTGCGGTACCAGGCACCAAATCAATCCAAAATTCGATCTCTCTCTTTTGCGAGGTTCAGGAAATACCTCCGTGTACTCTTTAACTGTCGGGATTTCATCGAGATGGATCTGATGCAGAACTTGTTGGTAGGTTAGGGTGGGATGAGCATAGAAGATAACTGGCTGATCCGGACCATTGTGCAACGTGACAGTTCTGCGAGCACAATCCAAGACCACATGATGGCGAGTAAGAAAGTTCATTCCGACGATGACGTCTAGATCTTTGAGTCTAGAAGGATGAGATTGACCAGAAAAGATATCCCTTGGATTTCTATGGACACCGATGGACTAAACTGCCGAGCTGGCATTTGACCACCGGGGGTAGTAATTATCATAGCGTTGCTAAGGCTTTCTACCCTTAAGTTATGTTGCCCCACAAATTTTTTTGATATGAATGAGTGTGTAGCTCCAGAATCAAATAAAACTGATGCAGGAAGAGAATTAACCAGAACGTACCGATGATAACTTCAGGAGCTGCCTGCACGTCCTCTGCAGTGACTTGGTTCAAACGTCCCCTGATCATGTTGTTGCTGCCACCATTGTTGCGGACCTGTGCCTGACCTTGCGGACGCTTCGGCTTCAGGCATTTGTTGGCAAAATGCCCTAGCTCATGACAGTTGAAGCAGAAAAGGAACTTTCCACTGCCATCCTTGCTAGCTGATCCACCTGGTGCTACGGTCGGAGTGAGGCGAGGTGCATGGTTTGCCATCTGATTCTGTTGCTGCGGGGAGGCCTGTTGACATATTGCATGTGGGGAGCTAGGCGGAATTGTGAGTTGGAGGAAGAACCACCGTGATGAGGAATGGTATAACGGAGCTTCTAACTTGGCCCTTGTTGTGCCTTGAAGTTTGCCATGCAACGCTTGAGACTATCAAGCTCCTTGTGTTTGGTTTCCTGAGGGATACTCTTGTACACAAGTCGCTGGAGGTCGACATAGTCACTGGAGATCAACTGGATAGACAACTCTGGGTTGAGCCCCGAGAGAAACTTCTCCTGCTTATCCTCATCTTCACGCACTTCCTCTGGAGCATATCTAGCAAGACGGTTGAATTCCTGCAGGTATTCTATCACTGAACGGTTGCCTTGCTTTAGATCCTAGAATTCTCGCTTCTTCAAAGCCATAATGCCAGCTGGCACATGAGACTGTTGATGACGAAATTTGGTAAGCCTCGAAGTCATCATCGGTCTAGAGTCAGTATCGGCTTCAGAGTTCTGGAATCGGCCGATGGAAGTTATCAGTCATCAACAGTCAGATTCTTAGCAAATTTGGTTAAGGAAACTAATCAATAAAAGGAAGTTTATCTAGAAGAGACCGAGTTAAGGAGGATGCGACATGACAATTTATCTATTAATTAGGTAGAGTCGTTAGTTTCCTTTTAATTTTAGGAAAATGTGTTTAGTGTACGATAAGGACTTTATGTTTTTCCTTTTATCTTTAGGAAAGTTTGTGTCGTGTCCAATATGGACTAATAACTACGCATGGTATAAATATGTATACCCGGGGTTCATGTAAATTATCTCTTGATCAATACAACTACTCTCAGCGCATCGCCACCCTCTTTCTGAGGTTTTTACTTATCAACCGGTGGAATTTGGCACCTGGCGTGGGGCTGCATCAGCTTTCGATCTCTGGTGAAGGGGTAAGCCCTACGTTCCGTCGGGCCCTGGTGAATCTATCGGCTGCATTGGTATTGTTCAAGGCTGCATCGCTTCGACCTCTTGGATCGCTCTGGTTTGGTTGATATATTTTCCTGATATCTCAATTCTATTTTAATTGCATTGTGTTTAGAGATGCAACGGTTTAGTTGGGACTGTCTCGGTTAGGTCTGATCTTCTATCTTAGCCGATATATCTCTACAATCACAATGTTGTTTTAAATGGATTTGTTATATCCATAACATTAGATAGATCTATCGGTTCATCAAGTATTAGATTATTGTATACAATCTCGTGCTGAATCGGTTAGGTTCGACCTATTAGATTATTCTTGATAATATAAATCTTGTTAAGCCGATAGGTTCATGCTAATGTTTTATCGAACTGCTAGCCGATGAGTTATCATATACGTTTTATAATCTAGATTGACAATGTTTTCTACTTGCATCGGCCTATCTCTATCTAGGGTTTTATCGATATCGGCTAGATTACTTTGTTGGCTTAGATTATATAATGTATCCACCACCCTGAAAATTAGTCGAAAGCTTGATTGTCTTGATATTATGTTTATTTTCATATTTAGTGTTACATCAGTTAAGTTTGATATACTATTCGTGCTTAGAACCATAATCTCTAGGCTGCTTCTTGATTGCTAATAAGGTTCTCATCGGGGTTTCAGCCGATTTAGCCGATCGCAACAAAGGTTTCATTGTTTATCTAATGTTTTAGATTTATCGATATCGGACCTCCAGCCGATGAATGCTTTAACTTTTGGATCAACACATATTCAATCTATCATTACTAGTCGATTGGTTTCTACTGGAATATATTATTGTTTTATTACATTATCATCAGCCGATTATCTTTATGTCATTATGGACTCAAGTATCAAGATCTATACTGGATATCAGCTGGTATCGGCATCGGCTGGAATGACTACATCGGCTTGTCAGCCGATCGGCTCTTTTGATCTTCAATTTATATATCTTGTCAGTTGCAGGATCAAACTGACTGGTATGCTCATATCTCATCATTATTTTTGGACCTGCACTGGAGCTAAGCAGATCTCCCAAGCCATCGTGTTTTTACGTCAACAGAGACTTCCTGAACACGGCGTTGAAGCGATCCTAGGTGATAAGCTGATCTGCAAGTTGGGTGGCTTGGAACTGGTCCCACCATTCAAAAGCGGGTCCTTGGAGCTGGTGGGCAGCGAAGGCAACTTTTTCGGCATCGGTGCACTGGATTAAGTCAAGCTTCTTGTTGATGGTGTGCAGCCAATCTATAGCATCAACTGGGTTGGAGGTACTGGAAAAGGTGGGTGGGCGAACACGCAGGAACTCTGTAAGCTTAGACTGCGTTGGTGGAGGTGGATCATTAGCGCCACCGGTAGGCTAGTTCTGGATATGATGGAGAAGAGCAGCTATCATATTGGTTTGCTGGGCTAGGATCTGGATGAGGATGGTATTGTCAGGGGGTGGTGGCGGCGGCGGTGGTGCGTTCCCATGGTTATGTGCACGCTGATGGTGAGGGAGGCCGAGAATGGTGTCCATGATGGAATTGAAGGTAGGCATACATTCTCTTTTGTTTCCTTCTGTTGTTTCTCCTTCTTGATCTCCTAGCGAGAGCGAAAGTGCTAATAACGTGTTGCGAATAGAAAAGTGCGAGAGAGAATTAAGCGAGATAAAGAAATAGTGAGAATGAGAGTGAGCCTTCTATTGATCATCTGGGGTTACAATATATAAGGGGAAAAAGGCAGCAACTGCATGCGCAATGGTTGGGGAACCATCGTGCCTGTTGCCAGGAGGTGCGAGAAGGCGCGGGGCACGGCACAACCGCCGTGCCCAAGTCGTTGGTTGTGATCCATCTAATATATATGGATGAGATCACATATCTTGTTTCGTAACACAAAGCATACAATACATACCCACGTGAATACGAGGTCTATTCATTTTCTAATAAAGAAGAGCAACCTGCGCCTACTCAGCTACCTTGCCGGCTCGCTTCCGAGCTCGCGAAGCTCTCGCGCGAGCGCGTCCACCTCCAGCCACGAGCTGCCACCTTCCCGCGTCGCCGCCACCGCCTCCTCGGCCAGCTCCTTGACTCGCGCGGCCACGTGACTCCACTCGCTGGCCTCTCCACCATCGGCCGCCATGAGGACAGTCGCCTCGAGCAAGCACGCTACCTCGTCGGCGCTCGGCGGCATCGGGACGCCGCCCCAGCAGAGCGGCACGGCGGCGCAGAGCTCGTCGACGAGAAGGCGCGCGTTCACGAACTGCTCGCCCACCATCGGCCATGTCAGCATGGTCACCCCGGCGGCCACGGCCTCAAGCGTGGAGTTCCACCCGCAGTGCGTGATGAACCATCCCACCGCCCGGTGCCGCAGCGCCGGCACCTGCGGCGCCCACCCGCGGATCACCGTGCCCCTGCCGCCCGCCGCCGCCGCTCGCTCCTCGAACCCCTCCGGGAGCGGCGTGTGCGACCCAGCGGCCCAGACGAACGCCACGCGTGTCCGCTCCAGCGCTGCGGCAAGCGCCTCCACGTGAGGCGGCTGCAGCTGCGCCATGCTACCGAAGCTGATGTACACGACGGATCCCTCGGCGAACTGGTCCAGCCACGCGCAGAGGTCTGTCGCGGCCACGGCGGTCTCGCCACCGCGGTTGACGGAAGCGTCGGGCTGCGGCGCCAGCGGCCCAATCGCTCGCACGCACCGGAAGCCCATGTCAGCGAGAGGCCGCTCGAGGTACCGCCGCTCGAGCTGCCTGAACGTGTTCGACACGAACGCCGAGCTCTGGAGGTTCAAGAGGAAGTTGCTCATGACAGCGTCCGAGACCTCGTCGCCTTTCTTGTACGCACGGTACATCCGAGACATCTGCCGCCACGGAAACGCCGGAGATCCCGGGATATCAGGGAAGCCGATCGGGCTCTCGTCGTCGTTCTCGTCCTCGCGTTTAGGCATCACGCGGAACAGGGAGTGCATCACGGCGGTGCCGTACACGCCGGACGGCGAGAACACGACGCGCGGGACGCCGAGCTCCGCCGCGAGGAGCTGCGTCCACCCGCAGAAGAAGTCAGAGAGCACGGCGACGACGCGGTCGGGGCCGTCGGCCCGGGCGCGCGCCCACGACACGAGTGGGGCACGCAGCCCCGCGAACGCGACGATGAGCTTGGCGCAGAGCGCGGGAGGGAACCCCTTTGCGCTCTCGACGCCGGCGGGGATGGCAGGGTGGGAAGGGAACGGCAGGGTGAGCGCGGAGACGGCGCCGCCGCCCGGGTGTATGGCCTCGGCGGCGAGGAGGAGCGGGGCCATGGCCGGCGTCGTGACGACGGTGAGGCGGAGGCCCCGGGACGCGAGGAGGCGGACGAGGTCGAGGATCGGGATGAAATGGCCCTGCGCCGGGTACGGGATGACCAGGACGTGCGCGGCGGCGCTGCCAGTGGTCGCCGGCGCCATTGCGGTAGCTAGATGGCGGAGCTGCAGGTGCGATTAGCACAAAGTACGCTCGATTAGCTCAAATGACAGTTGTTTAGTACGTAAGGCCATGTGCCCATGTGCAATGGGCTGCTAAAGATTATCCACTAACCAGTTTTTAATGCCACACTAGCTAGCTTTCCGCGAGAGCATCGCGGTCAACTGAAGCGTTCGACTCTTCGCCCCGACCCGCATGAACACCCCAACTAACACCAAAACCACTTAATTAACTATATGGTATCCTGAACGTTGCGGAAATTTTAATTTATATATACTATAGGTTGCTTGGTGAGATGGTTTTGCAAGAATGAATAATGATATAGATATAGATGAAATGGGGTTAATAAACGGTTGAACTTTCAAGCTTAGTATAATACAAAGGCGCCATAACACAATATAAAAAGAAAATCAACTAGTAGTATCATAGGCAAGACGCGCGTAATTATTAGTATATAGAACAATAAAGGCAGACAATTGCAACTTAATGGTGGAAAATATAGACGGAGACCCTCCGAAATCGTTACATAGATTTGGGTTTTTTGCGATGTTCTATCGAGTTTTGTTGTGTGGAAAAAATACGTAGTGCAAAACCTCTTTATAGTGCAAATATGAAAATTACCATAGGATAAAAAAATGAAGGTCTGGTATTTATCCATATCACCCTGATTAAAAGTTTTACTCCAGTAAAACTTTTACTCGTCATGAAACCCAGGAATAAATTAGTAAAATATTTACTTAAGTTAATGTGGATAAATCTTATACGACTATTTTTACATCTTACGGTAGTCCAAGTTAGCTGCTCAGTGTTTTTTTTTTAATTTTCGAGAACAAGCATAGGGATGAACAGGTGAAAATTCTGCTCCCAATGTTCACAACGAACTCATGATCACTGAAAAAACTCAGTTTCTAGTTTATTTTCTAAATTATGTAATTATAATTTTTCAGAATCTGGATAAAATGCTAGAATATTTGGGTATCTTATTCTAATAGAAACTACAACTGAAGCTCCTAAACAGACCCTTGGAGTCCTATTCAAGGTTATCAGGGTGTCTGGTCTCTCTCTTTCCTCAATTCAATGACGAGGAGAAGCCTTAAGATTGTTGTTACATTTTGGTCCGCGAGTATGAAATATATAGACAATATAGGTTTTGATGCGTAAGAAGGAATTTTCCTCGTTATGTTTAAAGTGCACTCTTTGTATTCTTATCATAAGATTGTGTTGGTAAAAACCATGTCTTGTCACCAGACTTTGCTTTTGGTAAGATAAACTACAATGCTGAGTTTTCTTCCCTGATTTCAGCCAGCAATGCTTCGTTTTGATATCTGTGTTTGAGCTATGAGGCTATTTGTTGCGCCACACTGTGAAAGTTGTATGCTAGTGTGATACCAGAGGTCTTTTTTTTAACGAACAGCACCATACGGTAAGATGTTTCATACCAATATAGTAGGAAAAAAATACTAACAAAACTACAGCCCTGAATACTATTATCATGGAGAAAACAACAAACCACAACACGCCAACAACACCTACACCCACCAAGACCTTGTTCGCTTAATCCCCATGAGGGAGGGATTGGAGGGGATTTATTCCACACCTATTGTGGTGTGGAATTATTCCCCCTCAATCCCCTCCAATTCTCTTCAATCCCCTCTAAACCGAACAAGGCCCAAAGGATATAGGAATGAATACAAGAATCAAATCTACCAGAGAGGGATAAATGGTAGAAACACCAAAAACCAAAACTTTTAGCAGAATTAAAAGTTACCCTCAAATTCAATGGAGATCCAGTCTGACTGCTGTGTACACACCGATCTGACTGCACCTTCGCTGACAGTATGACCGGTGTTGTGTGCTACCTGCTCGTCATTGCCGGTCTAACCACCTGAATGACGCCGGTTGGACCGCCGCCTATTGACGAAAATTATGGCGGCCTAAGAGATTTGCTTTACTCTATTGCAGGTTCAAAGTTTATTTTTGGGTTCAAGGGCGTGCCAGTTTATTTGATCCTGCAATCAACAAGATAGAACATGCAAATATCATTAATAACGATAATCGATCGGCTAGAAAACCGATTTCATATCGAAGTATCCCTTAGCCGATGCAATATAATATGAATCGGCTGTAAGACATATATAATAATAAATAAATCCTAAACTTGGTCCATCGGCTGTAGATATCAACATTATATAATCTATAAATCAATATTACTTTAAAAATCAGCAATTGGGATAGATTGGATTTAACTGAGACAGTATAAATTGCCTAGATCCAAGATAACATGAAATAACGATTACATGTATTGATGTCATAGCCGATATCCAAATTTAAGTGTGTATCGGCTATAGCTCCGATACTACCTTATACGAAGATATCATCTTAAAGTAAATATATTGAACTAATATCAATTAGGTTGATAATAAGCTTAATATATTTATGTTAGTTGAGATCCTAATATAAAGGGTAGATACAATATATTAAACAAGACATAAATCTTAGTAAAATAACTATATCATATAAGATCGGCTGAAACCCCGATACTATCCTTATTATTGACCATAAAACAGGCTAGAGATTATGATTCTAAACATGACTTAGAAGATCAAACTTAACTAATGCAGCACTAAGTATGAGAAGAAACATAATATCTAAACAATCAAGCCGATGGTCATATTTTCTGGATGATGAATACATTAAATAATCTAAGCCAACAAGATGATCTAGCCGTTATCGATAAAACCCTAAAAAGAGACGAGTCGATACGATACAAGTAGAATACATTGTCAATCTAGATTATATACTGTATATGATAACTCGGTGATTCACAAAATAGGATTAGAGTGTCATAAAGATGTAAGCACTAATCCTGATAATGCAAATCGCCATAACAAGTTTTATCTCTTTGTCGAAGATTGAAACCGATGTAGCCCGACTCGAAAGCAAGAACTCGTCAAAACAAAGTAACAAAAAAGGTTGGCGATGCGCCGAGATTGTATTGAACTGATGTTAATTATTTACAGGACCTCGGGCTTATATTTATACCCGAACTCACAAACTTGTCCATAACGGATACAACTCATACTTCCCTAATACAACTCTAACCGACAAAAAAAGACTCTTAGGCGATCTCTTATCGAAAATATCTATAAGGAATATACATAATATCCTAATTAATAGATATAATTGTCTATCTTAGACTCTATCTTCATCTAGCAACATTATTGAAGTCCTTTCGAATCCGATATTGATCATAAAATATAATACATTTCACCAATATAGGTTGTATCGGCTATCTATATCAAACTCAGTATCGACTGATACAAACTTCCACCTGATACGTACTCTGTTTCTGAGATTCCCGCATATCTCTAAATCCGCTTCAGATTGGATCTCGATTCCGATTCATATGCTTACCAATTTCCATCGTCCACACATGCCCCCAATTCCGAAGTATTATATAATGCAACGGAATTATCTCGTCAATCCAACAAATATCCAGGGCTTTTCTCACTCGACCTTTAGCCGCTCTCCTTTTAAATAGTAACCGCTCTTCCGGAAATTTCACAGTGTTAACTTTACTTTTCATCGCTCTAGCCATGCAATCTCGCTCTCGAAGATCCGGCGTCTCTCTCGGTGCTCCGGCGATCCACTTTGCGACTTCTCTCCCACCGGCGACCTCCCCTGTTCGCGACGATGACAACTCCCTCGGGCTCACCAAGCGTATCACCCATCGAGTTCCCTGAGGTAAATCCCTTCATCCGTTAATTTCCGCCATTGGCTCGATCTTATTTTACTTTTTCATCCTCCTTTCTTTCTTTCTGATTGAACATCTTCTTTATTTGTAGCACTTAATCCACCAAATAGCCATCCCAAGCTTAAAGGAACCAAATCACTTCTTCTTGGGTCCGACGGGCAACATAGATCCAACCACCTTGATCAACGTAGAAACAGATAGGATCCCCTTCAGGCAAACAAACCCAATCCTAACTCACTGGACCACCACCTTTAGATCCTGGCCATCTCAAGTTGATGGATGGATAGATTGGTATAAGAGGGTGGCTGTGAGCAAACTAGACCATTGGGACGAGATGGGAATATCTCAATGCCTATCCCTGTCAGTAGCCGATACGAAAAAGGATGAACCAATGATATCGGCTGCTGCTTATTTCTGGTCTGATACTCTCAACGCCTTTATGTTCAATCATGGGCCGATGACCCCTACTCTTATGGACATCATCATGATCACCGGCTTGGATGTTACTACATCGGCCAACCCTATCATCCTGAAAACCAAATGTACTCATAGATTCAAGACAAAAAAATATTGGAGGATGGTCAGATTTTATTTCTGATAACATGGGAACAGGTCCAGTATCGGTCAAAGAACATGTTGCTTTCCTCCTTATGTGGCTGGACAAATTCCTATGATGTGGCTCTACCTGTGGTCCAACAGCCAACTGGCAACATTTAGCCGAAGCCATAGTAGCAAAGAAAAAATTCCCTTGGGCAAAATATCTCCTTGGTTCAGTATATCAGACTTTGAATCAATCATCGGGTAAAATCATTATGGACACAAGCATCAGCACAGGTGGTCCTTGGTGGTTTGTGCAACTCTGGTTGAACTTGTATACTTTGCAAGCAGCCCACAGACCAGCACTCCACGAGGCAAAATTTCCTTCTTTAGACGATCCAGAAGATGATGACGATGAAACCATCACAACTCACTGATGTATGTCCTTTAGAGAGGCAGCCTCAACTTATGCTGGTTTAGGTCTATCAGCTGAACATTTTCAAAATTGCTTTGGAAATTTCTATGATGGATTCCCAAGGGACAACATGATCTGGTTTGCATATGAGCTCTTCTCCGAATATGAACTGCTAGCCGATTTTAGGCTTGACGAGATCAATGATGAGAGATTTGAGAAACTCGGAGAGGTCTTGACTGCAGCCATCTCTCCTTGCATCCTCCCTATAGGCATCTCTCAGGGTAGATGCGTGCAGCCATCTTATGAATTTTACCATCCAATGGTCGCTGCACGTCAACTTGGCATGGATCATCTCCCCATCGGCTTATATTTCTTTGACAAGATCCTACCCAGAGGAGAAATTGCATCAGCCTTAATCATGGACAAACTACTGAACATCCCTAGGCCTCCTCTTGGTAGTGTTGACAGATTTAATATAATCCTGATGAGAAGTATTCTTTTTGGCAAATGGTGGTCTGAATGGAAGATACATATTTTCCATCTATTAGCTCAAACATACTTGACAAAAATAATGCCTGACCTGATCCCTCAAGTAAGTCACTTTCTCTAATTCCTTTCAACATATTTCAATGCTAACAGTCCTCTAATGCTTACAAATTCTTATTATACTTGCAGGTATCTGACTCACCTCCCCCTCGTATTAGCCGAAGTGGTCAGCCAATTGAGTATGCTGCCGCAAAACTTCCAAACGGCTGTGGCATAGCTCCCTCTACTGTCGGCTACAATGCCCCGAAAGTAGCTTCTCTACTTCATGGCCAAGTCAGAGAGCCGATACCATATGGTGGAAAACGCAAGAGGACCAAACAAGCTGCCATCAAACCTTCAACCACTCAGAAGAAACCCACCAAAAAAATCCAAAATATCAACTGACGAAGATTTGCCCTTTGATTCAGATGTTGAAGAATATCTGAAGGGAATTGAGATGGAGGAAGCTGTAGATAAAGCAGTAGCCCAAATAAGTTAAATAGGAGAAGCTGCAACTGAACCCCCTAGAGCCCATACTCCTCCAGCCGATCCATATAACCCAATAAAACCTCCAAGTCCTCCAAAACGAAACCTTCATAAAACACAGGTACTTACTTTCCTCCTTACAATTTGATTACAATCTATGCACAAGAACTGACAAAGAATCCCTTTTTCAGCCGAAGAAAAAGTTAGTCAAAAATAAACAGCCAACTCCACCTGCATCGGTATTCCTAAAACCCTTTTAATTTCAAATTTTAATCTTCTATCGGCCAACACTAAAATTTATCTTAGCCTTCTCAAGCTCCATCTCCTGTCAACCTCAACGGTCTAGTGAGCATACACCATCGGTTCAGGGAAACCATCCTGAAGAAGAAGCAACCACTGTGATTCCAATTCTTCAAATTCCTGTAAGTATACATCCAAATTCCTATACATCGACTAATCTAAACCCATCATTCATAATACCTATCGTTATCTGCAGACTTTAGCCGATATGTTTTCTTTCGACATAAGACAATTTCTAGATGAGGAAGAAGAAGACACAACAAGTAAGGCAAAATCTCCAGTGTTTGAAAACTTGAAGACAAAGCTAGCTGACCTAGCTGATTGGCTGGGAGCTTCTTTAGATACACTAGTTGTAGACTGTGGTTCAGTTAGAGCAAGGTTTCAAGAAATTTAAGATTAAATCCCTGACGAGCTTGTTGATATGATATCTCCAGTAGTCTTTCTTGGACAACACCCGATTCAAGCTTGAGAGAGCCAGGCAAAGGATTGCTGATCGGCTGGAACGCATATCACTTGAATCCACTATTCAAACTAGCCGACAGAAAGTCAATGGTAAAAAACAAAATTAGATGATCTAGAAACTGGCCCAAGTTCAACTCAGCAAAACATTGATAGACTGAGGAAGAAAGAAGTTGATTTGTTAGCACAACTAAATGAGTGCAGATCCGAGATAGCCTCTGAAGAACAAAAGTTAGCCGATCTGCCGAAAGCCATTGAAGCTCAGAGGTCAAAACTCAAGTTGTCCATCAAGCATCTATCTTCCTCAGTAAATCTCTCAAGTCAATCCCAGGAACAGAAGCTGCTAATGCCCAAGCAATAGATGAGGTCGAACAAATATGTCAGCGAGCAAAATCAGCTATTCAAAAACACATGGATTAATGTAATAGGCTTATCCTGTAAAACATCAACTCTTTACTTTGTTGTAACATATATCTGTTTTGTCCATTGAGCTGATTTGGTCCTGCCTTTAAACTGTGTTACATTTTTATGCTTTTGAATTCCCAATTTATCCTTCATGGCCCCCAAGTTTGTAGCAGGGAACATCATGCTGCAAACTTAGAAAAATGTCTAAGGGCGATAATTTATATCGGCCATCTAAAGACGATGCAATCATCGGCTGTTAACCACATATCGGCACAATGCAGTCGATTACGAACCAATCCAAACACTTGGGTAATATTTCTTCAAATATTTCTGTTAAGAGATCTTCCAAAAACTTCTCCATCAAGTCCTTTTAACATGTAAGCTCCTTTCGAAACACATTTATGAATCCGAAAAGGTTCTTCCCAATTCGGTGACCATTTATGAAATTTATTATCCCTTGTACTTATCGGCAATACCAATTTTCACACAAGTTCTTCCTAATCAAAAGATTTTGGTACAACCTTTTTGTTATAATGTCTAGCAACCCTTTCTTTATCTCTCTTGACTTTCTCTAGGGCTCGCAATCTTGATTGGACCAACTCCTCTGACTCATCAACCATCAAATTTTGATAGTCATCAGCTATTAACTCGTCTTGCAAAGAAATCCTCCTTGAGCTGATGTTAGTTTCCCATGGTAAAACAGCCTCATGCCCATAAACTAGTTAATACGGTGGAACTTGTATATCACCATGACATGCTATCCGATAAGATCATAATGCCTCAGCTAATATAGTATGCCACTTTTTTGGATATTCAACAATCTTTCTCTTAACCAACTCGATCAAACTCTTGTTAGATGCTTCAGCCTGCCCATTAGCTTGTGCATAATATGGTGAAGAATTGAACAACTTAATTCCCATACTATCGGCAAACTGAACAAACTCATCGGACACAAAAATAGACCCCTGATCAGTTGTTGTTGTCTGTGGCAAACCAAATCTATATAAGATATGTTCCTTAACAAACTTGATTGCATCCTTAGAATCCACCTTATTAAGAGGAATAGCTTCAACCCACTTAGTAAAGTAATCTGTAGCTACCAATATAAAATTTATGTCCTTTGCTCGATGGTGGATTAATTTGGCCGATCATATCAATTCCCCAACCTCTGAACAACCATGGCTTGATAATTGGATTCATAGTCGATGCTGGTGCTCTTTGAATAGCTCCAAACTTTTGACAATCTTGGCCCCTTATAATATCTAAAGCAATCTTCCAGCATTTTCAGCCAAAAATACCCAACTCTCCTAATCAGCCATCTCATCTTTTGGGTCGATTGATGAGTACTACAAATTCCCTCATGCACTTCACACATGACAATCTTGGCTTCGTCCAAATTCAAGCATTTCAATAAAACTCCATCGGTTGTTCGATAGTAAAGATCATTATCCAATAAAAAATACTTGAGGGCATTATACTTTAACTTCCTTGATGCCGATCGCGAAAGATCCTTTAAATATTCAACAATCTCAAATCTCCAATCATCGGCCTGCATACATGCAACCTCTACTTTCACACCTTTTGACATCGGCTTATATCTCGATGCACCCTGAGCTAAGTCATTAGCTTCAGCATTTTGTTCTCGAGGAATATGCTTCAAAGTAACCATCTTGAAGGTCTTCATCAATTCTTGATGCTTCTCATTGTAAACCATCAAGATATCATTCTTACACTCATATTCCCCAGATATCTGACTGATCACCAATAATGAATCCCCCAAAATTTCAATAGCATCGGGTTCAATCACTTTAAGTCATTGCAAACCTTTTAAAGCCTGATTATTGGTATATATGGCTTGATAGTAAAGCAAACTCGAAACTTTCTCCCCTAGGCGATATAATCACTAAGTCGATACTACACCCATGAATCAAAAAACAATGTCCATGGTACGATCTCAACATGATCAAGTGAATCATCTCGATGTTTAACAATAAAATCGGCTATCGCTTGTGCTTTGACTACCTTAGCCGATTCATATCTCAAATCGAACTCTGTCAAGGCAAAAATCCACTTCCCAATTCGCCCCTTCAGAACAGGAGCCGATAGCATGTATTTCACCACATCGGCTTTGCAAACTATCGTACACTCATTGGATAGTAAATAATGCATTAACTTGGTACACGAAAAATATAAACACAAGCACAATTTCTCCAGCAATGTATATCTAGTCTCAGCATCCAAAAGTCTTCTACTTAGATAGAATATAACTCTTTCTTTACCTTCGACTTCCTAATTAAGACTGAGCCGATTATCTTTTCATCGGCTGATAAATGCATCATGAAAGGAATCCCTTTTTGTGGTGGAATTAGAACTGGAGAGGTACTCAAGTATTCCTTTATACTATCCAAAACCTTCCGTTGCATCTCTCCCCAAACAAATTCTTGATCAGCCTTCAACCTCAATAAGGAAGTAAATGGTTATATCCTGCCAGATAAATTAGAAATAAATCACCTTACAAAATTGATTTTACCGATCAAGGATTGTAACTTTATCTTGTCCTCTGGAGGCTTAATATTCTTGATAGCATTAATACTCTTTTGAGGAATTTCAATCCCTCTCTCATGCACCAGAAACCCAAGGAACTGCCCAGCCGATACTCCAAAACAACATTTGGTAGGGTTCATCCTTAATCCATATTTCCTTGCCCTTTCCAAAACTCTTCTTAAATTGGTTATATGCTCATCAACCTCCTTTGATTTAGCAACCACATCATCAATGTAAATTTCAACCAACAAGCCGATAAGATCATGGAATATGTAATTCATCGCTCTTTGATATGTAGCACCAGCACTCCTTAATCCAAAAGTCATAACAACCCACTCATACAAGCCGATTACACTAGGACACCTAAAAGCAGTCTTGTGGATATCTTCTTCGGTCATAAAAATTTGATTATATCCTCCATGAAACTGATAATATTATGTCCAGATGTACATCAACTAATAAATCAGCAATTGATATTGGGGATTCATCTTTAGGAGTAGCCTTATTCAGATCTCTGAAATCAATGCAAACCATAAACTCGTCGTTTTTCTTGATCACCGGTACTATGTTTGAAATCCACTCAGCATACCGGCATGGTCTGATGAAATTAGTATCATAGAGTCTTGTAATCTCAGCCTTAATAGCATCATAAATTTTAGCTTTACATCGTCTCGGAGGTTGCTTATATGGCCGCTAGCCTGGTTTTATAGAGAGCCGATGTTCAACTATCGATCTGCTGATTCCTGGCATCTCATAATACTCCCAGGCAAAACAATCTCCATATTCCTTTAATAATTCTAGTAATTTACATTTTAATTCAGCTGATAAATCCATACTGATATATGTCGGCCTAGGCCAATCACCTGGTCCAATATCTACTTCTCCCAACTCATCGGCCGACATGAAACCTTGTCCTAGCTTGCCATCGAGATCATCTACTGTGTCCTTTGTCCTCCACGGCGCCTTCAAAGCAATAACTAAGGCTCTCCATCTCATGTTGGTTGTATATCATAATCAGACACTTTTAGATAATCTCCTTGCCAAACCTTGCCAGATAAACAATCAACTCCATCCATCTCCCAAATAGATAAATCGATACTAGCTACATTAATTGACCTGTCGGCTGCACGATTTCTATTTGGTCTCCTTGCTACTATACTAAACCTTGATGCATAGTTGAAGGAATACAATAGTTGGCATGAATCTAATCTCTTCCCAGTAACAGACTGTAGGAGCCTTTCCCATCAATGACAAAGAACATGGTAGGAATTGTCTTACTGCCAATGGTTAACTCAACATTTAAAACTCATTTAGTTTCTGATCGATTCCCTCCAAAATCCTTAAGAATCATGTTGTTTTTGATCAAATCATCTGTAGTCTTACCCAACTTTCTGAAGGTAGCATATCGCATCAAATTAACAGCTGCTCCTCCATCGACCAACATTTTTTACATCGGCTTGCCATTGATGAAGCCCTTAACATATAATGGCTTGAGATGCCGATGTCCAGTCCCTTCTGGCTTTTCAAATATAGCTTGTTGTGGTGATAACATCAATTTAGTGATGGTTCCTCACATACTTCTACAGCTTGTTATGTACCATACTCGGTTGGTAGTATAAAGACCATATTTATCGAATATGAGGCAATTGCTTTTCCTTGGTCTGCAGCAAGACTCTTGTTCTTGTCGGCTTTGACCTCATCGACTTTCCTTTCTTGTGTGTTTCAGTCGATGTTCGATCCATTCTTCTACTTCTTGCAATAGCTCTCTATTCCTCATCCTCTGAACACGTCTTTTCTAGTTTTTAATGAAGATGCCAGATGGACACCATTGTGGTTTCATGGTTCTCAATTCTTCCCTAAACTCATCTTTGAAGTAATCTTGATGAATTGGCCCGAGTCTTTGGTGAATAGGTAATTTCTTCTGAGGCAGTCGATGCTCGTTACTGTTTGTAGACTTGGTCGTCCCACTTACCTCGTGTCAGGATCACCGCAACCAGAGCAATCCTCAATCGATGGCAGCCTCATCCCTTTATTCCAACAGAACCTGAAGAATTCACAACTCCAATGAGGATCAAAACAACCTTCATCACTGAACTCGCATGTTTCCTCTTCTCTCTAACGTCTGCTCCGGTATTTATTGACCATACTAGCCGAATTGAATCTCCTTGCCTGATGTTTGTTTCTATCAGCTTGATTCCTATTGGCTCCAGTATGGATCATATTTACAGGAAAAGGATGACCATCAATTTTCATTGGCTTTTTAGTTTCGTCAAACTTAATTCTGCGATATTCTATAGTTGATTGAATCTGTTGTCTGAATATCTGGCAATCATTGGTGGTGTGTGATCATGTGTTGTGCCATTTGTAATACTTTCTTCTCTTCAATTCCTCAGCCGATGGTATCACATGTCCTACTAGGAGTTGTATCTGTTTCTCTTGAAGAAGTAAATCAAATATCCTATTGGCCTTGTTAATATCAAAGTCATGTCTTTCCTCCTTACCAGAATTCTTAACACATTGGCACACCACTGTTTTCTTATTTCTGGCCCACTCGGTCGTATTGATTTTGGGTCTTTGTAACACCCTGAAATTTCGACTGTCGAATGCGAAACCCTAAAATACGAAATTTCAAAAACTTTTAAATTGAGTTGCATCATGTTGCGTTTAACCGCTCGCTTATTCGGATCTTTAGTTGCAAAGTTCAGATTTATCAAATCTATTTAAGCGCGAACGCTAAACCGAAAATCAACTAAGTGAACAATTACGAAAAATAAACTAAAATATGTTTTGGGCAAAATTTTAGTGAGGAAAATATTCTAAATAAATGTCACAAATTTATTTGGGTGAAACAAATTTAAATAGGAAATTTCACATGTATATATATAATTATCTACACCTATGCGCATATATAAGCGTATGTATATATATGTATATAATATGAAATATGGTGGCATAAATATATATAGACCTACACATATATATAGGTGTAAATAATGCATATAAATATAAATATATATATATATATAATAAATTATGGAAACATGGAAATTTGGAGTGAAATCTCTAGGAACACTAAAAATAATGGGAAATATTCATTTAGGTGGGATTACAAAATTTTTGGACGAATTCTAAAATGAAAATCGGCCTAAATCGGCAAAATTAAGAAAAGTCACTATTCATTAGGCCCTAGCTGTCCGACGCGTGACTGGGCCATCCCATCGCCGCTGCCGCGCTGCGCCTCGTGCCCCGCGCGCGCCCTCGCGCCCCGTGCCGCTGCCGCCGCATCCCATCGCTGCGCCCGGGTCGCTGTCACCGCTGCCGCGCCGTGCGCCGTCGCCATCGTACCAGGCCGCCGCGCGCACGTCGCCAACAGCCGCTGCCGCCTCCCTCGCGCCTCGTGCCCCGCGCGCGCCCTCGCGCCCCATGCCACTGCCACCGCGTCCCTTCACCGCGCACCCATCGCGTCACCGCGCAGCGCGCCGTCGCGATCACTCCGCGGCGCACGCGCGCCTCGAGCTCGCCGCCCGACCACTGCGCCGGCCACCTCCGCGCCCTTCCCCGTGCTATAAAAGGTCGCCCGTGCTCTTCCCCTTTCCTCCCCCACACCACCGGAGCCCTCCCTTCCTCTCCCCGCACCTCCCCTCGGCGCCGCTGCTCGCCGCCCCCAGGCCGCCGCTCGCCCTCGCCGCCCCGCCACTAGGCCGCCGCCGCTGCCGCCGGTAAGTCTCCCCTCCGCTAGCCCTCACCGCCGCGCCGCCATGCCAGCATAGTGAGAGAAGAGGCGGTAGAACGAGAGAGAGAAAAGAAGGAAGAGGGAAGAAGAAAGGAAGAGGAAGAAGGAGGCAGAATAGAGGAGGAAGAGAGAGAGAAAAGAAAAACAGAGAGGAAAGAAGAGAGAAAGGAAATAGGAAAGAAGAAAAGGGAAGAAAAAGGGAAAATAAAATAAACATAGGAATGAGGATTTAGGAATGGGAGAAGAAAATATGGCTAGTTGGCGAATTAATCGTTTGTCGCTATTGGGGCTTTCTAGAAAAAAAATAAGTAGAAGTTACTGAGTAATCAGGGTATTTGCTTAATTAGTTGTTGCGATTATTTAGCCAATTATTTATCAGTTAGGGTTATTTATATTATTGGAATCTAATTTATTCGGTAGCACATAAGTTAAAACGAGTTAATACTTTAATCGGCTAACGCAATATTTTAGGATTAATGGATTGAAATCGGAATAGAACTAATTCATAAAATAACGGAATTGATACCAAAACTCGACGCTTGCGCTTGATCTTTCTTTAATCGTATTTTATTGGATTTTTATTGAATTCCAACCGAATTCAAATCAATTTCTTTCGCACGTAATTATAGACCCCGAGGGAGTTGCGAGTCCGATCGAGGATCAAGACCCGCAGGACTTCAAGCAAGGCAAGTCGTCACTATTCCTTGAACATATTGATCCCAATTGCAAAATAATTTTGTTTACAAATAAAGTTGCATGCAATGATGAACATCCTACTTGTTATTATGCCATGTCTTGATTATTGTTTACCCCATACCCCCTTGTAACCATGTTCACGTATGAGTCCCTAGTCAATTATGACAAAGGCTTAGTAATGCTATTCTAGAATCATACATACTCATATTTATCAAAATGCTATATGCTTGGGCAATTACCTTTGGGAAGGTAATTGAGATATGGCATGTGGAGACATGAGCGCCACATTACCATGATATGATGACCTGATTTGTGAAAGGAGAAATAAAACTAAACAACTATTTTCGACTGGGGCGGATGGTGGATTTGGGTGGTATCTGGAAAAGGCTAGTACCGTCCCCGGTCAGTTAAGGACCGAGCCATGAAGTTAAGCATGAAACGACCCCCGTACAACCGTATTTCTCGAATGGGTATAGACCTAGCGGACTAGATAGTCGAGCGGATGCAGTATCCTTGCATAGATGGTTCACCCCCGTGTGTGAGGCAGGTGCACTACGGTGGGGCAGCCGTTGAGGTAGGGGCCGCGATGCGTGCTCCTACATCGGTGTCGCCATTGGTAGGACTGCCCGTGTGTGAGAGTGAGAATCTAAACTTAAACTATAAAATTTACGTGCGTGTGAGACTTCCCTTCCCGGGAGCGCCAGAACTCCTCTCACTGCTAGAAACAGATACGCCTAGAGTGCATGAGGATGATAGTTCATGGAGCGGGTACTGTCAATGCAAGGTTATCGAAGGGCTTTGCCGTGACGCGTCTCATGTGTTGGGACGAGGCTCATGTGTTGGGCAGTCGCGGAGTACGGGTAAAGTGTACATCCACTGCAGTGTGAATAAACCAAAACTATTCGAATAGCCGTGCTCGCGGATATTGAGCGCTGGGACATGTATTACACTTGGCTAGACTTAAAATTCTTAACTTGTGTGGGATGGGATGATGCATGATGATTTTGATGCTGATGGAGCCACTTCCTGAGAGGAGGGAAGGTGGACGTCCACAGAAAACCATGACGAACCATTGACGGGAAGCTATCCTTGGGATCACTATGGATGGTGGACAGAACCGTCGTTGTCTAATGTGAACTCTGGAACTAAAACTTGATCGGTTATGCTAGGTCTTAGGTTTGTGAAAGGAATTGCAAAACTAGCTTTATACAAAAGAACCTATCCATTACCTTGGATAAACCTTGTCATATGCACTGTTGCTGTGGTGACTTGCGGAGTACGGTTGGTACTCACCCTTGCAAATATAAACTTAATCAGAGGTCGGAGATGACACCGCGGAGGATCCATATGCCTACTACGAGGAGGATGTGGAAGACGAGGGTGCCCACTAGGTCTAGATACGGTCGTTGCCTGTGGCAATGGCGATGCCGCTGCCTTCGTTCTGCTGCTTTTCTATATTCTGTTTTTGGAGTGTATTCTGGACCGTTTGGTCCTTTGTTCTAAGACAATGCCTTCGGGCCTATGATGTAATGATTCGTACTCGACGCATATGTATGCGCTTTTGGTAATTTCAACTATGTATCATGTGTGCCAAACTACTTGATCCAGGGAAATGGCACAGAATACACGAGTGACTCCTGTTGCGAAACAGGGGTCCTTACAGTCTTCATCCTCGGAGTCAGAATCATAACTATAGATATTATTAGCATTGTTGGCTTTCTTGGCAAATTTTTCTGGTCTCTTGGAATCGTGTTTCATGAGCTGACACTTTTTAATCTAGGTGTGCTAAGCTCTCAAAGTCCTGCGCAGAAAATATTTCCCTTAATGGCGACAACAAACCCTGGAAAGCCAAATCGGCTAGCTGTGAATCGGTCAAGGTCAGACCGTAACACCAAATCCTTGTATCTCTGAACCTTTGAATTCTAGATTGGCCAGCTCTTAATGGAATTGTACGACAAAGAAGAGAACCATGTAAATGCCGATCCAGAGAGTGATAATGGAAACAATCTAACCCTGAGTGCCTCTGTAGCCGATGCCTCCCCACATTGTGCTAGGAATCGGCTGATATGCTCATATGTCGACACATTGTCTTGCCCTGAAAACTTCGAGAAATTTGGTACTTTGTATCGGTTTGGAAGTGACATTCGATCAAAATATTCATGATATGGATGCCGATCCATGTTGCCATTATCCTTAGGTTTGAGTCCGAATTGCTCCCTCATCACATCAGCGATCATATCGGCCCAAGGTTGCTACTGTACCCCTCCTCCATATTGCTGTTGCAATTGTTCATACTGATTAAGTTGAGTTGGGTACTGAAGCTGTGGTGATCCTTCTAGCCGATACTGGACTTGTTGAGAGTGAGGTTGATATTGATAAAAATTACCCCCTAGACCTTGGTGTGGTATGTGCATGGGTGGCTCTGGTATGTACTGTTGGCCAATTGGTTGAGTTACCCCTATCGGCTGCAGCAATGGTGGTTGTGGTGCCACGGGTTGCGATGCCGAAGGGATGCAAGGGGTTGGCTCAGTAACTGGCAGCTTCTTTTTTAACATATTAATCAGCTGCTCTGGTGTAAGCTGAGTTGAGTTCTGCCCCCCATGCATTGGCTGTTGTCTTGCAAATATGGTCGAAATAGGTCCACTGGTCGTAGGAGCCGATGGGATGCGAGTTAACGTTGAAGTCATCTGTTGTTTCCCACCAATTTCAGTCTTGACAGCTCTATAACCTAGGAAATTATCTCCTGAAAGATAAATACGTCCTTTTGTTGCTTTCTCGGCAGCTATAGTGCCATCTACCACCGTCTTGATCATCTTAGTCAAGGTGTTGACAAGTACACTAGATTGATTGATTAAAGCATGATGAACTGCCGAGTCGATACGATCTTGTAATGTATGGAGTTCCTCATCACTTGACTCGGTTTTAACCCCTTTGCCTTTGTCATCATTCAACTGAGATGTTGTAGCACCCTGGAAATTTTATTTATTTAAAATCACTTCATTTTTTTTAAAAAAAATTGGAGTTTAAATTGGGTTCCTATTTGATTTTGTGCCAAATAGATCTCAAGTCCACTCCTTGACATCCCTTCAAATTTCTATCAAATCCGTGGTCAAAATACAAATTCAAATCCTCCAAACATTTCCCTCAAATTTCAACTCCAAAAATCCCTGAGAAAAAGTGAAGTGCCACTGTTCATTTGGGCCATCCTTTCCTTTTCCTCCCCCTCGGCCCAACTCCCTCTCCCTCTTTCTCCCTCTCCTCCTAAAGGAGGCCCACCCAGCTCCTCCCTCCCTCTCTCTCGGCCTGGCCCGGCCCGTCACTATTCTTCTTCCTCCTCCGGCCGGCCGCACGTGCGCACCACCTGTTCGGCATAATGCCGAGCCGGGCGTCGAGCCCTGCATGGCGCCGCATCGCATCCCGCGCGCCCCTCCCGCGTCGAACCCCACGCCGCATTGCATCCCGCGCTGAGCCCTATGCGGCGCTGCGCCGTGTCCCCACCACGCCGCGCCGTCTTCTCGCCGCGCTCCCACCCCACGCCGCATCCCGTGCTCACCGCCTATAAAAGGGCCCCGAGCCCCCTCCGCTCTCACCAGCTCTCGCCGCCACCTCTCTCTCGGGCTCTCTCCCTCTCTCCCCCTCTCTCGGTGCCGCCACCCCACGCCGCCCCACTTCACCGCCGGCGGCACCGTCACCGACGTAGCACCCCCAGAGGCTACTGCCTTCCCGGGCCGCTGCCCTCCCCGCCGGCCGCCCCGCCGCCGAGGCGCACCGGCGCCCGAGCCGAGCAAGCGAGAGGAGGAAGAAAACCCCTCCTCTAGCCGCTGACAGGCGGGCCCCACTCCTCCTCCCCTCCTATAGCCACTGATAGGTGGGCCCCTCCCTTTGCCGTTAATAAATTGAGTGGCTCCGTTAATAAATAAATTCCCAAAAATCCCACAAAACCTTTTAATCTTTAGAAATTCATAGAAATACGACCGTGACTCCGTTTGACCTCGTTCAACTTTCCAAATTTTTCTAAAAATGAGATCTACACAGTGGCACCTTTGTTTCTCTAATTTGAGTATGTTTTATTGCCTTTTGTTTATTTATTCACCTTTTCGGTATAGAGCACGAGTACGAGGAAGCTCCGGACGCCATTTTCGAAGGAGAAAACCCGCATATTGTGCAAGGCAAGCCTCTTTGATCACATTGCACCTATATTTGCAAGTTATTTTTTTGGAAAATGCATTGCTTAGTGTACACGATAATCTTGCTTAGGCCTCAGATTGTTTACGCAAACGACGGACCGACCTAGTAGATGCACTCACTTTACCTAGGGTGTGGGTAATCCCTTATCTTTGATAGCTCCACACATGTTTGCGCCGGTATCGCTATCCATTGGGTACGATTACCGAGGTAGTTTGCTTAGCCATGCTTACGTTTGTACTGTCGTGTGGGAAACTTGGATTATTCCAAATTTATGCCTAAAAATCCAGTACGTTGTACCGATGTGTTGCGAAATAAAATGGGTTACGAAAATATTGATGATGCGAGGCCATGTCTTTGTGGTTTGGTCGCGTATTATCGTTAAGGACCGTTTCCTTTGGGAAATCTATCCAAACACGTTACAGTGCGACCCCATGGGTATTCATGGGATACCTCTGGCTAAGTAAATGGTTATCGCATGGGAATTTGGTGTGCCAATGGTTGTGGAATGCCGAGGGTGAGGAGCTAAAGTTTTGGATCTTTATAGCCCTTTTTGGGTGTTCTAATGCCTCTAATGTGGCACACGGTACCAAGTAGGCGTAGGAGACATCCTCGGTATTCCTAAGTGAATAACGGCCGATCCTGCCTGATGCTCGGCTAAGAGACTTGGCCTAACTAGGTGGCATGCGATTTTCATCGGTTAGCTTTGGAAAGGCCTTGTCACGAACTTCTGCTGCCGACGGGTAAACGTGTCAGTGTAAAGCGTACAACCTCTGCAGAGTTTAATAAACTGTTCGAATAGCCATGCCCATGGTCATGGGCGAGTGTAAGGTGTTTCTCATAGCGTAGATTTGTTTGGCAAATGTTTGGTGAAAATGGTTGGTGGGAAGGGAATCGTTTCCAGAGTCCGCCTGCGTAGCAGACGGCTAACCTTTGTGGTTAGAAACAGGTTTGCGTGACCTGGGGTGTCCTTTTGGCACCAAGGTGTTGTTAGGGCTGAGAAGGTGTTGTTGTGTTGAGAAAGCCAGGTTAACTATGAGAAATAGTGTTGTTGGTTTGAACTGCGTTGCTGTGAAAGTGAAAAGAAACTAATAGAGAAAAACAGTTTATAATTGATTATTACACTTTGTGACAAGTTGTTGCAAAGCAACTTGTCGAATGGGATGAGGCATGAGCCTTCCGATAACTAAAATTTTGACTCAGTAGAGATTTTGTGAAGTAAATCACTTTTACCAAAAAGGCTGCTTTCGCAAACAAAACCCTAGCCACCTTGTCTTAACCAAACATGTCATTCTTTTTCCCAGCTTGCTGAGTACATAAAGTACTCACCCTTGCTATATATATCCATATAGAGCCTGAAGATGAAGACGTCGACCCTACTGCCGAGGAGTATTGCCGGGAGCAAGCCGAGTATGAAGACTTCTAGAAGATTCATGCCTAGCCCCAAGCCTCATTTGTGGAATAAGTTAGTTGCCTAGGCGCTCGCCTAGTGCCTAGTTGCCCAGTCGCTTAGCTTCTCGCCGCTTTTAGCTTCTGTGTTGTCGCATTTATGGCTTTATGTATTGTTGCGTTGCTCATCTATGCATCTGTCCATGATGGCAACTTATGTAAGAACTAATTCCAGTGATGTAATAAAGTAGTTCACTTTGATTCCATATTTATTCTATGTGCACCAGCTAGTGTATTCTGGGACTGGTACTATCTCACAGGTAATGCGTAATACCTCGGTACGAGTTAGCTGGTGTTTACGGATAACAGGTGTCGGGGCGTTACAGATGTGCTTGGCTCTGCGGTCCCAATCGGTGGCAACTCAACTTTAGGTTTCTGAATCACCGTGCCGTGTCGGGTTACTGTGAACGAGTGCAAATATTGGTTCTGGAGTTAATCCAGTAATTTCTTGATCTCTTCTTTTTGCTCCTCGCTCTGCCATTCGATTGTTATAGGCAAGAAATTATCCTCGGTGACTTCAGTAATGTTGGGCGTCATGATGACACTGTCCCGCCGGGCGTGCCAAAAGCATGTTGATGAAAAACATGGCAGCCTTAGAGATTTGCTTTACTCTAGTGCAGGTCCAAAGTTTACTTTTAGGTTCAAGGGCGTACCAGTTGATTTGATCTTGTAATCAACAAGATAGAACATGCCAATATCATTAATAACGATAATCGATCGGCTAGAAAGCCGATGTCATATCGAAGTATCACCTAGCTAATGCAATATAATATGAATCGGCTGTAAGACATATATATATATAAATAAATAAGTCCTAAACTTGGTCCATCGGCTGTAGATATCAACATTATATAATCTAGAAATCAATATTACTTTGGAAATCAGCAATTGGGATAGATCGGACTTAACCAAGATAGTATAAATTGCCTAGATCCAAGATAACATGAAATAACGATTACATGTGTTTATGTCATAGCCGACGTCCAAATTTAAGTGTGTATCGGCTATAGCTCCCATACTACCTTATACGAAGATATCATCTTAAAGTAAATATATTGAACTAATATCAATTACATTGATAATAAGCTTAATATATTTATATTAGTTGAGATCCTAATATAAGGTGCAGATACAGTATATTAAACAAGACATAAATCTAAGTAAAACAACTATATTAGGTAACATCGACTGAAACCCCGATACTATCATTATTAATGACCATAAAACAAGTTAGAGATTATGATTCTAAACACGACTTAGTAGATCAAACTTAACTGATGTAGCACTAAGGCTTTGTTCTTCCCCCAGTTTTCCCAACTCACCTCCCTCCTTTTCCGCGCGCACGCTTTTCAAACTGCTAAACGGTGTGTTTTTTACAAAAAGTTTCTATACAAAAGTTACTTAAAAAATCAAATTAATCCATTTTTGAAAAAATTAGCTAAAACTTAATTAATCACGCGCTAATGGATCGTTCCGTTTTCCGTGCGCACTGTGTGTGCTGGGAAAACTAGCAAACGAACACAGGCTAAGTATGAGAAGAAGCATAATATCTAAACAATCAAACCGATGATCATCTTTTCGGGATGGTGGATACATTAAATAATCTAAGCCAACAGGATGATCTAGCCGTTATTGACAAAACCCTAAAAAGAAACGAGTCGATACAAGTAGAATACATTGTCAATCTAGATTATATAATGTATATGATAACTCGGTAATTCACAAAATAGGATTAGAGTATCATAAAAAGTAAGCACTAATCCCAATAATACAAACTGCCATAACAAGTTTTACCTCTTGGAAGAGCTCGCGTGGACACGGTGATGAGGTAGAGCTCTCGTAGAGGTGACGACGGACCACATGGCAGAGATGTTGGGATGGGGAGATAAGGAAGCAGATCGAGGAGGTAGAGGTAGTGACGAAACCACGCCTATAGAACTCTCGGCCGCCAACCGCAATGGCGGCACCTCCCCGCTTCGTGAGCATGAGAAGGTGGCAGCAGGAGAGCTCGTGGAGGACAACGACCGGAGCTCCGTTTCCTCCCATGCCAGCACGCGGCCTCCACCCACACTAGCACCGCCCTGGCCCCATCGCCCTCGCCTCTCCTCTGGATTTGAGGTCTCCATCGCCACCACCCTAGGATTCTTCGGAGGACCGTGCACTGCAGCCGCCCTGGGATAGCCGACTGCACGCTGCCACCATCCTGGGCTTCTCCGGCCGACCGTGCTTCACTGTCAGCGCCCTTGGGGACCATTCTCCGTCGCTACCTTGGACTTCTTCAGCTGCATCCATAGCCAGCCACCACACAGGCCCCATCATCCTCGCCTCTCCTCTAGATCTCAGGCCTCCGTCGCCGCCGTAGACTTCTTCGGCTGACCACACTCCACCGCCGACGCCCCGGGGGAACAATCTTGTCATGCCCTGAAATTCCCAAATAGGATTCCAAGCATAATGTGTATTCAAACCCCTGTCTAGGACCAGCCAGGGTACACAAACGACAAAGTTGAAACACACGACAAAGTTGAAACACAGATCCACGTCTTACAAACACATAAAAAGTCTTACATCAATGCAGCGGAAAAATAAAGCGAGCTTATTCTAATCATGACACTCGCAACGTTAGCGACTCCACTCCATGGGCATCCTTGACGGCAACGATGAAGCCTACTCCTATGCCAATTCCATTAAGTCAAGTTATTATAAGTGAGACAAATCACGGTGAATCTGGTTGATCGTCCATAACCGCGGGCACGGCTATTCAAATAGTTTTACTCTAATCAGAGGTGTACAACTGTACCCACAAGACATAGCCCCACGACACCTTTCCATGTGCCGGCATACCACTACAGTACACCGAAAAGGGACTGTGATAGGACCCTTCGCATAACCCTCCCTAACCAATCGCACCACATCTTAGGTTTCACCCCCACCTTTAGCCAACGCAGGCAGCCCCCTCTCGTGCCTAATGAATCCGGAAGCTGATCAACGAGTAAACCCCCACCAACCCAACTCCATCACGCCCACCCTTGCCTAGATGCGTCAGCTAGGAAAAGCTACACTACAAGCCCAGTCGTTGCCCACGCTGGCTTGTGGAAAGCACGGTAATTCTTTCAGGGTTTCCCGCGAACTAGTCCTTAATTGCCATAAGCGCGACTAGCAAAACCATGCACCCACAGCCCACCATTTAAGCATGTTTTAACTTTATTAACACCATGGTGGTACATAATCACCGATACCATCATAATGTCTACACTAAACAATTAAATGAGATGACCCATTTAGTGTGTTATTTGATCTAAGCATGGCTAAGCATCACCTAAACCAGCAACTAATCATGTTATTACCCAATATATCAAAAGAACAGGATACTCAAACTATAAGGCTAAGTACAGTAGGTAAATGAGCCCATACAGTTACATTATAAAACAATGCAACATTCAAGGAAAAATAAGACATTCGCAAAATAGGTATAATATGTTCAAATAAAAAGCATGACTCCTTGCTCCGGTGCTGGTGCAACCTCAGCGACAACCTCGTAGTACACAGGAACGACGGAATTACCGGAATCTAAATGACAAACAAAGCACACAAACAAACAGGTTATAAGTCTACTGAAACAGGGAACAAACCATTTTTAATAGATTCTCAATATCTTTATGAATTTACCGCAATTTGAATGAACTTAAACGGAGCTCGGATGAATTAGTTATGATTTTTAGAAGTTTCACTGTGTTTTTACTATTAACAGAAAAACTTTAAATCGATTACTGCGTAATTACTCCCTAGGACTGACGTCAGCAATGAAGGGGCGGCACTAACAAGCGGGCCCCGCATGTCAGCGGCACAAGGGCGCTGGTCCACGGTGGACCGAGTCCACGGGACCGGGGGTGCGGGCGCACCACGTGGCGCACATGCCACGTGGCAGCCACGCGGCAGCCACGCGGGCGGGGAGGCGCAGTGGCTACCGAGCCACGGCATGGTGTGAGGCTGGCCCGGCCGGCCATGCATGGCGAGGCAGCGGCACCGGCGACACAGAGCTGCGGTGGCGGGCGGCACGAGCGGCGCGCACGGGAGAAAAGGAAAGGGGAGGGGTCCTAACCGGGGAAGTGGCCGGCGGCGGGGAAGGCGATGACAGCGGCAGGCTCCGGCCTTCGGGAGGAGGCGGACAAGGCGGGTCTTGGCCTCGTGATGCCGACAGCGGCGATGGCGCGTTGCGGCAGCGGCGCTAAAGGCGGCTAGCGGCGACCAGAGGTTGCGGGAGGTGGCGGCGCACGGGAGAGACGGCACGACGGGCAGTAGGGAGAACGGGAGAGGATGGCGAAAAAGGGAAAAGGGGAGGAGGACGCGGGGAAGCTTTATGGGGGTTCAGGAGAGGCAGACGTGGCCGGGGTGGTCGGATTTTTGGGTGGAGTGGGAGAGGAGAGAGAGAGGCGGCGCGGAGTGGGGCGGGGTAGGCGGCTAGCACGGGGAGTGGGGAAGGTGGGCGGCTGGCATGGTTGCTCCTCCTCCTCTTTCACCGGCGGGAGGAGGGAGATGGACCCGACAGGTGGGGCCCACCTGTAGGCGTCCCAGAGAGAGAGGGAGGAGCTCCAGACTTCAGGACGGGGGGAAGCGTTTGCGGGCTGCGCCACGGGCCGACCCGTGGAAAGGAAGAGGCGCGCGCGGCGTGCGAAGGGGAGGAGGGGCGGACTGGGCCCGCTGCCCGGAAGGGAAAAGGGGGAAAAAGAAAAGAGGAAAAAGGGAAAGATTTTTCCGGGGATTAAATGCTACGTAGAAATGTTTTTAATTGGTTTTAAATTATTTCCAAGGCTCTGAAAATTCCGCTAAAAATCATGTTAATGTATTTTGATATGGAGAACACAAGAAAAATCCATCATACCATTTCGACTTCTTAAATGCATTTATTACTTAGGGATTTTCTCTAGGTTAAATTAAACAATTTCTTTAAGCGATTTATTAAATAGATTTAGAGCTAGAAAAAGGGGAAACCTCAGGGTGTGACAAATCTTCCCCACCACCTCCTCCTCTTCCCTGCTCGGAGAGAGAGATCGAAGGGAGAGGAGGTACAAGAGAAAAGGATAGGAGATATGGTGCACTAACACGTGTGTCCATTATTTTTTAATATTTTTCCCACGTCAGCCCACCTAGCCCAAAACCACTCGAAATAGTGTTGGGTGGGGAGAGGGGAGGTGAAGGGTGGTAATTCATCCGGGTTGAAGAACTGAGGATTTAAAATTTCTGGCTTTCAAGTTTGAGGGTAATTCGGTCGACCGTTGTAGTTTGGGTGTGATTCATACTTTTTCCTGATATCTGATTTTTTTTTCAAGTGAAACTTTGATTATAAACTTACTAGAAAAGATTTATGAAACATAGTTCTACTTTTTAATTTATGACTTCTAAACTTTTGACGTAACGTTTGACTATTTGTTTTATTAAAAGAATTAGTATAATTATGATATAAAAATAATAGTTTCTTTAATGATAAAATATGTCACACCAAAATAAATTATATTTGATAAATTTTTGAATAAGATAAATAATCAAACGTCACGTTAAAAATTAAGAGTGTGATGTACATTTAAAAAATGAGGTACTAATAAGTTTAACTGATTACGAAAGTGCTTTTCAACATAGATTTACTCCCAACATTTTTATTTTCCAACCGAGAGGACCGTATTTTTGGACCGGAGCGGATCCCTGGTTATCGAACACATCAGCTTCGACTTCCAAGATCCCACAGCTCGCGCACCATCCCGTCGAGGTCCCGACGCGAGCTGCCATCCCCTCGCGCCGCCTCCGCCATCCTCGCGGCGAGCTCCTTGGCGCGCGCCCTCATCTCGCTTCCCGCCTCGCCGATGACCTCACCCAGGACGCCGGCGAGCTCGTCCGCGTCGGGGACATGGCCAAAGCCACCGAAGCTCACCGGCGCGCCCACGCGGGCCTCGTCCACGACGAGCCGCGCGTTGAAGAACTGGTCGGCGGCCATCGGCCACGCCAGCATGGGCACACCGGCCGCCGCGGCCTCCACCACCGAGTTCCACCCGCAGTGCGTCACGAAGCACCCCACCGCGGGGTGGCGCAGCACGGCCGTCTGCGGCGCCCACCCGCGGATCACCATGCCCGTTTCCGACGCCGCTGTCCGCTCCTCGAACCCCTCCGGGAGCGTCGCCGTGGACGCGGCCCAGACGAACGGCGTGTTGCTCTTCTCCAGCGCCGCGGCGAGGGACGCCGCGTGTGGCGGTGGGAGCGCCATCATGCTCCCGAAGCTCACGTACGCCACCGACGCGTCCGGGAACGCGTCGAGCCACCTGGTGACCTCACCGGAGGGCTCAACGGTGGTGAGCTCCGGCGCCACCGGCCCGACCGCCCAGACGCGTTTCCCCGCCAAGTCCTCGAGCGGCTGCGCGTCGAGGTAGCGCCCCTCGAGCGCGCGGCTCGTGTTGCACACGAACGCCGAGCTCTCGAGGTTCCAGAGGAAGTTATTCTTGATCGCCTCGCCGTGCACGCCGCCGTGCCCCTCGACGTAGCTTCTGTACATCCGCGAGAGCTGCCGCCACGGGAACGCCGGCGTGCCAGGCAGCCCCGGGAACTCGACGGCGTACTCGCACCCCGCCGCGGCGGCATCCGCAGTGGGGGGCGGCGGCCTCGGCATGCGGCGGAAGAGGGAGTGCGTAGCAGCCGTGGCGAGCACGCCTGACGGCGCGAACACCAGCCGCGGCACGCCCGCCTCGGCGGCGAGCGGCTGCGTCCACCCGCAGAAGAAGTCCGACAGCACGGCCACCACCCTGCCGTCGCCGCCGTAGCGCGCGCGCACCCACTCGCCGAGCGGCTCGCGGAGCGCGGCGAGCGCGTGGATGTCGACGCCGACGGAGGTCGGGCCAGAAGTATCATTCTCGAAGGACGGGAAGGTGAGGGGGCTCACCGACGACGGGTGCTCCGCGAGGAGCGGCGAGAGGAGGTGGAGAGTGGAGGTCGTGGCGACGACGGTGAGCCGGAGGCCGGCGGCGGCGAGGCGGGAGGCGAGGTGGAGCAGCGGCTGCATGTGGCCTCGCGCTGGGTACGGGACGAGCAGGACGTGCGGCGTCGGCGCGGCGGCTGGGTCGGAGGTTTCCGCTACCGTGGTGGTGGTGACCATGGCGCGCAATCGAAGCGAAGTTTTCGGGCTCTCGGCCAATCGGGAGATGGTCAGCTAGCTTGCTCTTCAGCTAGGAGAGATGAGATTAAATAGGTGATTATTAGTGATTAAACAGAAGCTTAATGGGAGAAAGACTACACTGGATTACTGGATTACTGCTCTAATATAAAAGTATTACCACCCGATATTATAAATATCAAATTGTAGTAATAAAATATACCGCATCTAATAAAGATAGTTCTGGTACTTCTTCCTTTTTTTTAATATAGGACGTTAACTTTTATTAATATGTTTAACCATTCATCTTAATAAAAAAATTTATGTAATTATGATTTATTTTAATGTGGCTTAATTTATCATCAAATATTTTTAAGCATAATTTAAATTTTTTATATTGATACAAAGTTTTTAAATAAGATAAATGATCTAAACGTTAATTAAAAAAATAATAGCATCGTATATATTAAAAACGAACATAGTACTCCATACTAGGTAAGCAATGTTTACTAGTACTACTAAACTATAGTAGCGGGGCAACAAATGTCATGTAACTGCTCCGAAGGAGCCTGCACCATGATGACGTGGTAGTTGGACTATACTATCATGCATGGTGGAGTAGGTGTTAGACTTGTGGGTCATCTTAATTTACTATTTTCTTTATCCTAAGATCGATCAGATTCCTGGTTGGTTCAATAGGCTCTCTCTTGACACTAGGACTGAGGACTCACGGCAGCTCTAGCTTATAATAATACTAAGGTCCTGTTTTTTTTCATTCCAAACTTCACATTTTTCGTTTTCCATTACATATTTTTAAATTGTTAAATATTGTGGTTTTTAAAAAAATATATACAGAGTTGTTTAAAAAAATATAAACAAATCTAATTTTCATTGATCATGTGCTAAGGAGACGAAACTAGGATGACAATTAGGTTTGCAAAGGTAAAAGAGTAACAGGATAAAAGAAAAAAAAATGGTGTAAGTAATAGATTGATTTTGTCATTGCATTGGATACCTCAATCGGCTATCACCCTTAGGACGAGGAGGTCTTACCTCCTTATACAAGTCAAATATTAAGGCTCCTTTGAAACGTATCTTTGAAACGTATGATTCAAAAACATAAACTGGAAAAACATAGAAATCAAGATGGCATATCTAGTTAATCCTTAGGAATGGTAAAATGCAGGAAACATGCGAATCTTGTATGAAGTTTGCGGCATCGCTCCAATTGTAAGTAAAATCAGCAACATCTATAACATGCATAAGTTACTCACATTAATGATGCTTTTTGATAAATTAAGAGTAAATTACAGTTTGGGCTAATTTTTTTAACCGAAGTTTTACTTTGAACTATCCATAGCTTAAAGTTTTCACTAAGTTTTCCTTGTTTGCACATTGGACCACCTTCTCCATCTCTTTCTTTCCACCTCCGGCTCCCACCACCACCACCACCATTATTTTTGCCACCACCTGGAGCTTGATTGATAAGGCACCGGCGAGCTCCTCTTCTCCTATACCGGTGGGGAGAACTTCTCCCAGTCCCATTTCTTCCCCGTTTGCCCTAGTGCCTCAGCCAGAAATGATGCCAGATCATAATAAAGCAGGGGCATCAAGGTGTGACAAGCTTTGCCGCCAGGTCAGAATGAAGCAAGGGACAGTCCATCGGATTCAGATGACAGCCGAAGGTGGTGGTGGTGGTGGGAGCCGGAGGTGGAAAAGAGAGAGATGAGAAAGACTTATCCATAGTGCAAAAGAAGTAAACATACATAGCTTTATGTGAAAACTTTGGACTGGGCGTAGTACAAAGTGAAACTTTGGTAAAAAAAAAATAACCCAATCTGCAATTTACTTATAAGTTAATTAGCATAAGAAAAAGAAAAGGGGTTATCTATACTGCAAAAGAAGTAAACATACCTTGTGAAAACTTTTGATTGGGCGTAGTACAAGCGAAACTTTGGTAAAAAAAAACTTAGCCCAATGTGCAATTTAATTATAAATTAATTAGCATACGAAAAACCAACATCTTTCCAAACAAAATTATTGTAGTTGGTGATATTTGTTCCAGGGCAACAACAAATCGGGCGCTCGATTTTTTTCCTCAAAAATCGGGCGATGTTTCACTACTACTCGAAAACTGTTTCACCACTATATCAGAAATGTTTCAGACTATTAAATGGTGAAACTAAGTTTAATCATGATTGAAGCATGTTATCCTCAGAGATGAAACATCTTCAATAGCTGAAACATCAACAAATTACAAGAGTCCTAAACAAAAATATGAAACACCATCGAAGTATCAAGTTGTTGATGCAAAAAACACACACTGGCCTGAGAGATTTGCTTTACTCTAGTGCAGGTCCAAAACTTGTTCTTAAGTTCGAGAGCGTGCCAGTTGATTTGATCCTGCAATCAACAAGAAGAAACATACAAATTTATTAGTAAACGATAGCCAATCAGCCAGCTAGTTGATATCGTATCGCGATGTGACCTTGCCAATGCAATAAAGCATGAATCGGCTGTAAGGTGTTTAACCATAAAAAGCTAACCCTAAACTTGGTACATCGGCTGAAAATATCAGTATTACATAATCAATATATCAATATTACTTTAGAAATAAGCAATTGGGATAGACCGGACTAAACCGAGACAGTATAAATTGCCCAAGTCTAAAATAACATGAAATAACGATTATATATACTCATGTCATAGCCGAAGTCCAAATCTAAGTATGTATCGGCTATAGCTCCGATACAACCTTATACTAGGATATTCTCTTGCAACAAATATATTCAACAGTAACCAATTAGATTGGTAACAAGTCCAATATATTTATATTAGATTAGATCCTGATATAAGGGGCAGATATAGAACATTAAACAAGCATAAAACTATGTAAAACATCTATATCAGGTAAGATCGGCTGAAACCCCGATACTATCCTTATTAACAACCATAAAACACGCTAGAGATCATGATTTCACGGCGTTAACTCCATTTTCACCGCTCTAAGCCACCAAACCCCTCTGCAAATCTCAGCGATTGTTTTCCTCTTCTCCGGTGACCGCAACAGCGAATTCACTCCCAGCGACGACCTTCGCGCATCAATGGCGGCATCATCGAGCCCATCCAGCACCGCAGTCAAGGAATTCCCCGAGGTAAGTCCCCATCGGCTCAAAACTTATTTTGCGTTCTTCGTTTGTTCTTCTGTCCTCAATCCTTCTTTTTAATCTATAGCACCTAGTCCACCAAATTGCCATCCCAAGACTCAGAGATCCCAATCACTTCTATCTGGGTCCGATAGGTGACATAGATCCTACTTATATCATCAATGCAGAAACAGAAAGGATTCCCTTTAGGCAGTCAAATCCATCCCATAATCATTGGACTGCAACCTTTAGATCCTGGCCTTCCCAAGAAGACAAATGGACAGATTGGTACAAGAGGGTTGCTACTAGCAAACAGGATCACTGGGACGAGATGGGAATAGCCCAATGCCTATCTTTGTCCATAGCCGACATGAAGAAGGATGAGCCGATGCTATCTTCGGCTGCATATTTCTGGTCAGACACCCTAAATGCCTTCTTGTTCAACCATGGGCCGATGACCCCCACCCTGCTGGATATAACCATGATTACTGGCCTAGATGTTACTACAAGATCAAATATACTTATAAGATTAAAACCAAAAATATTAGAGGCTGGTCTGGCTTTATTTCAGAGAATATGGGAACAGGCCCTGTATCGGCTAGGGAGCACACTGCTTTTCTGATGATGTGGATGGACAAGTTCATGTTCTGCGGATCCACCTGCGGCCCAACGGCTAACTGGCAGCATCTAGCCGAAGCCATCATCTCTAGGAAACAATTTCCTTTGGGAAATATCTAATTGGTGCAGCATACCAAGCTCTGAGCCAGTCATCGGCTAAATTAATCATGGATTCAAGTGTTAGCACTGGTGGCCCATGGTGGTTTGTTCAACTTTGGCTAACTCTACACACTTTAAAAGTTGCACTAAGACCATCACTCCTGGAAGCAGAATTCTCATCTTTAGCCGATCCTGATAGTGATGATGAAACAAGCCCGTTGCGCCGATGTATATCTTATGGTGAGGCAGCCACTGGTTATGTTGGTTCTGGACCATCGGCTGAGCATTTCCAGAATTGGTTCAGTAATTTTTACGATGGATTTCCCAGAGATAGCCGAATCTGGTTTGCCTATGAATCTTTTGACAAGTTTGAATTGCTAGCCGATTTCAGATTGGATGAGATAAATGATGACAGATTTGAAAAACCCAGAGAGGTTCTTACTGCGGCAATTTCTCCATGCATACTCTCAGTCGGCATATCCCAAGGCAGAAGTGTCCAGCCGTCTTATGAGTTCTATTATCCAATGGTGGCAGCAAGACAGCTTGGCATGGGACAACTGCCCATCGGCTTGTACTACTCGGACAAGATCCAGACCAGGGGTGACATAGTATCGGCTCTAATGATGGACAAGTTGCTCAATATCCCTGGTCCCCCACTCGGCAGCATAGACAGATTCAACATAACCTTGATGAGGAACATATTATTTGATAGATGGTGGTCTGAAATAAAAACTCATATTCCATCTGTCGGCCAAAACATACCTCACCAAGATCATACCAGACTTGGTCCCTCAAGTAAGTTATCTCTCCTTGCATCTTATACTTTTATTCCATCAATACCTTAATTCTTAATACTTGTCATCTTCCTTCGCAGACATCAGATTCTCCTCCTCCTCTTGCCAGCCAAAGTGGCAAGCCGATAGAGTATGCTGCAGCCAAACTCCCTAACGGTTGTGGCCCAGCTCCCTCTGTCATCGGCTTCAACACTCCCAAAACAGCCTCCCTGCTCCAGAGCCAACTCAGAGAGCCGATGTAGATAGGTGACAAGCGCAAAAGAACCAAGCAAGTTACTGTCAAGCCATCCATCTTGAAGAAACCAATTAAAAAGCAAAAGAAGGCTGCTGATGTAGAAATCCCTCTGGATCAAGAGGTGGATGACATTTTGAAGGAAATTGAAATGGAAGAAGCTATCGATGAAGTTGTTGCTCAGGTTAGCGAAACTGCCGAGGTTGCCACACCCAAAGCCGATACCCCTCCTGTAGTCCAACCTCAAGCTGTCAAAACTCTAAGTCCTCCAAAACAACCTCAGAGAGCACAAGTAAGATTATTCTGGCAGTCATCTTCTACTTTTTATGCTTTATACATTCTTTAACTCAATTATCTCTTTTCAGCCTAAAAAGAAACAAGTTGCTGCTAGGAAGAAGCCAACTCCACCACCAATATCGGTAATTTTAACTAATTCAAATTTCAACCTTATTTCCAGCCGATACTGACTATCACTTGTTATTATTTCAGCCTCCTAATCCTTCATCTCCTCACCAAATCTCAAGTGAACGCACTCCATCGGCCACAGTCAGCCGACACGATGAAGAGATTGCTGCCACAGCTCCAACTCCTCAAATTCCTGTAAGTATACTTTCAAACTCATGTCTATCGGCTTATTTTCAATATTATGATCTAATAGCATTTTCTGTCTTTAGCTCTTAGCCGATATGTTCTCATTTGACATCAAGCAGTTTCTGGATGAAGAGGAAGAGGAAACAACCAACAAAGCCATCTCTCCCATATCAGAAGACTTAAAGAGAAGTTTAGCCGATATTGCAGATCTGCTCAGCGCTTCTATAGATGCACTGGTTGTAAACTGCGGACCGATCATGGCAAGATTTGAAGAAATCCAAGACCAGATCCCTAACGAGCTCAACGAGATGATTTCGGCAGCGGTCTTCCTTGAACAACATCGCTTCAAGCTGGAGAGAGCAAGGCAAAGAATTGCTGATCGGCTAGAGCATTCTGCTCTCGAAGCTAACATCCAATCCAGCCGACAGCAAGTGAATGATGAAAAGATCAAACTGGATGAACTAGAAGCCGGTCCAAGCTCAACTCAATAGAAGATTGAGATATTGAAAAAGAAAGAAGCCGATCTGTTATCACAACTTGAAGCTTAAAGGGCTGAGATCACATCTGAAGAGCAGAAACTGGCCAATCTGCCTGAAGCAATTGAAGCCCAAAAATCGAAGTTAAAGAAATCTGTGAAGCATCTTTCTGCCTTGAGCAAATGACTTAAACCGATTCCTGGCACAAATGCAGCCGATGCTCAAGCCATTGACGAAGTGGAACAGATTAGACAAAAAGCAGTATCGGCTATTCAAAAGTATTTGTCTTAATGTAATGGTCAAACAATCTTGAAACAATATTTTTGCTGTAATATATATATATATATATATATATATATATATATATATATATATATATCGGCCATCGAGCCAACTTATACTTAAGTGTGATCTACTATCGGCCATCGAGCCGATATATGATATCAACTAATCTTGTCTTGTCTTGTGTAATTTTGCTCAAAAAATTTCAAACTGTTATCCTCCATGCCTCCCAAGTTTGTAGTACGGAACACAATGCTGCAAACTTATATATCTAAGGGCAATAAAAATATCGGCCATCTAAAGGCGATGTAAACACATCGGCTGTAAACCATACATCAGCATAGTGCAACCGATCATGAACCAATCCAAACACTTGGGTAGTATTTCTTCAAGTATTTTCCATTAAGAGCCCGACCAAAAATTTCTCCATCAAGTCCTTTTAACATATAAGCCCCTTTTGAAACACATTTATGAATCCGAAAAGGTCCTTCCCAATTCGGTGACCACTTCCCAAATTTACTATCTCTTGCTCCTATTGGCAACACCAATTTCCAGACCAATTCATCCTCCTCAAAATACTTTGGCACAACCTTTTTATTATAATGCCTAGCAACCCTTTCTTTATCCTTTCTAACTTTCTCAAGAGCTCGCAATCTAGATTGAACCAAATCTTTTGACTCATCAACCATCAAATTATGATAATCATCGGTTGTCAACTCATCCTGTAAAGAAATCCTTCTGGAGCCGATGTTGGTTTCCCATGGTAACACAGTTTCATGACCATAAACTAGTTGATATGGCGGCACCTGAATTGCACCATAACAAGCCATCCGATAGGACCATAATGCCTCTGCCAAAATAGTATGCCACTTCTTAGGATAGTTTGCAAACTTCCTCTTGACCAACTTAATCAAGCTCTTGTTAGATGCCTCAGCCTGCCCATTAGCTTGTGCATAATATGGTGAAGAATTCAACAACTTAATCCCCATGCTGTCGGCAAACTTAACAAACTCATCGGACACAAAAATAGAACCTTGATCAGTTGTAATCGTCTGTGGCAAACCAAACCGGTATATAATGTGCTCCTTAACAAATTCAATAGCATCTTTACTGTCAACTTTCTTCAAAGAAATTGCCATAACCCATTTGGTAAAATAATCAGTAGCAACCAATATGAATTTGTCCTTTGCTCGATGGTGGATTGATCTAGCCAATCATATCAATACCCCAACCTCTGAACGGCCATGGCTTGATAATAGGATTTATAGCCGATGTTGGTGCTCTTTGAATAGCTCCAAATTTCTTGCAATCTTGACATCCTTTATAATATCTTAAACAGTCTTCCAGCATTGTCGGCCAAAAATATCCAACTCTTCTAATCAGCCACTTCATCTTATGAGCCGATTGATGAGTTCCACAGATTCCTTCATGTACTTCACACATGACTACCTTTGCTTCTTCCAGACTTAAATCAGTAGAATTCCATCAATCGTCCGATAGTACAATGTATCATCCAACAGAACATACTTAAGAGCTTTATATCTTAATTTCCTGGAAACCAATTTAGAAGGGTTCTTCAAATACTCAAATATGTCAAACCTCCAATCATTGGCTGGTAGACATGCAACTTCTATTTCAATTCCTTGCAACATCGGCTTGTAGCCTGATGCACCTTGAGCTAAATCATTGGCTTCAATATTTTGCTCCCTCGGGATATGTTTCAAAGTAACTATCTTGAAAGTCTTCATCAACTCTTGACACTTCTCATTATAAACCATCAAGACATCATTCTTGCACTCATACTCCCCAGATAATTGACTAATCACCAATAAAGAATCACCCATGATTTCAACAGCATCGGCTTCAACCTCCTTCAACAATTATAATCCTTTTAAGACAACTTCATACTCAGCTTGATTGTTTGTAGAATAAGGCTTGATAGTAAAAGCAAACTGAAAACTTGCCCCCTAGGCGATATGATCACCAAGACGATGCCACATCCATGAGTGCATACTGATCCATCAAAAAACAAAGTCCATGACATGATGTCAATATGATCAATAGTAATATCCCTATGCTCAACTATGAAATCGGCTATCACCTGCCCTTTAACTGCCTTAGCCGATTCATACCTTAAGTCAAATTCTGACAAAGCGAAAATCCACTTCCCAATTCTCCCTTTCAGAACTGGAGCCGATAGCATGTAACGTACTACATCGGCCTTACATACTATAGTACACTCATTGGAAAGAAAATAATGCCTCAACTTTGTACAAGAAAAATATAAGCACAAACATAACTTTTCCACGGGTGAATACCTTGTTTCAGCATCCAAAAGTCTTCTACTCAGATAAAATATAACTCTTTCTTTACCTTTAACCTCTTGGATCAAAACTGAGCCGATATAATTCTGATCGGCTGACAAATATAGTTTAAAAGGAAGCCCTTTCTGTGGTGGTATAAGAACTGGAGGAGTACTCAGATATTCCTTGATTTCGTCCAAAGCTTTTTGTTGTTTCTCTCCCCAGATAAACTCTTGATCAGCCTTCAACTTTAGCAATGGTGTAAATGGTTCTATTCGGCCAGACCAGTTTGATATGAACCGCTGAACGAAATTTATCTTGCCAATCAAGGACTGCAACTTAGTTTTATCTGCTGGAGGTTTTATATCTTTGATTGCTTCAATACTGCTCTGAGGTATCTCAATCCCTCGCTCATGTATCAAAAATCCAAGGAACTATCCAGCCGATACACCAAAAGTACACTTAGTTGGATTCATCTTCAACCCATACTTCCTTGCTCTTTCTAATACTTTTCTCAAATCGGCTATATGTTCATCAATTTCCTTAGACTTGACCACCACATCATCAATGTAAATTTCTACCAACAAGCCGATAAGATCATGAAAAATGTAATTCATCGCTCTTTGATATGTAGCACCAGCACTCCTCAATCCAAAAGTCATGACAACCCACTCATACAAGTCAATTGCACCAGGACATCTAAAAGCAGTCTTGTGAATATCTTCCTCAGCCATAGAAATCTGATTGTAACATGCATTGCCATCCATGAAGCTGATAATTTTGTGTCCAGATGCTGCATCAACCAATTGATCGGCAATCAGCATTAGGTATTCATCTTTTGGTGTAGCCTTGTTTAAATCCCGAAAATCGATACAAACCCTGAGCTTGCCATTTTTCTTGATAACTGGTACTATATTTGAAATCCATTTAGCATATCGGCATGGTCTGATAAAATTAGCATCATAAAGTCTTGTAATTTCGGCCTTGATAGCACCATACATTTCAGCTTTACAACGTCCTGGAGGTTGCTTCTATGGCCGATAGCCTGGTTTGATAGGCAGCCGATGTTCAACAATTGATCGGCTAAGTCCTGGCATTTCATAATATTCCCAGGCAAAACAATCTCTATATTCTTTCGAAAGTGCTATTAATTTACATTTAAACTCTTTTGTTAAACCTTTACTAATATATGTTGGTCTAGGCCTATCACCTGGTCCAATGTCGATTTCTTCCAACTCATCGGCCGACATAAACCCTTGTCCTAGCTTGCTGTCGAGATCATCTACAGTATCCTTTGTGTAAAAATTGGAACCCTCCACGGCGCCCTCAAAACAACAATTGGGGCTCTCCATCTCCTGTTGGCTATATATCACAATCAGAAATTTTTAAGTAATCTCATTGCCAAACTTTTCCAGATAAGCAATCAATTCCTTCCATCTCCCAAACAGATAAATCGGCACTAGCTACATTGACTGACCTGTCGGCTGGCACGATTTCAATTTGGTCTCCTTGCCATTTGAATCAGGCTTTGATGCATAGTTGATGGAATACAACAGTTAGCATGGATCCAATCTCTTCCCAGCAACAAACTGTAGGAACCCTTCCCATCAATAACAAAAAATGTGGTAGGAATCGTTTTACTGCCGATGGTAACCTCCACATTCAAAACTTCCTTGGTCTCAGATGGATTCCCTCCAAAATCTTTTAAAATCATGTTGGTCTTGATCAAATCTTCTGAGCTCTTCCCAAGTTTTCTGAAGATTGAATATGGCATCAGATTAATAGCTGCTCCTCCATCGACCAACATCTTTGACATCGGCTTCCCATTGACAAATCCCTTAACATACAATAGCTTGAGATGCCGATGATCGGTTCCTTCGGGCTTCTCGAAAACAGCTTGTTGTGGAGTCAGCATCAATTTAGCCGATGGCAACTCATCTGCTTATTCAACAACTTGTTCAACTGCATACTCAGCTGGTAGCATGAAAACCATGTTTATTGCAGAAGAGACCACCTCTTTGCCCTTGTTCTGAAGATCTTTGTTTTGATTGGCTTGGACCTCATCGCCTCACACCACCTTGCTCTTCACGCGCCAAATTTTCTTTGTTTGTTGTCTCAGCCGATGCTCAATTTTACCTTCAACCTCCTGGAATTGTTCCCTATTTCTCATCCTTTGGACACGCCTTTTCCGATTTTTGGTAAAAAATCTAGAAGGACACCATTGTGGTTGCACATTTTTAGTTTCCCTTTGTGGATCATCTTTATGATGATCTTGTTTGATCGGCCCAAGTCTCTCATGAACTGACAATCTCCTCTGGATCAGCCGATTCGTCCCTATACTCTATCGACTTGGTCTCTGAATATATTGAGCACCAGAATCACTGCATCCGGGGCAATCCTCAATAGATGGTAACCTCATGCCTTCGTTCCAACAAAATCTGAAAAATTCACAGCTCCAATGAGGATCAAAATATTTCTCATCTTCATAATGATATGACTCCTCTTCTCTCTGGCGCCTTTTCTGGTATGTATTTATCATGCCAACCGATTTGATGTTTCTGATGTGATTTTTGCCTCCATCGGCCTGGTTCCTGCCAAATCCAGAGTGAACCATATTTATTGGAAAAGGATGTCCATCTATCTTCATCGGTCTCTTGGACTCATCAATCTTGATCTTTCCTTGTTCGATAGCCGATTGGATCTGTTGCCTGAAAATCTTGCAACCATTGGTGCTGTGAGATCCTGTATTATGCCACTTGCAATATTTCCTCCTCTTCAATTCTTCAGCCGATGGAATCACATGTCCTGCCGGCAACTGAATCTGTTTCTCTTGAAGAAGAAGATCGAATATCTTGTCAGCTTTGGTGATGTCAAAATCAAATCTTTCCTCTTTTCCTGAATTCCATCAGAGCCAAACTATAATATATGTTTCTCATGTCTCTAAATCTTTGGATGTAATCTGGCATTGTTTCATCTGATTTCTGCCTTATGACTGTGAGGTCTGACAATTTCATCTCTTGGATGCCACTGAAAAAGTATTTGTGAAACTGCTTCTCCAGATCGGCCCAACTTCTAATTGAATTGTAAGGCAAAGATGAAAACCATGTGAATGCCGATCCAGATAAAGAAACTAGAAATAATCTGACTCTGAGAGCTTCTGTAGCCGATGCTTCCCCACATTGAGCTAAGAATCGGCTAATATGCTCATAAGTTGACACATTATCTTGCCCTGAGAATTTAGAGAAATCTGGCACTTTGTATCGGTTTGGAAGTGGTACCCGATCAAAATATTCTGGATATGGATGCCGATACATGTTGCCATTGTCTTTAGACTTCGAATTGTTCCCTCATTACATCGGCAATCATATCAGCCCACGGCTGTTGCGGTGTTACCCCGCCATACTGTTGTTGGATCTGGTCGTACTGGCTGTACTGCACCGGTTGCACCGATAATGCTGATTTAGATTAGCCGATAAACCTTGAGAGGATACATAAGGAAGTTGCTCTGTGCTGTATTGTTGGCCTATCGGCTGAGTAATTCCAATCGGCTGCTGTGGAACCGAAAGAATAGGATATGAAGTATCAACAACTGGTGGCTTTGCATTAAGTATACTCATCAGCTGTTCTGGTGTCAACTGATTTGAAGTTTGCCCCCTAATGATCGGCTGTTGTCTTGTCATTATTGCCGGGATATTTGTACTGGACAGAGGAGCCGATGGAGCCTGGGTTTGAAAAGCTTGTTGCTTCCCGCCAATTTCGGTCTTCACAGTCCTGTAGCCTGGAAACGTATCGCCTGGTAGATATATCGGTCCTTTTGCCTTTTCTTCAGCTATAGTTCCATGAACTAACGACTTGATCATATTTGTCAATGTGTTCACCAGTACTCCGGATTGGTTGATGAGAGCATGATGCACTGTCGAATCAATGTGATCTTGTAAAGTATGAAGTTCTTCATTACTTGACTCGGCTTTAGGCTCCTTGCTTTTGTCCTCAATAGTTCCAGACGTACTTGGATCTGATTTTACGATCGGCGGCAACTCGACTTTAGCTCTCTGGATGACCGTGCCCTGTCGGGTTACCGTGAACGAATGCAGGTACTGGTTCTGGAGTTGGTCCATCAGTTTCTTCATCTATTCCCTCTGCTCTTCGTTCCATTGCTCGATCGTGATCGGCAGGACGTTGTCCTCTGAGACTTCAGTAATGTTGGGCGTCATGATGACACAAGGTCCCACTAGGCGTGCCAAAAGCGTGGTGATGCAAAAAAACACACTCTGGCTTGAGAGATTTGCTTTACTCTAGTGCAGGTCCAAAACTTGTTCTTAAGTTCGAGGGCGTGCCAGTTGATTTGATCCTGCAATCAACAAGAAGAAACATGCAAATTTATTAGTAAACGATAGCCAATCGGCCAGCTAGCCGATATCGTATCGCGATGTGACCTAGCCGATGCCATAAAGTATGAATTGGCTGTAAGGTGATTAACCATAAAAAGCTAACCCTAAACTTGGTACATCGGCTGAAAATATCAGTATTACATAATCAATATATCAATATTACTTTAGAAATAAGCAATTGGGATAGATCGGACTGAACCGAGACAGTATAAATTGCCCAAGTCTAAAATAACATGAAATAACGATTATATATACTCATGTCATAGCCGAAGTCCAAATCTAAGTATGTATCGGCTATAGCTCCGATACAACCTTATACTAGGATATTCTCTTGCAATAAATATATTCAACAGTAACCAATTAGATTGGTAACAAGTCCAATATATTTATATTAGATTAGATCCTGATATAAGGGGCAGATATAGAACATTAAACAAGCATAAAACTATGTAAAACATCTATATCAGGTAAGATCGGCTGAAACCCCGATACTATCCTTATTAACAACCATAAAACAGGCTAGAGATCATGATTCAGAACACGACTTAGTAGATCAAACTTAACTGATGCAGCACTAAGTATGAAAAGAAGCAAGATATCTAGACAATCAAGCCGATGGTTGCTTTTTCGGGATGGTGGATACATTATATAATTCAAAATAACAAGATAATCTAGCTGATACCGGCAAAACCCTAGATATAGATCGACCGATACGAATAGATTGCATTGTCAATCTAAGTTATATAACGTATATGATAACTCGGAAGTTTACAAGATAGAATTAGAGTGTCATAAAGATGTAAGCACTAATTCCGATGATGCAAACCGCCATAACAAGACCTACCTCTTCATCGAAGATCAGATTGATGCAGCTCGACTCGAAAGCATGAACTTGTCGAAAATAGAAAACAAAGGTTGGCGATGCGCCAAGATTGATTGAACTTGGTTGTTTATTTACAAGACCTCGGGTTTATATTTATACCCGAAAATACAAACATTGTCCATCACGGACACGACTCATATTAACCTAATACAAATCCAACTAACGAACAAGTCCCTTAGGCGGACTCTTACCGAGATTATCTATAAGGAAATTATACATATTCCTAATTAATAGATACAATTGCCAATCTTGGACTCTATCCTTGCCCGGCAACGTCATCGTAAGCTCTCTGTCAAATCCGATATTGACTTCACAAGCGATAACGGCTACATCGACTATCTCAATCGGACTCAGTTTCCAGCCGATACGGACTCCAGCCGATGCACACTCTGTTTCCGAGATTTCTGCATATCTTCGAATCCGCTTCGGATTGGATCTTGTTTCCGATTCACACAAATTTCATCGTCAACACAAGTGCAACATTTCAATCCAACCACAAGAAACATCCCAATACATTAGCTGAAACATCAAAAACTCGTAAAATGTACCAATCCAAATCTAATTTGTTCCTCTTTTTGGTGGGCTCATCTAGTTTCCTCCTCCATTGCTTCCATTCCCCAAAAATTTCAGCACCATAAGGCCACACAAAAGCACAAGAATCCAATTGAAAATTCTCTCTCCTCCGCCGCCTCCTCCGCCGCACCACGAGCTCCCCCCATCTAGCAACAAACAACAGGGGAGGGGATCGAGCGAGGAGGCCATCCTGCCGCTGACCTCTGCCCATGCGATGTTGTCGCGCCATCGACGACGAGGGTTGAAACTGGTACGGATAGTTTCCGTCCGTCCGGACCATTTTTTGGATTCGGATAGGTTCGATCGAACTATCCGGAAATTCTTGGATTTGGAAATGAATTCGGATTTTTTTCTTGGAAATGAATTCAGATTTTTTTTCTCGGAAATGAAAACAAATACAGTAAGGATACTATCCATCGGAATCGGAAAATAGTAGAAACTATCCGGGAATTTTGTTCGGATATCCGCAGACATGGATCAAATTTTAGGAAAAACACATATATATACATAAATTTATACGGAGTCAGATGAAGACAAACTTTATATCAAAATTGTAGAGCTCGATGAGATCTACAACTTTCTTGTTGACTATTTTATTATTTGAGATAATTTAAGGGTCTAAATATTAATTATAAAATACCATATCTGTTTTTACAAAATCTCATATCTACAATTCAAACGACATTTGATGGAGATGCGTTCCATATAAAAGTTCCATATAAACGAATATGATAAAGCTAGTTTCCATCCGTTTCTGATCCGTTTTCATCCCTACCGACGGCTAGGCTAGGGCGGCCCAGTGATGGTGACCTTCTTCCGCAGTGCCAACCTCGCTCTCTAGGGTCTCCGGCCGCTGGTTGTGCTCCCCATGCCCTGGCGCTACTGTAAGTGATACATCGCTACTCACAGACTAGGCGAGAAGAAAAAGGGAGGAGAAAGGATGAGGAGAGAGGGGGAGAGGGAGAGAGAGAGCGCAAGAGGAAGGAGAATGGATAAGGATGGAGAAAAAGTTAGGAGGAGTCGCGCTCGATTGGTTTTTTATTTCGTCGATCGACTGACGCAAAGGATTTTGAAAATGCTTCCAATCGACCGTGCGATACGGGAGGAAATATCGGACGCTTCACCTTAGGTGGGTCCCACCGAGCCTTTTCCCCTATACTTTTCTTCTCTCTAGTCAACTGATGCAATCTCCTCATTCTAAGCCGCATATTCTCTCCTCTCTCTCCCTCAACAACTTCCCATGGCGAGCAGCTAGATGCCTGGGCGTCACTGTCGGTGAAGGTGAAGGTTGTGCTGGTGGGATGAGGACCACGCTAGCAACAGCGGAGGAGGTTGCTAACGGCCATGCGGATGACGGTGGGACAGCACGACGCAAAAAGGGAGGAGGATGCTGACGACCATGCGCCACAACGTAGCAGGACGACACGAAAGGGAGGACCGGATGAGGGCTGGACATCTGTCGCTGGCAAAAAAGTGCGACGCGGAGAAGGAGATGTTGGACCGGATGCCGATGTGGCTAGCCCTGGCGAGGTCGCCCGCACGACACACTGCTTTGCCTCGTCCTTGTCTACGCCATCATCTTGCTTGTCTCTCCTCATACAGGTCGCTTGTTTCCGGTGGCTGGAATAGAAGAAGAAAGATGTGGGTTTTGTTGGGGAATTTTAGTGATGTTGCAGTTTATTTGTATTTTTCGTTGCACTTTATTGTATTAAGGTGTATCATTTTGTTTTGACTCAATGCTACATACATTAATTTTTTGATGTTGCAATCAGCATGTTTGAATATTACATTTGGTTGAAACAATTTTGCTCAAACGCTGAAACATTTTCAATTGTAGTGAAACATCTGAAACATTTTTGTTGAAACAATTTTTAGCGAGGGATGAAACATGTGAAACTTTCCTCAATAACACGGTGCAACACCATCTGATGAATTGGATCAAATCGGACGTCCGATCCGTGGAAGTCTCCAAAGGATTCCCCTATTTGTCCTGTTTGGAGCACGAAGAAAAAACCTAAAGTCTAGTAAACAGGTTTGCGTAAAAAATCTTAGGGCCATAAACAGAATTTAGTCGTGGAACTTGGTACTTTGGTAGTACCCAACAAATCAGTCTTACGGACACCAAGCCCAACGGGCCAGAGCACCCCACCACACCTCCGACACGGACTCGGGGCCATAATTCCGCTACAACATATGCGCGACTCTCCGCCCGTCTCGACCCGACCCAACCCGACGCACGGACCAGCCAGACAGATCCCCATCCGTTTCGAGCCGGCTCATCCCGATCGCGCGCCCCCATGGCCTCGCCGCCTGCCGGCCGCGCAGGCGGCGGCAGAGACGGCGACGCCCTGCTGGCGGCACGGGAGGAGGAGGGCGTGAGCTGCGGCATCTGCCTGACGGACGCGCGGCGGGCGGTGCGCGGGGAGCTCGACTGCTGCGCCCACCACTTCTGCTTCGTCTGCATCATGGCGTGGGCGCGCGTCGAGTCGCGCTGCCCCTTCTGCAAGGCCCGCTTCCGCACCATCCGCCGCCCGCCCGTCCCCGGCCGCTTCCCCTCCCAGCGCGTCGTCGCCGTCCCCGAGCGCAACCAGGTCTTGTGCCCTAATCTCTAAACAAAACACCCCCCACGAGTTCTTGTCTATGAATGATTTTTGCAATCTACCGTCGGAACCCAGACATACAACTGTTAGGTTTATTTCTAGAATTCTAGTCTGTACTCTGTTTGTTGTTAGTGTAGTACTCCCTGTCTCCCGCCGTTTCTGTAGTTTTGACTTTTTTTTTCTTAATCGAACATCTTTAGATTTTACTAAGTTTGTACAAAAATTTAGCAATTTCTATAACACCAAATTAGTTTAATTTAAATATAGCATTGAATATATTTTGATGATATGTTTGTTCTATAAACTTGATCAAACTTAAAGAAGTTTTACTGTTGTTGCTTGTTAGGATGATAAGTAGCTGTGTGGATCTTGATAAGACAGTCACATGGATACAAAACGTTACTGCAATTGAATTTTGTGATATACAGTCGAAACCCAAATATTTATTATGATTACTTGCCTATTACGCTGTAATTCGGCAAATTTGTTTCTTTGCTAAGCTCTGTTTGGCACTGTGGTATATCTAATATCTTAAAAACTTTACTCTTGTTGTACAGAGTAATTAATTGGAACACTTTTGCTATGCCGTAGCAACAAAAACTCACTATAATTGATAAATATTCTATATTCATGTAATCCTCTAGATTTCTCGTTGCATCACGTTAACTGCAATCGAGTCATTGAAGGCCTTAATTCTTGTACTACGATGCCAACAAGTTGTCGTTTACTCTGCTATTATGTTATTATACTTTTGCTCTATTGTTTGGGAATTCTTGCAAGACTGACATGTTGTTTCCGCTTACAGGCTTGCAACCCTTCGGGCAATGGCAGCAGCAGTGTAGACGCTGATATTTACGCGAACACTAGTTGTAGCATATGTAGCCTCTCCAATGATGATGAACTGCTGATGCTGTGCGAGCTCTGCGATTCTGCCGTGCACACTTACTGTGCCGGCCTAGGCACTGAAATTCCTGAGGGTGACTGGTTCTGTACAGACTGCACGACAGCCAAGGAGGAGCATTCGAGGTGTGAGATTGACGATGACAATTCTAGTGATCATGGTGAATTTAAAATCACCATTGAAGTTCCAATAGCTGATCCAGTTGCTGCTCCTTCCATTTCGGATATCGTGGATGAGGGTCACTCTCCAAATTTAGTGCAAAGGTCAAGTGTGCAGAGCAACAGGCCTTCCATTTCTGATCCAGTTCCTTCCATTTATGATATTGTGGATGACGATTACACCACAATTCCAATAGGCAGGGTCAATGCAAGGAGCACTAGGCTGGACAGTAGGGCTGAGCATTTGCCATCACAGGGTATTTCAGTTGGATCGCAATGCCCTGAATCTCCTCAGGAGCGAGAAAATGGTCGGGTGTGTTCGCATGCCCATTCTCGCTTTGAGTCTGAGAGAGCTAGAACACTGCGTAACTCGCGCAATCTTGGTAGCCGTATAAGGGAACTGCGTGAGAACTGGTCTGCTCTCCGTGCAGGTTCCCTTGGATTTGCAACACATATAGACAACAGGAGAAGGGGAAATGGTGCTGGTACTTGTGATATCGAAGAACGCCATCAGTCCTCAACAACCTTCACAGAGGTGGCTGCTTCCTCATCTGGTCATGCTAACAAAATTTCACCTAAAAATGGTTCTGATGTCCGCAAGGCATGGAAAATGCTAGAAATGGCAAAATCGTCTTGTGGGAAGAAGAAACCTGACAAGCCTTCCTCCCTTAACTGCAGTGTTCCATTCTCCATGGGGAATAATAGATCGACTTCATACAGCCCAATTGATGCAATTTTAGGACATAATAACAACAAGCTGTATGATGGAATAACTCAGAAAAACAATACAGAACAACTCTGTAGTATAAACATGGGAAATAAACCCCCAACAATGAATTTTGGAGAACGCCATAAACTGCAGGAGAAATTTCATGCATCAGCTCATGGAAACATACCTTCTAGAATTATGAGGCAGGAAAGTTTGACTGGTAGAGTTTCCTCATCAAGCAATAATGAGGAACATAATCGTAGTACAAACATGGAAAATAGACCTCCAACAATGAATTTCGGAGAACGCCAAAAACTGCAAGTGAAACTCTGTGCATCAGGTCATGGAAGACTACCTTCTACAATTATGAGGCAGGAAAGTTTGAATGGTAAAGTTGCCTCGTCAGGCAATAATGAGGATGCAGGTCAGATATTTGCATCTTCATTTGGCGTAAGCAGACCAGAGAAATCCAAACCAGTTGTATCCTGTCCACTTACGTTCAGTTCAATATCTGGCCAGTCCATGGTGACCTCATCACAACAATTAAGACCTGGATGGAGCCAATCTACCGAAATGGTAAGCCCTCAGGAACCATCAGCCACTGCGACATCTATTGACATCGGTACAACTGGAGCAAACGACAAAGTTAAAGGTTCTGGACCAGATCATCATGAGCACAAGAGGAAACTTGGTTCTGAAACACATGATAATCAGGGATCCAAGAGATCTAGGTCAAGTTGTAAAATAAGAAAAAGTGATATTTCATTTTTGGCCATACGCGAGTTGAAGCTGCTCAATATAGACAAAACTTATGGTATGTACTCTCCTTTTGATTCTTTGTTCACTAACAGGACTTTTAAATTGTCGCCTATTTGTTAATAAAAACTTTCTGGTGATTCAGGTTCTGACATCTTCAAGGAAGTTGCTCGAGCAGCAACACATACCGTTTTGGCCTCCTGCGGATTGGAACATTCACCATCAGTAGCTCTCGCACTCCCGAGACCAGTTTGCAAGCACACCGGCAGAATTGAACCAGTCCAATCTCCAGCACTGACCAATTTTTGCAGAGAATGCTTGTGTAATTTTGTAAAAGAAGTCATCAGCTCATTGTTGTCTGGCAGGAAGATGGAGTAAACTGCTTCCTCATGTTAGAATAGTTCAGAACCTAGACACAGTTGTGGTTTTATTTCCTGTAGTTACTTAAGGTGAAACATCCTGCAACAGATAGTTTAGACAGTGTAGACATGTTGTACATTCTGTACCATGTTAAGGTTAGTGTAGACATGTACATTCGACACCATGTTCAAGAAAGCTTATTTTACAGTGTAGGTTCTCTCTCTCTCTCATTTTTTTTTTGGCTGTGAATTACAGTGCAGCAGTGCAAGTGCAGTTGCTAGGCCTAATCCATACTGGCATTCTCTCTTTGCAAAATTTGCCATAATTTTGGTGCTGGCAGTCTAGCGCCAAACACCTGCTGCTTCATATGAGGTATGGTTGGTGCACCTGGAGCACGGAATCAGTCTCACATGGCTGGATTTGTAAAGTTCAGGACAAAAGCCCCCCAAAGAAAGAAAATTCATCTCTTCGACATGATTTCTGATGTCGAATAGCTGCATTTGAGCATGAAAAGCTTTTATTGCTTGGTTGAACAAATGTCTTGAATGCAAGAAAGCTGTGTCCTTGCGACATTGCGTGTGTACGTCACACCTATACTTTATCCCAATTTTTTATACAAGTTTTAATGCAACTTGTGGAATTTGATATGTTCAGGAAGTCATTAGAATGTGAGCTAAGCTGCTCCAGTTTGGTTTGTTTTGTAATGAAAAAATATGTGTTTGCCGACTCGCCGTCAGCATTAACCAGCTCGACCAAGATCTTGACAAAAATGAATTGGTTTCAACGAGCTGTACAGATTTCGTCAATGATTCCTGTGATTGGAGTGTCCAATCTAGCTGAATTTGTAAATCAGCCATGGTTCTTCAGACAATCATTTGTTTGCGCACTGTTCAACAACGTGCTTGCCTGTAGCACCATGCAATTGATCGATCAAAATTTAAAAGCAAATAGATGCAGCTAATCCACGGAATTCAACCATGATTGCTAATTTACTTTCTAATAACTAGTCAAAGCTTGTTAACTACTGAAGTTTATTTTAAAATTTTCATAAATTGAAATAAAGAGGTTGAATTTAAATGGGATATGTTAGCTCTCTAGGCTCACTGGCTCAGCTCGACAATATAGAACATTCAAATTAAAAAAAAACGTGGGTGTTTATACTGTCAAGTCATGAATGAAATTTCTTATAACACAAACAATACCAGAGAAAAAAGTGTTCACTACTACTAGCTCGTTAACTAGTGAGAAGCATTCATCATCAGTTCATTGTTTCAATAAAAAAAAATCTTCATCCACTAGCAGTCCTATTTACTAGCACCAAGTAAATTACAACCGGCGTCAGATTGTTAAACAAAGATACAACAAGGGAAGAACAACAGAGATCCGAATAAACAACAAAAGCAGATAAAATGCAGGCGTTAAGCTCAAGAGAAAGACTTTAAGCAGAGAAAGCAACTGGATTTGGATGACAAATTTATTTATTTAAGAGCTTCCTAATGAGCTCCGTCCATATTAACTTCTTGGCGGTAGCATCCAGCGAAGAGCAAGCAGGACACGCGTGCAAGACGTTACTGTGCCTCTTCTGCAATTGCTGCTGAGATCTTTGCCCCTCTGACCAAACCCATCCTATTTCTGAATTTCTGTGGAGAAACAAGTTTGCTTCCTTTCTTGGTTTCAAATAAAAAAAAACAGCACAGTTGCTGTGAATATAGTCTGATGAGTCGCTGACAGGTGGACTCTGAAATCTTTATATGATAGGGACATAGGGTTGACATGGCCTTATTTGCACATGTCAGGTCAATGCGAAAAAAACGAGTCATCACCACCTGCTTCCATGCTAGACAAAGATGAGCAAAAACTGAAATTTCGAAAAGGACAGAGACAGACATAGAGAGATAATCACCACTCGGTTTTCATGAATCTCATAGGTTTCTAGCCAACTCGAGTTGACAAAAACTGCTTGGTATACCGGTTAAATTCAAAGAAATTTCAAACTTGAATATATATATATATATATATATATATATATATATATATATATATATATATTGATAAATTTGTCTGAATTTCATGGTTTTCAACCGTTTTTTTTAGAACAGTTTTCAACCGTTTGCGAACGGTTTTCATGGCCTGGAGACGGTTTTGTGGACCCTGAAACTCAGTGGCAGATATTAACTACTCCCCATCCTGTGAAATCCTCATCAAAATATTTTTTTTTATTATCAAGTTGGGGTTGGACCGCGTCTACTCCACACAGCTCTTCTTTTTCCACGCGCCAGTCTCCTCCAAACTCGTCGACATCTCCCTCCTCCTACCCCCCATAGGGAAGGATCGACGCAACCAAGCAAGGAAGTTTGAGAATTTGAGAACTTGTGCACTTGTGCTGTTCTATCTCATTCTTGCTGCGATTTGAAGTAATCGGGGGATCAAAAACCGTTGTGAAGACTGAAGAATCTTGGTGCGCATCGCTGATTTTTTTTTTCAGTGCGTAGGTATGTATGTTCTTGCTGTGATGCCTGTGTTTTGGGATGATTTTTTTTTTTTTTTTTGCTGAATTCCGACGAAAGATTTGGTTCTTGGCGCGTGGCGCGGCGGAATTCTAGTTGCGAGATTGCGTTTTGTTTTGGCGCGAGAGGATCGCTTCGGCTTCTTTGATGCGTTTCGCGGCGGAGTTTGCCGCGGGGAGATCGGTTCTTGACGCGTGTTGCTGCTGCTCATCCATGGCAGGAGGAGGAGGAGAAGCTGGGACGCCGCCGGCGACGTTGCTCCTCCGGCGGGTGATCTCGCACCGGCATGGTCTTTGCCTCGCCGGGAAGAAGAAGAAGAAGAAGAAGGCACCGGGAGGAGCGGCGTCGCGGCGGCGGGGATGGTCGATAGGACGGTGGCCGTGGTCATCGGGGTCACCGCCGGCGTCGCCGCGGCTGTGGCCGCGGCGGCGCTCGTGTTCCTCGCCATCTGCCTCTACCGGAGGCGGCGGGCCAGCGCCAGCGTCGCCGCCCCGACGCGGTCGCCGGAGTCCACCACCGCGACGCTGCGCGCCAACGGCAGCCTCAACTCCAGCGTGTCCCTCTCTGTCGCCTCCGACTGGGACCACCACCCGCCGCCGGCGAAGCGCGCCGCCGCGTTCTGGGCCTGGAGGGGCGGCGCCAACAACGGCAGCCACTCGCCGCCCGTCTCCGTCTCCGGGATCCCAAAATACCATTACAAGTAATTACACCTACTTACTCTCACATTAATCAACAAATCTTGTCATAAATCAAAGTGGTCACATGGTGGTAATATCCTCACCTGAAAATTTGGTCAGATGTGATCATAATTCATACTCCATTTTGTCTGAATTTTTTGATGTCATCATGTGTTGTTGTTGTTGCTGGTTGGTTGGTTGTTTCAGAGATTTGCAGAAGGCGACCAACAACTTCACCACGATTCTTGGGCAAGGATCGTTTGGTCCTGTGTACAAGGCTGTAATGGCCACCGGAGAAGTGGTTGCTGTAAAGGTGCTCGCGAGTGATTCAAGGCAAGGTGAAAGAGAGTTTCAGACAGAGGTATGAATGTTTGGTGATTTTTTTTCTAAATAAAAAGGAAGTTTGGTGATATTTCCGGTTCCAAAGTTCTGACATTTTCTTTCATTTGTTAGAAGCAACTCTTTTATATGGAAATTAACTGAAGATTAGTTTACTAAGAAGAATACAATTATGCATTGGCTGTGTTTGTTTCTTGTCACAGAATGACAGCTACTGTGTTTGTTTCAAATTTGTTACATTGTCACTGTGCACTAATTATATGTTATGGTGATACCCTCTCTTTGTGGTGTATGGACCAATATTTTTGGGGTAGTAGAGAAGTAGACCAAGTGACAAACCTTAGGCGGAGAAAAATTTAGTGTAGAAATATCTAAATGTAATTGTTTACTTTTAGCTAATCCCTAGGATTAGCTATTTTGGCTGTTACCTTTTCTAGCAGAAGAAATGCTTATGTTTTGTTAGAATTGTGTTGCTTGGGTGGTGATGAAACATGATGTGGGTAGACCAAGTGCAACTTACAATATCTTTAAACTTTGAAACGTAGTTGGTTGTGAAGAATTTGACTTTGATAAACCGCAGCACAATCATGGCTAATGGACTATCTTATTTGCAGGTAGCATTGCTTAGTAGGCTGCATCACAGAAATCTTGTTAATTTGGTTGGATATTGCGTGGATAAAGGCCAGCGCATTTTGATTTACGAGTACATGAGCAACGGGAATTTAGCAAGCCTTTTGTATGGTAAGTCTACTTTTGGAAAATGAAATACAAACGAGAGAAGCCAAAGAAAATGATTATATAAGTACTTCTACACAAAACGGATATTGTATGTGGTACATTACTACGAATAAATCATTGGTCCTTGAATTCCAAATTTTGCTTGGTCCTTGAATTCCGATTTTTCCTCCTAATAATGACCATGTCCTTTCAGATGATAATAAACGAAGTTTGAGCTGGCAAGAAAGGCTACAAATTGCTCATGATGTAGCTCATGGCATTGAGTATTTACATGAAGGGGTACGGTTGATGGCTATTAAAAATGTACCTTTCTTGTTAATGACCTGATCATGCCAATTAATAAAAAGCTATGACTATTTGTGCAGGCTGTTCCACCTGTTATTCACAGAGATCTAAAGTCTGCTAATATACTCTTGGATCATTCAATGAGGGCCAAGGTTAGAAAATTTATGATGTACCTCATGTTAATCATTGCAAAAGCCTTTGTACTTCATGGGCACTTTTAAGTATGATTCTGCCAGTTGTTTAACCAAACCAATACTATCTATGATGAGTCTATGGTTCAGAGATCAACTGCACCAACTCAAAATGTTTCCTGTAAAGATGCATCCATGCAACTGAAACAAAAAAGTTCATTCCAGAAAATGCCTGAAGTGAATATTTAAGTGTGAATTTGGCGGGTGCAGGTTGCTGACTTTGGTCTATCAAAGGAGGAAGTATATGATGGAAGGAAGTCAGGCCTCAAGGGCACTTATGGATACATGGATCCTGACTACATGTCCACCAGCAAGTTCACAAAGAAGAGCGATGTTTATAGTTTCGGCATAATACTTTTCGAACTCATTACCGCCATAAATCCACAACAAGGTCTAATGGAGTACATTGATCTAGTAAGTGAATTTTTACACGTTTTACAGTAACTCCGGACAAAATTGTAGAAGTCCATCCAAATGGAAACTTTTTCAATATAAATTACTTCAAATTAAACAGATTGCTCACTTCTTATGTATCCCTTTCTGTGTGGTATAGTTCGAGTCATGCACAGCATACAGTACAAAAAAGAAACCCAATGATTTTAAGAATGCACTAGCTGAGACACCAGTTTAGCACAAATTTTGACTTTCACCTGTTCAACTACCACCAAGGAAGCCCCGCATTTCCACTATTGCCATGTGCAGCATGGCATCAGATTATTATGTAAACAATATAGTTATCCAGAAACTATTATTCCTGTAAGACTTTACCTTTGTAACAACTTGTGCACAAGCACCAATGTCATTGGTAAGTGTACTTATTATACATATACCTCTTTCCAGGCAGCCATTGGAGGGGAAGGAAAGGCTGATTGGGATGAGATACTGGACAAGAACCTCATAGTAGGAAACATTGCAGAAGAGGTCAGGATCCTTGCCGATGTCGCCTACCGATGCGTTAACAAGAATCCTAAAAAGAGGCCCTGGATATCAGAGGTAACTCAGGCCATATCAAGAATAAGGCAGCTCCAGCTGATGAAACTTGACACACTGAATCTGCCGAGGAGCGAGACCAGGACTGTTCTAAGGAGGATTGAGCACCAGCATGTTGAGCTGACTGATCTTACCAGCATGAAAGAACTGACACCTATAACAGCTTGAACGAACTCTTCATCCCCTCTAGGCTCTAGTAACTTGACTAGGTGAAATGTAAACAGAAATGAACTTTCACTTAGGTTTGAGGAGCCCTTGCTGTGTAAAACATCAATTAATTTTGCCCTTCTGAAGGCCTATTAGATGCCAATATTGTAGGTCTTGCTAATTTGGATGATTGCTAACTTGGGGTTTAAATAGTTGTAAATAACACCAATTGGTAATATGGACTCTGTAGCAGCAAATGGAAAGCAAGTCATAGATGTAGGGCATCTCACGATCTATCCAGATTGCTGTATTTTCCTCAATAATGTTCTGCATTTCAGATGCATTTATGCTTGTGACCAGTAGTCCTGACAGAATTGAACTCAGTATCTAAAGGCTGCACAGTACGCAGGCTGACAGGAAGACATTAGGCAACAGTTAATTTGTAAAATTTTCAGACGCAATTCATGAGAGCATCAAACTTGTATGGTACCATATGAAAAGGAGGTTGATTCCCAGAATCCCAGCAGCATGAACAGCAGACTGAGAGTTTAACCGCATCAGTAAACGACTGTTACATCTGTGACCACAAGGGGTTTATTCAGTATACACAACATGACATGGAGAACACAACAAAAAACCCTGCAACTCGAGCTTTAACAGTAGAGTACTCTGAAGACTGAACAAACGTTTAATGATCACATCAGGAAACCTTTTTTTTAAATGTTTTATTTGAATGACATCTTTGAATGCATATCATGAGTGGAAGAACTGGGCGGCCAATGACTGGCCAGGCTGATCATCCCAACTTCCTTCAAGCAACTCATGTCTAACTAGAAAAGAAAAAAAAAAGATTATGTACAAGGAAAAAGGCCATCATCACAACATGGACCTCTGGCACAGGCGATAATCAGTTGTTGCGCAAACCCTATTGCAAGCCTGTAAAAGGATGGCTTTTATTCTACAGCTGCATAGCTTGAACACCTGCAAGAAAGCCACAGCCAAACAGCACCAGCAGCAGCAGCCAAACAACAGGTGTTCTTCACCTCCCCTACTCCTGAGCTAACTCAAAACTGGCAAGAAGTGCCGAGCCTCTGCCTTGCCCTTTGCCCCGCGGCGCCGCATTTGCGCGAGCGGCATGCCTCGGGAAGGAGCTCCTGGAACTTCTCGAGGAACAGCGCCCATGTCTCCGATCCCATGTCAGCCAGCTTGACGAAGCTCGCACTCGTCGGGAGCTGCTCGTTCGCGCTCCTCCAGTTGCCAACTTGAGAACCGCTGTGGTTGTTGTTGCACTCAGAAGTTTTCACAGGATCCGTGATCTTTGGAGCAGCGGGGAGCTGACGCTGGATTTTGTCGCCGAGACGGACTCCATTCAGTGAGGTTGATAGCTTGGAAATGTTAGGAAGCCACTTGTTGACAGCTTTAGGGTAACCTAACTTTTCTGCATTGCTTTCTTCCTCCTCAATGTCATCTTCCTCTTCTTCAATGGCTTCATCCAGTTTAGACAGTGGGTTTCTTGAGCTCCCCCCCTTGAGTTCAAAATGATAGGCTGGTTGTGCTTTCAGCATTTCATGATCATCTTCACAATCAAGTTCAAATTGAGTTGCATCCTCATCACCAGAATCAATTTCAGTGGAGCTCTCTTCACGTTCAAATGCCAGCCTCCTTGCTTCCATACAGACAACCTCCAACTCACTTGGTTGATCTTCCATCCCGGTAAATTCCCTGCTCATCATTTCACCAATCTCTGCAAGGCAAAGACCAAACGATGTGGCTTCTTTCAGAAATATGGTTGAGAGAATTAGCACTCTAAGGCATGCTTCACGGATCATAGGAAGCTCCATACGAAGCATGTCAGCATCTTTCATTGGATCAAGATTAGCTATATACTCAAGCTCATCCTCAGAGAATGGAATTGATGCCTGTGGCCAATGGATCCATTCAAAATAAGGATCCTCCAAGCACTCTGGAAGGCAGAGACCATGATCAATAGGGATCAGCTCAGTCTGATTCCCAAATTTTCCTGGTCCAGTAAGCTTCCTGACCAGAAGATTTCCAGCATGCCTATCAGTGTTGAAAATTCTAATGTCAAGAATACCAATCCTATGAACAGCAGAGACAGGAAAGCTTGAAGTCCCATGGTCACTGGCATCAAAATCATGAGGAATGAACTGCTGAAATGATGCGATCTTGCTTACAGCCCCTGGATAATACTGAGAAGTCTTCATATTGGCTGAGCTGACACATTCATTTACATTAAATACAGGATGAGAGATCTTAACAAGAACCGTCGGGGGAACATTAGCAGAGTTATCATAATCCAGAAGGTAGGCAGCAACCTCCCTAAAACCAGTCTCACCAACTCGAACCGATCTTTTAAGGCCTGGCTGCCCAAGGGCTTTCCCTGTAAAACCTTTTGGATTGTTGGGTGCAAATGGCTCCTCGTCGTTTGGCTTCACAATGGCAGCATTATCACCTTTGCTGTTTCTGAAATAGTAGGCACCACCAAGCCCGCTATTGACAGGTATTGGATCCACACCATTTCTTATAGCCCTAGCAACATCCTTCACAAGCTGCTTAGTCCGAGAACAACGGCTTGGGCATACTAACAACTCAATTGGACCACCCCTATCCCTTTGCTGTTGGATATCCTTGCCAGTAGGAGACAAGCATGGGGTGGAGGAGCTTCGATGCATGAAAGTCTTGGTCAGAAGCAATGGAGAATCATTCCGGATAGTGCTGAGATCATTCTTAAGCACACGATCACCAAATGTCAGAGAACTCTCTTCTGTTGGAACATTCAGGGCAAGCTGCAGCTTTCTTTTGACTGTGTGTGCATTGTCACCTCGATCTAATTGAACAGCCAGGACGCAGCCGGTGTCAGTTTGGACAAAAATACGCTTCCACCCACTAGCTCTGCCCTCACTTCTACTTTTCGAAGGGTACTCACTGCTCAGAGCACGGTTCAAGGCTGAAACTGCCATCTGGGTCTGAACTGGGCTCTCCAAGTTGCGAGACATGGCTAACAATGACAAAGGAATGTAGGTCAATGCACCAGAGGCAGCTGCAACAATGAGGCCCTTCTTACGCCTCTCTTCGCTCCTGCGCCCGTCAAACTCAGCAGATGACGTGGTGCTAAGGTGCGAGAGAGATGTCACAGCAGCAATCATCAGGCGACAAAGGACATCTTGAACACTAGTTTGAGGACACCAGAAAGCAACAGCAAATCAGAGAGTTGAAAACTGCAGTAACCTCCCCTACAAAGGGAAGCCGCTACGAGACCCAACAAGCTCAATTTCGGTAGAGAACTGGATCCTGAAAACAGACAGAACAAATGGATGTTACCGTCATGTTTTTCTCAAGTCAGAAACCAGCTACTTATAAGTATCAAATAACATAGAAGTGCTTCTCCACATGACTTCCAAACAACTCTGCTTCCTTCCTCTGTATAAAATATGAAATGCAAGATGAGGAAGTTTCCTCATGATACCATCCACTTACAAAATTAACAAAACCCAACACTTCACATGACTAAGTGAAACATTTATACTATTTCTTAAGAGAAAGTTACCACACGTAAGGAGTGGACTACCACTTTCCATATGATTGTTGACTATTAGGTAGCAGTAGCATACTACTACTAGTACAAACTTTAAGGGTGCACACTGAAGCCAGTATATGTTCGTTGAACACGGATGCATTCTTTCGCGGCTTCATCATTCGGATTCATATGCTGTCCCCCATCCACTCTACCATCAGTATCAGCTGTCCTTTGGCTTACCTTGAATCTCGGGCAACTGATGAGATGAGATCTAGACATGTCTCCAAACATTCCATGTAGCAAACACCGATCCAGTCCGGTATACCTCTACTGCAGCAGCTTAATTGCCTCCCGAATCAACCACCTTGCAAATTTTATCATGCCTAACTCACGGCCATCTCACTCTCATCTCCTCACCACGGTTACTCTACTAAAAAAAGCCGTATTATCTTTTACTACAGAAATCTAGTACACCTTGAAATGAAACTACACTACAGTGGATTTGCAAGTAGTACAGATTTTGCCTCACAGCAAGAAACAGATCAGCGGTGGGGAAAAAAAACAAATTTTAATCCTACCCACCGACATTAATTTCACTAGGCTGAGGAAAATCATGCATCCAGCTAATCCCAAAGAATCTTTAGCAGATGGAAATTAGTGCTTCAGAAACTACTACTCCTAGCAAGAAAGCACGGGTTTTTTCTGACCAAAAATGCAGCTTTTTGCTCAAACAACTAAGATAACTTGGATTTGGGGGGGTAAAAAAAAATGGTAGAAGGCATAAACCCAAGCTTCATCAACGGAGATGCTGAAGCGGAAACCAAAGCGGGAGAGGAGAACACCTCCCGAGAAATCCGGAGGAGAGGAGCTCGTGTTCCCACCTGATCCAATGCTGAGCGACGGGGAATGGCGGCCCGCCGCCGGCGGGGCCGCAGATCTGGCGAGTGCGCCGCCCCTTCTCGCCGCCGCCGCCTCCTCCTCCTCCTCCCCCCGCTCCGGCAGCAGACAGCGAGCGCCCCACGGCACACTTTGCCGACGGCACACGCCGCCGCCGCCCTCCGCCTTAGCTAGCGAGCTTCGCTCCCACCTCCCCGCCTCCTCGGTCCTCGCCGCTCGCTCGCCGTCGTCCTCTCGCTCCGGGTGGGGTGCGTGCGTGCGTGCGTGAGAGCGAGCGTGCGCGCTGGGTGGTGGGTGTCCTCAAGTAGAAGAAGAGAAGAAGGTTGGGTTAAGCTAAGGTGGACAGGTTAACCATGGTTAAGTCAGGGGACTTGTGCGTGGGGCGTGCTCTGCTCCCTCTAGTAGTTTAGTTTGTTGTAATTATCTTGTTTATTGTTTTATTGTATTTTGTTCCAAAATATACTAACTTTAGTTATGTATATAGACAATTACTCATCCAAATACATAGCTAAAAGTTAAGATGGTGTGACTATGCTTTATTTCTTGGTGTATATGGTTCTCGAATAATCTTTTCATATTATATTTAGATGGCGTGTAGATAACTCTTCAAATAGGAACAGGGTGTAGGGTGTGATTCACATAGTTTGTTGCAATTAAATTGTTTATTGTACTTTTGTTCTGGAAGATACTACCATTAATTATGTATTTAGACAAGTACTCATCCAAATACGTAGCTAAAGGTTAGGATTATGGGGTCTGTTTTACTTTTGGGTGTTTATGGCTGTCATATGCATAATCTTTCCACGTCATACTTAGATGACGTGTAGATAGCTCTTCTAATAAAAATGGGCGTGCCTCCTTTAGTTCGTTGTAATTATTTGAGTATTTGTTTAGTTTAAAGTGCTATAGATATTTATTATCTGCGTATTCTTCTCTTTATATCTTATTAGGATGACATGTAGACAACTCATACAAAAGGACCGGGCTTCCCTCTAGTTTGTTGTAATTATCTTCTCTATCTTCTTATGTTCAGTTTTTTTTAGGTTTTTCTAGGATAAGGAGAGTACATTTTAATTTCAGAAAAGCTAGTAACAAATTACATGCCCTTTTAAGCGGTAGATGATATATTACCCATGTTTTGAGACGCCCAGTTTACAAAATTTATGGTAATAAGGATGTAATTTAAGTTGCACTACTTTTACGAACAACTAATTTAAGTAAATTCTTGTGTGCATTTCTAGTACAAGATAAAGAGTAATAATAACACTTATTATCAGCAAGAGTCGCAAGCATGTCATATTTCTCATATGGTTTTCTTTCTTTTAAGTAATGTACTCCTCATCCAACGAGTGCTATCATATTGTTAACATTGTTATAATGTTCTCCTGTTCGTACATTAGTATGCTTATTACTATTATTTTCTTTACTTCCGCACTGCTTCTCACGGTTTCAGCGCATGCAAGATTAGCCAAGATTACATTTTGATGAATCGAACTAAAATGGAAAAATCTCTCTGAAAATTATCAACGTTGTTGCTAGAGGGGCCTGACTTTGTATTCACTTGTTCTTTTTTCCCATTTTAATAAATAGAGTTATCACCTTTTAAATCTAATTTAGAAAACATGTTCAACTGTATATGACACGTAAATGTGAGGAGAATCAGTTTACGTGGAAAATAAGAAGAATTTTACTTTTATAGATGTGCGCTCTACCTTCGGTAAATACTATTTAAACATTAGTTTCCTAAGAGAATTAAACTAGAAAACCAGACAATCTCACTTTCTCAATCTCTTTAACAAAGTTCATTGCGTGTATCTCTTTCTCTTTTTCTTTTGAGCTTCACCATCAACCCGCACACAGCAAAAACACAATCGTGCATTGCAGATTGCACAAGCTAGTGACATAAACCAATCTTAGGTTGTTTCCATTTTGTCGATCATCACCATAATCCTTTTCCTTTTCAGTGAGGCATATCTAGCGCACACTCCATTACAATGCAAGGCTACGAACTTGAAGATGAAGAAGCATGTGACCCAAGGCCAGCAGAAAGGAAGTTTCGGCTTAAACGCCGCTCTCTCCCAAATCGTTGGCTTGCGTGCAAGAATCCATCGATGCGTGCCATGTGTGTGGTCATAGCGGTGACAGCCACGGCATGCCAGATGCAGGCAACGAGGTCCCTATAGGCTTTGGCACTTTTGGGCCCCTGGCTTGATTAGCTTCTTATTGTTCAATGCCACCTCCTCCTGCTGCCGTTTGCCTAGCTAAACCGGGCTCCGGGCACACAGGAACCTGGCCGGAGTCCATCCAACCCATGCCTTCCTCAGCTGGCTGCCTGGCTCATTCCCAAGAGATAAGGCTCATGACATTTGATCTCTTATGTGACTGCATGCTACTGGCTAGTATAGACGTGCGTATATGTAAGGTTCTTGGCATGGCGTAAACTGAAAATGTTTTGTTCCTAAACTTCTTGTATAAACTTCTTGTATATTCTGTTATTTTTGTCTTTTGTTTGGCATGGAGAGCCTAGCTATGTTTCATATATATATATATATATATATATATATATATATATATATATATATATATATATATATATATATTTACACATATATATACACATATATACACATATATATACACATATATACACATATATATATACATATATACATACATCTATATATACATATATACATACATATATATATATACATATATATATATATACATATAGTACTTGCTCAAAGAGGAAATGAAAATATGTGCGGTGGTTGAGACTGTATGTTTGTGGAACGTCTCAGATGTTTACGGAGAAAACATGTGCAATTTCTCCTATGCTCCTAGGTATATTACTTCATTATTCGGTCTACGGCTAATAAAGCTGTGGTAAATAAAGCTGTGGTAGGATAAATGAAGCAACAATATAATTTATAAATAAAACTTTTTTATATGTTTTTTATGATTTAAATGGAACGCTGAAAATAAACTATAATAAAAACATCAAAATCAACTCTCAAATCATGTTCTAAAATTCAATTTTTGACTACTGCTCATAAGCCAACGAGCCAACGTGAAGCCGATTGCTTTGTTAGGTATATACATGGAGTATGTACATGCTTAATTACTAGGTATATGGAGTATGTACATTCTCACTAGGTATATGGGGTATATAATTGCAGTGACGATATGAATGTCGGGTTTTTTTCTATTTCCTCGCATGCACTACAATAATTGGTTTGGCTTTAAGCTCAATTAGTTCGTGTGAAAGGTGTAATTTTTAGGTTGAGTGTTATGAGTTAACCTACAATGCAAAACATTTGTTGGATTGAGTTTCACAGGTGAACAAACGATTTTTAATACCGGTTAAAAACCTATTTAATACCGGTTATAACAACCGAGACCAGTAAGATATGTACTAAATTAAAAATAATATGTGAAATGTGGGATTCGAATTCAAGAACTCTCACCTCAGCTCTCATGTGCGTTACCATCCCACCCACTACATATATCTAACTTGGATATAAATGTTTTCTATTTGAACTAACCCTGGAGGTATCTTTAGTACCGGTTAGTAACACTAACCGGTACTAAAAATATCTTTAGTCCGGTTTAGTGTTACCAAGCGGTACTAAAATACATCCTTAGTACCGGTTGGTAACATCAACCGGGACTAAAGATCCTCCAGTATTAATCTCGGTTGGTGTTACCAACCGGTACTAAAGATGTTTATTGGGATTTAGATTTTTAGAACCGGTACTAAAGCATCTTTAGTACCGATACTTAATCTAGTCGGAATATCTATGTTTTAGAGTTTAGGATAAAAAATCGTTTCTCTGGTAGTGTTTGTTTGTAATGAGTTAAGTGACGATAAATACCTAACTTCAATTATAAATCTTTCTCCTAAGTAGTTGCCATCCTGTATTTTTTAATGCCACTGCTGCCTACTATGGCTCTATTTGATTTCCGCTATATCCTTTTCCATTTAAATGAGGACTTGTGGCTTTATAACCATTCAAAATTCATGATATCATTTGTGTTCGGGTATTAATGGATGTGGTTGTTTGTAATACTTTAGAGAGTACTGCGTACACATGTAAATTTGGTTGGATTTTTATCGATTACACGGTGATGTATACGCACATGTACCACTACACACGCAATATCACACTCACACCTCCACGAATATACCTCTTAACACATGCTCTAAAAGACAAAACGTGAATGCATCTATTAACACATACTCTAAAAGATGGAAACAAGCGACACATATCTAATTAATCTCACTAAATTCCTATTGAAAGTTCACCTATATGCGCGCAATATTCATCCTGATCTCACTATGTGTGTGTAATATTGATCCATGATCTCACTAATTTTTTTTGTTGAAAGCTCACATGTATCTGTGTAATATTTGTGGGTATCAGAATTTGAATCCTGGTGGGTGGAGTCGTACATACACGACTCCACCACGACAACACTATTTTTTTCCATTTTCTAGCTTTAAATTAATTCTATGGTGTATTTACTTATATTTTATTTGATTTCCTAGCCAAGATCTAAACACCTGGTCCAATATAGAAAAGATTATCGCGCCTGTGTCGTGTTAGGCCATGGCCAATTCTCCACGCTAGAGAGTGGTCTCACCCCTCCCGAGGCGAATATTCGTGCCAGCTCGACCAGGACCGCACCCCCACAGAGCGCCGCGACCCCCTGCAGAGCATCACGAAGTTTCGTCAGCTTTTGGCAGGGAATGGGCGAGGAACCGCGTTGGGGGAAAGGCGTCGTCCCGAGCCGTCGCCCGCGTCGTTGTTGCTCCCGCGCAGGGGAAGAAGATGGCGAGGGGGTGGACTTGAGAGAAGGGCCTACCTTGAAGCTCCACCAGCCACCGACGACTCGATCTGCCACCCCGAGTGCCGCCGCGTCGATCCCCACCTCCACCGCGACGATCCGCCGCCGCGTTGATCCACCGCCGTCGCATCGATCCTCGCCGCCACCGCATCAATGCCCCCGCTGCCTCGTCGATCCTCCGCCGCCGCATCGATCCCTGCCACCACCGCGTTGATCCGCTGCCGTGTTGATCCCTGCCACCGCCGTGTCGATCCACCGCCGCGTCAATCCCTACCACCGCCGCGTCAATTCGTTGCCGCCACATTGATCCCTACCGCCGCATAAATTCAGCGGCGCCGCCGGGAAGGGAGAGCCACTGGGAGAGGTGGCACCACCGGTGAAGGGGAAGGGAGAGGCGGAAGAAGATGAGGGTGAGGGAATGGGTGGGCCCTTATATATGTTTGTGATTTTTAGGGGCATACTGCAAATATTGGACATATATGCAAATAAAAATAATCCAAGGGTTTAAATGCAAAATGTGATCCTGAAACGTAAAAATAAGAAGAGGGTATGACTTAGGGCCTGTTTGTTTTCCAGGGACTTATTCCAAGTTCCTATCACATCGGATGTTTGGATACTAATTTGGAGTATTAAACATACACTAATTACAAAACCCATTTCATAACCTTGGACTAATTCACGAGATGAATCTTTTGAGTCTAATTACACCATGATTTAACAATGTGATGCTACAGTAAACTTTTCATAATTATGGATTAATTAGACTTAAAAAATTTATCTCGCAGATTAGCTCTCATTTATGAAATTAGTTTTTTTATCAGTCTATGTTTAATACTCCAAATTAGAGTCCAAACATCCGATGTGACATGAGCTAAAAAGTTTTAGCCCCATCTAAACAACCCCTTACATTGTGTGAGGGATAGGACGAGTATAACTCCATCCCACTTGATATCACTATTTTTATGAGGCAATACCTTGCGTTGGTCATGGCCTCACTGATGGTAGGGTCGGTAGGCCCACGATTTGAGAGCATCGGGATGGGAATCCCAACACAGAAGCGTGGATCCCACTTGGAATGGACCCTGCTGCCCCCTGCATTCCTGCCCAGCCATCGCACTTATCACCTTTTCTTTTGCTCTTTTCCGTTTCTGCAAAGGGACCCCATCAAAGAAACCACTATCTTAATAATTCTCACAATGAAGTCAATCAACCCCAGATGATAGTAGCATACCGATCAAATGCACGAGATGAAAGAATCCTTCGCGCAGAGGTCGCTGCATCAATACGGATGCAAAGCATGTATAGGTTGTTGCACTTCTTTTTCCTCTTTTCTACCTACGCTCTCAACTTTAAATCCTTTATATTTTAGTTCTACAAAAATTCTAATTGTTTCAAGAGTGCACATAAGTACTCCCTTCGTTTCGTATTATAAATTACTTTTTTTTTAAGTTTAACAAAAATTATAGCTAAACATACTATTATTTTTATATAAAATAAATCTATTAGAAAAAAAATATATTTATTGTTAGATTTAATGATACTAATTTGGTTTTGGTGTTCTAGATCTTGCTAATTTTTTATATAAACTTGATCAAACTAGTTTAACAAATCGATTTATAATATAAAACGAATATAACATATACTATTAGAAGTATATCAACTTAGAATTTTCAGTATTATTTGTTAGTTAATTTATATTTACGGTAAGTACGTCAAAAACTTATGTGTATGGGATACGTTCCCATCACAGAATCATTGATCTTTTTATAATTACCTAAATTCGTGTATAAAAGTAAAAACTCTTTGGAGGAAGTATCGTTGATAAACACGTATGGTAGTGGCATACCTGATCAAATGCAGCCGAGAGAATCCTCCACGCAGGTCGCTGCATTAATACCATGCAAAGTATAGTTTGTTGCATTTCTTTATGTCCTTTTCTTCTACCTACCTATCGCAAAAAAAGCTCATCACCACTTCACAGTGCTGCCAGCTCGCCTGAGATCAGATGCCTGCATATATGCCTACAACAACTTGGAGCAGCCGCCGGACCGCGCCGTCCGGCGGCAGATGCACCCGGTTTTTGGGCAGCACGCGTGTGTCACGCGAATCGGGGACCCTGATCGCCGTCGCAATCGAGCCTGGAATATGTGCACAACTCGACGAACGGTCGATCGATCCATGGTTCGACGACGGGGCAGGAAGCACGCAAGTCCCGCACGAGCGAGGAAAGCAACGTACGTGGTACGCGCCGCCGGCCGGTCGATCGATCGCCGGAGTAGCTAGCTAGCTGCGGCGGCGGCCGGGGGATCGACGGTGACGTTCCCTGCTCGGTCCGAACGTACGCAAACTGTGGTGGTGGTGCTCGCTTTATTCTAAAATATAATACACAATCATTATTAAGCTAAAAATCACTATGTAGGAATATTACCTTTTTTTATCATCTTATTATATACAACGCATATATATACTCACTGAAATTAGATATCTGGAGGTTGGAGGATTAAAAATCCAATTTAAATTAGAAGAGGTGCTAATTAATTAATTAATTATATCCATGTACACCTGCATTGTATTACGAGATATGAAAAAAATAATATTATATTATATTTTATGATGGATGGAGTAATTTGGAAGAAAGAAGCACAGAACCCCGACCGGGCTGTGATTTTTCACTCGTTTCTTGGTCTTTTCCAGGTCGGATTGAGAACGATGGATGGGTCGATGCGGATGGAATTTAATTAACACTTCGCTGTCGTGATGATGAGTAGTGCAATTACGTTGAATGACGCCGTCGATCGCGGTGGTTTACCATGCGTTCGATCGTCATCCTTGCGGTTGTCTGATTAACATGTCATGCAGGTATGGGGAATGATTTTTCTTTTTGCCGAGTTCGTGGATAGTGATAAACAAGCCCCCCTTCATATCAGTTCGTGTGCTAGTTTGATTACTACTGCTCCTTCCGACATCTAAAACCATACTACTACTACCTCCGTGGGAATTTATTGGGCTGCAATATGAAAAATATTGGTGAAGAAACTATGAATATTGACTGTTGATAAAAATAGAGTAGTTTTCACAAATTGCAACACAATGATATGTATCACAAAATTATAGATTTAACATGAAATATATCATAAAGCTATAGGTTTCAAGCTAAGTATATCACAAATTACAGATTTAATAATAAAATTATCATAGAACTACGTATTGTAGAGTTTAATCTCTAGCATCAACGTTATGTTTGAATTATAAACATCTAAGTTTTATACTTAATTTAGCGCTGAACCTATAGTTTGTGATAATTTTGTTCCTGATTTTATAGTTTTACAATACTTCACCTCAAATATGTAATTCCGCGTAAATTTAGTGTTAAATTTATAGTTCAGTAATACACTTTTCGCGTAATATTTGATCATTAGTCTTATTCAAAAATTTAATATAAATATGTAAAAGTAAAAGTTAAGATTATATTTTATTCGATGATAAAATAAGTCAAAACAAAATAAATGATATTTATATAATTTTTAATAAGATGAATGTTAAACGTTGAGTGAAAAGTCAACGGTGTTATATATTTTGAAATGGAAGGAGCATATAGTGTTGTGATAGTTTGGTCGATATAATTGTAGTTTTATGAAATTTACTCATAAAAATATATTCCTAATATTTATGAAACAAACACCTGTACATTAAAATAGTTTTTAAAATAAAGCAGGCAACAAAAATATGTTGGTGTAAGTATGAGTCCATGAATTTCGGACCAAATGGAGCACTAGCTAGCTTAAAGAATTATGAGACGATCATCAATCTCCGGTCAAATTAAATATCGGCGTTCCCTATATTTATAATCTCCAATCTTCGTTTCCAATCCCCAAATCCTCAGTCGTGCCCACAGAAACACACTCCCATAAACCTGTAGTTTGTTTGTTTGATATCCGTTTTTCCAACGGTGATGGATGGCGAGGTGGGTAGGTGCAGGCGTTGATCCCGTCGTGGCAATCCAAGCCAAGCTGGCCTCACTTCATTTCTGTGGGTGCTGGGTGGAAAATCCTGGGTGCTGCGCCGACAAGGACACGCTCGATTTAGGAAACATCGCCGTCACCCTGGGGGCACCGCAGCAGTGCAAACACGGCAGGATTCGCTAGCCAGCCGCAAAATGGTTGCGACTGTGCTGTCGTGGAGGGTGAGCCGGCGTCACCACCACCACCACTATACCCACACATCTCGTCGACGACACACGGGTAAGAACGTGTTTACGTTTGATTTCCGTAGATACGTTTTTCAAACTGATAAATGGTGTGTATTTTATACGAAAATTTTTTAATATAAAAATTATTTTAAAATATCAAATAAGCTTACCTTTTATATTTAGGATAATTAAAACTTAATTAATTATAATATAAAATATAGTAATATAGTATATGATGAAACACATCTTAATATTACGAATCTGGATGATGTTCCCATTGCTATGTTTTAGGATAGAGATAATTTATATCGTTTTAAATAGTAGCACTAATTTTATTTAAAGAAAGAACCCAACATTAAATCTTCATTTGCCATGTCGTTGAACGGGGCCGAGGAGAAGAACGACGGGCCGGGTGGATCGGATCGGATGGCGGCGTTAGCTGGCGGGGTTATCCGCTCCACGTCCGCGGGGAAAAGCGCACCGGGAGGTGAACACGGTGTCCAGAAAAGCGCAAGAGAAAGTGTGTGGAGGCGGTCGTTGTTTGGTTGCAGTGGGGGTGGGGGCGGGATGAGCAGTGAAAAGTGCAGGATGAGCACGGCGGCATGTCCGGTCTGCCTGCAGTGTACTACGAACAGCTTCGCGTCTTGGGCTCATGCCAATTCGATCCGCGAGTTGGTCCGTCCTATAGCTTACCGTGCAAAATTTGACCACAAAAAAGCCCACTTGGAAACGCAGTAACGGCATGATGGATCTCTCTTTTTATCTATTGTTTATGCTTATAAGAAAAACTTGAACTTTTAAATTTATTTTTGAAGTTGATTATGTGGTTTTTTTCATCGTTGTATATTTTACAGTATTTGCCGTTGAATAGTTAAGAACACGTGTATGAAAATTTTACCTATAATTATTTTTTAATTGCTAATAACCAGTACGGATAATTATATGAATATGTGAAACGAAGAGGCTGCATGTCTTTCACTTTCCTGTCAAATCCATTGATAAATGCACGTTAAATACTGTATATATTGTGAAAATGATATGGAAGGGGATGATTTAAAATATTTGTTAGTAGGTGATGATGTAAAATATCGATTTAAGCGTTAGAGCTTAGTGCTTTCAACTATATAGAAAATTTAGATACATAGAAATGTATTTGAAAGACATGTGATTGCAAATCACAGAGAAAAGGCAGGAACGATTGTATGGATTGGATACACGTAAATTTTCTAAAGGTACGAACTCATACTAATCCAAAATTTCCATACACTGAGCCATTATAAACCAATATCATACAATTTTGATAGCTCTAATTCTTTGTTTTATACGCCAAATCTCCTATAGAATTTAAATCCTAGAGAATTCAAAAAAAACATTTGTTCCAATGGATGCCTAGTCGATCTTTTGTTAGATGGAGTTACGTGCCGATAGGAAAAAAATGTACACTACTAAAATAACATTTTTTTAAGCCATCACTCTTTTATTTTCACTAATGATTTCATTGAACACACGCTTGTAAAAAAGTACTGGAGGAATTATGGCCACGAACAGCCAACGAAATAGATTTTCGCTAGTTATCATTTAAGAAATCCTTAAATCCGTTTGTAAAGGTAGGGTTATTTTTACAAGTAGGTGGTTTAAATGACAACCAGCGAAAATAAAAACTGTGATATTAAATTAGACTCCCAGCGCATGAGCTATCTGTCGGTGTCCTGCGCATGAGCTATCTGTCGGTGTCCTGGGCCCAAGGGTATACCAACTTTGGGTTTACGGCGGCCCCGCCTGCCCGCGTGGCCATCCCCCGAGGGGGGAGAAGGCCCGAGGGTGACGTGGCAGCCGTCCTCCCATGACACGGTACCCCCTCGGGGGATAGCTCAGTAGGGGTCGGGCTCCCCCCGACCCCCTTGGGCCGCTGCCACATGTAGCGGAGTAGGTGAGCGCTCCCAGCGCTCACCTACTTTCATTAATGGCGGCGCAGGCGTAGTGCACCCGCGCCACGCGCGTGCCGCATTTATTGTGGAATGACGCGCACGATCGCATCTGACAGCGGTCGCGGTCGGCTGACCGGCTCACGATCGGTCCGAATGACCGATGGGACGGCGCACAGTGCCGGGCACGCCGGCGCACGCCCGGTAGGTATGCTGCGCTTCCCGTTGAGTCACATCAGGATCATGTGAGCCGTTCCGGCTCACGTGCCTCACCGAAGTTGGTGCGTCAAGTCCAATCATCTGGCACGTCACCCAGGCTACGGTTGGACAAGCAAGTCTTCAACCGCTTAATGGAGAATGACATGCGGCGTCATTCTCTGCAGTAGGCGGCCTGACAGGAGTCATGCCGGCACAACAGGAGCGGAAGACTTCAATGACAAGCCACAGTGTGGCTCTTAATTGTAAAGTAGTCCACGCCTTTTCTCTCGATATAGCCTGACTAGCCCGTGTGGTGTCCCCTTGAGATATAAAAGGAGGCCCAGGCCTAGAGAGAGAGGGAAAAGGGGGGAAAGAGGAGATTCGGCTCTCTAAGTTCTTCCCCTTAGCTTAGGCCTATCTGAGTCCAACTCTTGAGAGCTAGAGCTCACACAGATAATCCACCCCACAGGAGTACGGTATTAGGCCTCATCGGTGGCCCGAACCTGTATACTTGCTCGTGCGTCACCGTCCTCACTCTTGCGATCTCCGATCCTCACCGGCTCCACCGGGACCGAACCTGGGAAAGCCTCTTTCACGCGCCCCTGGGCCGAACTCAAAGAGGGGGTCCGCACAGTCCCCCGTTGCTGAGTTTACCATCCGACAGCTGGTGCGCCAGGTAGGGGCGCGTAAACGCTTCTTCAGGTTCCCACTCCTTGCGTGAGAGCCAAGCTTCGCCGAGTCAGCCCTATGGCTGAAGAGGCGGTGCTCCGCACACCCACATCAAGCGTTAGTGACGACGGCGGAGAGCTGCATCCCCGTCGCCAAACGTGCACCCCGTTACCACCTCCGCGTCGGAGCCCTGAACTGGGCAACGCACAGGAGGCGCAGGAGGGCTCTGCCACCTCCCCACCACCCGGCGATGAGCGGCGATGCCGCCCCAAGGCGTGTCACCGTCTGGTCTATGGTGACTGTGGCACTCCTCAGGGTGCCCTCCAGGCGGCAGGAGCGCTCCTGGCCATCCGCCCATGGCCGCAGACCCGGAGGCCCCCGTCCAGCGTTGGCTGGACGACGTGGCCAACCTGGTCAAGGCGGCACACCAACAGCTGGACACCGGCTGATGAGGACATCCTCCAGTATTACCCGCTAGCAAAGACGCAACAAGATGGGCCGAGTGGTCCAGTTGTAGTCGGGCGGCGACCGTGTGAGCCTCTGAATAATCCCACCTTGCTTAGCTTGGGAGGAGGAAGCCACCTTAAAAGGGAGAGCCACCCTTCCCCTATTAGACTAGTCTTTTTGGGTGATTGGGCCTTTCCCCTAGTGGGTGCGTCGGAGTTGCGGTGCTAAGATTGCGAGATTCGGGAAATCCGGATCGGTGTGTCGGGCTTTCGTCCAACCCTACATGTGCCGGACTCATCATTTGGTATCAGAGCCAAATTATTGCACCACAATGATCACACGTGCACGACGATTGTTGATGACTAAGAAAGGGGTGGTCTTTCATTGGGGAAAAACACAGGAGGAGTCTTTTGTCACTTTGAAGGACAAGCTTACACACACCTTTGCTCCAACTTCCAAACTTTAGTAAGACTTTTAGTTAGAATGTGATGCTAGTGGAGTTGGCATAGGAGGTGTTTTGATGCAAGATGATAAACCTGTTGCATACTTTAGTGAGAAGTTGCATGTCCCTGTTTTGAATTATTCCACGTATGATAAGGAATTGCATGCTCTTGTACATTCTTTAGAGACATGGCGTCATTATTTATGGCCTAAAGAATTTGTTATTCATTCTGATCATGAATCGCTTAAGTTTCTTCGCTCTCAAAATAATTTGAATCGTAGACATGCTAAATGGGTTGAGTTTATTGAATCTTTTCCTTATGTCATCAAACACAAGAAAGGAAAAGATAATGTGATTGCTGATACTTTGTCCAGACGTTATATTTTGTTGTCCCAACTTGATTGTTGGATTTTTGGTCTTGAATCAATTAAAGAACAATATGCGCTTGATCCTGAATTTAAAGACGTGATGTTGAATTGTAAAGAGGGACGCACTTGGAATAAATTTGTGCTCAATGATGGATTTGTGTTTCGAGCTAACCGTCTATGTGTTCCAGTTGGGTCCGTTCGTCTTTTGTTGATACAGGAAGCGCATGGAGGAGGATTGATGGGACATTTGGAGCTAAGAAGACGGAGGATGTTTTGGCTTCACATTTCTTTTGGCCAAAGATGAGGAGAGATGTTGAGAGATCGTGATGCAAAATTCCTTAGTCATTTTTGGCGCACGCTATGGAACAAGTTGGGTACAAAGTTATTGTTTTCTACTACATGTCACCCACAAACAGACGGACAAACGGAGGTAGTCAACCGCACTTTGGGTACAATGTTGAGGGCTATTTTGAAGAAAAATTTGAAGATGTGGGAGGAATGTTTGCCACATGTGGAATTTGCATATAATCGGGCAACATATTCTACTACCAAGGTAAGTCCTTTTCAGGTAGTGTATGGTTTCAACCCCCGTGCTCCTATTGATATTTTGCCTTTACCTACTAGTGAGAGGGTTCACAGTGATGCTAACGGACGTGCTGATTTTATTTTGAAAATGCATGAGACAACTAAGCACAACATTGAAAAGATGAATGAAAAGTATAGAATTGCTGGTAACAAAGGTAGGCAAAAGTGAAGCTTGAACCGGGTGATTTAGTTTGGTTGCACTTGCGAAAGGATAGATTTCCAGAATTGCGAAAGTCTAAATTGATGCCTAGAGCTGATGGTCCTTTTAAAATTGTTGAGAAGATTAATGATAATGCATATAAACTTGAGTTGCCTTCCGAGTTTGGGGTTAGTCCCACGTTTAACATTTCAGATTTGAAGCCATACTTGGGAGAGGAAGATGAGCTTGAGTCGAGGACGACTTTAATTCAAGAGGGAGAGGATGATGCGGACATCATTCCGTCGGATATACACAACAAGCCTCCATTGGTCATTCAAGGTCCAATCACAAGAGCTCGCGCACGACAATTGAATTTAGAGGTGAGTTCGTTCCTAAGTTCTTCTTTATATGATTTTGAGAATAGATTGCTACCTAATGATTATATTATGATTAGGAACAATGGAGAGGACAAGGAAATACTTAGAGAAGGACATAGAGTCGTGGAAGGTCAGCGAGAACGTTCAAGTCAAGGTGGAGGCTTAAACCAAGTCGACTTCGAGTCTGTTTTGGAGTCCAGGACCAGTCTGCATTAAAACGGGCGCCCAGGTTGCATACATGCTTGGATTGGGGCGTTCTTTATATGGATGGAAAGCTAAGAAGATAATCTTCCCAATGGTTCTGGCCCATGTCCAAATACATTATGAGTCATCGGGAATTGACCGAACAAGTTGACCTTCACAATCTGTTCCGGCGCTGCGACGCCGTATTTGGGCCTTTGGGCCGTGTATCGTGTTGGAGCCCATTAGGGTTGCGTCAAGGGGTGCTTGCACGACCCTAAACTCCATATATCAGTAGCCGTCGCTATCTTTAGTTTTTGGGTTTTACTTAGATTAATCTGTCAAGAACAGTTTCGCCGCTAGATCGGTTTGTAAGACCCCAACTTGTGAGCTTAATCATTTATCTGCAATTTTGGTTGCAATCTACTTTGTTCTTGTTTGTGTTCTTCGATTTGCAAGCAGGGATTAGCCTTCTTGGCGAGGTCAACCGGGTTTCGGCACGGTTGATAACCAGAGGAGACGTGGTGCTGCGATTGCGGGGTTCAGGAACGTGTTCGTTCAAGAAGCCGGATCGATTTGTGTTGCGCTTCCACCAAAATCGTTGATTATCAGAACCTTTCGGAAGATTGGGAACCCTAGTCTACATCACCGGCGGCCGCTCATCGACAGCCGGAACGTCAGGCACACCGACTGCAGCCTCTTTGTACGCAAGGCAAAGAGCATGACGAGCGACGACCCACGCCCGCCGCACATCCTCGCTTCCCTCATCGATGCGCACGGCTACTCGCGGGCATCACGAGAGTTTATACGATGAGCCGGATGCCCGGCTCAGCATCGAGCGCCGGCGCGATGAGCGCCGCGCCACCCAAGCTGGAGAGGGTGCCGCATCCACGGCCACCGTGCGCCCTAGCGGCCTTAAATGTAGGCCCCCCGTTTCCCCCGTCGTGGGGGCTGGATGCCGTGCCTTTGTGGTGAGTCTTCGGAGTGTCCGATGGCCCCCAAAGTTCTGGCCCAGCATCCCGGAAAAGTACGACGGCAGCATCAACCCCACCGAGTTCCTCCAGATCTATACGACAGGAATCAAGGCGGCGGGGGGTGACGATAGGGTCACGGCGAACTATTTTCCCATGGCCCTAAAAGGCCAAGCGCGGGGTTGGCTCATGAACTTGCCACCCACCTCGATCCACTCCTGGGAGGATTTGTGCCAACAGTTCACTACGAACTTTCAGGGCACATATCCACGCCCAGGAGAGGAAGCTGACTTGCACGCGGTGCAGCGGAGGGATGGAGAGTCCCTCCGGTCATACATACAGCGGTTCTTCCAGGTCCGCAACACTATCCCATGCATTCCCGCGCATGCGGTGATATATGCGTTTAGGGAAGGCGTGCGGCATAACTGTATGCTGGAGAAAATCGCCTCCAAGGAGCCCCAGACCACCGCGCAGCTCTTTGAGCTCGCGGACCGCGTGGCCCGCAAGGAGGAGGCGTGGACCTAGAACTCCTCCAGCTCTGGCGCGGCGACTGTGGCTGCCCCCGAGTCTGCTGCCCGTTCTGGGCAGCTAGAGAAAAGGAGGAAGAAGAGGACCGCCCGCTCAGGCGACGAGGGGCATGTCTTCACCGCCGAAGGCGCTTTGCGGCTCCCGCGTAAGGGGAAGACCACGGAGGATAGCAGAAGGAGCACTACCGCCCCTGGCCGAGAGCGCCAGGCCGGCAAGTGGTGCTCCGTGCACAACACCTCCCTCCACAACCTAACCGAGTGCCGCGCGGTCAAGGGATTGGCCGAGCGCGTCAAAAAGTGGGGGAGGAGCTGGGTTAGGAGCGCCGTGAGGGCCAGGGCCACACGGCCCCTGCCCGTGACCGGCGGAGCGAGGCCAAGAAAAAGGCCCCCGTCGACGATGATGGCGACGATGACTTAGGCTTCCAAGAGCTTGAGACCACCGTCGCCACCATAGATGGGGGAGCATGCACTCATTCTTCCCGCCGCAGCTTCAAGACCATGAAGCGTGAGCTTCTGGCTACGGTCCCCACCCACGAGGTCTCACGGCGGGGTCGGTGGTCGGAGGTCCCGCTCTCCTTTGATGAAACCGACCACCCCCGTGTGTAGCCCGAGGTGGACAGATTGCGATGGTGGTCTCCCCTACCGTTTGCAATGTTAAGTTGAGGCGCGTCCTGTTAGACGGCGGCGCCGCCCTCAATATCCTCTCCCCCACGGCTTATGACCTCATTAAGGTCCCGAGGATGAAGCTCCTGCCGTCCCTACCGATCATCGGTGTGACGCCAGGACACACATGGCCTCGAGGTCACATTGACCTCCCGGTCACATTCGGTGGCCCCAACAATTTCCGCACCGAGCGGATAGACTTCGATGTGGCGGATCTCAATCTGCCCTACAATGCGGTCCTGGGAAGGCCCGCATTGGTGAAGTTCATGGCGGCCACCCATTACGCCTACCTCCAGATGAAGATGCTGGGCCCCGGTGGCCCCATCACCATCAACGATAATCTCAAGATCGCACTGGCTTGCGCGGAGCAGCGCGCGAGCGACCTCACCGCGGTCCCAAAGCCCACGGGCGGCGACGAGAGGCCTGAGGCCTCCACGTCCCACGCCCCGAGGAAGTGGATGACATCGGGCGACGAGGTCCCTGTAAAGGAGGTGGCGCTGGCCGGTGATCCGTCCAAGATTGTCAAAATTGCCGATCAGCTGGACGGCAAATAGGGAGACGTGCTCGTCTCCTTCCTGCGGGCAAACACCGACGTCTTCGCGTGGAAGCCGTCGGACATGCCTGGGGTCCCCAGGGAGGTGATCGAGCACCGTCTGGCCGTACGGCCGGACGCAAGGCCCGTCCAGCAAAAAGTATGGCGACAGGCCCCCCGAGCGCCAAGCCTTCATCCGAGAGGAGGTGGCGCGCTTGCTGGAGGCCGGATTCATCCGAGAGGTCGTCCATCCGGAGTGGCTGGCAAACCCAGTCGTTGTCCCCAAAGCGAACGGCAAGCTCCGGATGTGCATCGACTACACCGACCTCAACAAGGCATGTCCTAAGGACCCTTATCCCCTGCCACGCATAGATCAAATTGTCGACTCCACTGCGGGGTGCGACCTTTTGTGCTTTTTAGATGCATACTCAGGGTATCATCAGATTCACATGGATACGGAAGATGAGGAGAAAACTACATTCATTACTCCTGGAGGCACATCTTGTTATACAACTATGTCTTTCGGTTTAAAGAATACAGGCCCTACTTTTCAGCGTACTACTCATATTACATTGGGTAGTCAAGTAGGACGTAATGTTGAGGCGTATGTCGATGACTTGGTTGTGAAAACGTGCAACCATGAGACACTCCTCTCGGATCTAGCGGAGACCTTCGAGAGTCTCCGCTCCACCTGCATGAAGCTGAACCCCGAAAAGTGCGTGTTCGGCGTGCCTGCGGGTAAGCATCTAGGGTTTTTGGTCTCAGCCAGAGGCATAGAGGCCAACCCCGAGAAGATCAGCACGATAAATAGGATGCCCCCCAGCAAGCTTAGGGACGTCCAGCGCGTCACTAGATGCATGGCCGCCCTTAGTCGGTTCATATCGAGGCTGGGAGAGAAGGCGCTACCCCTATTCAAACTCCTCAAGCACACCGGGCCGTTTAGGTGGACGGAGGAGGCTGAGTAAGCCCTCACCTAGTTGAAGGCTTACCTCAGCTCCCCCCAGTCTTAGTCACCCCCGAGCTCGAGGAGCCGCTGCTGCTCTACTTGGCCGCGACCTCACAGGTAGTTAGCGCAGCTCTGGTGGTGGAGTGCGCCGAGTAATGTCCTCGGTGCGCGCCCCGCTGACCCATGACGGTAGAACAGGTGCCAGAGGGCGATGAAGGAGCCCGACAGTCACGCGAGGGCCCCAGGGCCCCCCATATTGACGACGGCCCTCCGTCCCCTTGTCAGACGCCGTCGGACGCCCCCGCTCCCCAGGAAGGCCCTGCGGCGACTGAGGGGAGGAGTGGCCCGACGCCGTCTGACCCGAGGCCGCCAGCATGGAGATGGAGCGGGCCCAGAGCAGCCCCTCCCATGGTTGATGTGCAGAATCTAACGCCCGTAGCGAAGAAGACAGGCCCCACCGAAAGGTGCAGCGGCCAGTCTACTTCGTTAGCGAGGCGTTGCGGGATGCCAAAACTCTGTATCCTCAGGCCCAGAAATTGCTCTACGCGGTTCTGGTGGCCTCGAGGAAGTTGCGCCATTATTTCCAGGCGCACCGAGTCTCAGTGGTAACGTCCTACCCCCTCGGGCAGATTCTCTGAAATCGAGAGGGGATTGGACGGGTGGTCAAGTGGGCCATCGAACTTTCTGAGTTCGATCTCCACTTTGAACCGTGCCATGCAATCAAGGGTCAGGCCCACGCCGATTTCGTGGCTGAGTGGAACCCGACCCCCTGAACCTGACCTCGGGTTCCCCGACCCCGAGGCCGGAGCAGATTCCACAAAACAAGCCGCCATCCCCCATTGGGTGATGCAGTTTGACGGCTCGCTCGCTCTCCAGGGAGCAGGTGCCAGGATCACGTTGACCTCACCCAACGGGGACATCCTCAAATACTTGGTTCGCCTTGATTTCAGGGCATCCAACAATATAGCGGAGTATGAGGGACTACTTGCGGGACTCAGAGCGGCGGCTGGAATGGGGATCCGTCGCCTCTTGGTTCTAGGTGACTCTCAGTTAGTCGTGAACCAGGTCTCCAAGGAATACCGCTGCTCCGACCCGCAAATGGAGGCCTACGTTCGCGAAGTGCAGCGTACGGAGCGCCATTTTGACGGGTTAGAACTACGGCACATGCCCAGGCGGGACAATGCGCTCGCCGATGAGCTGTCACGGCTCGCTTCATCACGCGCCCCAACCCCACCGGGTGCCTTTGAAGAAAGGCTTACCCAGCCGTCGGCACGTCTTGATCCCCAGGGGACTCAGACAAAGCCATGGCGTCCTCGGGGCCCGAGGGAGTCCAGGTCCCGAGGCCCGAAGGGTTCGAACCCGACCCTCCAAGACAAATTGCCTGGATGACTGAGATCCAGGCATTCCTCAAAGATGAGACTCTCCCCGAGGATCGCGATGGGAGCAAGCGCGTCATTCGCATCTCCAAGAGATACGTTTTGGTAGAGGGGGCCCTCTACCGGCGCGGTGCCAACGGAGTCCTCCTCAAATGCATCCCTCGGGACCATGGCATCGAGCTCCTCTCCGATGTCCATGAAGGCGAGTGCGGCGCACACTCCACCTCGCGCACCTTGGTCGGCAAGGCCTTCAGACAGGGTTGCTACTGGCCGACAGCGCTCCACGACGCGGCCGATCTGGTCAGGCGATGCTTGCCCCCCAGTGATCGGCTGTGATCTGGTTAGAATTGATGGAATATTTGAACTTGAGAAAGGAGTCGATGGAGCCTGGGTTTGGAGCACTTGTTGATTTCCTTGATTTCCACCGATCTCTGTCTTCACGGTTCTATATGCTGGGAACGCGCCGTCTGGCAGATAAACAGGTCCTTTAGCCTTTTCCTCGGCTATCGTTCCATCGACCACCGACTTGATGATATTTGTTAAGGTATTGACAAGTACTCCAGACTGGTTGACTAGTGCATGATGTACAGCCGAATCGATGCGATCTTGTAATGTATGCAATTCTTCGTTACTCGATTCGGTTCTCACTTGTTTATCCTTTTCTTCTCTTGGTCCAGAAGTACTTGGGTCTTGCTTCACGATCGCCGGTACTTGTACTTTAGCTCTTTGGACGACCGTACCTTGCCGGGTGACTGTGAAGGAATGCAAATACTGGTTTTGGAGTTGATCCAGCAGTTGTCGCAATTCTTCCTTTTGTTCATCATTCAACTGCTCAGGTGTAACCGCGATGATGTTGTCCTCTGCGACTTCAGTGATGTTTGGAGACATGATGACACGAGTCCCACTGGGCGTGCCAAAAGCGTATTGATGCAAAAAACACACATTGGCCTGAGAGATTTGCTTTACTCTAGTGCAGGTCCAAAATTAGGGTTTCAGATTCAAGGGCGTGCCAGTTGATTTGATCCTGCAATCAACAAGAAAAACATGCAAAGAATATCAGTAAACGATAGACAATCGGCCATAGGGCCGATTTCGTATCGTATGTGACCTAGCCGATGCAATAAAGCATGGATCGGCTGTAAGGTGTAATCAATGATAGAACTAACCCTAAAACTAGTATATCGGCTGTAAAGATCAACATTACATAATCAACAAATCAATATTACTTTAGAGATAAGCAATTGGGATAGATCGGACCGAACCGAGACAGTATAAATTGCCCAAGTCTAAAGATAACATGAAATAATGATTATATAAATTGATGTCATAGCCGATATCTAGGTTTAAGTATGTATCGGCTATAGCTCCGATACAACCTTATGCTAGGATATTTTCTAGTAATAAATATATTAAACTATAACCAATTAGATTGATATCAAGCTTAATATATTTACATTAGATTAGATCCTGACATAAGGGGCAGATATAGAACATTAAACAAAGCATGAGACAATGTAAAACATCTATATCAGGTAAGATCGGCTGAAACCCCGATACTATCCTTATTAAGAACCATGAAGCAGGTTAGATATCATGATTCTAAATACGACTTAATAGGTTGGACTGAACCAATGCAGCATTAAGTATAAATAGAAGCATGGGATCTAAAGAATCAAGCCGATGGTTGCCTTTTCGGGATGGTGGATACATTATATAACTTAGATTAACAAAGTAATCTAGCCGATATCGATGAAACCCTAAAAAGGATCTAGCCGATATAGGAAGATTGCATTGTCGATCTAAATTATATAACATATATGATAACTCGGAGAATCACAACAAAGAACTAGAGTGTCATAGAGATGTAAGCACTAGCCCTAATGATGTAACTCGCCATGACAAGATATACCTTTTTGCCAAGATCAAACTGATGCAGCACGACTCGAAAGCACAAACTTGTCGAAAGTAGAAAATAAGGGTTTGGCGATGCGCCGAGATTGATTGAACGTGTGTTGTTATTATTTACAAGACCTCAGGATTATATTTATACCCGAAATTACAAACATTGTCCATCACGGACACGACTCATATTATCCTAATACAAATCCAACTAATCAACAAGTCCCTTAGGCGGACCCTTACCGGAAATATCTACAAGGAAATTACATAAAATACCCTAATTAATAGATACAATCGCCTCCTCAGGACTCTATCCGTGCATGGCAATCCATATGAAGCACGCTAACATAACCTGATGACGTACACCAAGTCATATTACCGACATCGGCTTCATCGGCTAACCTTGTCCAATTCTGACTCTGCCGACCAGTCCACAGCCGATTCGGACTCCAGCCGATGCGCACTCTGTTTCCGATATCCTCGCATATTTTCAAATCCACTTCAGATTATGTTGTGTTTCCGATCCTTGTAGATAGATTTGCTTACCAAATTTCATCGTCAACAGCCGTTCCGGCTCACGTGCCTCACCGAAGTTGGTGCGTCAAGTCCAATCATCTGGCACGTCACCCAGGCTACGGTTGGACAAGCAAGTCTTCAAGCGCTTAATGGAGAATGACATGCGGCGTCATTCTCTGCAGCAGGCGGCCTGACAGGAGTCATGCTGGCACAACAGGAGCGGAAGACTTCGATGACAAGCCACAGTGTGGCTCTTAATTGTAAAGTAGTCCACGCCTTTTCTCTAGATATAGCCTGACTGGCCCGTGTGGTGTCCCCTTGAGATATAAAAGGAGGCCCAGGCCTAGAGAGAGAGAGGGAAAAGGGGGGAAAAGAGGAGATTCGGCTCTCTGAGTTCTTCCCCTTAGCTTAGGCCTATCGTAGTCCAACTCTTGAGAGCTAGAGCTCACACAGATAATCCACCCCACAGGAGTACGGCATTACGCCTCATCGGCGGCCCGAACCTGTATAATTGCTCGTGCGTCACCGTCCTCACTCTTGTGATCTCCGATCCTCACCGGCTCCACCGGGACCGAACCTGGGAAAGTCTCTTTCACGCGCCCCTGGGCCGAACTCAAAGAGGGGGTCCGCACAGTCCCCCGCTGCAAAGTTTACCATCCGACAGCTAGCGCGCTAGGTAGGGGTGCATAAACGCTTCTTCAGGTTCCCACTCCTTGTGTGAGCGCCAAGCTTCGCCGAGTCAGCCCTATGGCTAAAGAGGCGGTGCTCCGCACACCCACACCAAGCGTTAGTGACGACGGCAGAGAGCTGCATCCCTGTTGCCAAACATGCGCCCCATCACCACCTCTGCGTCGGAACCCTGAACGGTGCAAAGCACAGGAGGCGCAGGAGGGCTCTGCCACCTCCCCACACCGCCCGGCGATGAGCGGCGACGCCGCCCCCAGGCGCGTCGCCGTCTGGTCTATGGTGATGGTGGCACTCCTCAGGGTGCCCTCCAGGCAGCAGGAGCGCTCCTGCGCCATCCGCCCATGGCGGCAGACCCGGAGGCCCCCGTCCAGCGTTGGCTGGATGACGTGGCCAACCTGCTCAAGGCGGCACACCAACAGCTGGACACCGGCGGCCGCTCATCGGCAGCCGAAACATCCGGCACCGCGATTGCAGCCTCTTCGTCCGCAAGACGAAGAGCACGACGAGCGGCGGCCCACGCCCGCCGCACGTCCTCCCTTCCCTCGTCGACGGCCACGGCTACTCACGGGCGTCACTATAGTTTATACAACGAGCCGGATGCCCGGCTTAGCATCGAGCGCCGGTGCGATGAGCGCCGCGCCACCCAAGCGGGAGAGGGCGCCGCATCCATGGCCACCGTGCGCCCTAGCAGCCTTAAAGGTAGGCCACCCGTTTCCCCCGTCGTGGGGGCTGGATGCCGTTCCTTTGTGACGAGTCTTCGGAGTGTCCGATGGCCCCCAAAGTTCCGGCCCAGCATCCCGGAAAAGTACGATGGCAGCGTCAACCCCACCGAGTTCCTCCAGATCTATACGACTGGAATCGTATGGTGGCGGGGGGTGACGATAGGGTCATGGCGAACTATTTTCCCATGGCCCTAAAAGGTCAAGCGCGGGGTTGGCTCATGAACTTGCCACCCGCCTCGATCCACTCCTGGGAGGATTTGTGCTAACAGTTCACTACGAACTTTCAGGGCACATATCTGCGCCCAGGAGAGGAAGCTGACCTGCACGCAGTGCAGCGGAGGGATGGAGAGTCTCTCCGGTCATACATACAGCGGTTCCGCCAGGTCCGCAACACTATCCCATGCATTCCTGCGCACACGGTGATATATGCGTTTACGGGAGGCGTGCGGCATAACCGCATGCTGGAGAAAATCGCCTCCAATGCGGTCCTCCCATCCGAGCTTACCCTGGGATCTCCACGAGCAGCCCTGTATAATGAGGCAAATCAAGAGCTCCTCCGGGCCGCGTGCTACCAGCAGAGCCTAAGGCGCTACCATCAGCGCCATGTCCGGGCCCGATCGCTCCACATAAACGATCTTGTCCTACGCCACGTCCAAACGCGCGCTGGACTGAGCAAACTCTCACCCTTGTGGGAGGGGTCGTTTAGAGTGATCGGTGTCCCCCGGCCGGGCTCGGTCAGGCTGGCCATGGAAGACAGCACAGAGCTGCCTCACTCATGGAACATCGAACACCTTCGCCGCTTCTATCCGTAGAGGAGTCGTTGTGTTATACCTAGGGCTCGGGCCAACCCCACATGCCCCCTCGGGCACGGCAAAATTGGCCGTGGGCTCCCACTATCAATATACATATCCCTCTTCCACATTTACTTTATGCATAACAGTTTTCTTCCTTATATATTCATCCGATCCAATGGTGGTTTTTCGTGTGCGGGTTTTGTTGGGTATTTTGTCTTAATGCGGGATGCTCGCGTTCGTATCGCTCCTAAGTGACTCGCATCGCCTAGACACCGACGGGGCCCAGAGCGAACCGTGCCCTGAGACATGTTGAACTCCGGGGGAACTTGCCAATGGCCCACAATCGGGTCCGCACTTACCCCGGTCATCATGCTCTCGGCCTGGCCAGTCTCGACATGCGGAACTCCCCAAGTGCTCTAGTCTCGGTCTCCATCACTTAGGACTGCGACCCGAACCCGAACCCCCACTTAAGGCAAAACACCGAATAGCTCGACAAGGGAAAACGCTTGGATCACGTATACCAAATAGTGAACTAACATGAAAACCATGATATATTCATTACAGGAAATGAAAACACAAGCGTGTGGCGAAATGTCATTTATTACAAGATCGGCCCGAGGGCCGAATATATACAGCTACAAGCAAGAAAAAAGAAGGTGGAGGGGCGCTGCTCACGGGCCTTGGCTTGCGGAGTCACGCCTCGCCGCCGTCGTTGCTGCCGTCGTCAGCCTCCTCCTCGTCGTCGTCGTCAGAGGTTGGCGGCATAGCGAACCGAGGGGCCGTCTCCTCGAAGGCATGGACGACCTCCCGGGTGACCTCCCGGACTTGGGCGCGGGCCGCCGCCTCGGTCCCCGGCGGGAAGTCGTCGAAGACCGCCCACGGGTTGAACTCCGGGTCGCGGGCCTGGCAGCTGGCCAGCACTAGATCCACGGCCCCCTCGGCGAGGCCCTTCGAGGAGGCCATAATGGCCTCCTCGACCTCCGCCGGGAACCGCCTGAGACTCTCCGCCATGTCGGCGTCTGCTTCAGCGGGCGAGTTGGGACACGGAGGCGGCGCTCGTCCTGGAGGCTGCTGTAGAACCAGTCGCTCTTCCAGTCGTCCCACTTCTTCCGCATGATGCATGAGATGTACTGGTGGGACGCCTGCGCCCGCGGCTGGAAGTAACAGCTGTCGATCTCCGTCGGCGGCGACACCGACTGGACGGTGTAGAACCACCAGAACAGTCGGAGCGAGGGCCTCACCCCTACAAACATCTCGCACAGGTGTGCAAAGATGGCCAACGTCATCACGGCGTTGGGGGTAAGGTGACCCATCTGGAGGTTGTAGTAGTTCAACACCTCCAGGAAGAAGCCGGAGAATGGCGGGATGAGCCCTGCCATGGCGAAGGGGAGGAAGAAGACGGCCCGCTCCGGGAACTATGGTGCCGGGCGTGCCTCGCCCAGCCACCACCGGCATGAACTTGCGCGGCAGGCTGGCCATGCGGTCGTTGGTGATGCGAGATGGTAGCAGCACACTACCCTCGAGCGGAGAGGATGCCCGCGCCATCACTCCGAGGGATGTGGAATGTGAGAAACGAAAGCGTGCGGCGAGAAGGACGCTGAGAAACAAGGAAAGCAAGGGCGCAGGAGAGATGAGTTGGGCAAAAGTGGCGAAGGAAGGGGAAGGCCCTCTTCTCGATGCCCTTTTATAGCCCAGCCGCTGCCAAACCCGGCTCCTCGTTTCCCGCGCCCACCATCTCGCCTCCTCGATTCTCGCGCGCACTTCCCCCATTACCCCCACCGTACCATCTCCGGTGCGCGTGCGAAACGTCGCTACTGTCTCAGAGATGGAAGGACGGATCGCGTCCGCCTTAAAGGCACGCACGATTCCCGAGGGATACGCCATCATCCCCGCTACGGGCATATGGACGGACGCGCTCCATTTCGTGCGCTGCCCCCGGTAATCGGGCCATTACGTGATAATGGCCCATTACCATTGTGAGGCGTTTTGGATTACTTCCCGGATAATGAGGCCGTTACGAGCTAGCGGCCCATTATTGCTGAGAGGCGTTCTCTCCACGTGCGGAACTGGCGGTTTCCTCATCTCTGCTAAGGACCTGGGCCCACTTCACGCTGAGGCGACAAGGTGGCGTAAAGCCTGGTCATCCTACAGTGGGGCCCCCCACAGGCTTTACGTCGGGGGCTACTGTCGGTGTCCTGGGCCCAGGGGTATACCAACTTTGGGTTTGCGGCGGGAGCGCCTGCCCACGTGACCATCCCCCGAGGGGGAGACGGCCCGAGGGCGACGTGGCAGCCGCCCTCCCATGACACGCTACCCGCTCGGGGGATAGCTCAGCAGGGGTCGGGCTCCCCCCGACCCCCTCGGGCCGCTGCCACGTGTAGCGGAGTAGGTGAGCGCTCCTAGTGCTCACCTACTTTCATTAATGGTGGCGCAGGCGTAGTGCGCCCGCGCCACGCGCGTGCCGCATTTATTGCGGAATGACGCGCACGATCGCATTTGACATCGGTCGCGGTCGGCTGACTGGCTCGCGATCGGTCCGAATGACCGGCTCGCGGCGTCATTCTCTGTAGCAGGCGGCCTGATAGGAGTCATGCCGGCACAACAGGAGCGGAAGACTTCGATGACAAGCCACAGTGTGGCTCTTAATTGTAAAGTAGTCTACGCCTTTTCTCTAGATATAACCTGACTGGCCCATGTGGTGTCCCCTTGAGATATAAAAGGAGACCCAGGCTTAGAGAGAGAGGGGAAAAAGGGGGAAAAGAGGAGATTCGACTCTCTGAGTTCTTCCCCTTAGCTTAGTCCTAGCTGAGTCCAACTCTTGAGAGCTAGAGCTCACACAGATAATCCACCCCACAGGAGTAGGGTATTATGTCTCATCGGCGGCCTGAACCTATATACTTGCTCGTGCGTCACCGTCCTCACTCTTGCGATCTCCGATCCTCACCGGCTCCACCGGGACCGAACCTGGGAAAGCCTCTTTCACGCGCCCCTAGGCCGAACTCAAAAAAGGGGTCTGCACAGTCCCCCGCTGCGGAGTTTACCATCCGACACCATCCATCGCTCATCTCTCCAAGCGTGTGAGCCTCTCTTTTCTCCTCTCCCTCACCTCTCATCCCCCTTCCCTCCCTACTCCCTCTTGGCCACGGCAGCAATGGCCAAGGCAGCGATGGCCATGCGGCAACTGCGATGACTGAGGCGCGCAGGCAGCGGTGAGGCTGCTGGGCGGCAGATCCGGTGGTGGGAGGCGCGTGGGCGGTGAGGACGGCGGCGTGTCTGGTGGGCGATGGATCCGGCAGCGGGAGGAGCGCAGGCGGCGGTGAGGATGGTGGGCGGTAGATCCGGCGGTCGGAGGTGTGTGAGTGATGGATCCGACGGCGATGAGGCTGGTGGATCCGACGGTGCACACAGTGGCGAGGCTAGTGAGCACAAAAGCTAAACTTAAATGACTGCAAATAAAAAGTGAAGTTTTGTAAACAATTTTTAATTGAGCTATTTAAATTAAACTATACCAGAATACGATTATTTTAATTTATAGGGATGATTTCAGATTGCAAACTACTTATACATACTTTTATTATCCTTAATTAAAGATAGTTTATTGTGATGATTTGTGACTAAAAGTATAGCTGTTTGATATTTACTTCTATTTACTATCAAAATACGAGTAGTTTTGTTTATTTACTCCCAAAATACCATGTACTTTGTAATGTAAATTTTGTTCTAACATATACTCTCTCCGATGTAAAACATATTTGAAATCTTACTTTTCTTCCTGTCGTTAAGATGCAACCTAATATTTTATTAGAATATTTGTAAAATCTAATAATTTTATAAGATACTCCCTCTATCCCGAAATATAACAACCTTTAACAATGGATATGGACATGTCAAATTTGATAGCTAGAAATTATTATATTCTGAGACGGAGTTAATAACTATAAGTGTCCTAAACATGTGAGATGGAGTTAATAACTATAAGTGTCCTAAACATGGGATACCCTATACTCGTGTACTAAGTTCGGCGGGACCTACCATATACCAAATTCTTTACAGAATCAATCCTCAAACATATGGAAAAAGTCCTGAGTGGATAAAGAGGGAGTCCAGGATAAAAAAAAAAGAGAAGCAAAGTTCTATTTTGGCTTGATCTGGACTACTCAAATCATATAGATATTTATCTCTCTAGTTTTACTTACCTAGTTTTACTTAGACAATTAGTCACTCGAGGGTTTAAATATAAGATTCTGATGAGGAGAGGAGACACAATCCAAAGAGCACCACAAAAACCAACACAATATAAATCACCTCCAATCTCACCGAGTTACTATTTAAGAAAGCCGACAACAAGCCGTTGACTATTTGTTCGAGCTTTACACTGCTAACTGGCAGACTAGACTAGAATTTTTCTTCCTTTTATACTTGTGAGAGATTAATATATGATGGCAACATCGACTTCGACCAACTGGATTACCGTGAGAAAGAGGTTTGGACCTATATAAAATTTCTTGTCTCTCATCTTTTTATCTCATCTTTTTACCACAATCTCGTGTATACCCTGATATCAGTAACCCCATAATTGAAAATATTGTTGTCAAATATAACCTATCGAGAATAACTAAAATAGTTTTAAAGTTGAATCTCTACATATCATTTTTTATATTTTTCAAACTAAGTATTTTAAATTTATAAAATCTAATAATTTTACAAGATAATGAAAATACTTTTAAAGATGAATTTATACATATCATTCTTTTTGTATGTTTCAAACTAAGTATTTTAAAAGTTATTAGTAGTTAAAGTTTTCAAGTTCAACCTGATCTTATCAAAATGTCAAATATTTGTGATCAAAGTAAATATGGTTTTAAACTTTTTTTTTGTCCAAGAGTATCATACTAGCTTTGAAGACAGTGAACGGTAAATAACGACTTGAATTGGTGGAGAAGGGAGTTCTAAAAAAAAAAATTGGTGGAGAAGGGAAGTCGTAGTTGGACATATACAGAAGATTCTGATTCTGTAGCTAGCATACATAATTTATACATATAATTAATTAAACTAATGTGATAGAGCTATTGGACGGTACTGTAACCGAAAGCGACACAAGATACTGAAACTAGGAGTTTGTCAACTACTGCTTAACAAGAATCTCCAAATTAAGTATGGATGCGAGCAGAAGCTAACAACGAAGCTAAGTGGTAGCTACGTGCCTAGCTAGCTATACGTGCAAGAAATAATCTAGTTTATGTCTAGTTACTTTAATTTAAAATGTGGTTTAAATAATTAGAACCCCGCTGCGTTTGGACGATACACGTAAAGGCGGTGGCACTAGTGGAGAGCTTGTCGTATACAGATTGCGCGACGTGCAGATAAAGCGAGAAATGTTCTCATTATGTAAAAAAAAATACAGTACGTTGACAGATACTAAATATTATGCGCCTTTAGTCATATATATGTTTTCATTATTCTCCAGTCAGATCATATCACATTCTATCTAGTAACACACTACAACTTAGACAACATTTCCTATACGTGAGGGATAGATTATAGATTCCCCTTTGTTCATGGAAAAACTAGCTAGTAATCATTCTCATATGCTAGGCCACAAGGAGTGCTAGCTCCTTTGGAACTCATGAATTTTAACGGGTCTGTTTTGTTTACAGGATCAGATTTAGTTCAGTTCTTCCAACATTTATTTGAAATTCGCCCATTCCAAAGAAGGCTGAAATGTAAAAAACATCAGCTCTTCACACAAATTCCACCGACACCACATGTGCAAAGAGAAATTCAAGACCAACACTGGTTTATTCGCTGTGCAAAAGCAAAAAATATTAGTTCCAACCGAAATCAACGATGGCTACATAGTACGATGTAATAAACTTGTAATCTCTCTTGTTATTCAATATACACTACTACTACAGAACATCTTAAAAATGATGGCACATATAGGTGTCATGAATACTAAAACTGGCATCTATAGATATTTTCCCATCTCCACAGGCTGAAAAAATATATAACCAACATCTTTGAGCAAATATAGATGCTAATTCTATAGAAAAAAGACACCAATACTATATTTTTTTAAAAAAAAGTTGACACATTTAATATATTATAGGTACCAATTAATTAAAGAAGACACCTACAATATATTATAGGTGGCACCCGTACAAACTGAGCCGAGCCGAGCCTCTCGTTCTTATTCACTCGTCCGGTCCTCCTCTCTCTCTCGAGCGGCGTCCTTCTCTTCCTTATCCACTCGTCCAATCCTCCTCTCTCTCTCACGTGTGAACCCTCCCCTAGCGCGAGCGGCGGCGACACCCTCCCCACCCGCAAGCTACGGAGGCGGCGCCCTCCCCACCAGGGAGCAGCAACGACAACGACGGTGGCATCGACGCCAGATCTGGTGGGCCTGAGCTTGGGGGCCACCGGATCTGGCCCCTGCACTTGTCCTCGAGCATCCTCTGGCTTCTCCATCCCTCGACATCAACAACGGTGAGCGACAACTCCCGTACTTATGTTCTAGTGTGCTTGTTGTGGGATGTTTGATTCTGTGATGAACTTGTGGATTTCTCAACTCCTTCTTTGTGTTATGTCTGTACACTACTATAAAATTGATTTCTCATGGCATCACCCTATTTTTTTCTCTAGCGGTTATACGTGGAAACCACAGTAGAATCATGTGATGATTAATCTTGGTGATGAACAATTGTCAAAGGTGAGTGTTTGTTGAAAAATACGATGTGATGTTTTTTGTATCGGTGAACAGTGCTTGCGGCACTGGGTTCCGGTCAGACCGGGCAGTGGGCGCCGATCAGACCGGAGGTGTTGGTGCGGTCTGACCAGGTAGCCCGAGGATCAGACCGGCAGTCTGTTTCGAGTTGTTTCTGTAAAATTTCTAGATTGCTTCATGGATATGACTTTTAGATGATTTCTATTTGTATGTGATACTATTGTGTGCTGATGTGAGTCAAGTTAATGCGAACATGTACTTGGATATGGAGTTTCTTTGTTGTTCATGTGTAGGTGTTGCTTGAGGCCATGGGAGTATAGCCGGCGATATATTGGGATTAGGTTTGGGAGAAGTTGAGGCCTATACAGTCAAGGATATCACGCAGGATGCTCAGGCTAGAGAACAATGTACGTGGAGGTGAAGGTTTCTATATGGCATACACGTGGTGTTGTGTGCATATGGAAAGCGTAGTCAAATTTAGATTGGAGTCCAAGTTTGGGAAGATTGGAGTTTGTAAAGTTTGTTTCGTGTACGAGAAGGTTTCCTAGGGGATTAGGACTTCTTGTATGAGTTCGATTCGTGGCTAGGGGCAGCCACATTATGGGTATAAATAGAGAGGGAGAGTGTAGCCTCCCGGTATCGATTTTGGAGAGAATTGAGTTCAGAGAAAAGTTAGGGTTTCGAGTGTAGTTTGAGATTTTGGTGAGGGTGTTGTTGGTGCACTTTGTAAACACTATTTCATGCAATAAAATCGAGATAGATTAATCTACATCTTTGAGTGTTCATCTACCGGTGTTTTCTGGATCTTGATGGTTTGACTGATGGCAAAGAGGCAGTCTCACTGGGAGGGTAGCGGTGGTCTAACCGGTGGCGGTGAGCAGCGGAAAGAAAGGAGGTAGCGGTCCGACTGGCCGGACAACACTGGTCAGAACGGCGGCATAGGATCGGTCAGACCGGTGCGTGCACGGCGATCACACCGGCTATGATGAGATCTTCATCAACTACGAGGGTAACTTTTATTTTTGCTAAAAGTTTTTGGTTTTTTTGTGATACAACAATTCACCCCCCATTTGGTTGGCTTGATTCTTGTGTTCGATCCTACAAGTGGTATCAGAGTCACATTTACTCTATTCGATCTTTACTGATTTTGAGTTTTTGCCATGGCTAATAAGTTTTCAACCAAGCCACATGTTTTTGATGGAGTTGATTTTATTTATTGGTGTGAAAAGATGCGATCTTATATTATGTCTGAGAGTTGTGATATTTGGCAAAAAGTTGTAAATCCTTATGAAATTCCCGCTTAGATTAATATTGTTGCTCTTAAGACCGATTTTGAAAACAAATGCAAAGCTCGCAATATTTTGCTTAATGGAATCCCTCGTTTAGATTTTGATCGTGTTTCTCATCTTAAAACTGTGCGTGAGATTTGGAAGGCTTTATCTGACTGTCACCAAGGGACTTCCAATATCAAGGAACTGCGTAAAGATATTTTCAAAAATGATTACATAAAGTTGGAGATGAAACCTAGAGAAGCTTTGGATGATTATCTTGTGCGCTTTAATAAAGTTTTGAGTAATCGTAGATCTGTTAATGATTCTTATGATGCCTATTACACACAATCTGAGATTTCTCGACAGTTTTTGAATGGTCTTGATGTGTCAATCGGGAGATGAAAGTGACTTATATTCAGGAATCTGTTATCATGTCTGCTTTGACTTTGGATTCTCTTTACACCAAGCTTATAACTTATGAGATGAATATTCTTACCCACAAGATTGATACTAAATCTATTGCTTTGATTTTTTTCTTCGAGTTCTTCCATTGGTGCTTCTTCTTCATCGGCTTTTAATATTATTAATGCCATGTCCGATGAACAACTCGAGCAATTCGAGGACGAGGATTTGGTTTTGGTTACTAACAAACTTTCTCGAGCTTTTGAAAAAGTCAAGAGCAGGAAGCGAGGAGGACCCGTTCGATGTTTTGAGTGTGGCGAGTTAAATCACATCAAGTTCAATTGTCCTAATCACAAGAAGACAAACAAGGAGGAGGAAGTGAACCAAAAAGAACACCAAGAAGGAGAGCAAGAAGAGTCGCGAGTAAAGGCTAATCCTCCTCTCTTCCCCTCGCCTCTTTCCCCTCTCCCTCAGCCTCCCACCAGCAGCGTGCGTGGGGTCTCCACTCACGGTGGTGGGGTGCAACCTCCTCCCCCGCTGGCCACCGCGAGATTGGGGCTGGATCCACCGCCGCGACGACGGGGGAGGCTGGATCCGTCACCGCGGTGATGGAAGAAGCCGGATCCACCGCCGTGACGATGGGGGTGGCCGGATCCGCCACCACGACAACAGGGAGGCCCACGGGGAGGGCAGCGACGACTTCTCCACGGTGACGGGCGACTTCTCCACAGCGGTGAAGGTGGTAGGAGGTGGATCCGGCGGTGGCTGCCACGACGATGGTCAAGCTCCTCTAACACCCTCTCCTCTACCACGACGTTCGGGTGTGGCCTTCGATGGGCAGCGGCCATGGCGAGGTGTCATGTCGGCGGGCTATGTTTGCGGCCGTGGCGGCCGGCGGCACCGATTTTGAATTTTTTTTTGTCCCAAAAATTGTTATCACTGGCGGTCCTCTTTAGCTTGCCGCTAGCAAAAATGGTATTTTTGCTTGTAGTTGCCTTAGCATGCCCGCTTGCGAAACTTGATTTTCGCTGGCGGCCAGCCGAACACCAGTGAAAATACACTATTTTCACTGGTCTTTGGATGCTGGTGGCACCTCTAGCCGCCAGCGAAAACCTATCTTGGCCGCCAGCGAAAACCCTTTTTCTAGTAGTGGTATGTCCTCTTTGCTGTTGGATGTTGATTCACGGATGTTAATTTTGCGCTTGAATGTTGATTCTATGACTGTGTTCTTGGATGTTAGGTTGATCTCAGGTGTGATGGAATCTGAGGGGTGAAGTGGAGCTGCTCGATTCGATTCAATGCATCGAGCTGGCTTTTTTTCATTCCTAGAACCTCGAAGTGCCACTTGAGGGCTACCGGTTAGGAAATCCAGTACCTATGGCTGGCTCCCAACCTGCACCAACCATGTTTTCTAAGTAGATAATATGTGCACACAGTCGAACCACCTTGGCCTTCCTGTTTGAATTGAAACAAAATAAACTTTATCACTAATTTATATTTCAATATGTTCATATAATCCAATAGAATTAAAATATTATGAAAATATTTATTTTTGAAATAAATCCACATATATGATTCTCATATCAGCAACCTATAGATTTATAATCTAGTAGTGCACATAATGACTTTAAAAAAAATCCAAAGCATTTCAACACTGGGGGAGTGTTTGTAAAAAATAATAAATAACTTACATATTTTGATTACATAAAACATACACACGCACAACAGTATACTCACACACCAAGGAGTGTGCCTCTTATGTAATATTTATTGACATTAGGATTTAAATAGAATCATGCACTCTATGACTCCACCATCATATTATTTGTGCTTCTCCAACTTAGTAATTAATTTGACGTATGTAGGTTGTTAAAGTTTCTGGCCTTTCAATCTTCCCCTTTTAAATAGATTACCATCTATACTACTTCCTATATAAGGTACAAGTTTTTTTAGATGTTTCTTAGTATAAGGCATGCAGGTCATTAATTAGAACTTCTTTCCCACTCAATTATTATTTTTTAAATCCTCATCCTCAAGATTTTTAATTCTATTAGGTGTATGCATAATATTTGTTAGGGTGATCCAAACTATAAGGTTTCTTATAAGGTTATAGTATTTCTTAATATTTAGGTTAAAGGTGGTTGAGTTTTATATTTTGGAATGGAGGAAGTCCTTAAAATGTTACTAGTGGTGATGTTTATTTTACCACATCACTCCTACTATTGATATTTGAATCCCATAATTTATCCTATTACACAACTCTCTAACGACTACTCACCTTTACTGTTGGCTCTTCTCAAATTTTAAAATCACCTGCTTATTCAATAAGAAAAATCATACAAATACTACTTGAATTAAATATGTCCTTAATTGACTTGATACGTTAGAAACTCGGTTTATTTTCAGTTACAACGCACATGCTCTTGACTAGTCTCCTATAAAATGCAATACAATGGAATTTGTAAACCTTTAAATTTGCAGACAATCCCTTCATATGAGCATGAGCGACATTTTTCACTTCACAAATAACTCCAGTGGTGCAACAATTTCCATATAAGCATACACGTCGATATACATAAAAATGAACAAGGATACTCAATGGACAATATGGGTTGGCCTGGGCGACCCCTGCTCATCCCCTAATAGGTACACACACTCAATCAGTTGTACAGCCATGCATGGTAGATATATATAAAGATTACTTCCGCCGTTTCAAAATTTACCCTATAAATCATCAAGTCACTTTTTACATTACTCATTCATCAAATCCGACGATCCAAATTTATCGAATCCAACGGCTCCGATCACCCCACGTTTCCCCCTTAGCCTCCCCTCTCCCCGCACCTCTCTCTCGCTCTTCCCTTATCTCTCTCGCACTTAGATACCTAATGCCGCCTCTGTCCTCCTCTCTCTCGCATTCCCACCGCCGATGCCCCACCCAGCGCCGCCCCTTCCCGCTCGAGTCTATCCCGCCGGCAGTACGCCGTCGCACGCTACATCATCGCCATTGCGTGCCCCCTTCCTCGCTCTCGCTCTCCAAACCCTAACCCTAACCTCCCCTCCTCTTTCCACGACTCCCCGCCGCACGCTGCCAGTTCATCGTTACATGCCGCACCCCGACCCACGCTCCAAATCTTCCAATTCTTTCCTCTGCTCCCACCCCTGACCCCCCCACCGGCACGCCCTGCTCCTCGCCCATCGCCGCCGCGTCGGCGGGGTCCTCGTTGCTGGCCTCGCCAGTTTGCTCCGTGCCGCCCCTCAAACTCCGCCGCCACCGGTCGCCCTGGTCGTCTCGGAGCATCTCGCGCCGGATCCCGTGGCCCCCTCACCATCTTCGCTTGCGATCTCACTGGTCACGCCTCTATTCATGGCTACTGCGGACCGCTCCCCTCCAACCGGAACAGCAGAATCGCCACAGGCGACGGGAGCAAGATCCCCATCCGGATCAGCGGCAAACAAGCAGGTAATTGGATTGGCTTTCTTTTATTTGGTTGGTTTCTGCACTTTGAACGAAAGCAAGCAAATTCTCCCTTCTTTTATTTTGTTCGATTCAGAATGGACAATACATCATGAATCTGAGTAAATTGTTAAGCAATCTTAGTATCTTACATTCTCCAATATTTTATTATTGCAATTTTTAATCATCGCACTCTTAAAACCATAACAATGTTAACCATGCTCTAAAAACCACAATGCTAACAAGTAAAAAACACCTAGACTCACAGTGACAGTAGTAAAGCTGGGCGGCGAAGGTCTCATTGCTCACCAATGGCTTTATAAATCCCATTTGTTGCCAAGCCTAGAGTGACTGTTATGAAATTCTTGGCCTCTTGGATAGTTGTGTGCCGGTACTGTTTTATTTATCAGCAAGATAGTATTAGGGCAGCTTAATAAGTTGTGATATATCATAGTCAAACAAGCATTTTTAGTGAAACCATTAGTTATAGCCTTACAGATCAGTAGGCCAGGCTTTCTCTATTTTCCTTCTTTCCTTTAATTGTGAGATGATGTGAGAGACATTGGATGGGATTATAGAACATGATATGAACAAAGATCGTGTTCCCTTCAGAGATTTGACTAATGTTTCTTCAGGTGTTTGTAACTTATCTCCTGCTTTGTACCTTGTGTCCTGATTTCTATATACTCCTTTGGCATATATAAACTATTAGTATTGCTTTTTTTAAAAAAAAAGCAGTTTCATCATCTCAAAATACACCTTGTAATGACGCCCAACATAAGAAGGAAGAAACTAGCGAGAAACAACGTCAAAACAACGTGAATACCGTGCAAAGAAGAAGACTGAGTTGAACAAAGCTATTAGTCTTTTCGTATTTACATCACAAACACCACAATCACAAACAGAATTGTTATCTAAAAAGAAGAAAGAAGAAAGAAACAGAAAGCAGCGTGAATGGTACGCTAGGAGCGTACAGAAGAAGACCGAGGAGATTTCTAATAGAGATATTGTAACTCCTGATACTGTCATGTAGAGTTTGACGAAGTCTGAATTGTTATCCAAACAAAAGAAAGAATTGTTGACTAGAAAGCAGCGTGAATAGCGTGCAAAGAGTAAGGTGGAGTCACAATCAGTTGAAGATAGTGCATACACTGAAATTCTTTAGGTCTCTACCTTTTGTCATCCGCAAAGGACTAAAAGTCAAGAGAACCAACAATCTGAAATGTTGAGCATCCAATCTAAGGGATAACAGAGGAACAAATATATGCGTGAATATCGCGCACGAAAAAAAGGCTAAATTGAGTAATATTGACGGAGGGACTACTGCACCAAGCACTCCTAATTAAGTTTAGTGCATTTGGTTAACTTCACATTCTTTATCAAATATTCTTATGTATATTATTTTGTTATGTAGGTACGTTCTCTGTCATTACTGAAAAGTTGATGCATGGAATGATGCTTTGTACTATTCTAGAAGATCCGATACTATTCTAGAAGATCCGAGCGATGCTAACAAGAAAAATCTTGAATTTACACAAAATTTAGGAAAGTTTAGTTACAAAACATTCAAAATTTGTGTGTTATGTAGTAATTTACATAAATTTTAAGTATTATGTAGTAAATTTGACCTATAATTTAGTACTAGTTTACCAGAATGTTTAGAGTAACCCCATCAGGTACGTGCTCGCTCAGTTTAGTATAAATTATAGACAATCTCGTCAGATTTTGTAAAAGAAACGAGATTCCAAGTGAGACTACACATGAACAAGTGAAGAATGACACACCGACCCGTCCCGTGACCGTCCGTTCATGAACATGAGCCCAACAACGACTGGTCGGCCACACCGCACGCACGGTCGCACGAACGCTGACTCACTCGACCCAACACCGCAACCAGCAAAGCAAAGCAAGCAGGCCAAGAAAACGGCCGGATCCATCACGCGGGAGTCCGGCTTTCGGGCCACGTACGATGTATCCGCACGGCCCGAAAGGGACACAACCTCCTCCGCCCTCGTGGCCCATCCGTACGACCGACCCGCCCACGCATCCACTCGTCGATCTGGACCGTCCACCTGTCCACCCTCCCGCCAGATCTGCGTCACTTCTCGCGTGACCGCCCTGACAGTGGGCCCTACCAGCTCACGTGCTGTCAACGGGGACATCGACCGCAACCGCAGCACGTGGGGAGGCGCTGACAGCAATCACTGCGGGGCCCACCTTGACTCATCCAATAGAAACTCGACGCGTGTCCACGCTGGGTCCCCTCTCGCTAACCTCTTCAAATTTTTTCTTTTCTTTTTCATGTTTAGTGGCGCTAATTACTGATTAGTGGGGGGTAAAGGGGAGCAGAGCAGGGCGCAGTGAGTACTGTAAGCTCTTAAGTACTTACCCCTAAATACCATATAGACTCATTTGATGATATGGAAAAGAGAAGTAAGGAGAGATTGAAAGAATTACCCCTTATATGCAAAGAGCAATTTCTATACAAATCTCAATAAAAATATGAGAGTATTAAAATTATTTAGGTTTTTTTATTAGAGATAACTTATTGTATAGATTAACTTTAATTTTATAGAAAGGTGATAGAGATAAAATTAGAGATGGCAAGTACCCCTAATATAAAACTGCCGTTAGCAATCTTTTTTGATAATGTTATTAAGTCATAGCAAAGCTACAGTACTTACAGATACTCGTGTGAATGGTGGTGGTGACGGTGATGATGACTCCTTTGTTCGTATTAGATTAATTAACCGTAACTTTGTTATTCTTTTCATGATTCTGCCTGCTGTTTAGTGTGTAATCTCCCGTCAAAGCTGCCTGATTTACGCATGATTATTATGTCGGGAAGCGAACATGGTGAGATATAAAAAGGAAAAAACAAGTACACTGGCTCGATCGTATCACGTGGAACCAAATTCAGCTAGCAATGGTTATATGTTAATCAGAATTTCAGTTTCTGACGTTCGTTTTATTTTTCCTGCAAGGTGCAAACGGCTAGCTAGGCGTTCATCGGTGTATAAATATGTTATCGAAACCATTTCTACGAAGAATCACCACGCCCGTGCATGCCATAAGCACCAGTGAGTGATGATTTGATGTTTTAATTTATCACCCAAGTTTCATAGCTACACGCACTTCTAAAGGAACTATGTGAAATGTAAGTAAAGAGTACCAGTTCAAATTGAATGGTGTACCTTGTGAATAGTTTATAAGAGGGAGTATGTGATAACTTAAATGAAAGATGGTTGTGATTGTCTGATTGGTTTTGATAAGAAATTAGGTGAATAAATAACTACATTTTAGAACAAATTTGTACAAATTATATTTTAGAACGGTAGGCGTAGTATTCACCATGTCCTAAAATATAGTGTCTAGAAAATAATTTATGTATAAAATTTTTTGACTTAAAAGTTGATGCTGAAACGTAAAGTGCAATGAAAATAAAATTATCAAAAACAACTCTACAATTAAGTTGTAAAATTCAAACTTTAGCTCTAGCTTATAAAGAGCAAAAGATATAGCTATTCTTTTTTTTTTTTGCATACTCATTATATCAACCAATAACACAACCAACCCTATTTTTCATACCTGTATCTAATCTAAAAATATTTATATTTTAGAACATAAAACGAAAGGAATATGATTTTTATTCATTTATTACAACTGTGGTGTACTCCACAGCAACTGTGGGGACATTACCATGTCGTTTCTCAGCTTGACCCATGAGATTCCTAAAGGGCATTAGGGCAGGATTGCAGGTGCATTTATGCTTGTTATCAATCGACTCTTGGGGTTTCTAAGGACAAAATAACACTATTGTAAATCTTTTTTTTAAGATAATAGAAATAAATAATTATTAAAGTTTATTTCTAAATCTTCATCCGTAATTGACGAAAATATATATGATCGTAACTTCTAAGTTTCGACATATAAAGAGTATGAGCTCCTTATTCTCTTCGCACATTTAAATCTTGAGAAACCTTTTCCCCCTGTGTAACAACACGGAAAGAATTTTACCAATATAAACTGTATGGATAAAATATATTATATTTTAGAATAGGGTAGTAGCTGACAAAGGTATGAACATAGACGGCAATCCGGAAACGTACGTCCTCCATGTATATTGTACACAGAACACATGAGATTCTGAATTGAGATTCTGAATTGAGGTTTTGTATAATGAAGTAGAACCTCACTATATATATTGTTATTGCAAAATTTATAAATACAACTTGGATGTAATTGTAGAGGTTACCCAACCAACGCGTAAATGCCGATGTCCATGGTGATGGTTGTGGACACGTGGTGCACTATTACAAATATTGCCTATTTTTGCATGGATTTATTTGGTATTCCTGTGTTAAGGAGGACGATCAGCTGTATGTGTGTGTGGTGTGGGGGGGAGGGGATGACCCGGGGACGGTGGAGGGAGAGGGACGGGCCCCGCGCGCCGACGAGTTGGGGAAGAGGCCGACAGGATCTGGATGCGGACGAAGGTCGCGACGACGGAGCTGAGCGCGTCGGCGGAGGATGTCATCTCGGAGTTCACCTCCAATGCCGACGTGTTCCCGCCACCATCGCTCCTCTGTGACGACGAGCTCCGCTTCCTCCCCTTCCCCCATCGTTGGCCCTCTCCTCCGCCATCGACCAGCGCTTTGAAAGAGAGAGGGAGAGAGGTGGTGACCAACGCGTCGTCGGCCACCAGCGGTGACGGCGAAGGCGAAGCCAGCTGCGTGGCGAAGATGATGCCGGTGCCAGTGAAGAAGGCGATGGCGCCATCACCGTCGGATGCGGCACGAGGCGGGGAGGTCGGCAATGGCGGTGGGGCGGGGCCGACTGCCGGCGTGGTGGACAGCAATGATGCGAGGCGGGGAGGATGGCGATGGCGTGAGGCTGAGAGGATGGCCGTTTCATGAGAGGGGGGAGGGGGGCTAAGCGCAATTCTTTGAATCAAAGGTTTTATGAAATCGAAATCGATTCACACTTGCCTGTGCTAGCTGCTGCTACCATTTTGCAATCAATTCAAAGGCGAACTCTTTCTCGGTATTGGATAAAGGATGGGCAGTAGTAATCATTGGAATCACGGGAACGCATGACTCTCGGTGGCGACGATGATGGGCGGAGGAAGAGAGATGAGGTGAAGAAAAAGAGAAGAGGACGGGCGGCGACAAAGAAAAAGAGCTGGTCGGTGGATTAGGGGTAGGGAAGGAAAAATGTATATGGGAGCTGGGATATCCGTTGTGGTTGAGTATCTCTACCTAGATGCTTCAGATTTTGAAGAGCCCACCTAGTTATGTCCTCCATTGAGAGATGAGTGTCCCATAGAGTGACTTCAGTTAGTGAAGATACTCTAAGAGTGACTTATATTGTATATGCCCTAAGTTGCCTCGGTCTATCGAGCGAAATTCAGTCTGATCTAGTCAGCGGTAACAGACAAGACAATAATTCATGACACACCATGCCATTTCTAGGCTGACGCTGCAATAGCCTGATACATTTGTTAGGCGCATGGTAAAAGTGGATGTAGCAGTAGCACAGTTGATTACGTTAATGTTTACGTCGAATGCATGTACAGTCAGTTTATACCTTGTAGTTGTAGTTGTAGTTGTATTAGGTATAGAAATAGAGAAAGAGCTAAACCCTAACCTAGAATCTCTCTTAAATAGAGAGGCAGAACTGTTGTAGCTGTATAGTAACTTAGGCTATGTTCAGGAGGTGAGGTTGGGAACTCATCTCCCACGCAAGTAAAACGGAGCGACACATTTTCTTATGATTAATTAAGTATATACTATTTTTTTTAAAAAAATGGATTAATATGATTTTTTAAAATAACTTTCATATAGAAATTCTTTTTAAAAGACACACAGGTTAATAGTTTAAAAAGTGTGCGCGCGGAACACGTGGGAGGTGAGTTGGGAAAGATGAGAGAAAATACAGCCTTAGCATAGGTGATACGCTGTAATATGTTGGATCGGAGAGGAACACACATCATCAGTTTTGGAACACCTATGGTGTTTCTTCTGCGTTCGGTTACCGATGTGATTTTGGGGCTGATTTTATAATAAGAGGTATCCATGGTAGAGGCGCGAGGGATGTGCTCCACGTTACGACGATTACACAGGATATCTAGGGACGGATATGGTGGAAGCACATCAGCGATCAAAGGAATTTGATCGGTGGATCGAACACTTCAGACAATGGTATGAACCGTTCGATGGATGCTTTCAATAGGGAGATAATCAGATATGGTGCTCAAGTTGATGGTGACGGAAGCTATTGGCAATCCAGTCGGTGAGTTCGGGCGGGATACACGGATATTCCGGTGAGCTACTCTCAAATGACTTGTAATACTTTAGCTAATAGAGGCTGGTTTGAGTCTTTAACAGACTTTTGGCCGGATGAAAATAGTAATTTCATCTCAAACCTGGTGTGTGAGGACCTTTAAGCTGAGTAATTTAAGCTCTCTTTCCCCGAAAAAAAAACACAAAAATTTGTAGACCCCACCATCCATAGTAGTACTTCCTTAGTTTCAAATAACATAGGATTGAATCTGGAGTCTAATTCAATCCTAATTTACTATGTTTTAGTTATCGTAGTACTACGAAGTTTCTAACTCAATCTTAAATTGATATCATACTTTAAAAGAAAGGGAGTAGTAAGTACTAGTTCCAATATCTTCAGTAGTTCCGCCCATGATGGCAGGCAGGCAAGGGAACACAGCGGAATGGATGACGGTATATTGACACGTTGAGGGGAGGGAAAGCGATCCGAAGTTGAGCTTTGTGCCAGTCCGTCCGTCCGTCCAGACCACCGTATAGAGCCCTTAAGAGGCCTGGCTCAGTTGAGGTAGGCCGGAAGACCCAATAGTGTGCCCAGGATTCCTAGCCCGCTAAACGTGGGCCACCGGCAACACAATTGCTTTGTCTCTTCTCATTTTTCTTTTCTTCAGAATACAAGTCTGAACAATCACATACATTTGCTTATAATTGATTATAGGCAGTAACACTTATTAATAACAAAAAATTATAAATAAAACTTATTTTTTTTGTGTTGAAGTCAATGCTGAAAAAAACTACGATAAAAAAAATAAAATCAACTTTAAAATTAAGTATAGAATTTAAATTTTGGCGGCGATAAGCTGAAGAAAAAAGCCGAGATGAGCCTCACAAGTAATACCTGCTGACTACTGAGCCAGTGATTAAAAGAAAAATAAAAGGAGAAACGCAAACGACACAAGCAAAAAGATAAAACTCTGGGTACAAGTCATCATACTAATAGCAACTTCAACCATAAAGTATTAACCCGCAGTTTGTTCAAAAAAGAAGAAAATAACTGCAAATCTGCAGCTTTTGTTCGTTTCTCATAACAACGGCTAATCACCATCAAGCCGTTAGAACTCTCCTAATTGATACATGGATTAAGAAGGCGAACAACACCAGGTGCTCTTAGCTTGCACCGATCCTATTTATTTATCCTGCATCAGAACATAGAGATCACCAATTCACAGGTTAACAAAGCAACCTCCATGTAGGAAATCAATGCAAGAGCAGCATTCCAAATTACAAGTGGTAGAAACATTCTGCACAAGTTACCACCATATATCTTAGTATCATAGAGGCTGTATCGATTCAATAAACAGTGTATATATAATTCTTTTTCCAACAACTTTGGTGGACAAAACTTTTGCCGATGGGGAGGGAGGGGAGGCTACCAAGAACAATTGCTATGTTACACCACCCGAGATCAGATATGAGAATCCAGCATCTCTTTAAATTACCTTGGCCTTCATGGTAGATTCTATCAACCATCTATACAAAGAGTGTTACTCTTTATTTTGTGGAATAAACAAATCTGCCTCCATTTCTATTATGTGTATTTACCAACTACAAACAACACCCCCTTACCTCCCTTGTCCTTGAGTTTGAATTCATCTATGGCTCGAGCTGAGGCCGAGCCACCTTTTCACTTCAAAATAGCGAGGACCCCAACTCTTGATTCACAGTTACATTTACGAAAGAATGGAACAGTATAGCGTGGATGAAATATTAACATGAGTGGATATCATGATGTATGTAAGAGATTAGAATCTTGCAGGCATTCTTGGGGATTGGCGTAAAAATAGTCCTCTTCCTTGGGTCTGTCGAGAATCACCATCCTCTTTGAAGCTGATCCCATCCGGTTTGCATGGGCAGCCTTGAGCATTAAAGAGAACTCATCCCATCGCAAAGAACCATTGTTGTATTGATCTACTAGCTCAACAATAAGTTTTCGGTCTAACAAGATTGTCTTCTTGAATCCCATGTATCTGCATCCAGCAACATAAGAGATTTAAATAACCAGTAACAAAAACTAATGTGGGTTGCGAAGGCAATATATCAAATATTTGTCATATTTTGGCTTTAAAAAGGTATACGAGAAGAAACGATAATAAGATTAACAGGAAGTTTTGGATGGCATAAGCCAAATATGTGTTCTATAAATATGGAATACACACCTCCGATGACCCTCGACAACTTTAGCCATATTGCCATCATATGTAGGAACAAAGATGTCACTTTCCAAAGAAACCAAGTAATCTAGTGCTGCCATTTGTGATGAATGGTTCTGGAAGAACATTAGATCAGAAGGTTCCAAAAGCGTCTCTTTCCTCACCTAGACATCATTGTAAGCAGAAAAGTAGATTAGTAAGGAGATTGAAACAAGAGATATTAAAAGATTTTATAGTATTACACGTAACACAAATATTATAACATGTTTAGTTGTGCCCATACCACATTAGGATACGCTGAAGTGAGAGCAGACATTCTGCGCTTTCCACCATATATTTCTCCAGCTGCAATATATATTTGCATGCTTCTATCGATGTCCAATGCCCTGAGGACAAGGGCAGTCTCCTCTGGCGTCAATGGGCAAAGACCATCCTTTCTTTTCAATTCCGAGTTTATAATTTTCTCCTTCCACCATGGATAAGCGTACCTGAATCGAAGAATAGTTTGAGAATAGTTGTCGAACTCGGAAAAGCATACCAAGTTGACTGGTGTTTAGACAGATTCAAGTGAAAGAATTAAAAAATAAATAAATCCAACAGCAGAACCCAAAATGTTACCTCATTCTTGTGAGGTCGTCTGCTTCTTCATTACTGCAACCTTGTGTACAGCCAGAGAAAGCCAGCATATCCATTTCATAACGTAAGTGAAGAACCAAGAAAGGGCCATTTTGGCGGAGTATCCTAATTACTCTCTTTCCCAACTCCTCGATTTGCGAAGTGAATCTCAAGGAGGCATAGTTTACTCGGCAACGCAGTTTCTGAATCTCTATAGGTAAACCATTGTTTGCTAGCCTAGCATCAGTTCTATTCAAATGAAGAACCTTGTACTTCCGTATCAAAGGGAGAATCTGGTTCAAATTTGATCAGCTATTAGCTTAATCTATACATACTGTGATACAACAATTTAATCAACTATCAGCTTATTCAATAAATGTTGTAATACAAAAAAGCCTTAACAGAATGAAATACGAAGCTTACCTGGTTATGGTAATAGGAGATATCCGACCAACTTATTGGTGGCATTGAGTGGTACATACCATGTTCAACTCTTCGTTTTACCCTTGGAGGCAGTTCTCTCAATATGCGAACTTCATCTCTTAAAGAGGTTATAAAGTGTTCAACATCAAATATATCTTGGAACTCACTGCAAGATAGAATGGTTGCTGAAGTCAATATCCAGAACATAAGCAGAGCCACTAGTTTATATTAAGCAGATACCCTTATTAAGCAAAGGAAATTAGGATCAATGCCCCAAAACGCACCTTGGATCATTCCAAAATGAAGTTTTATCCAACTCTGGCACAACCAAAGTGACATTCAAATATCTCGCAATTACAACCATGTCACATATCTGATGAAAGAAAATGAGCAAAAGACAATATGTTAAGAGTCAGACTGTAAAGCACATTCCCGATGAAATTTCACAAATAAGGGTTTTCTGGTATCTTACTGCAGCTCTCATTTGATTAAGTCCACCATTACATGAGACCATCAGATAACCATTATTCCTATAAATTCCTGGTAGACAACGACCACATAACATCAGTACAAGTAAACAGAAATTAAGGCATGTATCACATGCTCTAGAAAAAAAGGTGCTCATTGACAAACAAAGAGCTCTTTTACGGGCCTTCTAGTGTGACAACCCTCAACATTCAACCATAGGAGGGTGGTACTAGCGGAAGATACCACAAATTAACACCAGGAGGTGCCTAGAGGTACCACTCTTTTTAGTGTAAACTTTTACTACAACCCGGTAGCTCCCTAATGTTGAGTTCAAGCAAAAATAGTCTCTGAAAAAGGCAACCATGCTATTAATGTGCTGTATAAGGAAAGCTAAACAATTGTTCCTTGTTGAATTACACTCTGTTGTAAAGCAATTACCATGCAGCTGAACAAATCAACATTTTAAATTTTCACATAAAGTAAATGCTATAAAAGGTTCACACAGAAATATCTTCGGTACAGTTACCCAGAAGATGATAAGGCATCTCATTTGTTATCCAAGTGAAAAACGGTAAGCAGCTATATGAAAGACAAAAACATCCGTTAAGTAATGAATGATTGCTACTCATCACAGCACCCGCAGATCACCTAAAAAGTATGATCCTAACATGGAAATAATCAAAAATAAAAATTCAACTACCAGAACAGCAAAACTCTTGATCGGCCGACAAAAAAAAAAAGGAAAATCCCACATCACCGATTCCCAAACGTCATTGAGAATTTGAGATAATCCATTCAGAACGAAATCAATTTACCGGTTCAGGAACACAAAGAAGATGAAAAAAGCACGACCAAATTCCCTAATCCTACATAGAACACACAAGGCGGCATTACTCAGAATTACATCCACATGAAGCAGGCTAAGTTGCGCAAATTTACTAGCAATTCGCACCAACCAGGGGTCAATTTCATCCAAGTTTGAGGAAAATTTTCCATGTGAACATCGCGACGATGCAGCACCAACATGCAGGCCGGGTGTCAATGTCGTTTGGAGCAAACATCACCCAAAGACACGGCGTTTTCCAACAGCGCGAGCGAAAGCGAGCAAGCGACCAGACGAACTCACTAGTGTGTACTCACTTTTGGGCGGTAGCGCGGCCTTCTCGACGACGGGCTCCGGCCGGGAGGCAGCGGCGGCAAGCGTCGCGGCGTCGTCCTCGGGCGCCGTGATGCAGGAGGGCCAGCCCTTGAGCACGCGGGGGCCCCAGGTGTCGCCGACGGCGGTGAGCTGCACGACGCACGTCCAGAGAAGCACCGTGGTGGTGGCGCGCACCATCCACAGCTTCATTCGCGACCGCGCCGCCGCGGCGGACGACGGCGGCGGCGAGGCGCACCTGAGCTTCTCGCCGCCGACGCCGGCCAACTTACCCCCCACCATGGCCGCCTTCCACCCCATCGACCATGAAAAAGGAAATCCTACAAACCAACCATCCGAATCCCCCCACGACGCACCCAATGCAGCACCACCACCTCCACCCACGACGCACGCCGCCGGCGCCGGCGGCGCCACCCACGAACGAACGCCTCCCCCTCCCCTCTCAAAAGCAGCCTCCAAGAACAGTGTTCGCCGCCGCCTAACTCCTCCGTGCACGGCAGCAACTGCCCACTCCTCCTCAGGCACCGCACGTCCGCACCGTTTATCACCACTGGCCAAGAACCGGCGTTCCGGGACACCGGAACGCGCCGCAGTGCTCCAAGATAGCAAGGCGGGCGGGGCGGCCTCGCCGGCGGGGAGCAGCGGGTGGCCGGAGTGGATCTCGGGGGGAGGGGGGAGAGAGAGAGAGAGTGGGAGGGGGAAACGGGGTTGTGGCGTGGGGACGCTTAGTTATTTTTGGCTCTAAGCGTCGGTGGCGCCGCAGGCAGGTGAGTGGGTGGGTGCGCCTAGCGAATACGAGGCTCTCTGTGCCGCACACGACACACGATAAAATGGGTTTAAGTTGGTGTGGTTATCTTAGTTTGTATCAAGAGCGTATACACATGATAAAAAACTGTTGCTAAAAATTTTTTTTAACCAGATTTCTAGGCACCCCTATTATATTCTAGCTCAACCGTGCGTGTGCGAGAGGCGAGAGCTCATGGTTTCTCTTATGTAATAGGTTTTATCCGTACAGCTGGTTAGTAAGAGAAAATTCAAGAAATATCATCAATAAACACTCAAATTAAAGAAATACTATGTGGGTGGTAATAGATTAAGGTCTATTGGTTCTTTCACAAACCCTACCTAACCCTGAAATATTTATAGGCTAAAAATGTATAGAAATTTAGTTCACCCTATTTTTAGACCCACTCCTTCAATTTTGTAGGCTAAAAAGTTATGCCCACTACCATCCCGATGATGAGTACAAGTTTCATAAAATATTATTATACATACGATTTTATCACAGAAATGCTATCATCGTTAGGTTCCATCCATCCTATGCTGTTAAATGCATGATTCATCCTATAGCACTTAACAGAGAGCTGCTAACGGAAACCTAACGGCGATGATATTTTATGAACAAAATCGCTTGTAGAATGATATTTCATAGAATCGATAATATTTTTTTGGAATTGGACGCTTGTCAATAGTATTTGGATTTTCTGTATTAGTAAATAAAATAATTTATGAATAAATTGTTTTATGAGCGTCTTCTTAACGATTGAAAACCAAATTCTGTAGAAAAACTACGATGAGAATACCACATAATTAAGTTTTAAAATTTTACTTTTAATTTATAAACGTAAGAAAAGGAAAATAATGAGGCCGCGAATCGGTGCGGAGGGAAAAGGATAGGAGGCACCAGGGAGGTGTACCACGCGAGTAGGGTGGGGTGGACACGTGGAGGGACGGGATTGATGGGGTGAGGAAATGGGAGAGAGGATGGACGGCTGTGATTGGAAGTCGGTGGGGGAGGTGGTTGGTTGGGCACGCGGAGCTGGGGAGCCCCGTTTGGTGTGGTGTGTTCTTTTTCCCGTGACAACGCCTGCAGAAATGCAGAGCAGAAGCAGATGCACTTGAGTTGTAGTAGTAGTACTGCTGGTGACCTGGCTTCGCTTCTCCAGTGTGGTGCTTTACTCTTTCTAGATGTGTATAGTTCTTTTTTTTAAAAAAAAGTTTTAGAATTTTATGTTCCTTGGCAAGCATATTTTTCTAAGAATATTTTATTGTTCTACTATTGAAATGGACTACTAAAAACCGGCCACAAGTTTTCTGTTTCTGAAAAACTTTTAAAATTAAATGGAATGTAATTACATAGTGTACTCCCTCCATCCCATAAAAACAAACCTAGTATGGGTTGTGACATATCCTATTACTACGAATCTGTACATACCTATAAATATGGATAAAGAGAGCAACTACATTAGAGCATGTACAATAGAAGGTTATAACCTAGCAAGAAAATAGAGATTATGCTATCCTCAAAAATGGGTTTCGCTTAAATGTCATTTTGCTAAAGGATTTCGTCAAAATGCCATCCTAAGCAAAACGTCTATGCTTAAATATTGTACCTGACCAAATTGCCCTTAGCCTCCTCTTCTTCTTCCCGCAACTTCTTCCTTGCCTATGGCGAAGTGGAGGACCAAATCTAGGCTTCCTTGCTGCTTTTATGGTGCGAACATCACAAGCAGCACAACCATGATAATTCCTAAAGCTTGGCAATCCAAAGTAAAATCAAACCAAAACGAAGCAAGAAACATGGCCGTCGCGTGCTTCCTCTTTGATTTCTTGAAGGGCGGCATGGTGGATTGGTGGCATGCCATTGCCGAGCAGTTGAAATCTAACCAAGAATCCGAACAGCAAGAGGGCAAGTTTTTGGTGAGATCGAACCCGCGCGAGCAACGTTGTCCATAGAGGCGGGGAGGAGGACAGGGTTCAGGAACACGAGGTAATAGTGCTAGCACGTCGTCCGGTACGGGTGTCGTCGTGATCCGGTCGATGTTGCCCAACCGCAGCCACTTGCAAATCAATGGAGATGAAGAAGCCGTGGGAGGAAGAAGAGGAGGCTAAGGACAATTTTATCCAGAACAACATTCTAGGGTAGACGCTTGCTTAGGAGTGATATTTTAATAAAACCCTTTTGCAAAGTGGTATTTAAGCGAAACCAACTTTTAAGGATGGCACCAGATACAGCACGGGCTCCAAGATAGTTTGTGTATGGGAGGTGGATCAAGTATTATTATTGTTTATATAGCCTATTATATTAACTATATATATGATGTGTCAATGGTTAGAGTCAATAGTTGGATATATGATTAAACTTGCTCTTATCAATTTTATATATCTTATATATGTGTGAAAAACACGTGTAACCTCCATATAACTTGTAATGTACCATAATATATATATATATATATATATATATATATATATAAAAGGTACAATGTAATTACAGTGCATTTATAATACACTTATTATAATTACATTGTAATTACATTAAAAATTATAATTTAATTAGATTTGGAAAATTTTCAACAAAAAACTTGTGACAACTTTTTAGCAATTCCCGTAGAAAAACTCATGATATTCTTTTCCCAAGTGACAAATAACATTATTGCGTGGAAGAATTTTATTCTGGATCTATGTGGAACGGGATAATTCTTTTTTGGCAATTTTCCAGTCGAAGTAAAATACGGAATATAATATTGTTGCCACTACAAAATTTTATTTTAAATCTATATCTTTGGGTAAGTTGCCAATTTGATGAAATATATGCCCATTTCAATTATATCTGTAATTTTCTATTTTAGAGCACAAACCATAAAATGGCCAAAGTTATAGCCGTAATGTCTAATCGATTTATTTACAAATAAATATTTCATGGCATATATAGGTATATATCTGGTAATCTTACTCATGTTTTCTTCTATTTGGAGTCGATATATAGGGCATGTTTGACATAACTCAGACAAACAGTTTCAACTCCACCTGAAATTGGAGTGGAGATGGGTGGAGTTCCATCACAAAATAAACTACAGAGGTGGAGCACCACAATTCTACTACAGACCCAATTTCTAGAGTTAAATTTATTCTACTACAGACCCAACTTCTAGAGTTAAATTTAAGAGTTGAAGCTCTACTAAATGGATCCATATCCACACATAGAGAGAACATGTACCACATTTTAGACATAGCAATTAAGCACGCGTAATTTTTAATTAATTGCCTTGGTTATTATTTTTTTGAGTGGAATTTCCTTGGTTATTAAGATTTGGCAAGAATGCAAAGTATAAAGCTGCCCCTGCTTTTGCACGCTTCACATGACACGTCAGCGTTTGGCCAATAATGCTATACATGATGAGATCCAAGCCTAGGCATGCCTTCCAAGTTCTAAACACGAAAAGATAGAGAATACTGTGACAGATCGATCTCTCATGTGGAGATGAGTACTCTTAGCGTGTAACGAACAAAGTAGGCTAATTAAGACCCCGCAAAAAAAGGCTAATTAAGCCTTAAGCTTTAATCTGTTAGTAAATGTGGTCACCAACTGATCACAATGATTTAGCTAATCGTTTTTCTCTCGAATGCGTGCATGGATGCCATTATTCTCGTGTGCCAAGCATGTTATCAGATCGACCAAGGAATGTTCTTCAGAATATTTTTTGTTATGTGGAGTCTTATACATGTAAAAAGGAACCATGAGAGGATCTTAGCTGGAGCATATACAGCCATTGACATGCTTGGCGTCATATTGCTCTTCTATAAGCCCATGTTCACTTTCTTTAAGTTAGCAAAAGTAGGCACATGCATTTAAATGGTCGTTAGATATGCCAATAATTTTAATTAATGAAAAGGCACAGTCTCATGATATTTTCCTTTAAAAAAAAGCTATGCCCATAATATAATTTGTTTCAGCATTGAGATATGTGGTGGAACACAAGGTTTTGCCGTATGTTTGACACTAAATGCTTTGTATTGTAATGTGCGGAACTCACAAGTTTTTGTGTTGTGGGATGGGAGCTCCACCTATCTAACTAATAAATCAATGATGAGATATAAGTATTGCTAACCACGGATTTTTTTTGAAGAAATAGTACATCATAGTCCAATTTGATAGTATTCTAGTTGTTGTCTGTGTTATTCCTCGAAGGAGTGTTAAAGTTATTTTTAATAAAAGTTGACTACCATCTAGACTCGTTGAGCTTAAAAAAAATAAATTACTTAGGGAATAAATAGGTGACTTCTTTGAAAAATCTAAAATACTATGTTTGTGTGCGATTTCAGATGGTGTAGGCTCGAATCTAGATCCCTTCCTAAACATATATGCATCCCTGTCCGGTCCAATATTTGGATTCCATTTCTCCTTTGGAAAGAAATGCCAGTCCAATGGAACGATCCCATACTTGATACTTCTCATCATGGATGCATGTATGTCCAAACCTTATTGATCTACCCTCGTCCTTATATCATTCTTAAACCTTAACTAGAAAATTACTACCATATTTCTAAAACTTAGAGAGGCGTATCAATGAACATTCTTTTATAGAGAAACTAGTGAAAGCGAAATACAATTAACATCAAAATGTCATAAACAAGCCTTTATATCAACCGACACCGATATTCTAACTACAAGATATATAACTGCATGATTTATTTATCCGTACACAACTAATCCAATTAAATAAAACCCTCAAGAATCCTTAAGCCCTAGAAGACACTCTGATAGAAAAATATAATGGCTGCCTAAGAGTACATATATATGGTGTCCTCCTCAGCACAAAACCATCAGCCTATACATATCAAGGAGCAACCTTTTTCTTATGTTGTTAAGAATAATGCTGGTTGGTGGACAATAACATTCCACCAGCAGATGATGCTCCTCCTGCCATAGCCTGCTACCTTTCTCATCTCATCTATTGGAACACCATTAAAACCGTCACAAGCACACCATATCCATCGATCAATCAGACTCTGCCTTACAGCAACCGCAAGGATAGATCCATCTACCTATATAAAATCCCTGAAAAATCCAAAAGAAAGGTAAAGGGTTGCACACATACCGGTTGTTGGCCACAGGATCGAATTATTTTCTTGTTAATTAGTTAATGCTATATAGTGTATAAACTAATACAGTAGACATGTTCAAAGCTGCTAGAAAGTATATGTGTAATTAGATTATCGGCACCATACGTGTGTATATTTTCAAAAGTTTGTTCCAAATTAATTACCCCTATAAAGTCCATGAAAATATATAATTCAGCCAGCGGTTGCATGCATGCATCATGTGCAATTGTGATGGAGTATTTTTGTGTACGCTATTGATAGAAATGTAGTTGGGAAGATTTCGGAAGAGGACGGGTTGTGAGTCAAATGCTTGAGAATGAGATGCTTTGATAGCAACCATCTGATTTGGAAACCCATATAAAATATAATCAAAGGCATGAATTGGAATAGAAGAATTGATATAGTCGTGTTAGGGGGTGGGAAAAGAAAAAGAAGAAAAACATGACGAACCAACCAGTGGGGCTAACTTGACGAGCTCCTTGAGATGCAAGTGATCCCCATTTTATGCACTTGATGAATGATGGGCACAGTGATCCTAGTTGGAGCATTGTGTACATATGCTCTCTGCACTACCAGAAAATGGACTTCCATTGTGGACACAAATTCTCGACAGGCTTATAAATGATCAAGAATTCAAAATTTGTTGACATTTTTTTTTAAAAAAATCATGCTGAGAATTTTATCTACATATATGGGAATGTATGTTTATGTATTTCAGAAAAAAAATAATTTGGTGAGGTTCACAAAATTATCATTAGGCCTCCGTCGTCTCATGAAACTGTGTAAGGTGTAAAAGAGGGATCACACTTGCGCAGAGAGCGAGTATATTGTGCATATATGGTGGTGTCTATGTGCATGTATATCCTATATACATTCAAAGAAAAAATACACAAGTGTCGTTAAAGTTGATTGGTGCTTCTAAAATGTTTTGCAATAAATCAATTTTTGCAAATTAAAAAATCATTTAATTTTGATCCAACATTGTGATCCATGTTGTCAACAACATTCTTGTTCTCGTGTAGTAAGAGTGGATGGTGGGGGTGATATTGATGTTGGAATAGAACCTTATGACAGTTGTGTTTAAGACTCCGTAAGTTGATTCGACGGGATAGCGTCCTCAACTATAGTGATAAAGGACTGTGTAGTAAATAGGAGAGTGAAATGTCACTGGGAGGCTTGAAAAGAAAGGGCACCACGGAACCTATCGTTTTTGACAGGTGGTTATCCACTTAAGAAACCGGTACGGTACAGGTCTCGTTATAGATGAGTGGGCTGTGGTGAAAAATTTTCATTTTTATGGGTAAACACTGATGAGTTATAATGCGTCGTATATTTTTTAAAGGGTTATTTTTAACCTATCAAATATAAATAATTCCAAATACCTGTCAGACATAATCCATTCACGAATATCCATATCTGTGGTCGAGGAGTATGTGGTTGCAGGCATATAATTGTGCAACATGATCCATGGAAACTACCATGAAACCCCTCATCTGACGGGTCGTTACCCATACAGAAACGGGTATAGATCTGATGAGTGGTCACACTACTATACAAAATCACATACAAGTCGGTATTGTAGGTGTCAGAACAGTTAAAATCGATACCTATAGTATTTTTCTAGAAAAAATATAACCGTCACCTTTACTTTAGGTGTCGGTTGTGAAAAAACCGATATCAATATTATAGGTACCATTTTTTGTAAAAAATAACACCAATAAATATTATATGTGTCGTTTTTTAAAAACTAAGCCGAGTTGCATGGGAACCCACTGTCTTTTACACATTGGTCCTTTTCAAATATTTATTTTGAAACTAGTCCCTACCAAAAAAAAATAAAAAATAAGCCGTAGTGTCGACCCCTGTTTTCTTAACAAGAATCTTTCGTGTAAATCGTACCATTTCCCTGGATCAAGTAGTCTGGTACACACAAATTCCATAGTGAAAGTACCAAGCGCGCATACACGTGCGTCTAGTGTGAATTATTATAACATAGGTTTGAAGGTATAGTCTTAGAACATAGGACCAAATGGTCCGAAATACATTCCAAAAGCAGAAATAGATGAGACAGTGGAATTAAGGCGGCAACATTGCTATGCCACAGGCAACGGCCGTATTTAAGACCTACTGGGCACCGTCATCATCAGCATCCTCCTAGTAGTAAGCATACGTGTCCTCCGAAGCATCATCGCCGACTTCTGGTTGAGTTTGTATATAGCAAGGGTGAGTACCAACCGTACTCAGCAAGCCACCACAACAACAATGCATATGATAGAGGGTATTCAAGGTATGGCTTCAGGTTCTTTTGCGTAAAGCAAGTTTTGTAATTCTTTTCACAAGCCTAAGACCTAGCATAGACTGATCAAGTTTTAATTCCATAGTCTATTATTCAACGACGGTTCTGTCCACCATCCATTGTGATCCCAAGGATAGCTTCCCACCATTGAGTCGTCATGGTTTTCCGGGGTCTACCCCTTCTCGCCTATGGAGAAGTTGATCCACCAGTATAAAATCATCATGCAACACCCCATCCCAATTAGTTTAAGAATTTAGAGTCTAGCCGAGTGTAATACATGTCCCGGTGCTCAATAACCGCGAGCACGACTATTCGAATAGATTTGATTTACTCACACTGCAGTGGATGTACACTTTACCCTCACTCCGCGACTTGCCCAACACATGAGCCTCGTCCCAACACATGAGACGCGTCACGGCAAAGCCTTTCAATAACCTCACATTGACAGTACCCGCTTCATGAACTTAAGTCCTCATGCACTATAGGCATCATAAGTTTCTAGCAGTGAGAGGAGTTCTGGCGCTCCCAGGGAGGGAAAACTCACGCATGCATTAATTTATAATTAAGTTTAGGCTTACACATGGTGGTCCTACCGGTGGCTAACCCCACCATAGGCCCTCGCCTCTCACACACTTCATGAAATCCACTATGCATGGATATTGCCTCCGCTCGGCTATTTACTCCGCTAAGTCTATACCCATTCAAGAAGTACGGTTGTACGGGGGTCGTCTCATGCTTAGCTTCATGGCTTGGTCCTTAACTGACCAGGGACAACACTAGCCTTTACCGGACATCACCCAAGTCCTCCAGTCGCCCCAGTCAAAAATAGTTATTTAGTTTTATTTTTCCTTTCACAAATCATGTCATGAATGGCATGGCAATGTGGCGCTCATGTCTCCACATGCCACATCTGAACTACCTTTCTAAAGGTAGTTGCCCGAGCATAAAGTATTTTGATAAATATGGATATGTATGATTCTAAAGTAGCATGGCTACAGACAAACGATATCATGGATTACAAGGAATGCATGGATAATCAATATCAAAGGCATGGCATATAGAAAATAGGGCATTCACGTATATTCATATAGCATGCAAACTTTATTTTAAATCAAAATGAGTTCGCAATAGGTTCAACATGCTCAAAGATTAGTGATGACTTGCTTTGCTCATAGTCCTGTAGACCTTGATCCTTGTTCGACACCATAACTCCTTCGGGATCTAAATTTAACGTGCGAAAGAGTTGATTTGAATTCGATTAGAATTCAAATAAAATCCAAAAAAATCCAATTTTAAAAATAAGCGTGTTGTGTCGAATTTTTATATCGATTCAATTAGTGAAGTGGCACTAGTATTTTCCTATACTCCCATTAATTTGAAACATTAGTTATAATTGAATTTATGTGGTTGCTTCAGCGACAAAACATGTTAAACATAATTATTTCACTGTACAACATCCACTTTTATTTATTAGCACACTATTTAGGTTAATTATTATCTAATCATTTGATATTAATTATTTTATAAATATAAATATATTTTATTAAATAATGACTTATATACCACTAGGAAGAGTATGAATTTAGATAAATTTAGGTTCAAGTTTCACTCAAATCCGAGTTAAAACGAATAACTTACGCTTGTTTAAAGATTCAAATTTGAATTAATCTGAGAAATTGTGAAAAGCTACTGTTCATAAATAGCTTATTTTTATCCCAACCCTAAGGACATGTGGGACCCACATGTCGCACCTCTCTCTCTTCTTTTCTCTTCTCTCTCCTCTCTCTTTTCCCTTTTCTTTTTTCCTCCTTTTCTTTTTCTCTTCCTTTTCTTCTTCTCTCTCTTCCCCTTTTTTTTCTTTCTTCCTCCTCCTTCCTCCTCTCTTCTTCTTCCTTCTCCCGGCTCCTCTCTCCTCCTCCTCTCCTCTCTCTCTTCTTATTCCTCTTCTCTTTCTCTCGGCTGAGCCGGCCCTAGCGGCGTGGCAGCGGTCAGCGGAGGGGGGGAAGGGGGGCTCACCTAGCGGCGGCGGCAATCGGCTGCAGCGGCGAGGGCAATGCGGCAGTGGGCGCACGGCGGCGGCAGTGGCGATGCGGCGGCCGGCAACGGATAGGAGAGGGGGATGGGGAGGGGGAGAGGTGTGGAGGAGAGGGGAGAAGGGAGGAATTTTTAGGGGAGGGGAGATGGTGCCCGGCGTGGGGGCGGGCGAACGGGATGGTGCGTGGCACGGTCGGGCGCACCGCTCGACGCGGACGGCGCGGGGCTCGGCGCGCGGCAACGGCGATGGGTGACGGTGACGTGCAGCAGCGGTGCGGCGTGCAGTGGCACGGGGCGCGGCGCGCGCGCGGCTCGAGGCGCGCGGGCAGTGGCGATGGCGCGCGAGGCAGCAACACGGGTGCAGTGCGGGGCGACGGTGGTGCGGCGGCCGGCAAAGCATGTTACACGTGGGCTCAAAGCCAACTACACTGGCGCTGACCCGTCACACACGTTGGCTGAACCCCTGCCAGCGTGGCGGCCGAGCCGATCCCCCCGTCGATGTGGTAGGGGTCTCAGCTGAATTGCATAACCTCAAAGTCAATCGCGTTGGTGCTGAGCGAGGGACTTAAGGCCTCCGCACCCCTGACCCAGCCACTCTATTCCTTTCCTCTCTCCCTGCTTAGGGTTCATCCCCACACACTTACCCTCTCTCCTCCCTTCCCCAAATCTTCCCAAATCCACCCCAAATCGAAGGGGATTTCATAGGCATTTTGTTGGGGTTTGATTTGTAAGGTAAACCCCCTCGAAAAACCCTAATATACTCAAACGGTTTTTCATTTTGTATTGTGTATTTTGGTTGAAACCGTGGTTTTGGATGCGGTGTGAATTAGGGAATGGGGGTAAGATGTAATGTTGTAGTTCAATCTTGATGTTGGTATGGATGATTCATATGTAGTGTTAAGAGTTTATTAGTTGTAAGGTAGACCTCCTTCAAAAACCTTAATTTCCCCAATGTTTTACTATGTTTTTTGGTTGATTTGGTTCTAGCCGTGATTTGGGGAATATGGTTCGGGATGTATTGTCAACCGGAGAGTATTTATGTGGTAATGTTTATTTTTAGTTTGGAGTTGAATGGATTGTGTGATGAAAATGTGATTTAGGTTAAATTTGTAGCTCTGGTTGTTGGTTAATTGCAATTGATGTAGCGATAAACATTTTTGCAATTTCAGGATGTTTAGGAAGGATAATGTCGGCTATTTTGCTGAGCAGCTGCCACTACCGGGTGTAAAGCGCCCAATGTGTTGGTGTGGGGATGAGTGTTTTTTTCAGATCAATGATGACTAGGATACTTACACCCAGAGGTACTGGATGTGTCGCAACTATGCGTACAGTCCAGAGAAACCTAAGCCTGTGCCTAAGGGAAAGAAGGGAAAGACGAAGATGCTAGTGAAGGTAAATTTGTTAATTTTTTATTATTTTGCCTTGAATCTATGCAACTTTGTCGTGAAGATATAATCTGTGATGTAATGTGTAGGCACCTGAGATCCCACCTCTTCTTTGCGACTTTGTGGAGTGGATTGACAAGGAGATGGATGAGTTTCATTCGGGTATGATTCAACAATGGCGCGAGTGGAAGGAAGAACGTGAGGAGCGCCAACACCAGCGTGCGGCAAGGGAAAAGGCTGAGAGGGAGAGGAGAGAGGACTTCGAGCTAAAGGAGTTGGCAAGATAGAACAGGGAGAAGGAAGAACACGCTAAAGATCGGATGAGGAAGTTGGCTAGGCCGGAGCATGCGAAGCATGTGGGGTCGGAAGCGGCAAGGAAGGGCAAGTACCCCCGGTGCACCCAGTAGTGCAATGGAAGGTCTTACCCAAATTTCAATTCTCTAAGACATGTAATAGCGATACTTTCAAACGTTATCACGTTGAACTGAGGTGGTGAGGTGGGGCAAGTACCCCCGGTGCACCCAGTAGTGCAATGGAAGGTCCCACCTCAGCATAGCTCCTGTTTTTCCTAGGGCTGATGCGCTGAGGTGGTGAAACTTAGTGCCAATGTGGGTGGCGCTGAGGTGGGACTTAGCCGCACACGACAAGTCCCACCTTAGCACAGCTCCTGTTTTCCCCAGGGCTGATGCACTGAGGTGGTGAACCTCAGCACCAAGTTGGGTGGCGCTGAGCGCTGGGATGGCAGCTAAGGTCTCAGTGCCAGAGAAAATGGCGCTAAGGTTGCAAGGCTCAGCGCTATTTTGCTAGTGTTGAGCTCTGGACCCAGGCAGAGAGCTAACAACCAGTTCTCTGCCCAGGCATTCACAAGAGCATAATTCACAACAGCAATTCACAACAATTCCATAATTCACACAAAATTCCATAATTCACAACATCTAGCTCCATTCACATATTCCACCGATAAACACAAAAACACATAATCCATCCACCCATTCACATCCATCCATCCATCCATCCATCACACACAAACACATAATCCATCCACCCATTCACATACATACATACATCCATCCATCCATCAATTTCATAGACGTAAACACAAAATATGTCCATAATATAGATTCACAAGTCGTAGTTCTAATATAGAACCACATCCAGTCCATACAGTCATTAACATTCAAACCGACTTAATAGTCTACTGCTTCCTACCTCTAATACAAGGACGAGGCGCATCGGGAGTGAACCTCCAGTCCTGGGAAGGAGCTAGCCTGCGCCGTGGTCGAGATGGCCTATCTTGTGATGGCCCCGCCTGCAACAACTGCGGTGCATCCTCCAGCTGGGAGGGACAGAGCTCAACTACCTCTTCTTCCCCATCCTCTTATGCCTCCTCTCATGTCACACCCTGAGGTTCCCATTTCTATCCCTAAAATCTATTTAATAAATTGCTTAAAGAATTTGTTTAATTAACCTAGAGAAAACCCCCTAATTAATAAATGTAATTAAGAAGTGGAAATGATATGATGGCATTTTTCTCGTGTTCTCCATATCAAAATACATTAACAGGATTTTTAGTGGAATTTTCAGAGCTTTAGAAATAATTTTAAACCAATTAAAACCTTATTCCCTAATGCGATAATCCCTGGAAATCCCTTTTTCGTTTTCTTTTTCCCTTTTCTTTTCCCTCCTCTCCTTCTTTGGGCCAGCGGCCCAGCCCAGTGCCATCCCGCACCCCACATGCGCCTCCTTTTCCTTCTCGCGGGCCGGTCCACGGCCGCGGCCTGCTACCGCGCCTCCCCGCCGAGGTCCGTTTCCCCTCCCACTTCCTTCCCGGGCACCGACAGGTAGTTCCCACCTGTCGGGTCTATCTTCTTCCTCCCGTCGGCGGATGCGGGGGGAGGGAGCAAACCGCCGCTGCCATGCCCGCCCGCGCCAGCCGCGCCCCTCCCCCACTGCGCACGCCCGTCGCATGCGCCTCCCCCACATCGTGCTGCCCGCGCCGTACCCGCAGAGCACGGGATTCATTTTCGAATCCCGGTCGTTACTCCCTCTCTCTCTCCCCACATCGCCGGCATTTTCGGGCCACCCCGGCAACGTCCTCTCGTCACCCGTGCATACAAAAGACCCCCCGAGCTTTCTTTCTCCTTTTTCCTCAAACACCGCCCACTCCCGTGGTCTAGTTCGCGCCCGTCCCGTCGCTCCGGTCGCCGCCGCCTTTCCCACCACTCCGGCTGACGATAGCCCTCAGTAGGGCCACCGCCGAGCCACGTCGTCGCTGCCTTCGGGTTTGTGTGATCGAGGAGCTCCTTGGCCGCCGATCGCCTTCCGCCGCTGGAATCCGCCTCCCCGCGGGTCGCCGGTGAGCCCTCCATCTCCGCTGTCTCCGGTCGGCAATGCCGTTCGCTGAGGACCACTTTTCTTCGCCTAATCCCTTCCTTCTTCCTTTCTAGGTCATTCCGGAGCCCGTCCGCCGATCACCACCACTGGTGCCATCCTCCCGCGTTGTTCGCCGTCATGGGGCTGTGTCTTGTGGGTAATGGCTGGGCTTGAAGTGTTGTTTTTCCTAGCTGACGTATCCAGACAAGGGTGGGCGTGATGGGGTTGGATCGGGGGGGGGGGGGTTTACACGTTGATCGGCTTCACCCAGGCACGAGAGGGGGCTGCCTGCCTTGGCTAAAAGGTGGGGGCAAAACCTAAGGTGTGGTGCACTTGGTTAGGGAGGGTTATGCGAAGGGTCCTATCACAGTCTCTTTCCGGTGTACCGTGGTGGTATGCCGGCACACGGTAACGTGTCGTGGGGCTGTGTCTTGTGGGTACAGTTGTACACCTCTGATCAGAGTAAAACTATTCGAATAGCCGTGCCCGCGGTTATGGGCGATCAACCAGATTCACCATGATTAGTCCAACCATTAATAATTTGACTTAATGGAGCTGGTGTAGCTCAGGTGGATGGTTGGGCCTATCGCAACGTGGTGTAGCGTTGGGCAGTGATGATCTAATTCTGATTAATTACTTCAACAGTTTTACTTCTTTCAATACTGTTTTTAAATACCTGCTTTATGCAAATGAACCCCTAGCCTCCTTTGGAATTATTTGCATCGTACCTCCTATTCCGGTTTGACTTGTTGAGTATAGTGGGTAGTACTCAGCCTTGCTCTAACTTCCCCCACACTAGAGTTGGAGTATGTTTCTGATAGAGGTTGCTCAGAGGAGTAGGCTTCGTCACTACCGTCAAGGGATGCCCGTGGAGTGGAGTCACCACGCTGTGAGTGTTTAGTTTAGATTAATCTCGCTTTACTTTTCCACTGCATTTATGTAAGATTTTTATGTGTTTGTAAGATGTGGATCTGTGTATCAACTTTATCGTTTGTATATCGTGGCTGGTCCTGGATAGGGGTTTTAATACACATTCTGCTTGGAACCCCGTTTGGGAATTTCTAGGCGTGACATCTCACTCCTCCTCCTCGGCTTCCTCCTCGTGGCCTTTAGGTGGTTCGATGGCATCATTGGACCTACATCTCAGACGTGCTGCCAACTTCCGACAACGCTGTTGTAGACTCTGCAACCAGAAGTTTGAGTTTGCATGGCGGTCAACACAGGCGTAGTCTAAGTGCTATTTGAAGAAGTACCTGTAGTGCATTGCGAAGGATGCCGCTCTCTCCTTTTGACCCAGCAGGCATGCCAAGCGCCACTCCCACTTCGTTGACAGTTCTCACAACCTCTCGTGCCTAGAGGTGAAAAAATGCAATGTAACATAAAAGCGGCAGTATGCATATCACGTAAAAGTGGTAGTACTCACCACTCTGTCGCGAACATGTCTCGTCTCGACCATGGTACCTAAACGGGTACGTGAGTCGTACTCGTTCTGCTCCTCCACATCTTCGGGGTCATCTGTTATGTCCGCTAGCATCCAAGATGAACGTAGGACAAGACGATAGTTCCTGACTAACCAGCCCAAGTATGCATCGAAGTTCGTCCTGTTGTGCTGAGTGTGATCAGGCATGACGTTGGCTTCAAGTTTGTCCCATTGGTCGATATGATCTTGATGATAATACGCCCAATCGATGACTTTCTTGTTCTTCCAGCGTTCGAGCCTACACGCATTACATAAACACAAGTCAGACTTTTGCAATGCTATCAATTAGGTTTGTTTTCTGAAGTGAAGGCACGTACTTGTGGAGGTCGACACTTGTCGAGAAATGTTGCGGGACTCTTTGACGCTTCTCGAACTGCCGTATGACCCGATGGCACAGTTGGAGCTCAACTGCATAGAAATAGATCAAGGGGCACCGAAGGGTGCGCAACTCAAATTCTATCTGCCACATGGGGTTGATCGTAGATCGACCACCTCCGGTGCCTCACACGATCTCCACTGCACCTGCACGCAACAAAAAACGCTGAGTCAGATTTCATATGAGATATTAAATAGCATTTTTCAACTAGGGTAGAAAAGTTTAGTACTCAGATGATCTGGTTGAAGGTAGTCCATCTCGTTTGTGTAGTGGTAGTAGGCCAAATTCCTACGGCCTACTACCGACGATGGAGTCGATTCCCATAGGAAAGCAATTGTGGGCCTTCCGTTGGGATCCTGATGGGGCCAAGCCAGATGAGTCCTTCATGTAGGATGACCAACAGGTAGGCGCATCCAGAACCGAATATGCAACTCACACGTTAGCACGTAAAGGTTGTGAACATAAGGAAAATGATACACAAATATTAACCGCACGCACCTATAGCAACCAAACACAGCTTGCTTGGTTAGCGTCTACGCTTGTTCTTCGGCAGGCATCGCAGAGCTGCCTGTAGAGCCAGGCTAGGGCGGCAGATCCCTAGCTGAACATACCCGCCTTGTCCCAGTCTGCTGGTAACGGCAACCACATCCACAAAGCCATGTCTCCTCCAGAGTCAGGGAATAGAATACTGCCAAATATGTACAACACATAGGCCCTACAGTAATGCTACACCGTGTCCTCGTCAGTGTCGACGGGACAGTGGGAGAAGTTGTCACGCAACCAACTTAGTGGCATACCCGGAGGTCTTCGTCAGCCTCTAACCCTCAGGTGCCACTGTAGGCTCCACACCAAGATACTCCACACGTTGCCTCCAGTTCTCGGACTTCGTGTCACCTGTGACTACTTGGTCCCGTATAGGAAGAGCGAGGATCATGGCAACGTCCTCTAGTGTGACAGTCATCTCCCTACTGGGTAGGTGGAAGGTGTGTGTCTCTGGCCTCCAACGGTCCACTAGCGTCGTGAGCGCCGCTGCGTTGTACAGAGACATTGGCCACTGCACCATGGTCACGAACACCATCAGCTTCGCCCGCCGTAGAAAAGAAAAGTACCGGTCATCGAACGGGATGTGTGTTGCGTGAACCTCCAACTCTAAGGGTCTTGAGGCGTTGCATCAATAGACACAAATAATATGCTAGTGTAAGTAAATTAATGCAATATATATGAGTTGTGCAAAGCATAAAAGGCTATTGCATTTTGAGGATTACCTCTCCGCTCGCTATCTTGGGAGCCCGGTGCTTCTACTCGTAGAAATCCTCTAGACCCAGAAACTGCACTATCCTGCAATTAAAGATGAAGTCATCAGTAAATGATACAATTATAATATAGAAAATTGCTAAAACATGTAAAGGAAACAATTATAATAAATCATGATTTTACAATGAGAAAAATGTACACCAAAGCATAAACAACCTGTGTACTAGACCCACCACCTCCCCCCGTCCAACGGTGTTTTTTCGGTCAATCCTTGGATATGTTTCGATTCGAACACCGAGTTTTCTTATGGCCTGGTTGATGGCATATGGAACATCTGTTTTGTATGATTGCCTTAGAATTTGTACTGTTTGGCTTTTGTGTCCATCGTGTACCTGTACCTTTGTAGTCTTTATCCATGTCGTTTTTGAACCTTTTTGTCCTTCGTCTTCCTCGAGTGTCGTGCTTCAATGACAAGTCGGGAACAAAGAACTCACCGTCTTAACTTGGCCACCCTGTGGGATCTAAGTATGGCTCGAACCTCGGGGAGTATACGTGCTGCATAGCCTCATTGGAAGCTTCGTAACACATCCGTGGGGCCACCTCCACATCCAAACCTCGGAGCCTACAAACGGTTATCATATGGGAGCATGGCAAGTGGTGGAGCTGAGGGAAATGACAAGTACATGTGTTATCTCTTGCAACTACGACGTAGTGACGTTCACCCCATTGCACACCGGCCGACGTGACACCGCCTTGCTCTGTAACCTCATACTTCATGGAAGGAAAATCATAACATATTGTTCGTTGACCCAAAATTCGTTCTTTCTGCTCCTCTAGGGTTTTCTTAATTTTTTTGGCCACTTGTTCCTATTCTGGATATCCATGGTGGCCGCTTTATGTTTGACTACGAAACAACTATTGCACTTCGAGAATGCGTACGCCACAATAGCTATCATGAGTAACTTCTGAATGCCTCGCAAGACATTGTTGAAATACTTAGCTATATTGCTAGTCATGATGCTGCACCGACGCTCATTGGTATCAAATGATCGAGCCCATTTAACCTTAAGTGGCATATTGTCCTCTAGCCACTTCTTTGGTCGCTCCCCAATAGCAAACCCAAGAAGAGCTTGACCTCATCCAGAAGCACAACTTTCTCATTTATTTGACATACGTGCTCGAGTTCTTTCATCTGATCCTAGGTAGCTCCCGTGGTATAGAAGTTAGCGCATAGTGCCTCATGCACCATCTATGGTTAATGGGTCGGTGCCCTGATATGTGTTTGTTGATGGAGTTCAATATGCCTAGCTGCCTATCAGATATTACACAAACTTCTCTATTAGGACCGATCAGACGATGTCTCACCATGTTAATGAACCACTCCCAGTTCGATTTTTTCTCCTTCTCTACCAGGGAAAACACCAAGGGAACAAGATGTAACCCTGCGTCAATCCCTATTGCTATTAGCAATGAACCCCTGAATTTTCCGGTCAGGAAGGTCCCATCAATTGATAACACACTGGTCTCAAGTGCTTGAAGGCCTCCACTGACTGCCTGAAATTCCAATATGCACGGCCAAAGACACGCCGTTGAACTCCTTCCACCATTCTTGACTTCTCAGGGTGAGCTTCAACACGGTATTGCATGCTAGGGTTCTTTGCTTTGATGGCATTTAGGAGTATAGGCAAGCGAACATATGCCTCATCCCAATCTCCCCATATGACCTTCATACCAACTTGCTTAGCACGCCAAGCTTTGTCATACGTAGGCCGATAGTGCCATATGTGCTCAACTGCCTCGACAATAGCTGCAGGAGACAATGTTGGTTCAGCTCAGACAAATGCCTGTAACATGTTACCAATAAATCTCTAAGTGAGTTGCAAATGCTTGCCTGTTGCTTCCGCACTAGAGCACGTGTGATCGTTGCCTACACTAGTTATCCTCCACCTATCTCTAACACTCTTTCTTGCACAAATTTGCCATTCGTAGAAACGATCGAGGCAAGCCACGGTGTACTTAACAGATGCATTGGACTCCTTCACATGGAACGGTCGGTGCATACGAATAGAGTAGCTCTGCAGCCATATTTTCATGTCTTCCATATATCGAAACTCTAACCCCTTCCTCAGTTCCTCCCCCATTGCATCGATGGCTCCGTCGTATTGTGGATCCTCAAATTGAGTTATTTCAGGATTTCGACCAACTATTTTTTCAAACACATTTCTCTCTTCCTCCAACATCTTGCCCACTGGGCGATCGTCATCGGAGTTAGAAGCATATTCATCCATTTCATCCTCTGAATCTAGATCCAACAACTCCGGATGCAATCCATTACATACCATAGCCTCCTCACATTTCTGTCGGGTGTAAACTTTTCATCGAAGCATTTCTCTAATGGCCACAGTGAAAGTCCTATCATCAGGCATTTCATCCTGTAACAACACATCATCCTCACACGCTACTTCCTCCCCTACGTCCACATCCTCCTCAACATGTACTTCGTCCCATACGTCCACATCCTCTTCAACATGTACTTCCTCCCCCACATCCACATCCTCCTCAACATGTACTTCCTCCCCAACCTCCACATCTTCCTCAATTAATTCTTCCTTTCGATAAGCCACAAACGAGGGTTCACGACAAAACATTGGTGATTCTGTGCATGGACTTTTATTGAGGTCTAACAATTCTTTCTTCCATTCCCTACGCTCTTTCTTCCAAGCAAACACCTCAAGCGATTTGAACTATGAACCCAATACTATATCTACATATGTTTCCCATTCAACCTCTCCATGCAAATCTAACATTAACTTATGCGACATAGCACCGGCACCTACATCGTATCTCCCTTCTATACCAATCGACTCATCACTCCAATCCAATTCATCCTTGGTGCGGGAAATTAACTACTCAAATGTGGGTTTGGCACGAAACATTAACTGCCTAACAGCCATCCCCTCAAATTGGCTTTTACTGGTACTTTCATCTACCACACAGCCACCAAAATGAAGCTGGACTAATCTATCCATCTACAATATGTAACCGATAAATAAAAATAACGTATTTTAAAATAACCCATAAATATCACGCCAATCCCAAAATTAACAACCCTAAGAACAAGTTAAATGGTTTCCAAGTCCTAATGTTTTCCAAAAAAACTACACATTAATCATACAACTTAACTTTCAAACTCCTATAAATTACCTGAAACTAATCTTTCATTTCTGGTTACAACCACAAATCTATCCATCACCACACATCCAACTATAGGTTCAAAAATTTACAAATCAACTTTAACCAACCGGAGCTACAAGAATATGGCACTTCCACACTACATCCCCGCCCACACTACCCAATTAACAATACATCCCAAGCCAACTATTCTCAAATCACGGTTACAACCAAAACAATCTAAAAAAAATACAATAAAACGTTGGGGAAATTAGGGTTTTGGAGGAGTTTACTTTTCAAATCGATGCCCAACTCAATCCCTAAGAACTCTCCTCCGATTTGTCGACAATTTGGGGAGATTGGGGAGGGGAGGAGGGAGAACTCGGCGCCGTCACACAAGCCCTAGGGAGAGAAGGAGAAGAGAGGAAGAAGAGGAGAGGGTGGGACAGCCTCGGCCGGCCACTAAGTATCAAAGCTCAGCACCAACGCGTATGCAGTTCAGCGCCAACGCGGTTGGCGCTGGGACCCCTGCCATGTCGGCGGGGCGATCGGCTCGGCCGCCACCCTAGCAGGGTTTCAACGCCACTTGGTGTGGTGCTGACGCGTGAGACCTCAGCGCCAGTGCAGTTGGCGTTGAGCCCACGACTTATTTTTGGTTGAAGTTTTTGATAGGGACTAGTTTCAAAATAAGTTTTTGAAAAGGACCAATTTATCAAAAAAATAGCGGGAAGGGAGAGATATTTTAGGTGCGCTCTCTCTCTCTCCCCGACCTCATCTTCTCGTCTCCCTCTCTCTCTCGCTCTCATCTCTCTCTCGGAGGCCACGCTCGGCAGCGTTGCGGCGCCCCTCGGCAGCGCCTGATCCGGCGGCAAGCGGCAGCCCGCACCCCTCGGCAGCGTCGGATCCGGCGGCGTGGTGGCCGTTGTCCGTCGGATCTAGCAGTGGGACCGCCGGCTGGAGGTACGGTGTAGCGACGACCTTTGGTGTGGAGGTGGGGCCGCTGGTGTTGATGCAGAAAACACACACCGGCCTGAGAGATTTGCTTTGCTCCAGTGCAGGTCCAAAATAATAATAAGATGCGGGCGTGCCAGTCAGTTTGATCCTGCAACTGACAAGATATATAAATTGAAGATCAAAAGATATCCGATCGGCTGACAAGCCGATGGAGTAATTCCAGCCGATGCCGATACCAGCCGATATCCAGTATAGATCTTGATGCTTGAGTAAATAATGACATAAAGATAATCGGCTGATGATAATGTAATAAAACAATAATATAATCCAGTAGAAACCAATCAGCTAGTAATGATAGATTAAATAAGCACTAATCCGAAGGTTGAAGCATTCATCGGTTGGAGGTCCGATGTTAATAAATCCAAATGATTAGATAAACAGTGAAACCTTTGTTGTGATCGGCTAATCCAAATTATATGTAATCCTTGTGAGCCGATACAACGTCCAGATAACTCATCGGCTGAAACCCCGATGAAACCCTTATTAGCATCAAGAAGCAGGCTAGAGATTATGGTTCTAAGCATGACTTAGTAGATCAAACTTAACTGATGCAGCACTAAGTATCAAAAGAAATATAATATCTAGACAATCAAGCCTTTGACTGATTTTCAGTCTTGTGGATACATTATATAATCTAAGCCCACAAAGTAATCTAGCCGATATCGACAAAACCCTAGATGGAGATCGGCCGATGCAAGTAGAAAACATTGTCAATCTAGATTATATAACGTATATGATAACTCATCGGCTAGTACTCCGATAAGACATTAGCATGAACCAATCGGTTTAACAAGATTTATATTATCAACAACAATCTAGTAGGCCGAACCTAATCGATGCAGCACGAGATTGTATATGATAATCTAATACTTGATGAACCGATAGATCTGTCTAATGTGATGGATATAACAAATCTATTTAAAATAACATTGTGATTGTAGAGATATATCGGCTAAGACAGAAGATCAGACTTAACCGAGACAGTCCCAACTAAACCGATGCGTCTCTAAACACAATGCAATTAAGATAGAATTGAGATATCAGGTAAATATATCAACCGAACCAAAGTGATCCAAGAGATCAAAGCGATGCAGCCTTGAACAACACCAATGTAGCCGATAAATTCACCAGGACCCGACGGAACGTAGGGCTTACCCCTTCGCCAGAGATCGAAAGCCGATGCAGCCCCGCGTCAGGTGCCAAATTCCACCGGTTGATAAGTAAAAACCTCAGAAAGAGGGTAGGGATGCGCCGAAGTTGTATTGATCGAGATAGAATTTACATGGACCCCGGGTGTACATATTTATACCTATGGGTAGATACTAGTCCATATCGGACACGACTCAAACTTTCCTAAAAATAAAAGGAAAACATAAAGTCCTTATTGGACACTAAACACACTTTCTTAAAAATAAAGGGAAACTAACAGACTCTTCCTAATTAATAGATAAACAGCCATGCCGCATCCTCCTTGAACTCAGTCTCTTTTCGATAAGTTTCCTTTAATAGATTAATTTCCTAATCCGAATTTGGTAAGAATCCGACTTTTGGCGATTAATAGCTTTCATCGGCCGACTCTAGAACTCTGAAGCCGATACTGACTCTAGACCAATAATGACTTTGATGCTTACCAAATTTCGTCGTCAACAGCTGGCTGGAGGTGCGACGACATCGGCGGCTGGTGGATTCGTCTCTTCCCCCTCTTGTGATTTGTTGATGTTTATTCATATTTGATTGTCTCGTATTTTGATCTAGATGTGTTGTTTTTCTGGGGATTATTGATTAAAGTTCATGTGTTCATGAATTTGAGGCATTATTTTGTGATTTAGGATATTATTTGGGATCGGCTTGATGACTTAATGCATCAGCTCGATGTGTCAAGCCGATTTTTTTTGGCTCGTGTGCGCTTCAAAGGTATCAGTTCTGGAAGCAACATCTTTGATCGGGATCATCAGTGCCGGTTGAAAAATCTGACACTTATTGGGGTTGTTCAACCGACATCGATGGTGTTCTCTGTAGTAGTATCAGTAATAAGAAAATATCATCTTTGACGAATGAATACCCGTCACTAATTAATGAATTATATGTGATTGGGTTGTATATTTTTTAGTAGGCTATTTTTTTATCGCTTAAATGAATAATAATCACAAACGGGCCACGGTGACCGGTCAGAGATAACCCATCAAGGACGCGCATATCTGTGGTAGTGGAGTACGGTGGTTGTAACTTGTAGGCATATAATTGTGCTGAGAGGGCAGTGGTGATATACTGACATGGGAAGTTGAATTGTACGGTAGTACCAACGACAAGTCAACACGAGACATGAGCGTAGGAGGCGATGCTAGACAAGGCCATTAGGCAAGAATGGCATCCAAGGAAGTGCAAGGCAAGGCAAATTAGCCAATTAGGATTAGTGGTTGGCTTTCTGTCACCACGGATATGTTAGTTTTTTTAAAACCAGTGAGGTGATTCATACATATTTATTGACGCAAAAAAATAAATAAATTATGTACTCTCAAGTGTCAACTGTGTGATTTTATCTGATAAAATAAATTTATCGGTCTAGGGTGTTCTGTTTGTTTTAGATTATCGAGCGGATCATTGGACAGATCATCGATTTGATTTCAGAGATAAATTAAATATTTTAAAAAATAGTCGGTTGTAAGAAATGCTGTATAAGAATATTTCAATGAAATATATATTTTAAAAGTGTGAAGCTAATAACCAATTTCAATAATTCGAGAAATAAGCTTAAAAGAACAGGACCTAATTTAACGCCGATTATTCAATTGGATCCACTGTATGGTCAAATATATCGCGTTAAGAGCGTGACAACTACCAAGATATCTTATAAATTCGTAGTACTTGACATGTGCGTACAATACCGTATGTCTCGTACGGCTCCATGTATAAGTTTTGACGGCCAGAAATAACACAAAACCCAGGACGGTAGCTAGCTAGCAATATAATGCACTTTCGACTGATGGTCCCACAGGCCGGCCGGACAGCTTCACCGGATTGCGATGGCGACTTGTTCAGTGGTCACGCCACCGTCCGGCCGCCGCCGCCGGTGAGATATTAATCTCCACCGGCCGGGAGCTAGCTTCCCCTGCTGTTTAAGTCGTGGTTAATTAGTAAGCGTTAATGGCACAGGTAAAAAGTTAAGAGCTGTAATTAAGCCGGAGTTAAGAACTGACGTACTGCACTCTCATCTGCTTAGTAAAAAACAACTGGGATTTTTATTTTTTCTGTGAGTTTTTTTTATAAAGGCTGCATTGGGCTTTTTCTGCTCCTAATCACCAGGTACTAATCGAATGGATATGGGCCCATTACATTTTGGTTATTGGGTTGACAAAGCAGTTACAAACAAGCTTGCATTTAATAAAGCGTATGGTCTTTGGTTAATAATACTCTAATCCCAAAAGGACTAGAGATCGGCCCATGTTTGGAGTAGTATGTTTTGTGAGTTGAAAGGGCTAACAATTAAAACATTAATCCAGTTTAGGTCCAACTTAAAAAAGAAATAAGTTCACTTTAGATCCCTTACTGACTTCTAAGGTTAAAATCACGTTCTTGAACCAAAATACCAGATATAACACAAAAAATGGTTTAGGCCCAACTTAGTTTGTTGTTTATAGAGAGAGAAAGGCCCAACTTAATTAATTATGGAATAAGTCTACTTTAACTTCCTCAACTAGTGACCGAATCTAATTCGTATCCTTGAATAAATAAAGGATATCTCGACCCCTCAACTATTAAAACCGGTGCAATTTAGCTCCCTTGACGATTTTGGAGGGCGGTTTCGTTGATGTGGCGTCTACGTGGTAGTGTTCACCTGATCCGTGGCGTTGACATGGCACTTAGGTGGCATTATAATTAAAAACATATACATGGGACCCATTCGTCATTCGCATAAAAATATTTTAGGGCCCACATGTCATCCCCTCTCTCCTTCCTCCTTCCTCTCTCTGTTTCTCTTCCTCTCGCCTTCGGTCGTGTGCGGCGAGCAGGATCTTGAGCGGCGCCGGTGTCCGGTGGGAGAGCCGAAGCGGCGGCGGCGGCCGGGAGCACGGGAGCTGGAGCGACGGTAGCTTGGAGCACGGAAGCTCGTCGTACCTCCAGCCCGTTGACGTAAAAACACGACGGTCTAGGAGATCTGCTTAGCTCCAGTGCAGGTCCAAAATAATGATGAGATGCGGGCGTGCCAGTTAGTTTGATCCTGCAACTGACAAGATATGTAAACAACAGATAAAACAGCTGATCGGCTGACAAGCCAATAGAGTGATACTAGCCGATGTCGATAGGGTCTTGAGCAATCGACTATATCAAATGTAGATAATGATATAAAGACAATCGACTGATAATAATATAGTAAAACAATAATATAATCCAGTAGAAACAATTCGGCTAGTAATGATGATCCGAAGGTTAAAGCCATCATCGGCAGGAGGTCCGATGTCATTAACTCCAAACAATTAGATAAACAGTGAAGCCTTTGTTGTCATCGGCTAAAACTAACTTGTATGTAATCCGTGTAAGCCGATGCAACGTCCAGATAACTCATCGGCTGAAACCCCGATGAAACCCTTTTTGGCAATCAAGAAGCGGGCTAGAGATTATGGTTCTAAGAACGACTTAGTAGATCAAACTTAACTGATGCAACACTAAGTATGAAAAGAAACATAATATCTAGACAATCAAGCTTTTGATTGATTTTCAGGGTGGTGGATACATTATATAATCTAAGCCAACAAAGTAATTTAGCTGATATCGACAAAACCCTTGATGGAGATCAGCCGATGCAAGTAGAAAACATTATCAATCTAGATTATATAACGTATATGATAACTCGACAACTTACATGGACAAGATTAGAGTGTCGAACCGATCGAAGCACTAATCCCGACAACGCAAGCCGCCATAACAAGCCTTATCCCTCGTCGGAGATCGAAGCCGATGCAGTCCAACTTGAAACAAGAACTCGTCGAAAGTAAAAAGGTGGCGATGCGCCGAAAGTAGATGTATTGATCTGTGGAGATAATTTACAGGGACCCTGGGTGTACATATTTATACCCAGGGGTAGATACTAGTCCATATCGGACAGGACACAAACTTTCTTAAAGATAAAAGGAAAAACATAAAGTCCTTATCGGACACTAAACACACTTTCCTCAAGATAAAAGAAAACTAACAACTCTACCTAATTAATAGATAAACTACCATGCCGCATCTCCTTGAACTCGGACTCTTCTGAATAAACTTTCTTTAATTGATTAATTTCCTTAACCAAATCCATCAACAATACAACTGCTGGCGATTGATAACGCCCATCGGCCAATTCTAGGACTCTGAAGTTGATACTGACTCTAGACCGATGATGACTTCAAGGCTTACCAAATTTTGTCATTAACATGGCCGCACGTGCACTGCTCGAGGGAGAAGTTGGGGGCGACAACGTTCGACATGTTGGTGGCGGCCAGCACCCTTGGCACAGCACCGTGCGACGGGCGGAGGGGGTCATTGAGGAGAAGAAGCTCCTTGAGTACATCTACAATAGAACATGCAAATATGGTTTCATAGAGCTCCAGCTCCCGCCTTCCCAACTGCCACCACCGCTCCGGCCCTCGAGCGCCCGCCGCCGCTGCTGCTCCAGCTCCCACCCTCCTGACTGTTGTCGTCGCTCCGGCCCTCACCCGCCCGCCGCCATGGCAACCCCCGAGGAGGTCGCGAGCAACAGCGATTGGTGGAGATGGTGACGAGCGAGCACCAACCCTCTTCCTCACTGGTCTTTTCTACTACTTCCCAGGCTCGCGGAACGCCACCACTACCTAAATTCATCCAACCACCGCGAGTCGCTTCCGCCCATCCTGCCCAACACCAACAAGCTGTCGAAGCCATGGTGGAAGGCATTGGCCATCGGGGGAGATGGGGAGTGCGCTCCATGCGTCGCTGCTCCGCCTCTGACGCCACCCCCCGGTCGGCGCTCCGTTCTTCCGCTGGCTATCTTCCTCCACTGGTGCCCCCTCTAGGAAGACCGACTACCAGCCATGTGGTTCGCGGCATCGAGTAGATGATGGTGGAGAAGGCGACAAAGACGCTACTCCTAGAGGTGCCGTGGGGAGGGGTCTGTCCTCGGGTGGCGGTGGAGAAGGTGGTGGTCGTGGTCACCGCACGTCCTCTATGTCGATGGGCTTGTGGTCGCCGCCGTTGCCCTTCCGTTCTCTCTACTCCCTACAATAACACAGAGGTAGAATTCTTCTGATGTGTCGACTAAGAAAGAGAGAAGATAAGAGCGGAGTCATTGATATGTGGGCCCCACACGCTGACTTAGCATATTGGACTAGGTCAACGTGCTCCATCAGTGAAAACCACCCTCAAAACCACCAAGAGAGTCATTTTGTACCGATTTAAATAGTTACGGGGTTAAGATATCTGGTATTACGGTTGAGGGATACGAATCAGATTGGAGCTATATTTAAGGGAGTACAAGTGAACTTATTCCATTAATTAATGCAATGCCTTCCACAGATTTCCAACTGGATCCGAATGGTATATGTACTGGGCCAGGGCCTCAGCCCATTTATGTCTATTTCTACATAATAATTTTTAAATAGATTTCATGAAGCTAAAAAGTTTTCTCCGCATATTTAAAAGCCCTAATCCCAAACCCAGCCGCCAATTAGTGGACGTGCCCCACCAATAGCAGCAATGCCAGTACGTCTCCACAAAAAAACAAAACAAAAGAACACAACAGTGCAAGCTCGAAAGCAACAAAAGAAGGCACAGCTAATCAATCATCTATGCACGGTACGGTGGTCATGGATGGCTGTAGTTTTCTCTGCAACAGCCAACGGAACAGCGGTATCAAGCAAGGACCATCACTAAGCTAGATACAAGACGCCATCCTACTAGCTTCTTGTCGCAATATTATATTGCATGCACTTTGGGATAATCTTCTTTTGATTCTTCTCTCTGCTAGCTATATATAAATAGGTGACACATCTCCACTCATCATCGTCTAATGATCGTTATATTAATTTGCTGATTAATGTGTCACCTGTGCAATCAGATAGAGATAGGATAGCTGGATAGGGATAAGCAGGTCGTACGTGACTCGGTGGCAACTGACAGAGTGATGAGCGATTAAGCAGTAGCAGTCATATCTTCAGTGATATAATCTACTTCACTGTAGCGCGCCTTATCAGAAAGCTAGCTAGACAAAATTGCAAAGGAGGCTAGCTGATTCTGCCACCACACCACGCATCATTGACGGCTCAAAATCATCAGTGATAAGATCTTTTGGAGAAGTTTCTAACGATTACTCCATCCATTCTAAAATATAAAAAGCTTTTAAATTGGATAAGATATATCCTAATATTACGAACTTGATTATTTATCCAACTAAATTTATTGTATTACTCTCTCCGTCCTAAAATATAGGGAGTTTTTGTTGTACTAACATATATATGTCACATCCAACCAAAATTTATTATATTTTGAGACAAAAGGAGTACAACATTAGTACCCTTCAGTGAACCACTCAATGTCAACCTACGCCTGATATCCACGGTTATCGGAGGATGAACTCCGCAGCGGGGGACTGTGCAGACCCCCTTTTTGAGTTCGGCACAGGGCGCGGAAGAAAGGTTTTTCCAGGTTCGGTCCTGATGGCGCCGGTGAGGATCAAAGATCGCGAGAAAGAGGGCAGTGACATACAAGCAAGTATACAGGTTCGGGCCGCCGATGAGGCGTAATACCCTACTCCTATCGGGTGGACTATCTGTATGAGCTTTTTGCTCTCAGGAGTTGAACTCAGCTAGAAACAAGCCAAGGGCAGGAACTCAGAGAGGCCGAATCCCTTTTCCTATAGGCCTGAGCCTCCTTTTATATCTCAAGGGGACACCACATGGGCCAGATAGGCTATAATCTACAGAAAAAGGTATAAGCTATTTTACAATTAAGAGCCACATTGTGGCCTGTGACCGAAGTCTTCTGTTCCTGTAGTGTCGGCATGACTCCAGTCAGGCCGCCCATTCTCTGCGTGACGCCGAGTGTCATTCTTCACTAAGCGGCTGGAAACTTGCTTATCTAGCCGTATGGGGTTGATACGTCAGGTGATTAGACCCAGCGCACCAACCCCGGTGAAATCTGTGAGCCGAAACGGCTCACACGGCTGTGATGTGACTGACGGAGACGTATCTTACCTACCGGGCGTGCGGTGGCATGCCCGGTACTGTGCTGCGTCCTATCAGTCATTCGAGCCGGTCGCAGGCCGGTCAGCCAACTGCGACCGGTGTCAGATGCGTGCGTGCGTGTCATTCCGCATTAAATGCGGCGCGCGCGCACAGGCGCACCATGGCTACGTCGCCATTAATGAGGGTAGGTGAGCGCTGGGAGCGCTCACCTGCCCCATCACACGTGGCGGCAGCCCGAGGTGGTCGGGGGAGCCCGAGCCCTGCTGCGCTATACCCCTATGGGGTGCCGTGTTCTGGGAGGGTGGCCGCCACGTCACCCTCGGGCCCGATCCCCCCTTGGGGGATGGCCACGTGGGTGTACGGGGCCGCCTCAGGCCCAAGGTCAGCATACCCCTGGGCCCATAACACCGATAATGGTTACTATACGATGGAGTCAGTCCATCCTGAGCATCACAAGCTTCGTGAACCTTTTCCTATGTAATTCGAATTTTCTAATTAGCAGGTGATTGCTCCCCACGATCGCTTTTTTCCCTTCTTTTTTCTCTTTTCCTTTTTTCCTTTTTAGTACCGCATATTTTCCTTTTTAGGTAAGTTTATACACATAAAATTTATATACCTATGTACTAAAAGTTTACACACCTAAAGTTTACACATTTAAAATTTACAGTCGAAAGTTTATATGTCCAATTCGAATTTAAATATTTCTTATTATAAAAAGTTTGTACATGCCAAGTTTACAATGTATATATTTCTATGTATAAAGTCTATACCATGTATATTTTTAGCGCATTTGATTTTTTTCTATTTTTTGGTTGTTTTAAACTTTTTTGAATTAGTCTAAAATACTTTTTTATCAAGTCGCACCGCGAGAGGGGATGGGAGCTACGGCGGAGTCATGCACGCGTTGGGCGCGGGCCGATCGCTCACCTCGAACACCCGCCCATTTAGCGCCCCTATGTAATTTCCATTTCATGTTTCGAGGTCTCAAAAAAGGGCGTGGAAACAGATAGAAACTCTTGAATGGAAATTGAAAAGAAATGTAGCCCCAGTTCCTTCGGAAATGGTAAGATCTTTGGCGCAAGAAGAAGGGGCGACCCATGCAGAGCACGAGGAGTTTCCTTCAATATGATGATGAGAATGGAAACCAGAAGCACGACTGGGTCTTCGTAGTCCGGGATCATACTTATATATCAGTCACAGTAACGTAAGCATGAGACTTTTTGGTAGTACCGGTGAACCAGATGGCCGTGGCGAGGGAATCTGGGACGGAGGACTCGTAATATCTCTATAGATCTGGCAAAAGCGAAAGACCCCTAACGTCAGGGGCTGACCACTGAGCTCACTTAGGCCTCGCTGGGTTTGTTAAGAGTTTAAGAATTTGTAATCGTAGAATTCAGAGAATAAACTAAAACCCAACTTTCTTTATATTCTCACTATTTGATTGCTCAACTTCTTCTCGTAATCTCGAGCTTTCCTCGAACAGCGTTGGATTATACAAATGTATAGTTAAGAAGGTTCTTTAGTCTATGAGCTAGCTAACCGGAAAATCTGCCAAGATGAGACATATAGATAGATGCACTAGTGTCAATTTGTACCCATATGGATCGATCACGCATCTGTCATAGGGGAAGATGAAGGAGCTAGGAGTAGCGATCAGGCAGGCACTAGCTTTCCTCCTGAAGATTTCTGTCTGATTTTTCTTCAATCTCATCACAGTAAAACTGTCGGGGAGATGAGAGAGCGACCGATGATGATAGGGATCGAGTTGGATTTGGATCTGCATGAATTCAGGCTGCGCCATCGCCGCCGATGTGAAGCCAGCGCCGATCTGGGATTGTCGTTTCAGGCTAAGGGCATCCCTGCAAGCCAAGACTCGTTTTCAACAGTGCCCTTTTTTTTTTGACTCCATCTCTGTATGCTTCGAGCGTGACATTGTTGTTTCAATGATGCTTGCGAAGACAAAACGTAAGTTTTTCTAACGAGATTCGATTAGTTGGGTTCAATTCGGTCATTATAATCAATTATATATCCAACAAAGTTTTGAACAAATAGGTTTTACGAAAAAAAATTAAAGTGAGATGGGGACAAAAAAAATCACATGTTCCATGATTCAATGAATGCCGTAAGTCACAACATAGGGACGTACGTTCTAAAGTGGTGAAACGGGCATGAAATGAAATTGATGATCTACTTGATTAAGGCGGTAAATTGATACTCAGTAAATAGTTTAGAATAAGTGATCAGAGCTATAAGAAATTTTGTTTATATATATACACACACAGAAGCGTGGAGCAGATAATCCAACAATAATCCTCCCAATCTGTCCTAGATAATTGCCGATTAGCTCTTTCGAGCATATCCTTACCTTTCAAACTTACAGAGAGAGTACTGCACTTTGATGGGGTCGTGGATTCACACTACTACAAAAACGATTTTATGGATAAAACTCTCGTTAGGTTGACTATAACTGATCGTGTCTGGAAAAAAAATAGAACTCCTTAAGAGACCCGCATAAAAAAATTAATTTTCGTAAAATGGATCTCTTAACAATCCTACATGGGAAAATAACATATTTTTATAGGCGGACCACTTAAGAGACCCGTATACGAAACTAGATTTTCACATGCAGGTCTCTTAAAGACCCACTTGCAAGTCTAATCGCCCTCCTCTTACCCTCTCAACCTATTAAAAAAAATTGACTTATCTCTTCTCCCATCTCTCTCCCTTATCTTCTCCTCACTTCCTCTCCTCTCATTCTCACCTCCTCTCATCCTCACTTCCCAGTAACAACGGGGGGCGACGACGGTTGCGCGACGGCGGCGCCCTTGGGGAGCAGCGGCGGCTACGGGCTCGGGAGAGGCCGGGCTCGGCCGGGAGCTGCGCGGCAGGCTCGGGAGCAGCGGCGGGCGACAGAAACGGCGATGGGCTAGGGAAGAAGCGGTGGCAGACGGTCACGGCGGCAGACGGTCGCAGCGGCGGTGGGCTCGGGAGCAGCAGCAGGCGACGGTGATGGCGACGGGCTTGGGGAGCAGTGGCGGTGGCTGTGGTCTCAGGAAAGGCAGCGAGTTCAAGAGCGATGGCGGGCGACGACGGCTGCGGCAAGCCCTCCCCCGCCCCGATCCGTCGGTCGCCACCCTTCCTAGCCCGGATCCATTGGCTACCGCCCTTCCTGATCTAGCGGCGGCGGTGGCAGCGAGGAGAGGATTAGGGTTCCAGTATGTTTTTAATTTTTGGAATTTTTATTTTTTTTGAGATTTTTTCTTTTCGTATGCGGACGGCTGAAGCGTCCGCATGCGTAAATTGGATTTTTGCATGCGGTTGCACTGGCCACATGAAAAATGCGGATTTTTGTAGACCTTCTCGTGCATGTAGGCTGTCCGTTCGCATGAAAAATCGGATATGGTTGTCTGCAATATTCCTTTTTTAGTAGTGTGATCAGCCTCTTCAACCTCTGCAGTCGAAATCTTCATGTTTCACCCATTTCATGTATAGTCATGTTGTCTTCTTAAAATTATTGACACACTAAGCTCCTATTTAATGTCCTACTTTTCTTTCAGTTCCACATAAGGAAGGGAACGGGCGATCGATGCTTTCATGTTAGCGAGTCAAGGAACTAAAGCAGGGAGATCCAAGATTGGTTACTAATCATTACTACACAATAGGTATGGCTCCACTAAAACAATCTCTAATAGAACTTTTACATACAATTGTACAAATTAAAGGGATCGTCTGAAACTTTGTTACCAAGATAAAAACAGCCTAATGGCCAATTTATTGGAGATGATTTGTTATAGCCATCTACTGCAATACATGGAGATGTATTTTAAACCAAATTTGATTGTTGGATATCTTATGAAAGTCGATTTTGGTCTAAAACCATCTCCAATAAAAAAAGATAAATTGTATTACCGATTTTTAAAAAAATATCACTACTATTCACGATATCATCAAAGGTGCTATTGAAAATTCCGAAGTTTGAAATTGTGCCATCGCCATACGTTTTCTCCTCAGCTCCTTCTTCTTCTTCCTTCTTTTCTTTTTCTTATTCTCCCTTTAGTGAGCTTCAGGGAGGCTGGCCAACAAGTGACGCGTGGATGGTGTGGGGGCACGGCCTTCCCCTAGCATGCTAAAGCTCGTAGCTGGCCCAAGAAAAAAGGAGAGAGCCCACGCAGCACCCGCTCAAGCTCGTCGCTGTGCCGCCACTCATCCCGAGTTCTCCTGACCAGGGTTTACGTTACCACGGTAAACCGCGTGGTTATCGTGGTTATCACGCTTACCGCGGGATACGGTAAACGGAAAATCACGGTAACTGTCTTAAATTTAAATAAATTTAAAAAATAATTTAAAGTTTTGATAAATTTTATACGAATTTCGTACGGTTTACCACATCGGGAGACCCGCCAGGGTACGGTAACCGCGCGGTAAATGGTAAGGGTAACCCTGCTCCTGACAGCCTCGCAAGCTCCAGACATCGAAGAGGACGGGGCTCGCCAAATCTAGGTCGGCACCCTCCCCGTCGCCACGAGCTCCACCCATGTTCATCGTGTGTTGTCTTCATGGTTTTCTGGCTGCCGCCAGCGGCAGCATCAAGGTCGGAGGATGAGGAGCCCCTAGCCCGTATCCTGCTTCTGCTCGCCATCCTAGTCCTCGCTGCTGCCTGTGTAAATCACTACTCCTCCACAGCTTCACCTGCTCATCCCCGCTGGATTCAACCATATTGTCCTCGACCTCCTCTTTTTCGGTGCCTCCTGCAACCACATCCACGACCACTCAGAGGCCTTCCAGGCACGGTCAATCAAGGCAGCGATGGATGCTTGCTAGCCACCTCATTTTTATCGGGCGGGTTTAGCGGTCTTCGCCGGAGCTCCTCGGCTAGCTTCCTCGCAGCCGACCTCGATGGAGAGAAGGGAGAAAGAAAAGAAGAAAAAGGAAAATATGGTGGTGATGATATGGTTATAATTTTAAAAAAGTTGAGTAGCACCTAGGTGATATCATGAATAGTAATAGTATTTTTTTCAAATCGGTAAATTTGCAATGGAATTGATCCAATTAACCTATAAAAAATAGTTTAACTTGTTTTGTTTTTCAAAATTTGAATTTCCCCCATCTGGGCAACTGAATAGTACACAGCTGCTTTGATGCTTCCCATCTCTCTTCTCAGTCTCTCAATCTTCTTCTTAACCGTTGTCACATATATTGTGGTAGTTGAGCACCTGAGCTTGTCACCATCTTAGATTCCTTCTCGTTCCAAGTCCTCCTCGTTCGATGTCCAAACTAAGCCGTTCAACACAAAGACGATCTAAATGCTAGCTGCTCTTTCAGGCCTTACTCCTAGCTTACTCATTGTGCTAAGTTTTTCTATGACTTAGATGCACAAAAAGTTAATTTAGTGATGAAATTAGTACATATAGTACATTAATTGACTGAACGGATGCTACCGGTAGGTACTGAGTACATCACTTGATAATCTAGGGTTTCTAAAGATTCATTAGACAGATGCCTAACGCCTAAATACATCTTTCTTAAATAATCACCACTATTAACCAAAAATATAAAGGCTATTTTGATCAATCTTAACAAACTTAAAGGGTATTTCGGTCAATTTTCCTGTTCCAGCAGGGATGAAAACGTTCAGAAAAGCACCAATATCTTTCTGTAAATAATAATAGTAAATGTAAATGTAGTGTTTTAGATCATTTCCGTTTTTGCCTATATGTAAAATTTAGTTTTTCTAATTTCTATACGTAATATTGAAATCGTCACTAAATAATTAAATTAATAAATATAAAAACCCATATCGATACTGTTTCTGGAAAATGATAAAATATAATATCGATTTCGACCCTTTTTACCCCTATCTTCCACACCAAACAGAGGGGGCAAATTGGGCAACGCGAGAAAAACGCGCGCGGAGAGGATATTTACCCGCCATCGCTTCTGTGATGGAGAGCCCAAGCCGAGCAGAGCAGATAGATAGCACTGCCACCACCCTCGCTCGCAACCTTCGCCAATCGCCACCAAGAACCCGGAGCGTCCATCTTCCAGAAGCTTCTAGAATCAATCTCCGGTCGAGCGAGTGCGGAAGAGCAAACATGCAGGAGTTCCACCCCGTCCCAGGGTTGGCCGGCCGGCTGTTCGGCGGCGCCGCGGCGGTGGCCGCGCCGGTTGTGGAGGAAGTGCGGTGCCCGCGGTGCGACTCGTCGAACACCAAGTTCTGCTACTACAACAACTACAACCTCTCCCAGCCTCGCCACTTCTGCAAGGCGTGCCGCCGCTACTGGACCAAGGGCGGCCTCCTCCGCAACGTCCCCGTCGGCGGCGGCTGCCGCAAGCCCAAGCGCCCCGCCTCCTCCTCCTCCGTCACCGACGTCCACAGGGCCGGCCATGGCGGCGGGTGTGGCCATCGCGATGCCAAGAGCGCACGCTCAGCCGGCGGCGAAGGCTCGAGCGCGAGCGCGAGCGCCACGGGTACGACCCCCGCCGTGGCGCCCGCGTCGAACACCTTGTCTGCTGCTGTTACCCAGCCGAGCAGCGTCGCCACCTTCGTGGCGGCCGACGACGCGCTGTCGCCGCCTCCGGCTCCGATGTTCGCCGACCAGGCCACCGCGCTCGCTTCGCTCTTCGCGCCTCCGCCTCCGCCACCGCCACCGTCGCAGGCGCTGCCGGCCTTCACGAGCTTCTCGGCGCAGCCCAAGGCAGAGGAGGACGTCGCCGATGCACCTGCACTCGCAGCCACGGAGCAGCAGCCGTCCTCAGCAGCGTCGTTCACCGCACACAACATCTCGCCGCCGTTCACCGCACGGTCCTCAGACGGGCCGGCAGCGGCTGCCGCCGCTGACTGGGCACCTCCGACGGCGGTGCTCGAAGCCGGGATGTTCGACCTCGCCGGCGCCATCGGCGGGGACACGTCGTACTGGAACGCGGCGAGCTGGACTGACCATGACGGCACGATCTACCTGCCGTAGTACTGTGCCGGTACTGCTTTGACGATCGTGCTCGCGGCCGCGGCCGGCGACTTTGGCTCCGCCGCTTAATCGCCCGAGCCGTACGTGGTTAACAAATTAATTAATTACTCGTCTAATTATTTTTTAACCACCGCCTTAATACTTATTATACCTTACTTCAGCTATTGGTTTCTTCTAGTACTATATATGATTCATTTGGGAGGTGTTTGTGTATATATAATTAATTGATTTGTAGTTTTGCACAGATGTGTGCAAAAATTACAGCCGACCTCTAAACCAATTAATTAAACCATGAGTTTGTTGTGATTAGTGAGTTGTGTAGCTATCTATCCGCAGCTATAAACAATTAATTAGTCGGTGTGGCTGTCACGATCAGTACTGGTTAATTAGGTTTCAGGTGATGATCGATGCGTGTTGTTCACACACACACACACACACTGACACTGAATCTTCTCTCTCTTGTTTGTTGATGAGATGAGGGACAAAGCTAGGTTTAGCTGACGTCAGTTGCTTCTCCATGTAGAATCGGAGGCGGTTGGGTCGCCGGCCATGGCGTATGTTATGTAATATGTGACTTGACATTGTGACACACTCTTCGTCTAATTCTGGATGGGCGGTTTGTTAGTTCGGCATGCATGGCGACGGCTTCACAACCTGCATTATTTAACACGCTTGTACTTGGTCTGAAAAATTGTGCATTGTCAAGCCATATATATGTGTGTCATCATCATCATGACACTAGCATGGAACCTTACACCGCTAACGGGTAATCTGTGACGACTCAATTAACAGACGCAATGAAAGGTGTTGCATTGACTATATCTACAACGACTGTTTAAATCAACCGTTATAGATATCTATTGGGGTTGAGAGCCGTTATATATGACTATATCTGTAACGGATGTTTAAAGCTCCCATTAAAGATATCCTTTGAGTCGAGAACATGCTAGTTACAAATTAAGGTTATGTGGTAGTATGACCTCAGTCTAACATAGAATTTGTTATATGTTGAATGGAAAGGAAATTGATTTTACAGTATAAGAACTCTTTGGGAAGTCTACATATATACTAACATGTAACTACAAATTTGGATATTTAATACCCGAAATTGATCACTTGACCTCCTTTTGCAAAGAAAAACCTCCTAGTATTTATTAATGTGGCATGTACATATACATATCTATTTGAGGATTGCTTGGTTTTAGATGACTAAAATTGTTAGGAATTTTAATCAATTTCGATCTCTTGGTTGGGAGAAAGAGAGGACAAGGAGGGGGAAAGGGCACCAGGGTGGGAGAGGGGGGAGGGGAGTGTTGGATGTGGAGGCAGGAATAGGAGAGGAGGAATTTGGGGGGTGTTGGATGGAAGGTTGGGAACACCTCACCACCCCTCGTCAAGGGGAGGAGGAATCGTGTGTTTGTGTTGGAGGGAGATGGAGGAAGGGAAGAGGACAGTCAATCTGGCGGGTCTCCCGATGCCCGCGAGGCAAAGGTGGAGGATATGTGGGTGGTGGTGGTACCAGGTCCGATAAGGCATTGTTGGGAGGAGGATATGAGAGGAGATAAGTTGGACTTACTGTAAAGAGCATGAACCTTAACGTGATCTGAATAATTCAGAAGTGTCTGAAATTTGTAGATATTTTCATGCTACTGAAATATGTATAGATATACTTGTTACCTGCTCAACAATTTTGTGTTTGTAAAATGTCTAGTTCTTTTTCCGATTTCAAAGTTTCGTAGGCTTTAGGACTTGAAATTAAAATGGTTTTTCTATATAAATAAATTGAAGAAGAAGAATAATAGGAAAACACACCTTTTCAAGATTAAGAACCATATCTGTACATAATTCAAACATTTACACTACACACAGTTTTCAATAAAAGAAATAAATTTTGTCTCTACACCAAAAATGTATCCAGCAAGGCAACTATATGTAATAGAATATTTATTTTACATTGGTAATAAACATATATATCAATGGATTACAATATTGTTTGATATTATACTAATCCGTATAATATTACTGTACTCAAGAAGAAAAAACATTGCATAAACATCTTAATTATTATGGTGGTGAATGTGAGGGTTCTTTTTTTTAGGTAGTGAATGTGAGGATTCTGGTTGCATCACTTTGGCCCAATTTCAAACAAATTATTTAGTGGATTATCTACTTGATTATAGAGATAAATTAAATGTTTATAGAAATAAACTTAATAAATAGTTTAGAACAAGTGATCTAAATAATACAATAGAATAAAGTTTTTTTAGAAAGTATAACAAATAGTTCACCGCAATAATTCAACGAAGTAGCTGACAAGAATTTAGCCTTAAAAGGTAAATACCATCCTTTGTTACATATAGTATAGGGGAAGTGAACCAAGTCAGATGCCACCATGGCATGCATGAGATGTATATGGATTGACAATGTAAGACGCAAAACATGCTATCGCTTTCCAGGAGCTAGCGAAATCTCTATTTAGGCGTTGCTAGTGAAGTCACCACACTGAAATTGTCTCGCTCCATGAAATAGACGTTAAACTCAAAGCAATCACTTCCCTTGAGAAATAAATTTCTCTAGAGACTCCTTGCATCATTTGTTGATGAACTGTGTCATAGATTTTCTTGGGAACATGCATGTACATGTTAACACCTCAGACACGGTCAAATCAGGGTACTAACAAATTTAAGAAATATTGGAATGATACAGGGAATTAATAAAGCGCATGCTCTCGAAGACTTACTTCTGAATGGTTGGTACCATTTGTCAAGATAAGACTTCATATATCTGCACACTAGTACAGAAATCATCATTGGTGCCGATTAGGAACCGGTTGTATGTGCCGGTTTTTCAACCGGCATCTATTATTCGGCACCAATACATATAACCGACATCTATATCGAAAATAGAACCGGCACCTTTAGTTTTGTTCGAGCTAAAAAAAGAGCCGGCTCGAATCGAGCCGAACTCACCGCCGCCCGTGGGATGCCCGCCACCGGCCGCGAAGCCCGTTGCCTCCTCCACTGGCTCCCCTCCCTTCCGCCGCGGCCATCACCGGCGTCGCGGCGGCCTCCCATCCCACGGCCTCCCTCCCGCCGGATCTGGCGGAGGGGAGGGTAGGGGCGCCGCCATCACTTCCGCCGGGCCGATGCTGCCGCTCACACCCTTCGCCGTTGTCGGCCACCATGGCCACCACCCACTACACGCGCCGCCGCAACCACCATTGCCGCCGCCGCTGTCTCACCGCTGCCACCACGCCTCCTCCTCCTCCTCCTCCTCCCTCTCCACCGCCTCCTCCTCCACCGCCTCCTCTCCCTCCCCGTCCCCGCGCCGGTCCAGCAACAGCAGCGGCGGGACAGCCGCGACGGCCACCTCCGTCGTGCCATTCTCGTGGGAGCACCACCCCGGCATCCCCAAGACCTCGACCAACTCCCCGCCCACGCCGCCGCTGTCGCTCCGCCGGGCCGCCGGCTGGCCGCTGCAGAAGTAGGCGAGAGAGAGCGAGCAAGAGAGAGGCAAGAGAGCGGCGGAGAGAGAGACGGAGGGAGAGAGAGGCGAGACAGAGCGAGAGAGAGACAGGGAGAGAGAGAGCGAGAGAGAGATGGATGGACGGGAGGCACTATCCACTGGGATATGGATAAGGCCGGCGGCCCGGCTTGCCGGCTCGGCTCGATTTGGTATAGGTGCCGGTTTTTTTTAAAACCGACACCTATAATTTATTATAGGTATCGGTTTGTTAACAAACCGACAATTATAGTATAGGCGTCGGTTTTTTATTAGAACCGGTACCTATAGTTGCTTAAAGATGTCGGTTTTATGTGTTTTCAGCTCGCGGAAGAGGGAAAAACACTATAGGTTCTAGTACCTGTAGTGCCGATCTCTATGGGCTTTTTTTTAGTAGTGGCAATATCCACCAAAGAAAAGAAAGAAAAATAAAGTAACCTCAAATTTTTGGACTAATCGACTAAAATTTAGCAGTATAAGCACCCAGCTTAAAACATATTGACTATATTATTATACAGATTATTTACTTGATTATACGGATAAATTAAATATTTTAGAAATAAACTTAATAAATATAAGTATCTTAGGACAGTTGATAAAAGAAAACAGTTTTTGAAAATAAATAGAGGCGTAAAATAAATAATTTGTGACAACTTCTAATGAAGTAGGGTGTAGCTATATTTATGGCGCTATATTTTTTATAGTTGGTATGTATTTACATTGTAAGTCTCTAAATTACATATATAATTTTAGTGTATTTACAATGTAAGTCTCAAAATTACATATGTAAATCCTAAAATTACATACTAATTACATATGGTATGTAAGTGGGGTGTAAGTGAGTGTAATTACATATGCAAGATTTATGACGCAACAAAAATATAACAATTCCGTTGTAAATTTGTATAAAATATATAATTATAACAATAAAAGAAATTGTTTAGTACGCATGAACAAACGCATGTACGGATCTTATAGAAATCAAAGGGTCTAAAATCTGACTAAGATCTAACAAAAAATGTGTCACCACAAATATAGCAAATCCCATGAAGTATTCTCTACGTCCCGAAATAATGAAATATTTCTTTAGTTCCAACATAAACAATAGTAGTACATGATGTGACACATACACTTTTCCTCATAAAAAAACTAACTTTTGAGTACGAACCTGACATCCTCATAAAAAAACTAACTTTTGAGTACGAACCTGACAGATTATCTGTCACCTCATGTCCCGCAATAGTTTTATTTATTTTAGGATGAATAATTTTGTATAGGATGGAGGGAGTAGCTGGGAAAAAAATACAGGATCTATTATTTTGCGGCTGAATAGTAGTGTCCGTTTTTCACCATCTTTGGAAATTCGAAAACTGAACATCTCAGAGACGAATCTCACCGATGTAGCAGTCAGGGAGTACTTGCTTCTACACGGCAGTCGCCACCAGTCAGTTGCAGGATGTGCAATTTGCGTGCGAGCGAGGGCATTGGTGTTGTGTTTGTCAAACGTGATTAAATACAAGACCACACCTGAACCAGATCAAAAGGACACATACATTGCTTTTAGCCGACGAAACCTTCAGCGCCCGCCGGCGAAGCCGTCATGTTGAAAACCTGCCGTCCCGTCTCCGGTTTCCGTGATGACACGGGCTCCGAACAGTAGTAATGGCGACATGGCCCGGATCTCGTCAGAGAAGCTTCAGTGATCATCGATCGATCAGCTAACTGATCAGACTGATACAATGCGTAGCTGCTGCTCGACGACTCGGTCTCCATGCAATTGAATCAGAGTTTGGGCGACGAAGCAACGGGCCAGGGCGTTGATGAGTTCTTTGGGCTCTTGACCTGGCGTCGCCTTCGATGATAAGGCCCCTTTGCTAGATCTTATTTGGAGGAGCTTCTAATAAACATATGTAGCTACCCAAATATTTAATTTATGAGAATTTGTAATTATAGAATTTACTGACTTTCCAGTTATCAATTAATTGTTTATCAGAATTTTAACCTTTCTGATAGCACTATAATGATGTAGAACCACTCATTGCTTTCGTGAGTTTCATCCTCACTTTGTGTACGTGTATCAAGGGTTAATTCGATTCTATCAACAGTATAAAAAATGGGGCCTCGTTTGATGGCAGCACTGTAGGAGTAAAACAGGAGCTTATATTAGCTTCCCTTTTCTGTGTGTCTGGGAATGTACTGTCGTAAATTCTCCCGTACATGGAATTTTTTGTGACAAGTACGTGTACGTACGTATACGTACTGTGACTGCTGTCTACACGTACATTTGTACTAGATCGTACTAGCGCTGTTCCTGCAGCCGGGAGACAGTAGCCCAGTACTACTAATTAATCACCTCAATTGCATCGCGACAAGGTTGAGACGCTGTGTTCGGAAGCTAGCTAATTAAGCTACTGCAGCCTCACGATCTCAGTGACAGCAAGCAACCATGAGAGGTGATAGATGAACCATCTGCATCTCACGTGTTATGTTGCAGGCAAGAGTCAAGATTGGACATGACATGCATCTTCTCATCTTCTAAGGGATCTCTCTGGGTACTTGCTTCATTTGCATACACTTCTTGCACTTACTCTCACATCCGTTTGAGCTCTAGTTCATCCTTTGTGTGTTAGAGAGTGGTTTGAGCCAAGAATCAAGTGCATTACTTCATTGTAGAGCTAGTGTGACACTTGATCATCTCCGAACGGGGTCATTGCTTGTTACTCTTGGAGGTTGCCGCCTCCTAGACAGCTTGTAGAGGTGTTGCCCTGTGGTCTCTCCAAGAAGATTGTGGAGAAGACCAGGTGCCGGTTTCTGAGTGGTTTGGAGTTCATCACCTTCGTTGTGAAGGAAGAACTACCCTAGTGATCAAGGCTTGAGTAGTCCACTTCGTGAGTCGGCTCCCACCTTGCCCAACCCTTGACAAACGGGACTTGCGATGGCTTCGTGGTTTTGAGCGGTGAAGTTGGGCTCGCCTCAACGGGGATTAGGAAACCAGCGAGTTTCCAAACCTCAGGTGAAAAATTCCTTGTCTCTTATGTCATTTACTTATTGCATTTACATTTGTGCAATTTACATTCATAGAGATATTTTTGAGCCCTTATCAACCTAGGATTGCAAAACATAACTTAGTTGCTTAGTTAGCCTTATCCTTCACCAAGCCTAGCAACTTAGGTTAGTTTTGATTAGGCGTAATTTATTTTTAATCACTTATTCACCCCCCAGGTCAACATCTCGATCCTACAGGCGGGCGGCGTCGAGCACTGGGGGTGGACAGCGTCGGGTGTTGGGGACGGGCGGCGCCGGGCGCTAGGGGCAACCGTTGGGGTGGAGTCGCGTGTGGCGTGGACGGTAAGCGGCGCTGGCGGCTAGGTTGATCTCGCGTGGGGACAGGGGAGTAGAGCTAGGGTTTTGATGCTCTTCAATGGGCCTTCTAGCACATATGGGCTACAAAGCTAGGGGAAAGAGCAGGCTTGTAGCCTGTTGAAGTCTGGACTATCCTAACTCGTTAAGGCTCACAAACCAGCTCGAGTTGGCTCGTTATCTTTAATGAACTAAAATAATAGCTCGGCTCGTTAGGAAAATTAAATGAGTCGAGCCGAGCGAGCTACGAGCTTTTCGTCCACCCCTAACAGCGAGGCCATGGGCTCGTAGCAGCTAGATGCTATGTTGATTGGGGAGGAACGATCATAATCAGAGCCCTGGAGATGTATGCTTCGGTTGAACTTCGTTGACAAATATCATGTGTTCCTGTGGGTGATCATTGATTGAAACGATCAGGGAGGTTAGTTGTCGTTCCGCTGTATCGACTAACTTTTATAACATTTTCTATATTGAAATTGTTTTAAATTAGATTTTTATTTAAGTTTCAAATGATTAAAATTACATAATCATGTATTAATGGTTTTCTAGTTGTGCATGTCCGTACTCAATTTTTATGTTCGATGAACTTAGACGGGCCTGAGTGATGATTGCGGTAGACAATTAGTCTAGCTTCTGGTTGTAGCTTGAGTTGATATGATACACATTGTTGTCTGAAACAGCGCCTAAGATCGCACAGATCGTTCTGAAACTCTTGACATGTGAAGCCGCCAATAGCGATATATGCAGCTACTGAACTGAACATGTTAGGCTTCTTCTCACCACTGCAAGAAAGTACTTTCAATGTCTGATTAGTCTGATACATCATACATGGTCATCAAGAGGACTGAAATCGAGTCTGAACTCTGAAGAAACCATTTTGCAGCAAGATGGAAGGCATGCAGCAGCAGTACAAACAAAATTGCTGAAATTAACCAATGTCTCAGCCAGTGAAAATTACCCTTCGTGAATCATTTACCTTCGAATGAAGGTAAACTTGCAGTGATCAGAGGATTGCATCTCTCATAGTCTCATCAGTCATCTCTCTCTGCTTGGTGAAGTGTCCATGCTTGGCTGGGCACTGGGCACTGGACAGGTTGCTTTGACGGAAAATTTCAGCTGTATCAGTTCAGGCAAGGAAGGAGGACTGTTCCCATCGGGTGATCCTGTTCACTGTAAGATAAACTGACAGCACGTACAGTAGCTATTGTTCAGGAACCGCATCACCTGAATGTAGCATGTTTACACAGCAACGTTGTCTGCAGATCTGCAGGCTTGTTCCTGGAAGCAGCTTCTTGCAATTTGCTGGATGCAGCAACTATGAATTGAGATCCAGTGCAGTTGTTACCGTGACTGCACACAATCCGAGCCTTCTATTTATTAATCTAATGGTTCAAATCGTTTGCTACGGTAAAATCAAAACGCGATTTTCACAATAAACCGCTACAGTATTTTGCTACAGTACTAGGAGGAATATGGGTCATCCGTTTTCAATCCAGTGATGCTCTTGGGACTGCTTAACTTGCAGTCACAGTAGCCACTGCACTGGAACCGAATCTAGCAACTATAGGTAACAATAGGCCGCGCTATGAAAAAGTAACCAAATAGACAAGCTGTAGTTTCTTTGTATGGTAGTTTCCTGTAAAAGCGGAGTCGTCTCCCTCTCCTCCTTCCACGTGCACAGTGTGTCCATATGTGTTTGGATGGAAAACAAAAAAAGTTTGAAGAGTGGTATTTTCCATTGCCTGGTTCTATCCAACAAAAACTTTGAATACGATCCATGGCTATGATGATAGTTATAGGATAAAACGTTTTTATACTTCCACTGGTAGCGTTCCAAAAGTCAATGTCCGAGTGACCAAAATAATTTTGAAACCCCTAAATTAATTTTTAACCCCTAAATTAATTTTTAAATTAACATATACGAAATTGGTTGTCTTATAAGCTGTGCAGCTGTTTCGAGCAGCAGGGCTCTAAAGTTAGTTTTACTTTCTCCTATAGAGTGAACGCATAGTACAGAGAAGTGCGCTTTGGAGGTTTGATATTAGCTGGAGTTAGGAAACAGTCCATTTATGCCCCTCAACTATAGCCTCCGTTTGATTCGGGCGTCCATCAACTACAAAACAAGATACCGAGCTTCCATCGACTATCAAAACCGATTCGTTTTACCCCATGAATAGTTTATATGATCATTTTATCCTATGTAATGTTTACATGACATGTTAATCCAGTCTTCATCCTATGTGGTACTTATATATATAACCTCTACTATATATCTTCCCAAAGAAACTGTCACGGCGGACGCTGCAGCCGGGATGGTGTGTGTGCCATTCGTCGAGTTGGCCGTAGCCACCACATTCAACTAATGACCGTTGACACCGTTGTGCGTGCTGGCCGAACGGCTATAGGTGTTTAGCGACGGCATGATTGCCGCCTCACACCGTTGCTGTTCACCGTTGACCTCCTCCTTGATGAGGACCGCATCGAGTGGAAGGACATCGTGTACAATCCCAGCAGCGGTAGCACGCTATCTCCTTGGCCTAGACTCCCATCTCCTTTGACTGCGCTTTGCTCATCGTTGAGGTCCTTGTCTCCTCGATGCGCCACTCGATCCATGGACGAGTGAGCTCAACCTCTCCCAATGGTGCCGGCAAGTGAGACGGCACGTGGCCTGGAGATTGGCGTCGCGATGGACTCACTAGGTGGTTGCGTACCGCCATCTGCTTCTCTCTCTCTTCACCGGTGAGAGAGATGAAGGGAAAAGGGTGGAAAGAGATGGGGGAGGGGGAAGAGAGAGAGTATAACTTCTTTAACAATTTTTGTTGAGACACTACGATGGTTTTTGAAACTGATAAGGATAAAGATTAAGCTGGTATACATAAAACAAGAAAGTCATTAACACATAATTAATAAGTTTTGACTATTACAAACTTGACATGGATATATTTGATATTTTAAATCAACTTCTGTGTAGAAAGTTTACGCACGGAACACACCGTTTAGTAGTTTGAAAAACATGCTAACGGAAACAGAAGTAAAATATGAATTTAATAAAAAAGAATAGAGCCTACATGTGGGTCATGTTTAGTTTTATCCTTTTTTTTCCAAACTGGAATACCACATAAGTACCGCATAGGCTCAAGTAGGACAAAACCACTATCAAAACCGCGTACGAGGAAAATTAATTTGGTTTTAAAAAGCTGAGGGAGCCTCAATTTTACACTTAAACAACGCGAATCATAGGCTGGAGGGATGCAAAATGGACCTTTCCCATGGAGTTATGGGATGATTTATACTTGTGCATGGGGTTGATATTAGTAGGCCCATTTGTGCATTGGCATACTGGTACACCGTACACCGAGCCGGCGCTGATTGGGGAGATCTACCGAACGTCAGAGGGGTACGGAGGAAATGGTAGTATGGTAGTACTGGATAGTACAAAGCAGAGGGTGAAAGAATGTATAGTACACGAGTACAGTAAAAATGGTTGTCGTCGTATACGTACTGTACACACACGTACGTATAGGTCGGTAGGAAATTAAACAGTGAGACGCCCATGAACCACAGGACACATTTCGGTCACCTGACAAAACGCATTTCGGAGATATCCGGCTGCTTTGGTGTGCACATGAAGCGGTAGGTTAATTTCGTGTACTGTCAGGTACTACACGTACCAAGCGTCGTACCAAGCGTATGCACGCGATGCTGATCTCTCGCGTCGACTCGTGATTTCGAACGAACGAATTCGTTGTGTTCGGCAAAGGCATTGCGGCAGCAATAACTAATCCGGTGAGCCGTCTCGCAAAGATCCAAATGGAAACACGCCAACTAATTTAAGTGATGAGTAACTAACTAAGCAGTACCTCGTCCGGCTCGCCGGCAGGCCGGCCGGCCGGCCTAATTTTTGTCTCCATGGGGAACGTATGTACGAGTGCCTATCCGGACGCGTCATGATGTACGGTAGACTGGCTGGAGTGGCGTACAGGGCTAGTAGGTGGACCGTAGCCTTCTCCGTTGCCTCGTTAACTTCTCACTAATGTACGTGGGGTGGTAAACTGGTAGTGTATGGGTCCTTTCAGCCCCTAAATATTTTCTTAAGTTAAAGAATGTATAAAAATTTAACCCACCTTATTTTAAACGTATCCTTCAAATTTTGTAGGTTAAAAAGTTAGCCCATCACCACCCTTGAATGTGCTTACGTAACTTTGTATGAATTCCTAAGAATAAAAGTCCGCTAATTTTAATTTAGAGCGTGTTACATGTTGAACTAACTTTTTTGATTAAAGTAGACAACCATGGATATTTTTCTCCTTAGATCCGATTATGAGGGTATTACTTAAAGTTACACATGGGGCCCCCTCATAGCTCCTAGAGCGAGCAGTCGGTGCAACGAGCGGCGATGGGCCTAGATCTACGCAAGGAAGAAGGGGCTGACACAAGGTGGTGACCATGACGGTACAACGACGAGGTGCTTCGGCGATGGCAGCGGGGTAGAGGTAGCAATGGAAAGCGGCAATGGCAAGGTGGAGGCACCACGGGGGTGTCATCGGTTGGAGTTGGGAGGGGGGACGGCCAAATCGGCCTATCAGGAGAGGTAGAGCCAGTAGTCGAGATGGAAGTGACCGGCGAGTAGGAGAGGTGTGTTTGGAGGCAGAGTTGGCCAGCGAGGTGGCTAGTGGAGGTGGAGGCAGAGTTGGCCGGGCGGAAGAGGAGAGGTAGAGCCGGTAGTCGAGATGGAAGTGACCGGCGAGTAGGAGAAGTGCGGTTGGAGGCAGAGTTGGCCAGCGAGGTGGCCAGTGGAGGTGGAGGTAGAGTTGGTCGGGTGGAGGAGGAGATGCAGGTGGCCGACGGAGATGAAGGTAGAGTTGGTTGGCAAGATGTAGGTGCCCGACAGAGGTAGCGGTGCCGCGGGCCGGCAAGTTGGAGGTGTCCAGTGCCTCGCACTGGCCAGTGATGGCTGACAAGGTGGCAGGAGAAGCAGGTGGCCCGTAGGGTGTGACATGTGCTAGTAGGTGGTTACTGGAGTTGTCGCTTGGAAAGATCGTTCTTTGGGTTGGTTGGTTGATCACCGTTGCAATTTTGTTTGTTTGGAAAGCTTCGAGACACGGGGAACAACAATGTGGACAGTGTCCTAGTCGATAGTGACGGATACTCTTGATCAGCTGAGTTCTCTCCCGTTCCCTAGAGCTCCTCCCCTTCTCCTGATTAGTTTGCATCTAGGCTCTAGTCATGGAGAGCTCATGGGCAAGGGGCGAGACGTCAGTTTGGTTGGTGGGGTTCTGTTTGGTGGAGATCAAGCGGTTGTCAACTCTATATGCGCTTTAAAAGTCCTTGTGGCAGCAAGGTGTTCTCTTTGGTGAAGTGGTGCAAGAGGCTCTCGTGACGCAGCCATCGGTTGATGTGTTCAGGTGAAGTCGAAGCTGCTTGGCCGAGTGTGGCAGGCTCGTCAACAATAACCCTCATGCTCTTTCATCTTGGAAGTGTCAAAGGTACTATGTGCAGGTGTCCTCTCGGCATGGATGTGCGTTGGTGTGTTGGGGCGAAGTCGGAGTTGTTTGCTAAGGGTAGCATGCTTGCAAAGATAACCCTCTTCTACTTTTGTCTTGGTAGCGTTGCGACAGCCTTGGTTTTCGTAGTTGGCAAGGAGCGAGTGCTTGGGCGAAAGTCCTACTTGGTCTTTGACTAGAGCAACGACGTTGACGCCTATGGGTGCCATTTCCTTCTTGATGGCATCGTCGCTTTGCTCTCCTCTTTTCTTCGGGTGAAAACCTTGTTTTGGTACTTGGACGAACATTGCTCATGTCCTGGATGCTATCTCCTTGGAGGCTTCGTCTAGAAGAACCCGCACTATGTTTTTCTTGATCATTTTGGTTGTCTAGTATGTGGTTTGTTCATAAGAAATTGAAACTGCTCTTTTGAGCTCGGCAACGATGACTTATGTTTTGAGCTGCATTTGTGCCATCGCAAGTAGTTTTCCCTAAAAACTAGGTAAACTCTATTCTTTTACATGAAAACATACTCTCCCTATCCTCTTTTGAGGTGTTTACTTAAAGAAAAACATGGGACTAATGGTCAAACGTATCAGCCGCCCTAGCAAGACGCAAATGAAAGGGCGACATTGCGAAGTGGAGCACCTCTCCTTCAACATTGATGAGCTGCTCGAAGAGGTCCATGAGATCGATGATGCAAGAGAGTGGTGGCTCTAGGTAGGATATTAGTTGAGGGGCCTCTAGGCATGGGCCACAAGAGATTAATTAGGGATGGTAAAGGTAAAGACAAATTACCATTGGAGTAACCAGGAGGAGATTGAGGAATTGACAATGATGATACATAGAGGTGGAGATTGAGGAATTGACAATGATGATACATAGAGGTGCACACCGATGGTCAAGCCTAGGTAGTCGACGAGCCCACGCTGCTCCACACTGGCATGCCAATGTTCTCGATAAGTCCGACCAAGGAAACTACGTTGTGACAATTTTATTGTTGCGCCACCCTCCTGCTCATGGCCACACACTTGAAGTCATGTTTCATCGTCTACCCTTTAGGTTACATTCGTGTCTCCGCTATTAAGCTCGAGGCTCGACTTCCGATGCTTGCAGCATTTAGTCTTGCACCAAGGTTTGACATCTCAAGCACACACTTAGTGGCCTCGATATAAGGTGGTCAGTGATAATTAAACTAGTGGCTTGGAGTGATGGAGCTACAATACCCCTATTCGACACCTAGGGCTACAACAGCCACAGCTGCAGCCCGCTGCTTTCTTGTGTGTGTAAATGTTGATGCTGCCTGTCGATTGAGTGAAAAAAATCTCTTGTTCTTCACGCACTCGCTTCCCAAACTACTAAACGACATTTTTTATAAAAGAATTCTATAGGTAGGTTGTTTCTAAAATTCATATTTATCCTTTTTCAAGTTTAAAATAATTAATACTTAATTAATCATACGCAATGGCTAATCTCGTTTTACGTATTTTCTGAATTTTCTCTTTTTTTTCCTCCTCTCAAACACACCGTGGCATGGAGTTGAAAGACAAAGCCCTCATCCAAAGAGTAACCAATTACAGTATTACCTAACCTACGTCAAGGGTCTACTTTGTTTTACAATTTAGTATAATACACAATTCACTCTTTTATTTACCCTTAACACATATCTTTGATTTATATAAATCACATATAAATCTAATCTTAAAAATGTATCTCTAAGCAAAAGTTTTGTTGTCCTCATATCCAATCAATGATATTAAATATTAGAATGCGATTTTCCCCCTCAAAATCTCAACCACCAAATTCTCTTGAGGGGCAAATAATTAACTCTTCCACTAACTCAAGTTTGATAAGTGTCAAGATCATCACTCCAAGAGACAAAGTACCATCCATTCCATCCATCACTAACCCATGCTCTAAAAGCATAATAACAAATCATCATGATTGCATCAGCATAGAAGCACCTGTGTCACTAATCACCAGTGTCCCCACAAGCCAGTGCCTTCTTTCCCTTTGCCAAAGGCAGCATCATTCTGCAGTTAAAGCCATCTCCTCTTCTTCTTCTTCACCAACAAGCCTCATAAAAGCGGCCCGGGTCGGAATCCAACGGCTCCTCCGCTCGTGGCGTTAAACCCCCCCGGACCCCGACCCCAACCAGGCAACCACCCCTTCCGAATCCCAAACATAATTCCAACCCATAAAACCAAACTAAACCAAATCCAATTCCATTCCATTCCCCGTCCGTTTCGGTTTCGGTTGGGATTTTGAAACGGGGAGGCGGAATGCTCGACCGATCCCTCAGGCCGCCGCCGCCGCAGCAGGCGGCGGCGGAGGCGGGCGGCGAGGGCGGCGGCGGCGGAGGGGGGAACGTGGATCGGGTGCTGTTCAAGAACCTCGTCGAGATGGTGCCGCTCGTGGAGTCGCTCATGGTGGGTCGTGCGACCGCGTCGGCGGGTTCGGGGGGGGGGGGGGGGGGGGGGGCAGATCTCGTCTCGCGTGATGTCTGATGCGTGTTTTTTTTTTTTTGTTTTGGTTTTGGGATGGATGCAGGACCGGAGGTCGAACCCGTCGTACTCGCGGCGCGCGTCGATGGTGTACACGCCGGCGCCGGCGAAGAAGGTGGCTCGCCGCGCGCTCTCTCTCTCTCTCTCTCTATTTTATTTTATTTTAGCTATTTGCTGTTTTGGATGGTGCGGATAGGGTAGTTTCGTTCTGCTGCCAGTTTGCCCGTGCTGGAGTTTTATATGGTTTTTGTGAATGTAAGTGGTTCAAGTGTCAGGGTTTAGTGGTTAGGATTTGCAAGGGGAATGGGGCCAGATGTGTGTGGTTTTGACCCTGTTCCGACTAATAATGTTTGTATTTGTGCTGCTTATGATTTATAGATAGAGGTAGATCTTGAAATTTGGTGGCGTTGTTGACAAAAGTATGACATAGATCGACCTGTTTTATGAGTCAGAAATTTTCTGGAAGTGTTTGTTCTGGTTTGAATAGTGATCATCTATGATGGATGATGGATGGGTTGTTCTTGTAGGGTTCTGATTTGAAAAATGTGAAGTCACCGCAAAGTGCGTCGGTGAAAAAGCGGAGGGATCCTGGAGAGACGGGCAAGAAGAGCACCGCTGACTCCAACGGTGAGAATGGAGCGGTTGCACCAGTCAGTCTGTTGGGAGGAGAAAATAAACCCAAGGATAAGGATGAGATCGTTTTGCTGCGTGAGCAGATCGAAGAGTTGCAAAAGACGCTGCTTGAGAAAGAGGAAGCACTGAAATCTGCGGAGAGTTTGGTGGGTGAGATGAATACATTATATTCGACAGTTGATGAGCTGAGACGCCAAGTTGCTGAGAAGGAAGGTTTGATCAAATCTATCAATTCTCAGCTGCACAATGCGAAGGTGAGTCAGCAGCCCACCTGCCACTACATTTTGTCACATCTGTGAATCTGTGAACTAGTACCCTCCTTTTCCAAATGCTTATTTACTAATTCTTCCTATTTATTGTGATGTGTAGAGCATTACTTGGTATATTTGTACTATCACATTGCTGCAGCGCATCATGCGCAATATGTTCATTCTGATCTCTACAGAATGTTTGCTTTGTCATTGTAATCACAAAATAAAGAAAGAATGGGATGGTTACACCAGCATTAAATTGTCTTGTTGATTTCAATTCAAGAAATCAGAGACAAATAAGAGACCATAGAGCAGCTGCTTGGGCCAGTACTACTTTGTATTGTTCTTGAATTCGGCTCTTTGCTTTGTTCTTCCATCATTACCCTAGTTCTTTTCGTATGTGTCCTATAATTTGCACAATGCCACAATCACTATTTAGAATTTTGATCAGTGATATTCATGAAAGTATTTTGATTTATTACCTTACATTTTTATATGATTTGTTGATATATAATAACAAGCAGCAGTAAAAATGTGCCTATTCAAGCTATCCATTCCCAAAGCGACATTGCTTTAAGGAAAAAGAACGGAGTGAGTATTACTTTCGATGATCGCTAACTAATAATCTAGTCCCCAAGGGGGATTAGAGACAAAGCCGATAAGGAGCTGAAGGCAGTTTGTTCTGAAATTGTCTATTGTGGCTTGTTATTGTGCCCATGAGGATTATACTGCCTTTAGAACTGTCCAAACCAGGTTTACACAGGTTGGATGATTTGGAAACAAATGAAAAAAAAGAGGCACATTTTGCTATAGGGCATCTAAATTTGTGTAATTTGCTGGTAGACATTGCAAAAGTGTGTCATCGCTGAAAGACACCCTAGAAAATTGATAATTTGTTGGAGGACACTTTCGGCTCAATTGGAGAGAAATTATTAAAATATACGATAATACCCTTGAGGCCACAGGCTTCAAACATGGTATTGAAGTGAATTTGGAAATTATGTAACTCTAAATCTGCCACTACCCTAAGTACATCACTAGCATACATCATATTCCATCTCCATGGCATCCTCTGGTCAAAAGCTTTTGGTCCTAGAGGCATTTTCTCGTCTTTTTCAATTTCTCTCTCCAATTGGGTCGAAAATGTCCTCCAGCAAATTACCAGTTTTTTATGTTGTCTTTTAGCCGTGACATGTTTTTGCGACGTGTACTAGCAAATTACACAAATTTTGAGTGTCATGTAGAAAAATTTGCCAAAAATAAAAAAACCACTCACATGCATGGGGAATGAGAACATGCTTTCAACCTTCTGACCCTCGATACTCTTGAATGAGTTGAGGGAACTGTCTTGTGTGACCCTACTGTCCTTTGGATGATTCAAGATTTTGCGATTCAGTTGAATAAAATATGTATACTTCATTGAAGTTCTTTTTATCAACTTGTTAATTACTGCCTCACTGGTCTTTTGATAGTGATATGCTCAACATTGGTAGACTCTTGTGTGCTGAGAGTTCTTGTGTTAAATATTTGATTTAGTGCTAAAAGCCTGTACATTTTTCATCTGACATGTTTGTTCTCTACTTTATCTGTAGATTATGCTTGCAGACAAGCAAGCATCATTAGAGAAATTAGAATGGGAGGTGAAGACATCAAATAAGAAAGCAGAAGATCTTCAAGGGGATGTCTCCAATATGGAGTTCGAGATAGGTTCATTGATGGCATTATTCGAAAAAATTTCGGAGAACATTTCAGGTGACCTCCAAGATGGTAGCTTGCCATCATCTTTTGAATTGGAAGCACTTCAATCAACTGTAAGTGCACATTCTTGATCTTTTGCCTTTTGAGACTGTACTTCTCGACTGATTCAAGTGTAACCAGAGTTCAGATATTGACATTGTTCTGTGCCCTCCTATGTTTTTTTTACTAAGGATACAATTGTAATATAGCATTCTCTGTAAAAAGCTTTTTAAAAAAATTATGGATATAATATTCTATCATGTAGAAATCAGTAAAATTTTAAGCCAGCAATTGAGTCAGTAGTATGTAAATGTAATGGTGCTTGAAAACCAAAAATAGCATAATATTCCAAAACAAATAAAGCATATCTTTCATGAAATATATTGGTCACCTTTATTTATAGAGAATACTCACTTTGGTTTAATTTTATCTGTAAAAAGCTTTTTTAAAAAATTATGGATATAATACTCTATCATGTAGAAATCAGTAAAATTTTAAGCCAGCAACTGAGTCAGTAGTATGTAAATGTAATGGTGCTTGAAAACCAAAAATAGCATAATATTCCAAAACAAATAAAGCATATCTTTCATGAAATATATTGGTCACCTTTATTTATAGAGAATACTCACTTTGGTTTAATTTTATATGCAGCTAACAATTTAGATTTGGCTGTTATGTTCTTATGTGATATTAAGAAGTTCAATGGGTAATACCGTAATATGTAAAAACTACAATGGGGATAGGTGGGGTGACATTCACCGCCACCGGATTCTTTTTGAAGGAGTATAGATGTTGAAAAACAACAACTTTTACTATCAGTATAATGGGATTAACATTCTGGAGATTTGTAAATCATTTGATCTTACAAGTTACAAGGTTACTACGAAGGATACTCAATGAATATTGATGATATTCTGCATTGAATTTTGATCAGTCACTTGAACTAAGCATTACACATTTTTTATGTCAGAGCGAAATCGACAAAATTGAGGTTGAGAAGATAGAGCAAGAAGCGGTTACGTATGTGGAAGCTCTTGCTGCAGCAAGAGAGAACCCAAACGAGGAACAGCTGAATATAGCCGCGGAGGCACGGTTAAGGCTGCAGGTCCTTGTGCTATGATGCGCCAATTGCATATTGTAGTGTATGTATGATAATGTTGAATCGCTGATGTAATTATGTGTGCGTGCTTGATCGAGTTTATTCGTGTGTGAGACCGTACCGACGGTAATCGATCAAGCACCAGATACTGGACACTTATTTAATTGGAGATGATGTTTATTCAGCTCTGAGCTCTCCGTTGTCAATCAGTAATATACTTCAGGTGCCCCTCTTTTCATGACCACATGAAGTAACAATTCCTAATTTAATTATTCATGCTTTCATGGTCATGGTTGAGTGTGCTCTGAGGGAGTGTTTGAGAAGAGGGGAATGGTTGAGTGTGCTCGGGAGTGTATGAAAGAGGGGAAAAGAGAAGATTAAGAATTTGTATAAAACGAGATGAGTTATTAACGTATTATTATTTGAGTACTAATTATTTTAGACTTAAAAACATGATTAATATGATTTTTAAAACAACTTATCTGTAGAGTTTTTTTATAAGAAACGTATCGTTTAGTTGTTTGAAAAGTGTGCACGCTTCTCTCTATCATTTCGTATAAAACGAGAAGGAAAAAGTATATAGAAGGTCCTCATCATGTCATCGGATTACGAAATCATCCTAAATCATCCTGCAACCGTAAAACTATCTATATGACATCTTTTAACTTATAAAACCATGACATCTTTTAACTTATAAAACCGGATCACTCCGGATCCTTAGGTGGTTTTGATCTCGGTTTTATCTAACGTGGTAGTGAGTCATCATGGAACCCACATGGGCCCTACATGTCAGGGTGTCCACATCATCACTCTCTCACTCTTTCCCCTCTTCTCTCCCTTCCTCCTCTCACTCTTCTCTTCATCTGTGCAGGCCGGTGGGTGGGGAGGAGGCCAGCGGGGCGAGGCGAAGAGGACGTCCGGCGGTCAGTGTCGACGCAGGAGAACGGAAGGGTGTCGGCGGTGGGAGCACGGGGGGAGAGCAAATGTGTCCACACCGCCACCAACCTTTCTCATAATAGCAAGATTCGCTTGCTTGGTGATCCACCTAAGCACCCTGACCCCGCCATCAAACGCGATAAGGTATCGGCTCTTGGTCGCAAGCATGTATCCCACGGCGACGATGATGGCATCATACAGCTTGGTCACCCTCCTGCAGAAGGCATCGTTGGTGGCAGAGCTGTTGCTCCCAAACACGAACCCGCCTCCGTGGAACTGGACGATGATGGGCAGCCTCCACCGTGTGGAGGCCGCGATGTGCGGGGAGGAGATGGCTTGCGGGAGGTAGCGCTTATAGGGCGCGCTTCCGCCGTTGGTGGTGGCGGGCGGGGGCTCGCTGGCGTGGCGCGGATGAAACCCTAGGTTGTGCGGGTGCGGTGGCGAGGTGGGAAGGATGATGCGGACGGAGAGGGAGGAGTTGGGGTCGATGTGGAGGTCCTCGGAGGCGACGCCATCTGCCACGGAGAATGTCGGGTTAGACGGTGTCGTGGCCTCGTCCGTGCGGCATGAGACCCCGAATGCCGCTGCGTCGTCTTCCGTTCCTGCTGCTGCCGTGAGGGACTGGAGCTTGTGACGGAGGAGGAGCTTGAAGAAGACGCTGTAGATCTTCACGCTGACACCCGACATCGCTCGCCTCACCTCACCTCTCGGCTCTCCCCTGTAGGATCAAAGATGTCGACTAGAGGGGGAAGTGAATAGGCGATTTAAAAAAAAATTGATACCTAATCAAAACTAACCTAAGTTGCTAGGCTTGGAGAGGAACAAGTCTAACTAAGCAACTAATATAAGTTTTGCAAACCTAGGATGATAGTGGCTCAAGTATGTCTCTAGGAATGTAAATTGCTCAAAAGTAAATGCAATAAGTAAGGGACAAGAGATAAAGGAGTTTTTCACCGAGGTTCGGAAACTTGTCGGTTTCCTACGTCCCTGTTGAGGCGAGCCCAACTCCACTGCTCAACCACAAAGCCACCGCACGCCCCCTTCGTCAAGGGATGGGCAAGATGGGAGCCGGCCCACGGAGAGGACTACCCAAGCCTCGATCACTAGGGTAGTTCTTCCTTCACTCTGAAGGTTGTGAACTCCAAACCACTCACAATCGGCACCAGGCCTCCTCCACAATCTCCTTGGAGAGGTCACCGGGTAAGCACCTCCACAAGCCATCTAGGAGGTGGCAACCTCCAAGAGTAATAAGCGATGACCCGGCTTGGAGATGATCAAGTGCCACACTAAACCAACAAGCAAGCAAATGCACTTGACTCTTGGCTAATCAACACTCAAACACACCTAATGGATGAACACTAGCTCAAATGTGTGTGAGAGGAGAGGCAAGGGGTGTATGCAATTGTAGTGGGTGCCAAGAGAGTCCCCTTGCTACCAATGGGGGTATTTATACCCCACACAAAGAAAACTAGCCGTTGGGGACGAAATCCACCAACTCTGCTACCTGCCGGTCACACCGGTGAAGGATGGCCGGTCAGACCGGCCTCAAAGTGTAACGGCTAGAAAACTAGCCGTTACATTGCATTTAATGCTCTGACAGCAGGGGGTTCGGTCAGACCGGCGGCCAAATGGCCGGTTAGACCGACCACGGCTAGGTCAGACCGCCGTCGGCTTGGTCTGACCGATTGCGGCTCTGGCGGCTGGGGATCGCCAGGCCAGAGGCGGCCATCCATCCTCCAGCCGGCCGGTCAGACCGGCGGCAAACGACCGGTCAGACCGCCAAGAATGGCCGGTCAGACCGGGTCATGCACTTCGGTCAGACTGCGGATGGCTAGTCAACAGCAGAAAATTGTAGATGCAAACCAAGACTTAAGTGCAAATGACCTAATGTGGCATTTTGATCATCTCTTTGACTAGGTCATTACCCCCCTTGATAGTACGGCAAAGCTATAAAAGAATTCTATGAAATTTGATCGCCTAAACTCCTCGATCAATTAAAATAAACCGCTAGTTTTACCGTCTTCAATCGTTTAGCTTTGCGCCATTGTAAAACGTCCTCGATGATTGTCCATGCACTCATATTATGTGATCCTAACTCAAATATTTGTAACTCAAAAGAATCGTTAGTCCACAATAAACGCTTGTCATTAATTATCAAAATTAATAACGGGGCCTAGATGCTTCAATCTCCCCCTTTTTGGTAATTGATGACAAACACCACAATATATAATAGGTATGAATTGCATTGATACAAATGAGCGAAAAATAGTATAAGCTCCCCCTAAACATATGCATATCAATCACAAGAGTCAAACAAATGACATAGGAAGTTTACACTATACTTTGCACATTTCAACAAAGCAAAGTCTCATACAAGCATAGGATGATCACAATAGAAAATCACATAGACAATAATCATCCATCATATCATAGAGATCTCAAAATATCCATAGAACCATCAAAGCACATAGAGTTAATCATCCAATCCACAAATAGACTTCGCTAAGCTATTACAAGACCACGAAGGGCCTAAATCTCACAAAAGTTTAACAAAATGATAAAAACACACAAGATAGATAATAATAGCCCATTACATATATATAACCCAACCACCTTAACCTATTAGATATGCGGACTAACCTCACTAAATCTACTCCCATCCGACCTAAGATAAAAGAGAGACCCTTTCTTCTCCCCCTTTGGCATCAAGGACCAAAAAGTTTCACTCTTGAGGAGGTGAAGGAGGACGGGGAATAGGATAGTGAGATGGACCGGAGGAACCACGGCGACGAGAGTAAACATAGGCATGAGAGCTCTCCAAAGAAGACATCCGCCCATCCAAAGTAGTCACTTGGTTGGACAATCTTCCCACATTGACATTCAAGTTCCCCACATCGGTCCTCAACCCCCTAACATCCGCATAGAAGGCCTCTTGCCCGGTGCTCAACCTTGCCATGCTTTCATTGAGGGTATTGATAGCCCCTAGCACCGGGTCAAAGTAATCCTGTGGAGGCATCCCGAAGTATGCATAAGGAGGGGTGAAGAAGGAATCAAAACCTTGAGGAAGAGGAGGTGGTGGAGGTGCCGCACTTAAACTTGCTCCATGATCAAAAGGCGGTTGTCTCATCCTAGGAGCACGGGGGGTGCCAAGCTGAAGGCGAGGCTTGTACTGCTTGTGCTCCTTGAGATTGTTTCCAACTCCTCCTTACTTGGCTTGAATGAGCCTCATGATGTAAGGGGCATAATAGATGCCTTGTCCAAGTGTCCCCTTTGAGATAGCTATCTCCTGCATCATGAGGTTGATGACATCAAAGTGCCGCCCTTGCATAATGGCATCAATCACATGCCATGCCACTCCCCGAATGTCGTCATTGTTGCCACAACGTGGGAGAATTGTGGCTCTCACAATCCGGTTGACAACACTAGGAATGGTCCTCAAACCAGAAACCTTGCCATAAGTGTGCCACCCTCCATCTTCATAGAACTGCTCTAGGTCATCAATGGAGAACGGGTTGTGGGCGTGCTCCTCATGAAGGTCGTCACCACTGTCAAACCGGATGTTTAGGAGACTCTTGAAGTCCCTCCTGTTGATTGTGCACTCAAGTGTCCCAGACATCCACTTCATGCAATCAAAGTCGCCAGAAACCCACACTGTGGCATAAAACTGACGAATAAGCTCTTCATCATAATCTTGCTTCAGAGTGACAATCCTGTCGATCGCCACTGCCCTGAACAGATCTTGCAGCCCCTCAAACTCCTGGGTCTCATTGACGCTGCGCCAGGAGATCCACTTATGTTCAGCAAAGGCCTTCTTTTTGTAAATCTGCTCATACACGGTCTTCTGGAAAGCTGTGTGAAAGCGGGGATCTGTGGTGCAGGCCATCGGGAGGCGTAACGTACATATCGGACGTGCAGCGGCACGCGCGGTGCTGTACGCCGTCCCATCGGTCATTCGCACCGATCTGGCGCCAGTCAGCTGACCGTGACCGGTGTCAGATGCGTGCGCGTTGCTTCGCAATAAATGCGGCACGCGTGCAGCGCAGGCGCACTACTCCTGCGCTGCCATTAATTCGGGTAGGTGAGCGCTGGGAGCGCTCACCCGCCTCGTTACGCATGGCAGCGGCCCGAGGGGGTCGGGGGAGCCCGATCCCCGCTGGGCCTCCCCCGAGGGGGTAGCATGTCATGGGAGAGCAGCCGCCACGTCGTCCTCGGGCCTTCTCACCCCTTTGGGGGATGGCCACGTGGGCGGACGAGGCCACCTCAAGCCCAAAGCGACACACCCCTAGGCCCAAGGCACCGACAGTAGCCCCTGGCGTAAAGCCTGTGGCGGGCCCCACCGTAGGTCGACCAGGTTTTACGCCACCTCGTTGAACCAGTGTGATAGTAGCCCCCGTTCACCGTGGTGTTCGACGCAAGGTGCAGTGACCGCCACTGCTGACCGGCAGAAGGGGCAGGGAGTGCCGCTGCTGCTAGCGGAGGGAGCAGGGATTGCCGCTGCTGACCGGCGGGAGGAGCAGGAATTGCTGCTGCTGCCGGTGGTGGAGGCAGTAACTGCTGTGGGAGCAGGGACTGCAGCTGTGGCTGGCGGAGGGAGTAAGGGCTGCCGCCGCCGGCAGGGGGAGCAGGGGCTGCCGCCGCGACTGGTGCCGGGGATCAGGAACTACCGCCGCGGACGGCGGAGGGTGTAGGGATTGCCACCGCCGCTGACCGAGGGAGCAGGGGCCGCCGCTGCCGACCGGCGGGAGGAGCGTGGACGGCCGCTGCCGCCGGCGGGGGAGCAAGGGCTGTTGCTCCGCCGGGGGTTCTTCCTCCTCCATTTGTGCCCCCTCGTCGGCACTTACCTCATTGTCTTCACACTCTGAATCCGATTCATATTTTTTGCACTCAAAATATTAATAGCTTCTTCAAGAGCACTTACCTCATTGTCTTCACACTCTGAATCCGATTCACCACGCACCATGAAGCAAACACCGGAGATGTTCTTTCCCTTGTCATCATCTCCACTTTCTCCATCTACATCGCTTAGTGGCTCAAACGCGGCGTAGACTTGATCAAAAGCCTTTTTGAGATTCTCCCTGATCTTCTTTCCTCCTCTAACTGTACTCTTTGGCTTGTTGTCATTGGCCACTTCTCATCACCATTATCTTCCCTCTTATTTCTCCCAAGCTTAGGACAACGTGAACGAAAGTGATCCGTAGCACCACATTCAAAGCAACGATTTGGTCCACCTCTTTTCCTATACCTAACATTAGTCACAGCTCGAGAAAGTCTGTTAGATAACAAAACCAAGTCCTCCTCCTCGAGCTGTTCGAGTTGATCATCGGACATGGCATTAAGCAAAGCAAATACGAAAGACTTTGATGAAGAAGCATCAACATCCAAAGAAGTTGAGGAAGAAACCAAAGCACTTGACTTAGAATTAACTTTACGGGAAAGAATATTCATCTCATGTGTTTTCAGTTTTGTGTAAAGCGAATCCAAAGTCAAAGTAGACATATCAACTGACTCTTGAATAGATGTAACTTTCATCTCCCAAATAGACATGTCAAGACCATTCAAAAAGTGGCGAGAAATCTCAGATTGTGTATAATTAACATCATAAGAAGAATCAACAGATCTAAGATCACTCAAAATTTTATTATACCTAGAAAGATAGTCATCCAAAGCCTCTCCAGGTTTCATCTCAAACTTAATATACTCCTTTTTGAAAAGATCTCGACGAAGCTCTTTAATGTTATTTGTTCCTTGATGAAAATTACTCAAAGCAATCCAAATCTCATGGGCAGTTTGAAGATGAGCAACACGATCATAATCCGAACGAGAAATCCCACTTAAAAGAATATTGCGAGCTTTGCAATTTTGTTCAAACTCAGTTTTTAAAGCACCAGTATTAATTTGTTCAGGGATCTCATAAGGATGAGAAACTTTTCTCCAAATATCATAATCCTCTGCCATAATATAAGATTGCATCCTACTACACCAATGAGAAAAATCCGTTCCATCGAAAACATGAGGCTTAGTTGAAAACCTATTAGCAGCCATGGCAAAAACTCTAGATTGATTAAGATCCAAAGAAGAAAACAATGCTCTGATACCACTTGTAGGATCGAACAATAATAACTAAGCCAACCAGGGGGGTGAATGGTTGGTATGCCTAAAAACCAAAACTTTTAGCGGAAATAAAAGTTACCCTTAAATTCGATGGATCGCGGTCTGACCGAAGATGTTGCGCCGGTCTGATCGTCTGGTACACGTCGGTCTGACCGCCGTTCTCTCGCCGGTCTAACCGCAGGTGTGCCTCCGGTCTGACCGCCGTCTTGCCGCCGGTCTGACCGGTGGTATGTCGCCGGTTGAACCGCCGAAACCCGATGAAACACAAATCGAAGAACTCTTAAAGTAGATAACGACATTGATTCTCTCTGTGTTTACAAAGTGCACTAACAACACTCCTTACAAAAATCTCGACTAAACTCGAAACCCTAACAAATCTATCAACTCAATTGCTCTCCAAAAGCGATACAAGGAAGCCTCACGCTCCCTCTCTATTTATACCCAAGGTAGGCAACCTAAATCCACGAACCAATCTCATACTAGAAGTCCTAATCACCCTAGGAAACCTTCTCGTATAATAAACAAACTTTACATAATCAATCCCACCAAATTTGGACTCCTTCCAAATTCGACTCCACATCCCATATGCACACAATACCTCCATCATATGCCGTATGGAACCTTCACCTTCCACGTGCATTGAACTCTAGCCTTAGTATCCCGCATGATCTCTGACCACCACGGACGTCGTCTTATCCCCAAGCCGATTCCTGGTCAATCACCGCAAATACTCTCCCGGCATTAATTCACCTACACATGAAACAAACAAAGAAACCATATTCCGAGCCCAAGCTATCCCCAACTTGACTCATTGTTAGCAAACAACAGTATTACATATGCATAGTATCCATCTAGAAGTCATATTCATGAAACAATCACGGATATCCAAACAAACAACCCCAAACCGAAACCGACACAGCGTCGGCCGGTCAGACCGCGGGCTGCGCCGGTCTGACCGCGCACTACACACCGGTCTGACTGGCAGCCTCTGCCCGGTCTAACCGGACCCAATCCAGTAATACCCATATATCACCTGTGAAATCCGATTATCTCCAAAACCACTTCGCAAATAAATTCCAAATAACAAAACCAATAATCTTCAATGCCAATTGTTCATCACAGAATAACAATCAAAAACACCTTTGATTTTACACGCGCCGCCTTCGTTCTTCGAGGTAGTCGAGGTCGTCCCGTCGGAGGGGCTCTTGATTTGCCTCGTTATAGAAGGCTGCTCGTGGAGACCCCAGGGTGAGCTCGGATGGGAGGACCACCTCCGCGCCATAAACCAGGAAAAACTGTGTTTCTCCTATGGCGCGGCTCGGGGTCGTGTTGATGCAAAAAACACACACTGGCCTGAGAGATTTGCGTTACTCTAGTGCAGGTCCAAAATTAAGCTTTTAGGTTGAAGGGCGTGCCAGTTGATTTGATCCTGCAATCAACAAGAAGAAATATGCAAAGAATATTAGTAAATGATAGACAATCGGCCAGACAGCCGATTTCATATCGTGTATGACCTAGCCGATGCAATAAAGCTTGAATCGGCTATAAGGTATAATCAAATATGAATATAACCCTAAAATTAGTATATCGGCTGTAGATATCAGTGTTATGTGATCAAAAAATCAATATTACTTTAGACTTAAGCAATTGGTATAGATCAGACTGAACCGAGACAGTATAAATTGCTCAAGTCTATTGCAACATGAAATAATGATTACATAAAACTCATGTCATAGCCGATATCTAGATCTCAATACGTATCGGTCATAACTCCGATACAATTTTATGATAAAACATGACAACTAGATATAGAACATTAAACAAAGCATAAAACCATATCAAATATTCTAATTAGATAAGATCGGCTGAAACCCCGATACTACCCCTATTAACAACCGTAAAGCAAGCTCGAGATCATGAATCTAAAACAACTTAAAAGGTTGGACTTAACCAATGCAGCATTAAGTATAAAAGAAGCATAACATCTAGAAAAACAAGCCAATAGTCATCAAATTGGGATGGTGGATACATCATATAACATGAATCAACAAAGTAAACTAGCCGATACCGGCAAAACTCTAAAAAGAATCTAGCCGATGTAAGAAGATAGCATTGTTGATCTAAATTATATGACATATATGATAACTCAGAAGTTTATAAGATAGAGTTAGAGTGTCATGAAGATGTAAGCACTAACTCCAATGATGCAAACCGCCATGACAAGATATATCTTTTCGTCGAAGATCAAATTGATGCAGCACGACTCGAAAGCACAAGCTTGTCGAAAGTAGAAAACAAAGGTGGCGATGCGCCGAGATTGATTGAACGTCTGTTGTTATTATTTACAAGACCTCGGGATTATATTTATACCCGAAAATACAAACATTGTCCATCACGGACACGACTCATATCAACCTAATACAAATCCAACTAACGAACAAATCCCTTAGGCGGACTCTTACCGGGAATATCTATAAGGAAATTACATAAAATAACCTAATTAATAGATACAATTGCCTCCTCAGGACTCTATCCGTGGATGGCAATCCATATGAAGCACCCTAACATAACCTGATGACGTGTACCGAGTCATGTTACCGAAATCGGCTCAATCGGCTAACCCTGTCCGACTCTGATTCTGCCGATCCAGTCCGCAGCCGATTCGGACTACAGCCGATTCTCACTCTGTTTCCGATACGATCTAATCTCTTCGATTCTCTTTGATTCTATCTTCATCTCCAATACTTGAATTACCAAATTTGGTCGTCAACACATGCCCCCCAAGTCCGGAATATTTGGTAATGTTTCGGATTTGACCGTTTTGGTCGTCATCTCCGAGAGAATATCGCACTTTCCGTTTTTGACCGTTACGACACCGCTTTAAATACCTAACCGACGACCCCGAGAAACTTCACACCGTTATACTGTTCCACCGCTTTAGCGATTCCGTCTTCTCCGACTCCGGCGATCTCCTCGGCGCATCAAGGCAACCTCCTCCTCGTCCAACTTCCGCCAGTGAGAGTGTCTTCCTCATCTGCTCCTTCCTTCGCACCATCGGCCGAGTACGCAGAGGTAAGTTCCATTGGCTAGATCTCTTTTTTACTCATCAGATTTACTTTTCCGTGATCTTAGTATGTTTTCTTTCTCCTCTACTCCATTGTTGTAGCATCTCGCAAATTTAGTTGCAGTTCCTAGCCTGAACCATGGGAACAACTACTATCTTGGACCAATCGGCAATCTGGACCCGGTCGAGTTTATTATTGCCGAAACCAACAGAATCCCATTTAGGCTTGCGAACCCAAATCTAGGGCACTGGAAGAATACCTTTAAGTCTTGGCCATCCCTAGAGAAAAGCTGGCCTACATGGTACAAACGTGTATCGGCTAGCAAGCAAAGCCATTGGGACGAAATAGGAATCGGCCAAGTAGCTCTGACAATAGTAAACTCGGCTAAGGATGAGCCGCTGATGGCCTCTGCCACATACTTCTGGTCCAACACCATCAATGCTTTTATGTTCAATCAAAGACCAATGACTCGAAATTTGTTGGATATCACTATGCTGACTGGACTAGATATCACTTCATCGGCCAATACCATGATCTTGAACTCCAAGAATAGATTCGACTTCAAAACCAAGAGCATAAGAGGATGGTCTGGATTTATTTCAGCTAATATGGGTCAGGGCTCAGTTACCCCTCGAGAACACACTGCCTTTTTGCTAATGTGGTTGGAAAAATTCCTCTTCTGTGGATCTAGTTGTGGCCCAACCTCTAACTGGTAGCACATAGCCGAAGCACTTGAAGAAAAAAGACAATTTCCCTTAGGAAAAATCTTGCTCGGCTATCTTTATCACACTCTGAACAATGCATCGGCCAAGCTAGCCATCGGCTCTGTGGTCAGCGCAGGCGGTCCCTGGTGGCTACTCCAGACTTGGCTTAATTGAGTAGCAATGAAAGCTGTAAATCGGCCATCCCTAACAGAAGCAGAATTCCCAACACTTGAGCCGATTGTCGATGAAGATGGAGAAGAAATCACCCATCGGAGATGCACTTCCTTTGGAGAGTATGCTTCTACACCAGCCGACGCTGGAGCAAAACTATCAGCAGAATTGCTAAAAGATTGGTTCTTCAGCTTTTATGATGGTTTTAAGAAAAATGCTAGAGTCTGGTTCATTTACGAGGAATCAATCAACTTTGAGCTACCATCGGACTTTAGATTTGAAGAAATCAACCATGAGAAATTTCAAAAGTCCAGAGAAGTCTTTGCTGTAGCCATAAGCCCATGCATTCTCCCTGTCGGCATCCACCAGGGCAGAAACATCAAGGTGTCATATGAATTCTATCATCCCATGAGCTCAGCTAGATAATTTGGCATGGGTCAGCTCCCAATCGGCTTGTGGTTTGCCGATAAGATCCTGCGCAGAGGAGAAATAACTTCAAGTCTAATGATGGATCGGCTACTCAACATCCCAGGGCCTCCCCTTGGCAGCATCAACAATATCGAGTTAGCCATGTTCAGGAGCAAGGCTTTTAATGCATGGTGGGCCGAATGGAAACAACACCTTTTTCCATCAATCGGCTGCAGTCTCTATGACAGACCTCTTTCCTGACATGATCCCTCAGGTAATCCCTTTATTCCTTCTGTTAATTCCTATTTTGAATCCATCAGCCGATTCTGCATTTAACTTTATATACTATCTTTGTTTTTGTAGACCACAGACTCATCTCCTCCTCGCACAAGTAAAAGTGGCAAGGACATCGAATATGCTGCAGGGTTGCTCCCCAATGGATGTGGTCTAGCTCCTCCCAGCATCGGCTACGATGCCCCCAAGACATCAAGCTTACTTCAAGGACAAATAAGGGAACTAGCCGATGCAGGCAAGAAAAGGAAAGCCAAAGCATCAACTGCTATGCCATCAGCTGCCAAGAAAAAGTCCAAGAAACACCACCCCCACCAGCCGATGATATTGATGAAGCCTTGGATGAAGCAGCCATTGAACAGGCAATAGATGAAGCTGCAGCTGAACTAAGTGATGTAGGAGAAAAACACCTTCGGCTTCTCCAGCTCCCAAACAGACTCCCACAACTCCTGCTGCTCCAGCAGTCTTCTCTCGGCAACCCAGAGTAAAATCACTTCCCTTATTATAAAATTTCTTCATTTATCAACAATCTAACCATTCAAACTTTGTACTTTGCAGAAGAAAAGACCAGCCGAGAAGAAAAAACTAGCACTAGTATCGGCTAAACCAACCACTCAAATCCCTCTGGTAAATCTTATCTCTTAAAATTTGAAACTTATTCTTAGCCGATAGTAGTTAACACTTGTTTAAATCATTCAAAATTTGTCAGTCTCCTCCACCATCGCCTCAAGCACAACCAGTCTCAAGTGAGCATACTGCATCGGCTGTTGGCAGCCATCACATTGTGGAGGAAGAAGCTGCTGCTTCTGCTATCCCTGTAAGTCTTACATCCTTAAGAAAATTCAAATCGGCTACACAACATGTTCTGTTACTTATATCCCTTTTATTTCCCTTCTTGCAGGTCTTAGCCAATTTATTCTCCTTTGACATTAAGGATTACTTTGATGAAGAAACAGAAGGAGAAACAACGAGCAAGGCCTTAGCTCCTCTAGCTGATGATGTAAAGAGAAATCTCGAAGATATATCCCATCGGCTGGAAGCATCTTTAGATAGTTTAGTGGTGGACTGTAGCTCTCTCTGGGCAAGATTTCAAGAAATTCAAGCTCTGATCCCGAATGAATTATCCAATGCTATCACTCCAGCTGTGTACCTTGAGCAGCATCAGTTCAAGTTAGAAAAAGCTAGACAAAGGATATCTGATCGGCTGGAGAAGAAAAGTATTGAGGCTACTATCCAAGCAAATCGGCAACTCGTGCATGCTGAGAAAACCAAGCTTGATCAACTAGCTGAGGAGCCAATCAAATCTACTATAGATCAATTAGAAGCCGAAAGGATTGAGCTCTTAGCTAGACTTGAAGAATGTAATGCCAAGATTGCTCTGGAAAAGCAAAAACTAGCCGATCTCCCAAAAGCTGTCGAGGAGCAGAAAGGAAAACTGAAAGCATCTATCAAGAATGTAGCCAACATGAGTAAGTCCTTGAAAATTATCCCTGCAACCGATGCTCAAGATGCCCAAGCAATTGCTGAAGTTGAAGAGATTCGACAGAAGGCATTATCGGCTATCCAACGCTATCTATCCCAATGATAGCATGTAATAAGGACTTAGAAAATTTTTGTAATCGGCTGTGTAATCGACTAGTAAACTTCACTTGTAACACATACTCTGATATCCTTTATGCCGATCAATATATTTTGCGTTGAAATCCCACATTTTTCATCTTATATATGTCCCCCTAATTTTGGCATGTTGATAAACAAAGGCAAAATTAATCATGACTAAGGGCGATATAACAAATATCAGCCAACATACATCGGCAACATACAGCCGATTATGACAGAAAGAAAAAAAACTAAGGGTGATATAAACCATATCGGCCATTGATAAGAATCGGCAGAAAGCAGCCGATTATGATCCAATCCAAACACTTGGGTAATATTTCTTCAAGTATTTTCCATTAAGTGCTCTTCCAAATACTTCTCCATCCAATCCTTTTAACATATAGGCCCCTTTAGAAACATTAATCAGTTGTAATTGTCTGTGGCAAACCAAACCGGTATATAATGTGTTCCCTGACAAATTCAATAGCATCTTTGCTATCAACCTTTTTCAAAGGAATCGCCTCAACCCACTTAGTAAAATAATCAGTTGCAACCAAAATAAATTTATGCCCTTTACTCGATGGTGGATTGATCTGGCCGATCATATCAATACCCCAACCTCTGAACGGCCATGGCTTGATAATAGGATTCATAGCCGATGCTGGTGCTCTCTGTATTGCTCCAAATTTCTGACAATCTTTGCAACCTTTGTAATATCTGAAACAATCCTCCAGCATTTGTCGGCCAAAAATATCCAACTCTTCGAATTAGCCATATCATCTTGTGAGCCGATTGATGTGTCCCACAGATACCTTCATGAACTAGGAATGAACTTCATAGTTGCAGTCATTGATCGAGAAAATAAATTTTGTTCGGCGTTTCATATCGAACCTGTCTGGCCGAATAGAACCATTTACTCCGTTGTTAAGGTTAAAAGCCGATCAAGAGTTTGTCTGGGGAGAAAAGCAGCAGCAAGCATTGGACAATATAAAGGAATATTTGAGTACTCCTCCAGTTCTTATACCACCATAGAAAGGGATTACATTTAAACTATATTTGTCAGCCGATCAGAATTCTATCGGCTCAGTTTTGATACAAGAGGTTGAGGGGAAGGAAAGAGTTATATTCTATCTTAGTAGACGTCTTTTGGATGCAGAAACAAGGTATTCACCTGTGGAGAAATTATGCCTGTGTTTATATTTTTTTGCACAAAATTGAGACATTATCTGCTTTCCAATGAGTGCATCATAGTATATAAAGCCGATGTGGTACGATACATGCTATCGGCTCCAGTTTTGAAAGGGCGAATTGGGAAGTGGATCTTTGCTTTGTCAGAGTTTGATCTCAGGTATGAATCGGCTAAGGCAGTTAAAGGTCAAGCAATAGCCGATTTCATAGTTGAACACATGGATACCAGTATTGACAATGTTGATATTATGCCATGGACTTTGTTCTTTGATGGATCTATTTGCACTCATGGTTGTGGTATCGGCTTAATAATTATATCGCCTAGGGGGCAAGTTTTCAGTTTGCTTTTATTATCAAGCCTTACTCTACAAATAATCAAGCAGAATATGAAGCTATTCTCAAAGGATTGCAATTATTGAGAGAAGTTGAAGCCGATGCTGTTGAAATCATGGGAGATTCATTATTGGTGATAAGTCAATTGTCTGGGGAATATGAGTGCAAAAATGATATTTTGATGGTGTACAATGAGAAATGTCAAGAGCTGATGAAGACTTTCAAGATAGTTACTTTGAAACATATCCCTAGGGAGCAAAATGTTGAGGCCAATGATTTAGCTCAAGGTGCATCAGGCTACAAGCCGATGTTACAAGGGATTGAAGTAGAAGTGGCTTGCATACCACCCGATGATTGGAGGTTTGATGTCTTTGAGTATTTGAAGAATACTTCTAGATCGGTTTCAAGGAAATTACGATATAAAGCTCTCAAATATGTTATTTTGGATGATACATTATACTATCGGACGATTGATGGGGTTCTTTTGAAATGCTTGAGTATGGAAGAAGCAAAAGTTGTCATATGCGAAGTCCATGAGGGCATTTGTGGGGCACATCAATCGGCTCATAAGATGCGATGGTTAATTCGAAGAGTTGGATATTTTTGGCCGACAATGCTAGACGATTGTTTCAGATATTATAAAGGTTGTCAAGATTGTCAGAAATTTGGAGCAATCCTATGAATCCTATTATCAAGCCATGGCCGTTCAGAGGTTGGGGTATTGATATGATCGGCCAGATCAATCCACCGTTGAGTAAAGGTAATAAATTCATATTGGTTGCAACCGATTATTTTACTAAGTGGGTTGAGGCAATTCCTTTGAAAAAGGTTGACAGCAAAGATGCTATCGAGTTTGTCAAGGAACACATTATATATCGGTTTGGCTTGCCACAAACAATCACAACTGATCGATGTTCTATATTTGTGTCTGATGAGTTTGTTCAGTTTGCCGATAGCATGGGGATCAAGTTGTTGAATTCGTCACCATATTATGCACAAGCAAATGGGCAAGCTGAAGCATCAAACAAGAGCTTGATTAAGCTGGTTAAGAGAAAAATAGCCGAATATCCTAAGAAGTGGCATACTATTTTAGCCGAAGCATTGTGGTCCTATCGGATTGCTTGTCATGGTGCAATTCAGGTACCTCCTTATCAATTGGTTTATGGGCATGAAGCTGTGTTACCTTAGGAAACCAACATCGGCTCCTGACGGATTTCTTTACAAGATGAGTTGACAGCCGATGATTATCATAATTTGATGGTTGATGAATCAGAAGATTTGGTTCAAGCTAGATTGCGAGCTCTTGAGAAAGTTAGGAAAGACAAGAAGAGAGTTGCCAGGCATTATAACAAAAAGGTTGTGCCCAAATCTTTCGAAGAGGGTGAACTTGTTTGGAAATTGGTGTTGCCGATAGGGGCCAGAGATAATAAATTCGGCAAGTGGTCACCGAATTGGGAAGGGCCGTTTCAAATCCACAAATGCGTTTCTAAAAGGGTCTTATATGTGAAAAGGGCTTGATGGAGAAGTATTTGGAAGAGCACTTAATGGAAAATACTTGAAGAAATATTATCCAAGCATTTGGATTGGTTCATAATCGGCTGAGTTCTGCCGGTTTTTATTCATGGCTGATATAGTTCATATCACCCTTCGAATTTTTGTCATAATCGGCTGTTGCTGCCAATGTATGCTAGCCGATATTAGATATATCGCCCTTAGTCATGATTAGTTTTGCCTTTGTTTATCAACATGCCAAAATTAGGGGGGCATATATCAGACGAAAAATGTGAGATATCAAAGTCAAAACATGTGGGATTTTCAAGCAAAATATATTAATCGGCATAAAGGATATCACAGTATGTATAGTACAAATGGAGTTTTTTCTTAGCCGATTACAGAGTTGGTTACAAAATTTTTCTAAGTCCCTATTACATGATATTATTGAGAGAGATAGCGCTAAATAGCCGATATCGCCCTCTGTCGAATTTCTTCAACTTCTGCAATTGCTTGTGCGTCTTGTGCATCGGTTCCAGGAATGATCTTGAGGGACTTGGTCATGTTGGCAACATTTTTTATAGCCGATCTTAGTTTTGGCTTTTGTTCTCCAACAGCCTTCGGGAGATCGGCTAGTTTCTGCTTTTCTAATGCAATCTTAGCATTGCATTCCTCGAGTTTGGCTAGGAGATCGATCCTTTAATCGGCAGATTTAATCGGCTCTTCGGCAGATCTATGGCAGATTTTATCGGCTCTTCGGCTAGTTGATCAAGCTTGTTTTTCTCATCATGCACGAGCAGCCGATTTGCTTGAATGGTAGCTTCAACATTTTTCTTTTCTAGCCGATCTGCTATTCTCTGTCTGGCTTTTTCCAGCTTGAATTGATGTTGCTCGAGATATACAGCTGAAGTGATAGCATTGGATAGGTCATCTGGGATAAGAGCTTGGATTTCTTGGAGTCTTGCACGAAGAGAACTGCAGTCAACCAACAAGCTATCAAGGGATGCTTCTAGCCGATGAGAGATGTCCTCCAGATTTCTTTTCACATCATTGGCTAGAGGAGCTAAGGCCTTGCTCGTTGTTTCTCCTTTTGCTTCTTCATCAAAGTAATCTTTAATGTCAAAGGAGAATAAATCGGCTAAGACCTGCAAGAAAGAGAAACGAAGAGGATATAAGTAATAGAACATTTTGCATAGCTGATTTGAAATTTTTAAGGATGTAAGGCTTACAGGAACAACAGGAGCAGCAGTTTCTTCTTCCACAACATGATGGCTGCCTATAGCCGATGCAGTGTGTTCACTTGAGATTGGCTGTGCTGGAGGCGATGGTGGAGAAAGAGACTGAAAGATTTTGAATGATTTCAACAAGTGTTAACTAGTATCGGCTATAAGTAAATTTGAAATTTTAAGGATTAAAATTACCAGAGGGATTTGAGGAGTTGGTTTAGCCGATACTGGTACTGGTTTTTTCTTCTCGGCTGGTCTTTTCTTCTACAAAAAGCAAAGTTTGATAGTGAGATTGGTGATAAATGAAGAAATTTTGAAGTGAAGGAGATGATCTTACTCTGGGTTGCCGAGAAAACACTGCTGGAGTAGCAGGGGTTGTTGGAGTCCTTTTTGGAGCTGGAGAAGCTGTTGGAGTTTTTTCCCCTACATCACTCAGTTTGGCCGCAGCTTCATCTATGGCTTGCTCGATGGCTGCATCATCCAAGATTTCATCAATGTCATCAGCTGGTGGAGGTGGTAGTTTCTTGGATTTTTTCTTGGTAGCTGGTGGCATAACAGTTGGTGCTTTGGCTTTTCTTTTCTTGCCTGCATCGGCTGGTTCTCTTAGCTGCCCTTGAAGTAAGCTTGATGTCTTGGGGGCATGGTAGCCGATGCTGGGAGGAGCTAGGCCACATCCATTGGGTAGCAACCCTGCGACATATTCGATGTCTTTGCCACTTTTGCTTGTGCGAGGAGGAGATGAATCTGTGGTCTGTAAAATTAAAATTATTATATAAAAGTTAAAAGCAGAATAGGCTGATATATTCAAAACAGGATTTGATAGAAGAAATAAAGAAGTTACCTGAGGGATCATATCAGGGAAGAGATCTGTCATGTAGACCGTAGCCGATTGGTGGAAGAGATGTTGCTTCCGTTCAGCCCACCATGCAGTAAAAGACCTACTCCTGAACATGGCTAACTCAATGTTGTTGATGCTGCCGAGGGGAGGTCCTGGGATATTGAAAAGCCGATCCATCATCAGACTTGAAGTTATTTCTCCTCTGCATTGGATTTTATCGGCAAACCACAAGCCGATTGGCAGCTGACCCATACCAAACTGTCTAGCCAAGCTCATTGGGTGATGGAATTCATAAGATATTTTGATGTTTCTGCCTTGATGAATGCCGACGGGGAGGATGCATGGGCTGATGGCAGTAGTGAACACTTCTCTGGACTTCTGAAATTTTTCATGGTTAATCTCTTCAAATCTGAAGTCCGATGGCAATTCAAAATTGGTTGAATCCTCATAGAAGAACCAAATTCTAGCGTTCTTTTGAAAGCCATCGTAGAAACTGAACAACCAGTCCTTCAGTAACTCAGCCGATAGCTTTGCTCCAGCATCGGCTGGTGTAGATGCATATTCCCCAAATGATGTACACCTTCGATGGGTGATTTTTCTCCATCTTCGTCGGTGATCGGTTCAAGCCTTGGGAATTCTGCCTCTGTCAGAGCTGGTCTATTAACAGCTTCCATGGCCACTAGGTTCAACCAAGATTGCAGTAGTCACCAAGGGCCACCTGCACAAACTACAGAGCCGATGGCTGACTTAGCCGATGCATTGCTTAGAGTTTGATAAAGATAGCCGAGCAGGATTTTTCCTAAAGGGAACTGTTTCTTCTCCTCAAGGGCTTCGGCTATGTGCTGCCAGTTGGAGGTGGGACCACAGTTAGATCCACAAAAGAGGAATTTCTCCAGCCACATCAGCAAAAAAGCAGTGTGCTCTCTTAGGGTAACTGAGCCTTGACCCATGTTAGCTGAGATAAACCCAGACCATCCTCCTATGCTCTTGGTCTTAAAATCAAATTTGTTTTTGGAATTCCATATTATGGGGTTGGCCGATGAGGTAATGTCCAAACCGGTGAGCATAGTAGTGTCTAGTAGAGTGGGGGTCATTGGTCCTTGATTAAACATGAAGGCATTGATGGTGTTGGACAAAAAATATGTGGCAGAAGCCATTAAGGGCTCATCTTTGGTTGAGTTTGCTATTGTCAGGGCTAGTGCTTGACCGATTCCTATCTCATCCCAATGGCTCTGTTTGCTAGCCGATATGCGCTTGTACCATGCAGGCCAGCTTTTCTCTAGGGATGGCCAAGACTTAAAAGTGTTTTTCCAATGCCCTAGGTTTGGGTTCGCTAGCCTAAAAGGAATTCTGTTGGTTTCGGTAGTGATAAATTCAACTAGGTCCAGATTGCCGATTGGTCCAAGATAGTAGCAATTATCATGGTTCAGGGTAGGAACTGCGATTAAATTTGCGAGATGCTACAAATAACAGGGCAAAAGAAGAGGAAAACAGATTGAGGATGCGGGAAACAAGATCTGATAAGAAAAAGGAGATCTAGCCGATGGAACTTACCTCTGCGTACTCGGCCGATGGAGTGGCGGACGGAGCGGATGAGGACGACATTGCCGTCGGCGGAAGTTGGACGGAGAAAGGGTTGCTTGGAGGTTGCCCTGCTGCGCCGAAGGGATCGCCGGAGTCGAAGAAGACGGAACCGCTTGAGCGGTGGAACAGTATAACGGTGTGAAGTTTCTCGGGGCCGTCGGTTAGGTATTTAAAGCAGTGCGGTAACGGTCAAAAACGGAGAGTGCGATATTCTCTCGGAGATAAGATTTGGCAAATCCGAAACATTACCAAATATTCCGGACTTGGGGGGCATGTGTTGACGACCAAATTTGGTAATTCAAGTATTGGAGATGAAGATAAAATCAAAGAGAATCGAAGAGATTAGATCGTATCGGAAACAGAGTGAGAATCGGCTATAGTCCGAATCGGCTGCAGACAGGATCGACAGAATCGGAGTCGGACAGGGTTAGCCGATTGAGCCGATTTTAGTAACGTGACTCGGTACATGTCATCGGGTTATGTTAGGAAGATTCATATGGATTGCTATGCACGGATAGAGTCCTGAGGAGGCAGTTGTATCTATTAATTAGGTTATTTTATGTAATTTCCTTATAGATATTCTCGGTAAGAGTCCGCCTAAGGGACTTGTTTGTTAGTTGGATTTGTATTAGGTTAATATGAGTCGTATCTGTGGACAATGTTTGTATTTTCGGGTATAAATATAATCCCGAGGTCTTGTAAATAATAACAACAGACGTTCAATCAATCTCGGCGCATCGCCACCTTTGTTTTCTACTTTCGACAAGCTTGTGCTTTCGAGTCGTGCTGCATCAATTTGATCTTCGACGAAAAGATATATCTTGTCATGGCGGTTTGCATCATTGGAGTTAGTGCTTACATCTTCATGACACTCTAACTCTATCTTATAAACTTCTGAGTTATCATATATGTCATATAATTTAGATCAACAATGCTATCTTCTTACATCGGCTATATCCTTTTTAGGGTTTTGTCGGTATCGGCTAGTTTACTTTGTTGATTCATGTTATATGATGTATCCACCATCCTAATTTGATGACTATTGGCTTGCTTTTCTTGACGTTGTGCTTCTTTTATACTTAATGCTGCATTGGTTAAGTCCAACCTATTGAGTTGTTTTAGAATCATGATCTCTATCTTGCTTTACGGTTGTCGATAGGGATAGTATCAGGGTTTCAGCCGATCTTATTTAATTAGAATATTTGACATGGTTTTATGATTTGTTTAATATTCTATATTTAGTTCTCATTGCTTTATCATAAGATTGTATCGGAATTATGACCGATATGCACTTTGATCTAGATATCAGCTATGACATTGGCTTTATGTAATCATTATTTCATGTTGCGATAGACTTAAGCAATTTATACTATCTCGGTTCAGTCCGATCTATACCAATTGCTTACTTCTAAAGTAATATTGATTCTTTGATCACATAAAATTGATATATACAGCCGATATACTAGTTTTAGGGTTATATTCATATTGGCTTATACCTTACAGCCGATTCATGCTTTATTGCATCGGCTAGGTCACATACGATTTGAAATCGGCTGTCTGGCCGATTGTCTATCGTCTACTAATATTCTTTGCATATTTTTTCTTGTTGATTGCAGGATCAAATCAACTGGCACGCCCTTGAATCTAAAAGCTTAATTTTGAACCTAAAATCAACACTCAAACACACCTAATGGATGAACACTAGCTCAAATGTGTGAGAGGAGAGGCAAGGGGTGTATGCAATTGTAGTGGGTGCCAAGAGAGTCCCCTTGCTACCAATGGGGGTATTTATACCCCACACAAAGAAAACTAGTCGTTGGGGACGAAATCCACCAACTCTGCTACCTGCCGGTCAGACCGGCGAAGGATGGCCGGTCAGACCGGCCTCAAAGTGTAACGGCTAGAAACATTGCATTTAATGCTCTGACAGCAGGGGGTTCGGTCAGACCGGCGGCCAAATGGCCAGTTAGACCGACCACGGCTAGGTCAGACCGCCGTCGGCTCGGTCTGACCGATTGCGGCTCTGGCGGCTCGGGATCGCCAGGCCAGAGGCGGCCATCCATCCTCCAGCCGGCCGGTCAGACCGGCGGCAAACGACCGGTCAGACCGCCAAGAATGGCCGGTCATATCGGGTCATGCACTTCGGTCAGACTGCGGATGGCTAGTCAACAGCAGAAAATTGTAGATGCAAACCAAGACTTAAGTGCAAATGACCTAATGTGGCATTTTGATCATCTCTTTGACTAGGTCATTACCCCCCTTGGTAGTACGGCAAAGCTATAAAAGAATTCTATGAAATTTGATCGCCTAAACTCCTCGATCAATTAAAATAAACCGCTAGTTTTACCGTCTTCAATCGTTTAGCTTTGCGCCATCGTAAAACGTCCTCGATGATTGTCCATGCACTCATATTATGTGATCCTAACTCAAATATTTGTAACTCAAAAGAATCGTTAGTCCACAATAAACGCTTGTCATTAATTATCAAAATTAATAATGGGGCCTAGATGCTTCAATCTCCCCCTTTTTGGTAATTGATGACAAACACCACAATATATAATAGGTATGAATTGCATAGATACAAATGAGAGAAAAATAGTATAAGCTCCCCCTAAACATATGCATATCAATCACAAGAGTCAAACAAATGACATAGGAAGTTTACACTATACTTTGCACATTTCAACAAAGCAAAGTCTCGTACAAGCATAGGATGATCACAATAGAAAATCACATAGACAATAATCATCCATCATATCATAGAGATCTCAAAATATCCATAGAACCATCAAAGCACATAGAGTTAATCATCCAATCCACAAATAGACTTCGCTAAGCTATTACAAGACCACGAAGGGCCTAAATCTCATAAAAGATTAACAAAATGATAAAAACACACAAGATAGATAATAATAGCCCATTACATATATATAACCCAACCACCTTAACCTATTAGATATGCGGACTAACCTCACTAAATCTACTCCCATCCCACCTAAGATAAAAGAGAGACCCTTTCTTCTCCCCCTTTGGCATCAAGGACCAAAAAGTTTCACTCTTGAGGAGGTGAAGGAGGACGGGGAATAGGATAGTGAGATGGACCGGAGGAACCACGGCGACGAGAGTAAACATAGGCATGAGAGCTCTCCAAAGAAGACATGCGCCCATCCAAAGTAGTCACTTGGTTGGACAATCTTCCCACATTGGCATTCAAGTTCCCCACATCGGTCCTCAACCCCCTAACATCCGCATAGAAGGCCTCTTGCCCGGTGCTCAACCTTGCCATGCTTTCATTGAGGGTATTGATAGCCCCTAGCACCGGGTCAAAGTAATCCTGTGGAGGCATCCCGAAGTATGCATAAGGAGGGGTGAAGAAGGAATCAAAACCTTGAGGAAGAGGAGGTGGTGGAGGTGCCGCACTTAAACTTGCTCCATGATCAAAAGACGGTTGTCTCATCCTAGGAGCACGGGGGGTGCCAAGCTGAAGGCGAGGCTTGTACTGCTTGTGCTCCTTGAGATTGTTTCCAACTCCTCCTTACTTGGCTTGAATGAGCCTCATGATGTAAGGGGCATAATAGATGCCTTGTCCAAGTGTCCCCTTTGAGATAGCTATCTCCTGCATCATGAGGTTGATGACATCAAAGTGCCGCCCTTGCATAATGGCATCAATCACATGCCATGCCACTCCCCGAATGTCGTCATTGTTGCCACAACGTGGGAGAATTGTGGCTCTCACAATCCGGTTGACAACACTAGGAATGGTCCTCAAACCAGCAACCTTGCCATAAGTGTGCCACCCTCCATCTTCATAGAACTGCTCTAGGTCATCAATGGAGAACGGGTTGTGGGCGTGCTCCTCATGAAGGTCGTCACCACTGTCAAACCGGATGTTTAGGAGACGCCTGAAGTCCATCCTGTTGATTGTGCACTCAAGTGTGCCAGACATACACTTCATGCAATCAAAGTCACCAGAAACCCACAGTGTGGCATAAAACTGACGAATAAGCTCTTCATCATAATCTTGCTTCAGAGTGACAATCCTGTCAATCCCCATTGCCCTGAACAGATCCTGCAGCCCCTCAAACTCCTGGGTCTCATTGACGCTGCGCTAGGAGATCCACTTATGTTCAGCAAAGGCCTTCTTTCTGTAAATCTGCTCATACACGGCCTTCTGGAAAGCTGTGTGAAAGCGGGGATCTGTGGTGTCTTTAGGCCTCTTGAACTGATCATGATGACGCAACATAGTGTATTGAGTGGGATTCCTGATGTTCAGCACAAACTGGATAAAGGTATCTATCTCCATGTCATCTCCACTTTCTTCCTCCTCACTCTCACTCCCATCTCCATCTCCGCTTTCCTCTTCCTCTTCTTGCTGTTCTTCATAAACTTCTTGCTCTTCTTCCTCACTTTGAGCATATTGACCTCCACTAGATTCCTCATGCTCGCTTTCTGATTCTTGCACTTGAGCTTAACGGCCACGGCGAGTGCGAGGAGTCATCTCTGAATCCAAAAAGGCAAAGAATAGAGTATTAGCAACTATTTAGAGAGCACTTGGATATGTGGAAGAAGAGGTGTGCTTTGTCTGCCAGGGGCGGTCAGACCACTAGACAACCGCCGGTCAGGTAAACTCCGCAGCGGGGGACCGTGCAGACCCCTCCTTTCTGAGTTCGGCCCAGGGGCGCGAAAAAAAGAGGCTTCCTCAGGCCCGGCTCTGGTGAGGCCGGTGAGGATCGAAGATCGCCAGACAGAGGATGGTGACACACGAGCAAGTATACAGGTTCGGGCCGCCGATGAGGCGTAATACCCTAATCCTGTGTGGTGGATTATTTGTGTGGATTCTAGCTCTCCGGAGTTGGACATGGCTAGCCACAATCCAGGGAGTAGAAGCAAAAAAGCCGAACCCCCTTCTATAGGCCTGGGCCTCCTTTTATATCTCAAGGGACACCACAGGGGCCAGACAGGCTGTTTTCTAGAGAGAAAGGAAAAAACTATTTTACAGATGAAGTTCATGTCGTGGCTTGGAGCGGAAGCCTCCCGCTCCTGTAGCGCCGCTATGGCGTCGATCGGACCGCCCATCATGGCGGTCGGCCTAGCACGTCACTTTCCATTAAACGGCTGGAATCCGGCAGTCCACCTGTAGCGCCCTAAAAATTCGACCATCGAATACAAAACACTAAAATACGAAAGTCTAAAAAAACTTTTAAAGTAAGTTGCATCATGTTATGTTTGAACGTTCGTTTATTCGATCTTTAATTGCGGTTTAATATTTACTAAAATATACATTTAATCACTATTTATTTAATCTTACTCGTTGAATAGGTTATCCGCTTAATTAGCCATCGCGATGATTTAATCAACTATTTATCACCAAAGGTTAAGTATTATTATCGGGATCTAATTTATTCAAGTCACGTAATTTAAATCGGATTAAAATTGGCTAGCACTAATATTTTAGGACAATAGAGTTAAAAATCAAAATAGGGTTATTTCCTAGATTAAAATGGAATCGATACCGACATTCAAACGCCCGCGCTCGATCTTCTCTTGAGTTGGATTTTGTTGGATTTTAATTGAATTCTAAAAGAATTCAATTCCTTTCGCACGTAAGTTTAGACACCGAGGGAGCTGTGAGTCCGACCGAAGACCAAGAACAACCGGACTTCGAGCAAGGCAAGTCATCACTATTCCTTGAACATATCGATCCCAAATTGCGAAATTATTTTGTTTGCAAATAAAGTTGCATGCAATAATGAATATCCTACTTGTTGTTATGCCATGCCTTGAATATTGTTTACCCCATATCCCTTTGTAACCATGTTTACGTATGAGTCCCTAGTCAATTATGACAAATGCTTAGTAATGCTATTCTAGAATCATGCATACTCATATTTATCAAAATGCTATATGCTTGGGCAATTACCTTTGGGAAGGTAATTGAGATGCGGCATGTGGAGACATGAGCGCCACGTTGCCATGATATGATGACATGATTTGTGAAAGGAGAAATGAAACTAAACAACTATTTTCGACTGGGGCGGATGGTGGATTTGGGTGGTATCTGGAAAAGGCTAGTACCGTCCCCGGTCAGTTAAGGACCGAGCCATGAAGTTAAGCATGAAACGACCCTCGTACAACCGCACTTCTCGGATGGGTATAGACCTAGCGGACTAGATAGTTGAGCAGAGGCAGTATCCTTGCATAGATGGTTCACCCCCGTGTGTGAGGCAGGTGCGCTACGGTGGGGCAGCCGTTGAGGTAGGGCCGCGATGCGTGCCCTACGTCGGTGTCGCCATTTGTAGGACTGCCACGTGTGTGAGAGTGAGAATCTAAACTTAAACTATAAACTATAAATTTTACGTGCGTGTGAGACTTCCCTTCCCGGGAGCGCCAGAACTCCTCTCACTGCTAGAAACAGATGCGCCTAGAGTGCATGAGGATGATAGTTCATGGAGCGGGTACTGCCAATGCAAGGTTATCGAAAGGCTTTGCCGTGACGCGTCTCATGTGTTGGGACGAGGCTCATGTGTTGGGCAGTTGCGGAGTGCGGGTAAAGTGTACATCCACTGCAGTGTGAGTAAACCAAATCTATTCGAATAGCCGTGCTCGCGGATATTGAGCACCGGGACATGTATTACACTTGGCTAGACTCTAAACTTTTAACCTGTGTGGGATGGGTTATTGCATGATGAATTTTATGCTGTTGGAGCCACTCCCTGAGAGCAGGGAAGGTGGGCGTCCACAGAAAACCATGACGACCAACGGCTGGAAGCCATCCTTGGGATCACAATGGATGGTAGACAGAACCGTTGTTGTTTAAATTCAACTCTGGTATTAAAACTTGACCAGTTATGCTAGGTCTTAGGTTTGTGAAAATGATTCCAAAACTAGCTTTATGCAACTGAGCCTTTGCCTTGCCTTGAATAAAAATCCTTCATATGCATCGTTGTTGTGGTGACTTGCTGAGTACGGCTGGTACTCACCCTTGCAATTATAAACTTCATCAGAAGCCGAAGATGACACCGCGGAAGATCCATACGCCTACTACGAAGAGGATGCGGAAGATGAGGGTGCCCACTAGGTCTAGATACGGTCGTTGCCTGTGGCAATGACAATGCCGCTGCCTTCGCTCCGCTACTTATCTTTATTCTGCTTTTGGACTGTATTCCGGACCGCTTGGTCCTTTGTTCTAAGGCTACGCCTTCGGGCTTATGAGGTAATAATTCGTACACGACGCGTATGTATGCACTTTTGGTAAATCAACTATGTATCGTGTGTGCCAAACTACTTGATCCAGGGAAATAGCACAGATTACACGAGTGATTCCTGTTGCAAAACGGGGGTCCTTACACCACCGTAAATCGTGCGATGCGCCAGGTGATTAGACTTGACGCACCAACTTCTGACGTGGTGCGGGAGCCGGATCGGCCCCCGCAATCTTGGTGCAGGCCATCGGGAGGTGTAACGTACCTACCGGACGTGCAGCGGCACGCGCGGTGCTGTACGCCGTCCCATCGGTCATTCGCACCGATCTAGCGTCGGTCAGCTGACCGTGACCAGTATCAGATGCGTGCGCGTCGCTTTGCAATAAATGCGGCACGCGCGCGACACAGGCGCACTACTCCTGCGCTGCCATTAATGCGGGTAGGTGAGCGCTGGGAGCGCTCACCCGCCTCGTTACGCGTGGCAGCGGCCCGAGGGGGTCGGGGGATCCTGACCCCCGCTGGGCCTCCCCCCGAGGGGGTAGCATGTCATGGGAGGGCAGCCACCACGTCGCCCTCGGGCCTTCTCACCCCTTTGGGGGATGGCCACGTGGGCGGACGAGGCCGCCTCAAGCCCAAAGTCGACATACCCCAGGGCCCAGGACACCAACAGACGGCATCAGGCCGGTCAGACCGCAACCAGACGGCCGGTCAGACCGCAGGCAAGCGGCCGGTCAGACCGCCGGGAAACAGCTGGTCAGACCGCCCATGATAGGGAGCACAAACCACCCAACTTCTCCACAATCACTAAGTGTATCTAAACATGCTAGGACCAAAGTTTTGCACAAGGTAAAGAGCAGCCATAGCAAGGGATAGGTCTATTTCACCAAAAAATTGATTTCAGAGGGAGAAACTACCCTTAACCCTAGAAATTGAAATAGACCGATTTCGATGAGCACAAGTGAGGCAAGGAGAGATTACCGGCTGTAGGAGATGATTTGCACGAAGAACAAACCCCTAAAGTGTGCAAAATCGAAAGCACCTCTTCCTTCACCTAGGGTTCCAAACCATGGATCAAAAACTCAATAAAAACACAAATTAATCCATGGATTTGAGAGAGGAAGAGGAGGGGATTCACTTACGGTGTAACCGGAGTGAAATTCACGGTCAAACTGAAGGGATTTGGTAGGGAGAAGAGTTAGGGTTTGAGGTAGGAGAGAGAGGGAAGTATTTTTCGGGTTGAGGAAGTGAGGGGATGAGAAGGAGAGAGAAGGGGTCGAGTGGATGAAGAAGAGGGCTGAAAAGCCTGGGCCCACCTGTCGGCCGGTCAGACCAGTGCTACCCAGTCAGTCTGACCGCCACACCCGGCCGGTCAGACTGCGCATATAGCGCCGGTCAGACCGCCGGGCCCCTGCCGGCTGTGCACAGCCCTTGCACAAGCCGGCAACCGCCGCACAATAAAATCCAATAAAATTTTAATTTTTGGAGCAATTTTGAAATGTATGAGTTGAAATATTGCTAACCATCCATAATATTTGAAAATTAAGATGATTTGCAACTTAACTCACTTAAGTGCTATTAGGTGACCTTTTATGGTCTATATGGGTTTTTGGGCTAATTTGATTTCCAAATAACTTTTGAAAGATTTAGTTTTTGAACTTGAATACCAAAAACATTTGAGAATGTCTTCTCTACCAACTTTGTTTTGACACTTTTCTCAAAATCCTTCTCAAACTCATTTTGGAGATAAATCTCATTTTAGCCAAAACTAAGAATCTAGTTTTTTCAAAAGAGGGCCAAAATGGCATTTTCTCTATATGCTTCGAAAACATATAGGGAACCTTTTTAAACCTTTTCAAAGAGATAGTTTTGAAATTACTTTGATTTTCCAAGAATTTTGACTTATGTTGACTTGGGCATTTTGAAAGCTCTACTAGCACTTGTATTTGATTGATTCACATATAATGAGTAGTAGAGCACATATAGAAGTACAATACTCCCCCTTAATGTGACAAGCTCCATTTTCGCAAAGAAGAGCCAAATAGCAATTAATCCTAAGCAAAAGAGCAAAAGTCAAGCAAATAGGCAATATGAACAAGTAGTAACCATGGTGCATGATCTCAAGCGACATTTGAGAAGTCTATGACATTTAACTCATTCCACAACTTGCAAAAGCGGGTTTCATCAAGAGGCTTGGTAAAGATATCGGCAAGTTGATCTTCGGTTCTTATGTGGCTAATGACTATGTCACACTTGGCAACATGGTCTCTTAGGAAGTGGTGGCGAATGTCAATAGGCTTGGTTCTTGAGTGTTGGACCGGATTGTTGGCTATCTTTATGGCACTATCATTGTCACATAGGAGTGGGGTTTTGGTGAAGGTTATGCCATAGTCCAACATAGTTTGTTTCATCCAAAGCAATTGGGCACAACAACTACCCGCCGAAACATATTCTGCCTCGGCGGTAGAGAGGGCTACGGAGTTTCGTTTCTTGGATGACCATGACACAAGGGATCTACCAAGCAATTGGTAACTATCGGATGTGCTCTTTCTATCCACTTTGCAACCGGCATAATCCGAATCAGAATAGCCAACTAGCTTGAATTTAGCACCTTTTGGGTACCATAGGCCAATTGTTGAGGATTGCTTTAAATATCTTAGAATCCTTTTCACGGCCACAAGGTGACACTCCTTAGGAGCGGCTTGAAACCGTGCACACATGCAAACACTAAACATGATATCTGGCCTAGATGAAGTAAGATAAAGCAAGCTACCAATCATAGAGTGATAAAACTTTAAATCTACCGGTTTACCTCCCTCATGAAGGTCGAGGTGGCCATTGGTTGCCATTGGAGTCTTGATGGGCTTTGCATCCTCCAAGCCAAACCTCTTGAGTAGATCCTTGATATACTTGGTTTGTCTCACAAATATCTCATCCTTGAGTTGCTTGATTTGAAGTCCAAGAAAGAAGCTCAACTCTCCAATCATGGACATCTCAAATTCCCTAGACATCATATCACCAAACTCCTTGCAAAAATCCTCATTAGTAGAACCGAATATAATATCATCAACATAAATTTGACACACAAAGAAATCATCACCAATGATTTTAGTGAAAAGAGTCGTGTCAACTTTACCAATTTTGAAACCCTTTGATAAAAGAAAATCTCTCAATCTTTCATACCAAGCTCTAGGAGCTTGTTTCAAGCTATAGAGAGCTTTTGAGAGTTTGTAAACATGGTTAGGATTTTCAGGATCTTCAAAACCGGGTGGTTTCTCAACAAAGACAAGTTCCGCAATTTCATCATTTAGAAAAGCACTTTTCACATCCATTTGAAAAAGCTTTATATCAAAGCATGATGCAAATGCAAGTACGATGCGAATGGCTTCAAATCTTGCCACGGGGGCAAAGGTTTCACCAAAATCTAAACCTTCAACTTGTGTGAAACCTCGAGCCACCAATATTGCCTTGTTTCTTACCACCAACCCGTTCTGATCTTGCTTGTTCCTAAAAACCCACTTTGTCCCTGTGACAATGTGGTCTCTAGGCCTTTCAACCAAAGTCCACACCTTGTTTCTTGCAAAGTTGTTGAGCTCTTCATGCATAGCATTCATCCAATCCGGATCACCAAGAGCTTCATTTACATGTTTTGGCTCAAGACAAGAAACAAAAGAGTAATGCTCACAAATCGAAGCAACACGAGATCGAGTTTGAACACCCTTACTAATATCACCAAAACTTGATCAATTGGGTGATCCTTGGAGAGAGCGTTGTGAATTTTTGGTGGCATAGGTGCATCTTGTGCCTTGTCCTCCTCCACAACAACTTGAGCTTGGCTTGGCGTAGCGGAAGTAGTTTCCTCAACTTGAGTGGAGGTGGAATGCTTGTTTTCCACTTCAACGGGCTTGATGTCTCCAATAGACATGTTCTTCATAGCCCTCATCAAGCCCTCATCACCTACATCATCTAAATTCTCGTGCCCCTCTTGGGAGCCATTAGATTCATCAAATTGAACATCGGTGCGGTTTCTTCCACAATACCTTTGTTCTTATTGTAGACACGGTATGTCTTGCTATTTGAGGCATAACCTAGAAGAAACTCTTCATCACACCGACTTTCAAATTTGGTTAGTCTAACACATTTTCGATAAATGTAGCATTTGCAACCAAAAATTTGAAAATAGGCAACATTAGGCTTCCTCCCAACAATTAGCTCATAGGAAGACTTTTTCAAAAGGCGATGCAAATAAAGCCTATTGGTTGCATGGCAAACGGTATTTATGGCTTCCACCCAAAAGGAATCGGAAACACCATATTCATCTATCATAGTCCTTGCCATCTCAATCAATGTGTGCGATTTTTCCTCTCCACTACACCATTTTGTTGAGGTGAGTAGGTAGCGGAAAACTCATGCTTAATACCAAGATCATCACAATAGTCCTCGATATTGGTATTTTTAAACTCCGAGCCATTGTCACTTCTTATTTTCACAAGAGTGCAACTAAATTAATTTTGGACCCTTTTTGCAAACTTTTTGAAACTCTCGGCAACAATAGACTTGTCATACAAAAAGAACACCCAAGTATAACGAGAATAATCATCAACAATGACAAGACAATGACTATTTCCACCAATGCTCTTATAGGTTGTTGGGCCAAACAAATCCATATGTAAGAGCTCCAATGGTCTAGATGTGGACATGATGCTTTTAGAAGGATAAGAGCATGCAACTTGCTTGCCGGCTTAACAAGCACTACAAAGTTAATCTTTCTTAAACTTCACATCTTTCAAGCCCACAACTAGATCACGTTTTGAAAATTTGCTCAATTGATGCATACCAACATGGGCTAGCCTCCTATGCCAAAGCCAACCCAATGAAGTTTTTGCAACTAAACAAGTTTTTAGATTTGCTTCACTAGAGTTGAAATCAACCAAATAAAGATTTCCATAACAAAAGCCTTTGAATATGCAAGATTTGTCATGAAGGCTAGTAACAATCACATCTTGAGGGTTAAATGTACATGATAAACCAAGATCACAAATTTGTGCAACCGATAGAAAATTGAAATTGAGTGATTCAACAAGAGAGACATTTGTAATTGATAGATCATTGGTGATAGCAATTTTACCTAACCCAATTACCTTTCCTTTGCTATTATCACCAAAAGTGACTCTCTCTTGATTTTTACTTCCTACTTCAAATGTGGTGAACATGCTCCTATCACCGGTCATGTGTTGAGTGCACCCACTATCAAGCATCCAATGACTCCCACCGGTGTGGTAGTTCACCTACAAAAGAAGATCAAGCTCTTTTAGGTACCCAAACTTGTTTGGGTCCTTGTAGGTTAGAGACCAAAGCCTTTGGCACCCAAATGGCATTCTTTTTACTACCAAGTATAGGGGAACCCACATATCTAGCATAAATAGAACCATCATGAGCCTTTCTAAGCATATAATGAGAATCAAACATGCAAGTCTTAGAAGGCTTACCACCGGAGCAATCATTAACCATATGCCCAACCTCACGGCACCTATGACAATACTTACCATTGCTCTTGACAAAACGAGGAGCACGGTGAGAAGGTTTCTTGCCCTTCTTTGGAATGAATCCAAGTCCCTCCTTGTTGAGGATGCACCATTGCTCACTCAAGATTTTGTCAAGAGTGTTCTTACCCTTAAAGCACATTTCCAAACTTTTGTTGAGCTTGGCCACTTGCTCCTTGAGCTCATTGTTCTCCACAACAAGTGAGGCATCACAAATAGAAGCACTAGAGCTAGAGCTAGGCATATCCATAAGATCATCACAAGAAGTAGATATGCTAGATGATGCAACATGAGCAATATGGCATGAATTACTATCATCAAGCAAATCACAATATATGCCAACATCAATTTGAGCTCCATGTTGGGTAGTGGTAAGGAGAATGTCATGAGCTTCCCTAAGCTTCTCATGAGAAAGGGTGAGTCTCTCATGAGAAGTCTTTAGGTACTCATACAAGGTCTCCAAAGAAGTATGATCTTTCTTTAGAGCCTTGAACTTGGCAATCTCCTTCTCACTATAAGCATGGAGCTCCTCAAACATACCCACAAGCTCATCGTAAGAAACATCATCAACATCATCATCACTTTCACTATCACTACTTGATGTTACCTTAGCGGAGCCCTTTGCCATGAGGCAAAATGGAGAGAAAAGTGATGGAGCCTCCTTGATAGCAACTCCGGTCATGTTCTTCTTCTTAGAGCCCCTATCATCATCACTATCATTGTCGGACTCGGATTGAGAATCGGAGCTCTCAACGTTTGAGTCCCATTGTCCAATGAAGGCTTCAATCTTCTTTCCTTCCTTCTTGAGCTTCTTCATGAGCTTGTAGCCTCCACTCTTCTTCTTGGATGTTTTGTCTCCATCATCACCCTTTGAAGGACACTTAGAAGCAAAGTGTCATTTCTCTCCACACTCAAAGCACCTCAAGTTGGAGAGAGTCTTGTTGGGTCTTCTATTTCTTCTTCTATTGGAGTTAGAGCCCTTTCCCTTCTCCTTTCTTCTTCCCAAAAGATCGTTGAATCTTCTAGCAAGAAGGGCAATCTCTTCCTCTAAGTCATCATGGCCTTCACTCACTTTGGCCTTTGCCTTGTCTTCCACCTTGGCTTGAAGACAATGCTTGTCTTCCTTGATGATGATGCTTCCTCCATCTCCTTCTTCTTCAACTTGTACATGTCATTTGTGTTGATCTTGCCCAAGAGGCTAGCAGGTGTCATCCTTGACATGTCGGAGTTGATGAGGAAGGTGACTAAGTTCTCATACTTGTTCGGTAGAGCCCTTAGCATCTTTTGTGCCACCTCAAGATCGGTGTAGATTGCCTCAAGCCCCTTGAGATCATTCACTATCGCATTTAGCCTCCCATACATATCATTGACATTCTCATGAGGCAACATAGCAAAAGTCTCATATTGAATCTTGAGGAAATGAAGCTTGGCATCCTTATACTCACTAGTGCCCTCATGAATTTCACTCAACTTGTTCCATATCTCATATGTCGTCTCAAGATTGCTCACTCTATCAAATTCTTCTTGGCTCAAGGAGTTGAACAAAGCATTCATGGCTTGGGCATTAAGTTGTAGGTTGCGTTGATCAATATCCGTCAAATCATTTCCGGTGATCGCAAAACCTACATCAACAATACTCCAAATTTGAAAGCTCATGGCCTTAAGGTGAGTGGCCATCTTAATTTTCCAAGTAGAATAGTTAGTGTCATTAAACATAGGAGCTCTACCTACATGGTTCACCTCGTTCGACATTTTCTCTCTAGGCGGTAAAGCCCAATCAAGAGAGACCAAGCTCTGATACCACTTGTAGGATCAAAGATGTCGACTAGAGGGGGGGTGAATAGGCGATTTAAAAAAAATTGATACCTAATCAAAACTAACCTAAGTTGCTAGGCTTGGAGAGGAACAGGTCTAACTAAGCAACTAATATAAGTTTTGCAAACCTAGGGTGATAGTGGCTCAAGTATGACTCTAGGAATGTAAATTGCTCAAAAGTAAATGCAGTAAGTAAGGGACAAGAGACAAAGGAGTTTTTCACCGAGGTTTGGAAACTTGTCGGTTTCCTACGTCCCCGTTGAGGCGAGCCCAACTCCACCGCTCAACCACAAAGCTACCGCACGCCCCCTTTGTCAAGGGGTGGGCAAGATGGGAACCGGCCCACGGAGAGGACTACCCAAGCCTCGATCACTAGGGTAGTTCTTCCTTCACTCCGAAGGTGGTGAACTCCAAACCACTCACAATCGGCACCGGGCCTCCTCCACAATCTCCTTGGAGAGGTCACCGGGCAAGCACCTCCACAAGCCATCTAGGAGGTGGCAACCTCCAAGAGTAACAAGCGATGACCCGGCTTGGAGATGATCAAGTGCCACACTAAACCAACAAGGAAGCAAATGCACTTGACTCTTGGCTAATCAACACTCAAACACACCTAATGGATGAACACTAGCTCAAATGTGTGTGAGAGGAGAGGCAAGGGATGTATGCAGTTGTAGTGGGTGCCAAGAGAGTCCCCTTGCTGCCAATGGGGGATATTTATACCACACATAAAGAAAACTAGTTGTTGGGGATGAAATCCACCAACTCTGCTGCCTGCCGGTCAGACCGGCGAAAGGTGGCCGGTCAGACCGGCCTCAAAGTGTAACGGCTAGAAAACTAGCCGTTACAATGCATTTAATGCTCTGACAGCAGGGGGTCCGGTCAGACCGGCGGCCAAATGGCCGGTCAGACCGACCATGGCTCGGTCAGACCGCCGTCGGCTCGGTCTAACCGATTGCAGCTCTGGAGGCTCGGGATCGCTAGGCCAGAGGCGGCCATCCATCCTCCAGCCGGCCGGTCAGACCGGGTCATGCACTTCGGTCAGACCGCGCTTGGCCAGTCAACAGCAGAAAATTATAGATGCAAACCAAGACTGAAGTGCAAATGACCTAATATGGCATTTTGATCATCTCTTTGACTAGGTCATTACCACCCTTGATAGTACGGCAAAGCTATAAAAGAATTCTATGAAATTTGATCGCCTAAACTCCTCGATCAATTAAAATAAACCGCTAGTTTTACCGTCTTCAATCGTTTAGCTTTGCACCATCGTAAAACGTCCTCGATGATTGTCCATGCACTCATATTATGTGATCCTAACTCAAATATTTGTAACACAAAAGAATCGTTAGTCCAAAATAAACGCTTGTCATTAATTACCAAAATTAACTACGGGCCTAGATGCTTCATCCCCTTGGATCCACACATCTGCCCCGCCGCTCGGACGAGGCCTCCTCCACAACCGTGTCCTCCTCCACTTCGCCACCGCCGTTCACCTCCAGCTCCCTCTTCGTTCTCCCCCGTGCTCTCGCCGTTGCCGCACTCGCCTTCACCTGTGTCACCCGTTGCCGGTCGCCAGACCTCCTCTCCCGCCTCGCCCTGCTGGCCGCCATACCTCCTCGCCCCGCTGGCTGGCCTGCCCAGACGAGGAGTATAGTGAGAGGGAGGAGGAAGGGAGATAAGAGGGGAAAGATAGAGGGTGATGACATGGTTACCCTAACATGTGGGGCCCACATGGGTCCCACGCTAACTTAGCTGCCATGTCGAATAAAACCGGGGTCAAAACCACCTAAGGACCTACAGTTACCCGGTTTGTAAATTGAGGGATGACATATATCTGGATTTGTGATTGGGAGACGATTATATAATCCAATGACAAGATGAGAGAACTCCTACTTTTTCCAAACGAGGAAATCTGTTACGAATCTCTGGGACTAAATAGAATTACCCTGACGTAATATAAAACCTACAAGCCCAATAATTCCATTCCATTGGCCCAGCAGGTTTACAAATGGGCCATTGCATATTTACCAATCTACTCTGAACAGCTGAAGTCTATGGTTCGTTCGCCGTTTCAAAATTTGGCGCGCAACAGCCGGTTAACCACCGATCTCTCGAGGCCCATCTCCTCCAGAAATTCTCCCGCGATTTCCTCTCATCCTTTCAGCCCTCTCCCCAGCTGCCACCACCAGCAAGCCACTCTACCCCTATAAGTTTCTCAACTTTTCTCATTTCCAATCCACCCCACAAAGCCAGGAAAAGATCCTTCCCCCTCCCACTCTTCACCGCGGCGTCGCCATCGATCCATCCCTAACAAACAACACGATGTCGCGCGTCACGGTCTCCATCCTCTTCTACATCCTCACCATTGCCGCCATCAGTACGGCGACGCAGGCTCCAGCAGAGTCGCCAAAGACATCAAAGGGCACTGCTGCTGCCGCCCCTGCAAAAGCACCAACTGTCGCGTTGGCACCGAGGAAGGCTGGACCAGCTGCTGCACCAACTACCGAGGCCACCTCAGCACCGGTTGGCAGCGATGAGGTGTCCAGCCCCCCCGAACCGTTTGCCACCGTGGTATCCCCGGTCGTTGATGGACCCGCCGAGGGACCAGCCGATGCGGCTGACGCTGATCACTCCGGTGCCGCTGCTCTCAAGAAGGGTGCTGCCATTGCCGGAGTTGCGGCTGCCATTGCCACCGTCATCTTTTACTAATAAGATGCCGGACGCAGAGACAGGGAGTGTCATGGTGAACCGTTAGGGTGGACAGAAGGAGGAAGCGTTAATCGTTGGGAGGGACCAAATATTTCTTGGTTTTGCTCATCTCACTTGCTTTTGCAACATTATGGGGTCGACACTATTCAATTGAATGCATTTGAACGATTGATAAAAAACTTTTGTGACGATGTGGCTGATGGCTTTTCACATTATTGTTACCTCTCATTAGTTTTATCGATCTAATTAAATAAGCTAGAACACTGAACGGGAATTTACAAAAAGCATAACCAGGGAACTTTCATTTGGCCCCACATATGACTTTGAGATTTGGAACGTTCATTTGGCACAAAGAAGTTTCGAAATGATAAATTTGTACAGATAAAAAACCTTATAATTAACACACAGTGTATTGAGCTTTAGCTTTCGACATTCCAAAACTATTCAAATCAGAAACATAACCTTTCATATCTGTTAATTTTTTTTGGAGAGTTTAGCGGAACCGATGCCTCGACAACCCATTAGGTTTCCTTTCTTCACTGAATTAAATTCTTAGCACCAATGCCTGTGAAGACATGAATGTGCACTCAGAGCAGCAAGCTCGGGTTCGTCTCTCTCGAATCAGACGGTGCGACGGAATGGTTCGGAACGTTCAATTGGCAACAAGTCGTAGACGAGGAGGAGGAAATTAAGACAACATATCTAGATCACGCGATAAATGGGATATTTCTCAAGTATCGAGAGATATCGAGCTCTAGGTATGGTACAACCAATGTCGCATACACACAACACATCCCATTTGCATTTTGATCATCGACTTCTGCAAAATGATTTACTGAGAAATTGTAATCCTAAACCCTATCACCACATCCAAATTTCAGTACAGTAGAGTGACGGACCTTCTCTTGTGTCAAGCCATGGCATTGGCCATAGCTAGCTATGTCACAAGCAAAGGAAGTAGGGGATTAGCCATTGGCCATGTGGACGTTGATTTTACATGCTAATCAAGTTATTATGGTTAGCGTTGTAGACATGTGTATTTTTAATTATATGAAAGTAAGGACTATGGTGGAACTTTCTTCCACAACAAATGAATAAATAGTCCTAGAACGAAATATTAACCGGAAAAATTCAAACACTAAAACAACTATGCAAATTTAGCTAATGTTTATTAGTTTAACGTTTCCTTTTCTTTTTTTTTTTTTTGCTTTAGAAGAACTGTTGATCAGCTTGACCGTTGCTCTATGCATAGGAATATATAGTGGGAGTGTAGAAAAAGGGGAAATATAAGTAAAGCATGTCTATATAACATAAAAACACTTGCGAAAATAACTTCACAAATAATTACATGCCATATATTCTAAAAAAAGTAATAAGTGCCACTGTGGTACAGTTTTAAGTATAGAAATAATATTAGTAATTAAACGTAATATATACTTCCTGACATATTTATCCACCATAGCTAAATTTTAGTGCTAGGTCCGCTACTGGTACAGTACATGTTACTAGTCAATGTTGGAGAAAATATATATAGTGCTAACTTCATATGTAGTGTAAATATGAAAAACTATCGTAGGATACAAGACGTATGAAATTTATCCACGTAACCCTGAGTAAATTATTTACTCCTAATATCTCATGGTAGTTTTTAGTTTTGCACTAGATATTTTTTCTCTAAATGTTGCACTGACCACTTTTCCATCACTGCATTCCCTTAGCCATATAGACACCCGTGTCAATCGGTCATGAAGGCAAATCTTGTCATTCTACTCGTAAAATCACAAATAATGGTCCCAATCTCACTAACTGGCTTGCATGACACTCGGAGAATTGGCATGCAAACAAAGCTGTGATCACACATTTTTCACCCTAGCCACCACTATGCAAGCACACCTCGCTTGTTCCAGTTGTTTGAAATTCACCGTCAGTAAATGCCACCAGCTAAGAATGAAGCAGCAGGGGCAGCACACTGATTTAGCAACAAATAAACCATATTGGCACATTCATGAGATGCACATTTTTTCTCTACAAATGCGTTGGAATTATCTACCATAGATGCCAAGTATTATTTTTGGATGGTTTTGAGAAGGGGAAGAACAAAAAGCTGAAGATTTCAGCATGATCCTTCTTTTCATCTTGATCACTCCCCATTTCTTGAAAACCCACACTTCTCCCCACAATGGCGTTGTCTGGAATCCTCAACGCCTCCACCGTCTTCCTCCTCCTGCTACTCCTCCGCGTGTCACCCTTCACACCGGCATTGGCGAATATGTACAAAACCGGGTGCCTCTCCTTCGACAGCCTCGTCATCTCCGACGACGCCGCGGAGGAGATGTACCAGAGGAGCTGGAAGGGCAGCGGGCTCACCGTGTTTTGCCCGGCCGACGATGCGGTGGCGGCGTTCGTCCCGACGTTCAGGAACCTCACCGCCGACGCGAAGCTGGCGCTCCTGCTGTACCACGCCGTCGCGACGCACTACTACTCCGAGAAGGAGCTCAAGACGATCAACGGTGAGGTGACCACGCTGGCCATCTATGGCGGCAAGAGCTTGAACCTCACCGTCGAGGACGACGCCGGAGGAGCCACCGTGAAACTGTCGTCGTCGTCGGCCGGGAACGTGGCACGGGTGACCAAGACGATCCAGGACATGGACCCGCACGCCGTGTACCTCATCGACGCCGTGCTATTGCCGAGGGAGGGGCTCGACGTCTCTCCCGGCGCAGGAGCCCCGTCACCGGCGCCGATCGCTTCACCTGCACCTGCTCTGGCCACAAATCCGTCACGTTCACCTGACCGCCAGCCCGCGCCAACTCCGGCGCCGGTGAGCGCCCCAGCGGCCACGCCTGACGCAGATAATCAGCCGGCTGCAGACCAGTCGCCGGAGAACAGCGCGAGAAGCGGCATGGCATCGTGGAGTTTGCTCTCGGTATCGGTGGCCGTGCCGGCCATAGCGTGGTTGGTGCTCTGGTGAGAACGGGCGGTATATATCCGCGGCGGCCGGCGGCGGCGATGGTGTAGTTTCGTCCACGTGATTGGCGTTGTTATTGAGCTCGATCAGAAAAGAATTTCTCCCACGGCCTGAACATCGCCAACCTTGAGCACATCGTCACCGTCCTCGCCGTTCAGCGCCATCGGTTGCAAAAAAAAACGAAAGCCAAAATCAAATTTTAAATTTGAAAACTTAATTTCGAGTTGATTTAAAATATTTTTAATTTAGTATTTTTTTTATTTTCGCTTTTCAGTCGCTAAAAATATATATATAGAGAGAGTAAATTTGTTTAGTACTCCATGGTGTTCGGGCTCCATGATTCAAATTGAGTATATACCCAATTCAAATGAGTATGAAATTTTTTTAATATTTAGGTATTAACATTAACTATTTTACTAACTAGTTTAAAACAAGTTTGAACTGAATTTGAACATATTTTGATTAGATTTTGATCCTACGTATATAATATCCAAAGATATAATTAGTTAGGTATGTAATAATGTAATGTAAAATAAAGTTAAATTTGAGTTGTTTTGTTAGTAGGTATAGGTATAGGTATGAATCAAATTCTTATACCTAGGTATATCTCACAATTTAAAATTTTTAAAAATTTAAGTAAACTTGTGTATTTCACAACATGGTATCCCCTATGATTGTCCGATATATATGTATATATATATATATATATAAATTTTACATATAAATTATTTTTATCGCTAATAAATTATTACGTCTTACAGTCAGATTTTGGATAACCGATGTGACTGTAAATAACACCGCAATGGCACACAGCACCACACGGCTGACGCCATCCTCAGCCAGGTGCTCGGTCTGTACGTCCGGTCCTACTCGATTACTAACGACGAGGCCAGCAAGGCTCGACCAGGGTTGTTAATTTTGTTTTGGATCAAAATTTCAGAAATTTTTATACTTTTTCACAAAATTATTTAAAAATTTAACAAACATTGATTAAATTTGAATAAACATGGATCAAATTTTGTAAAAACAATTGTGAAATGAGATATTTGCTTGTCAAAGAGGACGAAATTACCGAAATTTCAGAAATTGAAATCCCTGGGCTCGACTGCCTCATCAATGACCCCGAGCCCATGGACGGTCGCGCTAGCCACTAGCTCCGATGAGGCGATGGGCAGCGACAGGATCGTGAGCACCACATCGAGCTTCGATAGGTGGCGCCGCATTCGCGCCGTTGGGCACCCCGGAGAGGCATCACAGGCCGGCCGTGTTCTACAAGAAGTCCAGGGTGGAATTGCCCTACGACGACGTAGCCGTTCTGCGTGCAGATGAGTGCGAGGCCTGATCTCTCGTTCTCCATGCTGCAGACGCAAGCGCCCGCGTCGCTGGCTGACGGGTGTGACAACTTCGCCGACCTCCTCATCAGCGCGACGGTCGGTGTGGGAGACGTGTATGAGAGGAGCGAACATGATGCAGCTGGGCTCACCAGTATAGATGGTGAAATGGGTCGCCTAGCCCGGCACGGCCCGCTCAACAGCGGGGTCGGGTCGGGTCAACCCACATTCTTCACTTATGACCTAGGCATGACCTAATAACGGTTGAGCCGTGCCGGCTAGCTCGAAGGCACGGTAACCCATCGTGCTTTTCTGAATAAGTATACTTTGCCTTCCTTCTCTTTGGGCTGTAACTTATATATGGTTAAAATAAATCTATTTTGTCTCCCACCTCTTTGGATCGTGCCTTATATATATGTATATGGTTGAAATAAGTCTATTTTTTCCTCTTCTTTGGGTCGTACCTCACGTATGGCTGAAAATAAGTCTATTTCGACTCTCTTATTTTCATGCCGTGCCAGGCCGACCCACCGTGTTTAAGCAGTGGCCCAGGCACAACCCAACTATCGGGCCAGACTAGCACGGGCTCGACACTAGTCGGGCTGTGCTGTGCCTAGGCCGTGACAAAGCGCTATCCATGGGCCGGGCCGTCAAGCCGCGGGCCATATGGCCATGTATACTCACCAGCTTCTGCATTGCCGGCAGGCAAGGTTGCGGCAACATTCATGTCATTATGTCAACATTCATAAACATCGCCCCACAAACACACATATGGCACTTCTGCTATACGACACCGTCCAGGCGCTCTACTCCGATAAATGGCGAGTTTTCATCCATCGAGAGATATTACGTTATTTCTTACATTTCAGTTATAAAAAAATTGAAAAAAAATACAAGATAGATTAACAAAAGATATATATTTTTCACAAAGATGTAAGTTTAAATTCATCTTAAACAAGTTGTAAAAAAATAACTGCAAATGCACATTAATTAGTTTTAGTTTAATTTGTTTTTTCTACAACTTTGCATTTTTGTGAGTGTTAAATCTCATATTAATATTATTTTGTTTATTTATTTAATAACTATTTAGACATGGAACAAAAGAATATCCCTTCGGCTTTGAAAATTCATCTTTTTAGATAATGGAAATAAATCCCGGCCTTTACTTCAAAAGAAGTTACAAACACTTGTACAAAATTTTCTCAAGAGAGCACAACAATCTTGCAACATCAAAGCAATACCAACACGTAAGGAGTAAATAATTATTGAAATCTATTTGTAAATCTCTATCCGTTGTTGGTGAAAATCAGCATTATCCGTTGTTGGTGAAAATCTGCATGACCGTAACTTCTAAGCTTCGATATGCAGAGAGTATGAGCTCCTTATACTCTTCACACTTTTGAAGCTATGACCAAAACTGGAGTCAATGTGTTATCCTGAAAATTCAGGTACTTGCATATAGGATTTATTTGGAGATTTATCAAGAACAACATCATTCGTACTCAACCATAAAGCCCATCACAAAGCAGATGCTCCAACAAATATGACCTTTTTAGTTTTTAATCAATCCTACCAAGCCAATTGCCAGTTACATTTGAAATACTATCAGGAGGTTTTAGTACAAAGGAAATACAAACTATTCTCCAGAGATATTTTGCAATATGATAGTTAAACAAAAGATGTTGAATAGTCTCATTATTCATTAAAAAAACAACATCTTTTTCTTTCTCTTTCGTTCCAATTCCTTCTTGCTAATTATCCTTGGTTAGAATACACCAAGACGTTTATCAATGAAGGGGTTAACACCCTGGTCACCTATGACTTCAATAGCTTCAAGCTCACCATCACGAGCGACGGAGAAATCCGTCGCTGCGTACGTCATCGATGCCGTGGTACTATCGAGGGAGCTATTGAATAGACCTGCCGGCGTCCCATCTCCGACACCAGCGCTGAACAGAGGGAGTGGCATGGTATCATTGAGTCCACTTGCAACAGCCGCCGTGCCGGCCATCGTGCTGGTACTGTACTGAGTACTGAGATCGGTAATTTCTCGGCAACCATCAGCCAGGGGTGCCACTCCGGTGGACGGCGCCCAAAACGATGGTTGAGAACAATGCACCCGTTGGCTATTGAGCGGCCTTGATTTGGATCAGTTACCAGGTCCTGTGTGATATATGTTTATGTTAAAGCATATGGGAGTTAAATTTATATTAGGATAGAATTGATACTATTCCTTACCTCTACCTATGTAACATATATATCGGCCCCTTAGACTCAATACAAAGTATCCAATATACGTAGTATTTCTCTCCTCCCTATACTATTCAACATGGTATCAGAGCGAGCTAGCTAGTGTCATCGCCGCTCACGCTTCCACACCATCGCCCTTGGGATGGGATCAAAATCCCAAGGGTGGCCACCCGCTTCAATTTCGCTTTGTTTGTCACGTCTTCCTGGCACCCTAGGAGAGATCGATCTCCTAGGCAGTGGTGTTGTCGTTGTCTAGTTCATGTCAAATCAAGCAGCAAAAATAGTCGTCAGCTTCGAACCTGTCTCCATCACCGATCTACGCCGAGGATGCCTTCCAGCTCCATAGTTAGCCCTCGACACCCGGTTGAGCCTTAACCACATCAACGCCACCATTGACGTTTGAAACCTGGATCTCCTCTGCTCCACATGCATCTGGTGCCTGCTCCAAGCCATATGTCCGGCTAGGACGCCACTCCAGGCCCCATCGATGCCACATGCCCTCCTGCTGATCGTCGCCTCCGCTCGCCGACTTCAGCCTCTACTTCCCTGACTTCTTCCTCCAACAGCTCCTCCATGCTACTGATTTGCGCCGACGTAGCTGGCCTCACCACCATCGCTAGATGGCCTCGAGCTCCTGCCGGCCGTGGAAGCTCCATCTTGAAGCACTGGGAGCTCTCTCCTACGTCATCCCACAATCGACCCAACATCCTCTATCGGCTGGTTCTGCATCAGAAGCTCCAACCAGGCCATGGCGACCGACCTGTTTCCCCGTTGACCTTCCCTCTCTACCCCCTGGCACCATCGGCACCTCTCAACACCGTTGTGGAGCTAGCACACCTACCATCCTCACCGAGCTCCGACTCCCTCTCTCATTCTCTCCTTTGCTATCTGTCTTTCTTTGAGGCACTACGTGCTGTGAAGGAATAGAGGGAGAGGGTGAGGCGAGCCTTGCTAAACCGACCTTGTCCATTGGCCCCCTCCCTTCCCCTATCCCGCTGTCTTCCCCTAGGCCCGACTCTAGTGGCTCATGCCACTCAAAATGCCACCGTCACCTGTGGTCTGCTAACGCATGGCCTTCCTCACCCACACCACCGACCCCACCCACTATAGGTCTAATCACAGCCCATGACTATTACTCTAAGCTCGGGGAAATCCCCATCTTCCCCATTCGCAAGCTCCCCCACCTCGAATCCCATCCCGAAATTCTAAACTCTAACCTCATTATCATCGTGTGTTGTCGCTGGAGAAGAGGACCTCACCAGACCATCACTAGAGAAGAGGATAAGAGGATAATATTTGTGCTGAGTGAGAAGAGAGGAGAGGAGAGAAAAGAGAAGCGACCAATATATCTGTAGCTAGTTGTAGCACGGGCTCTAAGATGCTTTGTGAGAGAATAATGTAGTGTCGAAAATTAATGACTTGGTATATACATAGATAACTATTGTGAAAGGATCTTGATGGCGCCTGGGGCTGAATGGGAGATTTAAAAAAATGCGTAAGCTAAAACAAAATAAGGTCGGATTGTTTGATACTAGGTCGGATAGTCCTATGTAGATCGGATTGTCTGAACTGAGATCGGACTATCTAACTGGGTTGAATAGTCCTATGTAGATCGGATTGTCTGAACAGAGATCGGACTATCTCACCTGCACAAAAAACAATTAACCAAGCAACAATCTAAAAGCTCTAGATCCAATCAACAAGCAAGGAGATGAGCTCAACTAATAACAAGATTAGTGTTGGCAGTATGACATGAGACCTTCCGACCAGACCTGCCGAAACCAAGCAAACAGTGAGGATTCAGGCTTGAGGCGCCCAAGATCCACCGGGGCGAAGCCCTATGGTGAAGACCACGAGGCGAAGGCGGCGAAGGGCGAAGAGTCGCGTTAGGTCCGGGCAAGTCTAAACGTGTCCTGGGCGAACGCTGCACGGCGAAGGGTATGCGCCGAAGAAGGGTGACTTCGCCATATTGGGCCCGATCCAAGAAGGCCCAGTGGGCCGGCACAACCGCCCCGGCCCACTGGGCCGATGGGCAAGCAATCGCCAGGTGGCCCATTAAAGGCCCATGTATCTTAATTACATTGTATACCCATACAAGTGTCCCTTTCATAAGGGTGACCATGTAAATTACCCTGTAAAAACCTAAACCCTAATAGGGGGACCTGTAACGGGATTATAAATAGCCCCTAGGGCCATGTAAAGGGGGGATCTCAAGAAAAATCCTGAATTTAATACACTTTACTTTTCCCAACAACTGGTGAGTAACCACATCCTTCGACGTCTGCAGTTGTCGTTTCGACAACAGCTGGCGCCGACCGTGGGGACCTCCGAGCGAAACCACTGAGTGCGAATGCCACCGAAGAAGGTCTCAAAGGAGAGGGTTGCTAACCCAAAGGAGAGTGTAGCAGGAGAGGCGATGCCCGCCGAAGAAGGAGCAGAACCTTCGGCGCCCATCGCCGAAGCTGGGGGAGCGCTGTCGGCTTCGGCGCCCGCGCCGCAACCACCGCCTTCGGCTCCGGTCGCTTCGGCAGGGCAGGCACCGGAGATCCCTTCGGCAAGTCAGCTGGTGGTGCCCCAAGACACTTCGCCACAACCAGGTATGACTTCGACCACGCTCGCTGCTGGGAAAGCCAACCCCAACCTTGAGGCGCAAGCTGAAGCTAGCATGGAAGCCATGCGCCAGAACATGACGTGACTTCAGGACATGCTTCACCAAATGCAAGAGCAACAGCAAGCATATGAAGCAGCACGGTAAGCCAAGGTCGCTTCGACCCCAGTTCTCTAGTACTCGACGGGCTACACCCCGCCTCACGTCTACCCGCAAGCGCCGGCCCAAGCCCTTCCGTCACAAGCCACGCAAGCACCGGTGTACTTCGCTGGGCAACCTTCGGCCGCAACAACGCACCCGATCCCTGATGCGCAGCCGCAGGTTCGACCGGCCGTGGCCCGAGTGCACCCCTCACCACCCGGTCAAATGTCGCAGGTGATGGCGGAAGGGGCTTCGACCCTGCAAGCACAGCTTCAAGCTTTCCTTCAGCAACTCAATCAACCCCACAACATCTCAAGCACAACCCCTTCGATCCAGCCGGAGGGGAGCGCAGGCCAGGGCGCACCCGGTTGGCTGCTGTCGAACCAACCTGGGCCGGGGGCTTCGCCATGGAGTCAAGGACCGTAGTTCGACTTCTGCAACGCCGCTCAAGCGCCACCGTTCAGAACCGGGTCACCGAACACCGTGGCCCAGCCACAAGCCGTGACTTTGCCCTTTGCCACGCCATACCCACAGCCGAACGGGCCCTTGCTGCAAGGTACCGTGAGCAAGGCGGGGGGTGAAAAGGGGCTGCCGCTGAGCGGGGGAATCAAGATTCGTCCAATCCCACCTCAGTTCAAGTTCCCACCCGTCCCGCGATACTCGGGCGAAACAGACCCAAAAGAGTTTCTGTCCATCTACAAGTCCGTGATCGAAGCCGCTCACGGCGACGAAAATACCTAGGCGAAGGTAATCCATCTCGCTCTAGACGGCATCGCCCGTTCTTGGTATTTCAATTTACCATCTAATATCATTTACTCATGGGAGCAATTGCGCGATGTCTTTGTCCTTAACTTTCAAGGCACCTACGAGGAGCCGAAGACGCAGAAACATCTGCTCGGCATCCGCCAGAGGCCGGGGGAATCAATACGGGAGTACATGCGTCGTTTCTCGCAAGCCCGATGCCAAGTTCAAGATATAACCGAAGCATCCGTCATCAACGCCGCTTCGGCCGGGCTGCTTGAAGGCGAACTCACAAGGAAAATCGCTAACAAGGAACCGCAGACTCTCGAGCATCTGCTTCGCATCATTGACGGGTACACAAGGGGCGAAGAGGATTCCAAGCGAAGGCAAGCAATCCAGGCTGAGTATGATAAAGCCTCCATCGCCGCTGCCCAAGCCCAGATGCAAGCACAGGTCACCGAACCAGCTCCTCTTGCTGTTCGCCAACCCCAGCCAGCGAACCAGGGGCAGCCGCCAAGACCAAGCCAAGCTCCCATGACTTGGAGAAAATTCAGAACTAACCGCACGGGCAAGGCTGTGATGGCTGTCGAAGAGGTACAAGCCCTCCGCAAGGATTTCGACGCCCAGCAAGGAGGCAGCCACCAACAGCCTGTTCGCAAGAAGGTCAGAAAAGACCTGTATTGCGCATATCATGGGCGATCTTCGCACACCACCGAGCAATGCCGAAACATCCGTCAGCGGAGCAACGCTCAAGAACCAAGGCCACAAGGGGCTGCTGGCGAAGCACCTCGCGAAGCTGTTCAAGAGCAGGCACCCTCGGCCGAACAGCACCAAGACATGCAGCGCAGAGTAATCCAGGTGATTACAAGGGCCGACCCGCCGGTCCAACCGTCGAAGCGGCAGAAAAATTTGCAGCTGCGAATGGTACACAACATCACCGCCGCGGGCGAAGGGGCTCCAAAGTACTTGAATCAGCAAATCTCTTTCGGGCCGGAAGACGCTGAAGGAGTGTTGTTCCCACATCAAGACCCCCTGGTAATCTCAGCCGAAGTATCTGGCTTCGAAGTCCGGCGAATTCTGGTCGACGGAGGAAGCTCAGCTGATGTCATCTTCGCCGAAACATACACCAAGATGGGGCTGCCAACCCTGGCCCTCACCCAAGCACCGGCCTCGCTTCGCGGCTTCGGCGGTGAGGCAGTTCAAGTTCTGGGCCAAGTACAGCTGGTGGTAGCTTTTGGCACAAGTGGAAATAGGCGCGAAGAGCAGATACTGTTCGATGTGGTTGACATCCCATACAGCTATAACGCCATCTTCGGCCGTGCAACCTTGAACAATTTCGAAGCCATCTCTCACCACAACTATCTCAAGCTCAAGATGCCCGGTCCAGCAGGGGTGATCATCATCAGGGGCCTTCAACCTCCGACCGCATCAAAAGGCGACTTGGTCGAGATCAACAGGCAGTGCACAATGTTGAGGCCGAACCGCATGCTAAACGCATGCTGAAGCCAGCCCCTCATGGTAAGGTGATCAAGACGCAAGTCAATGACGCCGATCCAGCGAAGTTCGTCTAGCTGGGGGGCGATCTGGGTGAAGAGGAGGCTAGAAACATCCTAGAGGTGCTCAAGAAGAACATTGACATCTTTGCCTGGAGCCCTGGCGAAGTGGGAGGTGTTTCGACGAATCTCATCATGCATCACCTGGCGGTCAAGCCGGATGTCAAGCCAAGAAAACAGAAGCTGCGCAAAATGTCCGCTGATCGCCAAGAGGCAGCAAAGGCCGAAGTGCAGAAGCTGCTCAAGGCCGGGGTGATCCAGGAGATCGATCACCCGGAGTGGTTGGCGAACCCGGTATTGGTGAAGAAGTCGAACGATAAGTAGCGCATGTGCGTCGATTTCACAGACCTCAACAAGGTGTGCCTGAAAGATGACTTCCCCTTGCCGCGGATCGACCAGCTCGTTGACTCGACAGCTGGTTGCAAACTCATGAGCTTCTTGGATGCATATTCCGGTTACCACCAGATCCACATGAATCCGAGCGACATCCCCAAGATAGCCTTCATCACGCCGTTCGGCACTTTCTGCCACCTCAGGATGACTTTCGGCTTGAGGAATACTGGACCAACGTTCGCCAGGCTGGTGTATAAGGTGCTTCGCAAATAGTTGGGGTGAAATGTGGAGGCCTACGTCGACGATATCATCGTAAAAAGCCGCAAGGCTTTCGACCATGCGTTTGACTTACAGGAGACCTTCGACAACTTGCGTGCGGTGGGTATGAAACTAAACCCTGAGAAATGTGTTTTTGGAGTTCGCGCAGGCAAGTTGTTGGGTTTTCTTATTTCCGAAAGGGGTATCGATGCGAACCCTGAGAAAATCGACACCATCCAGCAAATGAAGCCACCGACGAGCGTACGCGAAGTACAAAAGTTCGCAGGCCGAATTGCGGCGCTCAGTCGTTTTCTCTCAAAGGTAGCCGAAAGGGGTTTGCCATTCTTCAAGACCCTCCAGGGCGCGGGAAAGTTTAGCTAGACTCCCGAGTGCCAAGCAGCGTTCGAAGAGCTAAAGCAGTATCTGCAAAGCCCACCCCCCTGGTCAGCCCAACACCGGGAAGCGAAATGCTGCTATATCTAGCGGCTTCGCCGGTGGCGGTCAGTGCAGTCCTTGTCCAAAAGACAAAGTCAGGACAGAAACCAGTGTACTTCGTCTCTAAGGCTTTGCAAGGGGCGAAGATAAGGTACATTGAAATGGAAAAGCTTGCTTACGCCCTAGTGATGGCTTCGCGCAAACTCAAGCACTATTTTCAGGCCCACAAAGTCACTGTACCATTGCAATATCCTTTGGGCGAAGTGCTCCGGGGCAAAGAAATTTCTGGTCGACTCAGCAAGTGGGCAGCAGAGTTATCCCTCTTCGACCTACATTTTGTCTCCCGCACTGCCATCAAGTCCCAAGTCCTAGCCGACTTCGTGGCCGAATGGACACCAGCGTCCGCCCCTAAACCTCAGCCCGTCGAACAGCGTTGGATAATGCACTCCGACGGCTCGTGGTCGCACAGGGGGGCGGGCGCCGCAGTAGTACTCACTTCACCAGGGGGCGTGCCGATTCGGTATGCCGCAAGGCTGCAGTTCGACATGACCAATAACACGATAGAGGACGAAGCGGTATTGTTGGGTCTAAGAAAGGCGAAAGCATTGGGGGTTCAGCGTTTGCTAATCCGAACAGACTCCAAACTGGTGGCAAGTCATGTTGACAAATCCTTTGAGGCAAAAGAAGAAGGAATGAAGAGGTATCTGGAGGCTGTTCGATCCATGGAAAAGTGCTTCGCCGGCATAACGGTCGAACACTTACCTAGAGGTCAGAATGAGGAAGTAGATACCCTGGCGAAATCTACCGCCTGTGGAGGCCCGCATTCACCAGGCATCTTTTTTGAAGTCTTGTATGCACCAAGCGTGCCCACAGAAATCCTAGATATCATGGTAGTTGACCAGGCGGACCTGGCCAAAGACCCAGAGGACTGGCGAACTCCGTTCGTGAAATACCTCAAGGATGGCTGGCTCCCAGAGGATGAAGCAGAAGCAAAGCGCTTACAGATCAGAGCCAAGCAATACAAGCTGGTCTCAGGGCAGCTATATCGCTCTGGGGTGCTTCAACCTTTGCTTCGATGCATCTCCTTCGCTGAACGCGAGGAAATGGTGAAAGACATACACCAGGGGTTGTGTGGTGCACACCAGGCTGCAAGAACAGTTGCCTCGAAGGTGTTTCACCAGGGAGTGTATTGGCCCACTGTGCTGAAAGTCTGTATTGAGCAGGCCAAAAAGTGCGAAAGCTGCCAGCGACACAGCCGAAGCCAGACCGCACCACAATACAAGCTACAGCCTATTGCACCAGTCTGGCCTTTCACCAAGTGGGGGCTAGACATCATTGGCCCATTCCCTATGGTGCGAAATGGATGCAAGTTCGCAATTGTAGCCATTGAATACTTCTCACGTTGGATTGAGGCCGAACCACTTGGCGCGATCACTTCGGCAGCAGTACAGAAGTTCGTTTGGAAAAATATTGTTTGCCATTTCAGAGTGCCAAAAGAATTCATCACGGACAAGGCAAGCAGTTCGACTCTGACAAATTCAGAGAAATGTGCGAAGGGCTAAACCTGGAAATCAGGTTCGCTTCGGTCGCACACCCACAATCGAATGGGGCGGCCGAACGCACAAATGGTAAGATCTTGGAGGCGCTGAAGAAAAGACTTGAAGGGACGGCAAAAGGCAGATGGCTAGACGAAATGCTGTCCGTTCTCTGGGCCCTTCGGACAACCCCCAAGGGCAACCAAGTTCAGCCCGTTTATGCTTCTCTATGGGGACGAAGCAATGACCCCGACAGAGCTAGGGGCTAATTCGCCAAGGGTGATGTTTTCGGGGGGGCGAAGATGGGCGTGAAGTATCGCTCGAGCTCCTCGAGGGGGTAAGAGTCTAAGCACTAGGGCACATGCACAAATACACCGCAAGTACTTCGGCAACCTACAATAAAAAGGTTCGCCCGATAGAGCTATTGCCCGGCCATCTCGTCCTAAGGAAGAAGGCGAACCCGGTAGCAGTCGAGAAGCTTGAATCGAAGTGGGAAGGGCCGTACCTCATCAAGCACAGGTCAAGGATAGGCTGCTTTCGCCTAGCAACACTGGAAGGCGAAGAGTTCGACCATTCGTGGAACGCTGCTTCTCTTAAGCGTTTCTACGTTTAGAAAGGGTGGCACCCTATTCGCCAAAGTGTAAAAATGTACATACTGTAACATAGCCCTTTCAGCGTCTTCCATTATGTAAGCCTTTCGGCACAAAAATACAAAAAAGGAGAAAATGAAAAAAGAAAAAAAACTGGACGTAGGACTGTTATCCACTCTGGAGGCCCGAACCAGTATAAAATCTTTGTGTCTTTCGCCTTTTTTACTTGTGTACATGATAATTCGTGGAAAAACCCCAAGGCAAACGCCTGATCAGCGAAAACGCCAGTGGGGCGAAACGAATTGATTGGAGCATCACTCGCCGAACGTTGAAACCGTGATAGCTTGTTTCGGAAAGTAACTAACCGAACACCGTTATACTCGATCTACACAAAAACGTGTGCCGCTCCCAGTGTGGAGTACCAAAGGTCGATATCGGAAGACGAAAGCTGAAAAGTCAGCAGACCTGTTTCGCTAATACATGCAAAGGGGCCGACATATTCCGACCTAACGAAAGCACGAAAAGTGACAATGCAAAAAATAGCGAAAAGGGAATAAAAGCACATCTTTATTAACTTCAAAAAAAATAATAATCGAAGAGTACATGTCGTACAACATGGTACAGGCGAAAGGAATACAACAGACTTTACAGCTTAGTTTACAAATAAATTACATCTTCGCTCCCAAAACAATTACCACTTCCTAAGGAGTGATCCGGCGAACTAGGTTCGACGTCACTGCTAATGTTGTAAACTACCCTAAGGGGAGAGGGGGGCGAAGCAAGACATAGGCTATAACGGCGCTGGGCGATCACCTCCTGCTGATCGGTCCTTTGATGATTTCGCCAGAAGCGAACCATGCCCTCCAGGCGCGCCGAGTGGACATGATCGTAGTCTTCCAAGGTTCGCCCGGGGTGCGTTCGCATCCAGCTAGCAACATTAACGACCTTATAACTGTTGCCGTCTATCACCATCTCACGGTAAATAGGTCGAAGCAGATACCGGACCTTCGCCAATCCCCAACGGGGGGCCGAACGCATAGTTTTCGGCGTAGACCCTGAAAACAGTGGAAAATCAAATGGCGAAGCTATTGACGATGAAATTTGGCAAGTAATCTAATCTACATGAATCAGAAACACGATCCAATCCGAAGTGGGTTCAAAGATATGCGGAAATCTCGGAGAACAGAGTACGCATCGGCTGGGGCCGTATTGGCTGGAAATCGAGTCCGATTAGGATAGCCGATGGGGCTGATATCGCATGTGAAATCAATATCGGATTCAACAATGAGCTTACGATGGTATTGCCGGGCAAGGATAGAGTCCAAGATTGGCAATTGTATCTATTAATTAGGAATATATGTATTTTCTTTATAGATATTCCCGGTAAGAGTCCACCTAAGGGGCTTGTTTGTTAGTTGGATTTGTATTAGGTTAATATGAGTCGTGTCCGTGATGGACAATGTTTGTATTTTTGGGTATAAATATAATCCCGAGGTCTTGTAAATAATAACAACACACGTTCAATCAATCTCGGCGCATCGCCACCTTTGTTTTCTACTTTTCGATAAGTTTGTGCTCTCGAGTCGTGCTGCATCAATTTGATCTTCGACGAAAAGGTATATCTTGTCATGGCGATTTGCATCATTAGGGCTAGTGCTTACATCTCTATGACACTCTAGTTCTATGTTGTGAATCTCCGAGTTATCATATACATCATATAATTTAAATCGACAATGCAATCTACTTGCATCGGCTGGATCCTTTTTAGGGTTTGGTCGATATCGGCTAGATTACTTCGTTGATTTTGATTATATAAAGTATCAACCATCCTGAAAAGACGATCATCGGCCTGATTCTCTAGATGCCATGTTTCTCTGTATACTTAATGCTGCATTGGTTAAGTCCAACCTATTAAGTCGTACTTAGAAGCATGATATCTAACCTGCGTTATGATTGTTAATAAGGATAGTATCGGAGTTTCAGCCGATCTTACCTGATATAGATGTTTTACATTGTTTTACGCTTTGTTTAATGTTCTATATCTGCCCCTTATATCAGGATCTAATCTAATATAAATATATTGAGCTTGATACCATTCTAATTGGTTATAGTTTAATATATTTATTACTAGAGAATATCCTGGTATAAGGATGTATCGGAGCTATAGCCGATACATGCTTAAATCTAGATATCGGCTATGACATGAGTATATATAATCGTTATTTCATGTTATCTTTAGACTCAAGCAATTCATACTGTCTCGGTTCAGTCCGATCTATCCCAATTGCTTATTTCTAAAGTAACACTGAAATATTGATTATGTAACACTGATCTTTACAGCCGATATACTAATTTTGTGGTTAGTTTCATCAATGGCTATACCTTACAGCCGATTCATGCTTTATTGCATCGGCTAGGTCACATACGATATGAAATCGGCCATCAGGCTGATTGTCTATCGTTTCTAACATTATTTGCATGTTTCTTCTTGTTGATTGCAGGATCAAATCAACTGGCACGCCCTTGAACCTAAAAGATTAATTTTGGACCTGCACTAGAGTACAGCAAATCTCTCAGGCCAGTGTGTGTTTTTTGCATCAACAGAAGCGCAGCAAGCGAAGCTAAGAAACATAGGTTGGGCGAAAAAGAGTAAGTGAAGCAATGCAAGCATGATTACAAAAGACATCAAACGCAGTTGGCGAAACTTGTCATATATTCCATATGTTAAAACATTCTACAATAAGACTAGCCATCAGCCATATTTACATTGTTCGTGCTATACGGCAAACACCAAAAAGTAAAAACTATTAATATCTACAAAAGCGGGCGGAGGGCCTCACACCTCTGGGTGGTCTTGGGCATTGCCTCCACCCCCTTCGGCTGGCTCTTCGCCTTGGTCCGCCGCCTCCGTCTTCGCCAGCTGCTCAAGCAGACGGGCCTTGGCAGTGGATCGGCCGTCCTTCTGCCAGAATTGCTTATGCCAGGCGCGGAGTGCGGGCGAAATGTCCTGGGCGCTGACCTCCCGGACTGTTGCAGCAGGCCCATGGCGAAGGCCGCTGACACGCGCGCACAGCAATCGCCGTACGCGGTGGCACAGTCCGAGACCGCACCGCTAGCCTGTTGAGTCCATTCGGAGAACTCAAGGACGGAAGCATGTTCGCCCGGCACACCCCGCACCTTCGCCCCCATGTCAGTCAGGGCGAGGCGAAGCGTGTGGCAAGCGGTCTTGGCAGATTCGGTGGCTCTCGCCACCTCATGCGCAAGTCGTTGTGACTTCGCCTCCGCCTTGCTAGCTTCTTGGCGAAGATCCTCCATCTTCGGCTCCGTCAGATTGTAGTAGTCTGTAAGGGTGGCGGAGTGTCCCTGCTCTTTCTCGAGTTCGGCCTTGAGGCGCTCGATCTCCGCCTTCGCCTCGCTACCTTTGTCTAGCTCGGCCAGGAGACGTTTATTTTCGGCCTTCGCCTCCCTAAGGGATCGGGCGAGACCTTCCATTTCTAGGCCCTTGTGGCCCAGTTCGTCGTCCTTGGCCTGAAGACGGTTCTTCAAGCCATCCAGACGGGCCCGCATAGTTCGCTCTGTCGAACAGTGCGCTGCGAGAATCTGGTTAAGAAAAGGCGAACGTTAAGACAGGTTGTCGAAAACAACGGCATAAAATAAAAACAACATCAATTAACATACCCGGACCGCTAGGCTCTTGACAGCCGAACAGTCCTCGTCGAACTCGTTCAGTTCGGCGAAAAGGCTCGGGACGCCAGCCGGAGCAACGATGTTGCTCACCCCCTCGATGAAGGGGATGAGCTCCACCTGGTCTCGAAGTTGCCGGGGGCGAAGCGGGGCGGCGCCTGGGAATAGTCCGAAGCGAGCGGCCGGTGAACAGGGCTGCCGAAAACCCTGGCTGCCATCTTCACGACCTGCTCGGCTGAAGCCGAAGCCCCAGCCCCGCCCGTTGCGCCAGGGGCGGTCGAGAGGCCCAGGCTTCGACCGGTGGGCAAAGTAGGCGTCTCGTCCGAGGACTCATCGTCGCTGAATACGCAAGCGATGGTGACGAGCCCTTTTTTCTGGGGGTCCTTCTTAACAGACTCCCCCTTCGCCCTCTTGGCTGCGGCGATTGCAACCAGGGCTTTCGCCCCCTCCACATCTTTCTAGTGGAAAGGGGAGGAGTTCGACTCCGCCCCGGTCTCGATGCGCTCGGGGCTGAGAGTCGGGGTGTAGCCGCGTGTCCCGGAGCGGCTGTCGGCGGCCTCATTCGTGGCCGTTTCGACCGCGAGCTCCGTCTCCCCCACGTCCTCCTGCTCTTCGACACCGTCCTCATCGTCAGCGTCGGAATCGGTGGAGGTAGGGGCCCTTTGCTTGCGGGGGGCCAACTTCAACTGCCCCCGCAACCGTTTCCTAGAGGGACCCTCTTCGCCATCGGCTTTAAAGGGCTTTGCCCGAGGGGGAGCTCGCCGACGTGCACTCGGTTCGCCCGGCCAGCCGCTTGCCGCGTTAGCAGCTAGCTATACTCTGTGACCGACACATCGCCGATCATTTTTCGGGCTTCGATATCGGCTTGGGCAAGAGTCAACACTGAAAAAAGAAATGTCGTTATATTAGGCGTCGAACAAAAGAAAAAACAAAAAGCGAAACACACACAAGTGAGAGAAGGATAGACTAACCATTCGCCCCAGCGGGCATGACGAGCTTCGGCAAGCCGTCGACCTCTTCGTCTTGGTCAACTTCGACCTGCCACGACTGGGAGAGGGGGAATATGCGAAGCATACAGAACTCCTCTACCAGATCGCGATAGCTCAGGCGAAAGTAGATTTTGTGAAAATATTCCTATTTGGGGAATCTCTCCCTTGACCTTCTACTTTTGGGGTGGGGCGCCGTTTGGTCTTTCCTACAGTCGTATGGCTCTGATACCAACTCTGTAAGGACCCCCGTTTTGCAACAGGGATCACACGTGTATTTCGTGTCATTTCCCTGGATCAAGTAGTTTGGCACACACGATACAAAGTCGAATTACCAAAAGCGCATACATATGCGTCGTGTACGAATTATTACATCATAGGCCCGAAGGCATAGTCTTAGAACAAAGGACCAAACGGTCCGGAATACAGTCCAAAAGCAGAATATAGATAAGTAGCGGAGCGAAGGCAGCGGCATTGTCATTGCCACAGGCAACGACCGTATCTAGACCTAGTGGGCACCCTCATCTTCCGCATCCTCTTCGTAGTAGGCGTATGGATCTTCCGCGGTGTCATCTTCGGCTTCTGATGAAGTTTATAATTGCAAGGGTGAGTACCAACCGTACTCAGCAAGTCACCACAACAACGATGCATATGAAGGATTTTTATTCAAGGCAAGGCAAAGGCTCAGTTGCATAAAGCTGGTTTTGCAATCATTTTCACAAACCTAAGACCTAGCATAACTGGTCAAGTTTTAATACCAGAGTTTAAGTTAAACAACGACGGTTCTGTCTACCATCCATTGTGATCCCAAGGATGGCTTCCCGCCGTTGGTCGTCATGGTTTTCTGTGGACGCCCATCTTCCCTGCTCTCAGGGAGTGGCTCCAACAGCATAAAATTCATTATGCAAATAACCCATCCCACACAGGTTAAGAGTTTAGAGTCTAGCCAAGTGTAATACATGTCCCGGTGCTCAATATCCGCGAGCACGGCTATTCGAATAGATTTGGTTTACTCACACTGCAGTGGATGTACACTTTACCCGCACTCCGCGACTGCCCAACACATGAGCCTCGTCCCAACACATGAGACGCGTCACGGCAAAGCATTTCGATAACCTTGCATTGGCAGTACCCGCTCCATGAACTATCATCCTCATGCACTCTATGCGTATCTATTTCTAGCAGTGAGAGGAGTTCTGGCGCTCCCGAGAAGGGAAGTCTCACACGCACGTAAAGTTCATAATTTATAGTTTAAGTTTAGATTCTCACTCTCACACACGTGGCAGTCCTACCAATGGCGACACCGACGTAGGGTACGCATCGCGACCCTACCTCAACGGCTGCCCCACCGTAGCGAACCTGCCTCACACACGGGGGTGAACCATCTATGCAAGGATACTGCCTCTGCTCGGCTATCTAGTCCGCTAGGTCTATACCCATCCGAGAAGTGCGGTTGTACGAGGGTCGTTTCATGCTTAACTTCATGGCTCGGTCCTTAACTGACCGGGGACGGTACTAGCCATTTCCAGATACCACCCAAATCCACCATCCGCCCCGGTCGAAAACAGTTGTTTAGTTTCATTTCTCCTTTCACAAATCATGTCATCATATCATGGAAATGTGGCGCTCATGTCTCCACATGCCGCATCTCAATTACCTTCCCAAAGGTAATTGCCCAAGCATATAGCATTTTGATAAACATGAGTATGCATGATTCTAGAATAGCATTACTAAGCATTTGTCATAATTGACTAGGGACTCATACGTAACATGGTTACAAGGGGATATGGGGTGAACAATATTCAAGGCATGGCATAACAACAAGAAGGGTATTCATCATTGCATGCAACTTTATTTGTAAATAAAATAATTTCGCAATTTGGGTTCAACATGCTCAAGGATAGTGATGACTTGCCTTGCTCGAAGTCTGGTTGTTCTTGGTCTTTGGTCGGACTTGCAGCTCCCTCGGTGTCTAAAATTACGTGCGAAAGAAATTGAACTCTTTTAGAATTCAATTAGAATCCAACAAAATCCAACTAAAGAGAAGATCGAGCGCGAGCGTTTGACTGTCGGTATCGATTCCATTTTAATCTAGGAAATAATCCTATTTTGATTTTTAACTCTATTGTCCTAAAAATATTAATGTTATCCAATTAGAATATTATTCCGCTTCAATTTTACGCGACTCAAATAAATTAGATCCCGATAATAGTACTTAACCCTTGGTGATAAATAGTTGATTAATTCACCGCGACGGCTAATTAAGCGGGTAACCTATTCAACGAGTATCCAACGGCAAGATTAAATAAACAGTGATTAAATGGATATTTTAATGAATATTAGATGGCCACGATTCATTTTGGAAGTCTAAAAAAAAATATAACCGGTGAATAAATTCTCCGGTCAATATATGCGCGAGTTGGCAAATCCTAGTGGATGTAAATCTAAATAAATAGGCTAAACATCCCGCAAAATAATCGTTAAACAAATAACCTAATTAAGTGAATATTTGCAATTCAAATACCCGATTTAATCTTATGAGTTTCTAAAATAACATACGGTGACGGATCTATTGATTTTCTAAATAACATTTTATATTATTCTAGCACCTAAATTCGAGCTAACAAAAAATTAAATCCCTACCCCTTAATTTATCTTCCCCCATTTTTTTATTTTTTTTTTCCCTTTTTCTTTCCCTTTCTTTTCTTCTATTTTCTCTTTTCTTTTCTTTTCTCTCTCTCTTCTCCTCTCCCTCTGTTTCTGCCTTCTTCTTCCTCCTTCTTTCCTCTCTTCTTTCTCTCTCTCCCTACTGCCTCTCTTTCTCACCATCGACAGAAGAAGAGGGGAAGGAAAGGAAAGGGGGGCTCACCGGCGGCGGTGGCTGGCGAGGCACGCGGCGGCTTGGGCGCAGCGTCGGCGGCGAGGGGATGTGGGGAGCCGAGGGGGAAATGGAAGGGGAGGCTGCCGGGTGTGGGGAGATGAGAGGGGGCGGGCGGCTCTTATAGGGCGAGGGGGCGGCCGGCTCGAGGCGGCGACGTGCGGCGGCATGGGCGGCATGGGTGGCGACGGTATGGCGCACGGCGGGGCGGTACAGTGGTGACGCGCGGCGGTACGGCGCGGTGACGCGGGCGCGTACGGGGCGGCGCCGCGGTATGGCGCAACGGCGTGGGGTGGCGTGTACGGGGCGGCGCGGCGGCATGGCGCGGTGACGCGAGCGCGTACGGCGGTGACGCGCGGCGGTACGACGCGTGCGGGCGCGGGGCGCGAGGGCGGCGCGCGGCGTGGGCGCGAGTGGCGCGCGCGTCGTGGGCGCGGCAGGCGTGGGTACGCGCACGACGCGGCGGGCGGCGCGGTCGTGCGGCGTGGCAGGGCAGCGCGCGGCGCGGGGCACGTTACGGTAGGGCGGCGGCGGGCGGCGCGGCAGTGGCCCGGGAGCGGCGGCCGTGGGCGGCGCGGGGCGGCTCAAGGGCGGCTGGCGTGCGTGCGGCGCGGGCGGGTAGCGGTGCGGGGCGACGTGCAGGGCACCAGGGCGCGGCAGCAGCGGGTCCGAGCGCGCGCGGGCGCGTGGGCGCGGCCAATGAACAGTGCCGCCAGGGTGTTTGCTAGATATTTAGGGTTTTTCTTCACCAAAATTTGTTTTAAAAATTGGTAAATGTAGGCAAAATTAATGTGACCAATTTTTTTAATGTTTGCAACAATTTTTCTACCATTTATATATATATATTTTATCTATACTTTTCTTGTATCCATTATCCCCACATATACCTACACTCATATATACATTTGTTATAATCCCCTCCTAAAATATGTATATTTTTTGTTAGGCGTAACATTAGTTAAATCCCCGCATAGAACCTAAATAAAAGTGCGAACAAATCCGGTACGATGCGATTTATTTTAAGAATTTTTGGCGGTTCGTAATTTAGGGCTTTGGTTTTGTCGGTCGAATTTTTAGGGCGTTACAAACCTACCCCCCTTAAATAAATCTCGTCCTGGGATTTCTTACCGGTTGTCGAATAGTTGCGGGTACTCGGTCTTCAAGAACTCCTCGCTCTCCCATGTAGCCTCATCCTCTGTGTGATTACTCCATTGCACTTTGTACACACGCCACACTTTGGTTCGGGTTCCTTTTTCGGCCTCATCCAAGATCTTTACAGGGTGTTCCGGATAAGTGAGGTCATTTGCGATGTGGATTTCCTCCAACGGGGCTTGCTCTTCTGGCACTCTCAAGCATTTCTTTAACTGGGAGACGTGAAAAACCGGGTGCACGTCGGAAATGTTTTCCGGTAGTTGGAGCTGATAGGCAACTTCTCCTCGTCTAGCGATTATTTGGAACGGTCCTACGTACCTTGGTGCTAGCTTTCCTTTGACTTTAAACCTTTTTGTACCCCTCAGCGGGGAGACCTTTAGGTATACGTAATCTCCTTCCTTAAATTCTAGATCCCTTCTCCGAGTGTCAGCGTAGCTCTTCTGGCGTGACTGCCATCTTTAGTCGGTCACGGATTAGGCGAACCTTCTCCTCAGCCTCTTTGATTATATCGGATCCGAATATGGCACGCTCTCCAGTCTCAGACCAAATTAACGGGGTACGGCATCGTCGTCCGAACAATGCTTCATTTGGTGACATTTTTAGGCTAGCCTGATAACTGTTGTTGTAGGAGAACTCAGCGTACGGTAGACACCTTTCCCAGTCTTTGCTAAAGTCCAGTGCACATGCTCTCAACATATCCTCCAATACTTGGTTCGTCCTTTCAGTCTGGCCATCGGTCTGGGGGTGATATGCCGTGCTAAATGCGAGGTAGCTTCCGAGGGCCTCATGCACTTTATTCCAGAAGTGTGAGGTAAACTGGGTACCTCGGTCGGATATAATCCTTTTTGGTATGCCGTGAAGACACACGATCCTGGACATGTATAGCTCGGCTAGCTTGGCACTGCTATAGTTTGTCTTCACAGGGATAAACCTTGCAGTTTTAGTGAGTCTATCCACGATTACCCAAATGGAATCATAACCTGTTGCGGTTTTAGGTAACCCAACAATAAAATCCATACCGATCTCATCCCATTTCCATTCAGGAATCTTGAGAGGTTGTAGTAACCCTGCTGGTCGCTGGTGTTCAGCTTTCACTTTTTGGCATACATCGCAGAGCGCTACGTACTCTGCCACATCCCGTTTCATATTGGGCCACCAGTATCCTTCCTTCAAATCCTGGTACATTTTCGTACCCCCCGGGTGTAGGGAGTAAGCCGATTCATGGGATTCCTTTAGTATGAGCTTCCTCAATCCTCCTTGTTCCGGCACGTAGATCCTCTTTTTATACCATAATATTCCCTCCTCGCTAACCGAAAACTCCTTCGCATGTCCTGCGGCCATGCGCTTCTTTACTTCCCGAACCTCTTCGTTATCCTTTTGAGCTTCTTCTATCTGTCTCCTCCGTAAGGGTTGTATTTCCAGGGTATTTATTTGTCCCTGCGGGATTAGGTGCAAGTTCAGGTGGGCTATTTCCTCTCTAAGCTCAAGGGCCATGCCTTCCATGTCCAGGTGATTGCAATGGCTCTTGCGGCTTAGTGCGTCGGCTACGACGTTTGCTTTCCCGGGATGGTAGTGAACCTCCAAGTCGTAATCCTTGATCAGTTCCAGCCACCGTCTCTGTCTCAGGTTTAGGTCGGGCTGCGTAAAGATGTATTTCAGACTCTTGTGATCCGTGTAGATATCGCAATGATTTCCAATCAAATAATGTCTCCAAATCTTCAGCATGTGAACCACTGCGGACAACTCAAGATCATGGGTAGGATAATTTTCCTCATGCGGTCGCAGTTGTCACGAAGCATACGCCACGACTTTTCCTTCTTGCATTAATACTCCTCCTGGCCCTTGTCTCGAGGCATCGCACTATACCACGAAATCCTTCCGGTTATCAGGGAGGACTAAGACAGGGGCAGTGGTTAACTTTTCTTTCAACCGTTCGAAACTTTCCTGACATTGCTCAGTCCACTTAAATTTCTTTTCCTTCTTGAGTAGCTGGGTCATGGGTCGGGCTATCTTGGAGAACCCTTCGATGAATCTTCAATAGTATCCAGCCAATCCCAGAAAGCTTCGGATCTCTGTTACAGACTTAGGTGCTTTCCATTCGGTAACCGCCTCAACCTTAGCAGGGTCTACCGCTACGCCACCGGCTGATATCACATGACCTAAAAATGCAACTTCCTTCTACCAGAATTCGCACTTGCTGAACTTTGCGTAGAGCTGATGCTCCCGGAGTTTCTTTAATACCAAGCGTAGATGCTCGGCATGTTCATCTTCATCCTTGGAGTAGATGAGGATATCATCGATAAATACTACCACGAATTTATCCAAATATTCCATGAATACCTTGTTCATGAGGTTCATGAAATAAGCCGAAGCATTGGTCAATCCAAAAGACATTACGGTAAACTCGTACAACCCGTAGCGTGTCGAGAACGCAGTCTTGGGAATGTCTCCAGCCCTGATCTTTAGTTGGTGGTATCCGGATCAAAGGTCGATCTTAGAGAATATCTTGGCTCCCTTGAGTTGATCGAAAAGATCATCTATCCGCGGTAACGGATATTTGTTCTTAATGGTCACCTCATTCAATGAGCGGTAATCCACACACATCCTCATGCTTCCATCCTTCTTTTTGACGAACAATACTGGGGCTCCCCAGGGTGATGAGCTGGGGCGTACGAATCCCTTCTCTTGTAGTTCCCTAATTTGCTTCTTGAGCTCTTCTAACTCATTAACTGGCATCCGATATGGCCTCTTGGATATGGGGGCAGTTCCGGGCATCAAATCGATGACGAATTCAATGTCACGATCTGGTGGCATTCCAGGTAGATCTTCAGGGAATACATCGGGAAACTTCTGAACTACCGGCATTCCTTTTAGGGGTAGCATGGTGAATATGCCACCGGCACGTTCAGGTAACCTGGGGTCTTGATCCATAGTCGCTCTCATTGCTGATCCCCAGGGTGTGGTTAACGTGACTTCCCTACGGCTGCAATCTATGATTCCTCGGTTTCTTGTTAACCAATCCATGCCTAGTATGACATCGAGGGTTTGCGGTACTAGGACCATAAGATTTGAGGGAAACACCACATCCCTAAGACGGATTGGCACGTCGACACAGGCTTGGTTCACATTTATCTCCCCTCCCGGTGAATGTACTATCATAGGTTTCCGCAGTTCTACCCGGGTTAGGTTGTGTCGTTGGCTAGCTTTTAAGGATATAAACGAATGCGAAGCGCCTGAGTCGAAGAGAACTTTAACTGGAGTAGAATTTATAGAAAACGTACCCATTAGCACGCCTTGATCTTCCTGGGCTTCTTCCGCTCGCACGTGGTTCACTTGCCCGCGTCCGAATCCGGTCGCGATCCTGCCTGTCTGCGGTGTTCTGAACAGTCCTCTCCCGGCTGTTGGGGTAGCAGTTCCTTGGATTGTTGTGGCATTGGCTCCGGTGCGAATAGGCATCTTGTTGGGATGCGGGCACTTGTTGGTGAAATGCCCATATTCTCCACAGTTAAAACAGCTTCCCGGCCTTTTTATCCCGGTAGTAGCCTGGTTTGGCGTAGGTGTGCGAGTCTGGGCAGCAACCGGCCTGTTGTAAGTGCTCGGTGTAGCGGAGCGGTTGACAGTCACTATCGCGGGTTTCCATCCCGACGAGGTAGCTCCTTTGGGTCGCTGAGACGCAACTTGAGGCGGGCGATTCATAGCAAGCCTTCTTTTGCGATTGTGCTCCACGATCTTCCGATCGTTTTCCAGTCTAACCACCTTGTTGATGAGACTCTGGAAGTTGTCATGATCTTGTCCTATCATGGGCCCACGCAGCTCATCGTTCAATCCTTCAATGAACTTGTCAACCTTTTCTTCCTCGTCCGCAAGGTCTCCAGTTGTGTAACGGGCCAGCTGAGTAAAACGGTTCAGGTTTTCCTGTACGGTGGTATTCCCTTGACGCAGTCTCCTGAACTCATTTTTCTTCATGCGCATCACTGCGGCGGGCACGAAGTTGTCGCGGAAGGCGGTAGCGAATTCCTCCCAGGTGGGTTCACCGGCATCTTCTTCTCGTGCCTCTTTATAAGTATCCCACCAGTCTCCGGCTGGTCCTTCCAATTGATTCACTGCGAAAATCACTTTATCTGCCTCTCGCACTCGTACGAGGGTCAGCTTCTTCTCAATGATACGTAGCCAGTCCTCAGCATCCATGGGCTCTTCTGCTGTGGCGAACGTGGGTGGCTTGGTTCTCATGAATTCCCCAAAGCTTGATCCCCCACGATTGCCTTGATTGTTTGGGATGGCTTGCAGGAGTTGGGTCTGTGCGGCCATAATTCCGGTTAAGGTGTTTAGATCGGGTTCAGGGGCTCCCTCATTGTTGTTTGTTGTCCGGTGTCGGCTGGCCATCTGTGTGGATTAGTTGGGTAAGTATTCCGTCCCTCGAACCAATCCCTACGATTCTATCCCGATCGGGGAGTTGTTTTTGATGTGAACTTTGTTTGGTAAGCATGGTGGAATAAACTCATTTGCAATATAACAATAACATTTCATAAAAACATCATAGAGTTCACAAACCCAGACACAAGTGACTGCATACATGTGCAGTCCAAATAAGGTTCAAACATTACAATCATCGAACTACGACAAACTACTCGTTGACATACATAGGAAGGGTAACGGTGTCTCGCTCTCCAAAAACCATCCCAGCGAGATCGGAGCCGTAGTGGATACCCAGTCTAGTCGTCCAGCCATCCGCAGGATCCTGGCGCAGGTAGTGGGTAGTCGCTGGCAGACACGAACCTGAGCCCTCCCGGCTCGGAGGTGGTAGCCTCTGGATCTGGCTTGGTCCTCTTGGGCGGTGGTCGTGTGCTCTTGCGAGCCGTGCTGCGGGTGCGAGGGCCACCGGCGAAGGTGATGCGGTAGACAGGGGTCTCGTCCTCTGAGGGGTCGGTGATGTGCGGCTCTATCTCCTCTGGGTCGTCCTCGTCCTCTGCCCCGGAGTCATCCTGGATCGGGGTCTCTACGCAAGACCCTAGTGGTGGGGAAGTAGCAGGGGCTGGCTCTCCAACTGGCGACTGTATCACTGTAGGGTCTATCAGGTAGGGTGCTGACTCGGTGGCTAGGGCATCCACCAGTGAGTGGAACGCTGGCGGGTACGGTGGGGTGAGGAAGAAGTAGCGGTCCTGCCCAACTGCTGCAGAAGTGGAAGCCCCAGTGGCACTGACTGTGGTGGCTCTGAGCTGCTCTGCAAGCTGACTAACGTGCTCCTGACTCACCCTCAGCTGCTCCTCGAGTGTATCCATCATCCTGCGACGCTCATCCTGCTGACCTGACAGCTGCTGCAACTGGTCGCTGCGAGCCTGGAGCTATGTCTTCAGTGAGTCTATCTCACTGCCCCAGGTCTGGTGCTCCTCCTCAAGCTGTAGGTGCTGCACTGTGAGGTCAGTCACCTCGGTCTCCAGCTCAATCAGACGCCTGTGCTGCTCATCGATCTCCAACAGAGCCGTCTCGTAGCAGTCGTCGACAGCCTCCGCCCATCGGGACAGTCGGGTCACCATCGGGTTGTAACAACAGGGGGTGTCCCGGACGGTGCACACGGAGCTGTCCTCCTCTCGGAACGGGTGATGGGCAAACTCTGTGGTCGCCAACTCAGATCGGTGGATCGAGCTGAGTCGAAGAAAGGCCTCCCGGGCAGCATCCTGCATCGCGGTCTCTGGCGTGTAGCGACAATAGCGTGTCCTGAACCAGTGGCCTGCCTCTGAAGGAACTCGGGACTCAACCACCACTCTAGCCTCCCAGGCTGGTCCAATCTGCCTCACCTGGTAGGTAGGGATCCTCGGGTACCTCAAACACCTCATCATCATGTGTAACTCCACGACATATCCCACTGAGTGGGGCAGGTCCATCTCCCAAGGTGCACTCGAATCTGCCATCTATTTTTAAGAAAGTTTAAGATTAGTAAAAGTAAAACTCGTTTTGCAAAGAAGTAGATATGAATTAAGGAAAAATGCATTTGGTTTTGCGAAAGTAGATTTTGTGAAAATATTCCTATTTGGGGAATCTCTCCCTTGACCATCTACTTTTGGGGTGGGGCGCCGTTTGGTCTTTCCTACAGTCGTATGGCTCTGATACCAACTCTGTAAGGACCCCCGTTTTGCAACAGGGATCACACGGGTATTTCGTGCCATTTCCCTGGATCAAGTAGTTTGGCACACACGATACAAAGTCGAATTACCAAAAGCGCATATTGGTCGTCATGGTTTTCTGTGGACGCCCATCTTCCCTGCTCTCAGGGAGTGGCTCCAACAGCATAAAATTCATTATGCAAATAACCCATCCCACACAGGTTAAGAGTTTAGAGTCTAGCCAAGTGTAATACATGTCCCGGTGCTCAATATCCGCGAGCACGGCTATTCGAATAGATTTGGTTTACTCACACTGCAGTGGATGTACACTTTACCCGCACTCCGCGACTGCCCAACACATGAGCCTCGTCCCAACACATGAGACGCGTCACGGCAAAGCATTTCGATAACCTTGCATTGGCAGTACCCGCTCCATGAACTATCATCCTCATGCACTCTATGCGTATCTATTTCTAGCAGTGAGAGGAGTTCTGGCGCTCCCGAGAAGGGAAGTCTCACACGCACGTAAAGTTCATAATTTATAGTTTAAGTTTAGATTCTCACTCTCACACACGTGGCAGTCCTACCAATGGCGACACCGACGTAGGGTACGCATCGCGACCCTACCTCAACGGCTGCCCCACCGTAGCGAACCTGCCTCACACACGGGGGTGAACCATCTATGCAAGGATACTGCCTCTGCTCGGCTATCTAGTCCGCTAGGTCTATACCCATCCGAGAAGTGCGGTTGTACGAGGGTCGTTTCATGCTTAACTTCATGGCTCGGTCCTTAACTGACCGGGGACGGTACTAGCCATTTCCAGATACCACCCAAATCCACCATCCGCCCCGGTCGAAAACAGTTGTTTAGTTTCATTTCTCCTTTCACAAATCATGTCATCATATCATGGAAATGTGGCGCTCATGTCTCCACATGCCGCATCTCAATTACCTTCCCAAAGGTAATTGCCCAAGCATATAGCATTTTGATAAACATGAGTATGCATGATTCTAGAATAGCATTACTAAGCATTTGTCATAATTGACTAGGGACTCATACGTAACATGGTTACAAGGGGATATGGGGTGAACAATATTCAAGGCATGGCATAACAACAAGAAGGGTATTCATCATTGCATGCAACTTTATTTGTAAATAAAATAATTTCGCAATTTGGGTTCAACATGCTCAAGGATAGTGATGACTTGCCTTGCTCGAAGTCTGGTTGTTCTTGGTCTTTGGTCGGACTTGCAGCTCCCTCGGTGTCTAAAATTACGTGCGAAAGAAATTGAACTCTTTTAGAATTCAATTAGAATCCAACAAAATCCAACTAAAGAGAAGATCGAGCGCGAGCGTTTGACTGTCGGTATCGATTCCATTTTAATCTAGGAAATAATCCTATTTTGATTTTTAACTCTATTGTCCTAAAAATATTAATGTTATCCAATTAGAATATTATTCCGCTTCAATTTTACGCGACTCGAATAAATTAGATCCCGATAATAGTACTTAACCCTTGGTGATAAATAGTTGATTAATTCACCGCGACGGCTAATTAAGCGGGTAACCTATTCAACGAGTATCCAACGGCAAGATTAAATAAACAGTGATTAAATGGATATTTTAATGAATATTAGATGGCCACGATTCATTTTGGAAGTCTAAAAAAAAATATAACCGGTGAATAAATTCTCCGGTCAATATATGCGCGAGTTGGCAAATCCTAGTGGATGTAAATCTAAATAAATAGGCTAAACATCCCGCAAAATAATCGTTAAACAAATAACCTAATTAAGTGAATATTTGCAATTCAAATACCCGATTTAATCTTATGAGTTTCTAAAATAACATACGGTGACGGATCTATTGATTTTCTAAATAACATTTTATATTATTCTAGCACCTAAATTCGAGCTAACAAAAAATTAAATCCCTACCCCTTAATTTATCTTCCCCCATTTTTTTATTTTTTTTTTCCCTTTTTCTTTCCCTTTCTTTTCTTCTATTTTCTCTTTTCTTTTCTTTTCTCTCTCTCTTCTCCTCTCCCTCTGTTTCTGCCTTCTTCTTCCTCCTTCTTTCCTCTCTTCTTTCTCTCTCTCCCTACTGCCTCTCTTTCTCACCATCGACAGAAGAAGAGGGGAAGGAAAGGAAAGGGGGGCTCACCGGCGGCGGTGGCTGGCGAGGCACGCGGCGGCTTGGGCGCAGCGTCGGCGGCGAGGGGATGTGGGGAGCCGAGGGGGAAAATGGAAGGGGAGGCTGCCGGGTGTGGGGAGATGAGAGGGGGCGGGCGGCTCTTATAGGGCGAGGGGGCGGCCGGGTTGAGGCGGCGACGTGCGGCGGCATGGGCGGCATGGGCGGCGACGGTATGGCGCACGACGGGGCGGTACAGTGGTGACGCGCGGTGGTACAGCGTGGTGACGCGGGCGCGTACGGGGCGGTGCGGCGGTATGGCGCAACAGCGTGGGGTGGCGCGTACGGGGCGGCGCGGCGGCATGGCGCGGTGACGTGAGCGCGTACGGCGGTGACGCGCGGCGGTACGACGCGTGCGGGCGCGGGGCGCGAGGGCGGCACGCGGCGTGGGTGCGAGCGGCGCGCGTCGTGGGCGCGGCAGGGCGTGGGCGCGCGCGCGGCGCGGCGGGCGGCGCGGTCGTGCGGCGCGGCAGGGCAGCGCGCGGCGCGGGGCATGGCACGGCAGGGCGGCGGCGGGCGGCGCGGCAGTGGCCCGGGAGCGGCGGCCGTGGGCGGCACGAGTGCGCGGCGCGGGGCGGCTCGAGGGCGGCCGGCGTGCGTGCGGCGCGGGCGGGCAGCGGTGTGGGGCGACGTATGGGGCACCAGGGCGCGGCAGCGGCGGGTCCGAGCGCGCGCGGGCGCGTGGGCGCAGGCCGGGGGACACGGCCGAACACCTGGCGGCCAATGAATAGTGCCACCAGGGTGTTTGCTAGATATTTAGGGTTTTTCTTCACCAAAAATTGTTTTAAAAATTGGTAAATGTAGGCAAAATTAATGTGACCAATTTTTTTAATGTTTGCAACAATTTTTCTACCATTTATATATATATTTATTTTATCTATACTTTTCTTGTATCCATTATCCTCACATAAACCTACACTCATATATACATTTGTTATAATCCCCTCCTAAAATATGTATATTATTTGTTAGGCGTAACATTAGTTAAATCCCCGCATAGAACCTAAATAAAAGTGCGAACAAATCCGGTACGATGCGATTTATTTTAAAAATTTTTGGCGGTTCGTAATTTAGAGCTTTGGTTTTGTCGGTCGAATTTTTAGGGCGTTACAACCGCGCCTCCATAGCGCCGCTGACGGCAACCTTGGGCTTCCGGTTCGGTGCGATCGCCCCGCGCCGCCATCGGAGGGCCTTCGCCGCTTCGAACCCGGCCTCAAAGGGGATCGAGTGATAAAACCACTTCGTCATCCAGTGGCGATCCCACTTCGACATGGTGGCATTGACCGGCCATAGATCGGAGCGCTCGGGGCGAACGTTGAAGTTCACACTCCCGAACGCTGTCTTCTTCATCCCGGCCGGGGTGACCACAATCTTCGAGTTTACGGTGGCTAAGAAAACGGCACCGAAGAGCTCGGCGCTTGGTTCAAACCCAGCGGTCCGGCATGCCCAGTCGAAGATGGCAATGCGGACAAGCGCCGAAGGGCTCAACTGGGGAAGCTCCACGTGAAAAAGGCGAAGGATCTTCGGCAACAATATGTTGCACGGAAATCGAAGCCCTGCCTCGAAAAAGACAGCGAACACAACCGTCTGGTTATCGCCCGGCTTCGGCACCACAGCATCCCCCGGGGCGAAGGCCCATCCTTCCGCCACCACGCCAGAGCTGACCATCTTCGCCAGCTCGTCCTCATCTATGAGCGATGCCCCTAGGAAGGCGGTGGTGTCATCATCAATCCGGCCGGGGTCGGGACCCGTTGTAGAGACAGGGTTCGGCTTACGTGGGGCCATGGCGAAGAGAGTGCGTAGTAGCGAAAGGGGTCAACAGGCGAAAGGGTTCAGTAAATCAGAGCGCTGTGAGTAAAAAGATGAAGAAAGAGAGCACCTGTGGTGAGAATGACGGGGGTAAGGGCAGTGAAAAGGGGGGAAGGAGAAATATATAGCCCACCAGGCATCGTTTCGCCTTCCCAACCAATCACGAACTGCCACGTGTTGCAACGGTAGGCGAAACGGTAAAATCCCATGGACCAGGCCACATGGTGGCGGGTCCTCAGGGAAAAAGCCCATCACTGTTTATTTCGGCCCAGTGAAACAGTAAAGACAGCTTCACCGTTCGCGAAAGGCGAAAAGCCCACCACTGTTCATTTTGGCCCAGTGAAACAGTAAAGATAGCTTCGCCGTTTGCGAAAGGCGAAAGCTATAAAAAAAATTTAAGCTAATCACAACAACACACATACAATGCATACGTTCTTCGCAGGAGCACAAGATAGGTTTCGGTAGGAGCATCGGTCGAAAGGGGGCGCCTCAAACCATACTACACGGTTTGCACGGTCTCGGCCGAAGCTCCTATCTCACCCTTGCCTGTGAGGGGCTTGTTGGTAGTATGACATGAGACCTTTTGACCAGACCTGCCGAAACCAAGCAAACAGCGAGGATTCAGGCTCGAGGCGCCCAAGATCCACCGGGGCGAAGACCACGAGGCGAAGGCGATGAAGGGCGAAGAATCGCGTTAGGTCCGGGCAAGTCTAAACGTGTCCTGGGCGAAGGCTGCACGGCGAAGGGTATGCACCGAAGAAGGGTGACTTCGCCATATTGGGCCCGATCCAAGAAGGCCCGGTGGGCCGGCACAACCACCCCGGCCCACTGGGCCGATGGGCTAGCAATCGCCAGGTGGCCCATTAAAGGCCCATGTATCTTAATTACATTGTATACCCATACATGTGTCTCTTTCATAAGGGTGACCATGTAAATTCCCCTGCAAAAACCTAAACCCTAATAGGGAGACCTGTAATGGGATTATAAATAGCCCCCTAGGGCCATGTAAAGGGGGATCCCAAGAAAAATCCTGAATTTAATACACTTTACTTTTCCCAACAACTGGTGTGTAACCACATCCTTCGACGTATGCAGTTGTCATTTCGACAACAATTAGCATGGTACAAATCAATGGAACAAGTAGGTAAAGAGAGTGAGGATATCACCGAGGTTTGTGCAACGATGTTTTTCCGGGAGTTCAAATCCTTGAGGGGATTCTAGTCTCCGTTGAGGAGCTCGCAAAGAGCTGGGTCGTTTTCAACCCTATTCTCGTGAGGTTGCACAAATGTACTCCTCCATCCACTATGGGTATCTCTTTCCTTGCGGAGGCGAGATCCGGCCTTCACAAACTTCTCTTGGCCAACCACAAGTAGATCGGTGGCCCAAAAATGACACATAGCCATCTAGAAGTCCTCAACCCCAAGAGTAATAAACACCACACAACCCTTGGACAAATCCTAGTGCTCAAGATAAAGAGAAACACACACTAGGCTCCCTAAGTCCAAATCCACACTCACAAAGATCCAAGTCACGAAGAATAAGGGGGATTTGAGATAGAGAGGGAGAGAGCTCAAAAATCCAAAGCACTTAGCACAATGCTCAACCCAAAGCAAGATTGGAATGAAATGAATTCGGGTCACCCTAGAGAAGGGTTGGTGGGGGGTTTATATAGATCCCTAAAATATGGCCGTTGGAGGGGAATCTTTCAGCCCATGTCAGATAGTCCGATTTCAAGATCGGATAGTCTGATATTTTAAACCTCCAAGGCAACGAGTGACAGAGAACGAAGTTCCATGAAATTTCAGACTTTCTGAGATATCGTACTATCTGATGTGAAATCGGATAGTCCTATATTTTATAAGCAAAAACCTCGTCCTCAAACAGAGACTCAAGTTCCATGAAATTTCGGAGTCTCCGTGTCATCGGACTATCTGACCCAAAATCGGATACTCCAAGAATTTTTCAAATCAAGACAGCGAGTGAAGTTCTGTGAAAAATCGGATTATCTGATGTTGCTCAAGTAAAAAGGTAAGAACTTTTTACTCCGAACTCCGATTTCGATGATCTTGGACTCTATGGAAAGCTAGTTTCGTGGGCTATCAAACCCAACATAAAACATGGTCCACAACCTTCAAGAGATGTTTAAAAAACTTGCAAAGAAACCCAGTGTAACTGTTGTGACATGAGAAATAACCCGGAGTTAGAATTTTGACTTAGGTTTTTCAACTCACACAAAGATGAATCATTCTGAGCACTAGTATTCGACCAATTATATGTGTGTGGTATCCCTCTTAATAGTATGGCATCCTAAACTCAAATGTGAAAAGGAAAGTGAAAGGACCTTGATATCTCCTAGAGGGGGGTGAATAGACGTTCCTAAAAATTATCACAACTTCATAACATATTAGAACGATTAGAACTTTGTTCAAATTGGAACTTCCGGTTTGTGATTGGAAGTTCCGGTCTCAACCGAAAAGTTCGGGGATAACTGAATAAAACACTAGTTATGAACTTGTAGCTCGAACAAACAAAATATATATGAATCAAAAGGTGACAAACAAGGTATCTATGCAAGATATAAGGTCTCCAACTATATCAATTAAGCATACAAGTAGATCGGGTTAAAACAAGCTCAAGCACAATATGAGAGAAGGCAAAAACAAGCAAACTAAGAGAGGAGACATGTTGATTTGTTTCCCGAAGTTCGGATCCACGGATCCTACATCTCCGTTAAGGGGCCACAAAGGTCGGGTATATTTCAATCCTTTCCTCACGAGGTTGCACAAATGCACTCCTCGATTTCACTCTTGATTTCTTCCCTTGCGGAGGCAAAATCGAAGCATTCACAAACTTTCCGAGGCACACCACAATCTTGGGTGCTCACCGGCGACGCCTAGCCATCTAGGAGACCTTAGTCCCCAAGAGTAACAAACACAATCGGAGATTTGCTTGCTATGAACTCGAGTGCTCAAAGTATGGAGTGAAGCTCACTAGCTCTCAACTTCTCAAACTCTCAATCCAACTCTCTCCCCTTCTCAAATCCCTCTCACAAAGAAGCACCACAAAGGTAGGGGAATGGGGATGGCTATTTGGCTTTGGATGTGTCTAATAATGCCCAAGAACAACAACCACTTAAAGGAGGGGTGGAGGAGTTTGTATTCCCGAGCCTCTCAAAACTAGCTGTTGGAGGCTAAGACTGCAATTTTTGGAATTTCCAAAAAGCACAGAGTAAAACGACCATAACTTTTCGCTCGGGAGTCCTTTTTGATGAGCTTGGACTCTATGGAAAGCTCACTCAGAGAACCCAACTCAACCAAAATCAAGGTTTAAAACCACTCAAAGGATATATTAAAGCTTGGATTTCTCTCAAGGTAGCACTAAGGATGGGTCACTTTGAGAACCGAGACATACACAAACACATCGACGGCATCCCTCTTGATAGTACGATATTTCTATACTCAAATTTAAATAAGAAGATAATCATACCAGTATGCCTTCTTTCCATCTACCTTCTTTGTCTTAAGGGACACCAACGCCAAAAACATTTCACCATATATTCTTCAAATGATTGATGCGGTTACTCGTAGCTTCAAATGGTCTCGCACGGTCCATCATGACAACGTCATCACTCATCCTTCACCACCGGATTTGGTTCTTCGGTGCCAAGCCCCTTGCTTACCCTTCACCGCCGTATGGTCTATCGCGACCGAGCATCGCTTGCCCTTCACTGTCTTGCCATAGTAGCCACTTCATATCCCACATATTCAATATCTCCACTTGAGCATTTTTCTCATTCAACTCAATGAAATTATTAGTCTCAATGATTCGGTTGTCAACCTCCACATGTTGACCAACCGATCGCGCATATAAAATGATATGAATAAGTGGATGAGTATTAATCAATATCACAAGTGTCATGTACTCAAATGTAAAGATCCCAATTAAATGTAAGTGAATAACTTGGATCAAGTACATGCATAACTAAGGTATAGAATTTACTCCCCCTAAATGTATGCATACAAAATATTTTTGTGTGAAGCAAAAGTATGCATAACTAGAGATAAAACATTGGGAGCTTACCCTATACAAGAATAGAAGGTATTGATCATATGTAGACATTAAGATAGAAGCATACCTTCATCATCTCCATGTTCTCAATGTGAAGACATTAAATAAGATATGGCTCAAACAAAACATTAGTCTCAAATGCATATGTCAATCACATGAAAATATTATATATGAATATATCAATATGTAGATGGAGAGAAAGAGTGATACATATAGCTTGATCTCCATGCATTTCATCCTTGATATTTAGGTCCACCATCAATGAACGTTTCTATCTCAACTCATATGAAGTTCGGGAATCACCTCCCACAAATTCCACTTTCATATCCACATGAGACTAGTTGACAAATAAATACTTATAACAATATTAGCCTCATGTAATTGGATTTATCATTAATCAATAAAACCAAATTAATGGCACTTGAACTTTCAGAAAGCTATACCAATAGGAATACCTTCACACTATTTTCTTTCTTCACTTGGAGGGTTGTCAACATCAAAGTTGTTTTCATCATAGGGACTATCCTCCAACAAATCACATCTTCTTGATCTATGACATTTTATCTTCCATTTCTCAAATGATTGATGCGGATAATCCATAGCTTTAAATGGTCTCACAGGATCCATCACGACAAAGTCTTCACTCGCTCTTCACCACTGGTTTCGGTTCGTCGACGCCAAGCCCCTTGCTTGCCCTTCCCCACTGCATGGTCCATCGCAGCTGAGTGTCTCTTGCCCTTCACCATCTTGCCATAGGTAGTCACTTCATACCCCGCATCTTCAACTTCTTGCCTTCAATCCTCATCCAGCGTTAAAGTCCATCTTCTAGCTTCTCACACCATCTTCATTTCTAACAATCTTGAACCATGGTGTATATTCTTCAACATGTCCATCAACTCATGATGGGATCTCATTAAGCATTCTCATCATCAACATTTGACTCTTGTTGATTCCTTGTATATGAGGAATCATCTTTTTGTCATCAATCCACAATTCTATCACTTGATTCTCACACATGAGTCATCAACCTTTTTGCTTGATGCCGGAACATAATCTATCCTCACAAACTCATAGCAAAGGTTAGTTCCAACAACCGTTATCAGTAATCACCAAAACTCCTCCTAACACATGGTTAGGGAACTTGATCTTTCATATTGTATAAGTAGTCTATTAAATTACAATACTACAGAATCCTATGACTCACTTCATTTGAAACCGGCATATATGGAGCTTTTTCATCCATCCAAATCTCCATAAAAGGCTAAAATTAAAAACCAGCACCTATAAGTATCTATATGTGTTGGTTATTAATAAAAATTGGCACATATAAGGTTTTCATGTTATATGTGTTGGGTTTTTTTAAAAAAACCGACACATATAAGAAACTTATAGGTGCCTTTTTTTACAACAAATACCCTAATTCACTTAGCCAACTGAGCCTCATCCGGTCAAAACCCCGTCCTTATCCTCTCCTTCCATCGGTACGTCCTTATCATTTTCCCACTCCCCACATTCTCCTACCCTCACCCTCTCTCCCGACTCAGTGCTCACCCCTCGGCGGTGGTGGCCTCTCCTCTCTCCCCTCACTCTTTTGCTTTCCTGGGCGTTTCGCTCCCCCCCCCCCTCTCATCCTCACCCTCAATGGCAATACCCTCTCTCCTTGGGGGTGCCGCTCTCCCCACGGTGGCAGCGACCTCCCCTTGGCCCCATGTTCCCACGTGCTCAAGGTTGGCTTGATCTGGGCATCTGGCGGCCATATCCAACCACCACAAGCTTGAGGTTAGCCCAATCCGTCCGCCACGAGTTCAGGGACCACTAGATCTGGCCTCCACGAGCTCGAGGATGGCTGGATCCACACGATGGGTGGTGTGGGAGGGAACGGTGAGGCAGGGCAGGGGGCAGATTGCATCACGGCGAGTAGCAGTGGTGGCGGTATTCTTGGATTCTCTCTCTGTGTTCTTCCCTTCTAATACCCTTTATGTGTTATGTGATTTTGTGACTATATGATTTTGTGATTTTGTTCTTGCATGGATGTCAATCGATCTCAGGGTCTGTATGTTTTTGGATATTGATTATGTGATAATACGTGGATATTGATTCCGTGATGTGATGATTTAATTCTTGGATGTTTGATCGATCTTGGGGTGACGGTAAGCTTCGAGCCGATGCACTCTTTTTTTTTTGCAGTCGTAGACCAGTTTTAGAACGACACCAATAAGTCTACTCATCAATGCTATCAGGAGATCGGTTTACAAACCGAAACCATGGGGTTACAAATCGGTACCAATAAGTTCTGTTGTAGTGTTTATATCTATACTAATTTAAATGATGCTAGTGGTAGTGTTCGAATTTACCTCCAATGCCACAAGCTGATATGTGGGGTCATAAGGTCCCCACACGTGAATGCTTTTGCTTTGGATATATCATTATATGCCTAATAAACTAACTACGCTATTAACTTGAATATTGCTTTTGCTTTTATTTTGAGATACACTTGATAGCATAGTGATAAGAGGTGTGTGATTTTAACCCCGAGGTCATGTGTTCAATCCCTAACATGCTCACAATTTCTTTAAAAAAATATTTGGAAGAACGGCTCTCCCTCCAAATCTCGTTTTGTGTTCACACTTTTTTTTATCTCTTATAATATCCACTGAAACGCTTGAAATTTGGCTAGTTAGTTATAGATGATCAATCAACAAGCCATCTGTTGGCTCTATTATTGGCATTGCTATTAGCATAAGGCCATGAATATATACAATATATCCTGTTGTTTATCCTCTCTGTATCTATAGGCAATACATGAGCCCAATGGCTGTCTAGAAGTTTTCTCGAGCTCAAACAAAACCCACACTACACCCAAGCGGCATGCAACATATGAAACACTAGTGACGAAGCATACCTGTCCTCAATCGTGCACCAACGTAGGCGAACCCGGCCAACAACTGCATGCCCAGGGGTCAACCACTCTCATAGACTCGCCATTGATTCTACCTATAGAAACTGCTACTTTGGTTTGAGCCCACAAGTATATGTCAACAATGCCGATGTTCTGGGTCGGTTTTGAAACAGTATTGGTTGACTATAGGAAATGGATTTTAAACTTTTGGGAGGATATACCCTCGTTTTTTCTTGGATGTCGTTACGACAAAAAATAAGATGACTAGTAGAGGTTTTAAATAATATATTTGCAGATGAAAAAAATAATATATTTTATTATTTTTAATGTTTTTCTCATAACGTTCAATGACAGAAACTAGGCATATTCGACCTTACCGTAGTAGAAACGAGGGTATATCCCCTTGAAAGCTTAAAATCCGTTCCATTGATAATATGCCATAGAAAGAGATGGTTTTTGATTAAAATCCCAAAATTAAGCATTAATCAACACATGGAATGGTCCTTTTAACACCAGTATCGTTATATTTTTCATCAAAAAAATAGTCAACATGTCTATAGAATTCCTAAAATTATATATATGTAATTTTAATATATTTTCACTGTAAGTCCCAAAATATATTATACATATAAGTTGATGCAAGTACAATCCAACAAACATATACTGTTCAAAAACAAGCCCATTCATACCTTAACGGGCCTGCAACTGTCAACTAATAGCAACCCGGTTTTGCTAAAAATTTATCGTCAAATTTTTCTCTTAAAATTTGTTGATTTTGCAGCTCATACGTTCGGAGCAGAAGTAGTGCGGATATCCTCGTTCGATGACATGCATGGAGCCATGGACTGCTACAACGATCAATTGCATGCATCTTTTTTCTGTTTTTACAAAAGTGATTAAATGGTAACTCTACATAAATACGGATGAGAGAAATCCCGTGACCTTCACTGAGCACGAGGATTAAAAGTTCGATTTTGCTAAACATCTATCGGGTGATTTTTTCTATGATATTTAATTTTTTTGGCCATAGGATTGTGCATCAAGATTAGTGTAGGAAATTACAGTCCTATATAACTAAAATTACATTCATAAATTCAGTTGATATGATATGTAAGTGCACAGTAATTTTGGTAAAAATATTATGTAAGTAAATATGTATTTGTTATTTTCTTTAAAATATAAAATTATAGTCCTGTATAACTAAAATTACATTTGTAGAATATAAAATTACAGTCCTATATAACTAAAATTACACTTGTAAATTCAGTTGATAAGACATGTAAGTGCACTGTAATTTTTATAAAAATATTATGTAAGTAAATATATATTTGTTATTTTCTTTTGTAGTCCGTTGGATGTAAATCTAAGAGTATAAAAAAATCTGGGTGATATTTTGTTAGAAATCACCCGACAAATGTATAGGCAGTCCGTAGCAACCAATAGCATCATGAGCGGATCCATGGATAACACAAATTTTAAGGAAAAATCAACGGTCAGAAAATCTAACGGATAAAACAAACAAATTTACGGCGACACAAGTATAGTGTTTCCATAATTAATTAGATGTTGTTTACTGAAAATTTATGGCGACACAATGATAGTGTTCGATCGAATCCCTCCAATCGTAAATATATGTTGTTTCAGTCTTTTTCAACTCTTAAAAAAATAAGTCATCTTATGATTTTTAAAAACCTATCCTACTCGTTTGTCTTCACAAATAAATATTGCTCCTTTCAGGAATAAATTTTCTTCTCTTTTAACATATAATAAGAATAATAAAATCATTCGAACTACTTTCTTGGTTCTTGTGTCGAAACATAAAATCTTTATTATATTTATGGAAGTAGATAGCAAGGGGAAAAAGACCAATATCTTTATATAAGACCACCAGTATCTCCATCCTTAAAGCCCTAGCCCCCAAAGGTGCTCCTTGCAGCTTTTGGCAATGGAGCCCGCATTTCCCAACGGAGGGGCGGCTGCTGCAGCACCGGCCATGGCGGCGGAGCAGCCGGCGACGGCGGTCCGGGAGCAGGACCGCCTGATGCCGATCGCGAACGTGATCCGCATCATGCGGCGCGTGCTGCCGCCGCACGCCAAGATCTCCGACGACGCCAAGGAGGTGATCCAGGAGTGCGTGTCAGAGTTCATCAGCTTCATCACCGGCGAGGCCAACGACCGGTGCCACCGCGAGCACCGCAAGACGGTCACCGCCGAGGACCTCGTCTGGGCCATGGACCGCCTCGGCTTCGACGACTACGTCCCGCCCCTCACCGTCTACCTCCGCCGCATGCGCGAGTACGAGGGCGGCGGATCAGGTGGTGGTGGTGGTGGCCGCGGCGCCGCCACCCCCGTCGTGCGCGGCGGTGACCGCGCCGCGCCGCCGCCTCCTCCCGAGGACGCGTTCCGCTACGTGCAGGTCCATCATCCCGTGTACGCGGCGCCAGGTGAGCCGGTGCAGGGGTACTACCCCGTGGCCATATCGTCTGTTCTGCCGGCGGGCGGCGCGCCGGCGCCGCACGTGCACGTCGGCGGCGGCGGCGGCGGCGGCCAGCACGAGGTGTTCGGTGGCGAGCCGGCGCCCATGGCTGTCTACTACGGAGGAGCACCGTACGGCGAGGCCAGCAGCCGCGGGGGCTGCTCCGCGGCCGACGAGGGAAGCTCGTCGTCGAGCGCCTCGCCGGCGCCGGTCGGCCCCAGCTATCAGTAAAGAAAATCAAACTCTTCCCCAGCTATGAATCATCGATCGATCGAGTAGCATGTCTAATAAAAAAAACTTAAGCTAGCTTAAGACTCAAGATTACTGCTCTTGATTAATTAGTGCAAGTTCCGTTCATCTTTCCACCGTTTCATCAAAGCGATTAAGAATGTGGTAGCTAGAAATCATTTCGAACCCGAACACTTAATCGTGTTAATTGCAATGATGAACTAGCTAGGTAGGAAGTAGAATTAACTACGAGCGTTTCATCTCGATCGATTAATTGCCAAGACTACTCCAGGTTGGCGCTCCGATCCCTTTGCAACGGGGAGAAGACGGAAGACGTCATACTCAGTGAGCTGTGTCGGTTAGCTGTAGCTAGTTCATCACTGGCCATGAATGAGTTTGGTGTTATATACTGCGCGCATGTAAAGTAAATACCATACGTAGCTAGCAATACGATCGTCATGTGTAGTCGTGGTAGTCTTGACCGGCGATGACGTGATTTGCGAGCTGTAGATGGGAGGAAACCGCCGTGTGACGCGGTGACGCCGTCGTACGTACGTACGCCGCCGTCGATCGATCGGTGCAGTCCAACGCGGCCGATCGACCGGGTACGTACGACAAGTGTCGCCACCGCCTTCTTCCACCTTGCAGGCCGGGCTGCTGCTTGCTGACGTGTGGGGGGCGCACACCTGCTCGATCGCCGTTTCTCCAAAGCTCAAGTCAACTTTCTCTCTCATGTCTCAACAAAACAATGATATCTGGCTTTTGGGTGCAAGACTCCGCCCCTGGCTATTTTCGTGTATGAGCTTGAAATTGACTGAGCGTTTTCGTTGACAGTGGCGGAGGTAGGAACGAAAGTGTGGGATGAACACAGTAAGTTTATAGAAGTCACTACTTAAAAAAAAACATATACAAATCGGCACTATAAGTACTGAAAATGCTAAAACCAGCACATATATTGCTTTTTCAGCTCAAAACGCACATCCACGGATAGAACCAGTACTTTGTGGAGAGATAGGTGTTGGTTCTAAATAAAAACCGACACCTATAGTATTAGTGTTGGTTTTTAGAAGAGCCGACACTTATAATATATTATAGGTTATGTTTTTTTTAAAGAACTGACACCTATATTTATATTATAGGTACCGGTTTTATAAAATAACCAAAACCTATTAAAAACCGACCGACTGAGCCGAATCACGGCTCTCTTTCCACCTCTCTCTCCCCTTTTTTTAATTACCACCCTCTCTCTCCCTTATCCTCTCTTGTCGATCTCTCCGCCTCCTCCCCTCCCTCTCTCTCGCACCATCTCTCTCCGACCGCACCACCTAGCGGCGGCGGCCCGACGGGGCCCGGTGGCGGCGCCCTCCCCTCCGCTAGATCCAGTGGGAGGGGAGGCGGTGGCTATCCGGTGGCTCGGAGGTGGTGGCGGTGCCCTCCCCTCTACCAGATCCGGCGAGAAGGGAGGCGATGGTGGCCCGGAGGCTCGGAAGTGGCAGCGGTGCGCTCACCTCCGCTAGATCTTATGGGAGGGGACGCTGCAGCGGTCCGGCGGCTTGGAGGTGACGGCGGTGCCCTCTCCTCTGCTAGATCTGACGGTAGGGGAGGCAGCGGCATCGGCGCCCTCTCTCTTTGCTTGTGTTCTTGCTTGTGTTGATATTATTACTGATGTTATTGTGTTCTTAGTATTCTTACATTTTCTTGGATTAAATTGAATTAAAAGTGTGATTAAACCTAATTAGGGTGAAGGGGAGTTTTTTTTATTTGTGGAACCTCAAAAGGCGTTGTTTTAAACCGACTCCGAAGCCGAAACCTATTTGCCCTCTACATCATTGTCACTTTCTAGGTGTCGGTTGGGAAATCCAGCACCTTCGTGGGGTTCCCAACTAACACCTATTGTCTTTTCTGTAGTAGGGAGTGTAAATTTTATAAAGCCGCACCTATTATGGTCCAACATACATAAAATCAATAGGATTTTGGTATTTGGGATATAACCCAGGTATTATGATCCTACAGTATAATTAAACCCCATACCGTTAACCAATTTAACATATTCTTATATCAAATTTTTAAAAGGCTATACTTGCATGATGTAACATCTAGGAATATGTTCATTTTACCCCCTTTAACTATTGTGTTTGTCTAAAACACACACCTCAATTTTAAAACCGGACATCTTACATCCTCAAGTACCAATACCGTCTAATTATCCACTTAAGATGATTTTCACCGAATTAGAGTGATTTTTTGTCTACGTGGTATGCCCAATCTTACCTTAACTAATTAAAAATTTCGTAACTTTCCTTCCGTCACATCAGTCCGATTCGTCACGCACAACTGATTTGGGCTGACGTCGTCATCCGCATGAAGCGTCCGTATCTTCTCAAGCAGCCAATCAGGCATGCAGCGCAAACACTCAGCCACATGCAGCGAAGAAAATATGCAGCGCAAGCAGCCACATACAAGAAAAACAACAAACTCTTTGGATCTTCTAATTCACGAACACCAGCCACTAGCCCGTTAAAGCTGAACTTGAACACGCATTAACAAAACTGAACGCGGCAGAAGATGAGAACATGAATCTGATTGATCAATGGACAATGGATTTTGAGAAGATGAAGGATGCAGTTGCAGACTATATGTACTAAAGCTGCAGCTTTCTAGCACTTGGTGTTGTTTCAGGTGTTATTTTACCCTCTAAGGACCTGTTGTAGGCTTAAAAATATAGCTGAGAATTTTTTTTCCATGTTCTGTAGTATATATCTACATCCTCCATTCTTTCCGTGTATGTCCAATCAGTCATGTTTTCCATGACATAACATAGGAAACTTGGTGGTGCATTATATTTTACCTTTTTCTCTGGCGATACTATATTTTACAACTTCAATTGCATTTATGAAGATTGCATATAAATAGTAATATACTATGTCAGAACATTTCCGCTCTTTAGTTTTGGTTGACTACTATTTTTTTCTTCGAAAATGACTTTTTAAAAACAGTTTTCAAATACTTGCCCTTTGGGGCTGTGTACATCCTCTTTGGGTGTAGAGGCCGGTTTAATCCAGTATCTAAAAATACTTACCCCTTGATTATACGGAACTGAACAATTGATCACGCAGTTGAATCCTTTATGTGATGTATATAATGTGTTCAGATTTTTGTAACAGCAGTGGGGTAGAAGAACTCACTTTTATACCAAGACGATTGTTTTAGAGGCTAAAGATCCTTTTTACTATGCTTTACATTAAAAATTATTCTCCCACTACATGATATATTGGAGATAGATATTTTTGTTTACATTCACAAAGTTTCCATTGAAACGTTCGGTATGTATGCCAATAAGAATTGTTTTTATCCATTGCAACGCACGGGCAATTTGCTAGTAAGTAAAAAAAAAACAAAAGAAAAGAAATAATGGGGAGTACGCTAACCAGGGTCTTCTTCTTCCTCACCCCTTCACCCTCTCTCTATGCCCCGTGCAAGGCGGCAGGGCTCGAGCTCCCACTGTTGTCGCACCCCCGAACGCCGGTGAGCTCGATCTCCCTGTCCCTGTCACCTTTCGGAGAGCCGGCAAGCTCCCGCGCTAACCGCCAGTGACCACAATCTAAAGGTCCACCTTCCCTGCCACCTCTGTGAGCTCCATCTTCTCCATGAAGTCGTGCTGGTGAGCTCAAGCTTGAGCTGCCCCTCCCCGAGCGACTCCTCCATGAGATTAGCATCGACGCATCACACAAGCTCGCATGTGGAGCTCGAGCTTCTTGGGGACGTTGAGTTCGGCGGAAGCGACGGGGCTTAGGGACGAGGGAACTCGAGCTCGACGAGATGGCGATGCGGAGCTTGATCTCGACTTCATCCTCCACTGGCGGCAAAGATGCTCCACAGGGATGACTACTCCGCGCACATGTGGCTCCAACGCAAGCTCATGATTTTGTGAAGGAGGCAGCGGCGACCTCCTCGACCTCTCGCCTGCTCCAAGCGTCGCCGCTTACCGCATTATCTCCGTCGCACACGCCTCGTCGTGGATGTCGATGGACCACCTTGGGGAGGGGGAACTCATCGGGGCTGGACGGAGGATGTGGGGAATGGAGCCGGAGAGATGGACCTCGCTGACTGCTTCTGCTCCTCAGCGAGCTTATCTAAAGAGGGATAAAGAAGAAGAGAGATAGTCTGACTGGTGGGACCTCAATACTGACATGGCATCCAAAACCAATTTAAACCCGCTCTTGGGATAAAATGCCTCCTAGTGATAGTTGGAGGGTGTATTATACCCTGTTTTATAAATTCAGGGTGTATTTTAGACAAACATAAGAGTTCGGAGCTGTAAAATGTACCTTTTTCTAATATTTATACGATGGATAAAGAACTCGTAAGTTTAAGATTTTAGTGTAGAACTAACAAATTTGGTAAATCAAAGTCAGAATCATCAATAGTATGGTTTTATCATACTTTATGGCCAATTAATCATAATACCTAGAGTTATGTGCTAAGTATCAAATCCCTATGGTTTTGTGCAACATTGAACATAATACATATGGTTAGGTGAAATTTACTATATAAAAAGTTATTTTGTATATCCATTTATAGTAATAGAGGCTGGATTTCTATCTATTATTAAAAAAATAAGTTAGTAAAATTGGTAAATCCCCTTATGTTATGTTCAGTACCTCCCACCCGAGTCAACTGTTCATTTTTTTTCATTGAGCTGCATGTTCTAGTAGAATCTTGTCAACTGTCGGTTTCTAGCTTAATTATGACATACTCCATACATAACTGAACTAGCTAGTTCATGCTTCATGACTACATGTAAACGAGACAACCACTCCATACATTCTATAGATGGCGGCGACCTATGACCAGGGTTCAAAATTTCGTTTTAGCTATTTTTGTTGGGCTACTGAAAATTTGGGAACTGCAAAAAATGGTCCGAAATAATTTTAATTTTTGAAAAAAATGGTCAAATTTGTACAGATTTCACAAAATTCATAAAAGATGATTTTTTAAAACAAAAACAGCTATAATAATTTTGGGGGGGGGTCCAGTAGACCCGAAATTTCAAAAATTCTGGTCCAAATTTTCAAAAATTTCAGTCCGAAATATTAAACCCTACCTATGACAACCGTAGCTAAGATACCCAAGATACAATTGTGATCAATCACCACTCAAAAAATAATCATTATCTAGTGTTGAACAGACACGGAAAGCAAAGTGTCCTTGGTTCATTGGTCTAATTAAGCCGTTATGTTCGTGAAATTTTCCTCTTGCCTTACCTCAAGAAAAGTGCGGACGATTGGAAATCTACTTAATACCTCCGATTGTGTTGTTACTTTATTTTTATCATTAAAGGTATGTAAACATGTGTTACATTTTACAAACTTATTTAATAAGGCGACTGATAAATTACATGACTTTGAGGGATTAACATGTATACTATGGAACCATATATCAATGACCTTATGATAGAGAATCTTAATCCGGAGGAAGTAAGTCAGTTGGCTCAAGCTAGGGTGGAAGATGCTAGAGGATAAATATAATTCATACGGACAATAACTAATGATATGCTGAACAAATATAACAGCCAAAGTGGTGACCATAGTTTAGACAGGGAAAAAAAACAAGTTGACTATTTGGCATATGGGGAACCATATGGCTGAAAGAAATGCCATGCCACAATCGTGATAATTACTAGTAGTACCGAACAGTTAGGCCAAGGTTGAGCCTGGTAGGTGGTAAGCTGAGCTCACTGTCCTTCTGAATGTTCGTTTGGTGCGAGTCTTCTTTTCCCTTCCCTTGCTACAGTAAGTTCCCCTTCTTTCTCCTCCCAACCCCTCATCCTCCTTCGATTCCGGTGGTGCGCCGCCGGTGAGGGACGGAGGACGGGTCCGACGACCTTCCCTTCTAGTTTAGCATTGCTAAATCGGTTATGTGTCGTTAGGTGTTTCTAATGGCAGATCTAGGATTTAGGGTATGGATGGTCCTACCCAAAATTTTTTTTCTAAACATAGTAAATCTATTTTTTTTCTACAATATAATACTACAATTCAATATCACAGTGCAACAAGAGTAAAAATTTCAAACTGAAAATTGAAAAAGGCAGAAGACCTCTGAAAAACTGAAGTAGCACCGTCGGCCATCGCGGTCTCACCTCATGGAACGTCGGAAGTCAGAATTCGGAACTCAGAACGGAGAGCCCGCAGCCGCAACGTGGACAGCGGAGAGCGACGGAGAGCAGCCAGGCGGCTGACAGTGGCAGGATGTGGCCACGAGGGCACCGGGCGGCGGCAGCGGCGATCGGTGCTCATGGCGCGGAGTCAGTCAAGCCATCACTGATCGGCATATTGCTGTCCCCGGTCGTCACTTCTCCTCCGTTGCGAATGCGGGCGGCGGGGCAGTGATGGTAGCGCGGCGCTCGCGGTCATCATTGCAGTCTTGCGGAGTTGGCTGACGGCTATCAAGCATCGGCGTCACACCTCAGCGCCTGTGATGTGAGTTGCGTGGACGACGGATGCGGAGCGAGTTGACTCGAGTGAATCAAGCATCAACGTGTCGTGATGTTGTGCAAAAACGAGGAGCCGGAGAGTCAATTAGGCGTAGCAATGCCGTTATTGCCGCACGACTCTTCAGGTGCGTGCGTCGGTGTTTTTTTTCTAAATTCTGATACGCAAAGAATTTGGGATGGGTCGGTCACCACTTTTCGGGTGGTCCGGGGACCACCCGGACCGCCTTTGCATACGCCCCTGGGTGTGTCCTGTATGTAGGGTTAATCCTGTGTTAAGCTTTTGTCAGTGTGGTCCCATGGTTGCCAGAGTTGTTGGTGTCAGTGGCGTCGGTTGGTGCTGATGGAGTTGGGGGAATCGATGAAATGCAGATGAATCGGGTGGTGAAGGAGTCTCCTCAAGGCGGGCAATTTTTCTCTTCTCCTTGGTGGACGGGTTGCGCCACTTTCCTGGAGTTTCTGATGGTGGTGGTCTTCAGCGCTAGCTGCGGATCCCCCTGGTCAAGTCAGAGACTTGGCTCTCCCGACTGACAAGGTTGGCGTCGTGGAGTGTCTTTGGATCTGTCGCCTCGAAGTCTTTGGTGGTGACAGTGGTGATTGGTGCCGCCTGCTATCGCTCCTCTGCCTGGTGGGAGGCCATCCTATCCTGGCCAGCATGTTCAGCGGCTCCAGCATCACTTGCAGCTTCTTCCAGGAGATGGTGCCAGTGGATAGGAGCCTTCCCAAACCAGATTCCACAAGTCAACTTTTGCAAGTTTCCCCTTCTCCAACCTCATGCATTGACCCAAGTAGACAACAGTTGATTCGCCAATGTTTGAGTTATTCAGTGCCTTTGGGTGATTGGATTTGGGTTCCTTCTTCCTCTTTGTTTCCCTGTAGCAGTTTCCATGCAGGGTTTGTTGTTTGGGTTGAGCTCAAGCTCCTCAAATTCAATGGCGAACTCCTTGAAGAATTCTTGTTGAGTCCGGGGAAGCATACACCAAAATCTACGGCTCAACATCAAACCTCATATTTGTGCAGCTTATGTGGAGGCAACCGAAGGGGATTACCGGTTTATTAAGAGGTCATCATGTCAAAGGAGACCCAAGGATGCAATCATCGCGGTAATGTCGCAGCTCCATATCAATTTGCACCTCTATTGCTGCTTAGTTTCAATAGGAACTCTGTGACCTTAATGTAGTTTCCTCTTCTTGGATCTTGTTGGCTCTTTGCCTTCAGCTTTTCTCTTCGGCGATGTACGGGGGCTTGCCTCCTTGAACTGTTGCTTTTAATGAATATTTAAGTTTCAAACAGAAAAAAGAGCCTAGGAGGTGACAACTTTAGACATGATACATGGCTAGCTATGAACTTTTCATCCCATTCCAACAGGCATCTTGGCTAGTTTAAGCTTGGCATTGCAATTTACTAGGTAAATCTCCCATTAGAGTATCTCCAACGGATTCTCCAGTAGACTCTCCAAACCAAATTTTGGGAACTTTTACAAAAGAAATCCCATTTCAACAGCCTTTCTACTCGGATGGCCAAGTTAAATGACTTGCCAAACTCCTCCCCTCAATAGTCAAACTTGACCATCCAAACAGACTTGCCATACGTGGGCCTCACCATCTCTCTCCACTCCCACGCCCATCCTCCACTCCAGCTTTGCGCCTTCCCTGACTGCCGTGGTGCCGACCACTCTCTTCTCCAGTGCTGGCGAGCTCGACTCCACCCCCTCTTTCTGCTACCGCCGGGACACGTCCCTCCTCCCTCCCCGCTCCGTGTCGCCATCTCCCCCGACCGTTACCCTCTCTGCAGCGCCATGACGCTTGGATCTGCACAGTGCTCGTCGTCGTCCTCCCCACCTCCACCCGTGCCACCGCCGGTCGTGGTGCTACCACTCTGGCCTTCTCCAGCACCGGCGAGCTCAGCTCCACCCCCCTTTCCACCGCCGCCGGGACACGCCCCTCCTCCCTTCCCGTTCGGCGTCGCCGCCTCCCCCGACCGTTGCCCCCTCTACAGCGCCATGACACTTGGATCTGCGCAGTGCTTGCCGTCGTCGTCCCCACCTCCACCCGTGCCCATCGCCGGCCGAGGTCGTTGTGATGTCGCCAGCCGTGGTCGACGGTCGTCGCACCTCCACCTCCCCTACCGTGCGAGCCACCGCCATTGCACCTGGTGCTGCTACTGCCGCTGATGGCTTCTTCCCCTATCGCTGCCTGCTGTCAATGGTGGATGTCCATCCCTCTCGCTACCTGTCGCTGCCGTCAGCTTCTCCCCTCTCACCGCCGTTGCCGCCGGTGGGTGATGGAGAGTTGGAGGATGGAAGGTAGTGGTTGGGAGGAAGGTGAAAGGGAGGAAGGAGTAAGAGAATGATATGTGGGTTCTATTATTAGATTTAGAATGGAGATTATAGATGGAGAGACTGTTATAGTGGTCAACGAGTTTGATTGGTCAAATTAGATGGATAGTTGATTGTACATGTGTTTGAAGAATCTAATTTAGATTGTCGATGCTCTTATGAAGACAGGATCGTTACGATATTTCCACTGAAATCTCCCAATCAGCTCATTCCCTGTGAAAAGCGAGAAAATTTCAGCTAAAAATGTTCAGTTATTGAGCACGTGCCGCGTAACATTGTTCAGTAGTACTCCACTACCCTCGCGTTCGTGGTGAAAGCCGGAATCAGCAACCACATCTTCCGAGACATGTATGCTCCGAACCCCGAAGTCCAGACATCAGATCGGACACGGTTGTGGTCCCCACCCGCCGACCGTGCGACCGACCACCAGCCACCCTCCCGTCCCCACCTGTCAGCCTCATCCGTTGCCTCGAAGCGGCCCCACCTGTCGGCCACACTCACCTGCTCCCCTTCCCGACCGTTACATTCAAACGCGCCAATCCGACCGTTACCCACATAAAAAAAAATGGACACACGTCGACAACAACAAGCTCATCCGATTCCCTCCACCCGCCTGAGCCACTCTGCTCGTCGTGTCCGCCGTGCCGATCTCCATTATACCACCTCGAAATCCCACGGACACCGCGCGCCCCACATAACCCCATGACCCGGATCCCTCCCCTCCACCCATGGCCGCTCCTCCCCTCCTCCTCCGCCTCGCCGTCGTCTTCTTGCCGCTCATTCTAACGGCGGCGGCGGCGGCGGCGGCGAGGAGTGGTAGTAATAATGTTGTTAGCTTTGATTCGGCGGCGCTGGCCTTCTCCGACCTGACGCTGCTGGGGGACTCGTTCCTGCGGAACGGCTCCGTCGGGCTGACGCGCGACACCGCCGTGCCGTCGTCGTCCGCCGGCAGCGTGCTCTGCAGCCGCGCCGTCGCGTTCGGCAGCCGCGGATCGGCGGCGTCGTTCGCGGCGAGGTTCTCCTTCGTCATCGCCGAGCAGAACGCCGGCTCCACCGGCGGCGATGGCATCGCCTTCTTCATCTCCCCCGACCGCGCCACGCTCGGCGCCACCGGCGGCTACCTCGGCCTCTTCAACTCCTCCTCTTCCTCGGCCGCCAAGACCAACGCCTCTATAGTCGCCGTTGAGTTTGATACAATGTTGAACGAGGAGTTCGGCGACCTGAGCGACAACCACGTCGGGCTTGACCTCGGCTCGCCGGTGTCCGTCAACGCCGTCGACCTCGCCGCGTTCGGCGTCGTCCTCAACAGCGGCAACCTCACCACGGCGTGGATCGACTACCACGGCGCCGACCACCACCTCCTCCAGGTGTTCCTCAGCTACTCCGCCGCCAAGCCGGCGAAGCCCGTCCTCTCCATCGCCGTCGACCTCTCGCCGTACCTCAGGGACGCCATGTACGTCGGCTTCTCGGCGTCCACGGAGGGGAGCACCCAGCAACACACCATCAAGGAATGGACCTTCCAGACGTTCGGCTTCCCGTCGGCGACCAACTCCTCTTCCTTTTCGAACACCACCAGCAACGCGTCGGCGCAGACTGTCCCCGGCGAGGCGGCCGCGGGCGGCGCCGCCTCTCGCAAGAAGAGGTTCGGGCTCGCCCTCGGCATCCTCGGCCCCGTCGCGCTCGCCGTCTCGTTCGTCTTCTTCGCCTGGGTGTCCATCAGGAAGCTGATAGAGCTCACCTCCCGGAAGGACGCCGGGTTCTTGCCGGAGCTGGTGAAGGGGCCCAGGAAGTTCAGCTACAAGGAGCTCAGTGCCGCCACAAGGGGATTCCACGCGAGCAGGGTCATCGGCAAAGGCGCGTTCGGGACGGTGTACAAGGCAGCGATGCCAGCGACGGCCACCACCGGAGCAACAGCCTACGCCGTGAAGCGGTCAACGCAGGCGCACCAGAGCCGGAGCGAGTTTGTCGCCGAGCTCTCCGTCATCGCCTGCCTCCGCCACAAGAACCTGGTCCAGCTCGAGGGGTGGTGCGACGAAAAGGGCGAGCTGCTGCTGGTGTACGAGTACATGCCCAACGGCAGCCTGGACAAGGCGCTCTACGGCGAGCCCTGCACGCTGTCGTGGCCGGAGAGGTACACGGTGGCCGCCGGCATCGCGTCGGTGCTGTCCTACCTCCACCAGGAGTGCGAGCAGCGGGTGATCCACCGCGACATCAAGACCAGCAACATCCTGCTCGACGGCAACCTCAGCCCGCGCCTCGGCGACTTCGGCCTAGCCCGCCTCATGGACCACAACAAGAGCCCCGTCTCCACGCTCACCGCCGGCACCATGGGCTACCTCGCGCCGGAGTACCTCCAGTCCGGCAAGGCCACCGAGCAGACCGACGTGTTCAGCTACGGCGTCGTGGTGCTCGAGGTGTGCTGCGGCCGCCGCCCCATCGACAAGGATGACGGCGGGGTCAAGAACGTCAACCTCGTCGACTGGGTGTGGCGACTGCACGGCGAGGACCGGCTCATCGACGCCGCCGACCCGCGCCTCGCCGGCGGGTTCGACCGCGACGAGATGCTCCGGCTGCTGCTCGTCGGGCTGAGCTGCGCGAACCCCAACTGCGACGAGCGCCCGGCGATGCGTCGCGTGGTGCAGATCCTGAACCGCGAGGCAGAGCCGGTGCCCGTGCCGCGGAAGAAGCCGCTGCTCGTGTTCAGCTCAAGCGCGTCGATCAAGCTGCAGGAGATCGCCTTTGCCTGCGGCGACGACGTCCGCGGCGGCCTCCCGGCGGCGGCCACGTCGCCGAAGTCTGAGGGCGGCGACATTGAACGCTAGCTGCTGACACTGATCACTGAAGCAGAGCAAGGATATTATATGAATTACTACCACTAGTGTGATTCTTATACACGATTGATTGATTGATTGTATTTGTGATGTGCTCATAAGGGGAATATAGGTAATAATCCCCGCTGTTGTATGAGTTTTGAAATACTTATACATCTACCACTACCAAGGTGTGTTTCAGCATATTGTTCAGACATCTTGTGTGAAATATATTGGCCTTTGCAGCTTGAAATTTCGTAGGAGAACATAACGAGCACAAGGATACACGACCAGAACTCAGTTTTACAACATTGTTATCTCCCTAACTTAAACCTTCCGAGATTATTTTTGAACTCGTCAACAAATTCTGACCCACCCCAATGTTTTAAAATTTGGTTGAAGTTGTCTTCAAATATCATCAAATTGAATGACAAATCTATTTAAAACTTTATTTTCTCTAGTGAGATTTTACCAATAAAGTGAGATCTCGCGTCCTCCAAGATTTTCCACGCAATGACAAAAAAAAAAAACTTGTATTCTAAAATAACAGTCTAAAGGCTCATGCCTTACCATGGATGTTTTAAGAGATAAAAGCAAAAATTAAAGTTTCTAGCATGGCTAGTCCACTGAGGCATATAAAGACATCTCCAATGTTTTTAGTGTTAGAATCAATATCCATAATATTTCTAATTTCGTAAAATTATAGGTTTTTTTATCAATACATTTGTCTCAATGTTTAATACTCATTCATGTTACTAGCGTAGTAGGGTGTGTACTATCCAACTAAAATCCTTATTTTGAGAGGGGGTGAATATATAACATGCACTGTATATATAAATATATAAGTATAGCCTCTCATTTCACACCCGCTAATCTATCTATCTATCTAATGCTGGCTGTGATAGCCAATATTGATTGGACCACGTGTCACCTCTCAATTAGCAGGTAAATCCCAAATAATTTTGTTGAAAAAAAAGGAGACATAGAGATCGATTGATCTATCCAGAAAGCACGAGAGCACGTCCTGGTCTTTTGGACTGGCCCAGGTGTTAAATGGATCAAACATATGCCGCTTGGGCACGAGGGCAAGTTAAATTAAATACAAAATAAATTCAATTCGAATACAAAATAAATAAATACATAATCAGTCTTTCTGCAAGTTCTTCATATGAAATTAAATACTAAATATTATCCAAAGATTTCTCTAAGATATATTTATTTGTTCATTTAAGTTAAATGATATTATTATCATAAATTCCTTTGATTTACACGGGCGCGTCAACTGATGCGTGTATTTTCTAGTATCTTTTGAAGTAGTATAAATTAGCATATTGGTTGGCAGTAGCTATGTAATATTCAGCTGGTTTTTTTAAGAAGATTCTTCGAATGTAACTATATAATTGATGTGTAATTATATTATAATTTACATATAACTGGGATATTGATGACATGCTGCTAGCATTGTGTTATTGTGTTACTTCCAAACCGGAGATCGCATGATCTTTTTTCTCATCATTGATCTGAAACGAATCACCCTTTTTTTCCATCTTTCTATGGCATGAATCTTAGAGCAATCATAATATTGAAAAAAAGCAGGAACTAAGCAATTAATATAGAGGCTTGTAACCAAGTACTCCCTCTGTTCCATAAATAAGTTGATTCTTTTTGAGGCGAAGAGTGTAAAAAGTAATGTGGGTAGAGACAACAACTACTAGCGGATCTTTGTGCTACTGCCAGCAACAAGAGAATAAAGAACATAATCTTCCGTAGATATGTGAATCTTTTCATACGAGCTTGTTTGTGGGAGATGGTTGAACAACGATTCTTTTAAAGGTACAGTGTAGGCATAGTACAATGTAAGCTTTGTAATAAATGTTACGCCTGAATCCTGAGCTCATGTTATTACTCACTTCGGTAGGGTACATTGTGGTTGCTCTAATTTTATCCATGTCACCTACTCATAATTTATTTTGGAGGTGGCATATGTAATACATTATCTCTATATTAACTCTAATACACTATGCTTAACATTTGTTTGTCCAATATACTCTTCATCTCTCTCTTTTTATCTTGAAACTTGCATAAAGATTGTCTCTTACATAATACGTGTCTCCATGCCTCTCTCCATCATTTTCTTCCCGATATCATCATATAAATTTTATGTGGCATCTTGAGGCTAGCGTTCAAGTTCTCATAGCGCTTGCTTTGGCACGAATCTCGGAGTAAGATTTAATGGTAGATTTCTCCTCCGTAAACTGTTGACAATAATCTAGCGATCCTATATTAGTTTTGCTCTCAAATAGCTGACGTTTTAAGCTTTTTATACTATATCATCCCTATTAAAATTGTATTTACATGAGTCCATTTATCTATCTTAATTCATTTGTTCCTATCCATACAAATTACTGAGAATTAAATGGTCAATTTTCACAGTAATTAAAGATGCATATTCTTTTTTTTACCAAAAACTACATAATATCAATGCCTTGAAGACTCAAGAGGCACAGGTAAGTGCTTTCGTGCACACGAATGAACATGACAAAGCACACGAAATTGACGACGACACGAGAGTTTACGTCACGCCTGTGGACGGAGCTGCCGCGGTGACCCAGACACCGGCATCATCCTCCGGGCACGGCCGCGGCGCGCATGGTACACGGCGTAGCAGAACACGGCGAGGACCAGGAGGAGCACGTGGATGGACCAGCTGAGCTTCTGGAAGCTGCCGGCGACGAAGGCGCCCGTGAGGCCGACGAGGTCCAGCACCATGGCGACCCGGAGGACGTTGAGCCGCGTGCTCGAGTGGTAGAAGCTAGGCTTCATGAGGAGCACGATGATGGCGAGCGACATGAAGAAGGAGGTCGCGTTGAAGAAGGAGAAGACGTCGTACCGGAGCAGGAGCTTGTCGGACACCACCGGGCGAGCTCAAGCCAACCTGCAGTTGACAACTTTTTTCCCAATAAAATTGTTCGTTTATTTCGTTCATATGCATGGATATTCTCGGTGGCGGAGCCATAAAAGGTTAAAGTTAAGATAGATCTCAACTAATGGAATTAGTTTTTTTTATGAAATTTACATTATGATTTAACAAAATTTAAACAAGAGTTTAGAGACAGGCATAAGGTTTAACCCTAGCTACCGTAGGCCTGTCTTCAGCCATGGATATTCTGAATGCATGGTTTTACCTAGAACTTTTCTTCAAAATTTTAGAATCATCAATAATTTGTTCTCAAAATAAGTATATTGGGCAGTTGACTCAGTAAGTCACTGTAGCTAGCACAATCGTTGCACAATTTGTAATGCTACTATGAGAGTTGTTTTGCCAGGCCAATGAGAATGATGGTGTTGCAAAACGTTTCAGAACTAGAAGGAATCTTTGGGATGATTTATTTTTAAAACTATAGTTAAAAGGTAAAAATTCTGTTTTGAATTAATAATTCTCTAAAAAGGAAATAAACCCCTTCAAATCTCTACGGTGCTTGTTTTGATGATTTCTTCGAGGGAGAAAAACACAACGGCACATCAATCCTTAGGGAAAAGTTATCTGAAATCCATCTTTTCTATTCCATCAATTTACAACTGTATCCAGCATATGTACCTGGTACGTGATGCCCGCCACTAGAGTAGCGATCACCATTAGCCACCCTTACATCTCCTTGAGCCACTCCCGCTGCTGATCAGGAACATGTTCATGTTCTGCCGGAGCAGGATGTTCAGCGCCATTTCCGGCATGGGCGCCCTGCATGATTCAGAGATCGTTTGCCAAACGGATTCAAGAAATGATATCTGTGCCTGTTTAATTAGATGGTATCGGACCAAAAACAGAGGAATTTATAGGAGAATTTGTGCCGGCCGCGCCTGGATTGGTCATGCCTATCTTAGTAGTTTGGGAACAATTCCTTTCCTGTTTATCTGCAAATCCACAGTTTTGCAATGGATTTTCTACGATGCTCCATGCGTGTTTGGACCATCGTCCATTAATCTTTAATTAGTCCCATATATCTCTATGGTTGATATAAGAGATATTTTTTGTTTTTGTTCTTAGAGATAATCTTTAGTCCTATATATACACAATGATCGATATGTGATATGTATATCCCGCTGTTTGCAGTTAATTAAATCATGAAGACTCCATACCATTTGAGATGTACTAACAGCTAACACATATATCCATGGCATTACGTACCCGGTGTACGTCAGGCTTGCAATCATGGCATGATAAACAACAATTTACAAACGCCATTTGAGATGTTTCTGTAGGCGCCCTGGAAAGGTACTTTCCTCTTGCGTGCAAGGAAGGGGGTCGATCAATGCCTGCTGCAGTTCTTCTACTTCTCTTTTTTCCCCCACTCTTGTTGTTAATTTTCCCAAGATGGTATGGCTATGTATTTGACAAAGGAAAATATAGTACGTCATAGAAAAATAATCCTATGGGAGTTGATCTAGGAAATGCAACGTTACTCGTTAGTAATTTTATTAACCAACAATATGTAATTCTTTGTTACTCTTGTGGAAATTCTAGATGGAAACGATCGCACTCATGCTGTGCACCGCTTGCGTGTTAATATATTGATAGGAACAGCCCCTATCGTGGCTTTACAGGATGTTGTTACATCTGACCAAACTAATCCTCAAATCTAGGAGATAAGCTACATATGATAACAACTATAATAGAAACCGATTCTATCTCTATGACTCTATCTAATCTTCTGTTATAATCGCATGTACTCAGGGGTGGAGCTATGTATAGCTAGGGGGTGCCCAGAAACCCGGTTCAAAAAAAATTTTAGCTATAGTTTATCTATTTTAACCATATATATACCCCGTCAGTTTAAACTTAGGCACTCGTATCAAGCTAAATTTGATTCAAACCAGAGTAAAGAAAGCGAGTGGAACCCCCTTCATTTTTGTTCTAGCTCCACCCCTGCATGTACCTGTTGATGATGGAATTTGGTAAGCGTATGAATCGGAATCGAGATCTAATCCGAAGCGGATTTGAATATATGCGAAATTCTTGGAAACAGAGTACGCTTCGGCTAGGAGTCTGTATCGGCCAATACCGAGTTTGATATGGTTGGTCAATATAGCTGATATTGGTGAGATTGATTACATGATCAATGTCGGATTCGAAAGAAGGATTTCAATGACATTTTCAAGCGAGGATAGAATCCAAGATAGGTAATTGTATCTATTAATGAAGATTTTATGTAATTTCTTGTTGATGATGGAATTTGAAAAACATATGAATCCGAAAAAGGATCCAATTCGAATTGGATTTAGAGATATGCGGGATTCTCGGGAACAGAGTGTCCATTGGCTGGAAATCTGTATCGGCTAATATCGAGTTTGATATGGTTAGTCGATACAGCCGATATTGGTTAAATTGGTTACGTGATCTATGTCGAATTCAAAAGAAGGGCTTCGATGATATTGCTAGACAAGGATGGAGTCCAAGATAGGCAATTGTATATACTAATTAGGATTTTATGTAAATTCCTTATAGATATTTTCGGTAAGAGTCCGCCTAAGGGACTTGTTTGACTATTAGAGTTGTAATAGAAAGTATGAGTCGTGTCCGTTATGGACAAGTTTGTATATTCGGATATAAATATAAATCCGAGGTCTTGTAAATAATGAACATCAGTTCAATCCAATTTTAGCACATCGCCACCGTTGTTTCGATGAGTTCTTGCTTTTGAGTTGAGCTGCATCAGTTTCCATCTTCGACAACGAGGTAATTACTTGTTATGGTGGTTTGCATTCTCGGGATTAGTGCTTACATCTTCATGACACTCTAATCTTGATCATGTAATCCGTTGAGTTATCATATATATTATATAATCTAGATTGCAATGCGTTCTACTGGCATCAGCTAATCTTTGTCTAGGGTTTTGTCGATAATGTCTAGATTAACTTGTTGGCTTGGATTAAATAATATATCTACATTCCCGAAAAGGCAATCATCGGCTTGATTGTTTAGATATTATACTTCTTCTTATACTTAGTGCTGCATCAGTTAAGTTTGATATACTAAGTCATGTTTAGAATCATAATCTCTAGCTTGCTTTAATAAGGATAGTATTGGGGTTTCAGCCTGTCGGTGTCATGGGCCCAGGGGTATGTCAACTTAGAGCTTGAGGCAGCCCCGTACGCCCACGTGGCCATCCCCCGAGGGGGGATCGGGCCCGAGGGTGACGTGGCAGCCGCTCGCTCTATGTCCCAGCACCTCCCGCTTACTACCGGAGCAGGGGTCGGGCTCCCCCGACCCCTCGGGCCACCGCCACGTGTGTCGGAGTAGGTGGAGGCTCCCAGCGCCCACCTACCCCCATTAATGGTGGCGCAGGCGGAGTGCGCCTGCGCGTGCGCGTGCCGCATTAAATGCGAGTAGACACGCACGCGCGCGCGTGACACCGGTCACAGCCGGCTGACCGGTCTGTGACCGATACGAATGACCGATGGGACACGGTGCAGTACCGGACGTGCTCCCTGTGCACTGTTAGGTATGCTGCATGCCCCGTTGTGTCACATCAAAATCAGATGAGCCGATTCGGGTCACTTATCCGGCCAGGGTCGGTAAGCCAAGTCTAATCGTCTAGCGCACGTCGCTACGTACGGGGGAGCGCGCAAGTCTCCACCATTTAATGAAGAATGATGCGTGGTGTTATATATGGATAATGGGCATCCTGACAAGGGTCACGTCGGCACTGCAGAACGGTGGACTTCCGTCTCAAGCAATAGTGTGGCCCTTAATTGTAAAAGAATGTTATTTCCTTTTCTCTAAAAGATAGCCTGTTTGGCCCATGTGGTGTCCCCTTGGGAGTATAAAAGGAGGCCCAGGCCTAGGGGAAAGGGGATCGATCCCTAGAACAAGAACACATATAGTCCATCACACACAGGAGTAGGGTATTACGCCTCGCCGGTGGGCCGAACCTGTATAATCCCTTGCGCCACTGCCCTTTCTCCTGAGAAGCATTCTCCACATCACCGGTGCACCGGAGTAAGAGCCGGAAACGTGTTCCTCGCGCCCTGGGCCGAACTCAAAAGGGGGGCCCTCACAGTCCCCGCCGAGGAGTTTACCCTCCTTCACAGCCGATCTTACCTGGTATAGTTGTTTTACATAGTTTTATACTTTGTTTAATATACTATATCCGCCCCTTATATCAGGATCTAAACTAATATAAATATATTGAACTTACTGCCACTCTAATTGATGGTAGTTTGATATATTTGTTGGAAGAGAATATACTAATATAAGGTAGTATCCGAGCTATAGCCGATACATACTTAAATCTGAACATCGACTATGATAAAAACATATATAATTGTTATTTCATGTTATCTTAGATCCGGGCAATTTATACTGTCTCGGTTAAGTCCGACCTATCACAATTGCTGATTTATAAGGTAACACCGATTTATAGATTATATAATGTTGATATTTACAGCCGATGGGTCAAGTTTACGTTTGATTTATTACTAAGAATATGCCTTACAGCTGATTCACCTCACAACGCATCGGCTAGGTTATGTCACGATATGACATCGGCTTCCTAGCCGATCGATTATCATTTACTAATAATATTTGCATACTTTATCTTGTTGATTGCAGGATCAAATCAACTGGCACGTCCGCATCTCATCATCATTTAGGACATGCACTAGAGTAAAGCAAATCTCTCAGGCCAGTGTGTATTTTTTTGCATCAACACGCTTTTGGCACACCCAGTGGGACAAGTTTCATTATGGCACCCAACATTAATGAAGTTACAGAGGATAATGTTCTACCTATCACGATCGAGCAATTGAACGAGGAGCAGAGAGAAGAGATGAAGAAGTTACTGAATCAGCCCCAAAGTCAGTATCTACACTCGTTCACAGTGACTCGGCAGGGTACAGTGATTCAAAAGACTAAAATCGAGTTGCCACCGGTCAGAAACACAGAGCCATGTAAATTTGGAGTAAATGATGATAAAGGAAAAGAAGTCAAGACCGAGTCAGGCGATGAAGAACTCCATACCTTACATGATCGCATTGATTCGGCAGTCCACCATGCTTTGATCAATCAGTCTGGCGTACTTGTGAATACATTAACTAATATGATCAAGACGGTGGTAGATGGCACCATAGTCGAGGAGAAAGCAAAAGGGCCCATCTACCTTCCAGGAGATGCTTTCCTAGGTTATAGGGCTGTGAAGACGAAAATTGGCGGGAAACAGCAAGTAGTTTCAACTCAAGCCCCATCGGCCCCAATGTCTAGTGGATCTATCCCAATGATATTAACAAGACAACAACCGATGCTTGGGGGGCAGAGTTAAACTCAGTTAACACCAGAATAGCTAATCAACATGCTACAGATGAAACTGCCGGTCACCAAGCCAACATATCACGCTCCTTCGGTATCGCAGCTCGTCGCGTCCCAACCATCTTCGCAACAGCCGATAGGGGTAACTCAGCCAATCGGCAAGCAGTATATACCGGAACCACTACTGTATGTTCCACCACAAGGTTTGGGAACCAATTTCAATCACCAATATCAACCTCACTCTCGACGAGTCCAGTATCGGCCTGAGGGATCACCACGGTTTCAATATCCAACCTAGTTTGGTCAACATGATCAATTGCAGTAGCATATGGTGGAGGGGTACCGCCGCAACCTGGGGGCAATATGATTGCTGACCTGATGAGGGAGCCATTTGGACTCAAACCTAAGGACAACGGTAACATGTATCAACATCCGTACCCTGAATATTTTGATATAGTGCTGCTGCCAAAATTCTGAGGACAAGACAATGTGTCAACTTACGAGCACGTTAGCCGTTCTCTAGCACAATGTGGAGAGGCATCGGCTACAGAGGCTCTCAGGGTTAGGTTATTTCCACTGTTATTATCTGGATCAGTGTTTACATGGTTCTCTTCCTTACCCTATAATTCTATCAAGAGTTGGGCCGATCTAGAGAAGCAGTTTCACAAGTATTTTTTCAGTGGAATCAAAGAGATGACATTATCAAATTTTACATCCATTAAGCAAAAATCAGATGAGACAGTGCCAGACTATATCCAGAGATTTAGAGATGTAAGGAACAGGTGCTATAGCTTGGCATTAGCTGATTCACAGTTAGCCGATCTAGCTTTCCAGGGACCGTTAGCGCTGATAAGGGATAAGTTTTCTGCCCAGGACTTTGAAAGTTTAGTACACTTAGCTCAGAAGGTATCGGCTCATGAGACACGGTTCCTGGAGACTAGGAAGTTTTTCAAAAAGGCCAATAACATCAATAATATCGACGGTTATGATTCTGACTCTGAAGATGAAGACCTAGAAGTCAATGCAGCTGAGTAGGCTAGAAATAAGAAAGCAGTGGTGTGCCAATTGGTCAAAAATTCGGGGAAGGAGGAAAGATTTGATTCTGACATCACTAATGCTGACAAGTTATTTGATCTTCTTCAAGAAAAGCAGATTCAGTTGCCAGTAGGATACGTGATACCATCGGCTGAGGAGTTGAAGAGAAGGAAGTATTGTAAATGGCATAACACAGGATCACACAGTACCAATAATTGCAAAATTTTCAGGCAACAAATTCAATCAGCTATAGAACAAGGAAGGATAAAATTCGATGAAGTCAAGAGATCGATGAAGATAGATGGTCATCCCTTTCCAGTAAATATGGTGCACATTGAAGCCAATAGGAACCAAGCCAATGGAAACAAATATCAGGTAAGGAGATTTGAATCGGCAGGTATGATTAACAAGTATCAGACTAGATGTCAAAGAGAAGAAGAGATATATCAGTACAATGGTGAAGGTTGCTTCGATCCTCATTGGGGTTGTAAATTCTTTAGATTTTGTTGGAATGAAGGGATGAGGTTGCCATCTCTCGAGAATTGTCCTGGTTGCAGTGATCCTAACGTGAGATATATTCGAAGATCAAATGGACAAGTTAATAATGAGTATCGCACGATTCAGTAGAGGTCACCTGTTCATCAGAGGCTTGGGCCGATTTATCAGGATCACTTCGATTTATCAGGATCATGAAACCGCAATGGTGCCCTTCTGGCATTTTTACTAAAAGTCAGAAAAGACGTGTTCAGAGGATGAGAAATAGAGAGCAATTGCAAGAAGTGGAAGATGAGATTGAGCATCGGCTGAAACGCACAAGAAAGGTGTGGCGTGTTAAGAGCAAGATTGTTCCAATCGATGAAGTCAGAGCTGATAAATGTGAAAGTCTTACTGCAGGCAAAGGAAAAGCAGTTGCATCATCTTCGATAAACATGGTCTCCGTATTACCAGCCGAATATGGTGTAGAACAAGCTGTGGGATAAATATGTGAAGCACCATTGGCTAAGTTAATGTTGTCCCCACAACAAGCTGTTTTTGAGAAACTAGAGGGAACTGGGCATCGACACCTTAAACCTTTGTATGTTAAGGGGTTTGTTAACGGGAAGCCGATGTCCAAAATGCTGGTCGATGGAGGAGCGGCTATTAACTTGATGCCGTACGCCACTTTCAGAAAATTGGGCTAGAACTTGGAACATTTGATCAAGACCAATATGATCCTGATAGAGTTTGGAGAGAATCCATCTGAGACTAAAGGGGTTTTAAATGTAGAGTTAACTATTGGTAGCAAGACAATTCCTACTACATTCTTTGTTATTGATGGGAAGGGCTCCTACAGTCTGTTGCTGGGAAGAGATTGGATTCTTGCCAATTGCTGTATTTCTTCAACTATGCATCAAAGTTTGATCCAATGGCAGGGAGACCAAATAGAAATCGTGCCAGCTGACAAGTCAGTTAATGTAGCTAGTGCCGATTTATCTGTTTGGGAGATGGAAGGGATTGATTGTTTGTCTGGTAAAGTTTGGCATGGAGAAAATCTAAGAGTTTCTGATTATGATATACAACCAACAGGAGATGGAGAGCCTCAATTATTACTTTGAGGGTATCGTGGAGGGTTCAAATTTTTATACAAAGGATACTGTAGATGATCTCAACGGCAAGCTTGGACAAGGGTTTATGTCGGCCGATGAACTGGAAGAAGTAGATATTGGACCAGGCGATAGACCTAGGCCGACATATATTAGTAAAGGTTTGTCAAAAGAATATAAATGTAAATTAATAGAGTTGTTAAAGGACTACAGAGATTGTTTTGCCTGGGAATACTATGAGATGCTAGGACTTAGCCAATCGATCGTTGAACATTGGGTCCCTAATAAACCTGGCTATCAGCCATATAAGTAACCTCCAAGGTGTTGTAAAGCTGAGATGTATGATGTTATCAAGGCCGAGATTACAAGACTCTATGATGCTAATTTTATCAGACCATGCCGGTATGCTGATGGGATTTCAAATATAGTACCGGTGATCAAGAAAAATTGCAAGCTTAGAGTTTGTATGGAGTTTAGAGATTTAAATAAGGCTACCCCTAAATATGAATACCCGATTGCCGATTGCCGATTGCCGATCTATTGGTTGATGCAGCGTCTGTACAAAAAATTATCAGTTTCATGGATGGCAATGCAGGATATAATAAGATTTTTATGGCTGAGGAGGATATTCATAAGACTGTTTTTTTGTTGTCCTGGTGCAATCGGCTTGTATAAGTGAGTCGTTATGACTTCTGGGTTAAGGAGTGCTGGTGTTACGTATCAAAGAGCAATGAATTACATATTTCATGATCTTAACGGCTTATTGGTTGAAATTTATATTGATGATGTGGTTGTTAAATGAAAGGAAGTCGATGAAGACATAGCCGATTTGAGAAGAGTCTTGGAGAGGGTAAGAAAGTATGGATTAAGGATGAACCCGACCAAGTGTGCTTTTTGTGTATCGGCTGGACAATTTCTTGGATTTTTTAGTGCATGATAGAGGAATCGAAATACCTCAAAGGAGTATCAATGCTATCAAAGATATAAAGCCTCCAGAAGATAAGATAAAATTGCAATCATTGATCGGCAAAATTAATTTTGTGAGACGATTTATATCTAATTTGTCCAGCAGGATAGAACCGTTCACTCCGTTACTCAGGTTGAAGGCCGATCAAGAATTCATTTGGGGGGAGAAACAACAGCAGACTTTAGACAGTATAAAGGAATATTTGAGTACTCCTCTAGTCCTTATTCCACCACAGAAAGGTGTTCCTTTTAAGTTGTATCTGCCAGTCGATCAGAATACTATCAGCTCTGTCTTGATCCAGGAAGTTGAAGGTAAAGAATGAGTTATATTTTATTTAAGTAGGAGACTTTTGGATGCAGAGACTAGATATTCGCCGGTGGAAAGTTGTTTTTGTGTTTATATTTTTCTTGTACAAAGTTGAGACATTATTTACTTTCCAATGAATGCACGATAGTTTGTAAAACCGATGTGATACGATATATGCTATCAGCTCCAGTTTTGAAGGGGAGGATTGGGAAGTGGATTTTTACCTTAACAGAATTCGACCTAAGATATGAATCGGCTAAGGCAGTTAAGGGGCAAGTGATAGCCAATTTCATAGTTGAGCATGGGATAATTCGGTTGATCATGTTGAGATTATGCCTTGGACGTTATTTTTTGATGGATCAGTCTACACTCATGGATGTGGTATCGTCTTAGTGATCAGATAGCCTAGGTGGGTAAGTTTTCAGTTTGCTTTTACTATCAAACCTTATTCTACAAACAATCAGGCTGAGTATGAGGCGGTTTTGAAAGGTTTACAATTACTAAAAGAGGTTGAGGCCAATGCTATTGAGATCATGGGTGATTCACTATTGATGATTAGTCAGTTGTCTGGAGAATATGAGTGTAAGAATGATATCTTGATGGTTTACAATGAGAAGTGTCAAGAGTTGATGAAAACTTTCAGGGTAGTTACTTTGAAGCATATTCCTCAGGAACAAAATGTTGAGGCTAATGATTTAGCTTAGGGTGCATCGGGATATAAGCCGATGTTAAAAGATGTGGAGGTAGAAGTTGCATATCTCCAAGCCGATGATTGGAGGTTTGAGATAATTGAGTTTTTGAAGGATCCTTCTAGATCAGTGTCCAGGAAATTGAAGTATAAAGCTCTCAAATATGTTTTGTTGAATGATGATTTGTATCATCGGACTATTGATGTGGTTATGATAAAGTGTTTAAATTTAGAAGAAGTAAAGGTTGTCATGTGTGAAGTGTTTGAGGGGATATGTGGTACTCATCAATCGACTCATAAGATGAAGTGGCTGATTAGGAGTGTTGGTTATTTTTAGCCGACGATGCTAGAAGACTATTTAGGTACTATAAAGGTTGCCAAGATTGTCAGAAGTTTGGAGCTATTCAAAGAACACTAGCATCGGCTATGAATCCCATTATGAAGCTATGGCCATTTCAAGATTAGGGAATCGATATGATCGGCCAAATCAATCCACCATCAAGTAAAGGTCATAAGTTTATATTGGTAACTACTGATTATTTCACCAAGTGGGTTGAAGCCATTCCTCTCAAGAAGGTGGATACTAGAGATGCTATTGAGTTTGTTAAAGAACATATCATATACAGGTTTGGTTTGCCACAGACGATAACAACTGATCAGGGATCTATTTTTGTGTCCGATGAGTTTGTTCAGTTTGCTGATAGCATGGGGATTAAATTGTTGAATTCTTCACCATATTATGCACAAGCTAATGGGTAGGCTAAGGCATCTAACAAGAGTTTGACCAAGTTGGTTAAAAGAAAGATTGGTGAGTATCCAAAAAAGTGGCATACCATATTAGTTGAAGCATTATGGTCTTATCCGATGGCTTGTCATGGTGCTATACAAGTTCCACCATATCAGTTGGTTTATGGACATGAAGCTGTTTTACCATAGGAGATTAACATCGGCTCAAGAAGGATTTCTTTGCAAGATGAATTGACGGTCGATGATTATCATAATTTGATGATTGATGAGTCAAAAGAGTTGGTTCAATCCAGATTGCGTGCTTTAGAGAAGGTTAAACGAGATAAGGAAAGGGTTGTCAGATATTATAATAAAAAGGTTGTACCAAAATCTTTTGAGGAGGAAGAGCTTGTGTGGAAGTTGGTATTGTCGATAGGAACATGAGACAATAACTTTGGTAAGTGGTCACCGAATTGGGAAGGAGCTTTTTGGATTCATAAGTGTGTTTCCAAAGGAGCTTACATGTTGAAAGGACTCGATGGAGAAGTGTTTGGGAGATCTCTTAATGGAAAATATTTGAAGAAATATTACCCAAGTGTTTGGATTTGTTCATAATCGGCTGTTTGGTGCCGATGTATGGTTTCTAGCCGATGACAATTGCATCGCCTTTAGATGGCCAATTTGGGTTATCGTCCTTAGAAATCTATTTAAGTTTGTAGTATGATGTTCCCTGCCACAAACTTGGGGGGCATGGAGGTCAAATTTGGGGATTTAAAAAAACAAACCAATGTTTAGGACTGCATTGGTATAAGTTTAACTCGACTTGATGGCCGATGGCAGTATGATTACATCAAAACGTTGCATATCAAAAATGTTTCTAGGTCTATTACAGGCAATCAAGACAAATATTTTTGGATAACCGATATAGCTCGCTACCTGACTTGTTCTACTTCTTCTATTGCTTGAGGGCTTTATTGAGGGAAGACGGATGTTTGATGAACGATTTCAGCTTGGACTTCTTCTCTTCGATAGCTTTGGTAGATTGGCCAACTTTTGTTCTTCAGAGGCAAGTTCGGCGTTGGATCTCTCCAATTCAGCCATTAGTCCGGCTTGTTGAATTCTTAGCCGATCAATATTTTCTTAAGTTGGGCTCGGACCGGATATAAACTCATCTAGCTTAGCTTTTTCATTGTTGATTTCTTGTCGGCTGGATTGGATTATGGCTTCAAGTGCTGAATGTTCTCGCCGATCTGCGATCCTTTGACTTGCCCTTTCTAGCTTGAATCTATGTTGCTCAAGGAACATAGCTGGGGAGACCGCATTTGCAAGATCTTCTGGAAGTTGGTCTTGTAGTTCTTGAAACCTTGCTCTGATCGGCCCACAATCAACGGCGAGAGCATCAAGGGAGAGTCCCAGCCGATTGGAGGTATCGGCTAACTTTGTTTTTAGTTCATCTGATACTGATATTAAAGATTTGCTGGTGGTTTCTTCTTCTTCTTCATCCAAAAATTGCTTTATATGAAATGAAATCATATCGGCTAAGGCCTGCAAAAGGAGATAGGTTGTAAGTGGTATAGTCAAATGACCGATGTTAGAAGAATATGAAGGATGGGCTTACAGGGGTTGGAGGAGTTGGATCTGTAGCTATTGTATCTTCTCCATGATGACTTCCTGCAGCAGATGGAGTATGTTCACTTGAGTGCTATTGAGGAGCCGATGGAGGCTGGGGAGGCTGAAATAATATAAGGTTCACATTGAGTATTGGCTGAAGGAAAAATTAAAACTATAAATAAGTTAAGAGATTACTGATGCTGGTGGTGGAGTTGGTTTCTTTTGAACAGCCACTTGTTTCTTCTTCAGCTGAATGATGTGATTAAATTATAGAGTGTAATGCTTAGAAGGAAAATAAGGATTTTGAAGGATATATACCTGTGTTTTACGGGGATGGTGTTTTGGAGGGCTTAGAGTCTTGGTTGGGCTAGATGGATCTGCTGGTGGAGTATCGGCTCGCGTAGGCCTGGTTGTTCTTCTGCTATTTCACTCATTTGAGCAGCTGCCTCACTTATGTCCTCCTCCATTTCAATTTCTTTCAAGTATTTTTCCACGTCCGGATCCAAGGGAAGATCTTCATCGCTTGATGTCTTGGATTTCTGTTGATGCAAAAAAACACACACTGGCCTGGGAGATTTGCTTAACTCCAGTGCAGGTCCAAAATTAGTTGTTTAGGTTCAAGGGCGTGCCAGTTGATTTGATCCTGCAATCAACAAGAAGAAATATGCAAAGAATATAAGTAAACGATAGTCCATCGACAAATAGCCGATTTCATATCGTGTGTAACCTAGCCGATGCAATAAAGCATGAATCGGCTGTAAGGTATAGTCAATGATAAAACTAACTCTAAAACTAGTATATCGGTTGCAAATATTAGTATCACATAATCAATACATCAATATTACTTTATAAATAAGCAATTGGAATAGATCGGACTGAACCGAGACAGTATAAATTGCCCAAGTCTAATGTAACATGAAATAACAATTATGTAGACTCATGTCATAGCCGATATTCATATTTAAGCATGTATCGGCTATAGCTCCGATACAACCCTATACTAGGATATTCTCTAGTAATAAATATATTCAACTATAACCAATTAGATTGGTATCAAGCTCAATATATTTATATTAGATTAGATCCTGATATAAGGGGTAGATATAGAACATTAGACAAAGCATAAAACAACGTAAAACATCTATACCAGGTAAGATCGGCTGAAACCTTGATGCTATCCTTATTAACAACCATAAGGCAGGTTAGATATCATGATTCTAAATACGACTTAATAGGTTGAACTTAACCAATGCAGCATTAAGTACAAAGAGAAGTATGATATCTAGAAATCAAGCCGATGGTTATCTTTTCAGGATGGTAGATACATTATATAATCTAAACTAACAAAGTAATTTAGCCGATATCGACGAAACCCCTAAAAAGAATCCAGCCGATGCGAGTAGATTGCATTGTCGATCTAAATTATATAATGTTAATGATAACTCGGAAGTTTACAAGATAGAATTAGAGTGTTATAAAGATGTAAGCACTAGCTCTGATGATGCAAACCGCCATAACAAGATATACCTTTTTGTCGAAGATCAAATTGATGCAGCACGACTCGAAAGCACGAACTTGTTGACAAGTAGAAAGCAAAGGTGGCGATGCACCGAGATTGATTGAACGTGTGTTGTTCTTCTTACAAGACCTCGGGCCTATATTTATACCCGAAAATATAAACAATGTCCATCATGGACACGACTCATATTAACCTAATACAAATCCAACTAACGAACAAGTTCCTTAGGCGGACTCTTACCGGGAATATCTATAAGGAAATTACATAAAATATCCTAATTAATAGATACAGTTTCCTTCTCAGGACTCTATCCGTGCATAGCAATCCGTATGAAGCACCCTAACTCAACCCGATGACGTGTACCGAGTCGTATTTCCAAAATTGGCTCAATCAGCTAACCCTGTCCGAATTTGATTCTGCCGATCCTGTCTGCAGCCGATTCGGACTACAGCCGATTCTCACTCTGTTTCCGATACGATCTATTCTCTTGTATTCTCTTTGATTCTATCCTTATCTCCGATACTTGAATTACCAAATTTGGTCGTCAACACATGCCCCCCAAGTCCGAAATATTTGGTAATGTTTCGGATTTGCCAAATCTTATCCCGGAGAGAATATCGCACTTTCCGTTTTTTACCGTTACCATACTGCTTTAAATACTAACCGACGACCCCGAGAAACTTCACACCGTTATACTGTTCCACCGCTCTAGCGATTCCATCTTCTCTGACTCCGGCAATCTCCTCGGCGCATCGAAGTAACTTCCAGGCAACCCCTTCTCTGACGAACTTCCGCCCACGGCAATGTCTTCCTCATCCGCTCCTTCCATCGCTTCATCGGCCGAGTACACAGAGGTAAGTTCCATCGGCTAGATCCCCTTTTAAAGCAATAGATTTAGTTTTCTGCAATCTTAGTTCGCTTTCTTGCTCCTCTTTGTTGTAGCATCTCGCCAATTTAATCACAGTTCCTAGTCTGAACCATGAAAACAATTACTTTCTCGGACCAATCGGTAATCTGGACCCAGTTGAATCCATTACCGCCGAAACCAACAGAATCCCGTTTAGGCTAGCAAATCCCAATCTAGGGCACTGGAAGAACACCTTCAAATCTTGGCCATCCCTAGAGAAAAGTTGGCCCGCATGGTATAAACGTGTATCGGCTAGCAAGCAGAGTCACTGGGATGAAATAGGAATCGGCCAAGCACTAGCCCTAACTTTGGCAAATTCGGCTAAGGATGAGCTGTTGATGACCTCTGCCACATATTTCTAGTCCAACACTATTAATGCCTTTATGTTCAACCAAGGACCAATGACTCCAAATCTACTGGACATCACCATGCTCTCTGGGCTAGATATCATCTCATCGGCCAATCCCATGATCTTGAATTCCAGAAATAGATTTGACTTCAAAACCAAGAGCATAGGAGGATGGCCTGGATTCATTGCAGCTAACATGGGCCAAGGTTCAGTTGCCCCTCGGGAACACACTGCCTTTCTGCTGATGTGGCTAGAAAAATATCTCTTTTGTGGATCCAGCTGTGGCCCAACCTCCAACTGGTAGCACATAGCCGAAGCACTTGAGGAGAAGAAACAGTTTCCTTTAGGAAAAATCCTGCTCGGCTCTCTTTATCAGACTCTGAACAATGCATCAACAAAACTAGCTATCGGCTCTATAGTTAGTGCAGGTGGCCCTTGGTGGCTACTCCAATCTTGGTTGAATCTAGTAGCTATGAAAGCTGTAAATCGGCCATCTCTGACAGAAGCAGAATTCCCAAGGCTTGAGCCAATTACTGATGAAGACGGAGAAGAAATCACCCACCGGCGATGCACATCTTTTGGAGAATATGCATCTACACCAGCCGATGCTGGAGCAAACCTGCCAGCCGAACTGCTAAAAGATTGGTTCTTTAGTTTTTATGACAGCTTTCAGAAAAATGCCAGAATCTGGTTCTTTTATGAAGAATCAATCAACTTTGAGCTACCATCGGACTTTAGATTTGAGGAAATCAATCATGAAAAATTCCAAAAGTCCAGAGAAGTCTTTGCTGCAGCCATAACCCCATGTATCCTTCCTATCGGCATCCATCAAGGCAGGAACATCAAAGTTTCATATGAATTTTATCATCCCATGAGCCCGGCTAGACAATTTGGCATGGGTCAGCTGCCAATCGGCTTGTGGTTTGCCGACAAAATTCAGTGTAGAGGGGAAATCACTTCAACTCTAATGATGGATCGACTACTCAACATCCCAGGGCCTCCTCTTGGCGGTATCAACAATATTGAGCTAGCCATGTTTAGAAGTAAGGCTTTCAATTCATGGTGGGCCGAATGGAAACAATACCTTTTCCATCAATCGGCTACAGTCTATATGACAGACCTCTTCCCTGACATGATCCCTCAAGTAACTCCTTTATTCCCTTTGTCAATTCCTATTTTAAATTATCAACCGATTCTGCACTTCACCTTATATGCTATCTTTTTTTACATACCACAGATTCATCTCCTCCACGCACAAGTAAAAGCGGCAAAGATATTGAATATGCTGCAGGACTGCTACCCAATGGATGTGGTCTAGCTCCTCCTAGCATCGGCTACCATGCCCCCAAGACTTCAAGTTTACTTCAAGGGCAAATAAGGGAACCAGCCGATGCAGGCAAAAAGTGAAAGACTAAGGCATCGACTGCTATGCCACCGGCTGCAAAAAAGAGAAAGAGAACCAAGAAACAAATAGCTCAACCAACCGATGATATTGATGAGGCCATAGATGAAGCAGCAATCTAACAAGCTATAGATGAAGCTGCAGCCGAATTAAGTGATGTAGGAGAGAAAACACCAACAGCTTCCCCAGCTCCAAAAAGGACTCCTACAACTCCTGCTGTTCCAGCAGTATTTTCTCGGCTACCCAGAGTAAGATTATTTCCCTTATTACAAAATTTCCTCATTTATCACCAATATCACTTATTCAAACTTTGTATTTTGTAGAAGAAAAGGCTAGCCGAGAAGGAAAAACCAGCACCAGTATCGGCTAAACCAACCACTCAAATTCCTCTGGTAATTCTCAACTCTTAAAATTTAAAACTTAATCTTAGCCGATACCAGTTAACATTTGTTTAAATACTCTCAATTTGTCAGCCTCCTTCTCCACCATCGCCTCCAGCACAACCAATTTCAAGTGAACATACTGCATCGGCTGTAGGCAGCCATCATGTTATGGAGGAAGAAACCGTTGCCCCTGCTATTCCTGTAAGTCTTACATCTTTAAGAAAATTCAAATCGGCTACATAACATGCTCTGTTACTTATATCCCCTTTAATCTTCCTTTTGAAGGTTCTAGCCGATTTATTCTCCTTTGATATTAAGGATTATCTTGATGAAGAAACAGAAGGAGAAATCACAAGCAAGGCCCTAGCTCCTTTAGCCGATGATGTGAAAAAAAACCTCAAAGACATCTCTCATCGGCTGGAAGCATCTCTAGGCAGCTTAGTGGTTGACTGTAGCTCTATCCCGGCCAGGTTTCAGGAAATTCAAGCCTTAATCCCAGATGAGTTATCAAACACCATTACTCCAGCAGTATATCTCGAGCAACACCAATTCAAGCTGGAGAAAGCTAGATAGAGAATTTCTGATCGGCTAGAGAAGAAAAGCATTGAAACTACTATCCAAGCAAACCGGCAACTTGTGCATTCTGAGAAAGCCAAGCTCGATCAGTTAGCCGAAGAGCCGATCAAATCCGCTATAAATCAATTGGAAGCCGAAAGGATTGATCTCTTGGCCAAGCTTGAAGAATGCAATGCAAAAATTGCATTGGAGAAACAAAAACTAGCCGATCTCCCAAAGGCTGTTGGAGAGCAGAAAGCAAAACTCAAATCGGCTATTAAGAATGTATCCAACATGACCAAGTCCCTGAAGATCATCCCTGGAACCGATGCTCAAGATGCCCAGGCAATAGCTGAAGTTGAAGAAATTCGGCAGAGAGCAATTTCGGCCATCCAACGCTACTTATCTCAGTGATAACTTGTAATAGAGACTTAGAAAATTTTTTGTAACCAACTTTGTAATTGGCTAGAAAACTTCATCTGTACCACATATACTTTGGCATCCTTTATGCCGATTAATATATTTTGCTTTGAAATCCCACATTTTTCATCTGATATATGCCCCCCTAATTTTGGCATGTTGATAGACAAAGGAAAAATTAAACATGACTAAGGGCGATATAAAAAATATCGGCCAACATACATCGGCAGCACATAGCCGATTATGACAAAAAGAAAAGTCTAAGGGCGATATGAACTATATCGGCCATTGATAAGAATCGGCAGAACGCAGCCGATTATGATCCAATCCAGACACTTGGATAATATTTTTTCAAGTATTTTCCATTAAGTGCTCTTCCAAATACTTCTCCATCAAGTCCTTTTAACATATAGGCCCCTTTAGAATCACATTTATGAATTTGAAAAGGCCCTTCTCAATTCGGTGACCATTTGCCGAATTTATTATCTCTAGCCCCTATCGGCAGCACCAATTTCCAAACAAGTTCACCCTCCTCAAAAGACTTTGGTATAACTTTTTTGTTATAATGTCTAGCAACTCTTTCCTTGTCTTTCCTAACCTTTTCAAGAGCTCGCAATCTAGCTTGAACCAAATCTTCTGACTCATCAACCATCAGATTATGATAGCCATATCTGTCAACTCGTCTTGTAAAGAAATCCTTCTAGAGCCGATGTTGGTTTCCCATGGTAATACAGCTTCATGCCCATAAACCAGTTGATAAGGAGGTACTTGAATTGCACCATGACAAGCCATCCGATAGGACCACAATGCTTCGGCTAAAATAGTATGCCACTTCTTGGGATATTCTGCAATCTTACTCTTGACCAACTTAATCAAGCTTTTATTGGATGCCTCAGCTTGCCTATTTGCTTGTGCATAATATGGTGAAGAATTCAATAACTTGATCCCCATGCTATCGGCAAATTGAACAAACTCATCGGACACAAAGATTGAACCTTGATCAGTTGTAATTGTCCGTGGCAAACCAAATCGATATATAATGTGTTTCTTGACAAACTCAATAACATCTTTGCTGTCAACCTTTTTTAAAGGAATTGCCTCAACCTATTTAGTAAAATAGTCGGTTGCCACCAATATAAACTTATGTCCTTTACTTGATGGTGGATTGATCTAGCCGATCATATCAATACCCCAACCTCTGAACGGCCATGGCTTGATGATAGGATTCATAGCCAATGCTGGTGCTCTCTGTATTGCTCCAAATTTCTGACAATCTTGACATCCCTTGTAATATCTGAAACAATCTTCCAGCATTGTCAGCCAAAAATATCCAACTCTTCTAATCAACCATTTCATCTTATGAGCCGATTGATGAGTCCCACAGATACCTTCATGAACTTCGCACATTACAACTTTTGCTTCTTCCAGACTTAAACATTTCAAGAGAACTCCATCAATCGTCCGATAATATAATGTATCATCCAATACGACATATTTGAGAGGTTTATATCTTATCTTCCTTGAAACTGACTTAGAAGGATTCTTCAAATATTCAAAAACATCAAACCTCCAATCATCGACTGGTATGCAGGCAACTTCTACCTCAACTCCTTGTAACATCGGCTTGTATCCTGATGCACCTTGAGCTAAATCGTTGGCCTCAACATTCTGCTCCCTAGGGATATGTTTCAAAGTAACTATCTTAAAAGTCTGCACCAATTCTTGACATTTCTCATTATAGACCATCAAAACATCATTTTTGCATTCATATTCCCCAGACAATTGGCTTATTACCAACAGTGAATCACCCATGATTTCAATAGCATCGGCTTCGACTTCTCTCAATAACTGCAATCCTTTTAGAACAGCTTCATATTCAGCTTGATTATTTGTAGAATAAGGCTTGATAGTAAAAGCAAACTGAAAACTTGCCCCCCTAGGCGATATAATCACCAAGCCGATACCACAACCATGAGTACAAACAGATCCATCAAAAAATAACGTCTATGGCATAATGTCAATATTATCAATGCTAGTATCCCTGTGTTCCACTATGAAATTGGCTATCGCCTGCCCTTTAACTGCCTTAGCCGATTCATACCTGAGATCAAATTCCGATAGAGCAAAGATCCACTTCCCAATTCGTCCTTTCAACACTGGAGCCGATAGCATGTAACGTACTACATCGGCTTTACATACTATGGTACACTCATTGGAAAGCAAATAATGCCTCAACTTGGTACAAGAAAAATATAAACACAGACATAGTTTCTCCACGGGTGAGTACCTCGTCTCTGCATCCAGAAGTCTTCTGCTAAGATAAAATATCACCCTTTCTTTACCGTCAACCTCTTGGATCAAAACTGAGCCGATAGAATTTTGATCGGCTGACAAATACAATCTGAAAGGAATCCCCTCCTGTGGTGGTATGAGAACTGAAGGAGTACTCAAATATTCCTTGATGTTATCCAATGCTTGCTGCTATTTTTCTCCCCAAACAAACTCCTGATCGGCTTTCAATCTCAATGATGGAGTAAACGGTTCTATTCGGCCAGACAAGTTTGATATGAAACGCTGAACAAAATTTATTTTGCCGAGCAGTGATTGCAACTTAGTTTTGTCTTTTGGAGGTTTTATGTCTTTGATTGCCTCAATACTCCTCTGGGGTATCTCAATTCCACGCTCATGCACGAAAAACCCAAGAAATTGCCCAGCCGATACACCGAAAGCACACTTAGTTGGATTCATCTTTAAACCATACTTCCTTGCTCTTTCCAGTACTTGTCTTCAATCGGCTATATGTTCATCAACTTCCTTGGATTTGACCACCACATCATCAATATAGATTTCTACCAACATGCCGATGAGATCATGAAATATATAATTCATAGCTCTTTGATATGTAGCACCAGCACTTCTCAAGCCGAAAGTCATAACAACCCACTCATATAAGCCGATTGCACCAGGACATCTGAAAGCAGTCTTGTGAATATCTTCTTCTGCCATAAAAATTTGATTGTAACCAGCATTGCTATCCATGAAGCTGATAATTTTATGTCCGGATGCTGCATCAACCAGTTGATCGGCTACTGGCATAAGGTATTCATCTTTCGGTGTAGCTTTGTTTAAATCTCTAAAATCAATGCAAACTCTGAGCTTACCATTTTTCTTGATGACTGGTACTATGTTAGAAATCCACTCAGCATATCGGCATGGTCTGATGAAATTGGCATCATAAAGTCTTGTTATCTCAGCTTTGATAGCATCATACAAATCGGCTTTACAACGTCTTGGAGGTTGTTTATATGGCCGATAGCCTGGTTTGATAGGCGAAACAATCTCTATATTCTTTTAAAAGCGCTATCAATTTACATTTAAACTCCTTTGATAAATCCTTACTAATGTATGTCGGCCTAGGCCTATCACCTGATCCAATGTCGATTTCTTCTAACTCATCGGCCGACATAAACCCTTGTCCTAGTTTGCCGTCGAGATCATCAACAGTGTCCTTTGTATAAAAATTGGAACCCTCCACGGCGCCCTCAAAACAACAATGGGGGCTCTCCATCTCCTGTTGGCTGTATGGCATAATCAGAAACTTTTAAGTAATCTCCTTGCCAAACTTTTCCAGACAAACAATCAATTCCTTCCATCTCCCAAATAGATAAATCGGCACTAGCTACATTGACTGACCTGTCGGCTGGCACGATTTCGATTTGGTCTCCTTGCCATTGAATCAAGCTTTGGTGCATTGTTGAGGGAATATAACAGTTAGCATGGATCCAATCTCTTCCCAGCAATAGACTGTAGGAACCCTTCCCATCAATAACAAAGAACGTGGTAGGAATTGTTTTACTGCCGATGGTCAACTCCACATTCAAAACTCCTTTGGTCTCAGATGGATTCCCGCCAAAATCTTTCAGAACCATATTTGTCTTGATCAAATCCTCTGAATTCTTCCCAAGTTTCCTGAAGGTTGAATATGACATTAAATTGATAGCTGCTCCCCCATCGACTAACATCTTGGACATCGGCTTGCCATTGACAAATCCCTTGACATACAATGGCTTGAGATACCGATGATCAGTTTCTTCGGGCTTCTCGAAGACAGCTTGCTGAGGAGATAACATCAACTTAGCCGATGGCAACTCATCAGCTTGTTCGACAATTTGCTCAACTGCATATTCGGCTGGTAGCATAAAAACCATGTTTATTGCAGATGACATCACTCCTTTGCCATTGTTCTAGAGATTTTCTTCTTGATCGGCTTGAACTTCATCGGCTGGCACCACTTTGCTTTTCACACGCCAAACCCTCTTTGTTTTCTGCCTCAGCCGATGCTCGATCTCTCCTTCAACCTCCTGGAATTGCTCCCTGTTCCTCATCCTTTGAACTCTCCTTTTTTGGTTCTTGGTAAAAATTCCAGAAGGGCACCATTGTGGCTGCATATTTTTGGGCTCTCTTGGTGAATCATCTTTATCATTATCATATCGGATTGGCCCGAGTCTTTCATAAACTGGCAGCCTTTTCTGAATCGACCGACGCACGCTTGCACTCTGTCGGCTTGGTCCTTGAACATATTGAGCATCAAAATCACTACATCCAGAGCAATCTTCAGTAGATGGCAATCTCTTGTCTTCATTCCAACAAAACCTAAAAAATTCACAGCGCCAATGGGGATCGAAATACTTTTCATCATCATAGTGATATGACTCCTTTTCCTTCTGTCACCTTTTTTGACATTTGTTAATCATGCCAGCCGATCTGATGTTTCTGGTGTAATTTTTACCTCCATCGGCTGAATTCCGATCAAACCCAGAGTGCACCATGTTGACTGGAAAAGGATGTCCATCAATCTTCATCGGCCTCTTGGATTCATCAATCTTGATCTTCCCTTGTTCGATAGCCGATTGGATCTGTTGCCTGAAAATCTTGCAATCGTTGATGCTGTGAGACCCTGTATTGTGCCACTTGCAATATTTCCTCCTTTTCAAATCCTCAGCCGATGGGATGACATGTCCTGTCGGTAATTGAATCTGTTTTTCTTGAAGAAGAAGATCAAAAATCTTGTCAGCCTTGGTGATGTCAAAGTCAAACCTCTCTGCTTTTCCTGAATTCTTGACCCATTGGCAGACCACTGTCTTCTTGTTTCTGGCCCACTCAGCTACATTTACCTCAGGATCATCATCTTCAGAATCATACTCATAACTGTAGATATTATTGACATTATTGGCCTTTTTGATGAACTTTCTAGCTTCTTGAAATCTTGTCTCATGAGCCGATATCTTCTGAGCTAGGTGAGTTAAACTCTCAAAGTCCTGAGCCGAAAATCTTTCCCTTATCGACGCCAACAAACCCTGGAAAGCTAGATCAGCTAGTTGAGAATCTGTCAAGGCTAAACTGTAGCACCTGTCCTCACATCTCTGAATCGTTGGATATAATCTGGAACTGATTCATCTGATTTCTGTTTAATTGCTGTGAGGTCTGACAATTTCATCTCTTGCACACCACTGAAAAAGTATTTATGGAATTGTTTCTCCAGATCAGCCCAACTTCTGATAGAATTGTAAGGTAGGGAAGAAAACCATGTGAACGCCGATCCAGATAGGGATAGTGGAAACAATCTAACTCTGAGGGCTTCTGTAGCCGATGCTTCACCACATTGAGCTAAAAATCGGCTAACATGCTCATAAGTAGATATGTTGTCTTGCCCTGAGACTTGGAGAAGTCTGGCACCTTGTATCGGTTTGGCAATGGTACCCGATCAAAGTATTCTGGATATGGGTGCCGATACATGTTGTCATTGTCCTTTGGTTTAAGTCCAAACTGTTCTCTCATGACGTCAGTGATCATATCGGCCTAGGGCTACTGAGGTGTCGCTCCACCATATTGTTATTGAATTGGATCAATCTGACCGTACTCGATCGGCTGAGGTCGTGGAGAATGAGGCTGATACATATGATTGAAACCAGCCGATATGCTAGCCGATATGCGCTGAGGTGGCACATATGGAAGTTGCTCTGTGCTATACTGTTGGCTTATCGGCTGTGTAATTCCAATTGGCTGTTGTGGAACCGAAAGAATTTGATACAAAGTGTCGACAACTGGCAGTTTTGGATTAAGTATACTCATTAATTGCTCTGGCGTCAGTTGAGTTGATGCTTGCCCCCAGTAATTGGCTGTGATCTTGTCATGATCGTCGGAATATTTGCGCTAGAGAAAGGAGCCGATGGGTCCTGGGTTTGAAATGTCCGTTGATTCCTGCCAATTTCTGTCTTGATAGTCCTGTAGCCTGAGAATGTACCATCTGGTAAGTATATGGGTCCTTTAGCTTTCTCTTCGGCTATCGTCCCGTTGACTACTGACTTGATCATATTTGTCAAAGTATTCACAAGCACTCCAGACTGGTTGACTAGGAGGATGGTGCACAACCGAATCAATGCGATCTGATAAAGTATGGAGTTCCTTGTCATTTGTTTCGACCTTGGGCTGCTTATCTTTCTCTTTAGTTGTACCGGATGTACTTGGATCTTGCTTCACGGTCGTCGGCAACTCGACCTTAGTCCTTTGAACAATTGTGCCCTGCCGAGTTACTGTGAACGAATGCAGATATTGCTTTTGGAGTTGATCTAACATCTATCTCATCTCTTCCCTCTGCTCATCGTTCAGTTGTTCGATCGTGATCGGCAGGATGTTCTCTTCTGAGACGTCGGTGATGTTTGGAGACATGATGACACTTGTCCCACTGGGCGTGCCAAAAGCGTGTTGATGCAAAAAACACACACTGGCCTAGGAGATTTGCTTAAGTCCAGTGTAGGTCCAAAATTAGTTGTTTAGGTTCAAGGGCGTGCCAGTTGATTTGATCCTGCAATCAACAAGAAGAAATATGCAAAGAATATAAGTAAACGATAGTCCATCTGCCAGATAGCCGATTTCATATCGTGTGTAACCTAGCCGATGCAATAAAGCATGAATCGGCTGTAAGGTATAGTCAATGATAAAACTAACTCTAAAACTAGTATATCGGCTGTAAATATTAGTATCACATAATCAATACCAATATTACTTTAGAAATAAGCAATTGGGATAGATCGGACTGAAACGAGACAGTATAAATTTCCCAAATCTAATGTAACATGAAATAACGGTTATGTAGACTCATGTCATAGCCGATATCCAGATTTAAGCATGTATCGGCTATAGCTCCGATACAACCCTATACTAGGATATTCTCTAGTAATAAATATATTGAACTATAACCAATTAGATTGGTATCAAGATCAATATATTTATATTAGATTCGATCCTGATATAAGGGGTAGATATAGAACATTAAACAAAGCATAAAACAATGTAAAACATCTATACCAGGTAAGATCGGCTGAAACCCCGATGCTATCCTTACTAACAACCATAAGGCAGGTTAGATATCATGATTCTAAATACGACTTAATAGGTTGGACTTAACCAATGCAGCATTAAGTACAAAGAGAAGTATGATATCTAGAAAATCAAGCCAATGGTTATCTTTTCAGGATGGTAGATACATTATATAATCTAAACCAACAAAGTAATCTAGCCGATATCGACGAAACCCTAAAAAGAATCCAGCCGATGCGAGTAGATTGCATTGTCGATCTAAATTATATAATGTATATGATAACTCGGAAGTTTACAAGATAGAACTAGAGTGTCATAAAGATGTAAGCACTAGCTCTGATGATGCAAACCGCCATAACAAGATATACCTTTTCGTCGAAGATCAAATTGATGCAGCACGACTCGAAAGCACGAACTTGTTGAAAAGTAGAAAACAAAGGTGGCGATGCGCCGAGATTGATTGAACGTGTGTTGTTCTTCTTACAAGACCTCGGGCCTATATTTATACCCGAAAATATAAACAATGTCCATCACGGACACGACTCATATTAAGCTAATACAAATCCAACTAACGAACAAGTCCCTTAGGCGGACTCTTACCGGGAATATCTATAAGGAAATTACATAAAATATCCTAATTAATAGATACAATTGTCTTCTCAGGACTCTATCCGTGCATGGCAATCCGTATGAAGCACCCTAACTCAACCTGATGACGTGTACCGAGTCGTATTTCCAAAATCGGCTCAATCGGCTAACCCTGTCCGACTCTGATTCTGCCGATCCTGTCTGCAGCCAATTCTCACTCTGTTTCCGATACGATCTAATCTCTTGTATTCTCTTTGATTCTATCCTTATCTCCGATACTTGAATTACCAAATTTGGTCGTCAACAATTTCTTGGTGGATTTCTTCTGAATAATAGAAGATTTGATGGTAGCTTGCTTGGTTCTTTTGCGTTTTCCACCTGCTGGTATCGTCTCTCTAATTTGGCCTTGGAGTAGGGAAGTTACTCTGGGAGCGTTGTAGCCGATGATGGAGGGAGCAAGGCCACAAGCGTTTGGAAGCTATGCAGCGGTATACTCAATCGGCTGGCTACTTCGGCTAGTTTGAGGGGGAGGTGATTCAGATATCTGCAAGTACAAAATAAGAGTTTATGAATATCAGATATTTGTCGATATTGAAACATGATGAAAAGAGGTGAGAGAAGATAACTTACTTGAGGAATAAGTCAGGTGATATTCTTGTCAGGTATGACTGAGTTGATAGGTGGAATATATGCGTTTTCCATTCAGACCACCATCTATCGAAAAGGATGCTCCTCATCAATATTAAGTTGAATATGTTGATGCTACCAAGAGGAGGTCCAACGATGTTCAAGAGCTTGTCCATGATCAGGGCCGATGCAATTTCTCCTCTGGGTTCAACCTTTTCGGAGAAGTGCAAGCCGATTAGGAGTTGTCCCATACCAAGCTGACATGCAGGAACTGTTGGATGGTAGAATTCCTATGAGGGTTGCACACTCCTGCCTTGAGGGATGCCTGTGGGAAGGATGCAAGAAGAGATTGCTGCAATCAAGACCTCTCTGGGTTTTTCAAATCTTTCATCATTGATCTCATCTAATCTGAAATCGGCTAGCAACTCATAATCAGAGAAGGACTCATATGCAAACTAGATTCTATTGTCTCTGGGAAATCCATCATAAAAATTTCCAAACCAGTTTTGGAAGTGTTCAACTGATAGTCCTGAGCCAGTATAGCTGGTAGTTGCTTCTCCAAAGGACATGCATCGGCGTGTTATGTTGGTATCATCGTCATCCTCTGGGTCGGCTGAAGAGGGGAATTCGGCCTCAATAAGTGCTGGTCTAAGTTCGTCGTTGTGTTCATCGATGACATTTTGATTTATTCCAAGACAGTAGAAGAGCATGAACAACACCTGCGTCTGACTCTGGAGAAACTTAGAGCTCACCAATTATACGCCAAGTTCAGTAAATGTGAATTTTGGTTGTCCGAAGTAAAGTTTCTTGGCCATGTCATTTCAGTGAAAGGAGTGGCAGTTGACCCCACCACTGTTGAATCAGTTACCAAGTGGAATCAACCCAAGACCGTCACTCAAATCCGCAGTTTCCTCGGACTAGCAGGATATTATCGTCGGTTCATTGAAAACTTCCCAAAGATAGCTAGACCAATGACCCAACTGTTGAAGAAGGAAGAAAAGTTTGTGTGGACCCCACAGTGCGAGAAGGCATTTCAATTGCTCAAAAAGAAACTGGTATCCTCTCCAGTCTTGGTTCTACCGGATATTACCAAAGACTTCCAAGTATATTGCGATGCATCCCGTCAAGGTTTGGGTTGTGTTCTCATGCAAGAACGACACGTGGTGGCTTATGCATCCCGGCAATTACGTCCACATGAAAATAATTATCCCACTCATGATCTTGAGTTGGCAGCCGTAGTGCATGCTCTGAAAATTTGGCGCCATTATCTCATTGGAAATCGTTGTGAGATATACACCGATCATAAGAGCTTGAAGTACATTTTCACTCAGCCGGATCTGAACCTTCGCCAAAGGAGATGGTTGGAATTAATCAAGGACTACAATGTGGGAATCCACTATCACCCCGGGAAAGCAAATGTTGTGGCTGATGCCTTGAGCAGAAAAAGCTACTGTAACGCAGTTCATCTCGATCAGTGTTCTTCTATTCTTTGCAAGGAGTTAGAATATCTGAATCTTGGTATTGTCAATCAAGGTTTTCTAGCGACTATAGAAGCTAAGCCTTTGCTTCTTGAACAAATTCGGGAAGCCCAGAAGAATGATGCTGACATTCAAGAACTCAGGAAGAATATGCGGAGGGAAAAAACAATTGGTTTTGTTGAAGACGAGTATGGAGCAGTTTGGAATGGGGATCGTATCTGCGTCCCGAATGTTCCAGAAATAAAGAAGCTCATCCTACAGGAAGCACATGAAAGCCAGTACTCCATCCATCCAGGCAGTACCAAGATGTATTTGGACTTAAAAGCCAAGTACTGGTGGGTCAGCATGAAGCGTGAGATAGCTGAATTTGTGGCTTTGTGTGATGTATGCCAAAGAATCAAAGCAGAACATCAGAGACCAGCAGGATTGCTTCAGCCGCTCCAAATTCCGGAATGGAAATGGGAGGAGATTGGAATGGATTTTATTACTGGTCTTCCTCGAACTCAAGGTGGTTACGACTCAATTTGGGTTGTCGTTGATAGACTAACTAAAGTGGCACATTTCATTCCCGTCAAAACCACATATTCAGGCAACAAGTTGGCGGAACTATATTTTGCTCGCATCGTCTGCCTTCATGGTGTTCCCAAGAAGATTGTATCCGACCGAGGCAGCCAATTCACCTCCAAGTTTTGGCAAAAATTGCAAGAGCAGTTGGGAACGCGCCTGAATTTCAGTACTGCTTATCACCCGCAAACCGATGGTCAGACAGAACGAATCAATCAGATTCTTGAAGACATGCTTCGGGCTTGTGTTCTTGATTTTGGGAAATCTTGGGATAAAAGTCTCCCTTATGCAGAATTCTCATACAACAACAGTTATCAGTCTAGTCTACAGATGGCACCGTACGAGGTTTTGTATGGCCGAAAGTGCAGAACCCCGCTCCTTTGGGATCAGACAGGGGAACGACAGGTTTTTGGGACTGATATTCTTAGACGCAGAGGAAAAAGTTAAGGTTATACAGAAGAACTTGAAAGTGGCCCAGTCTAGGCAGAAGAGCTATGCAGACAACCGGCGTCGAGATCTTGCTTTCGAAGTCGGAGATTATGTGTATTTGCGAGTCACTCCGCTAAGGGGAGTAAGAAGATTCCACACGAAAGGGAAGCTTGCACCAAGATATGTTGGACCGTATAAGATCCTAAGCCGAAAAGGGGAAGTTGCCTATCAGCTCGACTTGCCAGCTTCTTTAGGCAGTGTCCACGATGTTTTTCATGTCTCCCAACTCAAGAAATGCCTGCGAGTACCGACAGAGCAAGCAGATCATGCACAGATCGAGATCCAAGAAGATTTAACTTATGTGGAGAAGCCTATCAAAATTCTAGACACCTCAGAGAGACATACACATAGCCGTGTCATCCGCTTTTGCAAGGTTCAGTGGAGCAACCACTCAGAAGAAGAAGCCACTTGGGAGCGCGAAAACGAGTTGAAGTCGGCCCATCCCCATCTCTTCGTCAGTGCTTCCGAATCTCGGGGTCGAGATTCTCTGTAAGGGGGTAGGTTTGTCGCGCCCTGAAATCACTCTAAAATTATATCGTCTAAATTATTTCTAGAAATTGTAAAACCAATAAAAATAGCCTTCAACAACTAAAACTCACCAAGATTGATGTCAATTTGGCTTGTGGGTATTTTTAGTAAATTCCCCATGCTTCAAAATGCTTAACGAATTTTTACTTTAATTTTCAGAGCACCTACATAATTTTATAGCAACAAAAACAATTAAAAGAATTTTATAAAAAGCAAAAACAACTCTCTCCCTCTCCTTGGGCCACTTTCGGCCCATCTCTTCCTCTCTCTCTCCCTCCGGCCCGGCCTGGCCTACCCTCCCTCTCTTTCTTTCTTCCTTGGGCCTTGCCCTCCTTTTCGGCCCAGCCGAGCCACTCCTTCCCGGCCCAAGCCGCCCCCAGCCCAGCCACAGCAGCAGCCCTGTGCGCCACGCACGTGCGCCCCCCCATGCACGCTCCACCGTGGGGCCCGCCAGTCGGAGCGTCTTCAACCTCCAGCCACGACCGCCTCTCTCCCGTGAAAACGCAAGCGCCGCCGCCCATCCCGATCTCCCTCCTCGACGGTTTTCCTCCAAATTAAACTGCAAAAATGGGTTCGTCTCCTCTTCCTCATCAATTCCCCCAACAAATCCCACTCCATCCCGCATTATTTCGCAGTGGATTTTGATGGCGTTCATCAATGGCGAGCTCCACCATGGCCGGCGTCGATCTCCATCCCCGGTGACCCTCTCCCTCCCCTCCGGCCTATAAAAGGCAGCCCCGACCCCCTGCTCTCTCCCCCCCACACCGCTGTCCTTCCCCTCCTCTCTCCCTGGCCGCTGCGCCACTTCTTCTTCCTCGTCGTTCCTGCCGCTGTGGTGAGCTTCTCTGCCGTCCTCACCTCCCTTGTGCTGCAGCACATGGTCGTCGGCATCGTCGTGCCCGGCTCAGCTGGCTGTGCACTGGTTGCAGCCATTGGAGCACACAGTCCCATCTCCACCTCTCTGCCTACTCACTGTTTCCCTCCCTCTCTTTGCACTGTCAAAACAAATATTGTTTTCTTTAAGAAATATTAATTCACAAATTCGCAAAACGGTAATTAAACAGCACCTAAAATTCAAATAGCCATATCTTGACTATTTGAACTCGGAATTGATATGTTCAAATTGCTAATTTTGCTCTTAAACAGTAATTAACCCATTTTATGCTTTCTTTATGCATCTTATATGGTTCTTATTTTTGTTTGGTCCTTTTTCTTTGCGATTGTCGTGTAGGCGCTGCAGTTCCGGAAGAGCCGCTCTACCTCGAGGTTGACGTTGAAGATTTGGTAGCGAGCAAGGCAAGTCATGCAATTTTGATCATATTGCTATCCCAATTTACAAAATTATGTTTATTTAAATTATTGCATTTCGCTTTATTAAATTCCCGCGCTTATCACTATTTTATTTAGCCCTACCGATTCTCCTTGTTATAACCTTATTATTTGTATTATTATTATCCTTGTTTAACCCTAGGAAAAATAAAACTAGTGAGGACTTTATATATGTGGTGCTTACTAGTAAATTTAGGAATATGCTTAGCCCTGCTTAAATAGATACAATTAGATATTTTTCCAATAATTAGACTTGGACATAACTTGTAAATAATGGTAATTTTCGCTTAGTGGCTGTTTAGCCATGACACAATGTTTCCCCCTCAAAATTCCCCAAACATGATTTTCGGCTGGGCTCGGGGTGCTTGGTTTCGCTAGTTGCACCTCGGCCGTCATAAGGACCGGTCTTCGGGCCTCTGTTGCAAAGCATACTCCGTACAACCACATGTCTAATGGGTAAGGCTTAACACATCGCCTAGAACGGTCATGAACGAGGAAGGCACGGATAGGGATGAATGAAACCCTTGGTGGGGTCGACGTCTCTGGCAGTACGCCCGGGGGCATAGACTGTCTGCTCGACCTAGGGCGCCTGGCGGGGGATGTCTATGTCGGTCTTCTTTGTTTAGGGTGGTACTAAGCGATGGGTTATGTCATGGCTTCTGTCTATATACCGTGGTGGTATGTGGCACGTGGTAACGCGTGAGGAAGACGTGTCTTGTGGGTAAAGATGTACCCCTCTGATCAGAGTATAATCTATTCGAATAGCCGCGCCCTCGGTTATGGGCAAGCTGAGCAATGTACCCAAGTTAGAGTTTAATTCTACTAAACCTGGAATAACTGGAGTTAGGATTTGTTGCCTAGGTTAAGGCAAGATCACGTTGGTGCGTGGCTTGATTATAATTTGACTAGAGATAGGTTCGTATTTTATTTAAATGCTTTTAAATATTTAAATGCTTCGAAAATGCTAGTTTTCTGCAAAATAGCCCTATAATGAATTCTTTGTACTCCTTGCATTATATTTGCATTTTTTGGGCCTGGCTTGCTGAGTACGGTGGTTGTACTCAGCCTTGCTCCTTTTTCCCCCTTCCAGCTGAGGAGTTCTTTGAAGATGAAGGTTTTGTTGTCTAGCTCGTGCCTGCCGTCAAACGCCTGTGGTGGCCCGTCGTAGTTTCCTGCTTTTATTTGTTTATCTTTCAGTGCTGGGCCTTTGGCCGCCCATGTAATAAAATACTCGTTTCACGCTTCCGCTTATATATACTCTGTTATTTACCAACTTTGTAATGTGTACCTTGCCTCCTGGACAAGGATTTATGCACTCACAAACGAAATATAGTGTTCTATATTCCGGGTGTGACAGCCAGGATCTAAAGGTGGCAGTCCAGTGAGATAGAATCGGGTTCGTTTGCCTAAAGGAAATTCTGTCTGTTTCTGCCTTGATAAAGGTGATTGGATCTATGTCACCTATCGGGTCCAAGAAGAAGTGATTTGGCTCTTGCAGGATTGGGATGGCTATTTGGTGTGTTTGGTGCTACAAAGTGAAACAAAGGGAGAAATTGAGCAGCAAAATAAGGCGAGAAGATGAAAAGAGAGTTTGAGCCAATAAGACATACTTCGGGGAATTCTGCGGTTGGAGCGCTTGATGGGCTTGATGAAGATGCCATTGGCTTGGATGGGGTCGCTGCCGGAGAAGATGTTAGCCAAGATGGTCGCCGGAAGAATCGAGAGAATAACCGGAGTTGGTGAGGCAAGTCTTGTTTGTTTGAGCAGTGAAAACGGAGCTCACGCCATTAAAATTCCGGAAAGGCAGTTGCTATTTATGAAAGTAGGTGCGTAACGGACGGGAGCGACAACCCTAGATTCTTACAGGATTGACGAGATAATTCCGTTGCATCATATAATACTTCGGAATTGGGGGGTATGTGTTGACGATGGAATTTGGCAAACATATGAATCGGAAACGAGATGCAATTCGAAGTGGATTTGGAGACATGCTTCTCGGGAACAGAGTACGCATCGGCTGGAAATCTGTATCGGCCGATACCGAGTTTGATATGGTTAGTCGATACTGCCGATATTAGTTAAATTGGTTACGTGATCAATGTCGGATTCAAAAGAAGGGCTTTGATGATATTGCCAGACAAGGATGAAGTCCAAGATAGGCAATTGTATCTATTAATTAGGATTTTATGTAAATTCCTTATAGATATTTTCGGTAAGAGTACCTAAGGGACTTGTTCGACTATTAGAGTTGTAATAGAAAGTATGAGTCGTGTCCGGTATGGAAAAGTTTGCATATTCGGGTATAAATATAAACCCGAGGTCTTGTAAATAATGAACATCAGTTCAATCCAATTTCGGCACATCGCCACCTTTTTCTCATTATGTTGTTTCGACGAGTTCTTATTTTCGAGTCGAGCTACATCGGTTTCGATCTTCGACAACGAGGTAATTACTTGTTATGGCGGTTTGCGTTCTCGGGATTAGTGCTTACATCTTCATGACAATCTAATCTTGATCATGTAATCTGTCGAGATATCATACATATTATATAGTCTAGATTGACAAAGCTTTCCACTAGCATCAGCCAACCTTTGTCTAGGGCTTTGTCGATAATGGCTAGCTTGACTTGGCTTGGATTAAATAATATATCTACCATCTCGAAAAGGAAATCATCGGCTTGATTGTCTAGATATTATACTTCTTCTTATACTTAGTGCTGCATCAGTTAAATTTGATCTACTAAGTCATACTTAGAATCATAATCTCTAGCCTGCTTTATGATTGTTAATAAGGATAGTATCGGGGTTTCAGCCGATCTTACCTGGTATAGTTGTTTTACATAGTTTTATGCTTTATTTAATAAACTATATCTGCCCCTTATATTAGGATCTAAACTAATATAAATATATTGAACTTACTGCCAATCTAATTGATGGTAGTTTGATATATTTGTTACAAGAGAATATCGTAATATAAGGTAGTATCGGAGCTATAGCCGATACATACTTAAATCTGAACATTGGCTATGATATAAACACATATAATCGTTATTTCATGTTATCTTAGATCTGGGCAATTTATACTATCTCGGTTAAGTCCGACCTATCCCAATTGCTGATTTCTAAGGTAACACCGATTAATAGGTTATATAATGTTAATATTTACAGCCGATGGGTCAAGTTTAGGTTTGATTTATTACTAAGAATATGCCTTACAGCCAATTCACCTCACAACGCATCGGCTAGGTTATGTCACGATATGACATCAACTTCCTAGCTGATCGATTATTGTTTACTAATAATATTTGCATATTTTATCTTGTTCATTGCAGGATCAAATTAGCTGGCACGCCCACATCTCACCATCATTTAGGACCTGCACTAGAGTAAAGCAAATCTCTCAGGCCAGTGTGTGTTTTTGCATCAACATTTCCTTATAGATATTTTAGGTAAGAGTCCGCCTAAAGGACTTGTTTGACGGTTAGAGTTGTATTAGGGGAGTATGAGTCGTGTCCGTTATGGACAAGTTTATATATTCGGGTATAAATATAAGCCTGAGGTATTGTAAATAATTAACATCAATTCAATACAATATCGGCGCATCGCCGACCTTTTCATTACTTTATTTCAACGAGTTCTTGCTTTCGAGTCGAGCTGCATTGGTTTTGATCTTCGACGAAGAGATAAACTTGTTATGGCAGTTTGCATTATCAGGATTAGTGCTTACATTTTTATGACACTCTAATCCTAGTTTGTGAATCACCGAGTTATTATATACATTATATAATCTAGATTGACAATGTCTTCTACTTGCATCAGCTTATCTCTACTTAGGGTTTTGTCGATAACGGCTAGATCATCTTGTTGGTTTAGATTATTTAATGTATCCACCATCCTGAAAAGAAGACCATAGGCTTGATTGTTTAGATATTATGCTTCTTCTTATACTTAGTGCTGCATCAGTTAAGTTTGATGTACTAAATCGTATTTAGAATCATAATCCCTAGCCTGCTTCATAGTCATTAATAAGGATAGTGAAAGGGTCACTTGAGCCTAGAGGGGGGGTGAATAGGCTACTTAAAATTCAACAACAGAAGCTAAACAAAAACTAGGTCGGATAGTCTGATACACAGTCAACAAAACATCAGTGTACCTCTATTTGTGTTGTCATTAACACCAAAACAAATTAGGGGTCCTAGATGCACTTTCAATCTCCCCCTTTTTGGTGATTGATGACAACACAAGTAGAAACACCGATATAGACTAGATTTTGGTTGAGCTCCCCCTAAGGATATGCTTGATATGCATAGGAGAGCTCCCCCTTAATCTTTGCACCATATCACAAGATGATAATATAACCACATACACATGCATATGACAGGATATATCACACATTTAAGCAAGGATAAAGGATAAGTGCACATTACATCATCCAAGCATATAAGGTTCAACATGACATTGAAAGCATAAACTTAAAGACGCCTAAAGCTACTCATGATTTTGCCCACAAGTTCGACTAGCCATCAAAGAAGATAAAAGAGATAATTCTCCCCCTTTGGCAGCAAGACACCAAAAAGGGGAATAAAAAAAAGGAAGAGATCACTCATCCTCATCATAATCCTCGTCCTCCTCACCGGACTCCTCGTCTTCTTCCTCTTCCTCTTCGTCCATGGGGGCCTTTCCACGATCACCACGAGAGGAGCTCACCTCAGCTACAAAAGGGTCCTCAAAAACCTCCTCCTCACTCTCTTCAACCTCAGAACCATCAGGAGAACAAGGCAAGTTGGAGCTGCGAAGTAGAAGCTTGATCCGCCGAGTGTCCTTCTTTCTCGCCTTGCGTTCCTTGGCTTGGCGGATGGAGATGGTCTTGCATAAGTTGAAGATGGACTTGAAGAACCTCAAGGATGAGGAGGATTCTGTCTTGGTGACACTAGAGGATGGACCGGCATGAGTTCAGGCACGAGTGCTCTGCCTAGCCGCCGCATGATCATCCTTAATAAGGCGGACTTGGTAACCGGTGTGGGCCACTTCCTTGTGAAACTTCTTCTTGGATACAATCTCAATCATCTTCATAATGTATGGTCCATAGCCAAGGCCCCGCTTAGGCATCATGGAGATAAGCCGGATTTCTTCAAAAATGAAGTCAAGAGCATCAAACAACTGTGGCCTTGCCTTCATCCTTTGGAGGATATTCCGTGTATAAGTAAGGACATTGCTAGCATCCCCTTCCTTAGGATTGAAAGACTTGCGCAAAAGTTTGTTCAGATAGGCATAGAAGGGAAGGAGCCCTTTGATGGTGCCTAACTCATAAGCCACATCTTGGTACATGAAATGAAGGGAATTAGTATCCAACGGCTTCTCATCATGGATCTTGACACGGTTTAGGCGAGAACAAGCCGGGAACCCCAAGATGGCCGCAAACTTGGCATATGTAACTGAATACTTCACTCCATTTGTCAACCAATGAATGGTCTTGTCTGTGTTGGGTTCAAAGTATACCATTGCATAAAACTGAGCAATGATTTCCTTGCACCACGGGTATTGCAACCCCATTAATTCTTTCAAGTTCTGCTGATGGCACGCTTCAATCACTTCATCAATGATGGGATCGTGCAATTCCTCCATGTACTCCCAGTCGATCCACTGCATAAGAATAGCTCCCTTCTTTGGTGCAATCACGGTCTCATAGTAGTCTTGCTGAAAGAAATTCCAAAACCGGAGATCAGAAGAGAGCTGTTGAAACTTGTACGGATCCTTCTTGCGTTCTTTCTCCACCAAAGTCCACTTGCGATTCCATCTAATCACCCTCCTGGGATAGGTGGGATCCCTCACGGGAGTAGAGACAAAGAAGGGGCATTCGTCCTGCGCGGCCTGCTGAGCGGCCATGTCCTCTTCTAATTGAATTTCTTCATCAAAAGAGCGATCGGGATCACCACTGCCTCCAGCCTGATCTGAGAAATCACTAGGATTCCCTTTGCGAACTTAGCTAGCCGGTGCACTGGAGCCTTCTCCACTAACACGGCTCCGGCAAGGGGGAAGGGGAGCGCCTTGCTCCACATTTGCCACTTGCGCCACATCTTCCTCTGTGGATTTCCCTTGAAGAGAATCTCTGCGAGATTAGGGCATTCGCCGAACGGCATGATGAGCTTTGGAGGTAGGAGACTGCCCTCGATCCATCGATCCTTTGCGAGAGTAAACTTGATTCTTGAATTGGCCCTTGATCATGAGGATACACTGATTTAGAATAGAGGGTGATGATTAAGGATAAGTGAAAGGAAGACATTTGAGTGTGAGAACAAAATTTTGTGATCTGGAGCAAAAATAAGTCGGATAGTTTGATTTTATGTCGGACTGTCCGATGTAGATCAGACTATCCGACATGAAATCAGACACTCCAACAGATTTTGCCCTAGAACAAAAATTTCGATTCACACAAAAATATCCGATGGAATCAAAGGATCTTCTAGGAACTCGTTCTAGACACTAAAACAAGATGGTTCACCAAAGGGAATCGTGAATTAATGATCGAATATAGAGATCGGAGAATCGAGGAAATAGCTCAACAGGAGACCAAAACCACGGGAAAACCCAGTGATTTTGGAAGGAGTTGAAGAAGATGAACCTCCCTGTAGCAATGCAGATGCAATCGGATTCTCCGAAGTGAGGATTTTGGTAGCCTAGATCTAGGGTTGGAGTGGAGAGGAGAGGAGAGAGAAAGTGAAAGAGGTAAATGTTTGGAGGGGTAAGAAAATTTTACCCCGGGGAGGTTAAGTCCCCTTGCCCTTGGGCCCATGTCGGATAGTCTGATGTGGGATCGGACTATCCGATGTGGTCGGATTGTCCGACTTAAAGTCAGACAATCCGACATCCTTTGTGGCAGACAGAGAGAAAGAGGATGGCACAAACAGAGTTTTTGAAACGAGTAGGTGACAAGGTGACTTGATGGCTAGACTAACACATTGGCAATTGCTTCACATATGATTTGTAAGCAACCAAGCAATCAAACTAAAACTATAAGTGAAGCAATTTGATCTGGAGATCAAAAAGAGTGTATTACCAAGAGACAAGGTAATTCACCCTCAAGGGAGGGAATGTTTGAACCTATTTCAAGTTGTGCAGGAACCAACATTCATTAAAAAAAATGAGATCCCTAAACACATAGATTCAGTTAATTCACACAACGGTGACTAGTGTTCATTCATTAATTGAATGACCAATTTGTCACAAAGTGATAAGCACCCTAAGCTAATAGGCAAGAAATAATGCAGTAAATCAAGCCACATTCCGAGAATCCAAGATATTTAGCTCACTTCTCAACTCACAAAACCTAGCTTCATCTAGAGGCTTGGTAAAAATATCCACCAATTGTTTGTCGGTTCTCATATGTTGAATGTCTATGTCACCACTTGTGGAATGATCTCTCAAGAAGTGATGGCGAATATTAATGTGTTTGGGTCGGGAATGTTGGACGGGGTTGTTGGCTATCTTGATTGCGCTCTCATTGTCACATAGGAGTGGAATTTTGCTCACATTTAGGCCATAGTCTCTCAGGGTTTGTTTCATCCAAAGAAGTTGAGCACAACAACTCCCCGCCGAAACGTATTCCGCTTCAGCGGTGGATAGGGCGATGGAGTTTTGCTTCTTAGAGGACCAAGAAACAAGGGACCTACCCAAGAATTGGCAAGTACCCGATGTGCTTTTCCTATCCACTTTGCACCCAGCATAATCTGCATCGGCATAGCCAATGAGGTTGAATCTCGCTCCTGAGGATACCAAAGGCCAATGTTAGGTGTGTGCACTAAATATCGAAGGATTCTCTTCACGGCCACAAGATGACACTCCTTCGGAGCGGCTTGAAATCTTGCACACATGCACAGACTAAGCATGATATCGGGCCTAGATGCACATAGGTAAAGTAATGACCCAATGATAGAACGATATACCTTTTGGTCGACGTCTTTACCTTGTTCGTTGAGGTCTAGGTGTCCATTTGACGGCATAGGAGTGTGAATTGGCTTGGCACTCTCCATCCCGAATTTCTTGAGCATGTCCTTCAAATACTTTGTTTGGCAAATGAACGTTCCTTCCTTAAGTTGCTTGATTTGAAGACCGAGGAAGAACTTCAATTCACCCATCATGGACATCTCAAAACGCTTGGTCATCATTCTACTAAATTCTTCACTAAAAGACTTATTAGTAGAGCCAAATATAATATCGTCGACATATATTTGGCACACAAAGATATCACGATCATGTCTTTTAGTAAAGAGAGTAGAATCGGCCTTGCCAATCTCAAAGCCGTTTTTAATAAGAAAATCACGAAGGCATTCATACCATGCTCTAGGGGCTTGCTTAAGCCCATAGAGCGCCTTGTGAAGCTTATACACGTGATTAGGATACTTTGGATCTTCGAACCCCCAAGGTTGCGCCACAAATACCAACTCATTGATTGGACCGTTGAGGAAGGTGCTCTTCACGTCCATTTGATAGAGCTTGAAATCAAGGTTAGTAGCAAAGGCTAATAAAATGTGAATTGACTCAAGCCTAGCTACCGGTGCAAAGGTTTCACCAAAATCCAATCCTTCGATTTGGGTGAACCCTTGAGCCACTAACCTTGCCTTGTTTCTTACCACCACGCCGTTCTCATCTTGTTTGTTCCGGAAGATCCACTTGGTACCTATCACGTTTTGCCTCAGTTTCTCCACTAATGTCCACACTTCATTCCGCGTGAAGTTATTCAACTCTTCTTGCATTGCCATCACCCAATCCGGATCACCGAGTGCTTGTTCTACCCTTAGTGGCTCAATGGAAGATATAAAAGAGTAAGAGTAATGTTCACAAAAATTTGCAACTTGAGATCTAGTGGATACTCCCTTGTTCATATCACCTAAAATGTTGTCGGTGGGGTGATCTCGTTGAATGCTTTGGTGAATACTTGGGCGTGAGACGTTGATTGGTGAAGATTGCACGTGCTCGTCTCCTTCACCATGATCGATGTGTGAAAGTGAGGAATCATTGGCTTGAGTTGATGTAGATGGCTCCACTTGTGTTGAGGAAGAGGCCCCTTGTTGTGGCTCCCTAGGACGAACATCCCCTAGGGCTAACCTCTTGATAGCTTCACTTGGGTCCTCCTCTTCACCTAACACATGTGAGTCAACTTGCTCTACTTGAGAGCCATTAGTTTCATCAAATGTCACATCACGCGCGATCTCAACAATACCGGAGGTTTTGTCGAAAACGCGGTATGCACACTCATTTGACCCATACCCAAGCAAGAACCCCTCATCCACTTTAGGAGCAAACTTTGAGGATCTCGCCTTCTTGTTAAGAATGTATCACTTACTATCAAAAACACGAAAGTAAGAGACATTTGGTTTGTTACCGGTAAGAAGCTCATAGGGAGTCTTCTTAAGAAGGCGGTGAAGATAGAGACGGTTGATGGCGTGGCATGCGGTGTTGACAGCTTCGGCCCAAAAGCTGTCCGATGTATTGTATTCATCCAACATGGTCCTCGCCATCTCAATGAGAGTCCTATTCTTCCTCTCGGCTGCTCCATTTTGTTGAGGTGAATATGGAGCCAAGAACTCATGCTTGATGTCTTATTCATCAAGGAAGCTCTCCACGCACGTGTTCTTGGATTCTTTGCTGTTGTCACATCAGATGTTCTTGATCTTGAGCTCGAACTTATTTTGTGCTCTTCTTGCAAACTTCTTGAAGATAGCTTGAGTCTCACTCTTGTCGTGCAAAAAGAACACCCACGTGAAGCGTGAAAAGTAATCAACAATAACAAGACCATATTTATTAGCTCCAATGCTTAGATAAGCAATTGGTCCGAAGAGGTCCATGTGAAGGAGCTCCAATAGTCTCGTAGTAGTCATGAAATTCTTGACCGGGTGGTGAGCTCCAACTTGTTTCCCGGCTTGACATGCGCTACACACCCTATCTTTCTCAAATTGTACATTTGTTAGTCCAAGAATGTGATCGCCTTTTAGAAGCTTATGAAGATTCCTCGTACCAACATGGGCTAGCCTCCGATGCCAAAGCCACCCCATGTTGGACTTAGCCACTAAGCATGTCTCAAGTTTAGTTTTATTTGAGGTGAAATCTACAAGATAAAGCTTTCCCTTGAGGACACCCTTAAAGACAACGGAGGAATCATTCCTTCTATAAATGGTCACATCAACATCGGTAAAAAGACAATTGTAACCCAAAGAGCATAATTGCGAGACGAACAAAAGAATGTAGTTGAGAGATTTTACCAAGAGGACATTGGAAATGGTAAGGTCATTTGAGATGGAAATTTTACCTAAGCCCATTACTTTTCCCTTTCCATCATCCCCGAAGACTATGTTGTCTTGTGAAGTGTCATTTGGATCAAGGAAAAAAACATTGACTCCTCTCCGGTCATGTGATTTGTACATCCGCTATTAATCACCCAACTTTTCCCACCGGAGATGTATTCCTACAAGAGATCAATTTCTAATTTTAGGTACCCATACTTGCTTGGATCCTCTCATGTTAGTAACAAGTGCCTTAGGCACCCAAAGCACTCTCTTGATGGAAATGTTCTTGTCCCTTGGGCCAACGTATTTAGCAACAACACGACCATTAGCATTCTTCTTAAGAACATAAGAGGCATCAAATGAATTTTGTGAAGCTCAATCATTAGGAAGGATACTTTTGGCCTTGATAAATTTGTTGAGAATTTGAGACTTCTTGAGCATTACACTTTTATCCACCATCCCTTTCGGTGGAGGAACATACCCAAGGCCTTCACGGTTGAAGTTATCCCTTTGGTAGCCTAGGTACTCCTTTAGGGTCTTACTACCCATGTGGCACTTTAGAAGGCCATTGTGAAGGAGTCCCATAAGCTTCTCATTTTGCTTTTGCAAGGCACTCAAAGATATAGAATTAGTAGTACAAGCATCAATATCAATGTCCTTACACCTAGCACATGGTTCATTGCTTGGGGCAATCTTAGAGCAAGATGCCTCATTAGGAAGAGAGACACTATTCTTTAAGGTTTCGAACTTCTCTTCAAGAGAGAGGTAAGCTTTGTCCAAGCCATACACTCTCTCTTGAAGTTGAGCATTCGCCACCTCAAGATTAGCATGAGATTCTTTGATTTGCGTGTAAAACCGTACCAAAGCCTCATTTTTCTCTCTCCTTAGCAAGCTCAACCTTGAGTTCATGAGCTTGCACCTTCTCACAAATGAGCAAAGTCTCTTGCCTCTCGAGGGTTGCATATTGATCCTCGATTCTCCCAAGCAACTCACTCAAGTGCGGTATTGATTCCTTAGTTATGGACTTGAACAAGTCCTCATCCATAACCTCATCAACCTTATCCTCCTCATCACTAACAAGATCAACATTTATGGATTTGAGAGAGGAAGGTACCTTAGGCTCCTTGCCATGAGACAAATGGGAGCATCGTCATCACTTGAGTAGTTGAAGAGCCTAGGTGTAGGAGGTGATGTAGGCTTGATGGCGAAGGTGGCCACTCCCTCATCATCACTTGAGCTTGACTCGGAATCGGAACCGAAGATCATCCCAAGGTGAGCTTGGCCATGTCGCTCGCGCTTGCTATGCTTGTGCTTCTCCCTCTTGTTGCCCTTCTTCTTTTCTTCCTTGAGGTTGGGGCAATCGGCCATGAAATGTCCGGGTTCATGACACTCATAGCATTTCCTTGTGGAGTGCCTCCCACTTGATTTGTCGATGGAGTGCTTGGAAGGACTCCCCTTGAAGAAGCCGCTTCGCCTAATGAACTTCCCAAATTTCTTGACGAAGAGAGCCATCTCTTCATCGTCGATCTCCTCCTTGCTCTTGCTCTTGCGACTTGCTTCTTCTTCTTCTTCTTCCTTCGCCTTCAATGCCAAGTATTCCTTCTTGATGCTAGCAATTGAGCTTTGGTTGATGTATTGGATGACCTCCTTGGATTCTTGCTCAAGCATGTCATAGGCAAGAATGCATCCGAGCAAATCATGAGGTGTGAGAGTCTTGTAGTCCGGACGCTCACGAATGATGGTCACCAAGGTAGAGTTCCTTGGAGTGATTGCCCGAACCATCTTCTTGACCACAACTTCATCGATCATGTCCTTGGAACCAAGCCCCTTGATCTCACTGACAATCTTGCTCAATCGATCATACATGTCGCTTGGGCTCTCACCATCCAACATCACAAATCGCTCAAATTGCCCCTTGAGGATCTCCACCTTGGACTCGCGAACATTGTCCATGCCTTCATGCAAATTCCGAAGCGTGTCCCAAATCACTTTGGCACTCTCAATACCATCCACACAGTTGAAATCACTTCCACTCAAGGTGCTAAGTATCGCATTAGCGGCTTGAGTGTTCTTGTGCTCCTTCTCGTCGTCCTCCTTGGTGGGATCCTCGGCTCTCTGCAAAACATAGCCATTTTCGACTATTCTCCAAATAGATGGGTTAATAGACTTCAAATGCATCTTCATCTTATGTTTCCAAGCAGCATAGTCCGTACCATTGAAGTACGGAGCTTTACCACTGTAGGTGCTCACATAAGATGTAGATGTAGATGTAGAGGTGTAGTCATAAGGAATTTTAGCTCCCTTATCACCCTCCTTGCCATCCCAGTTTGACCCGACATGATCTATCCAAGCGGTTAAGCCTAATAAGGAGATTAGGCTCTGATACCAATTGAAAGGGTCACTTGAGCCTAGAGGGGGGTGAATAGGCTACTTAAAATTAAACAACGGAAGCTAAAAACAAAAACTAGGTCGGATAGTTTGATCCACAGTCGGACTATCCGATCTGATCAGATAGTCCGATGTTGGATCAGACTGTCTGATTCAAGAGGAATGCAAGAACCTCAAATCTGCGATACTAGCAAGTGTATACGCACAGGTAAAAAACTAGGCTATAGAGACACAAGGCAAGTAGTAGAGGAGAGGGGAGAGCGAATATCACCGAGATTTCTTGCCGAAGTAATTCCCGGAGTTTAAATCCTTGAGGGAATTCTACTCTCTGTTGAGGAGCTCACAAAGAGCTGGGTCTTTGCTAACCCTTTCCTCAAGAGGTTGCACAAATCACTCCTCCTTCCACTAGAGGTATCTCATTCCTTTCGGAGGCGAGATCCGGCCTTCACAAACTTCTCTTGGCTCACCACAAGTAGATCGGTAGCTCAAGAGCGACGCCTAGCCATCTAGGAGTCCGCAACCTCCAAGAGTAACAAACACCACACAACACTTGGAACAACCCTAGTGCTCAAGATCGAGTGAAACGCACACTAGGCCCTCAACCACCAAATCCACAACCACCAAGATTCACCACACAAAGAACGAGGAGGGATTTGAGAGAGGGAGAAAGAGCTCAAAGATCCAAAAGCACTTAAGCACCAAGCTCAATCCAAAGTGAATGATAATGAATGAGTGGGGTGACCCTAGAACAGGGTTAGTTGGGGGGTATTTATAGATCCCCCAAAAAGTGGCTGTTGGGAGAGAATCTTTTCATCCCACCTCGGATAGTCCGAGATGACATCGGATAGTCCGATGTTTTTGACCCCCAAGCAAGCCAGAGACAGAGAGCAAAGTTCTGAAGAATTTCGGATTGTCTGATCAATCGGATAGTCCGAAGTCATGTCGGATAGTCCGATATTTTTGAACCAAGAACTTCATCTTCTCACAGAGACTCAAGTTCCATTGAACTTCGGACTTTCTGATGCATCAGATAGTCCGATCACATCGGATAGTCCGACAGGTACTTAGAAAAATTCACTCAAGAAGAATAAAAATCAGTTAAAGACAGAGAGTGAAGTTCTGTGAAATATCGGATAGTCTGAGCATCGGATAGTCCGACTTCACATCGGATAGTCTGATGTTTTTAAGTCAATGCTCACTACACAGACAGAGAGTAAAGTTCTGTGAGATTTCGGATAGTCCGACAGGAAAAATTCAGCAACACTTAAAGAAAAGGATTTTGAGCACTAGTGTTGTACCAATTGTATGCATGTGGTATTCCTCTTAATAGTACAGCATCGTAAACACAAGAACACAAGAAATACAAGGTTCACAACATGATTACCACAATGTGACGCTGTTAAGCTCTTAATCAATGTTCCATTCCTTTTCATCCTTGCATCCACTTCAACAAAACATCAGCATACCTCTATTTGTGTTGTCATTAACACCAAAACAAATTAGGGGTCCTAGATGCACTTTCAGATAGTATTGGGGTTTCAGCCGATCTTACCTGGTAGAGTTGTTTTACGTAGATTTATGTCTTGTTTAATATACTGTATCTGCCCCTTATATTAGGATCTCAACTAATATAAATATATTGAACTTATTATCAATCTAATTGATATTAGTTCAATATATTTAGTTTAAGATGATATTCTAGTATAAGGTAGAATCAGAGCTATAGCCGATACATACTTAAATTTGAACATCGGCTATGACATGAAAGCACATAATCGTTATTTCATGTTATTTTGGATCTAGGCAATTTATATTGCTCGGTTAAGTCCAATCTATCCAATTGCTGATTTCTAAAGTAATATTGATTTATATATTAAATAATGTTGATATTTACAGCCGATGGGTCAAGTTTAGGGTTTATTTATTATTATAAATATGCCTTACAACCGATTCACCTCATATTGCATCGGTTAGGTTATACTTCGATATGACATCAGCTTTCTAGCTGATCGATTATCGTTATTAATGACATTTGCATGTTTCATCTTGTTGATTACATGATCAAATCAACCGGCACGCCCTTGAACCAAAAGCAAGCTTTGGACCTGCACTAGAGTAAAGCAAATCTCTCAGGCCGCCATGTTTTACATCAACAGTACCACACGCTGCTTCTCCTTGTGATCACACCGAGTCCATTGGACATTCATTATCTAACGCCCTCTCCCAATCCTGACCGGCTTAGGTTCAGGTTGTAATCTAAATTTTCCAGGAGCCTTACTGATAGTGGTTTACTGAAACCATCTACAACTTGGTCACCAGAAGAAACAAAATCAATTTCTAAAAGTTTATGACTTACTCGTTCCCTGACAAAGTGGTAGTCTACTTCTATGTGTTTTTTTCTAGCATGAAACACTGGATTTGCAGACAGATACTTCGCCTCAAGGTTATTACTGTAGGATCAAACAACAAGAACTAAGCCAACCAGGGGGGTGAATGGTTGGTATGCCCAAAAACAAAACTTTTAGCGGAAATAAAAGTTACCCTCAAATTCGATGGGCCATAAAGAAAAACCCAAGAGTATCTAGAAAAATTGTCAACAATAACCAACACATACCACTTTCCTCCAACTGATTGCACTCTAGCTGGACCAACAGTGTCCATGTGTAATAGCTGTCCTGGTGCATCAGTCATCACAGAAACAAAAAGAGCATGTGAAGAAGCAACCATCTTACCATAACGACACGGTGTGCAAACCAAATCAAGATCTTTCTTAAGTTTAGGCAAACCACGAATAAGATCCAAACCACTTAACCTCGTAAGATGATCAAAACCAACATGTCCAAGTCTACGATGCCAAAACATCACATCTTTACTAAACTTAGCAACCAAACATGTTATCACAGGTGAAACAGGATTTTCAAAATCAGCTTTAAACGCTCTACCATAGCGAGAAATATTCAACACAGAATCACCACGAGAATCAAAAACTTTACTTTCAGTTTTCTTAAAATGAACCTCAAAATCTTCATCAAGAATTTGTGAAACTGAAAGCAAATTATACTTTAAGTCCTCAACCAAAGCTACATTCTTCAATTCAAATTTGTCATTTACCTTAACGAAACCTATAGCAAGAACGACACTAGTAAAAGCATCACCAAAGATAATAGATTCAGTCTTGGATGCCTGTTTGAGGGAGAAGAACCAAATTTTATCAGCGGTCATGTGTCACGAACAACCGGAATCCACGATCCACACGTTCTCCTTCCTTACCACCAACGCCTACACACAAGCAGAAGTTGAAGCCTCAGTACTGGGGTTAGATGGTAATAAAAATTTAGGAATCCAGTACTGAGACACACGACCAGAAGATCCAATAGGCATATATCCACGTGCAAAAACAGTTTGAGAATTTTCAGAAAAATTTATCCGAGGCCGGTTTGACCGAAGTACAGTAGCCGGTCTGACCGCTTCTGTACCGCCGGTCTGACCGCGGGACCCACTGCGGTCTGACCGGTTTCCTCGAGGAAACCAGATTTTCACCACTTTGATTTTGCAAAAGCAATCTCTCTCTCCTTTTTCTGTTTATGAGCTAATCTGAAACAAAAACCAACAATATGTCCATCTTTGCCACAAAACGAGCAAGTATATTTTTCACGATGAGTAGAAACATTGGTAGAGTCATATGACTTAGCAACACAAGCAACAACAGGAGATTTTGTATGCACAACATTGGATTTTAAAGAAGATGCACTCAAGGTAGACATGATGCCAGCAGATTTAAACACAATATTCTTAGTTTCAGGTTTAACCAAAATTTCACCACTTCTAGCACCAACACCTAACACAACAGGAGGATGTCTAGTATGATGAGCATAAGGATTAAAACCTAAACCACGGTTATGTGTGCTAACCTTAGATTGATCTAGGATCATGTTGAGGTTCTTTTTACCATCAGAAAATCTTAGCAAAGAATTTTTCAAATAAGAAACCTCTTTTTCCAAAATAGCACAATTTTCATAATCTATCATGACACCTTTACTTTGACGACACTTAGGGCAAGAAAACACTTCATTGTTTTTCACAACATCTTCCATGTACTCAACACGACCTAAAGCATCTTTTAATTTTAACTTATTCAAAGTACATGTTGAGCACTCCAAAACATCATGAGGTTGTTTTAACTTTTTAGCACAAATCATGTTAAACATCAAACTAGCATGAAAAGCAATTTGATATTTTTGCAATAACTTTATAGTTAAAATCAACTCATCCAAAGTGCGTGTGTGCAAAGCAAAACTAAGAGCAAAAGAAGATTTACTTTTCAAATCATGTGCAGCATTGACATCTCGAATTTTAGAAATTTCATTCATTAAAACCTCACAACTTTGACAATCATCATCATTAGGAATAAGAGATTTTAATCTATCAATTTCAGAATTAAGAGATTCAATGATAAACTCCTGTTTTCTATACATCTTCTCACACTTCATAGTTTTTGCACTCAAAATATTAATAGCTTCTTCAAGAGCACTTACCTCATTGTCTTCACACTCTGAATCCGATTCTCCACGCGCCATGAAGCAAACACCGGAGATGTTCTTTCCCTTATCATCATCTCCACTCTCACCATCTACATCACTTAGTGGATCAAACGCGGCGTAGACTTGATCAAAAGCCTTTTTGAGACTCTCCCTGATCTTCTTTCCTCCTCTAACTGTACTCTTTGACTTGTTGTCATTGGTCTTCTCATCACCATTATCTTCCCTCTTATTTCTCCCAAGCTTAGGACAACGTGAACGAAAGTGATCGGTAGCACCACATTCAAAGCAACGATTTGGTCCACCACTTTTCCTGTACCTAATATTAGTCACAGCTCGAGAAAGTCTGTTAGATAACAAAACCAAGTCCTCCTCCTCGGACATGGCATTAAATAAAGCACATGCGGAAGACTTTGATGAAGAAGCATCAACATCCAAAGAAGTTGAGGAAGAAACCAAAGCAGTTGACTTAGAATTAACTCTACGAGAAAGAATATTCATCTCATGTGTTTTCAGTTTTGTGTAAAGCGAATCCAAAGTCAAAGTAGACATATCAACAGACTCCTGAATAGATGTAACTTTCATCTCCCAAATAGACATGTCAAGACCATTCAAAAAGTGGCGAGCAATCTCAGATTGTGTATAATTAACATCATAAGAGGAATCAACAGATCTAAGATCACTCAAGATTTTATTAAACCTAGAAAGATAGTCATCCAAAGCTTCTCCAGGTTTCATCTCAAATTTAATATACTCCTTTTTGAAAAGATCTCGACGAAGTTCTTTAATGTTATTTGTTCCTTGATGAAAATTACTCAAAGCAATCCAAATCTCATGGGCAGTTTGAAGGTGAGCAACACGATCATAATCCGAACGAGAAATCCCACTCAAAAGAATATTGCGAGCTTTGCAATTTTGTTCAAACTCAGTTTTTAAAGCAGCGGTATTAATTTGTTTAGGGATCTCATAAGGATGGGAAACTTTTCTCCAAATATCATAATCCTCAGCCATAATATAAGATTGCATTCTACTACACCAATGAGAAAATCCCTTCCATCGAAAACATGAGGCTTAGTTGAAAACCTATTAGCAGCCATGGCAAAAACTTTAGATCGATTAAAATCCAAAGAAGAAAACAAGACTCTGATACCACTTGTAGGATCGAACAGCAAGAACTAAGCCAACCAGAGGGGGGTGAATGGTTGGTATGCCCAAAAACAAAATTTTAGCGGAAATAAAAGTTACCCTCAAATTCGATGGATCGCGGTCTGACCGAAGGTGTTGCGCCGGTCTGACCGCCGGGTACACGTCGATCTGACCGAGATCAAACTTCGGTCGAACCGCCGAGATCGCCTGCCTCTGCCTGTTGACGCTGCTGGTCTGACCGCCGCCTTGCGTCGATCTGACCGCCGGTATGTCGCCGGTTGGACCACCGAAGCCCCGTGAAACACAATCGAAGAACTCTTAAAGTAGATGATGACTTTATTGATTCTGTCTGTGTTTACACCAACAGCACTCCTTACAAAAATCTTGACTAAACTCGAAACCATAACAAAACTATCAACTCAATTGCTCTCAAAAGCGATACCGGGAAGCCTCACGCTCCCTCTCTATTTATACCCAAAGTAGGCAGCCTAAAGCCACGAACCAAACTCATACTAGAAGTCCTAATCACCCTAGGAAACCTTCTCGTACAAGAAACAAACTTTACATAACCAATTCCACCAAATTTGGACTCCTTCCAAATTCGACTCCGCATCCCATACGCACACAATACGTCCATCATATGCCATATGGAACCTTCACCTTCCACGTGCATTGAACTCTAGCCTTAGTATCCCGCATGATCTTGGACCACCCTGGACGTCGTCTTATCCCCAAGCTGACTCCCGGTCAATCACCGCAAATACTCTCCCGGCATTAATTCACCTACACATGGAATAAACAAAGAAACCATATTTCGAGACCAAGCTATCCCCAACTTGACTCATTGTTAGCAAACAACAGTATTACATACGCATAGTATCCATCTAGAAGTCATATTCATGAAACAATCACGGATATCCAAACAAACAACCCGAAACCGAAATCGACACAGCGTCGGCCGGTCAGACCGCAGGCTGCGCCGGTCTGACCGGCAGCCACTGCCCGGTCTGACCGGACCTAATCCAGCAGTACCTGTACATCACCTATGAAATCCAATCATCTCCAAACCACTTCTCAAGTAAGTTCCAAATATCAAAACTAATAATCTCCAATGCCAATTGTTCATCACAAAATAACAATCAAGAACACCTTTGATTTTACAATTACATCATATCTTGGTTGCTTGAGGAGTTTTAATCCCTAACTCTGCAAGAAGTGTTTGCACCCACATAATCTCTATTGTTGCATTTGCAATTGCTTTATATTCTCTCTGTACTGGATCTAGAAACTGTTGCTTGTTTTCTAGCACTCCAAGATACAAAATTTGATCCCAAGAAGAATGTAAATTCACCAGTAGACCTTCTATCATCTAGGCTACCTGCCCAGTCTGCATCAGAGAATCCACTAACTAGAGTAGATCCTGAATTATGAATCTTAAGTCCCAAGTAAGTACACTGTTTAATATACCTAAGTATCTTTTTAACAACTATCCAATCAATAGTTGTAGGAGCATGCAAAAACTGACAAACTTTGTTAATAGAGAAGGCTATATCACGTCTAGTGAGAGTCAAATATTGTAAAGCACCAACAATACTTCTATACTGAGTAGCATCACTATCTCCCAACAAAGATCCTTCATGCAAAGAGAGTTTTTCACTTACTGACACAGGAGTGTTTGAAGGTTTACAGTCTGACATTCCAACCTTTTTAATAGGTCAGTGGCATACTTATCCTGTGTCAAAACAATACCATTCTGTACCTTACTCACTTCTATTCCAAGAAAGTAATGTAACTCACCTAGATCCTTTAGTGCAAACTCTCGCTTCAAATCATGAAGTAATGTTGTGGTTGCCCTCTCTGATGAACTGGCTACAATAATATCATCAACATATACCAAGACAAATATAGTAACATCTCCTTTGTTTAAGAAGAATAAAGATGTATCAGCTTTAGATCCACTAAAGCCAAGATCAATTAACTTTTTACTTAACCATGAGAACCATGCTCGTGGAGCCTGTTTAAGTTTGTATAATGATTTATCAAGTTTGCAAACAAAGTGTGGTTTAGTTGTATCCTCAAAGCCTGGTGGCTGCTGCATATAAACTTCCTCTTCTAGCTAAACATGGAGAAAAGCATTTTGTACATCTAACTGTCTAAGATTCCATCCTCTGGACACAGCTCAAGACAGGATTACTTTGATTGTAGCAGCCTTCACTACTAGACTAAAGTTATCTTCATAATCAATACCATATCTTTGTTTAAAGCCTTTTGCTACCAATTGTGCTTTATATTTACCTAGTGTACCATCATCTTTTCTCTTAAGTTTGTAGACCCATTTACAGCCTATAACATTTTTCTCTCTCTGAGGCAGAACTAGGTGCTAAGTTTTATTCTTAACTAGAGCCTCATATTCAGAATCCATAGCTAGTTTCCAATTTTGATCCTTAAATGCTTCTATGTCAGTAGTGGGTTCAATAGACTCAGTAAACCAGGAATGCTTATATTTAATACTGCCATCTGTGTATACCTTTTCTTTGCGAACACCACTTTGCAATCTGGTACGAGGTCTATCCTATTCTGGTAGATCACCACCTGCAGCCGTGTCATCAGCGTCAGGGGCCTCGGCAGACTCCTGCTAGTGCTGTTGTGACAGCGACGCTGTCCTGTCTGTCCCCCCTACCGCCTAACGCAGTGCACCGGAGGAAGAAGCGCCAATATCTTGGCGCTGCGTGGCAATCGTCGGCCGGAAGTGCGCCATAGCACTAGAGGATGGGCCACCTGCATCACCCGGTGATTGGTCGCTGGGCTCCGTGTCGCCTTGGGAATGGCTGCCAGAACCTGTGGCACTGACGCTGCTGAGGGAGTCACCCGGCGCGGAATGTGATGGCAAATCCAACTGAAATTCCGCGCTGGTGGGATCTTCTGCATCGGCCTGATCAGCTGCATTATTTTCTTGAGACTCATTTTCATCAAATAAATCATTAGGTAATGGATTAGTCACTTGGTTAGACATTTGGTCATTCCCCATCGACTGCGTCGGGCTAAATAAATCAGAGGACAAAAGGTCTATTTCAGACCGAAGACGGGCACCAGCATTGGGATGAAGCTCCAAAAAAGGAAAGTTGTTTCATCGAAAATAATATCTCTAGAGATACAGACCCTGCCAGTGGAGACTTCTAAACATTTAAAGCCTTTGTGCATCTTATTAAACCCAAGAAAAACACATCGCTTAGTCCGGAATTGGAGCTTGTGATTGTTGTATGGTCGAAGATTGGGCCAACAAGCACAACCAAAAAGTCTTAAGGAGGAAATAATCCGGTTTTTGGTGTAGTAATTTTTTAAGGGGACTGATATTTTGAATAACTCTGCTAGGAATTCTGTTGCAAAGATAGGTGGCAGCTTGAACAGCTTCATCCCATAATTTTAAAGGCATGGTGGCATGAGACAAAAGAGATAGTGCTACTTCAACTATATGACGGTGTTTCCTCTCAGTAGACCCATTCTGTTGATGAGTGTGAGGGCAAGAAACATGATGCACTATCCCAATTTTGGAGAAAAGGGAATTGAGAGATTGGTATTCACCTTCCCAATCAGTTTGCATACCCAAGATTTTCCTATCAAACATGCGTTCTATCATAACTTGAAATTCCTGAAAATTTTCAAGCACTTGAGATTTGTGTTGTAAGAGATAAATCCAAGTGAACTTACTGAAATCATCAATAAAACTAACATAGTATTTCTTTCTCCCGACAGACTCTAGGGCAGGACCCCATACATCAGAGAAAACAAGTTCAAAGTGATATTGGGAAACACTTGTTGAGACAAGGAAAAGGTAATTGACGACTCTTTGCTTGTTGACAAGCATTACAAACTGACTCACTTGATGATTCTAAACAAGGAAGGCTAAATTTATTGACCACTTGTTGTTAGGGTTCTATAGGATCTCCTAGCAATCAACCTACTCGGGGTTGCACGGTTTTGTGGGTTCTTGACCAAATGGAAAAGGGAGGGGTTTAGATACCGACCGGTTGTCGCGTTGGAGGAGGAAGTAGTGTCGGCCATCGTCATCGTCTTTGCGGGCTTGACGTGGACCGGCGGCGACGGTGGTCGTGATGGCGATGGCGGTGATGCAGCGGCGGTTGCAGGCGGTGTCGCGGTTGCGGCAGCGACGGTGTCGACGACGAGGTGTGGCACGGCGGTGGACTTCCCGTCACTGGCTGCGCCCCCTCGATCGGTTAGGGTTAGGGTTTTGTGGGTGGAGTTGGTGGCAGCAGCGAACCTCGTGTCATGTGCCGCCCCGGCCTCCATCCTCTATTTTATATGGCGCAGGGTGACAGAGGCCCACCAGCCAATGGGCTGGGCGCTTCCGATCAGGGCGCCGTCAAGGTCCGTTGTGCCGTTGGACCCGACGAGTGGGAGATCTATCTAACATTCTCCCCCTTGATCTCACTATTTCTTTTAGCTTTTTCTATTCCATCACAGATTTGTAAATAGAGCATGTTTCATCGTCACAGTTAATCACCGATGGATTTAACAGCCACTATACACGTCTCCATTCAGAAACAGATACCTTAACTTTTGGGCCCTGTAGTCCAGGATTCATAAGGGTTCCCTTAAACCCATGTCGGCTACATGTTCCTCGAACACGTTGGGTGGTAGGCCTTTCATGAGCAGATCCGCGAGCATCCTTTCTGTTCTAATGTGCTCGAGACTGATTGTTTGATCTCGGACTTTGTCTTTCACAACATAGTACTTTATGTCAATGTGTTTGGCAGCACCACTTGACTGATTGTTGTGAGCGTACATTACCACGGGTTCGTTATCGCAGTATAACTTTAATGGTTTCTCAATACTGTCAACCACCTTTAAATCGGGTATGAACTTCTTTAACCAGTTCACCTCCCCCATTGCCTCATAGCATGCTATAAACTCAGCATACATAGTAGACCTTGCAGTGATGGTCTGTTTGGAGCTTTTCCATGAAATAGCTCCTCCTGCAAGGGTGAACACGAATCCCGATGTTGACTTTGTATTATCTTTCGCAAAATCAGAATCTGAATACCCCACTATGTGGAGCGATTCTGATCTTCTGTAAGACAGCATAAGGCCTTTTGTACCTTGCAAATAACGCAAGACTTTCTTTACTAATTTCCAGTGCTCTAGGCCTGGATTACTCTGAAATCTGCGCAAGATTACTCTGAAATCTAAAATCTGGATTTACTAATTTGTAATCCAGTGCTCTGGATTACAAATGCCAAGTCAGGTTGTGTGCACACTTGCGCGTACTGTAGGCTTCCTACAGCTGACGCATATGGCTTTGTATTCATTTCGTTGAGCTCATACTGATTTCTTGGACATTGCGATGCCCCATACTTTTCGCCTTTCACTATGGGAGAGGTGTAGCACTGCATCTGTACATGTTGAATTTCTTCAACACCTTTTCTATATATGCCTTTTGACAAAGTCTCAATGCATACTTTGTGCTATCTCGGTGAATCTCTATGCCCAAAACATACGGAGCCTCACCGAGGTCTTTCATGTCAAAATTTGAGGATAAGAATTTCTTTGTTTCCTGTAGTAGACTGACATCACTACTAGCCAGTAGAATGTCATCCACATACAGAATTAGGAAAATGAATCTCCCGTTCTTAAACTTTGAATAAATACAGTTGTCCTCGATATTCTCTTGAAACCAAAATTTCTTTATTGTCCCATCAAACTTCAAGTACCACTGTCTCGAAGCTTTTTTTAATCCATAAATGGATCTCTTTAGACGGTATCCCATATTTTCGTTTCCTTTTATGACAAAACCTTTCGGTTGCACCATGTATACTTTTCCTCCAAATCTCCATTTAGAAATGTCGTTTTTACATCCATCTGATGTAATTCCAAATCATAATGTGCCACCAGTGCCATTATAATCCTGAAGGAATCTTTACAAGAGACTGGAGAAAATGTCTCACTGTAATCAATCCCTTCTCTTTGTGTGAAGCCTTTTGCCACAAGTCGCGCCTTAAAATTTTCTGTATTCCCTCTAGAGTCATATTTGGTTTTGTAGACCCATTTACAGCCTACTGTTTTGGCTCCTTTAGGAATTTCTTCTAAATCCTAGATGTCGTTTAGTTTCATTGATTTCATTTCATCTTTCATGGCTTCCAACCATTCAGATGAGCGAGCGCTTCTCATGGCCTTTTCATATGAAGTGGGATCATCCTCCATATGTAACTCTTCTATATTATAAACTTGATAGTCATCACGGATAGCCGATCTTCTGACTCTTTCAGACGTTCTAGGGGCCTCCTGTTCTGGCACATTCTGTACAGGCACATTATCTGTTTGAGGCTGTTGCAGCTCCTCCTCTGGTGTGGCAACAATTTCTGTTGAATCCTGTAGAACAGGTTCCTCACTTTCATTCATCGTTGCCACAGGAGAGGTAACAACAGGTGTTGGTACCGCAACGTCATGCATTGCAGGCACAACATCAGCAGGTAGAGAGAAGAAAGGCTCTTGAATTGACGGAGCGGGTACAGACACCCGCCTCTCCTCAAGATCAATTTCTCGAACTACCGAGCTCCCCCTAATCACTACGTCTTCCAAGAAGACGGTGTGTCTTGTTTCTACAAACTTTGTATAACTGTTGGGACAGTAGAAACGATAACCCTTTGATCTTTCAGGATAACCAATAAAATGGCAGCTCACTGTTTTGGAATCCAACTTCCCAAGGTTTGGGTTAAATACTTTAGCCTCTGCAGGACTCCCCCACACACGGAGGTGAGCTAGCGAGGGTACTCTTCCTGTCCATAGCTCATACGGTGTTTTGGGCACCGATTTGCTTGGAACTCTGTTGAGGATATGAATGGTGGTTTTTAACGCCTCCATCCATAAACCCAATGGTAGGGTGGAGTAGCTCATCATGCTGCGCACCATATCCATAAGGGTACGGTTACGCCATTCAGCTACCCCATTCTGTTGAGGTTCGCCCGGTGTAGAATACTGGGCTACTATACCATTCTCTAACAAGAACCTTGCAAAAGGTCCAGGGACTTGCCCATAAGGCGTATGTCGACCATAGTACTCCCCCACACGGTCAGATCTTACTACTTTAATCTTTATATCATGCTGATTTTCAACTTCAGCCTTGAATATCTTAAATTTATCCAATGCTTCTGATCGCTCTTTGATTGGATATATATAACCATAACGGGAGTAATCATCTGTGAATGTTATGAACGAGTCATAGCCATCCATACTTTTCACAGGAAATGGACCACAAATATCTGTGTGAATGATTTCCAAAATTCTTGTGCTTCGTTTTGCACCTTTTTGATGCTCTTTACAAATTTTCCTTTAATGCATTCTACGCATTGTTCTAAGTCTGAGAACTCCAATGGAGGAAGAATTTTATTCTTAACTAGTCTCTCAATTCTCCCCCTCGAAATATGGCCTAAACGACAGTGCCATAATTTCGATGAGACATCAGGAGTTCTCTTTCTTTTCTTGTTTTCTTTTGTCAACGAGGACACAACATTCACATTCTCAGAAAGAGATAACAAATAAAGCTCGTCTTGCAACACAACAAGACCAATACATGCATTATTATACTATAGTTCACATTTGCCACTTCCAAAACGGCATCCATATCCATCAAAATCCAATTTGGATACACTTATTAAATTTCTTTGCAAAGAAGGAACATAAAAAACATCTCGAAGTAAAAGTGTGAAGCCATTCGGGAGCTCTAGAGGAAGATTTCCAACAGCTTCAACTTTTTCTTCAACTCCATTGGCAACTCTAATGGATCTTTCGCTTCTTTGCGTAGTCCTCATCGAACGGAATGCCTTAAAACAATTACAAGCATGAATAGTTGCTCCAGAATCAATCCACCATGTGGATCTAGAATAACCAACGTAATGAGATTCATTTACAAATGTAATAATATTCTCACCTTTATTTGCCATGATCATTTTTAGGAAGTCAGGACAATCTTTCTTGTAATGTCCTGTCTTCTTGCAGTGGAGACATTGATCCTTTTCAACAGCGAACTGTTGTTGCTGAGGCAGATGCTGAGGTTGTTTTGCTTTTGAGGGAGACTTATGGTTCCTTTTATTGTTATCTTTAACATAGTTAATTGAGCCACCATTGGCTTCCATGATTCTTTCCTCCTCTTGCACACAATTAGCGATGAGTTTTTAAAGTTCCATTTCTCTGGACTTATGTTGTAGTTGATAATAAAATTGTCAAAGAGCTTTGGCAATGAGCCCATAACCAGATGAACCAGAAAGTCATCTGTTATGCCCAAATCCATTGGCTTCAACTTGGAAGCCATGTTGCTCATCCTAAGAATGTGGTCTCTGACACCACCTCCATGGTACCTCTCTGTCACAAGCTGCTTTATCAGCTATGTCGCATAAGTCTTTGAAGAGCCAGTAAACTGACTCTTTATTCTTTCGAGGCACACTGAGACAGTGTCACACTCTGGGATTGAGCCCAATATGGTTGGCTCAATCGTGTTCTTTACCACAGCCAAACATTTCTTGTTGGCTAAGGACCATTTCTTGTGTTCAATGTCATACGGCATGACGAGGGGAGCATTCTCCCTCTCTCTCTTTTCCCATTCAGCATCTGACTCTTTGTCACCTCTGACAAGTTCAGCAGGTTCTATAGGACATGGGGTAGTCAACACCCAGTCCATCTCTCCCAAGATAAAAGCAAGGTCGAGTTTTCTTTTCCATTATGTGTAGTTATCTCCTTTCAGGGTCGGAATATCTTTAATGCAACCCATCAAGGAGTAGCCACCTGAAATAATCATGTACTGTGAGAACAAAATTAACATTAAAAACCATTATGTATTAAGTCTCCATCACCGTCGGGTAGAAAATAGACATAACACATAGAGCCATAACTATAACATTGCAATTATCAACGTTGGTCAGAAAATTACAACATCATAGCACAGAATTAATGTTCCTAAAATTAAATTCTCCCGTTGGTTCGAAATTTAATTTTAGAAACACTAACTTTCATCAATTTTATCTATTTGCAGCGGAAGATCTATATAAAATTCATATGAACAGTAGCAAATTCCGTAATTTACTCTCTGTAAAATTCTCTCGTTGGTCCAAATTTAAACAGAGGTAAAACATGCAAAAACAATTCAAAATTCTATTGAAATTTACATGAAAATTGACAAAATTTAAAAGGAAAATGCTACTATTTTCTTTTCTTCATTTTCGGCCCCCGGAGGGACCTAAAATAGACTTGTTCCGGTCAGCCCACAGCCTTTTGGCGCGGGGGAGGGGGGTGCCCCCCTTCCCCAGGCTGCAACCTGGGCCTGGGCCGGAAAGGCCGCCCCCGCGCGCGCCCTCTTGGGCCATATTCGGCCCGGCCGCCGCTGGCCGTCCGATCGGCTAGGGTTTAGATTGGACGACCGAGCGGAGAGATCGGGCAAACAAAAAACCCGACCCCCCTCGGCGTCGAAAAACCCTAGCCCCTCTCTTGCACGCGACCGAGCGGAGCGGCGTCGCCGCCGCCGGCAGCCCTCGCGCCACCGTTCCACAGCCGGAGCCCGTGACCGGAGCGCCGCCGCCCGCGGTCCTCGCTGCCGTGCCATAGCTCTTTTCTCTTCCTCTTCTCCGCTCCCCCCACCGTCTCTAGCCCCCACCGTGTGAGAGAGAGCGGAGGCTGAAAGACGGAGATGGCGGCGTTGCCGCGGGCCCCCTCGCCGGCGCGCGCGTGCACCCGCGGGTACGTGCACGGCCATCGAGTGGCTCCTCGGCGGTGCCCTTTGCCCTCGCCCCTTTTGCCGGCAACGGCCGGTGATAAGGTAGGGTTTCGGGTAAAAATTTCCTTTTCTTTTCTTTGGATTTCTTTCCCCGAACGGAGATCAAATCGCTAGGGTTGGGCTCTGATACCATTGTTAGGGTTCTATAGGATCTCCTAGCAATCGACCTACTCGGGGTTGCACGGTTTCGTGGGTTCTTGACCAAATGGAAAAGGGAGGGGTTTAGATACCGACCAGTTGTCGCGTTGGAGGAGGAAGCAGTGCTGGCCATCGTCGTCGTCTTTGCGGGCTTGACGTGGACCGGCGGTGACGGTGGTCGTGATGGCGATGGCGGTGATGCAGCGGCGGTCGCAGGCAGTGTCGCGGTTGCGGCAGCGACGGTGTCGACGACGAGCGTGGCGCGGCGGTGGACTTCCCGTCACTGGCTGCGCCCCCTCGATCGGTTAGGGTTAGGGTTTGTGGGTGGAGTTGGCGGCGGCAGCGAACCTCGTGTCGTGTGCCGCCTCGGCCTCCATCCTCTGTTTTATATGGCACAGGGTGACAGGGGCCCACCAGCCAATGGGCTGGGCGCCCCCGATCAGGGCGCGGTCAAGGTCCGTTGTGCCGTTGGGCCCGACGGGTGGGAGATCTATCTAACACTTGTTTAACAATGGGAGTTGATGGATGACCCAAACGACTATGCCACCGATCTAGGGAAAGTTTGACAGCAGTGTAGGCTTGCTTCAAGGATGATTGCGGCAAGGGATATAGCCTGTGCCAAGACTTCCCTCTAAGAAAAGTTATGGTGATTCGATCCTTAAGAAAGAAATGATCACGATGTAATTCAAGAAAGGCAGAGTTATCATCAACTAAGCGATGTGCAGAGATGAGACTTTTCTTAGTTTGAGGAACATATAAAATAATTTTAAGATGAATATTACGATTTGGGGCATGAACAATTGTATGACCAATGTGACTTATATCCATACATGCTCCACTTGCGGTGTGGATTTGTTCACCTCCATTGTACTTCTTTTTCACCGTGAGCTTGTCCAGCTCTCCTGTGATGTTAGCAGTGGCACTTGTGTCAATATACCAATTGGTATTTACATCATAGGAGTTGGTGGCCACCGCTGCAACATGTTTAGCATCAGGTACATAATCTTCATCATACCTATACCAGCGGGCAACAGTCGTGTGCCCTAGTTTGAAGCACAATTGACAGGTCGACCGCTTGTCAACTCTTCATGGTGCGCATCCACGCCCACGGCCACCGCCTCCATTGTCGCGGCCACGCCCGCGTGGGGAGCCGCAGCCACTGCCACCGCCATCACCTCGATCTCGATGGCTGAAATTGCCACTGGTTGCAAGGTTGGCAGTAGCCTCTTGCGCCCCATGGTAGAGAGCTTGACGTGCTTCATAGCTTAGGACTTGAGAGTATAATTCCCCCACTCTGAGCGGCTCAGATCGAGCGCACACAGCAGAGATGACCTCGCTGTATCCTTCACCAAGGCCGGTTATGATGTACAAAATGAGCTCCTCATCATCAAGGGGACAGCCTCCTGCCATCACCATGTCATCACCAAGCGATTTCATCTTGGCAAAGTATTCAGGAGTCGTCATGGCTCCCTTCTTTGTGTTGGCGAGAGCGAAGCGGGTGCTGATCGATCTTGCTTGAGTATGTGTGGAGTACATCTCCTCAATCACTCCCCATGCTTCAGCTACTGTTGAACATGTCGCAACCTGCACGAGTACATCCCTGGATAGGGATGAGAGGAGGCAACCTCCCAATCTTCATACGCCAGGTTGAGCTTCTTTTCTGCCTTGCCATCTGTAGTGACAATCACCTCAGCAGCTAGTTTCTTCGTAGCACCGGTGAGATGCCCTTGAAATCGCGCTCCCCTAATGGCAGCGCTGATTTGCACCTTCCAGGGCACGTGGTTTACCTTCCCAAGTTTCTCTGAAACTGGGTGGCCTTGAAGGGGATTGGCGTTTCCTGAACTGGATGATGACACCATGAGATCGATCACCGAGAAACTTAACGGATCAAAGCTCTGATACCATGCGGAAATTCTAGATGGAAACGATTGCACTCATGCCGTGCGCCGCTTGCGTGGCTTTACAGGATGTTGTTACATCTGAACAAACTAATCCTCAAATCTAGGAGATAAGCTACAAATGATAACAACTATAACAGAAACCGATTCTATCTCTATCTAATCTTTTGTTATTATCGCATGTACCACACGCTGCTTCTCCTTGTGATCGCACCCGAGTCCATTGGACCTTCATTATCTAACAACTCTATGTTGCATCCTCAACGTAGGATTGTAGTTTTAGTACGGGTCATGCATGGCAACCTCTTACTCTGTAGCCAAAAGCCTAAAGCCATATATTCCATTGTAATTTCTAGGGAAATAAATTCCTTTAGATTTGTTATCTTGACATCAAGTTTATTTCTTTTTGAATGAAAAGGTAGGAGCTTGAAAAGCTTTGTTGTTGTTGTTGACCAACAGCGGGTGATCCAGTGTGACAGCGGCCTTGAACTCGTCGTTCTCCTCCAGCGCTGCTATGTGCTCCGGCTTCAGTGACACGTCATACATCTTCCTCCGCCCTCGCTCCCCAGGTACAGTGACGCCTTCCCGTTGAGCTTGTTCACCATGGTTGTTGCCCGCTGCCACCGTCTTCCCCCACCCTAAGCCCCACAACCGCCGCCCACCACCGCTACCAGCCCAGTTCAGGAGCAGCTCCTTGAGGGGTGGAGGTGAAGGGAGCGAGCCAGCGAGGCTGCCACCGGGAGCAGCTGCAGGCAGTACCACTGCTGGTGTTGCTGCCCGAGATGGCGTAGTTGGAAGACGCCCGGCGTGGCAGGAGGCCGCATGGGAGGCGCAATGTGAAGGTTTGGAAAAGTATTTTCTAAAGCTAGGTGCAGCTGCACCTAATATAAGCTCTCTACCACACGATGTGCATCAAGATTCGGACTTACATACAGCTATGCGCTCCAATCATATCTCCATCTATATGCTATTTCGTGAATCGTGAGGATGATTCAAGGGTGTTTAGAAAAACCACATCCGTGAAGTTTTGTGACCGCCTACTAAAAAAATAAGGTGATGCGGGAAAAAAACGGTTCTTTTAAGTAGTGTGTGCCCAACCAACTCGAAATCCATTGTTTCCCGTCCTAAATTCTGATGCAGAAGCGGACACGGGACACAGGCCGCATCACGCATGTTTCAGCAATTCCTATTGGTGCGTCTGTCCCTGTGCTAGATCGATCAACAGTGTAGCCATGTTAAGTGGATGAAAAACCATGCGGCGCACAACTGTACAAGCTTGTGCAAACCCTCAAATGCATCTTTAAAAATGGTTACATTCAGGTGGCTGTCTCTTTAGGTAAAGTGCAGCTATTATTTGCCCCATTCATGCGGTCTTTGCATAGAGAGAAAAGTTTGTCATTTTAAACTCTTTTTCATGTCTATATTTCGCCCTAAATTTAAAGACTAATCTTTTGTCATCCTTAATTAGTTTATGTTTAGTTGACATGGACTGATGGAATTTCTTTTCACTAGCATGAACTTCTATTATGTAATTTTCATCAGTGCGGACCAAAGTAAGTGGTAGTTAATTAAGTCAACAAAACATAAATAATAAGAGTTTACACTACAAAAATCAGTTTAAAATTAATAGAATTAGTGGTGTAACTTGTCCGGTTTTTAAAAGCAAAGGTGGTTTTAATTAATTAGAATTTAGGATGACAAATAAATTAACTTTGAGAAGAGTTTTAACTGCTAAACACAAAAATTTTCCCTTATATAAGACGTTCCACACCCATGCCAACCATACAAGCCTCTGCAACATGGAGGCGCCCGGCCTGCTGAACAAGGAGGTGCACCCTCTGGTCGAGAAAATCACCGGCCTACACGCCGCCATCGCCAAGTTGCCATCGCTGAGCCCCACGCCGGCGGTGCGCGTGCTTTTCGCTGACCTCGTGACAACCTGCTTGCAGGCGAGCCCGGTGATCGACGTGTCCTGGCTCGGTCCCGACGCAGACAAGATGCGGCATGAGCTCGTCCGCCTCTGCGTGGACGCCGAGGGGAAGCTCGAGGCGCACTACTCCGATGTGCTCGCCGCCTTCGACAACCCTCTCGATCACCTAGCAATGTTCCCTTCTTACGGCCGGTACGTCAACATGAGCCGCGTGGAGTACGGCCTCCTGGCTCGCCATGGCGCACGGCGCCCAACGCGCGTCGCGTTCGTCGGGTCAGGGCCTTTGCCGTTGAGCTCCATCCTGCTCGCGGCGCGCCACCTGCCCGACACGCTGTTCGACAACTACGACCGGTGCGGCGCGGCCAACGACCGCGCGAGGAGGTTGGTTGGCGCGGACGGGGAAGTGGGAGCACGCATGGCGTTCCACACGGCGGACGTGGCCAACCTGACGGGCGAGCTCGCCGCGTACGACGTTGTCTTCTTGGCGGCGCTGGTCGGCGCGGACGCCGCGGAGAAGGAGAAGCTCGTGGCGCACCTTGGTAAGCATATGGCCGCCGGAGCGGTGCTTGCCGTGCGGACGGCGCACGGTGCGCGTGCGTTTCTGCGCCCTACCGTCGACCCGGAGGCCGTCCGGCGAGGTGGGTTCGACGTGGTGGCTGTGCACCGTGCCGAAGGTGAGGCCATCAACTCCGTCATCGTGGCGTCTAAGAGATGGACGTGAACACGATCGAGGAGACGAGCAAATAAGGAAGACTAGTACGGGCGGGCCTGGCGTGGGCGCGTGGCACGGCTGGCGAGCTCTCTCTAAGTAGAGAAAGCCCGTCGCATTATGTATTTGCATTTGTGTCCAGTGATCATTTGCTCTCATTTGCTTGTGTGACTCTTTTTGTACGTGTCTGTTTTGTTAATTAACATGTACTCTCTTCCTTCCACATTACAAGACGTCTTGATCTCTCCATTCTCTGTCTATGTTCACTAATATTCATATAAATTTAAGGATATATAAAAAGCATATAGATGAATCTCTACTATCGTAGAAATTAAATATGTTTCTGCTCAAAATTTTGATACATTATTCTATTCCGATACAATACTGATATGCGAGTAGCATTAATCTATATATCTATACTGTTATAAAAATTAGTTACTTTTCATTCATCACCTTTTTTCCGTCCGTCAGGGAGGAAAATTAGACTTTCAGTTTTTTCTGCACCGAACGTGCGCTTGCGGGTTGAGGCGGAGGAGAGAAGAGAGGAAAGTAGGCCCACAGGGGGGATAAACTTGACTTTTTTTCATCCGTCAGGGAAGCTAATTAGTCTTTCCTTTTTTTTTGCCAAACATGCGCTTGCGGACTGAGGTGGAGGAGAAAGGCTACTAGGGGAGGCAAATTAGACTTTCGGTTGCTCGTTGAGCTGAACCAGCGCTTGTGGGCTAGAGGCGGAGAAGAGGAGAATGGGCTGGGGTTGAGCTTGCTGAGCCGAACGTGCCCCAAAGAGAAAAAAAGGTTTTTATTTAGATTTTTATTTAAATAGATATTGAAATGGTGTTTGTTTATTATTAAAATTAGCAATTGACCTTTGAAAATTCTGAGAAATTTTGAGTGTAATTAATCATGGATAATTTAACAAAAATTAAATCCAACCATGTAATTTTATTTCTCACACTTACATTACTTATAAATTAATTTAATTCTACACCTACCTACTTTATTCCGGAAAATTTATATCTTAATTAATTACATAATGTATTTTTTTCTCAATTTTTCTCGTCTTTTCTTCCCGTTGCAACGCACGGGTAGTTTTTTCTAGTCTATTCTAAAATTGAACAATTGTCCGTATCACATCTTCCTCCGGTCACATGCGCAACGCATCCAGATCTGCGTTCCGATGCCGAATTCCTATAGGAGTATGATTCCCAAAGCGGATGTGGAGCGGCGAGGATGATGAATCGCGCGCGCCGTGCGTCCTCTTCATCCAACTCCGATGCGATTCAATTCGACGTCCCTTTTTCTGGAATTTTTTTATTTTTTATTTTATTTATTAAAATATTTACAAAAATAATTTTCTATTTTGAAAATTTAAAAAACTAGTCACCTACCGTCCTCTGGGAGGGCGAGTTTTCCTACGTGGCACACGGCCGTTGGCCCTGGCCTAACGGCTGGCCAACAGGGAGTCAAAAAATTTGCAAGCGACCCTCTTGCCACCATCTGGGAGGGCGATTTTTCGCTCTAGGGGGCCGCCTCCAAAAGTGCTGGGAGGGTGGCTTGGCCTTTTTGCAGGCGGCCCCCTTGCCGCAGTCCCAGAGGGCGTTTGTTCTAATTGTTCACTTTTAAGTTAGTTATTATTTTGCATTGTTTTACTAACGAATGAATGAAGTAGGAAGATTGTTTTTACAATTGCAATGATTTATTTCACACTCGGATTGGACCCCTAGGATGGGGTTTTTTACATCTAAAATGTAAGTTAGGTAAGTTGCGTGTAATTCTCGCTTAAATTGAATCATGTAATCATGTGCACAATTGAAGGTAGAATATAGGAAAATATAAGCATTTACTTAGAAATATGAAGGAATACAACACATTGGGGCGTCAAATGAATTTTTTAAAATGAAATGATACAGTCTCATTAATTTATAACTCATGATGCATACAATAACACACCATCATAATAAACATCATTATGATAAAATAGTTCAGAAGTATCATCGATACAAGATACTAATTTGTCGGTTTCGACGAATCGATCCTGTGCTTATCTACCGACCCCTTTTGCACCGTTCAATGAGTATTGCATTTTCGTGCTCCTTCAATCACTGGTACTCTATTTGTGTTTCACACTTCGTTATCTTTTGGCCATGATATGTTGGAGTGACATTGTCGATCCACAAGGTGAATCCACATCTCCTTGGATTGCCCTGAGAAATAAATGTATAGTCAGTTAAGGTACTAATATTATGCAGATGCTAGTGGAATTGGAAAAAATGTAAGACGTACAACGAAGTTGTTGTCTACGTTGTGGTAGACGAAATATGTAATGCCAAATGCTCGTTCTACAAAGGAGGTAGCCACCTGACAGCGATCTCTACAACCACACTTTGGACGCTCCAACCATTTAGGTAAACCTAATGGATTGTGCCTCTAGTTTAAGCTTGCAATTTTTACCCGACGTTCGTACTCTATCCATGTATGAGTGAATTGTGTTGTCGACTCATGTTGCATTATCGTTTCACCGATAGAAGTCACTCTCACCGCAATGATCCACTGAACGAACTGACATTTCCTTACATCCTCCTGTTTGTACAATTTTATTAGGTACCCGGTAAGTGCATGAAACTAGTGATTAGTGCTATCGAAAGAAATGATACATACAACAAAATCGACGTCGACAATGTTAGGACACACGAAACATCTTTGTTCTCGAGTTCGTTGTCTTACAAACCTTATCACCTGACAACGGTCACCACAACGACACTCTGGACGTTCCCTCCATCTAGGTAGTCCCAGGGGATTTACCTGCCATTCTAAGGCTTCTGCAGCAATTCGCCTTTCATGCTCATCCTTCCGCCTAAGGTAGTCCGATCTTTTTTCACAACGTGAATATCGACGTGTGCCATCGTTTTGTGGGTTCTCTGTATCTACCCAGTCAATGAAGTTGCACACCGTACGGCATGTCTGCGTAAGATGTCACGATGTTTTAGAAACAAGTTAGCGTTTTATGTTTTGAATATAGTTAACTTAACTTGGAACACATGAATCATACCTAACCAATGTTTGGGCATAAGAAGAATCTCTTGCCCCGAGTTTCTACCATGAGGGATGTCTTCAATATGCATCGATCCCCATAGGCGCACAATGGAAGGTCACACCATGGTAGAAACCAACCGGCCAAAGGAATGCTTCGCTAGTTGAGACGCTCAAGAAATTCAGCTTCCATTGTCTGAACATGTATGGAAATTTGAGAGATGATATGAAGGCCTTGTATTCGTCTTGTCTATTTTATAGTGGAGGAACGAATGCTACAATTGGTCGCAACGATAGTGAGTGGTTTCAACGGTATGTGACAACACGAGCACGTGCAAGCCGGGTTTACTTTATCTGATCAAGCAGCGCCGAAAGTTGATCGTGACAACTTGAAGGTGGTACTGTGTCTGTGTATTGCGGTTCACTATGCGACCAAATATACCCGCACCAAAAGTTTGTTGTCGTATATGACAACACTAGCACGCGTGAGCACGATTCACTTTATCGGAGTGAGCATCGTCGAAAGTTGATTGTGACAACTCGAACAGGTACTGTGTCTGTGTATTGTGTTTTAAAGTGCGATTGTGGGTAAAGTTGATTGTGACAACTCGAACAGGTACTGTGTGTATCGTCGAAAGTTTGTTGGCGTAAGCATAAGTAGTTGTACCAGCGTACGGGGGACATGAACGAAATATCAGTGAGTAAAGCCAATGATATTGCAGTAGTAAGTGCTAATATAATACAATGGCACAGTAATATAAACCAAAAGAACAGAGCGCGCTAAAGTCGAAGAGGCGGACCACTACTATCGAGGCCTCTTACCCCTGTCCCTCCTACCCTGGGTCCTAACATGTCCCTGGGAGTACGTCAGACGGTCCGGTGGTACAGCACGTCCTGCCCGTCCCTCTGGCACCGGTGTGATGTCAGGCTGCACCTGCGTGTGAGGGGCACCAAGCTGTGAGGAGCCAAGTATCTCCTGGTCTGGCTCGATGTCCAAGTCGTCATTGTAGAAATGGTCACTAGGACCAGAGCCGCTCGCGTGCGAGGAAGAGGCTCCTGCACCAAAGATCCCCACCTGGAAGCCTATTGGACAAAGAACATAATGTTCATCAATATAAATAATACTTGTAACAACCAGTACAATTAGCATAAGTAACGAAAGACGCATGCTCACAGGGAAGGAATCGTGGCTGCATGTCTGGACGAGGGAACGACGCTCAGTGCGAGGAACTGCTGGCCGTGGTGAAGGCGCCTGATGGCAGATGGGGACCTGCGAGGCATGCATTGGATTCTATGACATGTTCATGTAATCGAGAATAAAAAAACACATTATGTAACTAACCTCTAGGCAGAGCACCACCATGAGAAGCCGCTGCTATGGGTCGCACAACTCCTAACGTAGGGCCGCGTGGGCGTGGAGCTGGAGGTACCACATCCACCGCACAGCGACACGAGAAGGTGCGCATGATAGTGCGCATCTTGGACTGCATCCGGTCGAACGTCAGCCTATGCTCAGCATCACTCAAGTGTAAGCCAGCGTCCAACCTGACTACCACCGAGTTAATATCAGCGTTGATAGCACATGCGGCGTCGACCTGTTAGAGACAAAAGCAAGTGTGTCAGTACAAATCGGAAATAAAAATGAGTTAACTGAGCAGGAATTCAATGTACCCCGATGAAGAACTTTCGGTCACGGTGCGTGGGGTATGCATCAATGACAGTGGCAAGGTGCAACCGTGGGGTGACTGGAGTGAAGGTCACACGGGTACGGATGCGAGGTAGGTACCAGTGGAGGTAGTCATGGTAGTTCTCCTCTGTGTGTTTCTAGAGCTCGCTGATCACCTCCTCTGTAGCTAAAACCCAGTCGGCCACGTACTGCTGTACGCGCGGTGTCCACAGTGTACCGACTTGCTATCCTCGGTGAGTCAACCTGTCCAGAGCGCAAACTTAGTTAGCTCGATGTGGCAAAAAAAATCATCTTTGTAGTGGTCTCGAGGAAGGAAGGTAGACTCCATCTCTCCGGGGAAAACCTGTCTCAAGCCGAACTGCCTCACCACACGGTGCGGGCAGTGAGGCTCGACGAAGATGTCCAACACCAACAGCAACGTCGTGAGCCAATAGGTTGCGTCACTTGTGCACAAGGACAAAAGTCCTAGCGGTGCTCTGGCTGCGATGGCCTGCTCGATGTATGGCTCCCTATTGACGTAAAAGCATGACGGCCCGGGAGATTTGCTTAGCTCCAGTGCAGGTCCAAAATATTAATGAGATGCGGCCGTGCCAGTCAGTTTGATCCTGCAATTGACAAGATATATAAACAACAGATAAAATAGCCAATCGACTGACAAGCCAATAGAGTGATTCCAGCCGATACCGATAAATGATATGATAGAATAAGCATTGATCCAAAGATTAAAGCATACATCGGCTGGAAGTTCGATGTCAATAAATCCAAATCATTAGATAAACAGTGGAACCTTTGTTGTCATCGGCTAAATCCAACTTATATGTAATCCTTATAAGACGATGCAATGCCCAGATAACTCATTGGCTGAAACCGCGATGAAACCCTTATTGGCAATCAAGAAACAAGCTAGAGATTATAGATCTAAGTACGATTTAGTAGATCAAACTTAACTAATGAAGCAGTAAGTATGAAAAGAAACATAATATCTAGATAATCAAGCCTTTGACTGATTTTCAGGGTGGTGGATACATTATATAATCTAAGCCAACAAAGTAATATTGCCGATATCGATAAAACCCTAGATGAAGATTGACCGATGCAAGTAGAAAACATTGTCAATCTAGATTATATAACGTATATGATAACTCATCGGCTAGCACTCCGATAAAACATTAGCATGAACCTATTGGCTTAACACGATTTATATTATCGGTAACAATCTAGTAGGTCGAAACTAACCGATGTAGCACGAGATTGTATATGATAATCTAATACTTGATGAACTGATAGATCTGTCTAATGTGATGGATATAACAAATCTATTTAAAATAACATTGTGATTATAGAGATATATCGGCTAACATAGAAGATTATACTTAACTGAGACAGTCCCAACTAAACCGATGCGTCTCTAAACACAATGCAATTAAAATAGAATTGAGATATCAGGTAGGCAAATATATCAACCGAACCAGAGCGATCCAAGATATCGAAGCGATGCAGCCTTGAACAACACCAATGTAGCCGATAAATTCACTAGGGCTCGATGGAACGTAGGGCTTACCCCTTCGCTGGAGATCAAAAGCCGATGCAGCCCCGCGTCACGTGCCGAATTCCGTCGACTGATAAGTAAAAACCTCAGAAAGAGGGTGGCGATGTGCCGAGAGTAGTTGTATTGATCGAGAGATAATTTACATGGACCCCGGGTGTATATATTTATACCCATGGGTAGATACTAGTCCATATCGGACACGACTCAAACCTTCCTAAAGATAAAAGAAAAAACATAAAGTCTTTATCGGACACTAAACACACTTTCCTAAAGATAAAAGGAAACTAACAGACTTTTCCTAATTAATAGATAAACTGTCGTGCCGCATCCTCCTTGAACTCGGACTCTTTTGGATAAGCTTCCTTTAATAGATTAATTTCCTTAACTGAATTTGGTAAGAATCCGACTGTTGGCGATTCATAGCTTCCATTGCCCGATTCTAAAACTCTGAAGCCGATACTGACTCTACACCGATGATGACTTCGAGGCTTACCAAATTTTGTCGTTAACACTCCCAAACATCATCGTTGGGCTGGAGACGATCGAAACTCGAATACGAAGTCTGGGTAACCTTGTCTCACCTGCACGTGATAGTAAATGCGCTGCGACATAACAAAATAGTACACCTTTAGGGATTTTATGAACTAGCGCAAAAGAAAATGAACGGGAAAACCAACAAAGCTTTTACTTACCCCTCATCGACACCGGTACGTCCCATCGTGGGCCCGTCCTCTAGCCACTGTGCATTGCATCCTATCCCGTACGGTGCGGGGTCCACCACAGGTTGTCCTATGGTGGACCGCTCAGCTACCCAAAGCTGGACAAGCAAAGGGCAGCCAGCAAAGATAGCTCCCGCATCGGTCTTCGTGCAGGCTTCGCAGAGGGCACGGTAAGTGGCAGCTAGCACTGCAAATCCCCAGCTCCGCTGTGGCACGCTTCCTTCATCGGCATCCACGATGGCGGTGCGTAGTGGATCAACCCCTTGTACACAGCGTGCCCCTGCAGTGCTGGTGAACATCACCCAACCGAACAACCAGAGCAGGTACGCCTCTAAAGCATGGCGAGACGAGTACTCATCAGCGTCTGGGTGGAGCTGGTCAGCCTACAATTGATAAACAAATGTTAGTACAAATGAATTGATTGGGGAAAAATAACATAAATCCGGTAAGTGCATTTAACTTACAGTGAACTGAAGCAACCACACTTTGGAAGGCCCGGCGATAGTGTACGAGGGAAGGGGAATGGGTGGCGGGAGACCAGGAAAGCACATCACGTGCAAGAAGCACTCTGTGATATCGTCCTTCCATCCTCCACCACCATCAACAGGACCAACTGTATCTCCTGTAAGAGGTAGCCCGAGAAGGTACGAACGTCCTAAAGTGTCAGTGTCATCTCCCCATAGGGAAGTGCGTCTCAGGCCTCCAACGATCTATTAATGCTGCAAGGAGTGACCTGTCTGCATCCCACCGCTTCGTCGGGTCTCTCTCGTCCGCCCCGCCTCCACAAACCTACAAAGCGGTAGGAGGCCTGCCTCGTGCAACCTGCATAATGTAAGGTACAAACATTAGTAATGACAAATTAGCGTCGAGTCAAACGTGCATAAAAAAGGAAATACGCATACTATGGAACGTGTCGCGGGTCGACACGCAACAACTATCTACTCAGATATGGACGAAAGGTGCTGAGCTGCGTACCTTGGACTGCAGATAGGTAGGAGTGGTGGTTCCTATCAATGCCACGGTTGAAGAGCTAAGGTGTGTCGTCCGCCATACCTACATAGTTCAGAACAATTATAACAGTTCAAAGATATATTAGAAAAACATAGTCAAGAATGGTACAAATAAATATTATTCCGACATAGTTAATAACAGTACAAATTTCAATGACGCGTGCTACGGAGAATACAACAACATAATTAACAACATTAGAATACAAAACGAAATTATTCGCAATACAATATCGGGCTAATTCATGGTTCACAAACCAGACGCTTACAACGACATTCATTGAAATTTCAGAGTACGACTAATTTGGATTACATCATTAGGATACAATACCAAATTGTTCGCAATACAATACAATCATGATTCAGAAGCAATACTAGACCATGGACTCGCCGGACGCACGAGGATGACTAGGACGTGCTCGCCTAGTTGTTGTTCCTTCCCCATGTGGTCGCCTTCCATCACTTGCCTCTCCAGATAGACCAACATCCGCAACGCTAGGACCTTCCGCCGTCTTCGAGCATTTCTTGTAAGTATGGCCGTGCTAATCACACTTGCTACAACGTAGAGTCCTACCACCTGCTTCGGACTCATCCATGTTATTTCTGATGCGTCTTGTCTAATGCCAACCCTTTTTCACCCTTATCTTCGATGGATCTGGAATGTAAAAAACTTGGGGCCTCAAAGTTGTATAAGATCCTGAGATCCCGAACTCATATATCTCCTCACTCCATGTATGAAAGATTGATTCTTTCCTGAAATAATGTGATGCGTACACATCGGGAAGAATGACACAATCACTAGCAGTAGCAAGTACGTCAGAGCAAGGCAGGTGTAGAAGCTTAGGCTTCATGCAACTGCAATTGCATCTGCCATCTGCCTTAAGGACACATTCCTTCAAGGCTTGCTTGTAGTAGATACCACGCCGGCTCCTATCAACACACATTACTTCATACCGATGAAATTTTGTGCCTTGAGAAACAACTCTATGCCTTTGTGCCTTAGCTATTTTATCTTCCATGTACTTAGTGACTACACCGCCAAATATTATGTTGTTATCTTCCATTGAGAGATCAATTTTCTTGTATCAATCCCTGAAGTAGGTCTGTGTGCCGTGAAGGATAAATTCGACAATACCAACCAATGGGAGTCCTCGCACTCCTCGCATTACCCAGTTGTACACCTTTGTCAAATTTGTTGTCATTATGCCATATCATGAACCATCGGTGTCGAACAGCAAAGACCATTTCTTCTTTGGTTCATTCTCAATCCAATGAGTGAAATTTCGGATAGATGATGTCGATCTCCTTCTCATTGTGGGTGGGTCATCATGTAGTGCACCAAGAGGTACTGGAGGCTTGTCACCTTCAACTTGTGGCTGGCGAGATTGTTCGTCTGTTTGCTTCGTCATCAACTCATCCAACCTTCTCCACAACTCATCAAATTTCTTCTCTTGATTCTGTAAACACAGCCTCTTGAAAAGATCCATCAGATGCTTGTTCTTAAATTGCTTGTAAAAATTAGCACCCATGTGATGCATGCACCACCTGCTCTGTAGATCGGGCCACCTAGCTGGAAGTCCCTTCTTATCCCAACCGTTCTGCATGTAGTCAATAGACCTCAAAATGCCTGCATGACGATCATGTATGAGGCAAACATTGGGCCTCATACGCACGACTGCACTGTGCATTATCAACAGGAACCAGTACCAGCTTTCAGTGTTCTCACTCTGCAAATGCAAAAGTCATAGGTAACACCTGATTATTCGCATCAGCTCCAATCGCTATCAATATCTTACCTCTATATTTACCGGTTAGAAATGTTCCATCTATGCATAGCATAGGACGAAAATGCACGAAAGCGTTGATGCAAGCACCCAATGAGAAAAAAACTCTTTGTAGCACACTCTTGGTAGGATCATCAGCAGATAGAAATGTATGAATGTCATAGTAAGTATTACTATTCCTCTAGGCAATGCAGGCTAAAAAACGAGATAAATTATCATAGGATGCTTCAAATGTGCCTTGGCATAGCTTATGGTGTACTTAAATTTGTCTTCAATGTGACTAATAATTGATCGTGGTTGAAAGCCATTGTTGCAGACAACACTGTTGTACATCTCACTTTCAATAAAAGCTGAAGTGATGTTGCGGTGATACTTCTCCACCCCTTATAAGTGGCACTGGTGTTCGGTCACAATGCTAACTTTCCAATAATCATTCCATTTACCCTTATATGTATGAACACGCCATGGACAATCTTCCTTCACGCACCTCACTTCGTACACATAGTTGGTTGACTTGACCACCCTAAACTGTCTCTGCAATGAGACCGCCCAATGCTTGACTGCCTCCTTCATACCCTCCTTATGAGCATTCATAGCACCTTGAATTACCTTGTTCGCCTTGTATTCCTAGGGTACATGATGCCCTTCTGAGATAACAAGTCCCGAAAAGTTCTCATTTGTCCAATCAGTGGGCGTTACATCACCTTCCTCATCAGATGATGCATCGCCCTCCGCTTGCTCGTTATCCGAATATTCCCTCTCCATTTCATCAACGATTGTTCCGATTCTCTCTCCCTCATCTGCCACGCTCATGGCTTGCACCACCCTTTGTTTGATTTTCCTCCTTTTCCACATGACTTGGACCCTCAACATCTTCGGTTTCCATTGCAACATTTATATCCTTTTCATGCACCAACACAAAAATAACAAGGGGTCATGACCATTCAAAAGCCATCTCGATATACCGTCTCAAACCATCAGTGCAATGCATCGGCATTAATTCCCAAAAATAACCTTCCATTACACGACTCACTACAACAGATACTGACAATGTGTTCACTTCTGGGTCTATTCTAAATCCTCGCATCAACCAACTATAAATTGACTGAAATGTTCTCTCGGCAGGCCTATCAATGCCCTTCAATGTCATTCTAAAATCTGATAGATCAACACCATCTAGACCAAATCTAAGGTTGCTTTGATCGTGAACTAACTGAAATATGACCTTACTTGACATTGTGCCTAATTAAAAAAAAGTAGGTTGACTAAGTTCATATTCGTCAATATTTACTACACCATAAGGTAAAGTTTCTAGAAAATATGTTGCCTGTCCTTGGTCTCAAATTCAACAAATAGGGTGTACGCTCCAGATCTACCATCTAACTAAAATCTATTCTCAAATTTTCATTATGCCCTAAGCCTAAAATGCCCTAAGTCGTACTCCCTTGTTCTTACATTATACAAATATATTGTGTGCTCCAAATCTACTAAACTATAAAACCAAAATGCTACAAAATTTGTAAACACAACACGTATAATATATTTACCTACGATTGAGTCAGCAAACCGATAGGGCTTCATCGCTCCCTTTCTGGTCCTCCTCAACCCTCTCTCCTTCTCTTTTTTGCATTTTGAGTGAATATAGTGAAAAATCGGAGAGGGTAGAGGGCTTTTACACCTGGAGGGGATAAAATCGCCCTCCCAGAGAGCAGCAAGGGGGCTGCTTGCAAAATGCCAGGCCGCTATTGCCGCTCTTCTGTAGGTGGCTCCCCGCACAATACTGTTGACGTAAAAACACAACGGCCTGGGAGATCTCCTTAGCTCCAGTGTAGGTCCAAAATAATGATGAGATGCGGGTGTGCCAGTCAGTTTGATCCTGCAACTGACAAGATATATAAATTGAAGATCATCAAAGAACCGATCGGCTGACAAGCCGACGGAGTAGTTCCAGCCGATGCTGATATTAGCCGATATCCACTATAGATCTTGATACTTGAGTAAATAATGACATAAAGATAGTCGGCTGATGATAATGTAATATAACAATAATATAATCCAGTAGCTACCAATCGGCTAGTAATGATCAATTAAATAAGCACTGATCCGAAGGTTAAAGCATACATCGGCTGGAGGTCCGATGTCGATAAATCCAAATGATTAGATAAACAGTGAAACCTTTATTGTCATCGGCTAAAACCAACTTGTAAGTAATCCTTGTAAGCCGATACAACATCCAGATAACTCATCGGCTGAAACCCCGATGAAACCCTTATTGGCAATCAAGAAGCAGGCTAGAGATTATGGTTCTAAGCACGACTTAGTAGATCAAACTTAACTGATGCAGCACTAAGTATGAAAAGAAACATAATATCTAGACAATCAAGCTTTTGATTGATTTTCAGGGTGGCGGATACATTGTATAATTTAAACAACAAAGTAATCTAGCCGATATCGATAAAACCCTAGATGGAGATCGGCCGATGCAAGTAGAAAACATTATCAATCTAGATTATATAACGTATATGATAACTCATCGGCTAGTACTCCGATAAGACATTAGCATGAACCTATCGGCTTAACAAGATTTATATTATCAACAACAATCTAGTAGGTCGAACCTAACCGATGCAACACGAGATTGTATATGATATCTAATACTTGATGAACCGATAAATCTGTCTAATGTGATGGATATAACCAATCTATTTAAAACAACATTGTAATTGTAGAGATATATCGGCTAAGACAGAAGATCATGCCTAGCCGAGACAGGTAAATATATCAGGTAAATAGAATTGAGATATCAGGTAAATATATCAACCAAACCAGAGAGATCCAAGAGATCAAAGCGACGCAGCCTTGAACATCACCAATGTAGCCGATAGATTCACCAGGGCTCGACGGAACGTAGGGCTTACCCCTTCGCCGTAGATCGAAAGCCGATGCAGCCCCATGTTAGGTGCCAATTTCCGCCGGTTGATAAGTAAAAACCTCAAAAAGAGGGTGGCGATGCGCCGAGAGTAGTTGTATTGATCGAGAGATAATTTACATAGACCCCGGGTGTACATATTTATACCCATGGGTAGATACTAGTCCATATCGGACACGACTCAAACTTTCCTAAGGATAAAAGGAAACTAACAGACCCTTCCTAATTAATAGATAAACTGTCATGTCGCATCCTCCTTGAACTCTGTCTCTTTTGGATAAGCTTCCTTTAATAGATTAATCTCCTTAACCGTATTTTGTAAGAATCCGACTGTTGGGATTGATAGCTTCCATCGGCCGATTCTAAAACTTTGAAGCCGATACTGACTCTAGACCGATGATGAGTTCGAGGATTACCAAATTTCGTCGTCAACAAGTACAAAAACGCCCTTCCAGAGGGCGGCAAGAGGCCGCCTACAAAACAACCAAGACGCCTCGCCACCCTTATGCAGGCAATCCTCCGCACAGCAAAAAAATCACCCTCCGGGAGGGCGGCAAGGAGGCCGCCTGCAAAAAGCGACTCCCCGTTAGCCGGCTATTAGGTCAGGGCTAACGGTCGTGTGCCACGTAGGAAAACTCGTGTCTCTGGGAGGGTGATTTTTAAATATCGTCCTCCCAAAGAGTGATAGGCGAATAGTTTTGTAAATTTTCAAAATAGAAAATTATTGTTGTAAATCTTTTAATAAATAAATTTTAAAATGAGTGGTAGGCGAATAGTTTTGTAAATTTTCAAAATAGAAAATTATTGTTGTAAATCTTTTAATAAATAAATTTTAAAATAAAAAAATTCCCTTTTCCTGTGCGCGCGTGGGATCTGCAGTTGCAGCCACGTTGAGGCAACACAGTTTGGGCTAGGCTGGCCCAGCCTATCTGATAGCAGCCCAACACGTAATATTATTGACCTGTATCCAGCTACTGTATCCAGCTTTTCTCGACAATGACGCAAATCTGTTTCCAATTGTTTCTGTTCATCATTGATGTTGTGTTGCGAGTCTATTCCCATTGTGCTTTTATGTTTTAGGCAGTATGTCTATAATTCTCATTGCCTAACAATTAGAAAAATAACATCTATTTTTTTACTTGACCGGTCTAATTACGTCATTAGGCCTGGCTGCCCATAAATAATAATACAACAATAGTTTCATTCAATCAAAAGTTCAAACCACTTTAGATGGTGTTAAAGTGCATCATCAACTTTTCAATTTTTCATAGTATAATTATGAGGAGTACACAAGTCATGAACTTATGTGTTGAACCAAATTTATCGCAATAATATTAATATATTATTGGACATTTCATTGCAACGCACAAGCCATTTGCTAGTCTATTAAAAAAATAAGATATCTTATAACATGAAACATGGGAAATATGTATTGTACTCGCGTAGGAGTGTGAGAAAATTAATTCCCATCATTTAATTGTAAATTGTGAGTATTATATGGTTATCTTTTAAAAAGGTTCCATTATTCCTATAGGAAATAGTTCTTGAGTTGTCAGGAGGAACGTACCGTACATCAGCGTAATTTCATTTTACCAGCTTGACAGCAGTGGCTGACAAGATTATTTGTTCTATGTCTACAAAATATGGGTTGACTGTCCTAAGCAGCAAAAGCACTATATTCTTTTACACGATTAGGAAAAGTACGATAAGAGCGCTTGATGCATATCATATTATCATGTTGGCTCTAAAATATTAAATATGTGTACCCTATCTAGATCGAGCCGTGACCTTATAGATGATGCATTACTCTCTTCACCTATTCTACAACGACCTAAAACCTAAAGTAAACAGGTTTATGTCACAAAATGCAGAGTATCTCAACTGGAAATTTGTTTTGAAGGACCGATGTTTGGTTCAATACCACAAATTGTCTAAGATTGCCATACCTTATTTTAGGCAAATTTGACCAAGTTAATTACATGCATGGTTCACAACCACACCCTTGGCAATAATCCCTCTTTTTTATCTTGGTCCTTCATATCATCAACTCTAAAAATTGTGAAACAATCTTGTTTTGCTAGCTAAAGGGTGAATTACTTTTTCTTAGACACCTTAAACAAGTGTGGCACAAAATATGGCAAATGGTAAGAACCTTAGCATACCAACTAATAAACAACCTCAAGTGATTTTTTTTCTGGGATACATACTGTGTCAAACCATGTGTATGGTGTATACTTTGTGTGGTCGAAACATTGACTAAGGAAAATTTGAATTGGAATTTGGTATTGTGATTGGAGAATTTTGGTTTGGACAATTGATGGATGCCAGCATGAGCGCGTGCAACTAACTTGGATCATGATGCAACATCTGAATCGGGATATAGTTTTTTTCAATATATTGGTGTGCAGGTCCTTGAGGTTAACCTTTATTAAGAGTGAATTAGAACTAATTAAACTCGTGGAGAAGTTGAGATACAGAACGATCAGCAATGTCGTGATAAAGTTAGACGTAGGATAACACACTGCGCGTGAACACCCATGTAAAGACCTCGTTGCAACGAGTGCAGAGTGTGTGCAAGTGTTGGAATTCATGAAGGAAATGGAAGAAAAATGAGAAAGAAAAGGAAAAGAAAAGAAAAGAAAACAGACAAAGGAGAAGAGGCGGCCCAACGAAGCCGAGCCAACGTGCCTCTTCTCCCTATAGCCGGAGGCAATTAGGGGCCTTGCCCCTAGGCTGAAGTTCAAGCAGCCCAGCTGGGGGACATCAGGGCACATGAGCACATCCTCCTAGTGGCCCAATCAGGAGCTAGGTTGGCCTTACAGGGCAGGTGCTGGTCCAGAAAGTGGGCTCTTCGACGTGAGAACGTGCATATGTGGCTACGGAAACGGGTGGTTTTGGTTTGGAATAAGTTCACTTTAGATCTCTTAATTTGTCAACGAGCCCAATTTTCATCCTTAAATCAAAAACCACGTACAACAGATCCCTAAACTTATAAAATCAGTACAAATAAGATCCCTCGGTAGTATTGTTCCCCGTTTTAGATGACATGCCACCAACGTGTGCTAATCAATTAAAGGAAGTTTATCCAGAAGAGTTTGAGTTCAAGTAGTATGCGGTATAACAATTTATCTATTAATTAGATAGAGTTGTTAGTTTCTTTTATCTTTAAGTGTGTTTAGTGTCCGATATGGACTTTATATTTTTCCTTTTATTTTTAGGAAAGTTTGTATCATATCCGATATGGACTAGTATCTAACCATGGGTATCAATATGTATACCCAGTGTCCTTGTAAATTATCTCTCGATCAATAAAACTACTCTCGGCTCATCGCCACCCTCTTTCTGAGGTTTTTACTTATCAACCGACAGAATTTAGCACCTAACGCGGGGCTGCATCAGCTTTCGATATCCGGCGAAAGGGTAAGCCCTACATTCCGTCAGACCCTGGTGAATTTATCGGCTACATTGGTGTTATTCAAGGCTGCATCGCTTCGATCTCTTGGATCGTTCTGGTTTGGTTGATATATTTGCCTACCTGATATCTCAATTCATTTTAATTGCATTGTGTTTAGAGACGCATCGGTTTAGAACCATAATCTCTAGCCTGCTTCTTGATTGTCAATAAGGGTTTCATCGGGGTTTCAGCCGATGAGTTATCTGGACGTTGCATCAGCTTACAAGGATTACTTACAAGTTGGTTTTCACTGATGACAACAAATGTTTCAGTATTTATCTAATCATTTGGATTTAATGATATCGGACCTCTAACCGATGAATGTTTTAAAACCTTCAGATCAATGCTTATTCAATTTATCATTAGCCGAATGTATTTATATCATTATTTACTTAATGTTGACGATGAAATTTGGTAAGCCTCGAAGTTATCATCGGCCTAGAGTTAGTATCGGCTTCAGAGTTCTGGAATCGGCCGATGGGCATTATCAGATCGCCAACAGTTGTGTTCTTGATGGATTCGGTTAAGGAGATAGATCAACCTTATCCAGAAAAGTCCGAGTTCAAGTAGGATGCCGCATGGTAAGTTTATCTATTAATTAGGAAGAGTCTATTAGTTTTCTTTTTATCTTTAGGAAAGTGTGTTTAGTATCCTATAAGGACTTTATGTTTTCCTTTTATCTTTAGGAAAGTTTGAGTCGTGTCCGATATAGACTAGTATCTACCCATGGGTATAAATATATACACCCGAGGTCTATGTAAATTATCTCTTGATCAATACAACTACTCTCGGCGCATCGCCACCCTCATTCTGAGGTTTTTACTTATCAACCGGCGGAATTTGGCACCTGACGTGGGGCTGCATCGGCTCTCGATCTCCGGCGAAGGGGTAAGCCCTACGTTCCGTCGGGCCATGGTGAATCTATTGGCTACATGGGTGTTGTTCAAGGCCGCATCGCTTCGATCTCTTGGATCTCTCTGGTTTGGTTGATATATTTACCTGATATCTCAATTCTATTTTAATTGCATTGTGTTTAGAGATGCATCGGTTTAGTTGGGACTGTCTCGGTTAGGTCTGATCTTCTACCTGAGCCGATATATCTCTACAATCACAATGTTGTTCTAAATAGATTTGTTATATCTATCACATTAGATAGATCTATCGGTTCATCAAGTATTAGATTATCATATACAATCTCGTGCTGCATCGGTTAGTGTCGGTGTCCTGGGCCCAGGGGTATGCCGACCATGGTCTTGAGGCGGCCCCGTCTTTCCACGTGACCATCCCCCGAGGGGCGAGAGGGCCCAAGGAAGACGTGGCGGCCGCCCTCCTGTGGCGCGCTACCCTCTTCCGGGGAGATCCCGCAGGGGTCAGGCTCTCCCAACCCCCTCGGGCTATCGCCACGTATCGCGAGGCGAGTAAGCGCTCCCAGCGCTCACCTACCCGCATTAAATGACGATGCAGGCGTAATGCGCCTGCACCGCGCGTGCACCGCATCGATTGCGATGTGACTCGCGCTCATCTGACACCGGTTGCCGATAGCCGACCGGCACGAGACCGGTGCGAATGATTGATGGGATGGCGTACAGTGTCGCGCGTGCTGCCGCACGCGCGGCAGGTATGATACGCTTCCCAATGAAGCTGCGTCAAGATCGTGGGGAACGATCTGGCCCTTGCGCCACGTCAAGGTTGGTGCGTCAGGTCTAATCACCTGGCGCACCGCACGGATTACGGTGAACAGCCGGATTCCATCCGGCTTAATAAAGAATGACGTGCTGGGCCAACCACCATGATGGGCGGTCTGACCAACGCCACGCTAGATCCACCGGAGCAGAAGGCTTCCACTCCAAGCTACGGCATAGCGTACATCTGTAATATGTTTTTGCTCCTTTCTCTCTAGAAAACCGCCTGTTTGGCCCGTGTGGTGTCCCCTTGAGATATAAAAGGAGGCCCAGGCCTAGAGGTTGGGGGTTGGATGCTTTTTTCCACTTCTTCTCCCTGAGTAGCGGGGTTCCTTGCCCACTCTGGGGAGATAGAATCCACATACATAATGCACCACACAGGAGTAGGGTATTACGCCTCGTCGGTGGCCCGAACCTGTATAAACACCCGTGCACGAGTACCGTCCTCTGACAGGCGATCTCTTCCCTCGCCGTCCTCACCGGAGCCGGGCCTGAGGAGGCCTCTTTCGCGCGCCCCTAGGCCAAACTCGAAAAGGGGGGCCACACAGTCCCCCATTGCGGATTTTCTCCATCCGACAGCTGGCGCACCAGGTAGGGGGCGCGCAAAAGCTTCCTTAGCTTTTCGCTCCTTGCGTGATCGCCAAGCTTCGCCGAGTCAACCCCATGGCTGAAGAGGCAGTACTCTGCACTCCCACACCAAGCGCTGGCGATGACGGCGGGGAGCTGCATCCTCGCCGCCAGACGCGCGATCCGTCACCACCGGCTCATCAGAGCCCAGGACAGGGGAAGGCGCCCGAGGAGCCGGAGGGCTCCATTGCCTCCCAGCGTCCTAGCAGCACGCGACGGCGTCACTGCAAGACGCGCCGCCGGCTGGCCTATGGTGACGGTGGCACTCCCCAAGGTGTCCTCCAGGCGGTAGGGGTGCTCTTGCACCATCCGCCCATCGCCGCAGACCCAGAGGCCCCCATCCAGCGTTGGCTGGACGACGTGGCCAACCTGGTCAAGGTGGCGCTTCAGTAGCTGGACGCCGGTGGTCGTCCGTCAACGGCCGGGTCGTCTAGCGCCGCAGCTACATCCTCTTCGTCCGCAAGGCGGAGAGTGCAATGGGCGGCGGCGCACGTCCGCCGCGCGCCCACACCATCCTCGTCGACGCCCACGGCTACTCGCGGGCGTCACGAGGACTTATACGGCGAGCCGGATGCCCGGCTCAGCATTGAGCGTCAGCGCGATGAGCGCCGCGCCACCCAAACGGGAGAGGGCGCCGCGTCCACGGCCACCGTGCACCCTAGCAGCCATAAAGGTAGGCCCCCCGTTTCCCCTGTCGTTGGGGCTGGATGCAGTGCGTTTGTGGCGAGCCTTCGGAGTGTCCGATGGCCCCCAAAGTTCCGGCCCAGCATCCCGGAGAAGTACGACGGGAGTGTCAACCCCACCGAGTTCCTCCAGATCTACACGACTGGAATCGAGGCGGCTGGAGGCGACGACAGGTTCATGGCGAACTACTTCCCCATGGCCCTAAAAGGTCAAGCGCGGGGTTGGCTCATGAACTTGCCACCCGCTTCGATCCACTCCTGGGAGGATCTGTGCCAGCAGTGCACCACGAACTTTCAGGGCACATATCCGCGCCCAGGAGAGGAGGCCGACCTGCACGCAGTGCAGCGGGGGGACGGAGAGTCCCTCCGGTCATATATCCAGCGGTTATGCCAGGTCCGCAACACCATCCCGTGTATCCCCGCCAACGCGGTGATATACGCGTTTAGAGGTGGCGTGCGGCACAACCGCATGCTAGAGAAGATCTTCTCCAAGGAGCCCCAGACTACCGCGCAGCTCTTCGAGCTCGCGGACCGCGTGGCCCGTAAGGAGGAGGCGTGGACCTGGAACTCCTCCGGCTCTGGTATGGCGGCTACAGCTGCCCCCGGGTCTGCCGCCCCTTCTGGGCAGCAAGAAAGGAGGAAGAAGAGGAGGGCTGCCCGCTCTGGCAAAGAGGGGCATGTCCTCGCCGCTGAGGATGCCCCGCGGACCCCGCGTAAAGGGAGGGCTACAGAGGGTAGCAAGAGGAGCCCTGCTGCCCCTGGTCGCGAGCGCCAGGTTGGCAAATGGTGCTTCGTACATGACACCTCCCTCCACGACCTCACCGAGTGCCGAGCGGTCAAGGCATTGGCCGAGCGCACCAAGAAGTGGGGGGAGGAGCGGGGTCAGGAGCGCCGCGAGGGCCAGAACCTCACGGCCCCTACCCGCGATCGGCGAAGTGAGGCCAAGAAAAAGGCCCCCGCCGATGATGATGGTGACGACGACTTAGGCTTCCAGGAGACAGAGGCCACCGTCACCACCATGGATGGGGGAGCGTGTGCTCACGCTTCCCGCCACAGCTTCAAGGCCATGAAGCGCGAGCTTCTGGCTGCGGTTCCCACCCACGAGGCCTCACGGTGCGCTAGGTGGTCGGAGGTCCCTCTCACCTTCGACCAAACCAACCACCCCCCGTGCGTGGCTAGGGGTGGGTAGATTGTAATGGTGGTCTCCCCCGCCATTTGCAATGTCAAGTTGAGGCGCGTCCTGATCGACGGCGGCGCTGCCCTCAACATTCTCTCCCCCACGGCCTATGACCTCATCAAGGTCCCAAGGATGAAGCTCCTTGCGTCCCTGCCGATCATCGGCGTGACGCTGGGACACACCTAGCCTCGAGGTGATATTGACCTCCCGGTCACATGGTGGCCCCGACAACTTCCGCACCGAGCGGATAGACTTCGAAGTGGCGGATCTCCATCTTCCCTACAACGCGGTTCTGGGGAGACCCGCATTGGTGATGTTCATGGCGGCCACCCACTACACCTCCCTCCAAATGAAGATGCCAGGCCCACGCGGCCCCATCACCATCAATGGCGCTCTCAAGATCGTGCTGGTCTGCACGGAACAGCGTGCAACCGACCTCGCCGCGGTCCCAAAACCCGCGGGCGGCGACGGGGAGCATGGCGCCTCCTCATCCCACGCCCCGAGGAAGCGGATGACCCCAAGCGACGAGGTCTCCATCAAGGAGGTGGCGCTGACCGACGACCCGTCCAAGACCGTCAAGATTGGCGGTCAGCTGGATGGCAAATAGGAAGACGCGCTCGTCTCCTTCCTGCGGGCGAATGCTGATGTCTTCGCATGGAAGCCGTCAGACATGCCCGGGGTCCCCAGGGAGGTGATCGAGCACCGTCTTGCCGTACGGTCGGGCGCAAGGCCCGTCCGGTAGAAGGTACGGCGGCAGGCCCCCGAGCGCCAAGCCTTCATCCGTGAGGAGGTGGTGCGCTTGCTGGAGGCCGGATTCATCCGGGAAGTCATCCATCCGGAGTGGCTGGCAAACCCGGTCGTCGTCCCAAGGCGAACGGCAAGCTCCGGATGTGCATCGACTACACCGACCTCAACAAGGCATGTCCTAAGGACCCTTATCCCTTGCCACGCATAGATCAAATCGTCGACTCCACTGCGGGGTGCGACCTTTTATGTTTTCTAGATGCCTACTCAGGGTATAATCAGATTCGCATGGCTAGGGTTGATCAGGAGAAAACTACATTCATTACTCCCCTAGGCACATACTGTTATACAACTATGCCTTTCGGTTTAAAGAATGCAGGCCCTACTTTCCAGCACACAACTCGTATTACTTTGGGTAGTCAAGTAGGACGCAATGATGAGGCGTATGTCGATGACCTGGTTGTAAAGACGCACAACCAGGAGACGCTCCTCTCGGATCTGGTGGAGACTTTCGAGAGTCTCCGCTCAACCCGCATGAAGCTGAACCCCGAAAAATGTGTGTTCGGTGTACCGGCAGGCAAACTTCTCGGGTTCTTGGTCTCAGCCCGAGGCATAGAGGCCAACCCCGAGAAAATTAGCGCGATAAATAGGATGTGCTCCCCAGCAAGCTTAGGGATGTCCAGTGTGTCACTGGATGCATGGCAGCCCTTACCAGATTTATATCGAGGCTAGGAGAGAAGGCGCTACCCCTGTTTAAACTCCTCAAGCGCTCCGGGCCGTTCCGGTGGACGGAGGAAGCTGATCAGGCCCTCGATCAGTTGAAGGTGTACCTCAGCTCCCCTCCAGTCCTGGTCGCCCCCGAGCCAGAGGAGCCGCTGCTGCTCTACCTTGCCGCAACCCCGCAGGTAGTTAGCGCGGCGCTGGTGGTGGAGCGTGCCGAGGAATGCCCTTGGCCCGTGCCCCACCGACCTGCGATGGCACAGCCCGGGATAGAGGATGACGCGGCGGCCTGTCGGTCGGGCGAAGGCCCTCGGGCCCCCCGAACGGATGGTGGCCCTGCGACCCCTCGTCAGGCGGAGTTGGAGGCCCCCGGACCCCAGGAAGGCCCCGAGGCCACTGGGGGAGGAGAGGCCCGACGATACCTGACCCCGAGGCTACCACCGTGGAGGGGAAGAGGGCCCGAAACAGCCCCTCCCAACATTCCCACATGGGACCCGATGCCCGCGACGACGAAACTAGGCCCCGCCGAAAGGTGCAGCGGCCGGTTTACTTCTTTAGCGAGGCGTTACAGGATGCGAAGATTCAGTATCCTCAGGCCCAGAAGCTGCTTTATGCGCTCCTGGTGGCCTAAAGGAAGCTGCGCCATTATTTCCAGGCGCACCGAATCACGGTGGTGACATCCTACCCTCTCAGGCAAATTCTTCGAAATCAAGAGGGGACAGGACGAGTGGTCAAGTGGGCTATAGAGCTCTCTGAGTTCGATCTCCACTTTGAACCCCGCCACGCGATCAAGAGTCAGGCCCTCGCCGCTTTTGTGGCGGAGTGGAGCCCGACCCCCGATCCCGGTTCCGGGCTCCCCGAGCCCGAGATCGGAACGGATCCCGTGCAACTGGCTGCAAACCTGCATTGGGTAATGCAGTTCGATGGTTCGCTCGCCCTTCAAGGAGCTGGGGCTGGGGTCACCTTGACCTCACCCAATGGCGATATACTCAAATATTTGGTGCGCCTGGATTTTTGGGAACCAACAATATGGCAGAGTACGAGGGATTCCTTGCGGGACTCAGAGCGGCGGTAGGAATGGGGATCCGCCGCCTCCTGGTTCTAGGTGACTCTCAGTTGGTCGTGAACCAAGTCTCCAAGGAGTACCGCTGCTCCGACCCGTAAATGGAAGCCTACGACCGTGAAGTGCGACGTATGGAGCGCCATTTCGATGGGTTAGAACTATGGCACGTGCCCAGGCGAGACAACACGCTCGCCGACGAGCTGTCACGCCTCGCCTCGTCACGCGCCCAGACCCCACCGGGTGCCTTTCAAGAAAGGCTCACCCAGCCGTCGGCGCGTCTTGATCCCCCGGGGGACTCGGACGCTGCCGCGCCTACCCCGACGCCCGAGGGAGTCCGGGCCTCGGGGCCCGAAGGGGTCGAACCCGACCCCTCAAGACAAATTTCCTGGATGACTGAGATCCAGGCCTTGCTCAAAGATGAGACTCTCCCCGAGGATCGCGAAGGGAGCGAACGCGTCATTCACATCTCCAAGAGATACGTGCTGGTAGAGGGGGCCCTCTACTGGCGCGGTGCCAACGGAGTCCTCCTCAAGTGCATCCCTCGGGACCATGGCATCGAGCTCCTTGCTGATGTTCATGAAGGCGAGTGCGGAGCCCATTCCTCCTCGCATATCTTGGGCGGCAAAGCCTTCTGGCAGGGTTTCTACTGGCCAACAGCACTCCAGAATGTGGTCGATCTGGTCAGGCGATGCCGGGCGTGCCAGTTTCACGCCAAGCAAACGCATTTGCCGACCCAGGCCCTCCAGACCATCCCGCTCTCATGGCCCTTTGCGGTCTGATGGTTGGATATCTTGGGTCCATTCAAGAAGGCGCTGGGAGGATACGAGTACCTCTACAAGTTCACCAAATGGCCCGAGGCTTACCCGGTCATCAAGATCGATAAGGGGGCCGGAGCCGGGCCTAACGCTCACCGGAGCCGGGCCTAAGGAGGCCTCTTTCGTGCATCCCTAGGCCGAACTCGAAAAGGGGGGCCGCTCAGTCCCCCGTTGCGGATTTTCTCCATCCGACACCTTGAGATCGCCTTTTTTGCACCGAGGGGATCGCCGGAGAGAGAGAAGACAAAGATCGCTAGAGCGGTGGAAGTGGAGTAACGGTGTGAAATCTCTCGGAGGTGACAGTTAATATTTAAAGCGGTGTGGTAACCGTCGGAAAATGGCAAGTACGAAATTCTCTCGGAGATAAAATATGGCAAATCCGAAACATTACCAAATATTCCGGACTTGGGGGGCATGTGTTGATGACCAAATTTGGTAATTCAAGTATCGGAAATGAAGATAGAATCGAAGAAAAGATCCAAGAGATTAGATCGTATCGGAAACAGAGCAAGAATCGGCTGGAGTCCGAATCGGCTGTGATCAGGATCGGCAGAGTTCGAGTCGGACAAGGTTAGCCGATTGAGCCGATTTTGGTAATACGACTCGGTACAAGTCATCGGATTAAGTTAAGGTGCTTCATACAGATTGCCACGCACGGATAGAGACCTGGAAAGGCAATTGTATCTATTAATTAGGATATTTTATGTGGTTTCCTTATAGATAATCATGGTAAGAGTCCGCCTTAGAGACTTGTTCGTTAGTTGGATTTGTATTAGTAATACGAGTCGTGCCAGTGATGGACGAAGTTTGTATTTTCAGGTATAAATATAGACCTGAGGTCTTGTAAATAAACAACAACCAAGTTCAATCAATCTCGGCGCATCGCCAACCTTTGTTTTCTGTTTTCAACAAGTTCATGCTTTCGAGTTGTGCTGCATCAGTTTGATCTTCGACGATAAGGTAGGTCTTGTTATGGCGGTTTGCATCATCGGAACTAGTGCTTACATCTTTATGACACTCTAGTTCTATTTTGTGAGTCTCCAAGTTACCATATACGTTATATAATTTAGATTGACAATGCAATCTACTTGCATCGGCCAAGCTCCATCTAGGGTTTCGTCGATATCGGCTAGATTACTTTGTTGGTTTAGATTATATAATGTATCCACCATCCCGAAAAGGCAATCATCGGCTTGATTTTCTAGATCTCATGCTTCTCTTTATACTTAATGCTGCATTGGTTAAGTCCAACCTATTAAGTCGTATTTAGAATCATGATATCTAGCCTATTTTATGGTTGCTAATAAGGATAGTACCGGGGTTTCAGCCGATCTTACCTGGTATAGATGTTTTACATAGTTTTACGCTCTGTTTAATATTCTATATCTGCCCCTTATATCAAGATCTAATCTAATATAAATATATTGAGCTTGCTACCAATATAATTGGTTATAGTTGAATATATTTATTGCTAGAGAATATCCTAGTATAAGGTTGTATCGGAGCTATAGCCGATGCATGCTTAAATCTAGATATCGGCTATGACATAAGTTTATATAATCATTATTTTATGTTACATTAGACTTGAGCAATTTATACTGTCTCGGTTCAGTCCGATCTATCCCAATTACTTATTTCTAAAGTAATATTAACATATTGATTATGTAACACTGATCTTTTCAGCCGATATACTAGTTTTAGGTTTTCAGCCGATATACTAGTTTTAGGGTTAGTTCTATCATTGACTATACCTTACAGCCAATTCATGCTTCATTGCATCGGCTAGGTTACAATACGATATGAAATCGGCTAGCTGGCCGATGGACTATCGTTTACTAATTAATCTGCATGTTTTTTCTTGTTGATTGCAGGATCAAATCAACTGGCACGCCCTCGAACCAAAAGAAATAGTTTTGGACCTACACTGGAGTAAAGCAAATCTCTCAGACCAATGTGTGTTTTTTGCATCAACACTCAAGTATCAAGATTTATATTGCATATAGTTGATTGTTCACAACCTTATCGACATCAGCTGATATCGACATCGGCTGGAATCACTATATCGGCTGGTCAGCCGATCGGCTATCTAGTGATCAACATATTTATCTTCTTGTCAGTTGCAGGATCAAACTGACTAGCATGCCCGTATCTCATTATTATTTTGAATCTGCACTAGAGCTAAGCATATCTCCCAGGTCGTCATGTTTTTACATTAACAACGTGGCACTAGGGAAAAGTTGAAAAATAAAAAAAATTGAAACAAAATGTTCGGGTCCATATGTCAATCAAACATAAAAAAATAAAAAATAGTGGGACCCACATATCAGCTGCCACCATCCTCACTATGCTCATCGCTGCCTCCAAGTGTGGGAGAGGAGCAAGACGGCGGCTCCGAGGTTGGGGGCAACCTCGAAGCCGTCTCACCACCCGCTCCCGAATCAACCATGGCCCTATGTTGGATCCCAAATTTAAGATTCAGTAACTGATATGTCTAAACTGTATCAAGTCCTAGATCAGTAAGTTGATATAGGTAGGCACCATGTCAGTTAAAACCAGGGACAATACTGTTGAGGGATCTCGTTTGCATTGGTTTTGTAAGTTAGGGGACGTGATATATTTGGTTTTTCGGTTAAAGACGTAAATCGGACTCGGCGTCGGATTGAGGGTATAAAGTGAACTTATTCCTTTTGGTTTGCACACATGTGGAGGCCAATGTGGCGCATTCCAGTGCATTGAATTTGATCTGATAGCTAAGATGAGTTTTGAGGAATTTAAGAGAGCGATATTGTAGAGAGTGTGATATATTCATGCCAATAAAGTTATAGTCTTCACATACACTCACCTCCACCTGCAGTGGCGCGGTGGCGGCGGAAACTAGCGAGAAAGGCAGCCACATCAGTAGATGATAGAGGGGTTCGTGGATGAGCGAGCTGATGGTGTCGAAGAAAGGTGATCCTGATCCTATGGAGGCAACATAAATGGTGAGTGAGATCGCGGCATTAACGGTGGTGGAAAAGGGCAAGCCGAGTCACGCCCAGTGAAAAAGAAAAGTAAGCGAGCGTGCCAAGCTGGTCCGTCAACTCCCGCAAGATGACTCACCTTCGAGTCGACACGAGCTATCTGAGCAGAGTCTTCTCTCCCCGCGTTGCACATTTGACTTGGGGGTACGCACAAGTACGGGCTAGAGAAAGTATATATTCTAAAAATTAATCAAACCATAAAATTAGACATAATTTTTAACTATATACTATTTGCTGTCGTTGCTGTCGTCTTGGATGGTGTATTCCATACTGCCATCTTGCTGAATGACTACAATGATTGGCTATTTGGGTACACTAGTTTGTTCCTATTTTACCACTTTCGACCGCCAACTTAGCAAATTGAGGGGAAAATGACTCTGCTGCCTCTCAGATCTTTCTTCCTTCCTCAAAAATTTCTTCCTCGATAGCGAGGAGCGGTGCGACCTCTGCACAGGAAGCTGCGTTGCCCCCGTGCAGCGTCTCCCACTAGATTATCACCCGGCCTAGCCTCCAGCGAGGCTCTGATTTGCGCTTCTCCTCTCAAGGTCGCCGGATCTGGGCAAGGTGGGGGCCTCTAGCCAAGATCACTTGCCTTCCTCAGCTAGGTTATCCCCTCGCTGATAAATTGTTGTTGATCTGCAGCTGTTCGTGGATCGATGATGTCGCGTCAACGCAGGTATCCTCGTCCTCACGGCCCACAAAATAAGACGTGATCAAACGTGGCACGATCTTTAGAATTCATCTTTAACTTTATATTTCTCATATACTACGCATGTTTGTGGCAACAAAATTATAACCACAGTGTAACCATAGAAAGGTGATTTGAAATATCAATCCAATGATATTAGTTTCATCGAATAAAATTTATTTTATAATAAAATAATTATTGATCAAATATATTTAAATAGTGGAATCTTAGATACGTGTGTGCGTCTTATTCAGTGGTACAGAGGGAGTAACCTGTAGCGTGAGAAAAAGCAAATCACCTTTTAAGTATTCTTAAAAGAATCTCATATTACTTGTGCCTACTCCGTGGCAGATATCATCCATTTTTTCATCGCTCGATCAAGACCGCAAAGTTGCAAGCAGTTACACGCTGGACGCGCGCTTAGGAGCAGCAGACACTTCCGTCGCTCTCTGTCCTGCTGCCGCCGGCGCCTCGTCCTTCCCGACGCCGACATAGCAAGAAGGGCACCGGTGAAGATTCAGAATTTCGACGAGCTCCCGGCGGTCGGAGGGGCACCGGTTGCTCCGGATGCAGAAGTGGAGCAGCAGGTGGGCAACGAGGTAGGCGACGATGACGCCCACAAGGGCTAGCACGAACGCCGATGTCCTCACGCTCCGGCAGCTCCCCGCTGCAAATGCCCCCAGGAGGCCGATCAGGTCGAGCGCCATGGCCGCCTGCAGCGCCCGCACCCTGTACCCGTGGAAGCTGAATGTGCTGCTCAGCAGCAGCATGGTGATCACCAGCGACGCCACGAACGCCGTCGCGTTGCAGTAGAAGAACACGCTGTACCGCACAGGGTAGTGTGCCTGTGTCAGAGACGATGAGCTAGATTCAGTCCAACGGCAGCTCATGTCTACACGTTAATGCGCACAAATTAGTTAATGTTTGGGCACACCTGGAGAACGGGGTCGCCGGCGACGTGGTCGTCGGCGTCGTCGGCCCAGACGCCGCCGGGCGGGGCGAGGCCGGCGTTGTAGGTGACGGTGGCGGCGAGGATGGCGAGGAGGAGGAGGCACTTGTGCATCTTCTCCAGTATGCCCTTGTTATGCTGATCCCGCTCTTGGTCCGTCGACGACGACGAACGTCCACCGTGGTCCGCCGCCTCCATGGCCGGTGGATGATTTGGCGCCATATGTTTGTGCATGCGACGATCGAACAATAAACTTATGTTTAAAGCTGCAGGCTTAGTTTTGGCTGGTTTTATGGTGCATTCTTGTGACGTAGTTGTTAAGAGAAGTACTAGGTTCTCCAAATAGCGTTTTTTGGTGAGCTTTGCAGCTGGCGCATTACCTGCTGACATCGATGTGTGACATGCTAATCAAGGCAGGAATGTGCGAGTTTCAAGTACTGTGTGGAACATGGCTGTACTCCAAGAATTTTAAGAGGTTCAACAGTCGTTTACATATATGTTGCAAGGAAAACTTTTTGACGTGTAATTGCACGAGCATATATAAGCATGATGTATAATTTATATAGATTCAAGGGTCGTCTAAAGATTTCGAAGAGAACTTTTTGACAGTGTACGGTACAAAACCACAAGCATGTTTACATCTGTTGATACTTTTTTCGGTGAACACGGACTACACTGAATATTTACAGTGCGAACGAAGTCGCCAACCTCCTAATAAAAAAGATGGATTTAGAAAACGCTTCTACTATTATGCAGTCGCCTGCAAATTCTTAATCGGTCAGTTGATTTCTTTGTTCGTCGGATAGGCTTCATGATGCGTGTAGCTGTTGGGTTTGATTTTGTTGTGTCTTTGGTAACGGGCTGAATTTTCCACAGCCCGTTAACCACGTGGGCCTGGGAAGGCTGAAGATAGATATTTTTCCACAGATTCGATCTGAAGACTCGTGAGTCTTGACTTCTCCGGTCCTCTCCCTCACTCTCTCTCTCTTGTTTCTTTTTTTAGAGAAGGGTAATTTTTTACCCGGCCTCTATATCCAACCAGATATATGCAGCCTTTCCAAAGAGGGAACTTAGCCCTCAAATAACCCAATCTAAAATTCGTTCCTATGGAGATTTGAACTCAGGACCTTAGGTGCTACTCAGGTCACTGCAACCACTAGGCTACATGCCCTTTCACCTCTCTCTGTGTTTCTTTTTCTCTCTCTGTCCGGACCGCCTGAAGCCCGAAGAGGCGGAGGGTGCGCGACTGCTCGCTGCTAGGGTTTGGGGCGAGTCGGGCGACACGGGTGAGGAGGAAGGAGGAAGGGAGGAGGGAGTGATTCTCAGGTTGCTTGTTTCTTCACTGATTCTCAGGTATGGGTCGTTTGCTAGTATGTTTTTTTGGATTGGATAGAGGAATTGATGAAGGCATGGGACTAGCAGCGAATCGTTGAGTTGGGCACACGCAGGAGGGAGATCCATGCATTCCATTTATGACATTTTGCCTTTTGCATATACATGAGCTCAATTTTGGTAATCCCTCCATTTTTCAGTGGTTTCTCCTAGGGTTTTTGAGTATATGATATAGATGGTTATTTTTTGTGGGATGAGTAGTGCATATATGGGGTATAATAAATGTGCATTTGTATTCTGTTGGATTTAGGATGTGCACAACTAGGGGCGAATCGGCAATTTTGGCTCTGTGGTGAGGTCGATGCTTAGGAGCAACAAATCGGTAGGATTGAATATCATGTGCTTGTTTGTGCTTTGCCCTTGCTGGTGGCCAACATAGGGACTGTGGTCAGGGGGTTAGCCAAGGTGCAGCAAATGTGCAGGAGCAATGGAGCATCTGCGCCATGGATGGCTCCGAGCAGAACAACCCTACACTCATCTGACACCAATAAGGCAGTGCTGGAGTAATGTGGGTTTGGATCACTTGCTGGTACGATGAGATAATTGAAATGTTTCAGTTTGTGCAGAGTTTGTGGTAGTTCTATGCCCTCAATTAGTCTAGATGTACAAATGGAGAAAATATTCTATTTTCTAGATTGTGCAAGTTTAAGCAATATCTTATGCAACTTCTCTGATTTAGTTGCAAGTTTTTTGGTACTAAAAATTTGATGTTCTTTGTCACGCTATCAGCATGAAAGACAGTAGGCCTGCCAACTTAGATTTCAGGTTTTGATTTTATCTTTGCACTGTCGCTGTTGATTAATGTTTTATGTAAAAACTCCGGTCTATGTCTTCTGGCGAGTGTGTGGGCTCATTGAAACCATGGGAACATGCCATTTCTTCATTTTTTTACTTTTAACTCTGTGTGAATTAGTCTGTACTCTATGAAGTTGTGGACAGTCTTGAGATCTATCAATCTGAACTTTAAGCGCTCTGTATCTCTAACATAGTCCAGTGCTTTTGCAATCTGTGTGTGCGTGCACTTTTTTTTATGCTGTGAGATGATTACAAATTTGTTTTGATTGGGACAGAGTTGTTTTTAGTAGACTGTACATATACTAGCAATTTTTACTGGGAATGAACACCTTTTGTACGTAAGAGTTGGACACTATTTTTGTGACTCTGGAAGAGCTAGACACTATTTATCTCGATTTTCTTCTGTAGATGCAGCTTCCATCCAATATGCAATGTCATGAACTAGGTCATACTGGGAATCGATGGTGACATGTTGTGTATAAAAAGAGAATAAACGTTTTCTTGGATGTATCGTTTTTCTTTACTGTAAGCCACCTACACTTGCATAATGCATAGACTAAACTTGCATCATATGGAAAGTGCAACTTTAGTATATGAGGTGATCGGGTTTTACTTAGTAAATTACCTAATCTATTCCAACAAATTTTTATTTGTTTTAGCCATTTGCACCTTGCAGCCCAAAAGCAATCCTTTTTTTTTTTCTGATTTTTAAAGTATGGAACTAAAGTTGCCTCCTATATAGCAAATTTGCATTCACTAATTGTTGTAGTTGCCATTTTTAAATCATGTGCAACTTCAATTATATTTTTTACAACTATTGATTTCCTAATATAAATTTTGTTGCTGTGAGTCTAAGCTTGGCAAACCAGGCTGAAATATGTTACTACAGTTCTACCTAGGTGGTATGTCCCCCCCCCCCCCCCCCCCCCCCCAAAATTAGTGATATATACATATGTCTGCATTGTTCGTAAGATGAATTTGTCTGCAAATAACAACACCCTGAATGTCTTATTATATATTTTTCACGCCGCAAAATTAGGAGTACTCAGTTTTTTTTCAAACTGTTAGTAAATCTGGACTGTCAGCACATAGTATTCAGTTTTTTTAGGATTTTAAGCTTGTAGGGTGTCATTTTTTCACTCATGTGTGACTTTATTTATAAATTTGTGCAACTTCATAAAATAATATCTGCAACTATTGATCATTTTTTTCTTCTATAATTTATAATTTGTCATATTTTGTATTTTTTTGTTAGTTTTTTTAATTTTTTAAAAGAGGTTTTTTCATATTTTTATTTTTGTATTTTGTTTTTGTCGGTTTTTCTATTATTCAAAATTAAGTGGTTTGTTTATTTTGTTTTGTCATTTTTTGAATTTTTTAAAGTGGTTTTATCATTTTTTGTATTTTGTTTTGTTAGTTTTTTGAATTTTTCAAAAAGAAGTGGTTTTGTCATATTTGTTATGCTATTACTAAATAGTTCTTTCATATCAGTAGCAGTACTTTTGCTAGCAGCTAGTACAAATTTTGTTTATTTTGAGGGGACCTCTCGTAGTGATCTATGAAAAGTATATAGCATGCTAATTTAATGCAAGCATAATAGTATTTTTTTCTCACATACCTTCAGTAATAGCAACTCCTTTAGTTATAAATTTGTGCAACTTCATAAAATAGTATCTGCAACTATTGATCATTTTTTTGCTATAATTTGTGATGGTTGTCTAGATTGGGAAAGAAAAGGAGAAAGACAGAAGAAATACCACAGTTCTACGTACACCAAGGGCCTATCTGATTGGTGTGAGATCAGTCTGCACGGTGAGCTGTGCGTTCCATTGCATGTTGGCATGTGAGCTCTGTGAAACGTGTGATGCATGCATGGGATGCTCTGTGGAATGAGTTTGTGATATGAATCAGGATGAGTTTGATTGTGAGTTTGCGAGGGGATCATGTTTTTTCTTTTTGCGGGTAGATAGATATTGACTGTTTAAACTCCCAAATATTGAGTAGTTTTGTCGCTCAGTATGTCAGTAATGAATTATTTTTTTAGTTTCCTCGGGCTATTAGCTGTTTGCACGATAAGTATTTCATAGTATTTCTATCAGTTTGTGGGGGAAATATGTTTAGTCGAACGAGTTGGAATGATAGTTGAATGTGCTTGTCTCATTATACTCGTATCTGACTAATTGAAATGTTAAGCTTGACAGATTAGGATCAATTAAGCCTTGGCTTTTGCAAACAAGAGTTTTATAAAGTGGGAATTATTTTTTGAAACTGACCCAGAACAAACATAGGCCACAAAGCAAAATCAGGCCCACAAATTCTAGTGTTATCTTTCTGGAAACCGGACCAAAACACAAATAGGCCGAAAAGCTACACAAACACGCGAGCCCATTAAGCTGATCCGAAAATCACACCCTTTGTTGTGTTGTGGGCTGTTAACTGCTTTTAATCGATGGGTTGCGTGTTTTTGTTTCTGTGCGTTGTTGCCGTTGGATACAAATATAATGATCCACACATTGGAAACGAAATTTTCAGGTAACTGCAGAATAGGTGGTCCCTTTAGAAAATATCAAAACTGGCTAGCGAAGTTGCTTTACATATAAACATCCGTCCCGTCCTACGCGTACGTTCCTGTATACACACTACATTTCAAAATCATTTTAGAAAATGTGCACAAAATCTCATCCAACAAAATGCCCCGCGCCTTGACCACGTTAAATTCCAGCGTGTAGCGTCTCGAAATTAACTAGGTGAAAAAAAACCATTTTTCATATTTCCAATGAACAATCGATTGCAACATTACATTGTTGCTTTCCTATTAATTACTAGCATGTAGCCGTGGCTAGCATCGTTATTTTTCTCACATAATAGCATATATATTTTCACATTTTATTATTAAAATACATTAAAATAATAACATAATTTTAAATTCTTTATTTAAAAATAATTTTAAATTATGTACTAACCTTGACCAAACTAACCAATGTGTAATATTCATACTGTATTATACTCTTTTCATTCACAAATGATCATCATATATTGGTTTTCAATGTTATTCAGAAATAATGAGCATATTTGGTACTACATATGACTTTCCGTTTTTCTGTACAGTATTAAATGATCATTTGCATGCATTATTCAAGTTGTACTATTCAACTAACTGTAACTGCGGTGCATGCATGCATGCATGCAGGCAATATCTTTGATACATATTGCCCGTGATGCATGTGCATGAAACAAAAAAGGGTATTGCTTGTTAATCAATGTCAATTTAAGTGGCATGTGAGAGTGTATTGGTATCGGCACACCAACCATATATGTTAACCATTTGTGAATGGAGGGAATATAAATTATTATTTCTTTCTCAAGAAAATATTTCTTATTTGATAATTCCGATTTTCTATCATTTATAAATTTTATTTTTATATGGATTCTAAAACCTTCATTTCTTATTTTTAAATTCTGAATTTTAATTATTTCTAAATTGTATTTCTATATGGGCACTACAATCCTTTTCCAATATTCTTTTTTTAATTTCGAATATTCGTTATTCGTAAAATTTTAATTCTCTATGGACTCCTAAATCTTCTTTTAATATCTTTTTTAATTCCAAATTTCAATTATATTCTATATGGACTCTAGCCTCTTCTTCCAATATTTCTTATTTTCTTAATTTCGAATTGTAGTTATTTCTAAATTGTATTTTTATATGCACTTTAACCTCTACTTTTATTTATTTTATTTGTTAATTTTGAATTTTAACTAGTTCTAAATTATATACTTGCTCTATCCCATAAAAAACCAAATCATAGTCCAAGTTCATACATATAGTTTGATTTTTCATGGGATGGAGGGAGTACATGTATGAAAAAAAAACGATGCTGCATGTTAATCGATGTCAATTTAAGTGACATGTGGGAGTGTATTGGTATTAGTGCAAAAACCATATAGGTTGATCATTCACAAATTTGTGAATGGAGGGTGTATATATTGTTATTATTTTCTTTCAAAATATTTCTTATTTATTAATTCTGAATTTCTGTTATTTATAAATTTTATTTTTATATGAACTCTAAAACCTTCTTTTAATAGTATTTCTTATTTTCAAATTCTGAATTTTAGTTATTTCTAAATTGTATTATCCAGTATTTGTTATTTTTTAATTCTGAATTTTAACTAGTTCTAAAGTTTTGTCTACTCTTCTAATATTTTTAATTTTTAATTTTAAATTTGAGATATTTTTAAATTTTATTTATATATGGACTCTACTTTTTATTTTTCTGATTAATATGAGAATTTTTAACGTGAGAGGAAACGTGGAACTCCATATTCGTTTGATAAGTTAATAGATCCTTGAGCGATCAAGAAAGAACGATCATAGAATCGGCTCACTTCCTCTCTTCAAAACGATCTTCCATATGCGGACACATGCATGCATATATCTCGATCCGAATATATAACGATCTGGTCTTGCCATAGTTATGGATCCCCGCCGATAAAACATGCTTGCATTTTCCATTAACCAAGGCACTTTCCAAGATCTATACATAAGATGTCGGGTACCCTATTTATAAATACCTATGTGCTGTACCGTTCGCGCACAATACAATCAGGTCTGACGACGTTGCTTTGCTCCTACAGCGAGGAAACGACGGTTTTCTCTCCGTGTACCCCCCATAATTTCTTCCGTCACCCGGTATCTTGCCATCAGGGGCGGATCTCCATAACAAGATTTAGGCCTAGTTCTTTCTCTCAACTTCAAACTTCAACTTACTCGTTTTCCATTAGCACGTACATTTTTTAAACTGTTAAATGATAAATGATACGTTTTTTTAAAAAAATTCTGTAGAAGTTGTTTTAGAAAAATAAAAAAACCTATTTTTTAATTTTATAAAAATTAAAACCTAATTAATCATGTGCTAATAAGCTTATCATTTTGTGCACTGGAAATATCTCTCAAAACTTACCAAACGAACTGGGCCTTAAGGAGGGACTCATCTCTTTCATCCTTCTTCAGTCTCCCTAAGCTTCAATTTCTCTCTTTTCTTCCTCTTTCCTCTCTTCTATCAATGAGGATCCAATGCGGTAGGAGGGATTCGAGTCCCCAGCACCCACACTGGATCTAGCACTGCTTACATTCTTTCATCTACTTATCTCTTATATATGACTGCTCGTGTGATGTTTGCTTATCTTTGTTTTCTTTTGTTAGCATCGCTCATGGGTCGTCACGCTTCGATGCCTGCTTTTTGGTGAAAAGGAATAGAACCCTAACAGTCGCGTCATCCAAGGACAAATGGGCAATGTGTTGGAATTAATATATGGGCTAAAACCCATATGAAGATTAACTCTTTAGAAAATCATAAAAACCCACCTCATGGGATGACATGCATGGAGAGTTTAGTATCAGCTTGCCTATTCTAGGAGAGAGAGTCATCATAAGGGAGGATGTTTTCCTAGCCACTTGAGGCATGTGTAGCGGAGAGAATAAGAGGAACATGCGCTCGCTCGCTCGCTTCGCCTGGCCAGGCGGCACGCGTACGCGACATGCGCGTGAATGGTCCGCCAAAATTGGTTCCTCATCCTTGCGTACATGCGGTCTCCTTTTGCAGTTTTGTTTTGCTGCAAAAATTAGGTTTTGTTTTTAGAAACCTAGTTTTTGGAAACACACCGAATAATCCGGTGCATGAAGCGGCGTGGAGTCCAGATAAGTTATGCGCGACTTATCCGGTTCGGTTATACAGAGTGGAGAACGTGCAGGCGGCCTAATCAAGCGTCCTGATATCCCTATATAAACGCAGCCACCACCTCCACGCAACATATGCGAAATCAATCTAGGGTTTGCCCCCTCCTCTGTACTGCACCCTCGCTCGTAGTCTACTCAGGCGTGCACTGGCGATCGGGAGAGCAGGTCTTCGGAACCTTCATCTTCGATGTCCTGCACTGGGAGAAGGCGGCAATAAGGTTTTTGGGAAGTGCTTTGTGTGACTGCTTGCTGCTCTTCCACGACGGCTCGTCTTCCTCTTCTCTCGGATGCGCGCCATCATCAACATCTAGTACTGAGAGTTCTTGCCGCTGCGCAACCGACCATCGAAGGTCCTTGGTACGTGTCGGTGTTATGGGCCCAGGGGTATGCCGACTTTGTGTCTGAGGCGGCCCCGTCTGCCCACGTGGCCAACCCCCGAGGGGGGAGCGGGCCCGAGGGCGACGTGGCGGCCGCCCCTCCCAAGACACGCTACCCCCCTAATAGCTCAGCGAGGGTCGGGCTTCCCCGACCCCCTCGGGCCGCTGCCACGTGTAACGAAGCAGGTGAGTGCTCCCAGCGTCCACCTACCTTCATTAATGGCGGCGCGGGCGTAGTGCGCCTGCGCCACGCGCGTGCCGCAGTTAATGCGGAATGATGCGCACGCCTGCATCTAACATCGGTCGTAGTCGCCTGACCGGCCTGCGACCAGTCCGAATGACTGATGGAACAGCGCACAGTGCCGGGCATGCCGGCGCATGCCTGGTAGGTACGCTGTGCTTCCCGTCGGATCACATCAAGATTATGTGAGCCGTTCCGGCTCACATGTCTCGCCGGAGTTGGTGCGGCAAGTCTAATCATCCGGCACATCGCGCTGCCTATGGTCGAACAGGTAAGTCTTCGACCGATTAATGAAGAATGACATGCGGCGTCATTGTTCGCAATAGGCGGCCTGACTGGAGCCATGCCGGTGCAACAGGAACGGGAGGCTTCGGTCACAAGCCACAAGCCACAGTGTGGCTCTTAATTGTAAAGTAGCTTTCACCTTTTCTCTAGATTGTAGCCTGTCCGGATCATGTGGTGTCCCCTTGAGATATAAAAGGAGGCCCAGGCCTAGAGGAAAGGGATTCGGCTCCCTGGGTTCTTCCCCTTGGCTTACTTCTAGCTGAGTCCAACTCTTGGGAGCTAGAGCTCACACAGATAATCCACCCCACAGGAGTAGGGTATTACGCCGCATCGGCGGCCCGAACCTGTATACTTGCTCGTGTGTCACCGCCTTCTCTCTCGCGATCTTCGATCCTCACTGGTGCCACCGGGACCGAACCTGGAAAGGCCTCTTTTTCGCGCCGTGGGCCAAACTCAAAAAGGGGTCTGCACAGTCCCCCGCTGTGGAGCTTACCATCCGACAGCCGGCTCGCCAGGTAGGGGCCCTTAAGCGCTTCTTCAGGTTCCCACTCCTTGCGTGAGCGCCAAGCTTCGCCGAGTCAGCCCTATGGCTGAAGAGGCGGTGCTCCGCACACCCACACCGAGCGTCAGCGACGACGGCGGAGAACTACCTCCCTGTCGCCGAGCGCATACTCCGTCACCACCTCCTCGCCGGAGTCCCGAGCGGGAGAAGGCGCGAAAGGAGCTGGAGGGCTTCGCCACCTCCCCGTGGCCCAGTGACGAGCGGCGGCGTCGCCCAAAGGCGCGCCGCCGTCTGGTCTTTGGTGACGGCGACACACCTCAGGGTGCCCTCCAGGCGGCAGGAGCGCTCCTGCGCCGTCCGCCGATTGCCGCGGACCGGGAGGCCCCCGTCCAGCGTTGGCTGGACGACGTGGCCAACCTGGTTAAGGTGGCACACCAGCAGCTGGACACCGGCAGCCGCTCATCGGTGGTCGGGTTGTCCGGCACTACGACTGTAGCCTCTTCGTCCGCAAGGCGGAGAGCACGACGAGCGGCGGCCCATGCCCGCTGCACGTCTTCGCTTCCCCCGTCGACGCCCACGGCTACTCGCGGGTGTGACGAGAACTTATACGACAAGCCGGATGCCCGGCTCAGCATCGAGCGCCGGCGTGATGAGCGCCGCGCGACCCAAGCGGGAGAGGGAGCCACGTCCACGGCCACCGCGCGCCTAAGCGGCCTTAAAGGTAGGCCCCCCATTTCCCCCGTCGTTGGGGCTGGATGCCGTGCCTTTGTGACGAGTCTTTGGAGTGTCCGATGGCCCCCAAAGTTCCGGCCCAGCATCCCGGAAAAGTACGATGGCAACGTCAACCCCACCGAGTTCCTCCAAATCTATACGACTAGAATCGAGGCGGCGGGGGGTGACGATAGGGTCATGCTGAACTATTTTCCCATGGCCCTAAAAGGCCAAGCGCGGGGTTGGCTCATGAACTTGCCACCCGCCTCGATCCACTCCTGGGAGGATTTGTGCCAACAGTTCACTACGAACTTTCAGGGCACATATCCACGCCCACGATAGGAAGCCGACCTGCACGCAGTGCAGCGGAGGGACGGTGAGTCCCTCCGGTCATGCATACAGCGGTTCTGCCAGGTCCGCAATACTATCCCATGTATCCCGCACACGCGGTGATATATGCGTTTAGGGGAGGCATGCGGCATAACCGCATGCTGGAGAAAATCGCCTCCAAGGAGCCCCAGACTACCACGCAGCTCTTCGAGCTCGCGGACCGCGTGGCCCGCAAAGAGGAGGCGGGGACCTGGAACTCCTCCGGCTCCGGCGCGGCAACCACGGCTGCCCCTGATTCCGCCGCCCGTTCTGGGCAGCAAGAGAGGAGGAAGAAGAAGAGGACTGCCCGGTCAGGCGACGAGGGGCACGTCCTCACCACCGAGGGTGCTTCACGGCCTCCGCGCAAGGGGAGGGCCGCGCAGGGCAGCAGAAGGAGCACTACCGCCCCTGGCCAAGAGCGTCAGGCCGGCAAGTGGTGCTCCGTGCACTACACCTCCCTCCATGACCTCACCGACTGCCACGCGGTCAAGGGATTGGCCGAGCACGTCAAAAAGTGGGGGGAGGAGCGGGGACAGGAGCGCAGTGGGGGCCAGGGTCCCACGGCCCTTACCCGCGACCAGCGGAGCGAGGCCAAGAAGAAGGCCCCTGCTGACGATGATGGCGACGACGACTTAGGCTTCCAAGAGCCTGAGGCCACTGTCGCCACCATAGATGGGGGAGCATGTGCTCATGCTTCTCGCCGCAGCTTCAAGACCATGAAGCGCGAGCTTCTGGCTGCCGTCCCCACCCATGAGGCCTCACGGTGGGCTCGGTGGTCGGAGGTCCCGCTCACCTTCTACCAAATCGACCACCCCCCGTGTGTGGCCCGGGGTGGACAAATTGTAATGGTGGTCTCCCCCACCGTTTGCAACATTAAGTTGAGGCGCGTCCTGATAGACGGTGGCGCCGCCCTCAACATCCTCTCCCCACGGCCTATGTCCTCATTAAGGTCCCAGGGATGAAGCTCCTACCGTCCCTGTCGATCATCAGCGTGACGCCAGGACACACGTGGCCTCGAGGTCACATTGACCTCCCGGTCACGTTCGGTGGCCCCGACAACTTCCGCACCGAGCGGATAGACTTCGATGTGGCGGATCTCAATCTGCCCTACAACGCGGTCCTAGGGAGGCCCACATTGGTGAAGTTCATGGCGGCCACCCATTACGCCTACCTCCAGATGAAGATGTCGGGCCCCCGTGGCCCCATCACCATCAACGGTGATCTCAAGATCGCACTGGCTTGCACGGAGCTGCGTGCGAGTGACCTCGTCGCGGTCCCAAAGCCCGCGGGCGGTGACGAGAGGCCTGAGGCCTCCACGTCTCACGCCCCGAGGAAGCGGATGACCTCAGGTGAGGAGGTCCCCGTCGAGGAGGTGGCGCTGGCCGGCGATCCGTTCAAGACCGTCAAGATTGGCGGTTAGCTGGACGGCAAATAGGGAGACGCGCTCGTCTCCTTCCTGCAGGCAAACGCTGATGTCTTCGCGTGGAAGCCGTCGGACATGCCCGAGGTCCCCAGGAAGGTGATCGAGCATCGTCTGGCCGTACGGCCGGGCGCAAGGCCCGTCCAGCAAAAAGTACGGCGACAGGCCCCATAGCGCCAAGCCTTCATCCATGAGGAGGTGGCGTGCTTGCTGGAGGCCGTATTCATCCGGGAGGTCGTCCATCCGGAGTAGCTGGCAAACCCAGTCGTCGTCCCCAAGGCGAACGGCAAGCTCCGGATGTGCATCGACTACACCAACCTCAACAAGGCATGTCCTAAGGACCCTTACTCCCTGCCACACATAGATCAAATTGTCGAGTCCACTACGGGGTGCGACCTTTTGTGTTTCTTAGATGCATACTCAGGGTATCATCAGATTCGCATGGCTAGGGAGGATGAGGAGAAAACTGCATTCACTCGGATGTTGAGGCGTATGTCGATGCCTTTCGGTTACTTTTCAGTGTACTACTTGTATTACTTTGGGTAGTCAAGTAGGGCGTAATGTTGAGGCGTATGTCGATGACCTGGTTGTGAAAACGTGCAACCAGGAGACACTCCTCTCGGATCTAACGGAAACCTTTGAGAGTCTCCGCTCCACTCGCATGAAGCTGAACCCCGAAAAGTGCGTGTTCAGTGTGCCTGCGGGCAAACTTCTCGGGTTCCTGGTCTCGGACCGAGGCATAGAGGCCAACCCCGAGAAGATCAGTGCGATAAATAGGATGCGCCCCCCAGCAAGCTTAGGGACGTCCAACGCGTCACTGGATGCATGGCCGCCCTTAGCCGGTTCATATCGAGGCTAGGAGAGAAGGCGCTACCCTTATTTATACTCCTCAAACGCTCCGGGCCGTTTAGGTGGACGGAGGAAGCCGAGCAAGACCTCGAACAGTTGAAGGCATATCTCAGCTCCCCCCAATCCTAGTCGCCCCCGAGCCCGAGGAGCCACTGCTGCTCTACTTGGCTGCGACCCCACAAGTAGTCAGCGCAGCGCTGTTGGTGGAGCGCGTCGAGGAATGTCCTCGGCCCGCACCCCACCGACCCACGATGGTACTGCCCGGGCCAGAGGGTGATGGAGGAGCCCGTTAGTCAGGCGAGGGCCCCCGGGCCCCTCAGACTAGCGATGGCCCTCCGCCCCCTCGCCAGGCGTCGTCGGAAGCCCTCGGACCCCAGGAAGGCCCCGAGGCCACTGGGGGGAGGAGCGGCCCGACGACGTTTGACCCCGAGGCTGCCACCGTGGAGGCGGAGTGGGCCCAGGGAGGCCCCTCCAACATTCCCATGCGGGATCTAACACCCATAACGAGGAAACCAGGCCCCACCGAAAGGTGCAGCGACCGGTTTATTTCGTTAGTGAGGCGTTGCAGGATGCTAAAACTTGGTATCCTCAAGCCCATAAATTGCTCTACGTAGTTCTGGTGGCCTCGAGGAAACTGCAGCATTATTTCCAGGCGCACCGGGTCACCGTGGTAACATCCTACTCCCTCGGGCAAATTCTTCGAAACCGAGAGGGGATGGGACGAGTGGTCAAGTGGGCCATCGAGCTCTCTGAGTTTGATCTCCACTTTGAACCACGCCATGCGATTAAGAGTCAGGCCCTCGCTGATTTAGTGGCAGAGTGGAGCCCGACCGCCGAACCTGACCTCGGATCCCCCGACCCCGAGGCCAGAGCCGATCCCGCACAACAGGTCGCCAGCCCTCATTGGGTAATGCAGTTTGATGGCTCGCTCGCCCTCCAAGGGGCTGGTGCCGGGGTCACTTTGACCTCACCCAATGGGGATATCCTCAAATACTTGGTTCGCCTCGATTTTCGGGCAACCAACAATATGGCGGAGTATGAGGGACTACTTGCGGGACTCAGAGCGGCGGTTGGAATGGGGATCCGCCGCCTCTTGGTTCTAGGTGACTCTTAGTTGGTCGTGAACCAGGTCTCCAAGGAATACCGCTACTCCGACCCGCAAATGGAGGCCTACGTCCGCAAGGTGCGGCGTATGGAGCGCCACTTTGACGGGTTAGAACTACGACACGTGCCAGGGCGAGACAATGCGCTCACCGATGAGCTGTCACGGCTCGCCTCGTCACGCGCCCCAACCCCACCGGGTGCCTTTGAAGAAAGGCTTACCCAGCCGTCGGCGCGTCTTGATCCCCCGGGGGACTCAGACGCTACCACGACATCCTCGGGGCCCGAGGGAGTCCAGGCCCCGAGGCCCGAGGGGGTCGAACCCGACCCCCCAAGACAAATTGCCTGGATGACTGAGATCCAGGCATTCCTCAAAGATGAGACTCTCCCCGAGGATCGCGAAGGGAGCGAGCGCGTCATTCGCATCTCCAAGAGATACGTGTTGGTAGAGGGGGCCCTCTACCAGTGCGGTGCCAATGAAGTCCTCCTCAAATGCATCCCTCGGGACCATGGCATCGAGCTCCTCGCCGATGTCCATGAAGGCTAGTGCGGCGCTCACTCCGCCTCGCGCACCTTGGTCAGCAAGGCCTTCCGGCAGGGTTTCTACTGGCCGACAGCACTCCAGGATGCGGCCGATCTGGTCAGACGATGCCGAGCGTGGCAATTCCACGCCAAGCAAACGCATCTGTCGGCCCAGGCCCTCCAGACCATCCCGCTCTCATGGCCATTTGCGGTCTGGGGGCTGGATATCTTGGGACCGTTCAAGAAGGCGTTGGGAGGATATGAGTACCTCTACATCGCCATCGATAAGTTCACCAAATGGCCTGAGGCTTACCCGGTCATCAAGATCGACAAGCACTCGGCGCTCAAGTTCATCAAGGGCATCACTGCCCGGTTCGGGGTGCCCAACCATATCATTATGGACAACGGCACCCAGTTCACAAGTGAACTGTTCGACGACTACTGCGAGGACATGGGCATCAAGCTCTGCTTTGCCTCACCCGCCCACTCCAAGAGCAATGGTCAAGTGGAGCGCGCCAACGCGGAAATCCTAAAAGGCCTCAAGACAAAGACATACAACATCCTCAAGAAACACGGCGACTCGTGGATCGATGAGTTACCGGCGAGCTATGGGCCAACCGGATGACCCCGAGTTGCGCCACTGGGGAAACACCGTTTTTCCTGGTTTAGGGTGCAGAGGCGGTCCTTCCATCCGAGCTCACCCTGGGATCTCCACGAGCAGCCCTGTATAATGAGGCAAATCAAGAGCTCCTCCGACGGGACGACCTCAACTACCTCGAAGAACGAAGGCGGCGCACCGCCCTCAGGGTCGCGCGCTACCAGCAGAGCCTAAGGCGCTACCATCAGCGTGATGTCTGGGCTCGATCGCTCCACATAAACGATCTCGTCCTACGCCGCGTCCAAACGCGCTGGATTGAGCAAACTCTCACCCATGTGGGAGGGGCCGTTTAGAGTGATCGGTGTCCCCCGGCCGGGCTCGGTCAGGCTGGCCATGGAAGACGGCACAGAGCTGCCTAACCCATGGAACATCGAACACCTTCGCCGCTTCTATCTATAGAGGAGTCGCTGTGTTGTACCTCGGGCTTGGGCCAACCCCGCGTGCCCCCTCGGGCACGACAAAGTTGGCCGGGGGCTCCCACTATCAATATACATTTCCCTTTTCCGCATCCACTTTATACATAACAGTCTTCCTTCTTGCATATTCGTTCGATCCAATTGTGGTTTTCCGTTTACGGGTTTCGTTGGGTGTTTTGTCTTAACTCGGGACGCTTGCGTTCGCACCGCTCCTAAGTGAGTCGCACCGCCTAGACGCCGACGGGGCCCAGAGCGAGCTGTGCCCCAGGACATGTTGAACTCCGGGGGAACTCGCCAATGGCCCACAATCGGGTCCGCCCTTACCCCGGTCATCATGCTCCCGGCCTGGCCAGCCTCGACATGCGGAACTCCCCAAGTGCTCTAGTCTCGGTTTCTATCACTTAGGATTGCGGTCCGAACCCGGGCCCCCGCTTAACGCAAAACACCGGAACAACTCGAGAAGGGAAAACACTTGGGTCACGAGATAAATTAATGAGCTAACATGGAAACCATGATATATTCATTGTAGGAAACGGAAATTGAACTTGAGGCGAAATGTCATTTATTACAAGATCGGCCCGAGGGCCGAATGTATACAAGCGCAAGCGATAGAAAAGGCGGAGGGGCTGCTGGCCGCGGGCCTCGGCCTGTAGGGTCACGCCTCGCCACTGTCGCCGCTGTCGCCGCCGGCGCCATCGTCGACGGTGACGTTCGTCGTCGTCATCACCGTCGTCGTCGGAGGCTGGGGGAGCGGTGAACCGGGGGGCCGTCCCCTCGAAGGCGTGCACAACCTCCCGAGCGACCTCCCGGACTTGGGCACGTGCCGCCGCCTCGGTCCCCGGTGGGAAGTCGTTGAAGACTGGCCACGGGTTGAAGTCCGGGTCGCGGGCCTGGCAGCTAGCCAGTACCAGCTCCACGGCCCTCTCGGCAAGGCTCTTTATGGTCTCCTTGATCTCCACCGGGAACTTCGCGAGGCTCTCCGCCATGACGGAGAGGCGGTGGGCGGCCCCGGCCGGCGTGTTGCCAAAGGAGTAGATATGGCCCATCAAGACACCCGCCTTGCGTGCGGCACGCTCCAGCTTCGTGATGGCGTCCTGGAGCATGCCGGGGGCCATGTCCTTGGCCATCTTGAGGGCCTCGACTTCCCCATTGCGGGCCGTCAGCAGCTCTTGGAGGGCGGCGGCATGTTCCTCAGCCGTAGTGAGGCGAGCGGCGAGGTCGCTCTGCCCCTCGGTCGTCCCGGCGCCCTGAGCCGGCTCCGCAGCCTCCTTCGCACGCGCCTCGAGCTCGGCGGCGCGATCGTCGAGGGCGGCGACGCGTTTGTCGAGGGCAGCCCGCTTGGCATGGGCACCCTCCATCTGCGCGATCTCCCCCGCCATCACAGCCTCCTCGCGGCGGGAAACCTCCGCTTCGAGACCAAGGACGTGGGATGCGCACTCCTCGCGGATGCGCAGCTCCTCGGACAGCCGCCGGTTGGCACCCTCGGACTCCGCGAGGGCTCGGAGCTGCTCGGAGAAGGCGATATCACGAAGACGGAATGTGGCCTCCGCCTCCGCGGCGGCAGCTTCATGCGTCGCCAACGTCTCCTCCCGTGCCTTGAGCTCCTCGGCGCGGATGCGGTTATTCTTGGTGCGCGCTGCTATGCCGTCGTCACGCCGTTGGATGGCGGCTTCCGCCTCAGCCACCCTCTGCTCCCGGGCTAGGACGGCATCGTGCCAGCGCGTCAGGTCGGCGGCGAGCGCCTCGAACCGCTCGCGCAGGTCCAGAGTGCTCATGTCCATGGCCTCGGCCAAGGCGAGCGTCGTGACCCTCTCCTCCTCCACCTCCCTTGTGATCTCCGCCAGGGCTTCCGTGCGCGCGTCGATGGACGCGAGCTGGGCGGCGTAGGCCTTCCGGCCCGCCTCCACCATGCTCTCCAGGGAGCGGCGCCCCTCGGCCAGCCGCTCCCACTCGGTGGCCAGTTCGGCCCGCTCCCCCGCCAGGGATTAATGCTGGGTGTTGAGCCCATCCATGACGACGGAGTTCGTCGATGCGATGGCCTGGAGCAGGGGCTCTGCACCCAGCGGCGTAAAGGCGGAGAAAGACCTCCGGCGGCCCGACCACAGCGGAGCCTCGGCCTCGGCCTCAGGGACTTGGCCGGGCTCGGGGGCTCGCTCGGGCTCGGGGGCTCGCTCGGCCTCGGGCTCGGGAGCGCCACTGTCGTCCTGGCCGGCCAGCACCAGCTGTCGGAGCCAGGAGGCCTCCGCCTCTTCTCGGGTGCGTGCCTCTGCCTCCTCTTTGGCACGGGTCTCCACCTCTTCCCGCGCTCGCGCCTCACCGGCCTCCCGGGCAGCAGCCTCGGCCTCGCGAGCGCGAACCACCTCGTGGGCGGCTTCTTCAGCCTCCCGCAGGCGCGCTTTGGCCGCCCGCAGGTCCGCCGCCTAGCAGGCCGCTTCTTTAGCCGATCGCCCCGCGGCCTCGGCCCCAGCTGGCCGGCCGGTCTTGGGTTGGCAAGGGGCTCCCCGAGGCGGGAGGTCACTGAGTAAGGGAGGCCAAGAATAGGGCAAAACATAAGATGGGGGTAAAATGAAAAGAGAACGAGGCCCCTGTGGGACACGAGATCGTACCTGGCCGATGGGCGCTTGAATGTCCATTTGGGGGGCTCTATAAAACCCCCCTTGCTCGGCTCTGACCCCTGTCGGGGTGCGGTCTCCCCCAGCTTGTGGAGCCGCTTCTTCTTTTACTTCTCTCCCCCGGGCGGCGGCGGCGAACCACTCGCAGATCGCCTCCCCGGGGTACCCTCAGCACCACCCCCTTGGGGTGGAGAAGGGGGAGGGGGCTTTCCCCGTGTTTCCTCTTCCCCTTGGGGTCTTCGGGGCGGCTGCTCCCGGAGCCGCTGCCGCGAGGGGCCGGCGGGCGGCCCCCGCCGGAAGAGGACTATCCTCCTCCGCTGCGGCTACCCCCGGCGCCGTCGTGGCCCCGATCCCCCGAGGACCCGATCGCGGCCATTATGGCCCGGATGCTCTCGTGGCCCGGGTCACTGCACAGGGGTAGCACGCCGTCGGGAATCAGGGATGGCTCCATGGTGCTGAGGTTCAGCACGCATTGGAGCACCACCCGAAGATCTTCCGGGCTCCAGTCCCAGTCGCGGCCCGGGTGCGACCGGAGGGGATCCTCGGAGCTCGTGTACGCCCAGGCGCCCCGCCTACGCTCCTGGAATGGGGCGATGCGGCGGCGGGTGTAGTCTCCGAACACCATTGCGCCTGTGAGGCCCTAGGAGCATAGACCGATCAGGCGATCGAAGACGGCGTCGTACCCCTCCCCGAGGGTAACGACCGACCGCCATGTCGGCGTCTACTTCGGCGGATTTCCGTCGGCGGCGACACCGACTGGACGGTGTAGAACCACCGGAAAAGTCGGAGCGTGGGCCTCACTCCCACGAACATCTCGCACAGGTGTGCGAAGATGGCCAACGTCATTACAGCATTGGGGGTGACGTGACCCATCTGGAGGTTGTAGTAATTCAGCACCTCCAGGAAGAAGCCGGAGAATGGCGGGATGAGCCCCGCCATGGTGAAGGGGAGAAAGAAGACAGCCCGCTCCGGGAACTGCGGCGCTGGGCGCGCCTCGCCCAGCACCACCGCCTCCCGGTCGGCCACCACGGCATGAACTTGCGCGGCAGGCTGGCCATGCGGTCGTTGGTGATGCGCGATGGCAGCAGCACGCTGCCCTCGATCGGAGAGGCTCCCCGCGCCATCACTCCAAGGGATGTGGGATGCGAGAAACGAAGGTGAGCGGCGAGAAGGGTGCTAGGGAGCAAGGAAAGCAAGGGCGCAGGAGAGCTGAGTTGGGAAAAAGTGGCGAAGGAAGGGGAAGACCCTCTTCTCGATGCCCTTTTATAGCTCGGCCGCTTCCATGCCCGGCTCCTCGTTTCCCGCGCCCACCATCTCGCCCCCTCGATTCTCGCGCGCACTTCCCCCATTATCCCCACTACTCCGTTCCCGGTGCGCGCACGAAACGCCGCAGCCGTCACGGAGATAGAGGGGTGGATCGTGTCCGCCTTAAAGGTGCGCACGGTTCCCGAGGGACACACCATTATCCCCACTACGGGCATGCAGACGGACGTGCCCCGTTCTGCGCGCCAGCCCCGGTAATAGGGCCATTACGCGATAATGGCCCTTTACTGTTGTGAGGCGTTTTGGATTACGCCCTGGATGATGAGGCCGTTACGGGCTAGCGGCACATTATCGCTGGGAGGCGCCCTCTCCGCGCGCGGGATTGGCGGTTGCGTGTTTCCTCTGAGAACCTGGGCCCACTTCACGCTGGGACGATGAGGTGGCGTAAAGCCTGGGTCGTCCTACAATGGGGCCTCCCGCAGGCTTTACGCCGGGGGCTACCGTCGGTGTCATGGGCCCAGGGGTATGCCGACTTTGGGTCTGAGGCGGCCCCGTCTGCCCACGTGGCCATCCCCTAAGGGGGGAGCGGGCCCGGGGGTGACGTGGTGGCCACCATCCCATGACACGCTACCCCCCTGGGGGGGATAGCTCAATGAGGGTCGGGCTCCCCCCACCCCCTCGGGCCGCTGCCACGTGTAACGAAGCAGGTGAGTGCTCCCAGCGCCCAACTACCTTCATTAATGGCGGCGCGGGCATAGTGGGCCTGCGCCACGCGCGTGCCGCAGTTAATGCGGAATGACGCGCACCCCTGCATCTGACATCGGTCGTAGTCGCCTGACCGGCCTGCGACCGGTCCGAATGACCGATGGAAGAGCGCACAGTGCCGGGCATGCCGGCGCACCTTCACAATAGGTGTCATTCTTCGCAATAGGTGGCCTGACAGGAGCCATGCCGGTGCTACAGGAACGGGAGGTTTCGGTCACAAGCCACAGTGTGGCTCTTAATTGTAAAGTAGCTTTCACCTTTTCTCTAGATTGTAGCCTGTTCGGTCCATGTGGTGTCTCCTTGAGATATAAAAGGAGACCCAGGCCTAGAGGAAAGGGATTCGGCTCCCTGAGTTCTTCCCCTAGGCTTACTTCTAGCTGAGTCCAACTCTTGGGAGCTAGAGCTCACACAGATAATCCACCCCACAGGAGTAGGGTATTACGCCTCATCGGTGGCCCGAACCTGTATACTTGCTCGTGTGTCACCGCCCTCTCTCTCGCGATCTTCGATCCTCACCGGCGCCACTGGGACCGAACCTGGAAAGGCCTCTTTTTTGTGCCCTGCGCCGAACTCAAAAAGGGGTCTGCACAGTCCCCCGCTGCGGAGCTTACCATCCGACAGTACGCATTCGCTATGTTTCACTTATTTGATCTGTTCATATTTTACTGCCTAGTTAACATGTCTAGATCGAATGATGCGATTATGCTACTTTATATCTGTGATATCATGGTTTATTTATGGAATAAAATAAAGGGGCAATTACATTCATGCTCCTATTTTCAATTGCAATTGTGATTTTGCCACTTTTTAGGGTTTACGATTTTACCCGTACTTTTTGAAAACGAAATAACCGTTTGCCCCTAGAATGGATGGCAGTTATATGGGCCCCACAGTTGTGAGTTAAAGAATTGAAAATGGAAAGACAAAAATGATTTTTGAGATACCAGATTACCGCTTTACCCTTGGAGGTATGAATGAACTAACCTAAAGCTCTACCGTTCCCTATCCATTTCCCATCCCGCAATCCTAGGGAGGAGAAATAGCAGGCAGCGGCAGCGGAGGCTCTGGCAAGCTAGTGCGGCGAGGCAGGTCTGCGTGGCGAGCCGGTGGCAGCGGGAGCAGCCACAGCTACAGCCTGTAAGGCGAAGAGGCGGCACGGCTCCGCGAGGGAAGCAAGCGGCGGTGACTTCTTTGAGCCTGTGCAGCGAGGCAGGATTGCAGGAGGCACCGGAGGCTCTGTGTGGCGAGCCGATGCAAGGCAAGCAGACCAGCGCTGTTAGTGCTCAACAATAAATTTGCACTGCGTATTTATCTTGTTGATGAAACTATTAATTAATTATGAATGCTGCTTTTACTTTGTGGTATTTTGTGATGCTTCTTTTGCATGAATATTTGTGTTATTTTGGCATATTATCAAGCTTGCTTGAAGTTCCCGTCAAATATCAGTCCAAAACGGGGGCAAATTTCCTGTCAAACTCCATATTATCCGAATGGAGGCAAATACACATTTCAATGTAGAGAGGTAGGCTATATGCAATAACAAACAAGGGTATATATGTCATCTCATCACTAATTTAACACCGTTAAACTGACCATCCAAATCAAGGGTAACATGTTGCTTCGTTTTCAAAAAGCAGGAGTAAAATCATAAACCCTAAAAAATAAGGATAAAATCACAATTGCAGTTGAAAGTAGGAGTATAAACATAATTATCCCTAAAATAAATTAAAATGTACTTATATTTTCAACACAATGCACAACAGTAACCTAGGCGCCCAGGCGCCCAGCCGCAACACCATACTTCTGATGGGTCAAGATCTGCCCGCGAACATCCACAGAGATCGTGAGCACATGAAAAGGCAAGCAACTACACCACAGTGTTTCTCTCGTCGTGATAGGTATGTACAATAGGTGTCCTAGAATAATTGGTCTTTGGAGGACTAGCAAAATAATTGATCTTTGCAGGACTAGCAAAGGCCAACGCTCGTTGTAAAGACCTATCACCGCGAGGGACGACTGTGGTGTAGTTGCTTGCCTCTTCATGTGCTCACGAGCAAGATGATACATTCTCTTTCTTTTCACTATAACGTGTTAGCAACCCAATTCACTCCAAATCACGATATATGCAATAGCACAATATTTTGGTACAGTGGTAAAGGTTTGGAGGTGGAAGATGGGATAGATACAATCAGAGGCAGGCCCACCACAATTCATGGGTATTCAAATGAATACCCAAGATTTTTGAAAAAAAATAGATATATGAAGTATACATTTCATATGTATATAGAAAAGAAAAAAGAAAAAAGTATGCCCATCCAAAACAAGCCCAAAATAAAAAAGCTGGCTACCTCCCACCATCCTCCTCTCCTCAATATTTTAGATTCATTGGCCCAATAGCAAAAAAGAAAAAGCTCAAAATCTAATTAACCCTATCTCCTCCCCTCCCACTCCCAACTCCTCCATCCAGCAGCCAAGGAGACCGACGCGCCATCGCCTTGCGCCCCGCCCCCGCGCCCGACGCCTGACCGCCAGCCGCCCGTCGCCACATGCCCGCTGCCTGCTTTGCGGTGTCCTCGACAGCCCGTGCCCGCACCCCATCGCAGCATCGGCGCATTGCACGATCGCCGGACGTCGGGTCGCACCTCGCGCCCTCGCCGGCTCGCCCCTCCCCGCGCTGCCTTGGCAGCCAGCTGCTGCCCACGCCATGGCCGTCACGGCGCCAGCACGGCAGGTCAGCAGCACGCCTCGTGCCCTCGTGTCGTCGTCGGCGGCTCATCGGTCGTCACCTCCACTCCTCCAGTCCTCCACCCTTCGGATGAAGCCCAAAGGATGAAGGTGGCTCTTCCCCGCATCGCCTCATCGCCTCATCCCCTGTCCGGTTGCCATAGTGCCCTGCCCGTAGATGGTTAGGCTTGTGATTCATTGATTTATGACGCTTTGTAGGTTTGTAGTAAATTTAATACTTATCAGTGCATATATTCAGCAGAGTTAGCATGGTTATTGGTTAGTACTTAAATTGGAAGATCATATTATTGTTTTGTAGGTTTGAAACATGAAAAGAAAAATGCTTCTTATCATTTTGCCATTTGGTATGCTCTATAAATTTAATAGTTTAGTATTGTACTCTGATGTGAATTTATGGTCAATTCTATGAATCTATGACTTTATGTAATCATGCTTATACCGTTATATATTATACCATTATTAGACTATGGGTTGGAAAAAAACTTCTTCCAATTTCGAATACCCAGGTTGAAAATCCTGATCCCTCCCCTACATACAACACTAGAAGGTTCTGGAGACTTCTAGATCGGGAAGAGGAAGAGGAATGTTATAGGTGGTGGGCCGAGAGGTTGAGACTCTAGGGATAGAGATAAAGTCGGTTGGATAGGATTATATTGGGTGCTCCCCTCCATCTATATAAGGACGGGATTGTATCATCATTCTAATTACGCAATGAAAATCAATTAGTCTAATCTCTTCCCCTAATGTTCTTCTTCCAACCTAAGTCTACATCCTTCTCCAAAAGCCGACAACGCCCGACTATCTTTCCTGTAGTGGTTATGTCATCATGATCTCAGGTCGTGACAAGGAAAGGTAGAGATCGACAAAGAACCAAGCCCAGTTTCAGGTCGCTGCCGAGAGCCCTTAGTCGGTTCAGCTCTGATTTCTTTGATTGTTCCCTGAAGTGTTTTTGTTGCTGCTAATATAGCCATATCCTTGTGCTATCTTGGGCCTAGAGTTGATGATAGTTAGGGGTGAAAACGGTACGGAAACAGACGGAAACCACCTTTATCATTTTCGTTTTCATATTTTTTTCAGAATCGGAATCGGAATCAGAAACACCGGATACGAAAACGGAAACGAATATTATCGAAACCGAAACCGGAGCGAAAACGAACCGGCGCGGATTCGGTAACGAAAATTTATCAGAATAGAAAAACCCCTCAAATTGAGCTTCAAACTTTATCAAGTCCAATTGTCAAGTCTCAACAGTCAAAAAAACATCACAAAACACAATCTTATCAAATCCATTTGCTTATTCTCAACAGTACACCACAATATATATTCTTATGTAACTTCAGATTTGCATAACAAATATTTTAGGAAAAAATGGTAATAGACAAACATATTCAATGCTTACATAAATGAACCCTTGGTATTTCAATTAAGAGCAGCAACAACAAGTCAACAACGGTTGCAATTTGCATGGACTCCATCAGTACATAGTTCATCACAAAACCATCAATACATAGTTCATCAACACAATCACAATTTGCATGGACTCGATCAGTACATAGTTCATCACAAAACCATCAATACATAGTTCATCACAAAACAAAATGAAATTGACCATCATTTTCTTCAAACATCCATTGGTGCTATGCCGTCGTCATCAGAACATGCCTCATGATCTGTTTTATTAGCCTTCAACAAAAAAAAATATCGAGCATTAGTGGAAGTATAAAGTCAGTCACTACATAAACATATGTTAGTAATACAAGCACAAACCTGGGACAATAAGGCACAAAAATTTCTCTCCAGGTTCTCCATGTCCATCTCAGTTAGGATAGACCCAACTACATTTCCACCTAAATGTTTATAATCAAAGATTAACTCAAGAATTTGAATATGAAGCACTAAGAGCAATAAAAAAAGGTGTACACGCAACTGAATATTACCTTTTCTTGATGTTGTAGTCCAATCTTTGGTGCAAATCAAAGCTTGCACAATTTCAGGGTCTAGACGGCTACGAAACGGATCAATAACACGACCACCGGCACTGAATGCAGATTCTGAAGCTACAGTTGACACTTGAATAGCAAGTACATCACGAGCAAGTCGAGTAAGAATAGGAAGCTCATGTTGCTTGAGTGACCACCAATGCAAAATATTAAATGGGCTTTTGTCTGTTGTGTCCCATTCCAACAGTGGTTGATCCAAGTAAACTTCCAACTCACTTTTAGTGCCTATTCTAGGGGCAGTACTAGCACGCAAGTATTGTAGAACATCTACATCAAATTCATCATCACTCTCCATCATCATACTCTTTATTCACTAAAGGAGTATTCTGCACATTTGTAGCTGCTGGAATCTTCGATGTTGGTTGACTAGACGCATAAGTATCAAATAGCTTATTGATAATAGCCATGAAGTCTGCCATGTGTTTTGGGGCACTCACACCATAAACCTTATCTGCATAATACTCAAGAAGTGTTCTCTTGAACCTAGGATCAAGAAAGCAAGCCATAGAAAGAGTCATATTGGACTTCTCCCAATATTTATCATACTTAGGTTTCATTGACATGCCCATACTTGCAATAACTGTATTAGAACTATGACACCAATCTTCTACTGCCATCTTAATTTGACAGAATTTTCTAAAAAACAGATTTGCAGTTGGATAACTACTGCCAGAGAAGATCAAAGTAGCATCATAAAATCTCTTGAGGCATGTACACAATGACTTTGCCATATTCCAATCATCATCTGTGGGAGCACATTTCATATATTTGCTTATATGACGAAGAAAGAGCCTATCAAAAGCAGGTCTATAGTGAATAGCTTGCTTTAACATAAGATACGTGGAATTCCACCTTGTTGGAACATCCAAAGAGAGACCAGAAGTAATGTCTAATCCATCACATTCAGAGGCACACTTCATGAATTCTTCCCACTGCAGTGGAGAGTTCTTCACAATCGAAAATGTGTTCTAATATTTGAAATACTAGATGAAATTTGCTTCAAACCATCTTGAGCAACAAGATTAAAAATATGATTCAAACATCTCACATGAAAAAAGGCTCCATCACAGATCAAGGGTTGTATCTTGTTCAGCTTTTGTACTAACCCCTTAGCACGTACATCATTGGTTGATGCATTGTCCAATGTAAGTGCAAGCAATTTCATATCAAGGTTCCAGTCCAGTACACTATCATAGAACACTTTGCACAAGTTGTTCCCTGAGTGATGGCCCTCTACATGCATAAACTTGATAATTCTCTTTTGCATGCACCAATTTTAATCTATCCAATGCACAGTGATGCACATATAACATTTATTTTGATTTGAGGTCCACATGTCCATGATTGTACAAAAGCGGCATGAAAGAGTTTTGAAGTACTCATACATTTTCTTCTTCTCCTCCAAAAACATATTCAATATGTCTTTCCTAACAGTTATGCGACTTTTGATTGGAAAAGTAGGCCGCAAGGACTTAATAAAATCCACAAAGTACTCATGCTCAACAATATTAAAGGGATATTCATGCATAATGATTGCCAAGTAAAATTTCTTCAAGCTAACAGCCTCATCATACCTGTAAGTCTCAACAGAAGTGCCGCTTTCACTCCTTTTGAAATTTAGAAGCTGCTGACCACTTTTTATTTGGTGCTTCTTGTCTAGGTGACTCCAAAATATTGTCGTGCCCCGATTTCTTTCACGACGAGATGTATAGCTGCACTTCTTACACTTTGCCCAAAGCTCTACAATCTCTGTTCCATCATCCCCTACAACCTTTTTTCATACTTGTCAAAGTGGCTCCAAACCTCAGAACTGCACTTCTTTGCTTTCTTTGCAGGAGGACATTTGCATCCTCGGTAGTTTCTTGTGTCAAATCAACTTGAACTCTTGCCGCTGCAGCAACATTTGCAGCGGGATTTCCATCATTTGCAAGAGTTGGTTGTGATGCTCGCAAAGCTACAATACCTGCATTGCATATACTTGCACTTCTGCTACTTGCATTTGATGAATCCATCACACATCTACAACATAAAAGAAAAAAATCAATGGCATTTCTAGGTTTAATAGAACACAATATAATCCAATGATATTTCTAGTTTAACAGAACATAATATAATCCAATGGCATTTCTAGGTTTAACACAACATAAATATATACATGGACTATACAGAAATCAATCATTCAACATCCACTCAAAAAAAAATATGTAGAGACGAGACAGAGTGATAGAGGTGGAGGTGGAGCCGTGGAGGAATAACCTGCTAGAGGTGGCGTCGGCGGCGGCTCCAGTGGACCTTGAGGCGTGGCTGGCAGGATGGGGCGCGGCCGCGCGAGACGACGGGCGCGGCAGCCCGGGTGAGCGGCAGCGCGGGCACGGGGGCGAGGCGGCCGCGGGTGAGCGGTGGCGCGGGCACGGGGGTGAGGCGGTGAGAGACGGCGAGGCGCGGGTGAGCGGCGGCGCGAGACGGCGGGGGTGCGGCGGCGCGAGAAAGCACAACGGCGGCGCGGGTTCGCGAGTAATGGTGGCGGTGCGAGATGGCGGATTGGTGGGGACGTGGATGCGCGGGGGTGCAGCACTGCAGCGGCGCGAGACGGCGGGGCACCGGGCGCGGGTGGGCGGCGGCGTGACTCGCGCGAGATTTCGACGCGCTGCTCGCCGGCTCGTCCGCGCGTGCGGTGGCCGTGCCCGACAGCGACAGCCGACAGCCCGAGTCTTTCTCTCTGTCTCTCTCGGGTAGGGTAGTACGGTTAGGGTTAGCCAGTTAGTGTTAGATGCCAAATTGGACTAGGCTAGGGAGGAATTCTGGACTATTGCATTGTATGTATGTATGGCAGTATGGGCCTTTGTAATTTCGGAATTTCTGATAACTTTTTCGGAAAGTTTCCGACCGATTCTGAGTTCCGATGGAAATTGCTATTATCATATTCGATTCCGTTTCCGAAAAAAAAATTCCGTTTCCGAAAAATTCCGACCGACTGATTCCGTTTTCGAAAACATCCCCGGAATTCGGAAAAATTCCATACCGTTTTCACCCCTAATGATAGCTGACAGCCCATTGTGTTGTCCATCTGAGTCCCTAACACAACGTTTTAGGAAATCTTGCTGGTGATAAGGTAAAAGTGAACCTGAGGGCAAGCTTTACAGTAAAGGTGATTATCATATATAATATTATCAATATTATCAACTAATTTATTAAGGGGCAGCTCATACACCACCACATTGCCTCTAATATACAACCCCAATGCAACATAACTATTTATTTTATCCACTCTCATCCAATCAATCTCCACTACTACGAAAACAGTTTTTCGTGGCGGCCATTTTAGGTCTTCGCTGGCGGCATTTGGCGCCGCCGCAAAGAAAAGGCCAATGAAGATCAAGATCTTTGCTAGCGGTTATCGACTGCCAGCAAAGAAATATCTTCGCTGGCGGTCGTTTTATGTTGGCCGCCAGCAAAGAAATATCTTCGCTGGCGGTCGATTTATGTCGGCCGCCAGCAAATACATATCTTCGCTGACAGCTGGCTTAAGACAACCGCCAACAAAGATATTCTTCTCTTTTAGGACACGTGGCCCGCTAGGAAAAAAGCCCAACAGCTTCTGGGAAAGGACACGTGGCCCACCAGAAAAAATAAGACACCGTCCTATTTTTGACACGTGGCCCGCCTGCGAAGATGCAATATTTTTATTAAAAATATTGAAATAATATTATATATTATTTTTTCTTCTGTTTGTTCATGTATTTTAGAGTTACACGTGGATGATATAACTAATCGAGCTATCGATAAAGTATGTTCTCTTTCGTGCAGCCGCCATTGATAATTAATATACATGCACGCGGAAAAAATATATGAATATTAATATATACATATATATATATATGTAATTTCGAAGCCACCTATATAGATAAATTCGACCGACAACACATATACAAGTAGTTCAATGTCTTACAACCTGACCGACGATACATACGCGTGAAACCTAGCTATATTACACTCCTGCTCCAGTTAGACAGACATTCGTTCTCCGGCAGGGCCAAAACTCCATCGTGGTCAAAAAACCTCCCAAGCTGATGTGCGCACTCACGGTGGATGAAGTATCACATGTCCCGCTGTATGTTCTCAATGGATTTATCATCGAGCTCCGTTTCAGACTTGGGAATTTTTGGAAGCTGCATCGAGATCATGACAAATTAAGGAAATTGTTCACAGTAATGCAAGTTAGCGATTAACTTAACAAGCATATTGATGGTTTGTACTTACATCATCGTAATTCACGCAATATCTCCCATTTACCCTAAGGTACTCGCAGGTGTAATATCCGCATAGTACGGTTCCCACCGGTTGCTTATGACACTTTCAACATCAATTATAAAGTATATTAGTTAATTAAATGGATAAACACATGCATTTATAAAAATTAAGTAGTATTATTTGGCATCCAAATTTACTTACCGGCCACTTATTGCGGATGAGTATGCGTCGTCTTGAGTTTTTCCGTTGTCCGCCTTGCTGGTAATACCTTTTATATGCACTGTTTGCAGAGATAATTAATTTAGATTCCTCAAAGATAACAACACGTCATGAGAATATATAAGAATAAGAATCGGCCATGTATATAACTTACAGATAGATAATTCTGAGCATTTCCTGATATGTATTAGTGTCTTTGTCAAGAGAATCCAAGACGATGACTTCATTGTACTTTGGATAGAGAAGAAATGTTATCCAATGGTCGCTGCAATAGAAATGGTTAGTCCAGCCGTGATTATATGCATATACTCGTTGTGGATATGAAAACTTACTCAAAGGCGTATGGCGCGTAAACGCATTCCTTGTCCTATGTAGATTCAAGTGCTAGAGCTACATAAGTAGCAACATCGAGAATCTTTTCCTGATGCCTTTGTTCTATGTATGCGTCCCTCTCTTGCCGAGTCATTGCCTGAACATGTGCCGGTAGCTTCTTCTCATCTAGCAGGTAGGTGTGGTTCGACTTACTTATCCAGCATGGGTTTAGGCAGCCGACAGGCTTTCGCATCGCTTCAGCTTTCACGTAATTCATCCTGCCAAAAATGGATGATCAAATTAGGTACGCATATAGGTACAATGATTTATTGACACGTTCCAGTCATGCACTTACAGACACCAGATGCCAATCAAATTGGCGTCGAGCCTCTTCCGACGGTAGAGGGCATGCATATCAGAGAAATGGACTTGGAATAGGCATGGCCCGCTCCAGAAGATGTTCTCCTGCACGGCAACTGTAAATGATGAAAGGCCTTTTATGGTGCTTGCTCTGATGTACCATTCATGCCACCTTCTTAGTTGCCACGGTCCTTCTGTTAGTTGCTAGACATGGATGAATGGTTGACCATTCTGAAACTCATGTGGTACATCCGGGCAGTTGATATAATTGAGATAATCATCCATGATTTGCTTGAGGCCTGTTAATTTTTTGTCATCAAAATCAGCATCTTTGATATCTTTGTCCCTTCCTCGGAATGCCGTTACCATATATCTTTTCTTCGATTGACTTTTTCCTTTGTGCTTGTGTGTCCTTACCATCACTAGCACATCGGCACACCTCTGGTTGCGATGGCTCTGGTTGCGATGGGTCTAGTTCATTGGGCATTGCCCGTTTAGGCACCTCTTCAATTTCAAGTTCCGCTGGCTTTTTAGGCTCTGATTGTACAGGCTCTAATTGTTGTGCCGGAGGCACTTCCTGAATTTCTAGTTCTGATTTTTCCTTTTCAAGCCCTGATTGTTCTTCAGCCTGCTTTTCAACTGGAGGTGACGCAACAAGAGGCTCTGATCTTGGAGGTGATGCAACTGGAGGGTCTGATTGCGGAGGTGATGAAACTGGAGGATGCCTCGGTTCTTGGTCCCTTGGTGGATGATCCGTTCCATCCGTTGACCCTAGTTGAATATCAGTCTTGTGCCACAGTATAAATTGGTCGATGGCATCTCCAAGGTACACAATCCCCTCAGGTGTTGCAATGTCGATCTCGTGCATCCGGTGAGCCTCATTGACCGTCCGGACCTCTACCTTGGCATAGTTGTCCGGAATGTCTTGGCAATGAAATCTGCAGCCCGGTATGAACCTCCCAGTTGCAACCTGTATTTTTTTTCCTGCCCTGCCGACCGGAATCAAGAGCTTGCACGGAGTATCCTCCGTTACATCGTCGACCGGATAGCTCGGATCAGGCTGCGAAACTGCACCACCGTGCATCATTTTCTAGCTCCAATATCTATGGCATTCCTCACGAGCTGCTGCCCTAGCCTAAGAGTCTATCTCTTCCTTATAGCGATCACGCTTCTTGTAGGTATGAGCATCCTCTTTGTATCCATCCTTCCAGCTAGTCTTTGAGGATACTCCCCGGAACCGGCCTGAGTGCTTCGGGTTGCCCAACGCATAGGTCAGCTCGTCCCGGTCTCTATCTGGCACGAACATCCCGGCCTGTTGCTGCGTGACGATGTTCTTCATCTTGACTGCTACCTCCTGGAGCTTTGGATCCTTGAAGACTACATCCCTCTCCGGGGTGAAGGCCGGTGTTCTTGCACGCACCCAGTTCCTGGTTCGTGGGTTGTGATTTTTCATAGGAACCGGTTTCCCAGCCTTTTCCATCTCTTCATCTTGTTTTGTCCATTTATTAACCTCTGGACAGTAACCGGTCGATCCCAAACGATGAGGATATTCATTCCTTCTTGCTAGTTCAGACATCTTCTAGCTCTTCTCCTTTTCATCCGCCGATGTCTTCAGGGCAATGAACTCATCCCACTGGGCTGGTCTTATCTTTCTGTACTCCGTAAAAAGCGTGAGTCCCTTCTGAACATATTTCTTGTTCAGGTCCGTTTTCCAGTTTCGCCACAGCTTGCCCATAGTCTTGAGCACATAGTTCTTCGCTGCATCATCGTCTGTCCCTTACGGATACTCAAACTTGCTTTGCAGCGACGTCCAACAGCTGTTCTTTCTAGTGTCAGGAACTTTCTTCCAATCCTTCCATGTGATCTCCACGATATCCCTAACTATCGCCCCACTTTGGTTGCTATATTTGGAACATAAATCTTCGGGTGAGAGGGTTCCCCTTTCTCACTCATCCGCGTCAGCACACTGACTTCTTTCAACAACATGTTCTTCCCTCGCTCGCCCCTTCTTTTCTTGGGTTTACATGCAACTGAGACGCGCACTACAGCTCCAGCTTCAGCTTCGGGTGCAGCTTGGGCTTTCCTTTTAGAGCGGCGTGGAGCATTCTTCTATATTTGCATCTCACGTGACATCGGTTATAATCCATAGTATGTACTTAATAGGATCGGAACTAAACATATATAATATATTTAAGTACCACCGGTTCACGGGGGATGTAGTCAGAGTCGACTTCTTCATTGTCGCTCCCGCCCTTTTTCTTCCTTGCAGGAGAAGGATGGGGGTCACTCGGCGAGTGATACGATCCACTCCCTTCTTCACCGAATCTTGACGGCGATGATTCCTCTGCGACTACTTGTGTGCAAATATCTTCCTCGACCACCAACGGTCTTTCCTTGCCCTTGTCACCCGCGGGTTGCGCTTCGGTGGGTTTTTTCATTGATATCCTTTTACAGTGAGTTTATATTAGATGCGAAATGGAATCATTTTACTGTCCTAAGTGCATATACTATTGACTGCTAGGAATTTTTGTCCCTCCAAATATTTGTCCCTTCAAATTTCAGTACACTGAAAAGAGGATTTCAAATATCTATAGGATTGATTATAAAAGGAGACAATACTCTACTGCACAAAGTCCAAATATCCGTAGGACTGAATATATATGTAGTTTCTGTTCAGAGGAAATAAACCATAATTTCACTCAAACATAGTCTTAAGTGCTAAATTTCACATAAGTGTCCATTATTATATACTTCCCAAAAAACTACTAATCTGCAAAACACAAATCAATTTCTAAAAGCATGCTATAGCTGCCAGTCTAAAATCACAAATTATATACTTTGAAATAAACTACTAATCTGCAAAACATTTCAGATTATGGTTTGCATATTAGTATATGCAAACAATTGGTATATATATACTAGTATATGTTTGAGTTATGTGACTGCATATACACCATCCCATATATATACAAATTTCAAACTTTCAGACTTGAAAAAAAAATTGAGATTTCACATGATGGAGTATTACAAGTAATCGTACCAAATTAGATTTAGTCCCCTATCTACTATTGGGATGACTACGGCGAACTGCTCATGTAAACATTTTACATCTACTGAAGAATTGACGTGCATTTTACTTTTGGTAATGAATTGGTATACACATCTTTTACACGTTTGAGAAAACAATTTTATTCACTCACCGAAATGCTATACATCACATGAAAAATGTTGCACAACGCTGCATAAAACTCATTTTGAATTAATAAATCAACCGCGATTACAACATTAGGTCTGAATCAAAGTTGTAGCGAACGAATAGACATACAAAAATCATCCAAAAATCATCCAAAATTCCATCTACATCATCATCCATTCATCGATTCCACTGCAGCATTCATCATCCATCCATCCATTTATTCATTCATTCATTCACGATCTTGGTGGCGAGAGGGGTACCTGCAGGAGGCGGCGAGTAGAGGAGGCGGCTAGAGGCGGAGAGGAGGCGACCGGTGGAGGTGAGGATGCAGGAGGCGGTGGTTGGAGGTGGCGCGGTACGGTGAGGAGGCGGCGCCGGCGGCGGTGAGGAAGCTGCACCGGCGGTGATCACCGGTGGCGGTGAGGAGGCGGCGGTGGCAGTGAGGAGGCGCCGACAGCGGTGAGGACGCGGCGGTGGCGGCTGGAGCTGTCGTGAAAAGGAGGCGCGAAGAAAGACGGCAGCGGCGGCGCTAGGTTTCTGCTGGCGGCGGCGGCTAAAATTTTCGGCAACCTGGCGGCGGCTCTAGGGTTTTCGCGCCTCCGGACCTAGAGAAAATTTTCATCCCGCGCGCCCATTCTTATAGCCAAAATATTTTCGCTGGCGATCGATGTCATCTCTCCGCTAGCGAAAATAATTTTCGCTGGTGGCCACCTAAGCCGACCGCCAACGAAAATAATTTTCGCTAGCGGAGAGATGACATCGACCGCCAGCGAAAACCTTTTGGCCCACATGTCAGCATTTATTTTTTTACACAACTAAATGTACAAATAAATTTATAAAATAAATATTCACATAAATTTATTAAATAAATTTATAAAGTAAATGTATTTTTTAAACCAAACATATAAAATTTCAATACTTACATATTGCACTACAAGTAATTTTATTTCTTTTCTACAAGCCAGCCTTTCACACTTAAAATCCATCGTCCATCACATAATATAAAATTCATCATCCATACAAAAATTCATCATCCATAATAAGTCACCATAATTACATATATAAATTAGCCTTTCACAATCTTCCATACTCCCTTATTCCTCATGTATGGCTTCGGTGATTCACCAATCATTGCTTATGCAACCTTAATGTTGTTTGTAAACTCCGTGAAGAGTGTCATGTTCTCGTACTGATTATATGCCTCAACATCTTGAACATCATCAACTCCCAAAATCTTTTGTTTTCCCAAGACAACTATGTCTTTCTTCAACTAAGATGGGTCAGTCAGATAGAAAACCTGAGCGGCCCAATCGGCAAGTACCCATGGGTCATTCTTGTGCCCTACGTTGATGAGGTCGATGATTGTCAGCCCAAAATTGTCGACAACCACGCCAGTTGGGTGTTTCACCCATTGGCACCGGAACAGTGGAATCTGCATATTGGATCCATAGTCCAGTTCACAGATTTCTTCTATGAATCCATAGTATGTGGTCTTTTGCCCATTTGTGTCGATTGCCTCTACTCGAAGACCACTGTTTTGGCATGCATTCCTTTGGTCTTTCGCTTTGGTATAAAATGTGTACCCATTCAGATCATATGCTTGCCATGAGGTGTATACACTTGATGGCCCGTCAGCCAACCTCTGAATAGTTTTTTCCTCCGTGGTATCGCCATCTGGTAGGCCGAGGTTCTTGAACCATTCGGTAAAGGCAGCCTTGTGTCACTTCATGATCCATGCATCAGAACGCCGCACATTCATTGCTTGTAATTCCTTAAGGTGCTGCTCTATGTACGGCTCCACCATCACGAGCTATTGCAGCACAGTGAAATGAGCATCTTTCAGTTTATTGTAATCATCGTCATGGATTCTTTTTTGCCCTTTTGTCCCTCTTCCAGATAATCTACCTTCATGTCGAGGTACCGGTAAACCAATTGCTTTCCCCGCTTTTAGGTAATCAATGCAACACTCAACAACTTCCTCGGTAGTATATCCCTCTATCATCGATCCCTCTGGGTGGGCACAGTTCCGTACGTAGCCTTTTAGAATGGACATGTACCGTTTGAATGGCCACATCTGATGAAGGTATAGGGGACCAAGTGCAATTATCTGAGGCACAATATGAACTATGAGGTAACACAGCTTTGTGATGACCACCTTCACGTGTAATGGTTCGATTGCTCTGATGGCGATAGCGAGGAATACTGTGAGCATTACATGGCAATCATGAGAATTGTAGCCTGAAAATGACAAATCCTTCATCGACACCAGTCGCTTAATGTTTGAGGAGAAACCAGTAGGCACTCTCACCCCACGTAGGCATTTGCACATTGCCTTTTTCTCCTCATTTGTCAAGGTGTAGCAGGCCGGCGGAAGATACACTTTTCCGTTACCCTCATCTACAGGGTGAAGCTCCTTCCTTATATGCATATTCATGAGGTCCTTACGAGATTTTAGCCCATCCTTTCTCTTGCTTGGTATGTCTAGTAAAATACCCATGGTGCTATCGAAGACATTTTTCTCTAGGTGCATGACATCGATAGAATGACGTATCTCTAAACCTTGCTAGTACGGAAGGTACTTAAAGAAAATGGAGTGCTTCTTGAATGGCCCGCTAGCGCTTGCTGGCTCTTTGGCCTCATTTCTCTTCCGCTTATTGGTTTCCTTCTTTTTGGCCTTCCCGAAAACAACCTTGAGCTTTTTCGTTATTGTGAACACTTTATCACCCTTCCATGGTTCTGGTGGATCACCATCCTCAACAGTGTTGTCAAAATATTCTGCTTTGGAGTGGTACGTGTGATTCTTTCTTAAGTAACGTCGGTGCCGCATGTACACTAGCTTCTTCGATCCCTGAAGATACATGTACACGGTACCATCAACACAAATAACGCAGCCTGTCTTCCCCTTGAGCTATCCTGATAGGGAAAACAGTGCGGGCAAGTTGTTGACGGTGACAAAAATAATTGCATGAAGCGTGAAGTAATTCCGCAGGAATTCGTCCCAAACCTGGATCCCGTGTTTCCACAGATCATCCATATCCTCCAGCAAAGGCTCCAGAAACATATCCATGTCATTGCCAGGTTGCCGTGGTCCCTGTACAAGGATGGTCAATAAAATATACTTCCTTTTCTAACACAGCCACGTAGGGAGATTGTAAATGGTTAGTACTAGCCACGTGCTGTGTGAGCTGCTCAAGTCACCAAATGGATTCATTCCATCGGTGCTCAATGCAAACCTTACATTTCTTGGGTCCTCTGCAAACTCATGGTACTTTGTGTCAAATTCCTTCCACTGTCGAGCATCTGCCGGAGGTCGAATCATCCCATCCTTTTTCCGCTTTTCATGATTCCGGTGCATCAGTTCGGCATTCCTCAGGTTTGAGAACAAACGCTTCAATCGATCTTTCACCGGAAGGTACCACATTACCAACTGGGGGATCTTCTTCTTGTTGTTGTCTTCTACCTCATCAAGGGTAACATCCTGACCCTCGGACTGGCTACGGCTTGTTTTGTATCGACTAGTGTTGCATGTTGGGCATCTATCCAAATCCTTGTACTCTTTACAGAACAGTATGCAGTGGTTAACACACGCGTGTATCTTTCGCACACCCAGAGATAACGGGCAAATAAGCTTCTTCGCTTCATAGGTGCTGGTTGGCAGGGAGCTGGGTTGCGGAAACAGTTTCTTCAACAGAACCAACAAATCGTTGAAACTACTGTCGGACCAACCATTTCTGGCCTTCAATCTCATAAGTTCAAGCACCGTGCGCAACAATGTGAAATCCTTCTTGCAACCCTTTGCCTCATCATACAAAAGATCCTTCGTTGCCTTTTGTAATGAATCGAAGTTCTCCAACCCACGAGCGGACCCAGCTACAACCTCAGGTTTAGCATGACGCAACATCTCTTCCAAATCAAAATTACCATCATCTACGCGGACATTACCATCATCAACTATACTGTGCTTACCATCGTCGCCACTAACATCATCATCAACGTTAATGGGCTCTTCTTCCTCTTCTTCTTCTTCTCCTTCTTTTGCTACTACCATCAAATCCTCGTCCCAGTTGAACACTTCATCCTGTACTATCGCCTGGTTGGGAACTTGTTTGCTTGGGATCACTCCATGATGTGACCAATTTGTGTAGCGTGCAACAAATCCATGCGTCACCAAGTGCTGCTCGATTATAGATGGATCGATCCAAATTTTCTGATTTTTGCAGTGTAAGCATGGACATCTAATTTCCTTCGTCTTCTTAGATGCAGCATTGTTCTTAGGAGCTTTCATGAATATGTCCACTCCTTCAATGTATGACGCACGATATCTCTATCTATATATCCATGCTCTGTCCGCCATCTATGCATTATTTACGAAAAAATAAGTACAACTTCGTCCGTTTATATATTTTTGATAATATGTCACATTAAAATTGTACTAATTAATATATATAACCAGTATAATATAGACAAGATAATTAAAGCTAGCCAATAATCTACAAACTACAGACAACTAGAAAAATTACAAAACTAACCCTTTTTCTCTTCTTCTTCCTTCTCTGCAGTTAACTAATATATAGATCTGCTACAAATAAACATATCAAAACTAAATATATATATATATGGAACATCGATCGTGCACAATATTTCTTACAAAGTTTGCCCATTTTGAGCTCCAAATAACAAATAAAAAATACTTTTCTTCCCCCGTGTCACATACTTTTTGCTATGCAAAATCTCAACATACAACCATAAAAAATGAAAAAAAACTTGACAAATAGAGTAGGAGAAAGTATATCTAACCTCTGGTGCAATAGATCTTTCAAAAGATTAAAGATCAAAACATTCCCCCTATGCATTTGTTCATAGGAGAGAGAAAATCATGCTCAAATGCCATGGCTGCTAGCTGATACAGGTGATATAGGTGATCGTATTTTTCCTGGTGGTCAACATATGTCGGTTGAGGCGAACCGCCATAGAAAATATTCAGGGGTGGCGGCAGCTTAGGTGGGCCGCTAGCGAAGATGTAGGAATCTTCGCTAGCGGGCCACGTCACCTTACCGCCAGTGAAGATGTGATATTTTCTCTGGCGGCGGCTTAAGAAGGCCACCAGAGAAAATACCACATCTTCGCTGGCGGCCAGCTTAAGGAGGCTGCCAGTGAAGATGTGTTTTCGCTGGTGGCCCGTGACCCCCCACCCCCTATTTTTTGAGCTGGCGGATTCACCTCGTAGCCGTCAGAGAAAAGTTTTTCCAAACGCCATGAAAGATTGTTTTCGTAGTAGTGCTCACTCTTTTCTCTTTCTTCCTTAAAGTTTGTGATGAGGTTGCCCCTTACATGAGAGCTGATTCATTCTCTGTCCTCTCTTCTCTCCACCTCATCATTTAAGCTTACGTGCCATCTAGGGGTTTCTGTTTAGATGCTTATAGTACCTGCCTTGATGCATGATTTCGAAAAAAAAATGGAGGTGGCGCTAACCACATGTCAGATGACCAGATATCTGAAGAGCCAAGGCTTCTCTCCCAATATAAGCCCGTGCTATCGTTGGAGGACCTCCCGGTCAGGGTTTTCTCTTTTAATTTCGTCGAAAACTTCGGCCATTTCGGAAGAATCGAAATTCCCGAAATTTCAAAATTTTCTGCACTTTTTGAACCAAAAATTTCTGAAATTTTAACGTTATTTATTTAAAGTTGATCAAATTTTGACCAAATTCACCAAAATTTGAGAAAAAGGGAAAATTTCGGTCGAGATAGAGCAATCACTGCTCCCGGTCTAAATCTCCTGATCGATGGTTTCACCATGGCACGTCACGTTGCGGCCGTCGATCCATCGTGAGATTTGTATGATATCCTGATGCTTTTGAAGGAAGCATGAGCCATGCATCAATCACATGGTCATCGACGCAATACAAGTGATCACCACGACACTACGGGTAGCCGCGCGCCCTGACGAATTTGTGAAGCTAATATCCGATCTAGCGGATTTGGAAAAATTCCTTAGTGGTCACTAAAGTCCGCCTTCTTCTAGAGAATCAATGACAATGACCTTTTTCGATTGAAGTGAATCCTCTTCTTGGTTGTTATTAGGGTGCATGCGCCAAAAATATGATTAATCAAGTATTAATAATTACCAACTTAAAACAAGATTTATTTGATTATTTAAGAACCTTTTATATAAAATTCTTTTCTAAAAGCACACCATTTAACTGGAAAACGTGCTAATGTAACATGAGGAATATTTACAGTTTGGAGTTATAGTTTAGAACAAGGCCTACAAAAGTTCACGCAGCAGTGGTTGTGTACATCTTTTGGGAGTAGTGGTTGGGTTTTATTTGATCCATTAGTAGAAAAATGTTCACACAGCAGAGTACAAGTACAACTAACAAATAACCAATATGAACTTGGTGATTTTTTGTTTGCCACACCATGCTGCTTCGAATTCTCAAGGACACTTTAATCCCTTTTCACTAGCTGGGCACATCTCACGGTACCTGTAGAGTGTTTCCACTAAAATTCTTCTCGTTAAAAAAGTTTACACTTGACTGTTTTTCTTCAAAAAATCTATGACTCCACACATGTAGGTAGTCCCATTATATTGTTCCCTTGTTTTTTTTATATTGAAGATTTAATTAAGCACATGTTGATTTGATTTATTGTATAAATAAATCATAACATTGCTAATGTTCACTAGCCTAATCGAATCACACTATTTACACATCTAAACTAAACAATAAAACATTAACATATCGAATATGTTTAACATGATGAATGCATATTCAGGGTTCTGAAAGTTCGGCTGTACAACAGGAATTACTTGCGGTACAGGGTGGTGACGACGGTGCGCAACACCCGGGCAAAGAGGAAGACGAGCCGTTGCGGACGAACAACAAGCAATTGCACGAAGCGCTTCTCAAAAACCTTCTTGCCGCCTTATCTTAGTATGTCGAAGGCAAAGGAGATTTGCTCTCCCAACCGCCGAAACCTCAAAAAACCTTATTGCCACCATCGCTCCTGGTGCAAGACATCGAAGGCGAAGGAGACTTGCTCTCCCAATCGCCGAAACCTCAAAAACCTTATTGCCACCATTGTGGAGATCTGCTCTCCCAATCGTCAAAACCTCAAAAACCTTATTGCCACCATCGCCTGGTGTAGGACGTCGAAGGCGAAGGTGACCATTCACGCGCACGTTGTGTAGGCACGATGATTGGCTAGACGAGGTGAGGCAAGCGAGAGAGCGCATGTGTTTCTCTTGTTCTCTCCACCACACATATCTTAAAATACATACCTCAAGTGGTTTGGAGAGTACCCTCCTTTATAATGAAGTGTCCCTCTCCTAGAATAGATAAGGTGGTACTATATTTCCATACATATCATCTTATGAAGTGTGTATGATCTTATGAAGTGGGTTTCTGTAATTTTTCAAATAATTAATCTTCATATAGATTTTATCCCACGTACCAATTCTAACATTTTATTCACGATAAATTGCTAAAATCAACCGAGCATGGTACATCGATCCATACTCCAGAGAAAAAAAATTATAAGCCGAATAACATGTAGGCATGCATGCCTAACATAAATGGATGCAAAAAGCAAGCTTAAAGGCGATCACAACTGTCAGATGCAATGCAAGAACAAGCTAACGGCCATGGTACATGGTGGCCGCTCTGCCGGCTGCTGTTCTGTCGATCAGACATTTTCAGATCACGTCGTCGGCGCGATTCGCGCCGCCGCAACTCCTGGATCCAATGTCGTGCAAAACTCACGCCTACAATGCACGCTTGACGCAGTCGCCGACTCCTGCAGCTCGCCACATCTCTCATGCATGCATAACAAACTCAAAACTGAATTATTCATCCAGCCGTTGCAACTGCCATCGCCTGGATCACCTTGGGGCCATAGCTGAAATAACAGTTAACAAACTCCCCCTTAATTCTGCTATGGCCCAAAATCACGAACACCTAGCAGGTGCCGTACTGTCGCCAATCTCGCTGCTGGCAACCCTTTTGTTAACGCATCCGCTTGCTGCTCCTCAGTCCGGACGAATTCGATCTGAATCTTCCCACTTTCAACACACTCACGAATAAAGTGATACCGGGTATCGATGTGCTTACTCCTCCCATGAAACACAGGGTTCTTCATGAGTGCAATTGCTGACTTGTTATCAACATACAGCTTCACCGGCCTGGCTTCTGCACCAATCATCTCAATCAACAATCCCCTGAGCCACAAAGCGTGACAAGCTGCTGCAGTGGCTGCCATGAACTGAGCCTCACAGGACAAAAGTGCCACTGTTTTCTGCTTTTGTGAACTCCACGAGACCAAACTGCTGTTGAAGTAAAACGCCATGCCGCTAGTACTCCGACGATCATCACTGTCACCGGCCAGATCACTATCTGTGAAACCAGTAATCTCCACTGCACCATTGCTTCCAGAAAACATGAGTTCACAGTTGATTGTCCCCTTGAGATATCTGAGAATTTGCTTCACCGCCTTGAAGTGCATCACTGTCGGTCGTTCCATGAATGTGCTCACCACGCCTACTGCATAGGACAAATCCGGCCGAGTATGCAACAAGTAACGAAGACAACCTATCACTCGCCTGTACTCCGTGGGATTAACTATGCTTCCTTCAGCATCTTTGTGCAACTATGAACAATTGAGGTAGAATTGCAATCTAGCATCCCAAACTAGGTCAGAATCTTCCCTGCATAAGCAGCTTGCTTGATGGCGATCCCGTCAGTGTCTTGCAACACTTCAATTCCCAGGTAATAGGTGAGCAGTCCAAGATCACTCATCTCAAACTCCCCCATCATCTGTTGTTTGAATGCAGTGATCTCGCTTGGGCTTTCTCCTGTCACGATCAGATCATCAACATATACACCAACAATTATCCTGGCACTCCCTGTACCTCTAGTATAGACTGCTTGTTCTTGTGCACACCGGCTGAAACCAAGCTCCTTCATGCTCCGATCAAGCCGTGTATTCCACGCCCGTGGCGCCTGTCTCAGCCCGTAGAGAGCTTTGCTCAATTTGTACACAAGATGTTCCTTCCCTTTCTCAACAAAACCTTCCGGCTGAGAGACATATACTTCTTCCTCAAGATCACCATTAAGGAATGCCGACTTGACGTCGAGGTGATGCACCTACCACCTTTGATCAGCTGCAACTGCAAGTATAGCTCGCACCGTGTCCAACCTTGCAACCGGCGCAAACACTTCATCAAAATCCACACCTTGCCGCTGGGCGTACCCCTTCGCCACCAGTCGCGCCTTGTGTTTGATCACCTCACCGGCAGTGTTTTTCTTTAGCTTGAACACCCACTTGAGCCCTATTGCCTTGTGACCGGCTGGCAGCATGCACAGCGACCACGTCTTGTTATTCTCAATGGCCTCCAGTTCCTTGTTCATTGCGTTCACCCACGCCGGCTCACCGGCTGCTTCACGGTAGGATGAAGGCTCCTTCATCTCTGCGAGCAGCGCTTTTGCGTCGTCATCATCCTCCACCAGGTCCACCCGAGGTGCTTCAAGCATGATCTCCGCCAAGCTTCTGTACCGCACCGGCCCGTCGTCACTGCCGGCCGTGTGCGGTGACGCCTGCACCTCGGCAGAGTGCGTTGAGGATGAGTCGAGTGTAGGCGTGCTAGGCAAGGTTGGTGAGAACCTCGCCGGGCTTGCCGGAGGCGTTTCCCACTGTCCCGCCACTTCTGGCTCCTTGCCGGCTCGCCTTCCTGCCGGCGGCGCCCGGTACCATGGTACCGAGCCTGCCGGCGCTGGCTGCTCTGCACCGACGGGTTCTTCTACCTCGAACTCGGTGGAATTCATCTCTCCTACAGCAGCACTCCACTCCACTCCTCTCGCCACATCTCTCGTGCATGCATAACAAACTCAAAACTGAATTATTCATCTAGCCGTTGCAACTGCCATCGCCTGGATCACCTTGGGGCCATAGCTGAAATAACAGTCAACAAGAACCCCCCGGCGGGTTCAGCCCGGCCTGGTACGACGTCGACGCCGCCACCGTCGCCACCACCATCAGCCACCCGCGCATCTCCCTGAACCACTTGTTCCGCAGCGCCACGGGGTCCTCGTTCTCCTCCTTGAGGATGATGATGCCCTGGAACAGCGCCGCTGCCGCCGGGCCGGTCGTGTCGCCCTGTGGCAGCGACGGCGTGATCAGCACCGGCATGCCGCGCTTCCTGTTGGGGACAAGGTTGATGGCCGCGGGCGCCGCCAGCTCGCCCGGAGCCGCGTCGGCGACGGAGACGGTGCGGCCTCCCGACGACGGCTGCTGACGCTGGCACGACATCCTTTGGTGATCGATCGTCCGACGACGACGCTGATTGATTTCAGTGCTTGGTTTAAATACTCGCGCGGTTTGTGAGTTGTGATTACGCTTTTCTCATGGCATCCATATTACATGTGCATTGTCTGCTGTGCAAGAAAGGCAGCTTTCTTTTTTCCATCTTTGGTGAAGACGACGACAGGGTACACATATGCGAATTTTTAAGTGGACAAGAAAGGAACTATCCTATTATTCGAGATGAAGAAATTAAAATATACCCACGCCAGTACTCCAGTTCTGTTTCACTTTTGCTTTCTACTAGCCTGTCGCCGGTTAAAGATTTTTGACTGAAGGGAGTAATTAATGAGAAACTTCGAGAGTATGTCCTCAGTGTTGTAAGTGGGTTGACCTGTGAATCCATTTATACGTCAAACAAATGAGTAATCTACAGGTTCCCGCGTCAGGACCCCGCTTGCCGCACTCTGGGGTATAAGTGGGTTGACCCGTGAACCCACTTATAGATCAAATTAGTAGGTAAGCCACGGATCAATCCATGGGTTACTCACTGTAACTAATTTTGCCTATAAATTGGTTTATAGGTCGGTACACTTGCATCTCTTCCTCCCATTTGCTTAAATATCATCCAAACGGTTATGAAAAATTCTTGAAAAAATTGATAACACTCATACAACATATCTTTACAGCGCCACAAAATATTAGGTCCAAACTCAACTCACACGTCGAGTTATAAAAAAAAATCGGCGTATGACTTGTAGCGTACTGTTTACATCTGAATTTATCTTTTTTATTTCTCGATGTGTAGGTCGAGTTTGACCTTAATTTTTGGTAGACTGATAGATGTCACTATACTCTACATTATTAATTTTTTTAAGAATTTTTCACAACTATTTATATTAAATTTAAAAGAAAAGGATACACGAGGACACATTCCCTCGAGGATTAGAATTCACTCCTAGTAATTAAGATATACATGTTGTTGCTCCTACTTGTTATTGTGTAATAATGACACATATTAGACCCTTGATTACATCATTAGGATGTCACATGTCATCCTCGAAAGGAGCTTTCAAATAGAGAATGCCAAAATAAACAAGTAGCCATGAGATGAGATACCTACAATAAATGTTCCCTTCATTCTCTTTTTATATACAGGGCGTATTATATTTCATTAGAAAAAGATTTTAACCAACGATTACCCAATTAATACATATTATTTTTCACAAAACTGACATTATTATAAGGGGTTGCTACGTAACGGTATCCTGTTCGGATGATATATATGATACCGGTTAGGTATCATCCTGTCCGAACGGGATACCGTTATGTAGTATTTCTGTATTATAATTGTACTAAAAAAATGATTTCTTCAGTTATAATTTTCTATCACATAAATAAAATATTAGTAGAGTAATTATTATATTGGTCAAAGATTTGTGCTGATAAAAAGAAAAGGAGGGACTATGTGTCATCCTCGACGGTTTGTGATGGAATAAAGGTGAAATTGGACTCTAGATTGTATTTTCTATGAAACACACAATCAGTTCCAAAATCCAAATACCAATCAATTACCAATAGATCGACATCCACTATAAAAAAATAATTTTCATAGCCCTTAGACTTTCCATTTCACGAGCGGCCCAGAAGGAAAACCGTATGTGAATTGTGATGATGGTTGAAACCGCTCTAGGATCACAAAGCGGCTATGACAACCGTCTATTAAAATAGGATGTTTTTACATATAGTACTATTTATACATAGAATTACTATGTCATTAAATACACTCACAGATATCTAAACAGACAATTCACTCCATGCATGTTCATTAAAAGCCCAAGCATGCCACATGAAGAAAACCTCAAAACACTGGCAACCTAGAATAATTCTCCAGCGTCAACGCTGATGTGTGGCGGCACACCTCCGTGCTCTTCATCCACCGCCTTGTGAAGCGAGTTCGCTCTGTCAATTCTACCATGGAGCGGGTAGCAGGCACTCATGCAGGGTGACCTCCCCATGAAGAAATCGCAGACTTTCCCCATCACCCTGAAGCAAATTACCATGTGTCGCACTAATTATATTAATTGCTTGTAGTTTGCCTGATCATCAATCAATATATATATATGTAATGTATGTAGCACGCACTCCCCCATGGCGATGACGGAGAGGAAGGCGACGCCGGTGATGGCGATGACGTAGGCGCAGGAGGACATGAACCGCGTTGAGCCGGCGATGTATGCGCCGACGAGGCTGGCGAGGTCGATGAAGGTGGTGACCATGAGCGCCGCCACCTTGGTCTCCGTCCGGTAGAAGCGCTCGCTCATGAGCAGCACCATGATCACCAGCGACGTCACGAACGCCGTCGAGTTGAAGTAGAAGAACGTCTGGTACCTGGCGGCGACGCTGTCGCGAAGCACCGGGTAGCCGGCCCTGTGGCCGGCGACCCTGTCGTCCTCCTGCCAGAACCCTCCCGGTGGGTTCAGCCCGGCCTGGTACGTCACCGACGCCGCCACCGTGGCGAGCACCATCAGCCACCCGCGCATCTCCTTGAACCATGCCTTGCGCACGTCGTTGTCATGCTGGCCCTGCCTCGTCGTCTCTGATGGCATCCTCTGGGCTCTGGTTGAGTGAAACTGTAGAACTGTACTGTAAGTGCCGTACATTTATAACCACCATGTATGTGCATTGTTTGGATTGCAAGCAAGCTGCGTTGATTATACTAACAAAATTTTCACTTTAGTGAAGACGACGAAAGGTTTCAATCCAATATATAAATGTGTAGTCCTATACTCCTATATGGAGTATCTATATACCGTCAGGTTCAGGCAGCATGGACAAGAAAGGGATTTTCGTTCAGGCTGTTCATGCTGAAGAATTACAACTTGTCTTGATTGTGTTGCTGTTCTGTAAATATAAAATGCTAACGGTGTACGGATCAACGGATGATCTGTGTTAGATATTATTAGTTAGTACATAATAATGGGCTGGCATGCCAAGGAGGTAAAGGTGACATGAGAATCAAGGGGAGGGCTTAACTGACGAATATATAGTCTTGTGATAGCTAGGTTACCCTGGAAGCGGAGAAAAGAACACACCTGGGAACCTCGTGTTTGTGATGGAATAAAGGGACAATCATGCCAACATCAACTCTTTCTTTCATGAAGTATATATCTACGAAGTTTCAGAAATACTATAGCACCGGATCCCGTCCAAGGATAAGATGCCTTATGAACCGTTATATTTCTCGCCCAGATCCGTTTCTCCTCCTCCTTTCTCTCCGAGTAATTCTCCCTGTCATCCTCCTCGCTCTCTCCCCCAACTCCTCTGCTCCAATCAATCCTGCCTCCATTGCTGGAGGACCAATCGCCGTCGTCCCAAACATCGATGGCATCCCCCAACCTCCTCCCCCTTTCCTACACTAGATCGGTAGGCACGTGGAGTCCAGCAAGGTTATGAGGCCATTGGAATCAATGAGGTCAGCAAGGAGGGAGGCAACTGAGGTGGTGAGGCCAACGTTTGTTGTGGCTGAAGAGGGACAAGAGAGAGGAGGCAGGGCTGAGGAGGACGAGGTCTAGGGCACCGGCTATAAAGTAGAGTAGGTTGTTCTTAACGTGAGGGCAATCTCGAAGTTCATGCAGGTCTCGAGGTTGACACATCATGGTACATCTCGAAGTTCATGCTGCTATGTGTTGTGTGTATGTATGTCATCCTTGGATTGTTGGAGCCTACCCTTAGGATCGCTCACACACTCACGCAATGAACGAAGGTAGAAGACGATGAACAGAAAACTCGACACAATGACGACTAATGCCGTGGCGCACACACGCCTGTATATTAGCTTCTCTTGTTCAAAATGGATTCTAGACTCACTTAACACAAGGATTACATGGCCATTTAAAGGCCCCTTTGGCGACGCAGCGCCCACGCAACCCACTGCGGCGATCTGCCGATCTCAGCGCGCGCACACGCACTCCCCTGGCGACCCGGCCTTCTCCACGTTCTGAGCCACGAATTCATCCGTGAGAACCGGTCTTCAGCTCTCCCCGCAAGCCATGTCGCGCTCTCTTCTGCTACTGACGCCATCCCTGCGACTGCTGCTGCCTAACAGACTCGTCAGCATGCAACTAACTAACTAATTACTTGCTAACTTCTTGTGCATCTGGTTATTCCACTAATTACTAACTACATGCATGCAACACACGCATGCAACTCTACTATGTGCACGACAACATATGCACAACTAACCCATGCAAAATATTCTAATATATGTACCAGTCAAGATTATTGCTAACATGGATGATACCAAGTATTAGGTAATGATACCTGGGTATGCAATGTATCAGGCCTGGTACCTAGGTACCAAGTACCATGTATCACGGTGTGAGGAGGGAGCGTACGTGCACCATGGCCACCTGGCCGGCCTGTGAGCCACCTGCTGCTGTCTCGCCACCTCTTCTACCTTTCTCTGCTCAACATGTTCCCTCCCTTCCTGTTGATGTGGCTGGTGAAACAAGGAGACGAGGAGTACAGCTACTTTGCTTATCCATGAAATTAAGCTCAGCTAAATGGAGGAAAGGAAGGGGTAGGAGTCACTAAAGTATCCTATCCTTTTGACAATATCCTATCTCCTAGTCTCCCTCATGACGTTTAGGTCCAATTTTTTTCCAACATGTTTACATAGTTACAAGCGAAATTTCTTGTGCAAATTGTATGGAGGTAGATTATAGTCTACCGAGTCTTGTGACAACGTGTTTATATTTCTTTTTCTTATTTAATGTAATGTACTAGTTCGAAAAACAAATTTTTTTTTTGAAAATGCATTTCTAGCTGTCATAGTTGCATTACATATGTTCTGTTAATCAAAACTAGCTACTTTCCTACTCGTGCATTATATAAGCTAAAATCTAAATGTATACTAAATACAATAATTATTTTTTGAAATATAGACATTTGTATTTTTAAATAGAAGTACACGTCAATTACAACTTGCTAATTAATAGGCTATGTTGATAGTCTAAGATGGGTTCAACTCTAATGGTCCAAAATCAAAAGTCGTTGGCCTAACTGAGAGGAAACCTTGCTACACCCCAAAAGCTAGCTCAAGCCCCAGACACGGGCACATACGGGCCTCATACCCGTAGTCCACTGACCAGACCCACACACAGGCACATGCGGGCCTCACACCCACGGTCCACTGGGCTTTGGGCTTACACCACCTTGAGTGGTGCATGAGCACTAGAGATTGTGGACTTGGCTCTGATACCACTTGATGGCCTAAATTAGGAGACATTGACCCAACCAGGAGTAAGCCTTGGTACACTCCAAAAGCTATCTCAAGAGGTGAGGGGCTTCTCCCACTTTTAAGTTGGTTCAACTACCCTAAATAACCAATGTGGGACTATTTCCAACAATCTCCCCATCACACATTGTTGCCCCTCAGCACTGACCTTACCACACGGGTACATACGGGCCTCATACCCGCGGTCCACTGACCAGCCCTACGCATAGGCACATGCGGGCCTCACAACTGCGGTCCACTGGGCTTCGGCCTACACCATCCTGAGTGGTGCACGAGCACTAGAGATCATGATTGTATTAAGAAATTATGTTAAATAAAATATGTTTATTACTATTGAGTGATCAATCTAAACCTTGAGATCTATACATCCTCCTTCAATAGAAAAATAAACGGCTATGTGATTCGCGGATCTAGTGAGAAATGAATCAGAGGCAAATCTCCTCCTCGCCGCTGCCGGAGGAGAGCGTAAAAATCCAGCGGTCCTTGAGGAAGACGGCAGGGCATTGTGACGGTAACAATGACTTCCTATTCTGGAATTCCCCAAGGTGTGGCGTGGTAGCTAGGACACGATAGGAGACACGACAAGGAAGTAGGATGGCAATGGCCTATTACAGAGGCGTTGGGCGGACGGATTTTTCGAACCTAAACCTGTGAACGACAGGACTATATCGGGAGGTGAGTTCTAGATTCTAGCATCCCTTGAGCTGGTGGCGTGATAGGGGTGGACGTGGTGACTGTCGATCCACCGTCGACCCTGGCTACTGAGCCTACCACTAAACCAGGGATGGACCCAGGTTTGGCCCATGCCCTGGGCCGGCCCACTACATATTAGGCCCAGGCATGCCTCTAGATGATGAAAATGCATTATAGAGGGTTTGAGGACCAGGCCCCGAGCCATGGCCCAGGACCTGGGTCCACCACTACACTCTGTGGTGGGTGCAGGTGGCCGCTACAGCCTCTGATCCGCCACCTCTTCCACCACTTCACTGTCTCTGATCAACTCATCCCACCACATACGCCAATCTCCCACTGTCCATGACACCACGACACCACCGTTGACAGCATCCACCACCACCACGTCCGAATCGAAAAACCACACCACCTAGCTTGTTGCGCGCTCTGCTCCACATATATGGGTGATAGAACATGAATTCATGTTTGATTCTACACATAATCCATGCTGGTCTAGTTTGTAAGTAAGTCCACAGAGCCCAAAAGACGCCCAAGAAAATATGAATCCCATGTAGATATAGGTAGACATGAAAAAGTCCATCTTATATGACTCAACTTGTGGTTGAGTTTTATTCACATCCTTAAACCGTAAAAGCGGAACTATCAAAACTAGAGTAAATCGACTTCCTCAGTGATTTGGACAATAGTTTCATCCTACATATCCGCGTGGTGTGTTGACTTGGTCTTCGTCTCGTACAGCGTCTACTTGGCACTTGCATACCCCTAGAGAAAAACAAAAAATATAAATTACAGTAGGACCACATGTCAGTAAAAAAAAAGAAATGATGGGACCACGTGCCCATGCCAAGCACCATTACTTCACACACCTCCTCACTCACACCGAGTCGCGTGTTGCCCATCAGCAGGACTAGGAACAAATGATACAGACAGGGCGACCTCCTCTTGAACAAATCACAGACTTTCTTCATCACCCTGAATTTCGACATGACATTTGTCCATTCTCCATCATCCTCTTGAACAATGCTTTTCAATGTATAGTAATATAACACCGGCTTAGGCTGGCTCGGTTTAAGAAATGTATGTATTTTTCTTTTCCTGCTGGTATATAGGCATACACCTTGGATGAATATTGTAGTTTTCTCATTTTATTTATGAATGATAATGTACTTTTGAAACTTTATTTATAAATGATAATGCAATTTTGATAATTTATTTATCAAATGTTATGCCACAGTCATTATGCATGAAATTCTTTTTTTAAAAAAAAGAGTAAGGCCCCTATAGTTTCCTCCATAAAGCATCCATCGCTGCCAAAATTTAAATTTTCAAACTCAATTTTGAAGTTTTTTCATCGAAGTTTTTTTTTCAGCATTGGTATTTAAGTTGCTAAGAACGCATATATAAAAGTTTTATTTATAAATTGTTATTATTTTGCTAATGCGTCATTTGGCGTATTATCCGCATATAGCCAAATGATGGGAGCCTAAATTATAAAGCTGATAGGCCTTAGAAATTTCAACATAATTTGAAGAAAAACTAAAGCAGTTTACTCACAAAAGGTAAAAATACCATTGTGAATCTCATTTGTGTCCTGGGGGAGTCTAATGTAGACACGAACATGCATCTTCTACCCTATAGTTCAACAAATGGTTTCACTCATCACTCATTCTTTCATTCATCACTCAACGGTCCAAATTATCTTATCTCACGATCCAACGATCCATATTCACCTCATCTCCCTCCCCACTCTGATCCGTGCCCCCTCCCCACCCCAACGGCCTGACCCGCGCCCCATCCGCCAGCCCTAATCCCTCCTCTCCCCTTCTCACGCGCCACCGCCAATATTCGGCATCGCCGCCCATGCCGCACCTCGCCCCTCACCTCCCCGTTGGCACCTCCCTCGGCGGCGCGCCCATCTTCGCCATCACACCACCGACACCCTTCACCTCTCCGCTGCTGTCACCGATCATCACCGTCGCGCCGCCGACGCCCTTCACCTCTCCGCTGATGCCGCCCGTGGCTCTGCACATCGCCCTTCGCCTCGCTATCACTCCATCACCGCGCCACCGACGCCCTTCGCCTCTCCGCCGCCGCCCCCGATCTTCGTCGTCGTGCCGCTGATGCCGCCCACACCTCCGCGCATCACTCCATCACCGCCGCCATCGATTATCTTCGGTAATATATACTCCTATTATCTTCAGTTTATGGTAAAATGGGCAACTCCGAATTACAGAGCGAGAGGAGAGCGGTTCTACTCTCAGCTACTTGCTTACCTTAGCTATGAATTGATCATATTAGCTATGGATGTTCTATTCATTGGTTCAACTGCTCCAAAAATTTCTTTACCGTTACCCACAATTAGTCCACTTGTTTCTGTCTCCATCTTGTACGTGCACAAATATCTCTGCAGTGGACCCAGTTTCTATTCCACCTGTTGAATAGTGAAAACAAAATTACACTGTGTTTTTCTAAATCAAATCACATCATGAGTTTGGTGCTGTTAGATACTCTGTAATAAAGAAAAAGGCAGCAAGAGGCTACCATTCAAGACTTTATCAAGTTCCCTTGATCCAGTTGTAACTTGGATAATCTCAAGTCTCTCTGCATGAAGTTGGTTGGCACTTGTAAATCCCAGTGGAACCAGCTTTGAAGCTGCCAGACATTTGTGAACATTTATGACTTCACATATAAAAGATTGTTCATTATTATGCAACAAGAAATGCATTACTGTGTTCCCTTCAATTTACAAACAATTACTCGCCTGCTTCAATTATCTTATCGACTTTGGCTTCACTAATCCCTTTAATTTGCAGAAGGTCTTTCCTTGGTGAGTAGATCACAGACTTCACCGTGCAGAGACCAGCATCTTTGAGCTTTTTCACATCAAGCGCAGCTATACCAGGTGCCTTCGCAGCAAAATTCACAAGAATTTTAGTTACAATTCAGCTCAACTGTTTTCCCTTCGGTGTGTGCATGGATTTAGAAATAAAATTCAAGTGGCACTGACAATAGTTAGTTTTTTTTTTTTTTGCTGACCCTTCCCTATACAGGTTTTGGCAACTTGTATTTTTTCTTGGTTGAGATGTTGGTGTATTTTATTTTGGCAACCCTGTCCCATGCATGAAAAAGGATCGGCAGATCTTAGGGGATGCTGGATAGTATATATTTTGAACTTTTGCAAATATATGTTTGGGGTTGTTTTTTTGCCCTTATATTTATTTGAACGGGAGCTGAAACTGGCATGTTCCACCTATGCATATGAGGTGTAGATTTGTTTAGTGGAGTATAAAACATCGTTTACTTCTGACTAATGATCAAAGTATCTGCATTTGCCTAAATAAATTTGTGCTAACAATATTTTTACTAGAGTTATACCAAAGCAACGATCCCCTTCATTTATGTTGCCTCTTTTCCAATTAAAGGAATTAACTAAGTTCTGAATTTTCAAGAGACTAATTTTCATTTATGGATGCCAAAAGTAACCCTTTCAAATTGTGGCAACAGTAAAATTTGGCAAAGTTTGGTTATGCCAAAATTTGGTAGGATAAGAGTGTTTGGGTGTTGTTTTGGTTTGCTATCATGTCAAATATTCTTGTACAGTACAATATAAACAAGTTTCTAGAATGAATCACCAAAAAATGGTATGGTAAAATATGTGTTTATATTTACAGTAGTTAATTAAAAATGGTAGCAAACTGAACGGCCCCATGATTCTTTCTTCATCTTAAGAAAAAAAGAACCGAATGAGCCATCAAGCGACCTAGCTTGGGCTCGGCTTGTTGCAGAAATGAGCTCGGCTCGGTTGGCTTAGGAACTGAGCCAAGGCACGCAAGCCGTTTTGTCCACCTGTATTCACGGACGCCAAAAAAACATTTCCTTCGCCCGCGCCACCACCGCCGCTACCGACGATGATCTAGGGTTTGTTCAGAGCGTGCAGGAGGCGATGGAGACACAGCGGCAGGAGGTTTCCGCGGAGCACGCACGCTGTCCACTCCGACGGCATCCTCTCCATTTTTGGTAAGTTTTGGTTTCCCTAACCCTCGCTCTCTCCTCTCCCGTATTGGTAGCGGCGGCATGGGTGGTTGAGGTTGAGCGCAGCGCGTAGGCCCAGTGGCAGAGGCTCGGTTGGTTGGTTTGCCTTGACGCGGATGTCGCACTTTCCTTCCAGATAGCGAAATCCATCTCCTCCGCCAGTTCTCTCGCCCTTTGCCCCGTCACCCTTCGCGCCTACGCACCTCGCGGTCCACGCCGCCTACACCTCGCCCTTCGCCTCCCTCCCCCCCACCTCACTGGTATCCTCCAACAACACCGAGGACCGCGCCAACACCGATCCGGAGTCTTCGCCTCATCCCCGGCGATCTCCGCCGCCGGAATAGCATTAGCACCTCGACCACCCCCAACGCCGCCACATAAACGCTATGACGGTAGGGGAGGCCACCGATCCGGAGTCTCTGCCTTGTCCCCGACGATCTCCGTCGCTGGAATAGCATCAGCACCTCGACCACCCCAACACCGCCGCATCAACGCTCCGACGGCATGAGCGTCGTGCAGCACCTGCCCACCATCAACACTCGCCGCAGCCCCATCTGGATCCCTTGCTCTGCCGCTGATCCTGCGTTTTCTGCCCTCCATCAAGCCGCCAACAGGACTCCTCAACCCCGCAAGCCGTCGATCCTGCCTGTGAACAAGGTAAGAATGCTGCTCGATCCCGTTCCTGTACAGTTCAAAAAATTGTTGTTCCTGTACAGGAGGAGGCATACGAGGTTCATAGAGAGGCATAATACACAATTACTCTGAATCACTGTCCATTTTCACTGTGAGTTCTAAGTTGTTCCAGAAAGGCCATGATGATATTGCTATTACAATGTTAGATTAAAAATGGATGCCTAGTAGGTGTTTTCATTAAATGACTCTGAAACAATTTGGATGTGATTTTAGCATACATTTATGTGATCAAACCATCGCTACTCCTCACGGCTCACCCTCTTGCTACACTCCGTGCCGGCAACCCCGGCGGGCAACATCTGCACCGCCACTTCCCCCATCGTCTAGTCTCCACCGCCGGTAAGAAACATTATTCCGTGCTATAAATATTTTACAATTCACATGTATTGGCCACTTATGGTAAAAGCAAAAAAGTTGGTTTCTTATATTACATTACAGAGTAAATAATTTTATTTGTTGTAGGGTATTACAGATTAGTAGGATGTACAACTAAGCTATCTGACTAAGAAAACTTTGGCCATTGCCTTCGTGTTCTGTGCCAGATCTTTGCTTGTTGAAAATTTGAAGTTTTTTTAATTCATTCTGAAGTATGAAGTAGTACAGAATTTTCTGATCTTTCTATTGGTGTTTAGATCTTCATTGTTGTTTTATCTGAGAAATCACCGATGATTGCTAGCTTAGCTATCTCAATAAAGCCGATGAAGACAAGGTGCTCGATATTCAGACGATATTGGTCAAGTATAACACACTACTACGAAAAGGATTTTTCCGTGCGGTCAAAAAGGATTTTTCCGTGCGGAGGACTTACCCGTTTGCACCCAGGTGTCTGGGAAAATAAATATTTTCGTGTGCGGGTGGCCCGACCGCACGCGAAAATCTGATTTTCCCGTACGGGTGCTTATGTCACCCGCATGAAAAACAAAAAAATAAAAAAAATAAAATCTAAAAATCCAATCGAAACCCTAACCCTAATCCGCCGCCCTCCTCGTCATCACCGTCGCCATCGCCGGAGCTAGATCCGCCGCCGCCATGCCTCCCCACTGCCGGATCCGCTGCCGCCGCACCTCCGGCGACGGCCGTCGCCATCCCCACCATCCGATCCGCCACCGCTGCCGCACGTGGGGAGGGCCAGATCCACCGCCATGCCTCACCGCCGCCGCCGGCATCCCCACCACCAGATCCGCCGCCGCCGTGAATGGGGAGTGCGGCGCTTCTCCCGGCTACCTCCTCCTCGGTGGCGGCGGCGGCGGTGGCGCCACTCCCGGCCGCCTCCTCCTCCTCGTCGGTGGTGACGGCGGCGCGGATCCGACCGTCGCGCGCGCGGTCGCCGGTCGCCAGCCACCGAGCCGCCGCCGCCGCCTCCGCCAGCAGCCGCCGCCATGGTGCCTGCTCTAGTCGGCAGCCGCCGCACCACCTCCTACCCGCTTCCGGCTGCCGCCTCGTCGGCGACAACGCCGAGCCGGTCACCGTTGTTGTGCTCGGAGGGGAGAGAGGAAAGGAAAGGCAGAGAGAGAGTTAAGAGAGAGACAGGTCGGAGTGAATAAAAAAGAAAGGAAGAGAGAGAGGAGATGAAAATTTTGAAGTGAGTAAGAGGGAAAAGATGGAGAGGGAAAAATCTCATTTTTTACGTGCGGTCCACTTAATAGGTACGCCTGCGAAAATAGACTCATTTTAGTGTGCGGTCCACTTAAGAGGTCCATTTGCGAAAATTGATTTTTCCGTGTGGTCCTCTTAAGGACCCGCACACGAAAATGGAGGATCATTTTTGCAGACGGAACCAGTTACGGTCCGTCTGCACTCTAAAGAGGGGTATGTACAGGAAAATCGTTTTTGTACTAGTGTACACTAGCTTTGATATTGACCAGTGAGAAGCATCCAGAAGAAGTAATCGAATGAGCATTGAGTTCTAGAAAATGGTGTATAGTATAGATGGAATTATGAAGAGCAATCAACTTTCTGTTTTATGTAGAGTTATTAATGATTTTGTGAAAGGATGGTAGTGTCAACATTTAGTTCCAGAAAATGGTGTATTGTATAGTTGGGAGTTAGCAACAGCAATCATCTTGCTCATGGTTTATGTAGACATGTTGATGATTTTGGGAAAGGAATTTGGTGTTAACTATTTTTTGATCAAATGATCAAATTCAAAACTGCAACTATTTTCAACATAATGTTGTTCGTGAACCCGTGAACTCTATTAGCTTCAAAATGTTTTTATTTCATGTTACAACACACGGACTATTCTATTCATCAATTTTCGCTGTTTGTATTACTATCACATGATGAAAACTATAAACATGTGATGTAATTATTATTCATACTATATTAAAGTTTTCATCATAATAGAATTATTTAATATTATCTTACCGTGGTTTTAAATTGATGTATAATTTTTACCCGTTGCAACGTGGGGGTATTTTTTTTCTAACATGAAAATTTAAAGTTATTAAAGACAATAGAATTACACTGTAGCGTTTAACACGGGCATATTACTATGATTGTACATGTGTTTTCAAAAGTTGCCGTTGTGTTAGCACGGCATATATTACTATTGTACATAGAGCACGATTAAAGGAAAGACACGTTATTCGCACCTGATTATATTGCGAATGATCAAACTTCGCACTGATCTCATATCGATAGTACAATTAATTTCCGGTCAATTAAAATATTTGACGATAGGATTTAAATATATTAATACGATTATTTTCCCACATGGAAAATTAACTCCCAGTAATAAAAAATTTAATTGGAGGAATTCCACTGTTGGTTCATCGATGAAAATTCTTAAGCGCTCAGACTTCGGTGATCAGCTTCACCTTCCTTAGCGGCTGCGCTTAGTCCGTCACGGCCAGCAACGGGAAGCAACCGTCCTTGTACTCCTGTAGGCAATGGGAAGCAGCCGGCCATGCAGGGCGACATCCTATTGAAGAATTTGCACACCTTCTCCATCACCCTGAAACCATGATCAGATATCAGCACGCATGATCAGAATATATATAATGTGTATTGACAGCTAGCTATGATCGATACGCACTCTCCCATGGCGATGACGGAGAGGAAGGCGACGCCGGCGATGACGATGACGTAGATGCACGAGGACATGTACCGCGTGGAGCCGGCGATGTAGGCGCCGACGAGGCTGGCGAGGTCGATGAAGGTGGTGACCATGAGCGCCACCACCTTGGGCTCCGTCCGGTAGAAGCGCTCGCTCATGAGCAGCACCATGATCACCAGCGACGTCACGAACGCCGTCGAGTTGAAGTAGTAGAACGTCTGGTACCTACCCCGGATTTTGTCGCGCAGCACCGGGTTGCCGGGCTTGAACCCCTCCTTGTCGTCCTGCCAGAATCCTCCCGGAGGGTTCAGCCCGGCCTGGTACGTCACCGACGCTGCCACCGTCGCCACCACCATCAGCCACCCGCGCATCTCCTTGAACCATTTGATGCGCTCGTCGGCGTCGGCGTCGACGCCCTCGACGGCCACCCTCGTCAATTGCTGCCGGCTGCCGTCGGTATCGCTCGACGCTGGTGCTGACGACATCGATCCTGGCTGCTGCTGCTGCTTCTGCATGCGCTGGTTTAATTAATTGAGTGAATTCCTACTGCTGGTTTTAGCTGAGGCGCATTTATAACCTCTACTATGTGTGTGATGCATTGTCTCCATCGCAAGCAAATTAAGATCCTTTGATTGTGCATATACATTTTTTTATCTTTAGTGAAGATGACGGAAGGGTGCATATGTGCGCGGTCCAGTATACCTGCGGCATGTGGACAAGAAAGGGATTTTCAGACTATTTGGATGGTGGTTGAAGAATCGATCATACTACTACCAATTGTGTCCTGCTCCTTTACCTGTTTGTGTTGCTGTGCACAGATGCTACTTCCTCCGTTCCACAGTATAAAAAAATTTAGAGTTTAACACAATTATTAAGAAAGCAAGTCGAATCTAATGGGAGAAAAATCCATCATTGGTTAAGAAGTTGATATAGGTGGAAAAATTAAATAGGGAGAGTTGTGATGGGTTAAGAGAAAAATTATTATATTTAGTACTTCCTTTGTTTTATAATATTGTTTGACTTTTTTGAAGTGTGACTGAATTTGTAGAAAAATATAGTACTATTTTTATACAAAACAAATATATTATCAAAATATATTTAATGTTAAATTAAATGAAATTAATTTGGTGTTCTAAATATTACTATTTTTTCAATAAACTTTACCAAACCTAAAATATTTTTTAAAAAAACAAACGACTATAATAATATAATGAAATAATGAAACAAAAGGACTATGAGTTAATTGGATTTATTAGTTAGTTACATCATGAGGCTGCCAGGAGACCCATCACTACTCGAGAACCGATCTTTAGTCCGGTTTATAAAAATAGGAATAGTCCCGGTTCGAATAGGAACCGGGACTAAAGATCATCTCTAGTCCCGGTTAAAAAGTATACCGGGTCACGATAATCTTTAGTCCCGGTTGGTATTACCAACCAGGACTAAAGATCATCTTTAGTCCCGGTTCACACCTCCTCTGACATTGTCAGACGCCTGTCAGGGAGCCGGGGATCTTTAGTCCCGGTTGATGTCACCAACCGAGACTACAGATCCTCAACTTAGTCCCAGTTGGTAATACCAACCGGGACTAATGATGATTTATATCTTTAGTCCCGGTTGTTGTTATTAATCGGGACTAAAGTGCTATACTTTTTTATACTTCTTCTTCCTCCTCCAGCCCGAGCCATTGCTGCTAAGAGGAGGAGGAAGAAGGGAGGTGCTGCCGAAATTTTTGATAAATTTGTTTTTGTGATAATATACAAATCGGAGAGATCGAAATGGTTAGCACATCCATTCTCTAGTAATGTATGCTTAGCATATTACACTGATAGCTTTGTTTTTATAAAATATTGTCTTCAACAAGGATTAAGCAAATGATGAGAGAGAAAAGATGTGTAGGCAAAATTAGGTTTATTTTAAAATTAGAAAATTTGGATACATATGTTGTAAAAGAGATGACCGAGGGAAAATATAAAAAACTAAAATAAACGAATAGAAAACTAAGTTAGTTTAATAAAATAGTTAGAAAAAAGTATAATTCGTTAAAGATATGTTTTCGATTTTACAAATAATAAAAAGAATAATATGTGGGACTATTGTAAAATTTTTGTATGATTACTTGTAAAAAAAGTTGAAAACAAATGTAATTGAAAAATATGTAATATAACTAGAAATAGTGTTCGTACTTAAAAAAAATATGTGTAGTACTTTAATAAAATTTTAAAAATAATTGTAAACTTCTCTTCGTTCTCGTCGTCATCTTTGTAGCTCTTTCCTAGAAATTAGTTTCACTTTGAATCATGATGTTTTAAATTATTATATGACTATTTAACTAGTTTCAACTTTGTGGATGTCGTTAGTAATATTGGACTATTTGATGTATAGATGGATCGGCACTAGATGTACACCGCGGACCAACGGTCGAAAGAGTTTATTGAAGGCGTGCATTATTTTTTGAATGTGGCCAATGCTAACAAGTATAAGGGTTTCATGTGTTGTCCATGCAAAAAGTGCAGAAACCAGAAGGAGTATTCATCATCAAGAACTATTCATGCGCACCTGTTTGAGTCTGGATTCATGGCTGGATATAATTGTTGGACCTCGCACGGAGAGCTAGGGGTTACAATGGAAGAAGATGAAGTAGAAGACGAGAATATTCCAGACTGGGCTCATCAATACGGTGGATTTGAAGAAAATCCAGGAGGTGAGACGGACAGAGCTGTTGAAGATAACGATGCTGTAGATGATCTTGGTCAGATTTTGCGGGACGTAAAGGACGGCTGCGAAAGTGAGAAAGAGGCCCAAAAATTGGAACGTATGTTAGCGGACCACAAAACTTCGTTGTACCCAGGTTGCGAAAAGGGGCACAAAAAGTTGGATACGACGCTAGAATTCTTGCAATGGAAGGTCAAAAATGGTGTGAGTGACAAGGCATTTGGCGAGTTACTGAAACTCGTCAAGAACATTCTTCCGGAGGGAAACGATTTGCCCGAAACAACGTAGGAAGCTAAGAAGGTGGTATGCCCTCTAGGACTAGAAGTACATAAGATACACGCATATCCGAACGATTGTATCGTCTATCACGGTGAGGAGTACGAGAACCTAGAAGCATGCCCGGTTTGTAAAGCACTACAATACAAGATCAGACGAGATGATCCAGGTGATGTGGACGGACAACCTTCGAAGAAGAGGGTTCCTGCTAAGGTGATGTGGTATTTCCCTATAATACCAAGGCTCGGGCATTTGTTCAGGAACAAAGAGCACGCTAACATGATGCGCTGGCACGCAGAAGAACGTCAACAAGACGGGATGTTGAGACACCCCGCCGACGGGTGGCAATGGCGAAACATCGACAGAACATTTCCAGTCTTTGCAGAGGATGCCCGAAAGGTAAGGTTCGGTTTAAGTACAGATGGCATGAATCCATTTGGAGAGATGAGCAGTGGCCATAGCACGTGGCCTGTGACCATGTGTATCTACAACCTCCCCCCTGGCTATGCATGAAGCAAAAGTACATCATGATGCCAATTATCATTCAAGGCCCAAAGCAACCTGGTAACGACATTGATGTGTACCTAAGACCATTGGTTGACGATCTGCTTCTGTTGTGGAACAGAGAAGGTGTCCCCGTGTGGGATGAGGACAAACAGGAGCATTTAACCTACGAGCGCTGTTGTTTGTGACCATTAACGATTGGCCCGCACTTAGCAACCTATCCGGATAGTCAAACAAGGGGTACAAGGCTTGCACCCATTGTATGGATGAAACTGAAAGTGCATATCTGAAGCACTGCAGGAAGGTTGTGTACATGGGTCATCGTCGATTCCTTGTTGCAACCCATCCTGTACGGAAGAAAGGCAAGTATTTCGAACAGAAGGCAGACCACCGTACTAAGCCTAAACATCGTAATGGAAAAGTTGTGTTTGGTATGGTGAAAGATCTGAAAGTAGTATATGGAAAGGGACATGGCAGCCAACCTATAGAGAGCGAAGATGGTCACGCGGCAATGTGGAAGAAGTCTATTTTTTGGGAGTTACCCTATTGGGAAGTCCTAGACGTCCGACACGCAATCGATGTGATGCACCTCAGTAAGAACCTTTGTGTCAACCTGTTGGGCTTCCTAGGTGTATATGGGAAGTCGAAAGATACACTTGAAGCACGTAACGATCTCAAGCATATGCAACAACGCGAGGACCTTCACCCGGAACCGAAGGATAAAGGAAGTCATTATTTGAGTCCTACAAGCTACACCCTGAGCAAGGAAGAGAAGGATAGTATGTTTGAATGCCTAGAGAGCATCAAGGTTTCCTCTGGATACTGCTCGAATATAAAGAGAACAATAAGCGTGAAGGAGAAGAAGTTCACAAACCTAAAGTCTCATGACTGCCTCGTGTTGATGACACAACTGCTTCCTATTATAATTCATGGTATCCTTCCTGATAATGTCCGGGGAACAATAACAAAGCTATGTGCTTTCACGAACGCAATTTCGCAAAAGATCATCGATCCGGACAGTTTAATAGCCCTTCAAGATGACGTGGTTCAATGTCTTGTCAGCTTTGACATGATCTTTCCACCGTCATTCTTCAACATAATGACGCATCTTCTATGTCACCTTGTGAAAGAGATCGGTATTCTCGGTCCTGTGTACCTACACAACATGTTTCCATTCGAGAGGTACATGGGCGTTCTAAAGAAATACGTTCGTAACCGTTCCAGTCCGGAAGCAAGCATCGCCAAGGGTTATGGAACAGAGGAGGTCATTGAGTTTTGCGTAGAATTTATTGAAGACCTTCGTCTAATCGGTGTACCCGAATCAAGCCACGAGGGGAGACTACGGGGAAAGGGGACTCTTCGAAGGAAAGCAATAATGACTGTGGACAACGATTTATTCCGTAAAGCACATTTCACGGTTTTGCAACAATCTTGATTGGTGGCTCCTTACATCGAGGAGCACCTGGCGATTGTTCGCTCAAAAAACATCGGCAAGTCCGATGCATGGATTACATGCCATCACATTGATACTTTCCCCGCTTGGCTACGACAACATCTAATGGGTACCGAAACCATTGACCGACAACTAGCCTTCTTGGCAAGGGGGCCTTCTTGCTCGATATCGACCTTCCAAGGATATGAAATCAATGGGTATACATTTTACACAAGAGCCCAAGACAGAAACAGTACAAACCAGAACTCTGCTATTCGTATCGACGCCATGAGATACGATGGTGCAACTAGCACGTATTACGGTGTCATCGCGGACATATGGGAACTAGACTATGGACCCCTGAAGGTACCTCTGTTTCGATGCCAGTGGGTTAGGCTCATTGGTGGAAGGGTGTCATGTGTTAACTATATGTGATTATCTGTATGCAATAATAATTTTAAACAAGATAAATGTTTTAATCTTTAGTCTCGGTTGTTTACACGAACCGGGACTAAAGATAAGATCTTGACTAAAGATAAGATCTTTAGTCCCGGTTGTCGAGCAACCGGGATTAAATATAAGATCTTTAGTCCCGGTTGTTAATACGAACCGGGACTAAAGATATCTTTACTCCCGGTTGATTACATAAACCGGGACTGAAGATCCCGGCTATAAATAGTTGGGCGCATCGTCTTCTCCACCCACACTTAGACGTTTTCACGCCAATCGCCAAACCGCCGCCGTCGACTTCGCCTCTCCGCCGCTGTTGCCTCAGCCACCGCCGTCGTCTCCGCCGCCGCCGTCTTCGCCGCTGCCGTCGTCTCCGTCGTCGCCGTCTTCGCCCCCGCCGTACGTCCTCCTCCCTCCTCTCTCTCTACGTACGTCCCGCCGCCGCCATGCACGCCGGTGCAATGCCGGGGTGGCGCGGCTGCCACCTCGCGACGTTGCCGGTGCGCCTCCCCGACGCCGTCGCCCGCGCCACCCAGCCGCCAGCCCGCGCCACCCTGCTGCCGCCGCCCGCGTGCCCTAGAAACCCTAGCTAGGAATTTAATGTATTTTCAAAAATTTTGCAAACCCTAGAAACCGTAACAATTTTTTTAATTAATTATTTGAATGAAAGTGGATGGAAAACCCTAATTTTATCAAATATAGTGATTTTTAAAACATCAAACTAATTTTATCAAATAAAACAATGTAGAAAATATTACTGTACTTTTTTGCACGTAGTTAAGTTTGATAAAAAGAATTATAATAACTTATAATTTGCACGTAGAACGATATAAAAAGAACTTATAACTTATGAAAAAAAGATCGAACGTGAACTACAGAACGACCGACCGAACGAACGAACGAACGATAGAACGAACGACCGAACAAACGATAGAATGATAACACGGACGAACGAGGTCTTTAGGGAGGTCAGTCTAATTATAGGTTAAAGGAGGGTCTGATTTTGGATATTGGCTAAAAACAAGCACTTTTTCTTTCGTGACTAAACACAATGAAAGAACGAGGGCTTGTTTTCATCCAATATCTTGAGTCACTTTCTCTCGTTTAACGATGTATCGTAAAATTTATAAGTAAGAGTGGATGTGCATAGCTTTAGGGAGGTCAGTCTAACATAGGTTAAAAGAGGGTCTGATTTTGGATATTGGCTGAAAACAAGCACTCTTTCTGTCATGAGTAAACACAATGAAAGAACGAGGGCTTGTTTTCACCCAATATCTTGAGTCACTTTCTCTCGTTTAACGATGTATAGTAAAACTTATAAGTAAGAGTGGATGTGCATAGCGTTAGGGAGGTCAGTCTAATTATAGGTTAAAGGAGGGTCTGATTTTAGATATTGGCTGAATACAAGCACTCTTTCTTTCATGAGTAAACACAATGAAAGAACGAGGGCTTGTTTTCACCCAATATCTTGAGTCACTTTCTCTCGTTTAACGATGTATAGTAAAACTTATAAGCAAGAGTGGATGTGCATAGCGTTAAGGAGGTCAGTCTAATTATAGGTTAAAGGAGGGTCTGATTTAGGATACTGGCTGAAAACAAGCACTCTTTCTTTCATGAGTAAACACAATGAAAGAACGAGTGCTTGTTTTCACCCAGTATCTTGAGTCACTTTCTCTCGTTTAACGATGTATAGTAAAATGTTAGGTAAGAGTGGATGTGCATAGCGTTAGGGAGGTCAGTCTAACTATAGGTTAAAGGAGTTTTTTTATTTGTATTGGAGATATATACGGCTATGTTGTTCTATTGTCTTGACCAAACTTATAAAAAAGAACTAAAAAGTCAAAGCGTGTTGTAATTATTGTAGATGGCAGATCGCAATGAAGAACATATCCTCATGGATGAGATCGCAGAGGGCAGCAGCCAGTATTGGGCGGATGAGGAGCAAGAGGACCCCAACCAATACCTAAACGAGGAGGGAAACGAGGGAACAAACCCAGATGAAAGTGAAAGGCAACCGGCCGTTGGAGACAATAGGGCACGCGGACAACGAGGTGCCGCGAGGAAGCTAGAGGGTAGCCACATTATTAGTGATGTGGCCCCAGACGGCGAACCAGTAGCCCCAGCCGGCATACTAAGGAAGTACGTCGGACACAGTGGTTGGGTCGTGAGGGATCACGTGCCCATTAGCACAGTCCACTGGCCTCAATCAAGGTCAGCCGAAGAAGACCAAAATTATCTTCTAGATACGGAGAAAGAGATGCTGTGGACTACCATGCTCCAGACATTCACAGTCCCTGAGGCAGCTCAGCTAAGACTGAAAGAATGGACGATGAAGAAAATGGCTGAACAGTTCCGGAAGTACAAGTCGGCTCTGTACAAGAATTACGTCCAGAAGGGTCTGACACCTGATTTTGACAAATTACCCAAGTTGAGCGATCATTGGGATGCGTTTGTCGTATACAAGACCTCCGAGCACGGGCAAGCGCAAATAGAAAAGAATAAAGCCAATGCCGCTAAGAAGCAGTACCATCACCGGCTAGGGTCAGGTGGCTATAAGAAGGCAATCCCCAAGTGGGATACACTGGAAGCTGCGTTGATAGAGAAGGGTGTTGAGCTGGCCACAGCGAACTGGCCTAAACGTTCCAGAAATTGGTATTATGGTCATGGCGGAACGCTCAATCCCACTGATGGTTCCCTTGTATTCGGCGATGCTATTCGTGAAGTAGCAAGCCGACTTATGGAAGCAGTGGAGGCGTCTGCTCAGGGAACATTCAAGCCTGACAGAGAGAAGGACGAGCTTACGCTCGCACTACAGAATCCCGAGCATCCAGGACGAACACGAGGAAAAGGCGTGGTACCTTGGAAATATGGATTTCAAGAGGACAGCCACACTTACAAGAGTTGGATGAGGAGCAAGAGGGATACGGAGGTGAAATTGAGATATCTCGAGGAGAGGGTCGCCCTGCAGGACTTAAGGATGCAAGAGGAGGTCGAACAACGGGTGGACCAACGCCTGGCGGAACAACAAAGCCAACAAACAGTGCAGCCATCTGTCCCCCCTATCATGGTGAGCCCCTCAGGCAATCGCAGCAGCTGTGCTTCTACGGGGCAAGTAGGAGAACAGGGAAGAGAAGGTGCAGCAGAGTCAGCTCACGACGACCCATCGTACCCCGTAGATGAAATCACGCGGCGGACACCTTGTGAGCTGCACAACCCTTTCAAGAACATATCACTCAAGGTATCCTCGTAGTTTTATGATATATGTCTTGTAAATTGCAAACGGTTATGCATGCATCTATTAATTACTAAGTAACCTCGATTCTCGTGAAGGTGGCGTCGGGAATGGCCATACCAGTGGACCCTTCAGGGACTTACCATTGCAGACCGATTCCACCTGGGTACTCCAAGGTCGAAGTTGAACTGGTGGAATGAGGGTTCGAGGATCTCGAGCTGGACATCCCAGGAGGAGACAGGGAGACGAAACTAGGAGACACAGCCCATGCCATTGTACTATGGTGCAAGCGGTACATCGTGTTTCCCGGACGAGCAGCGGTGTCTTCTCCTCTGTCTCCTCCGCCTGCACCCTCTCCTCCGCTTGCACCGTCTCCTCCACCTCCGCCTCCTCCGCCTGCACCCTCTCCTCCGCTTGCACCATCTCCTTCGCCTACACCGGCTCCTCCACCTCCGCCTCCTCCGCCTGCACCGTCATCGTCAGCTCCGCCTTCATAAGCTACAAAGTCGTGCTCACTTCATCCAGCACCGTCAAAGTCCGCAAAACAAACGAAGAAGCCAAGACTTGACGAGCCAAAACTCCCCGCTCCCAAGAAAAGGGCGTACGACCGCACTCCCGAGGAAACTGACAAGGTCGTATGAGCGAAAGTGAAGGCGTTCTTCAAGCCACGCAGCCTAGAAAAGAAGACTCCCATAGATCTGGCTACTAAGAAGTTCTTCCAGAAGATGAGCGAACCGGTCAAGAGGGCTTTACTTTCAGATTATGACCGGTCGATGATGAAGTCGGCTAGGAAGCAAAGAGTAAGGACCAAAGAAGTGCATCAGCTCGGAAAGCAACCGAAACAATCCCTTGAGCCGTTGCTACCACCTGGTGAGGCGGAACTAAGGCAATGGATGAAAGAGACGGGTCTGAACAGGGAGCAGCTGGTGGGAAATGCACCAATAACCATAGCGACCGAAGCAGATTTGAAATATAAATTTAAACTCGGTGAACCGCTTGTCAAGCCTGTTCAGGTGAACACCCTCTCCACACAAATGTACCGCTTACATCAATGGTACATGGAACGTTCATCGAAAGGCAGAATGGTGGTTGGTGCGAGGATAAGGAACTCAGATTTCTATCAAGGAGATGATATCCTGTGGATCAACTTCGAGGATGTATTTGATGTATACCAACTAGATGCCCTCGACGTCTCCATGCTCAGCTGCTGGGTTTTGTAAGTATCGTTTTACGCAAAATAAATTTTATTCCTTAGCTCCTTGTCTGTACCGTTCAATGGTTAAACTGTGCGGATAGTTGATGCAGATGTCTTTGTACTTTGTAGAATGGAGACTCAATCGTGCCGTAAACAGGGGATTTACAATATTGGATTCATGGGCCTCCGCAAAGTCAATGTCGAAATGGTACGGGACTTTGAGGAGGTTACAGAGGACAATATTGTTCATTTCCTGGTGCAGCAGCATTACAAGACCTATATACTATTGCCCTATAACACAGCGTGAGTTTGAACTGTCCTTCTATTTCGTACCAACTTCTTCCTCATACTCAAACCGTGACGTATGTACTATCTCACGCAATTTGCAGATTCCACTGGGTCTTCTCCTCTTCGACCTTTCACTTTGCAAAGTCCATGTCTATGACTCAATGGATAAACCGGAGTCTACTTTCGACAAGATTTTTGAAGTGATAGACAGGTAATGCCATCTATTCAACTGACAGTAATTACGAACACTGCTATTGCTTCTATGCAGATCTCCGATATTAATTAATCGTAGCTTCCAAATGTATATAGGGCATGGGCAAAGTTCCGTACGTTGGTCCGCGGGATTTGGAATGAAAAACTTGGTAGGAGGTTTAATTTTCCGGTGAGTAAATACTCCAAAAACATATTCAATCTTAATTTGTTCTAGAAAAAACTAATACATTAAATCTCTCATCGTTTCTCCTAAAGTGTGCAAAGCAGGAGCAGGGGAATAACTTGCGCGGCTACTACGTCTGCGAATATATTCACTGCATTGCACACCAAATCAACAGTGACAAGGATCTGGAAGTACGTAAAAATCCTTCATACATTATCCCATCGATTTCTTATTGACTTCATATACTTATATCTCAATTTTTTTCAAATGATAGATTATTTACATGAGGGAAAAACTATGAAACTAAGAATTTGTAAAGTCTGTTCAAGAACAATTGATGGGATTTATCAATGAACAGATAATTGATCCCGCGGGAGAATTCCACTACGATGGAAGGCCTATTGATCATGATCCTCATGTATAACTTGTCTTAAGTTTGTTTGTAATATATAATAGAAATTACAATTAACGAAGGATTCTTACAAATGTATGTACATTTCGGTAATATGAGTATATATTTACTTGAGTGCATATATTTAAGGAACATATATATGTGATAAATATGTATTTATCACATATTATATATGTGCAATATAATATAAATTATATAGATATATTATGCATATACATGTATTTATACATATATATGCATAATATATAAACTAGCATCTAGCAGAACCAGCAACCTTAAAAAAAAAGAAAATATCTTTAGTACCAACCGGGACTAAAGATGGCTCTTCAGTCCCGGTTAATTCACCCGGGACTAAAGATGGGCATCTTTAGTCCCGGATTCGTGGTTCCGGTTTCATAACCGGGACTACAGGAGGTTACGAACCGGGGTTAAAAACCCCTTCTCCACCAGTGCATGAGGGTAAAAGTGCCATGAGAACTGTATACGAGGAAACAAACTCATGACAGGTTTACCTGAAAGCTGGGAAAAGAACTAATGATCGCCTACTCGAGTGTTCGATTGTTTCTGAAAAATATTTTTTCTAGAAGACAAGATATATAACAGAGAATATCGAGTATGTACTCAAAAAACTGCATGAAACTTTTAGTATTATCAGGGTATAACGAGTAGATTCAGATTAAATATCGGGTACTAAGTAAACAATAAACAAGCATGATTTATATACAAGAAACAGAACGAGCCCCCGGTATTAGAACGTAATGGGCCTAATATAGGGAACACCCGCACAATAAATATTATATAAAAAACATGCTCTAGGTAAACATAATAAATTACAGATCTAATATCGTATGGATTTGAAAAATAGGTATGGTAAATTGCATATAAAATATTGCGTACCATTGTAGATACATGCCGGATGTATCTACGAAATTACTAGATTAATTTAAAAAACCAATCCACCAATTACCTTGATGCATACTCATTCGACATCATATATATTTGAAATCTTCTGGTACGCCACATGTCTTGAAGCTTGGATGATCTCGATAGATCAAATTGTTGGCGACGATGGTTCCGATCTAGTTGGGGAAAGTACTCAGATCGGGTCAGATCTCCCAGGGCAGAAATCGTTGAAGCATCCTCACCGAAAAATCCACAGCGGCGATGGCTTGATGAAGCTTGAGGTGACGAGGGTCCCGATCCGTCAGAGAACACACTTCGGTTGGGTCGTATCCCCCTACAGCCGAAGTCGTCGAGTTGTTTGTCATGGAAGAATCCATCTTCTTGAAACCCATCTCATCAAAACATTGAAGCACCAAAATCCCCCTACCTGGCGCGCTACTGTCGATGTTGTAGATCACAACTATGGGATTTGCATGGTATGGGGATCGTTGGTACTAGGGTATACGCGAGATTGAGGTAAAAGGAGACAGGAGACAGGGATTTTTATACAGATTCGGGCCTCTTCAACTGACAGGTAATAGTCCTACTCCTATTGGTCGAAGCCGATGTTGCTCTTATTCATCATAATCACTCAAGTACAATATTTGGGATAACCTATCTAGTCATCGTCGATACAGCGGCATGGACCACCACTCGTAGTCGATGATGGGGTAGTTTTCATCCTCGAATACAAACTCGACGAGATCAGAGATAGTGCTAGATCCCTCTTGTCGCCCTCCGCGGGCACCAGATTGGGTATGTCTAGGCTTATCTTTGATATCAATGTCTGGTGGCATGTATTAGTGTCTATTATGACTATTGCGTCCCTCCCTGCGGGCACCAGATTGGGTACCAGATTGACCCTCTCCTCCTAGGAGGTCTTGTATTTATACCCATAGATATCCCCTTGTGCAAATAGAACCAGAGAGACAAATATGGATATGATCTGAGTAATCCTTGTAGTTTTCATGTAGAAGTCTGTTTTTCCTTCTTTATCCGGAATACCTTCCATATATGAGAAATGATTCCGTATAAGACTTATTATAGGGTGGGTTCCACTAAACTTAACTCAAAACTATTAAGTATACATTATCCATAATACTGACACATGCTATAATCCCTATGAAACGATCAACGTATGTGGAGTTCCTATGTTTTTTTCAATGTGTGTGGAAGACCTGTGCGCACAAGCATGCAACAAGCCTTATAAATTTCTCACCATAATGTAAACTTTGTTGTGCAATAAATGCCATATTGTACCATGTTGTAAGGCAGCGTTCTTTCCTCCCCTTTCCCAACTTCTCTCCCTCGTTTTCCGTGCGCACGCTTTTCAAACTACTAAATGGTGTGTACTTTGCAAAAAGTTTCTATACAAAAGTTGCTTAAAAAAATCAAATTAATCCATTTTTTAAAAAAAATTAGCTAAAACTTAATTAATCACGCGCTAATGAATCGCTCCGTTTTTCACAATCACTGTAGCGGGTTCCGAACACGCACGCGCGAACGCTGCCTAAGTCACCATTTGGTCCAGCTTCTCCCCTTACCTACTACTTATTCCGAACACACACGCGCGAACGCTGCCTAAGTCACCATTTGGTCCAGCTTCTCCCCTTACCTACTACTTATTCTATCGCATCGAATAAGACACGTATATATTTTAAGTTTGAACTCTCTGAATATTTAACAAAAATATTTTATTATAAATTAAGTTTTATTTGATAAATAATAATATTATCGGATTAACATTTAAATTTATTTTAAGATAATTGTGACTTTTATCGTTAGAAACATCAGAAATTCAAAGTCAATATGATTAGTTTTAAAGATCGTGCCACGTTTAACCATACCTTAGTAAAATGGAGGGAGTATTATGTTTCATGTGACTACGCTTCCTAAACTAAACTAAACTAAACTACTGAATGATAAAAAAAATTAAGAAAAGTTTCTATATACATGTTTTTTTAAATATCAAATTATCGGTGAGATGGGCCCAGGGTATCGCGAGTAAAGGGAGAGTGTTGTCCCAAGTACGCATGGCACGCCCCGAAGGGGGTTCGGCCATGAGTGGAGCGGCAGCTGACTCTCGCCTGGGGGGTCGAACTGCCCCGAGACCCCCTCCCGCGGTCAGCCCCACGTGCGTCCGTTGGGCGGCTGTCGCTAGCGCCCACCTACCGCATTCAATGCGGTGAGTGAGGGTGCCAGAGGGCTGCGTGGGCTGACATGAGAGATGTGATGGCGGATGTGACGGCACGCGCCGTGCGCACACGCCTACCGGCGTAGGGCGCGCCAGGTACATGCCCTGTCCTGTCACATTTAATGCGGGTCTTTTTGCCCGTCCATGGGGTTTGACTGGCCCCTTTTTTCCTATTGGTCATTGCGGTGCTGCACAGCCACGTGGAGGACCCAAGAGGCCGAAAGTCTTCGGCCTTTAAAGGAAAGAATGACTGGGTGTCCACCCAGTCATTCTGAATGATGACTAAAGGCGTACTACGATGGTACGTGCACGTCCTGGCATGTTAGCAAGGAGAGTGCTCAAGTCTTTGTATCGGTAGCATTTTTATTTTTCTCCCTCCCTCAAACCTAAGTCTGAGACCTAGGTGGAAACACCTTGAAGTATAAAAGGAGGTTCTGGTCGGGGGAGGGGGTGAGAGCTTCTGGTTTTCCGACGAGCACCAAGGGAGAGAGAGCAAACTCTTGTATTCTCCCACATAACAAACACGCATCAACCACATACACAGGAGTAGGGTATTATGCCTCCACGGCAGCCTGAACCTATACACCCTTTCGTGCCTCAAGATCTCACCCGTGCCCCCGGTCCGAACGAAAAAGGGGACCCCGCAGTTCCCTGCTAAGAGGAGTTTCACCTCACGACAGCGGGCGCGCCAGGTAGGGGACGTATGTGCTTCTTGAGGCCTATTGCGTTTCTTGCGCACTACGTTTCCCGTAGTAAGCGAGAGGGCTGGAGAGCCCACCCGGCGCGTCACTCCGCCTGGTCGGGCAGGAGATGGCGAGGCGGCTGATGGCGACGTACGGGACCACAGCCCGAGTTTTCGGCACCGAGCCTGCACTCCCCCATCTCCACCGCACCACCGAGCGCCTCGACGGGCAGAGGAGCATGATCCGGCGTCCCCTGAGGGTGGCTGCACCAGGAACAAGGCCGAGGGCTCTGAGACTTGTTCGGCGGCTCACCGAGGAGGCCTCCATGCTGGCGTACACTGACGCCTCATCTATGGCGGGGGTAGCACCGCTGAGGGTGCACTCCAGGCGGTAGGCGCGCTCTTGCGCCACCCACCCATCGCCCTAGAGCCGGAGACCCCGATCCAGCGCTGGCTGGAGGACGTGGCCAACCTGGTCACCACCGTGTACCTACAGCTGATCGCCGACGGGCGAGCACCGACGGCCGGGACATCCCGTAGCCTGACCGCAGCCTCGTCGTCTTCAAGGCGGAGAGCCCGCCGGTCGGCAACTGCCGTGCGCATGGCGGTGTCATCCTCCTCATTGACACCCAGGGGTGACCGTGGGTGCCGTGAAGACATATACGGAGGAGCCGATGCCAGGCTCAACATAGAGCGCCGGTGTGATGCACACCGCGCCGCTTATACAGGGGAAGGCGTCACCTCCTATGGAGCGCCACGTCACCCCAAGCAAGGGGCTTTGCCTGGCACTCCCCCGTCGCACAGTGTTGGCTGTCAGGCCTTCGTGGCGAGTCTTTGGAATGTCCGATGGCCCCCTGAAATTCCAGCCCAGCATCACCGAGAAGTACGACGGCAACGTCAACCCCTCCGAGTTCCTCCAGATCTATACTACCACCATAGCGGTGGCGGGGGGGCGACGAACGGGTCATGGCGAACTTCTTCCCCATGGACCTTAAGGGCCAAGAGCGGGCCTGGCTTATGAATCTGCCACCCGCCTCGGTCCACTCCTAGGAGGATCTGTGCCGACAGTTCGTCACGAACTTCCAGGGCACATATCCACGCCCAGGAGAGAAAGCGGACCTGCACGCGGTACAGTGGCGGGACGGCGAGTCCCTCTGCCAGTACATCCAGTGTTTTTGCCAGGTACGCAACACCATCCCCTGCATCCCTACTCACGCTGTGATCTACGCTTTCAGGGGGGCGTGCGGCACAACCGCATGCTCGAGAAGATAGTCTCCAAGGAGCCCCAGACTACCGTAGAGCTTTTCGAGCTCGCGGACCGAGTGGCTCGCAAGGAGGAGGCCTGGACCTGGAACTCCTCCAGCGCCAGTGCGGTCGCAGCTGCACCAAAGCCCGCCGCTCATGCCGAGCGGTGGGACAACGGAGGAAGAACAAGAGGTCAGCCTGTTCCGATGACGAGGGCCACGTCCTCACCGCCGAAGGCGCCCCGCACACCCTGCACCAGGGGAAGTCCGCGGGCGGCAAGCAAAAGGACGCCGGTGCCCCTAGCAGGTAGCGCTCAGCGGACAAATGGTGCTCTGTGCACAACACTTCCCGCCACAGCCTCGCTGATTGTCGCTCAGTCAAGAACCTGGCCGAGCATGTCAGGAAGTACGAGCAGGAGCGGAAGGAGGGTCGCTGTGAGGACAAGGCCCCAGCATCCTCGTCCAGTAACTGACGAAGTGAGGCCAAGGAGAAGGCCCCCGTCGAGGACCCCGATGACGTGGAGCTCGGCTTCCAGGAGCCTGAGCGCGCCATCACCACCATCGACGGAGGGGTGTGTGCCCACACCTCCCGTCGAAGTTTCAAGGCTATGAAGTGCGAGCTTCTAGCCACCATCCCCACCCACGAGGTGGCGCGGCGGTCGCGCTGGTCAGAGGTGAAGATCACCTTCGACCAAAGCAACCACCCCACTTGCTTGGCTAAGGGTGGGCACTTGGCATTGGTGGTCTCCCCCACCATTTGCAACATCAAGGTGGGGCGCGTCTTGATCGATAGCGGCGTGGCCCTCAACATCTTGTCCTTTGTGGCCTTTGACGTGATCAAGGCCCGAGGGATGCAACTTGAGCCATCGCTGCCGATCATCGGTGTCACCCCAGGCCACACGTGGCCGCTGGGGCACATCTCGCTCCCCATCACCTTCGGCGGGCCCTCCAACTTCCGCACCGAGCGGATCGACTTCGATGTGGCGGATCTCAATCTGCCCTACAACCTTCTATGTTTCCTAGATGCGTACTCAGGATATCATTAGATTCGAATAGCTAGGGAGGATGAGGAAAAAACTACTTTCATTACACCTGTTGGCACTTATTGTTATACATCCATGCAATTTGGTTTAAAGAACGCAAGTCCTACTTTTCAGCGAGCCACTCACATCACTTTAGAAGATCAGATAGGGCGTAATGTTGAGGCGTATGTTGACAACTTGGTCGTAAAAATACGCGATCGAGAGACCTTACTCCCAGATTTAGCGGAGACTTTCGATAATCTCTGTTCCACGCGAATGAAGCTGAATCCTAAAAATTGCGTGTTCGGGGTTCCAGCGGGCAAGCTTCTCGGGTTTCTGGTCTCAGCTAGAGGCATCGAGGCCAACCCCGAGAAGATTAGAGCAATAGAGAGGATGCGGCCCCCCAGCCGGCTCACGGATGTGCAGTGCATCTCGGGGTGCATGGCTGCCTTGAGCAGATTTATCACCAGGTTGGGAGAGCGGGCCCTACCCCTATTCAAGCTCCTCAAGCGCTCCGGGCCATTTGTCTGACGGAGGAGGCAGAGCAAGCATTAGATCAGCTAAAGGCTTACCTCAGCTCTCTCCAGTCCTAGTGGCCCCGGAGCCAAGAGAGTCGCTGCTGCTCTATTTTGCGGTGGCCCCGCAAATAGTCAGTGCAGCGTTGGTGGTGGAGCGTGATGAGGAAGACCCTCAACCGCGACTCCCCGTCCCGTAATGGGGAGGCGGCCCCGGGCCCCCCCCAGCACGTGAGTGGCCCTTCGCCCCCTCTCAGGAGGCGCTAAGTGCCCTCCACCCTCGGGATGGCCACGTGGCCACCGAAAGGAAGAGCGGCCTGACGCCTCCCAACCCCAAGGTCACCGACGCGGGTGCCCTCCCCCCTCAGGGTGGCCACGTGGCCACCGAAGGGAAGAGCGGCCTGACGCCTCCCCCGATCCCGAGGCCGCCGACATGGATGCCCTCCCCCCTCGGGATGGCCACGTGGCCACCGAAGGGAAGAGCGGCCCGACGGCTCACGACCCCGAGGCCACCAACGCGGGCACCCCGCGAGCCCGAGAAGGCACCCCAAGAGCCGGGCCCCGGGAGCCCTGCGCCCCTGGCGAAGGGACCAGGCCCCGCCGAAAGGTGCAATGGCCGGTCTACTTTGTCAGTGAGGTGCTCCGAGACGCCAAAACCCGATACCCTCAAGCCCAGAAGTTGTTGTACGCCCGTTCTTGTGGCGTCGAGGAAGTTGGGCCATTACTTTCAGGCAAACTTGGGGGCCGTCCCCTCGAAGTTGCCGACGATGGCCTCCGCGGCCTCCCGAACGGCGGCCCGGGCCCCCTCCTCTGTCTCGGGGGGAGTCATCCAGCGTCAAGAAGGGCGCGAAGCTTGGGTCGCGAGCCCAGTGGCTGGCGAGCACCAGCTCCACCGCTTCCCGTGCCAGCGCGGCCGACGATCGCTTCATGGTGTCTTCCACCTCCTCGGGAAGCCGCTGCAGGTCGTCGGCCATCTCTCCGAGCCGATGTGCGATCCCGCTGAGGCTAGTGGGCAGCTTGAGGTTCTGGTGACCCAGAACGCCCAACCTGCGCCCTGCGCGAGTTAGCCGCTGGAGGACGCTCTTCAGCATCTCGGGGCCCACTTGGAGCTAGAGCTGAAGGGCGTCGATACGCCCGTCCCGGCGAAGCACGGCCTCCCGGAGCTCCGAGACGGTGTGCTCCGCCGCGGCGAGGTTGTCCCGCAGAGCCTCGCTCCCATCCGTCGACACCGCTGCATCCCGTGCCACAGATGGCAGGGCCCTCTCACGCGCGTCCAGTTCGGTGGCGCGCTGCTCCAAGGCGGCCCGCTCCGTGCGGGCGACCTCCAGGTGTCGGCTCTCACGGCCAGCCATAGCGAGTTTGGTTTGGTGAGCTGCTCCTCGAGCCGTCGCGCCACAGCCTTGCAGCAGGAGACCTCAGTCTCACGTTTCGAGATCAACCCGTTGTGTTTCCACCAGGCCTCCTCCCAGAGACGCAGGCTGCCCTCCAGCTCCCGTGCGGCAGCCGCGGAGTCCGCGAGGGCCCGAGCCCGTTCGGCGTTCGCCTCCTCGACCACCCGAAGGACGGCCTCGGCGTTCGCCGCCTCGGAGTCATGCATCTCTAGAGTCGCCTCACGGGCGTCCAGAGCCTGCACCCGCTCCTCCAATTCCTTGTCCCGTCGCTCAAGCTCCCGGGCCCACCGCTCCGCCACCTCCCCCGATAGCGTAGGGCCCCCTCGGCCCACGATGTCCTCCCTTTCTCGGTGCGTCTCTGCATAGGCATCGTGGGCGAGCCGAAGGTCGGCCAACCGCCTCCTCCAGGGCGTCCGTGGCGACGAGGGCCCGATCCTCTCCTCCTTGGTCTCCCGCATCACCTCGTTCATGGTTGCGGCCCGCGCGTCCAACTCTGCCAGGCGGTGGTTTTGCACGATGCGGCCTGCGGCAACCATGGACTCCAGCGAACGGCGCCTTTCCTCGAGGCTCGCCCATCCCGCCTCCAACTCAGCACGCTCCACCAGCAGAGACTGTATCTAGGCATTCAGCCCCTCGATGACGGTGGTGTTCGCCACCGCCAGTGCCTACAGGAGGGGCTCCGAGTCCGTGCGGGTGGACGGGGACCGCCGCGTCTTCGGCTCCGAGCCCTCCGCAGCGTTGGCGGTAGGGGCCCCACGTGTGGCCCTGCCCCGAGCGCGGTCGGGCAGGCCTTGCCGGCTACCGGGTGAGCCGCTGGCCCCCAAGCCGAGGGCTCCTCCCGGGGCCCTCGCCTCGGGCTCCGCCTCAAGCACGGCTCCGGGGCCCACTCGCCCCCTCGGCACCTGGGTGTCCGTGCCCGCGCATGGGCCACCCGCCTTGGCCCTCGCCTCGACTACCCGTCCGCCGGCCATGGCCTCCGCCTGCTCGGGAGCACCGCGGGGAGGGAACTCACTAAAGAAAGAAAGAAAAAGAAGCAAGCGAAGGCAGCAAAATCCGGAAGGGCACATGCAGAACATTGGGCCGGGATCATACCTCTTGGGGCAACATTTGACGCTCCACTTCGGAGGCTCGATGAACTCCCCCGGCACGGCTCGGACTGCCCCACCTTCCGCAGCCGTTTCTTCTTCTTCTCGGCCTCCGGCGATGCCATCAGCACGGACCCCGCTGGATGACGGGAAGTGGCACGCTCCGTAGGGGGCGGAGACTGGGAGAGGGAGGACTCCCCCCGCTTCCGTTTCCCCTTTGGGTCGGAAGGGCGAGCGCTGCCTGAGCCTCCATCGGAGGCACCCCCTCCGTGGCCCCCTCGGGAGGGACGGCGCTGCCCCCTAGTCGTGGCTACTGCCCTCGCCGCCACCCCCGCTGCGCTCCACGCCGCCGCCCACCGTCTGCGTGATGGCGATAATGGAGTCCCGCTCCGGGTCACAGCAGAGCGGAAGGATCCGGAGGGAATCAGCGACGGCTCGATGTCGCCAAGGCCGAGCACCTTCTGGACCACCACCTTCAAGTCTACCGGGGGCCAGTACCAGGCGCTTCCCGAGTGGGTCCGGATGGTGTCGTCGGGGCCAGCGTACGTCCACGAGGGTCGGGGCCGCTCTTGGAGGGGCGCGATCCGCAGGCGGATGTAGTCACCAAACACCATGGTGTTGTTCAGCCCTAGAACCCACAGCCCAGCAAGGCGGTCCATTACCGCGTCGTATGCGTCCCCCAACTCCGGTGCCTCCCACTAGCTAGGGGTCGGCACGAGCAGCGCGGTCGGAAGCCGAAGTCGGGGATGGTTGGGGAGCATGGTATAGAACCAGTCATGCTTCCAGTCATCCCACTTCTTGCGCAACTTCTGCTCAATATAGAGCCGCTGCATATTGGCCCGCGGTGGGGACAACTGCTGCAAGGTGAAGAACCACCAGAAGATCCAGAGGCTCAGCCTCACCCCAAGGAACATCTCGCACAGGTGTGCGGAGATGACCAGCGTGATTACGACGTTGGGGGTGAGGTGCGCCATCTGGATCCCGTAGAACTCCAAGATGTCGTAGAAGAAAGAGGAGAATGGGGGATCAACCCCACCATGGTGAAGGAAAGGAAGAAGACCGACCTTTCTGGGTACTGCGGCGATGGTCGGTCCTCGCCGAAGATCACCGTCGCCTGACCGAACCGCATCGGCACAAACTTCCTCGGCAATCCCGCGAACCGATCGCTCGTGATCCGGGAAGGAGGGAGGATGCTGCCGGGAAGCGGCGTCGAACTCTGCGTCATGACGCCATTGGCGGAAGGAGTGAGAAACGAGAGTGTGGTGCAGGCAGAGCGGCGAGTGAGAGTGCGGTGGAGATGAGCAAGGGCGCAAGAAAAGCTTGGGCGCAAGAGCTGGGAAAGATGAAGTGGCGAAAGGAAGGGAGAAGAGCCCCCCTGCGGTGCCCTTTATACCTCCCTCTGCACCCTAGCTCCTCGTTTCTTGCACCCACTTCCTCCGCCCCCTCAATTCTCGCGGCCACGTCCTCTGCCCGCTCGTTTCTCGCGCCCACTTCTCCACACTCCCACGTCTAGCGCGTGCGTACCGTGTGCGGCCGTTTCGGCCAAGACGGAGTGGGCCCACGATCTCCTCAAGCAACTACGGTATCCGTGCCCATCATTACTCGGAGACCGTTTTCGGTTTCCGCACATCACCCGAAAGATGCGGCAATCACGAAGTAATGGCCCATCATTGCCGGGTAATGGCCCATCATTACCGGGGAGACAGTTTCGCTTCGCGTGGGACCCATTGCCAAGGCGCCACCACGCAAAGCCAAGGCCGGACCCGCACACCTTTGACCAAGAGGGATGGCGTCAACCCTCGCCGCCGGCAAGCGTCGCCCAGGGCTAATGCTGGGGGCTGCTGTCGGTGATATGGGCCTGGGGGTATTGCGAGTAAAGGGAGAAGGTCGCCCCGAGTACGCGTGGCACGCCCCGAAGGAGGTCAGGCCATGCGTGGAGCGGCAACTGACTCCCGCCTGGGGGTTCGGGTTGCCCGAGCCACCGTCCCGCAGTTAGCCCCACGTGCGTCCGCTGGGCGGCTGTCGTTGGTGCCCACCTACCGCATTCAATGCGGTGGGTGAGGGTGCCAGAGGGCTGCGTGGACTGACATGAGGGCCATGTGGGCTGACATGAGAGATGTGATGGCGGATGTGACGGCGCGCGCCGTGAGCACACGCCTAACGGCGTAGGGCGCGCTACGCGCATGCCCCGTCCAGTCACATTTAATGCGGGTCTTTTTGCCCATCCATGGGGTTTGACTGGCCCCTTTTTTCCTGCGGTCGCTGCGGTGCTGCACAGCCACGTGGAGGACCCAAGAGGCCGAAAGTTGGGTGTCCACCCAGTCATTCTGAATAACGACTAAAGGCGTACTACGAAGGGACGTGCACGTCCTGGCACCTTAGCAAGGAGGGTGCTCAAGTCTTCGTATCGGTAGCGTTTTTATTTTTCTCCCTCCCTCGAACCTAAGTCTGAGGCCTAGGTGGAAACCTCTTGAAGTATAAAAGGAGGTCCTGGCTGGGGGAGAGGGTGAGAGCTTCTGGTTTTCCGGCGAGCACCAAGGGAGAGAGAGCAAATGCTTGTATTCTCCCACGTAACAAACACGCATCAACCACATACACAGGAGTAGGGTATTACGCCTCCATGGCGGCCTAAACCTGTATATACCCCGCGTGTATCCCCGAGGGGCCCGAGCCCTTCCAACCTTACATCCTTTCATGCCTCAAGCTCTCACCCGTGCCCCCGGTCCGAACAAAAAAGGGGACTCCACGGTTCCCTGCTAAGAGGAGTTTCACCTCGCGATACAAATAAATTATTTTTTATACTTATAGTAGTTAATACTTAATTAATCATATGCCAATAATTTATCTAGTTTTACGTGCGGCCGATAAGCTCATGCGATTTGAACGGTGCCAAGTCTCATATTTTTGATATGTTTGTTGTTTACTGATTACTCTTGTTTAGTCACTCCGTCCAAAAATATAGCAATCTAACGATTTTGCTAAATATCTGTCCAGCGATTTCTCTCTGATATTTGATGTTTTCTTGGTTGTAGGATCGTACGTCGAGATTAGTGCAGGGATCAGCACGGATAAGGCTGCGAGGGGAGCCACATGAGCCGCTGTCTCCATCTGAAATTTTCGTTTCGCACGCCCGTGTCTGTAGTTGTTTCTTGCTCTTGCTTTCCCCGCTTCTAATCGCTCTCTCTCCCTTTCTTTTCTAATAAAAATTTATTTCTTTAGCTGTTGAAAAATTAAGACATTTGAAACTAAAATAAAATATAAAATATAAAATTATAGTCCTATATAACTAAAATTACATTTGTAAATTCAGTTGGTATGATATGTAAGTACACTGTAATTTTGATAAAATTATTGTGTAAGTAAATATGTATTTGTTATTTTCTTTAAGATATAAAATTACAGTACTATATAACTAAAATTACATTTGTAAATTCAATTGATATGATATGTAAGTGTACTGTAATTTTGATAAAAATATTGTGTAAGGAAATATGTATTTGTTATTTTCTTTTGTAGTCTGTTTGATGTAAATCTAAGGGTAGAAAAATCTGGATGATTTTTTTTAGATATCACCCGATAAATGGATAGGCAGTTCCAATCTAATAGATTGTTTTTATCTTATTTTAATATTAGGTTTATATATATATATAAAGATGGAGAAGTAACAAACTTTCCTCGCAAAAAAAAAGTAACACACTAGATTTGTTCACCTTCATACTTCTTATATAACTCCTATATTTCCAAAAGCGTTCTAAGTTAGCATGCAAGTTTTCTAAAGAGATTTTCTATATGAATCCTTGTGTATTACCAAAAGCAAACGAATTTAAAAACAGACTCAAACACAAATCTGTATTTTCAAAAACAAACTAACTTAAAAACTGACTCAAATACAAATGACTTTTAGTACCAGCAAAAACACCATGTTATTTAATTTTTATAATAGTAGAGATATGTGATATGGTACACCGTGTTCTTCTTCTACTTCAACGCGACGGCGTTCGTGACGTCTGTGGTGATCATCATCCTGCTGATGAACGAGTCGTTCTACCACTCGGAGGTGAAGGTGGAGGCGCTGGAGATCATCGTGGTGCTGGAGATGGTGGGGGCTCATGGGCGCCTACATCGCCGGCAGCACGCGCACCGTGCCCTGCTCCATCTACGTCATCATCCTCACCGTCGTCGTCTTCCTCTAAGTCGTGTACACGGCGGAGCTCCTGCCCAAAATCTGGTGGTTCCTCATCGACGTGCCGTGGGTGCACAACGCGCCACCGGCGGCAAGATGTCCGTGCCGCACCACATCGTCGACCAGGCCTCGCCACACCACCACCGCGCCGACGATGTTGACCGCTCCAAGACGGCGCCGCCGCGGTAGTCGTCGTCGCCTATATATTTAAGGTGCAGAGGAGACAAGTGTTGTGTCTGTGTGTATAGTTTCAATTTCTTGGTGTTTTGGCAACTTCAGCTTATGAATCCTGTGATGTTTGGAGCTAAAAATCAATCCATTAATAAATCGAAACAAATGAGTAAAAATTGAGAGGGGTGAGAGACAGACCACTGATCCTTTCAGTTACATGCAAAAGTTCTGCATTCCTTTCCTTTCATGCATGTTGGAGTGAGCTACGAATCTTAATTTTGTCTACTTCACTGAAGATATACGGAATAAACAGTCAAGGAAATGTACAGATTGTCCCATTCTAGTTGGTGTTATCATTTATTCTGACCTTGTTATGTTTTCAAGTTGTATTTGTAGTCTTATGTGCTACTAATACTGTAATAACACTAATAAAATATCAGTGCTTTGTAACGGGTAAAGTCTACGCATGCAGACACGATGGATAAAACCGTACCAATTTGCATAAGGATAACCAAATATACATGTAAACAAAAAGAAAGTGAAGGTAAAATAAGATATGTAAGTCGTATATAGTTGGATGGGAGAAGACACCCACGCTGACGGATAAGCAGATATTAGCGAAGAGAGCCAAAAGAGCAATGGTGAGTGTGTAAGGAGTTGAAAGACCACCACTGTATTCAAGCAATAATTAATTTTAGGAGACATACTGAGATACCATATTCAGCGGATAAAACTTTGATAGTAAAGAAGAACAAGTTCTAGCAAGCTCTATTATATGCACCTTGTCATCAGGGAGAGAGGAGGGAGGGAGCGAAGATGAAAAATATGAGATTGGAGGACTCACTTGTGGGTCCTATTTAGTTTTTTTTTTACTTTTTACTGACTCGGATTCCACGTAAGCGCTACACAGACGCCATGTAGGATGAAGATTAGGTCAATGTTTCAACGAAAAATCACAACCAATACTACTGAGAGAGCTATTTTATATTCGTTTTAACTAGAAAAAATACTTGTGCATAGCAATAGGTAAACTAAAATTATAAAAAATATAAAAATATTAGATGATTAGGGTTTAGTTTTTCATGTATGAGCCTTTAAGAAAATATATTCATAAAGAAATAAAGAAAGTTAAAAAAAATGGAGAAAAAAGGCCTCTTGCTCAGTTGCCAGGGCCCATCTGAAAAAATATTAAAGCCCAAATGATATCGAGGCCTATTTCACCAGGTTTTGCCTCGTTCAACGCCACTCCCTGCAGTAGCAAACCGCCACGCACCACCACCACCCGCCACGACCGCCACCGCATCTCGCCGCCTCTGACCAAGTCACCCTCCCACGCCCACCGATCTCCCGCCGTCCACGCCTCCACGTCGCCGCCATCGACGGCATCCACCGCCGCCACGTCCGCACTCCCCCGCTCGCCGCGCGCCCCCACTCCGCACTCGTCCACTCCTATATATATATATATAAATAATCTGGTCTCCTCCCCCGGAGAGATCACGAATCAGACGGATCCAATCATCCAATCGCTGCAGCCAGCTTCAGAGCTCTCGTAGGTGTTCGTCCATTTGTGACAGTAGCAGGAAACAAGTGGTGAGTTGATTTGTGTTGCTGCCATGGCCGGAGCAGCGCTGCTGTTCCCGGCTACCGCCGCCGCCTGCGTCCTCGTCCTTTTCGTCGCCGGTGGGGCGTCGGCGGCGTCGCCGGGGCGCGTGTTCGTGGTCGGCGGCGTCGGGCCGAGGGGTTGGAGCCAGCCGAAGGGCAGCGACGAGACGTACAACCACTGGGCCTCCCGGAACCGCTTCCACATCGGCGATTTCCTCGGTGAGATAGATCGAGATCACATTGCACTCGTCGTCCATGGTGATCATGGTGGTTTAGCTGGTGTCATTTCCATGATCGCGTCCTGTGCAGATTTCAAGTACGCCCAGAACGACTCGGTGCTGGTGGTGTCGCGCGACGACTACAAGCTCTGCAACGCCGACAAGCCGGAGAAGAGGTTCGACGACGGCGCCGACGTCAGGTTCCGCCTCGACCGGAACGGCAACTTCTACTTCATCAGCGGCGCGCCGGGCCACTGCAGAGCCGGCCAGAGGATGACGGTCCGCGTCATGGCCGACCACGGCTCCCTTGGCGCCGACGGCGACTCCCCGGCTGGTGCGCCGTCGCCCGGCGACGACGAGGACGACAGCGGCGGGTCGTTCCGCACACCGGGGTACGGTAACTCGTCGGGATCGCCGCCGACGCCGCCGCACGGGAAGACCAGCGCCGCCGCCGCCGTCTCGCCGTCGCGTGGTTGTGTTGGCTACCACCGCGCCGCCGTGGTTGCCGCCGCCGTGCTGCTCGTCTTCGCTTGAGATGCTGCCACGTGGCTACGTCTGCTGCTTAATTAACCTATCGTATCGTATTAGCTAGACTCATCAGTGATGTAGTTTGTCGTGTGCTTCTTAATTTAACCTATCATATTAGCTAGACTGGTGATGTAATTTGTTGGCTGTTAGAAATGTTAAACCTGCTACTTAGTTTCGTTTTCTCATTAGCACTGTTTTTAAACTGTTTGTTTGGTGTGAAACTTTCTATATAAAAATAACTTTAAAATATCAAATAAATCAAATTTTCAAATCTAAATAACTAAAACTCAATTAATTATATGCTAATAAATCCTCGTTTTATGCGTCTGCACTTTGTCTTCGTCCACTCTTATCTCAAATGTGGCTAGAGCCTTCATACAGTGATAATAATCATAGTACGTCTTCTTATATTATTTATTATCTACATCTGAAAAATTCAATTTAGAATCGAATGTGATGTTTTTAGTACAATTAATCTAAACAGTAGTCCTTTCTTCTCATCATGATTGATTTTTAATTGGACAGATGGTGTGTATTTTACCTTGTTGTTTCATCCACCGCAATTTCCGTCTTCTTGTGTTGTTTACGTATTTCCAAAAATCCGCCTTCGCGACACACCTTCCCCTTCACCGTTCGCCGATGGCCTCGCGGCTCCGCCTCGCCGCCTCCGGCGAGAACCCTATCACATACTCCAAGTCCGGCGCCGGCGGGGAGGGAGGAACAGAGAGGAATCCGGAGGAGGCGCGGCGGCGGGAGGTGACGGACCTGGGCGGCGGCAGCGAGGTGGTGCACGTGGCACGGTTCGTGGCGCGGGAGGCGGCGTGGGGGTGGTTCGACTACCTCGACAAGCGCATCCCCTGGACGCGCCCCACCATCCGCGTCTTCGGCCGCTCCGCCGTGCAGGTATAGAGGTCGCCGCCGCCGCCCGCGCCTCTCATTGAACCCTTAATTTTTCTCGCGCAGCGCGCGTTCGGTTCGGTTAATCTTTGGGGGTTGGGGGGGGGGGGGGGGGGGGGGGGCTCTTTGCCGTAACCGTTTTAATTCAGTTTCTCTAATCGGTTGCAATTGCTCTGTTGCTGATTGGAAAATTGCTACTAGTGATATTCCTCGTAAGGAGATTTTGCTATTGGTTAGTGCATTACCGTTGATTCTTGGAGGAAAACCCATATCTTTGCTTGGTGAGATTCTGAATATGGTGCTGAGGTTTTAGCAATTAGCATCGGTTCTTGCTTGCCTATTTTGCCTTTTGGTTAGTATTAAGTAGTAACGCGATCATGGTTTCTGCAAGCAGTGTTGCTTATGATTTAGCTGTGCCCTTCGGCCTGGCGCTTACAAATTTACACTAGGCATTTGCGCTTCCCTGGTAAGATGGTTCAATTTATAGGAAATTGGCATAATGATAGTGACTGCAGCTGATCCGGATCCTAAGAAATCAGAGTCGGCAGAAATAGAGTCGTGCATGATTGCAGTATTGGTGAGTTGTTCGTTTTAACGTCTGAGCTAAAGTGTAATTTGTGGGCAGAAATAAACTCATAGGTACACCAGACACCAGTGGCTCTGATAAGGCAATATTAACTGCTAACTAATTTACTGATGTCTTTTTCCCAAACGATGGTAGCTCCTAAGCTCTGTAGTTCCATTGTCTTTCCAGAAAACGACGGTTACCATTGTCTTCCAGTTGGAGACACATTGATAGTGTAACTGTTGTGAAAAATTCTAGCTCAAGTATCCCATTCTCTTACTATTCTGCAGCCGAGAGATACATGCTATGTCGCGGACGAAGGGCTAACAGATTTGAGATATAGTGGCCATCAGCCTCATGCACATTCTTGGGATGAATTCCCTGTGCTCAAGGATATCCTGAATGCGGTAAGAGCTTTGCCATGATAATTCTTTGAAGTGCTATATATGATTTGCAGTTAACTTCAAGCATTAGTATTCTAAAAGAGGGTCAACTAGTTTGTATTTGATGATGGACAGCTCAAAGAACTCATTCTATCTAGTGATTTGCTGATTCACGTATGTTCAATAGGTTCATGAAGCCCTCCCTGGGAGTCATTTTAACAGCTTGCTCCTAAACAGATACAAGACCGGTTCAGATTACGTCTCATGGCATGCTGATGACGAGCCGCTGTATGGACCTACCCCAGAGATAGCATCTGTCACCTTTGGATGCGAACGGGAGTTTTTACTTAGAAAGAAGCTGACGAAATCGCAAGGTATGTGGTACACACACTAGGAAACTTTTTGAACTGGCAGCCTCACTTTCATTTGTAGATTTTGGAGTTTAGACCACATCAGCTCCGAAATCGATCCCTATTATTATTTCCGTTGAAGAAAGATTGATCCCTGTTAATCTACCATCCAGCTTCACCTGGATCTGGGGAAGTTGCGCCGAAGCGGCTCAAGGTCAGTGCTCCTCAGCAGCATTCTTTCCTCCTGAAGCATGGGTCGTTGCTTGTGATGAGAGGCTATACCCAACGGGACTGGCAGCACTCGGTCCCGAAACGAGCTAAAGCAAGCTCACCGAGGATCAATCTGACTTTCCGGCGAGTGCTGTAGCATCTTTGCTGGCGGAGGCAGCTCCCGGACAGGTCAGACAGTCTACATACATACTATCGTTGACATGTATAAAAATTAGTCGATCGCTGGAAAACATTATTCGCACATGACCGATGGTGTTGCCGTTGTTTGTATGGTAGCGATGGTATCTTTGCGCCCCTCATCTTTTTCGATTGTGCAAACGTATCACATACTTTGTTTTGGGGACACTTGATGTTTGTGTCGTGCAACTCTGTTACTGCACCATACATTTTGGCTATTGAGTTTGATGCCGGCATCATGTTGTACTTGTATCAGCCGTCCATACTGTGTTCATCCAGTATGCGCAGACCTTAGGATTTGGTCAAAATAACAGGTTAGAGAGATTTTTCGTTGGTAGTTACTTAGACCCTATTTAGCACAGCTCCCGATCTCAGGTTCACGATAGATTTAAAATTTGTGTGTTAAATTATAGTGGTTTAAAAATTTAAATTTCATCTAAAAAGGGAGAAAAGCCATCTATCAAATGTTATCAACGTAATTGTTGATCTAGATCTTGGATTTGTGGAGTTAGAAATACCCAGATTTAAAAAAAAAATCTTAGATCATGAGCTGTGCCAAAGAGGGCTTTAGCCCTGTTTGCATCTAGTTTTGTGTTAACACTCTAACAAATTTGACAGTAACACACGGCTACATGTTGTGTTTCTGGAAAATTTTAAAATGTACTGGTTCAAGTTTCAATATTTCATGCATCTGAACTAAGTTGAACTTTGTACAGATGGATACACTGGAGTCAAAACGCTTACGACAGAACATCATTATTATGCTCAAACTTAACATCATACCACCATACCTAATATAGGATCTACCGATTTACGTGCTAACCAGTTCAGAAAACAGAAATAATGTTCAGCACAAGCATATGCTGTGATACAGCAGATGAGTATCAACTCTCACATTGCACATTCTACATGCAAAATCTACTGCTTCAGAATGAGCCAAAATTGGGATGCCCATTCTAGTTGTACAGTACAACCCAAGAGCCATTGGTTTATTGTTTACAACATTTCTACATGAGTTTTAAACACATAATAATCACTATTCCTGCAAAATAATGCTAAACAGATATGTTACATGACCTGTGGCCCTCTCAAGGATACGTATACAAAGAAATTCCAGGGCACAATGCCATAGCTAATTAAGTTGGAAACAAGTTCTAGCATCTAGTAACATTAGAAGCAAATCCTATTCCACTGCTCTTCTATACTAAACCTGTTGCTATTGCAAAGAACATTTTCTACATCACAACTGTCAATTCCAAGGTCAATTAAATGAGATATCCACATCCCCATCCGCTGCCCACGAAACCTGCATCCTACGAAGAATAATCAACCGAGAAAGCAAAGTCTATGTTGCTTTAGCTGTGCGTTTTTTCCAGACACTCTGCACATTTAACACAAACAGTAAAAGAACTGTAACAATAAGAATGAGGAAGTCTGGTTCAATAGGCTCAGAGCACAGGCGATTTGCTTACAAGAGTCTCGTTGTCAGATTCCTCCTTGCTGTTTAAATTATGATCATCAGGTTCCTCCTCTTTTGGCTCATCACCTTTGCCAGACACTTTCTCAGGTTTTGCTTTCTTGGCTACTGCTACTTCTTTCTCATTGCGTCCATCTGAGAGAACAGAACAATTGTGCTCTCAACTTACTTGCAAGAAACAGCATGCAGATTATAGATAAAGAAACAGTGAACCGTAAAATCAACCCCAAATAACCTACCAGATTTTTTATCATTGTCAGAATCTGAGTGAGCAAGAGAACTTGATGAATCCGAATCAATATTCGCATCACCGGCAGCGTCAACAGAACTTTTACCTCCTATCTTTCTGCGTTTGTTTTTCGCAAGTTCTTTTGGTTTGCCTTTCCTCTTTGGGGGTGAGGGCCTGCATAATAGGGGTAAGACCAATTGCACCAAGGTTTTCAAGTCTAATCACTTCACGGGCTTACCTCTTTTTTGACTTCTCTTGGTCATGTGGCGGAGTTTGCTTGCTGCTGGTAATGCTTTTATCCTGAGCTCTGCAAGTTGGGATTACATATCAAACAAACTGATGCCTACGACACACGTATCAGTATGAAATAGTTAAGAGGTTTAAAATATGGAGGAGCTAGCTCAGGTGGCATAAGACATCCTTTGTTTCTATTGGTTACACAAGGATTCTAGAATCATCTTATTCTGGGATAAAATATGTAATCAGGAGAGAGCACTTTTTTTAGTAGTTAAACTAATTACTATTCATGATGTCTAATTCCCCACTCCCCAGTGATCCTGTACATGATATTTTCCCAGATGCTCCAGTGCCGTTTATTATGCAGTGCACTATATTTAAGAGTAAAATCCAGCTTACCGTCCTTGGTTTCTCCCTGAATGATCCTTCTTTCGGGCCTGCGATAATTTAGCAAACAACAATAAACAAAAAAACTATGTTCTAGTTTAAAGAGAGTTTTTATGACAATTTACCATGCTATACCTTTACAGGCGGGTCATCACTTGCAACAATTTCCCACTTTTCTTTAGCTAGGTTAAGCACTTCAACATCTCCATCATCATATAGCACCTATGTAGAGAAGCAGTCCTTTTTAATATAACTGGTATATGGTGCATTTACATCTTACAATTATATTCCAGTTTGAACTAGAATTATCAATCATACAGTTGTTGCATGTTATTAATGTGCTCATAGCGGTTGACACCGCTGTAGCCTGAAGGATAGCCAGGTGGCATCGGCTGCTAGCGATGAGAGGACTATAAGTTGGGGGTGAAGAACTTGAGGGAGAGATTTATAGATTGGCCTTCATTGCTCAATTCCACTAGACCAGAAAAATTCCCGAATGCCTCTTATAGGCCAGCACCTAACAATCCAATCTAATACTAGATAACCAACTACTCTAATTAAATCCTATCTCTAAGGAAACCTCCTCTACAAGCGTCTCCCTGGCCAAGTGACCATACACCTTATTTGGTCCGACCGTGGACTGTGGCCCTTGGTCCAATGCCCACGACAGTAGTGGCTGAGCACCAAGCATTCTACTATCTTCATAGAATTGATAAAATGAAAAGGTGCAAAGCAATTCATTGCTTTCCATACTTATATTTGTGACAATAAAATGGATCAAAGAGATACACCATGTCGATCATTTAATGCACCATTCGAGGGAACATACCGTGTGTCTTCTCTTTGATGAATCATAAGATTCGACAACACCTTCATAAAATCTGGTAAAGAAAAAATCAATTAAAATCTAGGCCATCTTCAGAAATTAGATGGCACATGACGAATAACACAGATAGAGAACTTACTTCTTATCCAACGGCCACCATACTTTTATTCTCTTTCCAATCAAGGCCGGGCTGCCTGTGTTGTGTGTTGTGCACTGCAGGCATTAATTGGTTCTTAGTAATGATGTTTGAAGTAAATTTTCACATGAGTTGTACAAAGTGAATACCACTGGCACACATACTTCATTCCAGAGACTTCAATTGAAATATTGCATGAAACCTCTCAACATGTCAGCACTTCTTACAGCATAAAAGAAAACAATAGAGATTACCTTTGCTAGACCAGAAACCAATTTTGGCTTCTGCCTTTTGAGCGATCCATTTAAATTTCCCGATTCAACTGTTCGCTTACTACTGCCTGCCTCATCAGACTTCTGCAAGAGTTCAACAAAAATCAATGAATTAGAACCTGATTTTCACCTGTAGATCCAATACATACAACCGTACAGATGGAAAGAAATTACCTTTGTACTACTCAAGACTTCAGCATGGGGCTTCTTAGCACCCTTTTTCCCTTTGGATACAGGGGTTTTAATACTAGTAGGCGATGTTACCAACTCAGTATCAACCCGGTCATCTCTGTTTTTGGCCCCCTCAAGCTTATTTTCAAATGAGTTGACAGTTTCATCTGGGTCAACAGACTGTAGTAGAAGCTCGTCACTGTTTTTGTTGCCTTTCGTTGAATGTGGTCTACTCTTAGAAACTGATCTTTTGCGTTTTGGTGTCGAAAAATCTACAGGCTTGTCATTACTCTCTTTTACATCCATCCGCTTTTTCTTCGGTTTGCTCTTTTCTGATTCCCCCAAATTTTCTTGATTGTCCAAGTTTATTTCTCTAACCAGTCCCAAGACATCATCATCTTTTCCCATGTTTATTGAACCAGATGTTGTCTTCTGCTTTCTCCCAGCCTTTTTTGCTCCTTGGGATTTTAAAATTTTGACAATTTTACCTAGAGGAACTTCATTACCAAATTCATCAGTCTCATCTATAAGCATCTTATCCTTGGGAGATTCCACCTGCACGGAGATAAAGATCTAATGTTAAAGGCCAGCAGACGATTGATGCTGAGACATAGAATGGGCAGATAAATAAGCGTTATGTACCTCAGCAGACTTTGCTGTCATAATAGCCTCAAAATGGGCCAACACATTCTCGCAACCCGGCCACATCTGCTCGTCACTCTCCTACAAAATATCATATCATTATCAATAAGAAGCCTAGAAGAGAAGTGGCAAGAAAATGACACAAAATATAAGCAAGTCTTAAATGAATGGGTTGTTTCATGCTTTGTCACAGGCTTAAGAAGCATATATGACATACCACAGAATTTTCATTCTGATCCTTCTGAACTGGCGCATAAAGTTGACTGGGCAGTGGAACCGTTTGAGCTTCTGATATATTTATTTGCTCTTGATATAATTTCTTTCCAATAAGGATACCAAGATCACAAATAGCATGCAGTGTCTGCAAACAACATACTTCAAATATAAGTCATACCAAATAGCAAGCAAGATGTATTACAGTAGATCAGCACAAATTTAAAACAAATTAACTCATTAACTCAACATTTTCACACCTTGGTCTTGTTAACATCAACCACATCTTGGGAATATTTGATACTTTTAAATATAGATACTATTGTTGTGAAGCTCTCCTTTTTCATGCCTGGTACACTGTGCTGCAAACCTTCTTCTCCCAGGAGGATCGAAAGAAGCAGATGCAATCGCCTGGAAAGAGCTTTTTGATAAGCATATATATGAAGTACAGCAACAATTTCAGCTAAAAGAATTTACGAGGGTATTGCATTTGATTTATTTTTCTCAAATTCCAACACAGCATATGTCACAGAACAAACTAGAGTCTGCCAAGAGACCATAATTTAACAGCCACAAGTGAAATTTTGAATTAAGCTAATTGACAATTTATACTGGCATACAGCTGGGCTCTAATTGACTTTTCTCATAACAAATCCTTCACAAATGTTATTTGCGCCTTTAGGGTTAGCAATCTGATGTTTCAAGCGCAAACTTAGAATTGAAAGTGGAATTAGTTACAGCAGCATTACACTTTTATGTAGAGTGTATTTGAGCAGTGATCACGTGGTACTATGAAGAAAAACGGAACACCATTACAATGATATAGTTGAGAAAATAAAATCATCTGATCTCTTTCAGAAGATAGCAGAAAATTGACCAATGATTTAAAAGAGGTGAGGGCATCAATTAAATAACATTACTAGAGTTGCTTCTATGCTCTTTCCCAAGTGATTATAAAGCATGATTTAATGATGGATGGAAATTAGTTCTCTAAAAGTTACATGGGTAAAACATTCAATTAGACAGATTAACAGAGGCAATATGTGAATGAACTGGTCATTATGTTTGGAACTTTAAAGTATTATTTTCCTCCAAGCATGACCACAGCTGTTTTTTATAGATCAGCAAGGAGAAGGGCCCCCAAGGTAATATGTTGGGAAGAGTCTCATAAGTTGTTGAGTAGCAGGGTGGTGTTGGTGCAGGGTGGTGTTGGTGCCAAGGCTTGTGTATTGATGTGGTTTTGTTTGGGTGAGTGTTATGTTGCCCCTTTTCTTGGTTTGTTCTCTTGGATGGGTATGGTGTGACTAATTCTATTTTCCTCTCAAGGATGAATGAACAGAGCCCCAGCCATCTGTTCCCAAAGAAAGAAAAGAACAAGCAAACTGATGGTAATAAGCATTAGAAAAAAACTTTATGAGCCATTATTAGATACCAGTAAATTGGACCAAATGCTTCAACATCTTCATGCTCTTCAATGTTAGGGCATGATGGATCATGAGAGAGGACATGAACCAAATAGGAAATCATATATTCTGGATAAGCAGTGAGCACATTTGTTTCCGCTTGGACAGAAAGTTGGCGCATCTTAACTTGCTGGCATATCTGCGCCACCTCAATTATGTTGTGCTTAAGCTGACGAGGGAAAGAAAACAAAAGAATTAAAGAACATATTAGAATGAGTACAGTGGTGGAAATCAATTATGTTTTTCGAGTTTAGAATATGAACCTCTTCATACTGTGGGGCATGATAATCATCCATGGCTAACAAGAAAGCACAAGCATATTTTGCATCCAAAGCCCTTTCCTTAATATATTGGTGTACTTTACTAAGAAATAACTTCCTCACCTGAGAAACATCATCCTGGTAATAAAAGAAACCATAAATCTCCAAAGAAGATACAAGTGAATCATGTGAAAGGAACAGTAAGAGTATGCTAAGCTGTAGTATGCACAACGCATACCTGTGAAATCCTCAGAGTCAAATAGAATACATCAACAGGCACTTTGTGGTCCCATTGTCTTGATAAGCGGAGAACAGCTTTTGCTGCCGCCAGCCTCAAATGGGCCTTATCGATAGTGCTGCAAGTAATGGAGTAGTGAGAAATAACAAAAAAAAAAAAAAAGACACACACACACACAGAAGAATGTCACACTAAAAAAAAAGATGCATGTCTGTAGGTAGTTTGCTACCTTGAAATCATATTTGCGGAAATATCACCGTAGGTAAGGATATTCTTAAGGATGCCCATTAATTTTTCAATTCCTGGATGTGCTTGAGCATCTTTGCAAGGTTGACAGCTCTTCACCAAAGTTTTAATGCCATAAATCTAGGAAGAAAATACAAGAAGACAATATGTAGAGGTCAACTTTGATGGATGGATTGAAGTGAGTCCTATAAAACCATAATTTCACTAACCTTCAATAAACAACTTTGAGTACTATCACCCCATTCAGATTTATGAGCAGAAACATCACCCGAATCCTGGTGATGCACTTGGGATTGCAATCAAAATGGGAAAAAAATGGAGAAGGAAAGGAGAAATTTAAAGAGCGAAGTCTTACATCATTGCAGTCAAGAATTTTTGTGGTTATAAAATTTATTATCTCTTCTCCCCTTGTTTCAAAAATTGGCATTGCTATCTGAGCTATACACCCCAAGGATTGTAAGATGGATGGCAAATGCACCTTCTTTTCCTCCAACAAATCCACAAGCCTCTGCAAGGTTACGAATGCAGAGCATAATATGTTAGAAATCTCAAATATATGATCCAAGAAAGAAACAGCCAACAACAAATTTGCACCTTGTAAAGAACAGATAGAGACATCAGTCCATCATCTTTTGTTATAGCAGCCAAAGCATGAACAGAGTATTTTGCCTGCTTCCGTGTTCCTTCTAAACATAGCCGCTCTAGTAGAAGAGTAATGGAACTGAAACAGAAGGCACAGCATCTTAGTTCTATACTCTTATATCCTTATTAAGTAGTGAAAAGAATAATGTCTCATTCATTTCACAAAAGTTGCACCTTGATGAAGCTAGTTGTTCACGAATGTTGCCACCAGCCTTCGACAGAACATGAGCAATACCCTCTTTAAGTAGTTCATTATCCTCCTTCAGGAGCTCAATGATATTTTCTTCAAGTCCAGACAAAAGTGAAGGGAAGAAACTAGATACTGCCTGCAATGTGTAAAACAACAAGTAATGGGAACTGTCTTGCTGAAGCATGATGAAGCAAATATACACAAGGGATGTAGAAGAAACACTTGCTCAGGAAGAAAAATATCAGGCGCTCATAAACGTAAGTAATCTAGTAATGGTTACTTGCTAGCAAGCCTGACAATAGTCTTTCCAACAGCAATGCTCCTTGCTAGCTAACCTAACAATGGAATTACCGCACGACCCCATGCAGGCAACTCCTGAACTAGTTGTTGCATGCTTCCTTCATGGCAGGAAAGGATGACCAAAACGTTTCAACAAATCATACCGTTAAAAGATCCATGCATGATGACATAAGTTTTGTATTCCCAGTAGATTTTTGGTCAGAAGCTTCAGAAAGGATCTCTTTGACATATTCCTTGTTCACAAGTAAATATGAGCATCTCATCGACAATGTGCTCACAAAATCATGTAATGCATGTTTTTCACCAAGTTTCGTTAGCAAATCAACCTGCAGATTACAAATAATATTAAAATATTGCAGCATACAAGTAAATCAAATTGGGTAACTGAAAAGCAATAAAAAAAAGTCTAAGTATACACGTTTTTCATATGAAGAGTTTATATTGGTCAAGAATAATGCAGAAAATACAATAAAATAACTATTATAGAGACAACTATACGTAATTATATGCAGCACTGGATGAGATAAATGGAGCCACAAAGAACAAAAGCTAGTGTTGCAAACAAGCTAAAAGCATTCTTTTTCTTAACATATACTGTTCTTTTTTTCTATTTCATATTGCAACCCAAACAAAATAATCTCTGTAATCAGTAAATCAAATGGAGTAGAAGATACCCGAAGAGACCAAGCTTTGTTGAATGTTGTTGAACAATCAAGCAAGCTTGTGAATATATTCCAGACGCCGGTATCTTTTATCTGATGAAGCATGTTCAAGTACTCCTCAGACTTTGTATGATCACTGAACAAACGAGACATGCTCCGGAAACATCCCAGGATCTTTTTTTTCATATCAGGGGTATCTTCCTGCTTGCAGAAGGAATCGGTAAGATAGTGATAGAACAGACAGTAATTCTGTAGTTCATTTGACTATTCAAGATTCACCAACCTGGCTTGTCTGTCGAAGGGACATGTACTTCAGCATTTCTTGTTGTAGCCTGAAATTGAAGAAGCAACAACATATCAAAGAGAGACCAATTATTAAACTAAACGATCTCTAGAAAGAAGAAATAGTGTCAGACCTTTGTTTTTGCAGAAAAATTTGCTCGAGAGCTTTCATCTCAACTTTGTCAAAATGTGTGACAGCAGTTACCCAATGTTTCACTCTTTCCTTTGTTGGATGCTCTGGTGGGAACAATGAACCACATAAAATTGATTCAATCGACTCTGGTCTGCATCAAATAAATCAAACAAATCAATGGACATCACCTAACCACAATATCTTGCCACAGCAAAAGAAAAGGTGATGTTATGGCCTTCTTGTCTGATGTGTACCAGAAAGAGCAATGTGAAATGCTAGTGAGAAAATATCATGGAAAGGGTACCATAGGAAGCATGAAACATTATAGATGTAGGAGTAGTACATAGAGCATATCTTAGAGGTAAGCAAAGAACAGCAAGATATCTTGCATGTACAGTGGGGATTGAGGAAGCATGACATCTGTTCATAAATATTGAGTAGTTTACAAGAGTTTGTATATAAAGCATAATACAAATCATATCAAGGATATTTAGTGTCCTTACCTAAAATCTTTGTCATAGAGGCATCTTAATATTTTTCCAGGAATCCATTCAAAATCATCAGAGTTTACTGAGCTATCAGAACCACTCAGGCAATAGAACTTGTAGATGTCAGCCAATCTCTCCATGGTATAGCACTTCACAGAAACCTGAAATTTTTTTTGAACAATTATACACCATGCATTCAAGTGAATCATACAGATTATATTCATCAAACATAAATATTGAAAGATGCAGCAAGGGGCAAACAGAACTAACTGATTTATCACGGACACGCTCCGCAACTTGTTTGATAGTTTCAACTGGGACTGCACCAAGTGAATGGCAAGCTACATCACAAATAGCAGCTACCACTTGCTTTCTCACATTTTCCTCATAATCCAACAATCTGTCACAAAGTGCCTCTGCCAAGGAGACAACCATCAGTACAAGCACAAATGATGGCCCATTCAGATTATATGATCAGCTATTCAGCAAATAGCTACTTACTGGTAATCTCTTGAGCTTCAGGACGGGAATGGTTTGACATCAGACATTTTTTCAAATGCTCAATTACAGAAACACGAATTTCTACAGCTCGGTCAGTCAATCTCTTCAGGAACTCATCAAAAAGAGATTTAAATGATTCCAAGATAGGGATTCCAGGTAAAGAGAAAAGTTCGCCAAGTATTTCAACTGCTTTAGACCGAGTTTCAACTTGATCTGCCTAGAAAATGCCAAATACAAACTCTAATTAACAAAGACAAACCAAAATTTGGTCACTTCAATTAAGATATATGGATCTTTTTTCTGGAAGATGGAAGATATTTTCTGTTCCCCAAGCAATAATTATTTCATATTGCACAGTATTGCTTTCAGTATATAAGTAAGATTCTACATACCAGCAGTTCCCCAGTTATATAAGGTACCACCACTTTAAGAACCTTTGGAGCACACTGGTACAAATCAAATATGACTTCGTGATGGTCAATGTTATTATTGGTAGAAGTACCATCCCCGTCCAAGGATGATGTCAGAAACTTCCTTATGTATGGTTCAAGTTTTCCTGCAGAGTGCTCTATAACATGGCGAGCAAGCTTACGTGCAGGCATAGAAACACCCTAGAGATAAAAAAAAAATTGCACATTAAGACGTATTGAGGGACTAAGTACACAAAAAGGACAAAATATTATAGAGAAGCAGTTTCTCTAACAAATTACAGAATACGTCCAAAAAATAACTTTAGAAACAGAAGGCACTCACAGTTTTTTTCCGGCCTAAAGCTGATAAAAGTACATGTAGAAGGTTTTCCTCTATATCCTCACTTTCATCTATAATTAGGGCCATTACTGATTGCATTGAATTTACAATATTTGGCTCATGATTGTCACTGCATCAATTCAAAACACAATGAGTAAAATAAATATAAGCTATCAACTATATCCATAAAAAATTACAACTAGCAGCAATATTGTGTGTATGTCACTTGGTAGCATTAATAGTCTTATAGTCAATATTTTTGGTTGTGTGCTTCTGATTTAGGACAATAGAATGAAATATTTTACATGTCAAATAACTTGGTTCCATGAAACAGCATACTATAACTACACTCATGATGAAATGAGGAGAGATGGTTGATGCAGTGTCCTAAGTTGAGGTTGCTGTAGCATATATGGGCTTTCTAAACTACAAAAGAGTTCAAGGAAGCCCATGTTTTAAACATATAGAGCAGCACCCCATATATCAAAACTGCAATTAAGGCTGTTAGCCTGCATGAGTGTAAATTTGGGCACCCACTCATTAACTTCTCTTTGATCAATAGCTGTATCACGACTTCTCAAACAATACCTTAATACTGATCAAAGAGGTATGTCATTCAAATGCCAGTAAATATGGTCCTCTAGATGATTTAAATTTTCAAACAAGTCGTTTGCGTAGTGCACATATTAAAAACGGACTAAGTGCACATCTTAGTCCTCAAACAGAAGTTAAAACAACACCTCGTGGAATTCATCCGTGAATATTGAACATTTCTTTTAATAATGAGAAACAAGCATGGTAATAAGTCATATGCAATCATGAACAAAATGTGCAAACTAGTCCATGTGCGGTGAAGTATATAACACCAACAACATTACATCCAAGTGGATACATAAGTATTACCTGATAATTTCTAAAAAAGATCGGAACATGTCTGCAATTAGATCATTGCATTCAAGGTCTAACATGACAACACATGCTCGGTATCTCGCAACTGTTTCCAGAATAGCAACTCTCCTGCCAAAGGATTTACTATTAACATCATTGAGTCCACTAAATGTACCCACAATCAGATGAAACATGTCCTGCAAATGAAATTAACAATAAAATCCTCAAATGTTGAATAATAAATATAGTATATCGAGTCAAATATAATTAGTATATTGTTTTCTGGAAGCATGCTTGATGATAATGTTACCCTTAAGACATCATCACTGTAGGGAGCTTCAGGAGCAGTTATTCTTGTAATTTCACAAAAGCATGTTGCCAAGAGTACTTTGACATCCTCATCATGGTGTTTCAAGAATTCATCTCTGGCGACAGCCTTTAGACATGGTTGGATAGTTTCCATCACTGAGGGACCAGGTGACTGCTCTACTCCATGTAGGCATTCTGCAGCTTGCTGCAGTACGATCAGCATTAATAGCATATCAGATCTTACTTAAGCAAGGAGGAAGCATTTCAAGCATTGAGTTACTATTGCTACAGATGCAAGCCAGTCTGGCTGGCCAACCAATTGACCATAGTAATTCTTTTGTTTGACAAATTAGTATATACAGTCGAGCATGTATACAACAAAAATGATCTTTAAATGGCAAGTGAACCATCAATGAGTTGGACCAATTAATAAGCAATCAAATATAGGCGGTACTGTAATGCTGCTATAGTACTCCATGTGACCGTGCTTAGAACAGTACTACATAGCAGATAACAATTCTCAAGAATCAAACTTTCTTCAGTCATTAATGCCAACAAAATTCCAATGCCCTTATTATAAAAAGGAAAATTCTAATTTTTAGATTTTTTTTTAACCACGCTTAAAGCCTATCTGCTTCAGCCAAACAAACCAAAATGGCTGATTAATAAGGGGGAAGTTTAAATCATAATGGTGCTATGCCACACTGTTTAAATTATAAGTTGTTAATTTGCTAGGCTAAACTTGCAGAAACTGAGTTGTTAAGTCATGACACAGTTCTTTTATATTCATTTTAGGTGATAATTAGATGATTGATACTTTGAGTCCTAAAGCTGTCAAATATATAGTGATTAGCCAATAGCCTATACATACAAATATACATTTGTTGACTAGGTGTCACATTCAACCTACTTGTTTCTGGAATACAATAGTTGCACTCGAATGAATCCAGGTAACCGTGTAACACCTAAGCAAATTCAAAAGATATGGTCCCTCCTAACTATTTCAAATCAAGTGCTAGCTGAAAGGTTCCATACCAGAGGCAGAGAGCATGAGGAAAGAACCACTTGATTCACTCTAAACAATAACAGAACCACACTAAACACAAGAGTGATTCAGATGAACCTGCATTGCAGATTCCAGACCTAAAAATAGGTGTGCCTAAACCTACCAAATTGGCCTAGCTATATAGGTTTTAATCTAATCACCCAAGTGCATTTCCACAAGTATCATTACTGCCAAAAACTTTCATTTACAGATATAGTAGCTGATCATCCTTCAATAAAGATAGTGGCTGTCTGTAAGTGCAAACTTGGTAGTTCAATCTACATCACAATATCCAATAGCATAGAGTTATTGGCACCAGCGCATACGATACAGTGGTCAGAAATTTAAACTAGGGTATAATGTTGGCCAACTGTCAATTTTTCAAGCTGATTAGCTATAAGCAAAAGAACAAAACAGAAGTAATGTAAGAGCATACAGTCAGAAAAGCACTCTATGTTACCCGAAAACGAACAAGTGTCAGTATCCAAAGAGTCCACCAGTTTCAGATTTTGGGTTATAAAAAGTAGGATTCGAATGAGAAAGAGAGAATTCCTTATATGCCACTGAAAATTTGTCAGTTCCTTATATTCCACTAAAAATTGGCTCTTCCCATTGTCTCAAATTTACATTCCCTCTTATGCCACTACTATCATTCCACCTTGCATTGACTAACGTTAAGCTTTGGTCAACTGTTAGTTTCTTTGCATAAATGACCAAAATAGCCTTAGTACTAACAAAAAGTATTAGTGAGATGGTTAGGCTCTCTACACAGCATGGAGCAATGGACAAGCGTGGATATGGAGGTAGTAAACCAAATAACAGTACATAATAGTATATACTTCATTAGTTGAGGATTATAGTATATACTGACCAATCAAAAAAGATTTAGTACAAAGTACAAACTCTTTTGAAGATGAGACATTTTGGTTAAAAAGTCAAAATAGCACTAAATTTTTGTACTGGTATGTACTGAAAAAAAGGACATACTGCTCCAATGAGGAGAGTATAGGATATACTTGCATGCTAAAAATCGTACAGTATATAACTAACAGTAAAATACTTGGTTTGCTATGAATAAACAATTACACAACTACAACTTTCAAATTTCCCATGCAGACATGCAAGGTTCAATTATTGAATAAATATTTTTTTGCCAATTTTCAATTGAATAGTTATCATATTATAACTAGTTGTAAATCTTATAAGGGTAAATGTGCCTTTTTACTATGGAGGTAACAGTCAACACACGGTACTACCATGAGAGGGTATGCAAATTTAAGAAAATGGCATATAAGGAAAGAGCCAATTTTGAGTGGCATATAAGGACACCGATAAATTTTCGTGGCATATAAGGAATTCTCTCGACGAGAAACTACCAAGTAACTTTATTCTAAAAACATTGTCAAGAAGAATACCATGTGACCATATAAATCAGCGTACTGCTAGCCGACAAAATTGACATTTAAACATTATCCTAGGTCCAGAAATGATTTTTGCATTTTCCACTTAACTACTGAACACCATTCCACTACAATGGTTAAGCTTTAATCTACTAAGGTCCCAAAACCCTAACGACGAGCAATTAAGCACAAAAAACAAGCCGAAAGTACACATGGGTCCAACCACTACACAATTCAGCACCCAAAACCAGAACATAGTTAAAGTTCAGTATGTTCTTAGTCCCTACAAAAAAAATCTAAAAGAAATTCCAGCCAAAAGAAGCAAAGAGACACCTAGGAGGAACTCACTAATTACAACAGAAACACAGTTTCAGAACCATTAACTCCGAATTACCCAACGCACAGATTTTGGGAAGCCCACAACTACCAGTCAAGCTAAACCATCAAACTCCAGCAACAAAATCCCTAATTTGATTTTTTTAATATTAAAAAAACACCAACCTGCTAACATCTTGTACCTTAAATTGGCTGAATACGCAAGCTTCACCATATTAACTCAAATGAGCTGGTGTCTGGTTTGAATAGTTCAAACCATATTTTTTTTTGGACAAGATAAACAAATTATTTACAAAATTATGAAGATAGAAATGTGGTATCTAACAGAACATATAAAATACTTATAGCGAGTGTATGAATGCAAAACTCTAATATGTCCTAGGTCTATAAGTTTCCACATAAACATGAAATCAACTAAGTCCGCTCACTGACCAAAAATCAGATTTTTGACTTCTCCAGGACAACTAAAGAAAATGCCAATCCACCACAGAACCAACCTACAAGCCAGCACAAAAGTGAAGTACTTGCAATAGTAAAACCACAACAGCACGCCACAAAACTAGCCGTCTTTCAGCACTAAAACCCCCATAAACCCTAATCTGGCAAGACAAAACTGAACCTCCCTAATCCAGCACGACAAAAACTGAGCCTTGGGAGTTCAAAATTGCAGCACTGCAATTCATCACCCCAAAACCTCTTACACCCACAAGCTCCAGCCCGAGACTGCCTCCTGAAGTAGTCCTAACACAAAACGTAACAGTATCCTAGCAAAAATGCACCACGTACACCGCCAATTCCAGCAGAAACGCAGCCTCCCAAATCTCACCAAGAACCAACCATTTGCCTGCTAATTACCCGGCCTTTGACCCTTCCCCGAGTCCAAACAGCTAATTTCAAGCTAAAGCAACCAAATTTCATCACCAAAACCCCTAATTCGAGCCCAAAACCCCACCACCACCGCCGCAATCCCCCACCGCCCTAAACCCTAAACCTGCAAAATTCGCCCACAGATCCACCCAAACGCCCCAACCTCACACCCTCCCTCCTCCACAACGGCAAAGCAAAGCAAGCAGCCAACCCCAAGCACCAAACCTTCCAAAGAGCAGTCACAATCCTCACCTCGAGCAGCTTGGCGAGATCGTCGGCCGGGTCCGGCGCCGCCGCCTCCAGCTTCTCCCCGAGCTCCTTCAGCTGCTCCGCTGCCCCCATCCTCGGCCAGATCGGCCGCCAATTCACACCACCCTCGCCTCACTCTCGGCTCCGCCCTTCCTCTCTCTCCCCCCTCGCTGCTGGGGTTTCTAATCTGGGAGGACGACGACGAGGAGGAGGAGAAGCGCTTTTTGGCTCTCGCTGTTTCGAAATTGGTGTGTAAAGAGGAGGAGGAGAGAGAAGGCGAGAGAAGGAGAGAGGCGGAGAGCTCGTGAGCGGAATGCCGAGTTCGGGATCGGGTTTGGGTCTCTCTCTCTCCTCCACCCTCTCCTGCTACCGTTTGGAAGTCATCATGCGTCGGGCACGGCGCCGCGTGTTCCGCGGATTGTTCGCGGGGGAGTGGCTGACATGTGGGTCCCACACGAGGGTAGGGCCCGCTTGTCGGTGAGGGTGGTGTGGGGGTTCTCGGGTGGGTTTACGAGTTTTAGGACCGTTTATTTTTATTTTTATTTTTGGTTCGAGGTTGGATGGGTATATGGGGGAGAGATGCGTGCGACGATGGGGCGGCGGATTCGGGGTTAAACTGAACTGCCGGAGTGCCAATGTGTAAGGCGTGTAGTTCGGTTTTGTGTTTAGGGAAGTCCGGTGATCTACGGTGTGTGCGTGTGCTGAGTACAGTACTACTAGCTTTTTCCCTCCACTTCGCTTCAGGTTCATCAAAAATAGTTTTTTTTTCGACTGTACCTCCTCAGAAAATGCTAATTTGCACGTGTGTTATTTTATTTATTTTTTTGACGGTACCTCCTCAGAAAATGCTAATTTGCACATGTGCTATTTTAATTAGCACACAGATTCGGATAAATCTACGATTTATCGAGACACGCACGAGCAGCAACGATGTTGCCTAAGTGACCCAGCATCGAGAGGTGCCACGGTTGGTATAGGATGGAGGAGGAAACAAGAGGGAGACTGGGTGAGGAAAGTAGGATTGTGCTTAAAGGTATAATCAGGGAAGTGGCCGACTGATAAGGATGGCGATCGATGGTGGTGACGGTGAGGCGGGGTAAGCGCCACCGACCATGGGTCATGAGAGGGTGGTGGGTGGGGTCGGCGGAGAGAGAAACAAGTTCCAACCAGTTAGGTTAGGTAGGGTGAAAGACAATGGCAAGTAGGTAAGTCGTAACAATGATGTGCGAACGCGGGAGATAGGGGTGGCATCGTGGAGGAGGTCGAGTGGGAGAGGGAAACAAGTTGTTGGCCAGCATGGGGTGGGTCGTGCACGCATACTAGCCATCTACTGCCTCATTGGTTAAGGTATGAGCTGAGAAAAATAAATGAAGCAAAAAGATAGTATTTTTAGCGGTCCGGAAGCCAAAGTTAAAAACAATGGAGAAAAACTAACATCAACTTTGAATACTTTATTGAGCGGTTGTCGGTTTTCAAAATAATAGGCTTGCAACAAGGAAAACTTTAGATATTTTTTGCTGAAAATTAAAATTTATGTTTGAATTTCTTGAATTTGGTGGTATGCTAAGCGGTTCCTTAGTTGTGAATTGGCTTGAGATGGCCCATAATTACTATAATCAAATAGCTATGTTGATTTTTGAAACCCTATTACACAAAGATTAACATAACTAAATGATTTTACAAAGATGCATGTGCCAATGAAAGCAAGATTCCTAATGCAGAAGTGCCTACTAGTGTTTCTTTTTCTTAAAAAAAAGTTTGAGGTTCCGAGTAAAAATTTTCTTGGTTCACGTAGAAAGATTAGGATTTTAATTTGAAACTATAGAGTTTTAAGTTGAAAGTTAGTGGCCTGCCATAAAAACTAACTATCTATCTATCTATCTATATACACACATACAAATCTAAAGCTAGCATGTTTCCTGCCATCTTATTGGACCACTTGGCACCTCTAAATTGCTAGATAAACGGGATCATATAAAAAAGAAGAAAAATCTTTGAGACCACAAACTTCTGGAAGCTTCCAGGTTACAAGTCCCTAATACTCTTCTATCTTCTGCACTACTTTCTTCGCAACACTTCAACAACAACAACAAATTCCCATCAAGTTCTCAATTAAAATCAACAAAAGAATGTGAAAAAAAAGAAGGAATATCTCTTCTATTTCTTCTTGAATTGATTGAGTAATATGTTCAGAAAATTACCAATAAATTGGAATGATCACATCTAATATATTATATACATATAGCGAGTACTTTTATCTACTTCTCCATGTTTTAGAGGATAAAAGAAACAAAATGAGTCCAACATTAAATATGTTTGAAGATTATACTAATAAATCTATAGAAAATTATACTAGATATTTGATGTGAAAAATTTAGAATATGTTTCATTGGAAAAAATATTAAGAATTATGATTCTTAGGGATGATAAGAAATCCTCGATATGTCATAGGTTAAATTGGAAACTAAATACCTTTTACTAATTATTTTATGCTCTGCAGAATTGTGGCACTCTAAAGGAGATCTTGATAGAATGGCAACATATGCAATGTGGAAGAATGTCACTAGGTCCAATAGAAATATAGTATGTGCCCCCAGTTGATCCAACCCTGATGTTAGACTCACGAGAGCTATCCAAGGGAATTTTGAGGTTTCTTGGTCAAAAAATCTATTATTACATGTTAAGTGCCCTAAACAATATATATTGGCTAATTAAAAGGGTACTTGTCAACCGGCCTTAAAATAAGAAATATCACCACAAAATAGAACTACAAGAACACAAGGGAAGGTGTGGTATTTATAGTTTGAATGAAAAATAAATATATTTTTAACAAAAAAATGACACAAATATGAGCTATTTGTTGAAATTACTTAAAAACATATATTCTTTAGATTCTTTTTACAAGGATTACAATAATTTATTGAACTCATTATATAATAACTCAAAATAATACAATCGGGCTAATCTAGTGGCGCACCAACAGGTGCGCCGATTTTCTAGTTTCAATTGAAAGTTTCACTCTAGTGTAGAAAGATTAGAGACTTGGGTCCAAAGTTCAAGGCCCCAAGTAAAAAGTTTGAAAATTTGAGTTAGAAGTATGAAATCTAGATCAAATTTTATTTCATCAGTTGAAAGTTTCTTTTATTTTTCTTCCAAGGTTATGTGTATAGACCTCTAAAGAAAAGGACATGTTGTACAATGCATGTTACCCATATGGGAAAACTTCTGAAATACAACAACCAACCATTTTGCTTAATACATGAACGCTTTGCTTTATACGTGATAAACCACATACAATCCAACATAGAGAAGTCACTTAGGAGCGCTTACCCAACATGACTTGCACAAATCCCTACATAAACCTTTTAAATCACCACATCACTTGCACTTGTGTTTACTTAGATAACCAACTATTCAATGTTGATTGTGTATGTAAGTTTTTGTTTTACAGTATAATGTTTTATGTCTAGAGTTTGTGGCAGTAGGCAGTTGCCAACCGAATATTATACATCAGTGCTGCAAATATTGTAAAAAAACATATATCATAAAAAGGAGGGTTATTGTACTTTGTTCCTAGCAATATTGAAATTGGTCAGACATCTACTGCTTTTAAGCTACCAATAGTAAATTGAACAAGTGATACACGAACTTGTAAGGTTGGTGCAAGCTAGTATAAAACTTGCAAAATACTTGTTTATGTGCATGACTTGAGTAGTACATGCGAACAAAGGCAAAAACGTCATACTATGGCTAATCTTGCTGATGTGGATGTTAATTAGGATGTTGCGAGCGCTAGCCATGTTATGTTTGGAAGTAGCCCTATATACTGGATTACTTGGTTTCTATTTTTTTTTTTGTTTTTATCCTGCATCCTTCTTCTATTTATAAACAATGTCTTTATCAACACACAATTAGTGTCTTTGGGTTGACTAAACATGTATAAACCCATGTGGCATCCTAATCATCATCCAAGTTAGCAAAATTAACAATAATGTGCCATTTTGACCTTGGTTCATATTGACTACTCCCTCTATCCCATAATATAAGGCGCGGTCAAAGTTGGCACAGTCTCCAAAACTAATCTTTAGTTTATAATTTCTCATATACTATAAGGTTTGTAGCAACAAAATTATAACCATATGAAAGTAAATTTAAATGTCAATCCAATGATATAATTTTTAACAAATAAAATTCATTTCATATTATACTAAGCGTTGGTCAAATGTTTTAAAGATTGAATCTTGGAATGCGTGCGCGCCTTATATTATGGGATGGAGGGAGTACGCAAGTTCTTACACAAAAACGGGTGTTTTGCAAGTCTGCTACAAGATTCGCACATGTCACAATTTCATATACTACTAATACAATTTAGTAACAAAAAGAACTATAGTATGTAGAGAAGTTATGTATTTAAAACACATCATGGTGCGATTCCTAATTATCGATACACGGAGACTTGTCATATTTAGAACATTGCTCATTACGATAGTAAAAATACAGTGACTTCTCACGATGAACTTATCCACAAAAGACTTCTCTCCATTTATCTATTTCCTAAGAAATAGTTATCGGAATGCTTGTTGCATAATTGCTCATCTGATGCAGAATCCCAGAATAAGGTTGTAAATTAGAACTAGAGTCTCTGATTTCAAGTATAGACCGTTTTAGAGGTGTGCACTAGAGTTAATGACCTTTACCCTATAGCTATTACACATTGAAAAATGATATCTCATTTATATATGAGAGATGTTGTCATTTGTGCCGTTTGACACGATCATTTTTTTTGTGTTCTTTATGGCTCCAAAGGAGAAATGCTCCACTGCCTCTATATGTACATGAAAGCTAGGGTTGGGGCATATTGCTCATGCCTAAATCCAAAGATGTGAATCCCATCCAAAATGGTTCCATATTCGTCTGCATTCTCAAACCATCTCTCTAAATTTAGCTCCCTATTTTTATTTAACAACCCATGACTCTATTTTCACCAAAATTGGCTAATTACTTGTCTTAGTTTTTAGTTATGAATACAATATGTTAATTACTCTTAATTATTGTTTTTTTTATAAATTAGTTGCTCTTAGTTATGTACATATCCAGCTACTACAAGATAGGGAGTGAGTTTGGATCCCAAGATTTAAAAATGGACATGGGATGGACAGAGAGTAGGATAAGATAGGGAGTGGATTAGGGATGTGGATGGCAGCGGGGGGGGGGGGGGGGGGGGGGGGGTTGTGATGCTTCTCTTAAAACAGAAAAGTCTATATTTAGTTCTGCAGCTATGGCTTTGGTATGTGTCAAAGGTTATGTTCTTTTCCGGAGGTTCCCAACCTCCACCCCTTTGTTTCCTCCACGCACGTTTCCTAAACTGTTAAACAGTATTTTTTTAAAAAAATCTATAGGAAAGTTGTTTTAAAAAATAATATCAGTCGTTTTTAAGTTTTTTGCCTACTACTTAATTAATCATACGTTAATCTACCATTCCGTTTTCCATACGTGGAGGATTAGTTCCCAACCCACCTTGAAGAACACAACTTAAGGCTGAGTTAATTTCAGCTTTTAGGCTGAAATTTTTGGTGCTACGTGAAATTTTGACAAGATAAGTCATTAGAATGTGATTAACCGAGTATTAATTATTATAAACTTAAAAAATATATTTACACATAGAAATTTTGTTGCATGAAACATCATTTAGCAGTTAAGAAGCGTGCTCACAAAGAACCATGAAGTAGCTATTCCAAAACAGTGCTTAGAATGACCTGAAAAAACTATGGCTTTGGTCCAATTTTGGTTTCTAAATTATGAAATCATTTATTTTTGGTCCATGAACTCTCAAAACTGTTCACATTTCACCCCATAAGCTCAAACCAGGATAGTTTTCGATGATGTAACTTCAACATGGAGTTGACCAAGGTGAGGAGTGATGACCAGGGTTTACATTACCGCCGGGAGCGCGGTTACCGTGCCCCGTGGTAAGCACGATTACCGCGCGGTAACCGTGGTAAACCGTAAATTCGTATAAAATTTATCAAAATTTCAAATTATTTTAAAATTTATTTGAATTTAAGATGGTTACCGTGGTTTTCCTTTTACCTTACCCCGCGGTAAACCGCGGTAACATAAACCCTGGTGATGACAACAACACACAATAATAATAAACAATAGCAAAATAAAAAAAAATATTGTGACCTACATGTCAACCTTGCTTCCTTTCCTTCTCTCTCCATAATCCCCATAATCCTGTATATGTTTACTTTAAATTGCTACCTACAATAAAAAAAAGACACATGATACCATGTCCTTAAAAACCATATCCTGATTATGTCGAGGTTTGAAATATGAGGCAGTTTTAAGAGTTGAGAGGCTAATAGTAACATGGTTTCGTAGTTAAGTGAACTTTTTTTCTTCTTAAAAAATAGAGCATGGAGTGTAAAACATAATAGGGCGTGTGATATAGTGGTGGATCGTATTGCCCCTACTAAACAAATCTAGATTTTTACATTTTAAACCTTTTTAAAAACTTATGTTCCAAATAGACTTCTGTAAAAACTTATTTCAAGAATGGAACATTTTCGCGGTGTCAGCATCATTGGCGCCATGGTCCAACATAATGATACCAATGACATTATCGCTATATCCCTTGCCGCTCCCACGGAAGCGTTGAGGACCTATTTGTAAAAAAGAACTAAAATGTAAATTATTTTTCTTACATCACTACTAGAGAGGGCATCTTTACTACTGGTTTACAACCCCTTTACTACCGGGTTTTGCAACTGAGACGAGTAAATCGGGACTAAAGATCTCGATCTTTAGTACCGATTCTCCTAAAGATGCATACCAAATTAATTAGATCTCGATCTTTAGTACCGGTTCTCCTAAAGATGCATACCAAATTAAAATTAATATGTGGGATGTAGGATTCGAACTCAAGATCTCTCACCTCAGCCCTTACGTGCGTAACTATCCCACCAACTCCACACATTTGACTTGAATATAGATGCTTTCTTTTTAACTAACATTGGAGGCATCTTTATTACCGGTTGGTACTACCAATTGGTACTAAAATATCTTTAGTCCCGGTTGGTGTTACCAACCGAAAACATCTTTACTCCCGGTTGATAATACCAACCCGGACTAAAGATGCTTCATCTTTAGTCTTAGTTGGTGGTAAAAATCGGAACTAAAGATGTTTTGGGATTCAGACTTTTAGAACCGCTGCTAAAACAACTTTATTACTCTAGTAGTACATATATTCGAGATATTTGTGTTTGGAGCCTAGAAAAAATATTATTTCTCTAGTAGTACATATAGGTGTTTAATGTCAATAATACTATAGCCAATGACCTATTTATAAATATTTTATTTATAAATAAGTTATTTTCGAAATTTCTATCCCAGGGTCATTGCCGCCAACACCCTTCATATTAGTGGCTTAGCTTTCGCGGGGAACGGGGGCGAGGATAATGACGCTAGCCCTGCGAAAAATGGTCCATTTCTAGAATAGATTTTTTTTTCAAAAATCTATTTCTAAAATAAATTTTCGAAAAATAACAAAAGTAAAAACTGCTGAACGAATAGTTCCTTCATTTCAAACAATAATAAACTACTAGGAAAACACGTGATCCGGTGACAACACTAGTTTACTCCTCTGTGCACGTGGGTCCAGGCAACAGTTACCGTTTGTTTGGTGTTGTCCTGTTCCGTTACCTCAGTGTCCAATAGTTCCACTGGCTGGTTGGTTGGATGGTCCGTTCAGCGCTTGGGGCCCATGCGTAGCCTTGTTCTGGATAACAATTAACAAAGCTGCACTTCTTTTCTCGTGAAAATGTCTACTGGTACAGCACAATATGGGCCGGCCCACTAACTTAGCCTAAGCAACATACCTCAATGGGCTCTCATGGCCCAATATCCCACTTCCTATTTTTTTCTCCAGAGCCATCTGTTGGTAACTTTTTCTGACAAGTTGATAAGCACGATCGAAGTACCTTACGCCTTGCGGTGATCCTAGAGTCACCAACCACCTCAATCTAGCAAAAACTAAACCAAGATGGGTTTTGATAACTAAACCGGCTAGCGGAGCCGATTTCTAGATAACTACCCGTCTCGTGGGTAAAACGGAAGGTTTTCAGAACAAACCTACAAAGAGGTGTCACACTCTCGCAGCGGCGGCGGACGATTTACGGTGCAAATCGACAAAGATGGACAAACTAAGAGAAAACTAAAAGCAATAAGAAAAACGATTCGATTATTTGATTGTAGATTGGTTTTTTTATAATTGAACCGGCCATGTCCCTTATATAAGGGTTGGTCTTGCCCTCTACAGGCCCTTCTCCACGTCCAACTCGGGGTAGAAACCAAAGGAAACACGAAACATGCCTTCCCGAGCAAGGAAACCCGAGATCCGATGAAAACAGACTCGGACTCGGACCCTGACGGTCTGACCGCCCACATACCTGCGGTCAGACCCGCCCTACTAGCCGGTCAGACCGCCCACACACCTATGGTCTGACCGGTCCTGTGAAGGTAACCCGTCACTTTCCAAACTTTGATAATTTTTCCTATTTTATCCATAGGTGCCAAATTTGGGTGTAAACACATACCCCCCTACCTTTTTGATGAACAACGTGAATCTAAAAGCATAGAACATGTTTTTGGTCTTAGGGCGATAATCCAATTACCGGCCATATCACCTCCTAAGCGTCTTGCCAAACGCTCGGGAAGTATTTCTTCAAGTATTTCCCGTTGATTGCTTGCTGAAAACGCTCCCCTTTAAGTGTTTCCAAAAAATATGCATTCCCTCGAACAATACCGCATACTCGATAAGGACCTTCCCAACTAGGAGACCACTTACCGAATTCCCTGGATCAAGTACCCAAAGGCAAAATTGTCTTCCAAACCAAGTCTCCAACTTGAAACAACTTTGCTTTCACACTTTTGTTGTACGCCTTGACCACCCTTTTCTTCTCTTTCTCTATCTCTTCCAAAGCCTTCAAATGCTTGTCGATGACTTCATCAAGGTTGTCTCCCATCAACGTCTTATAATCTTCACTTGATAAATCATCTTGCTTGATGTAACAAAGAGAACCAAGATTTACCTCAATTGGGAAAACGACTTCTTGACCATAAACCAACTCAAAAGGAGTGACTTTAGTGGCACCATGTTTGGATATCCTATGCGCCCACAATGCTTCGGAGAGCACCTCATGCCACCTCTTTGGGTGTTCCTCAATCTTCTTTTTCACTAGCTTCAACAATGTCTTATTACTCGACTCGGCTTGTCCATTAGCCTGAGCGTAGTAAGGAGAACTCAACAATTTGATACCATAAGATTCGGCAAAACTCTTCACTTCCTTAGACATGAAAGAAGCACCTTGATCCGTAGTCAATGTTTGCGGAATACCGAATCTATGTATAATATGTTTCAAAATAAAGTCAATTACCTCCGTATAAGTCATATTCTTGAGCGGCACGGCTTCGGCCCACTTGGTGAAGTAATCCGTAGCAACTAGCACGAACCTATGCCCTTTTGATGACGAAGGATAAATTTGACCAATAAAATCCAAAGCCCAACCTCGGAACGGCCATGGTTTGATGATAGGGTTCAACACGGCGGCGGGCGCCAATTGAACATTGCCGAACCGTTGACAAGCTTCACATCCTCTATAGTATTTGAAACAATCATCAATCATCCTCGGCCAATAGAATCCCGCTCTCCTAAGCAACCAATTCATCTTGTGGGCCGATTGATGAGTCCCACAAATTCCTTCATGTACCTCTCCCATAGCCACTTTAGATTGATCTTCATCTAAGCACTTCAATAAAACTCCATCTATATTTCGGCAATATAGATCTTCATCAAGCAATGTATATTTGAACGCTTGTCACTGTATTTTCCGATCAACCTTAAGTGTGGGATCTTTCAAATATCGAATCAAAGGAATCCTCCAATCCTCTTCTGTTTCCTTGGCACAAACGTCCGAATTCACAGCTAATTCGGCCTTTGAGTCAATTGTCGCGTGCCCCCCAGCGCTCTGCCCAGAACAGGTCAGACCGGCCATACAGGGCCGGTCAGACCACTCGGGGTGGCCGGTCAGACCGGCGGCATGTGGCCGGTCAGACCGCCCCTGGTCGTCGGTCAGACCGGCCGCGCAACGCCGGTCAGACCGCCCCTGGTCTCCAGTTTTACCAATTTCGCACAAAGGTTTAAAATCAAGCACCGGCTCTTCTAATACCGGAAATAATCCTTTCTTCACATTATAGCCAGATACTTGTTGTGCCAAATCATTTGCTCTAGAATTATCATGCCTAGCAATATGTCTAATAGCAGAATTATCAAAATTGGCAATAATGTCCAAACATGAATCAAGATACCTATTTAGTGATCCGTCCAAGTATTTGTAGACTCCGGCGACTTGTTGCACCACCAATTCCGAATCACCAAAAGCTTCCACGTGTTTAGCTCCAATCATCTCTATCACTTGTAAGCCGAATAATAAAGCATCATATTCGGCTTGATTATTTGTACAATAATATTCCAAACAAACCGATGCCTCATAACACAAGCCATTAGGTGAAAATAAAACTACTCCTATGCCTTGACCTTCTTTGTATGAAGAACCATCAAAATAAATCTTCCAAGGTATAACTTCAATTAAACAAACCTCTTCCTCATTAGCAATATCTACATGATGGTCTACTACAAAATCACATACAATTTGGCCTCTCATAGATTTCAACGGTTCATAAGCCAAATCATATTCAATCAAAGCATACGCCCACTTGCCAATTCTCCCACTTAGAATTGGCCTTTGCAACATGTGTTTAATAACATCGGCTTGACAAGCAACTATGCATGTACTAGAAAACAAGTAATGCCTCAATTTGGTACAACCATAGTATAAGCATAGACAAAGTTTCTCTATAAAGACATACCTCGTTTCGGTATCCAAAAGACGGCAACTCAAATATGTAATGATATATTCCTTGCCATCTTCCTCTTGCGTCAAAACGGCACCAATGACTTTGTCTTCGGAGGCAATATATAACCGAAAAGGCTTTCCGGCTTTAGGCGCTCGCACAACGGGAGGAGTAGACAAATACTTCTTCAACCCTTCAAACGCTTCTTGTTGTTTTGCCCCCAAGTAAAATCGGCTTCCTTTTCCAAACGAAGTATAGGGACAAAAGCATCGATTTTACCTGCTAGGTTAGAAATAAATCTTCTCAAATAATTCACTTTACCTAGAAACTTTTGAACTTCCTTCTTACATGTCGGCGCCTTGAAATCACGAATCTTTTTTATCTTCTTAGGATCAATCTCAATTCCTCTCTCATGCACCATGAATTCTAAGAACCTCCCCGCCGACACACCAAAAGCACATTTAAGTGGGTTCATCTTCAAACCATACCGGCGCATCCTCTCAAAAGCTAACCTCAAATCGGCTATATGTCCCTCCATACCATCCGATTTGACAACAATATCATCAATATAGATTTCTAAAATAATACCTAGCAAATCATGAAAGATCAAATTCATTGCCCTTTGATATGTTGCACCGGTGTTCTTCAATCCAAAAGTCATAACAACCCACTCAAACAAACCAACAAATCCCGGACACCTAAAAGCCGTCTTGTACATATCCTCCTCCGCCATAAAGATTTGATTATAGCCGGCATTACCATCCAAAAAACTAATCACCCTATGACCCGAGGCATCATTGATCATCATGTCGGCTATAGGCATAGGATATTCATCCTTGGGAGTAGCTTTATTCAAATCTCTAAAATCTATGCAAACTCTAATCTTACCACTCCCCTTCTTCTCCACCGGGACTATGCCAGAAACCCACTCCGCATAATTACATGGCCTAATAAACCCTGCCTTCAACAACCGATCAATCTCCTCTTTGACTCGGTCATATAGCAAAGGATTAAAACGATGAGGTGGTTGTTTATAAGGCCTAAAACCCGGTTTGATCGGAAGCCGATGCTCAACAAGCTCACGGCTAAGACCCGGCATCTCATGATACTCCCATGCAAAACAATCTACATACTCCTTAAGTAGCTCGATTATTTTAACCTTATAATCGGCTCTCATATTTTTGTTTACAAAAGTCGGCCTTGGTTTAGTTCTATCACCTATGTCTACTTCCTCCAATGGATCGGCCGATGTAAACCCCTGTCCAAGCTTCTCTACTTCATCAAAATCTTCAATAGTTTCACCAATATCGTTCTTTGTAGACCGATATTCTTACACCCTCTTTTGCAACCACTCTAAATTAGCTTCTTTACTCATTATACAAATTTATATGGCCTACCCGTGATACACTAGCCGGCTTTATAGAGATAGGTACAAATTTGCCATTGGAGATACTAATGAAATCATAACTAGAAAGATCTATCCCCGATAAGCATTGGATATTCCCATGACGCCATTCAAATGTAGCATCGGCCATTGCAACCTCGGCCGATGTATCCGCTTTAACAATCTCAACATCATCGCCGTCCCATTGAATTAAACATTGATGCAAGGTAGAAGGCACACAACAATTGGCATGGATCCAACAACGACCCAAAATAACATTGTAGTTACCTTGCACATCAATGATGAAGAAAGCGGTTGGTAGCGTCTTGTTTCCCACGGTGAGCTCCGCCGAAAAGATACCTTTCGCCTCCGTTGGTTCACCATTGAAGCCATTGAGAATCATGTTGGTCTTCTTCAACTCATCATCCCCACGCCCCAACTTCTTGAACAATGAATACGGCATCAAGTTCACTGCGGCTCCTCCATCTACTAGCATCCTAGAGACCGGCTTCGCATCAACATGACCTTTTAAATAGAGAGGCTTCATATGACGGTTCGATTCATCGGGCTTCTCAAAAACCACATCTTTAGGACCTAGTGAAAATTGAGCAACCTCGGCTTCATCCATAGCACAAAACTCCATAGGCAACATACATACCATGTTGATATCCATGTCCTCCTTTAGAGATGACTCACCTTTAGCAACCGATTGTTCTTCTTTCTACTCTACAACAACCGGTCCTTCATTCTCTACGGATTTACGCCTCCAAACCGGTGGTGGTCGCAACTCATTGAACCTCTTATCTCTTTGCTCTTCGGCCTTTTTCTCTCTTATCTCTTGGGCCCGAAGACGTTGCAACCTTCTCCTTTGAGTAGCCGTTAAATCCTTAGGGATCCACCTAGGTTTCGGCTCTGTTCCAGGAGGTAAATAATGCCCCCTATTGATTTTGCTTGAATACAATGAAGCCCCCGCACTACTCCTTTCAAACCTCTTGTCAAACCGGCGCTGAAGCCCGGTCAGACCGGACGTAGACCACTGGTCAGACCGGCCAGATGCGCCGGTCAGACCGTCATGGGGTCGGCGGTCAGACCGGCCAAAGGGCCCAGTCTGACCGACGTGAGGCCGGCGGTCAGACCGGCCTGATGGCCTGGTCAGACCGTCCATAGAGCTACGGTCAGACCAGCCAGAGGGCCTGGTCAGACCGGCCGACTGCGATGAACTGGCCCCGGCTTCGGATTTATTGCTTGATGACTCCCCAACTCCATCTCCAGAAGGTATTGGCACATCATGAGACCTGGGTAATCACCTCCGAAGACCATGCTTCTACCTTAACACGCTTTCCTTCTCTCTTTTCTTTATTAACCCGATTTCTTCCATAAAACCGGCTATCATTTGGTGAAGACAAGCGCTCATGAATTGGCCTCCTTGGTCTTCCCCACCCTTGGTTGAATTGCATTGGAGGCATATGATTGAACATTGGCGGTGTTGCCCCCCATGGCATGTAGTAAGGATAAGGATAACCCGGCGGCGGCATTGGGTAAGGTCCCCATGACATGTCTTGTGAATGATGATATAGAGGTGATTGCGACCGTCTTGGTGAATGACCAAATCGCTCCCTAGGAGGTGATCTTGGTCTTTTTCCTTTGTTACGAGCTCTCTCACCACCTTGTTTCTCATACTTCTCCAAAAGCATATCCAAAGTCACTTTAGTCTTCCTAAGAACTTTAGAATTTGAAGCCTCACTCCTATTCTTCTTCCATACACCAACCTCCGGCTTCTTTGGCACTATCATCTTTGGCCTAGGTTCACCAATGATCACTCCCTTTCCTTTAGTAGATTCGGCTTGCTCCGGCCTAATCAACACCTTCTTATCATTGAAATTAATTGTATTCACCGAAAAAGGATCATGATCAAGTTTCATCTTGGAACCATCGGTGAACTTCAATCCTCCTTCATCTATGGCCGATTGAACCTGTCGTCGAAACACATTACAATCATTAGTAGAATGAGATTGAGAATCATGCCATTTACAATAAGCTCGACGCTTCAACTCTTCTTGAGATGGTATGATATGGCCTTTAGGTAATCTAATTTGTTTTTCTTGCAAAAGATAATCAAAGATCTTATCACACTTGGTCACATCAAAACTATACTTAATCTCACTTTGCCGATCTTTACGAGGAGTCAGCATTAGATTAGAGCAAACGAAAGACTTATTTTTGTTAGTCCATGACCACTCAGCAACATACATATCATGATCACCCTCATCTTCACTATCACTATGTTGACGTAAAAACACGACGGCCTGGGAGATCTGCTTAGCTCCAGTGCAGGTCCAAAATAATAATGAGATGCGGGCATGCCAGTTAGTTTGGTCCTGCAACCGACAAGATATATAAATTGAAGATCAAAAAATAGCCGATCAGCTGACAAGCCGATATAGTGATTCCAGCCGATGCCGATACCAGCCGATATCCAGTATAGATCTTGATACTTGAGTAAATAATGACATAAAGATAATCGACTGATGATAATATAATATAACAATAATATAATCCAGTAGAAACCAATCGGCTAGTAATGATAGATTGAATAAGCATTGATCCGAAGGTTGAAGCATTCATCGGCTGGTGGTCCGATGTTAATAAATCCAAATGATTAGATAAACAATGAAACCTTTGTTGTCATCGGCTAAATCCAACTTGTATGTAATCCTTATAAGCCGATGCAACGTCCAGATAACTCATCGGCTAAAACTCCGATGAAACCCTTATTGGCAATCAAGAAGCAGGCTAGAGATTATGGTTCTAAGCACGACTTAGTAGATCAAACTTAACTGATGCAGCACTAAGTATGAAAAGAAACATAATATCTAGACAATCAAGCCTTTGACTGATTTTTAGGGTGGTGGATACATTATATAATCTAAGCCAACAAAGTAATCTAGCCGATATCGGCAAAACCTTAGATAGAGATCGGTCGATGTAAGTAGAAAACATTGTCAATCTAGATTATATAACGTATATGATAACTCATCGGCTAGCACTCCAATAAAACATTAGCATGAACCTATCGGCTTAACAAGATTTATATTATCAACAACAATCTAGTAGGTCGAACCTAACCGATGCAGCACGAGATTGTATATGATAATCTAACACTTGATGAACCGATAGATCTGTCTAATGTGATGGATATAACAAATCTATTAAGAACAACATTGTGATTGTAGAGATATATCGGCCAAGATAGAAGATCAGACTTAACCGAGACAGTCCCAACTAAACCGATGCGTTTCTAAACACAATGCAATTAAGATACAATTGAGATATCAGGTAAATATATCGACCGAACTATAGCGATCCAAGAGATCGAAGCGATGCAGCCTTGAACAACACCAATGTAGCCGATAGATTCACCAGGACCCGACGGAACGTAGGGCTTACCCCTTCGCCGGAGATCGAATGCCGATGCAGTCCTGCGTCAGGTGCCAAATTCCGCGAGTTGATAAGTAAAAAACCTCAGAAAGAGGGTGGCGATGCGCCGAGAGTAGTTGTATTGATCAAAAGATAATTTACATAGACCCTGGGTGTACATATTTATACCCATGGATAGATACTAGTTCATATCGGACACGACTCAAACCTTCCTAAAGATAAAAGGAAAAACATAAAGTCCTTATCGGACATTAAACACACTTTCCTAAAATTAAAAGGAAACTAACGACTCTGCCTAATTAATAGATAAATTGCCATGTCGCATCCTCCTTGAACTTGGTCTCTTCTAGATAATCTTTCTTTAATAGATTAATTTCCTTAACCGAATTTGGTAAGAATCCGACTGTTGGCGATTGATAGCTTTCATCGGCCGATTATAGAACTCTGAAGCCGATACTGACTCTAGGCCGATGATGACTTTGAGGCTTACCAAATTTCATCGTTAACACACTAGTTTCAGGGTAATCAATCAAATTAACATTAGGCTTCTTCTCATATGGTCTAACAAATTTTTTATTATCCTTAACCCGGCTTTCCTGAGCCAAAGCCTTTTGCATGAGTTGACTAACATCAAGAAATTATTGGCCATCTAATCTTTCTTTAATAGGAGCAATTAAACCATTAAAAGCAAGATCAACCAAGTCTCTATGAGTTATGTTTAAACTATAACATCGGTTTCTAACATTTCTAAATCTCTTAACATAATCAATGACAGATTCATTATACTTCTGCTTAACCGATGTTAAATCAGATAACCTAAGCTCAATTTCACCAGTATAGAAATAATCATGAAATCTTTGTTTTAATTGAGCCCAAGTATGAATAGAATTTGCCGGTAAAGAAGTAAACCATGTAAAAGCGGTACCGGACAAAGATAAAGAAAATAAGCGCAATTTAAAAGTATCACTATTAGCCTCTCCACATTGCCCTAAAAATTGACCTACATGCTCCCATGTGGTCCTACTATCCTCACCACTAAATTTGGTAAATTCGGGAACCCTATAATTGCGAGGATATGGCACATTATCATAGTAATCAGGATACGGCTTTTGGTAAACCTTAGCACGATTCCTAGCTTCAATCCCGAATTTATCCCTAATAATCCCACTAATCAATTCCTCTATATTATCAGGCCTATGTTGATTTGGTGGCCTAATAGGTTGATGTTGTGGCACAATATGATTATATTGGCCTTGCCTAGTATCAGGAGGATACCCCCTAGAAACATCATTATAAGCATTAGGAACATATGGGGGAACTTGGGGATTACTTGCAGCAGTAGATACAGGAGGATCAAATGTTCTAAGATGATACAAATAACTAGCATTAGTCATTGGATCTATCCCCTGAATCGGCACTATTGCACCGTTCTGACCGGTCAAGAGCTCGGTCTGACCAGCGTCCAGAGGCGCGGTTAGACCGGCCTGCGTCCCGGTGTGACCGCTGGGGTAAAACCCGGTTTGACCGGCCATATGGCCGGTCAGACCGGCGGCGGCATCCCGGTCAGACCGGCCATCTGGCCCGGTCTGACCGGCCGTCTGCGCCGGAAAACTTTCGCCGATTGGTTGTGTCTTTGCTCCATCGGTTTTACTATTTATTTGATCTATGGGAGCTTGGCTAGCACTGGTAGAGGCTTTATCTTTGAATATAAAATCGGCCACGAGAGGGCCGAGTTTATTTCTCATAAACTTTTCACAATTATTTTCAAAAGATGCTTCTAATTTATTATTGAAAGCAATCATAGATGCATCTATTTTATGAGCAACTTATTGTTGAATAGATTGTGATAATTCCTCAATACTTACCTTGTCAAAAGTAGACGAAGACAGCAAATCCGGCTTGAAGACTACGCCATGATGGGTCTTTGAGCATGCCTTCAAAAGCTCGTCGGCGTACTTCTTCATGTGTTCGTCGAAGGCCTTGCGTGCTTCCTCATCAAGATTCTCCATCGTCACCGGCAGCACATTGGATGGATCCACCTCCGTCTTGGATGGCGGCAACTTCGTCATGGCGAAGTCGAAGTTGAGTTGATGTTGAATAGATCTCCCCAGCGGAGTCGCCAAAAATCATGTTGGCAACCTTTTGTGACAAGTTGACAAGCACGATCGAAGCACCTTACGCCTTGCGGTGATCCTAGAGTCGCCAACCACCTCAATCTAGCAAAAACTAGACCACGATGGGTTTTGATAACTAAACCAGCTAGCGGAACCGATTTCTAGATAACTACCCGTCTTGTGGGCAAAACGGAAGTTTTTTAGGACAAACGTCCAAAGAGGTGTCGCACTCCCGCAGCGGCGGCGGACGATTTACGGTGCAAATCGACAAAGATGGACAAACTAAGAGAAAACTAAAAGCAATAAGAAAAACGATTCGATTATTTGATTGTAGATTGGTTTTTTTACAATTGAACCGGCTAGGTCCCTTATATAGGGGTTGGTCTTGCCCTCTACAGGCCCTTCTCCACGGTCAACTCGGGGTAGAAACCAAAGGAAACACGAAACATACCTTCCCGAGTAAGGAAACCCGAGATCCGACGAAAACAGACTCGGACTCAGACCCTGACGGTCTGACCGCCCACATACCTGCGGTCAGACCGGCCCTACTAGCCGGTCAGACCGCCCACATACCTGTGGTCTGACCGGCCCTGTGAAGGTAACCCGTCACTTTCCAAACTTTAGCAATTTTTCCTATTTTATTCCTAGGTGTCAAATTTGGGTGTAAACACCATCTTTTCGTACGTTCTTAGGGCAAAATTAGATTGCTGTCGAGATAAACCTTTTCAAAATTTTATTATGTTAGTAATATTGTCAAGTTTTAATAGGGTAAGTCGTTTTGGATGTGTTTAATGTCGTGCCCACCTATAGGCTATCAAAGTTTGGCAACATTTGGAGGTTATCAGATTTTGTTGTAATGTTGGCAAATTCGTGTGAGCATTTTACAAACTAAATGTATTCACATGTTGATTTAAAAAAAATGTTATGATTTAAAATGTCATCAATCGGAACAAAGCCCTTAATCTCTCGTCCATACTGGCTGCCGTGACACCAGATAGCACGTGGCATGTCCACGCTGGCACCAAGCGCGCCACGTAAGTATGTGATGCTGCAAAAAGGACAAGGCCAGACAGAGTCACAGAGCTAGCTGCGTCCAGCTAAGCCTCGTGCACGTACCAAGTCCAATATGCCTTCTCCTGGAGGTAAGTATTTTTGTCCCACTTGATTATATTTCTTTGGTAGACGACGTGGACACTGCCACCTGGATGCTCTGGAATCCAGCGAAGTCAGCAGTCAAATTAACAGATTTATTTACAATTTTCTTTTTCTGAAATATTGTGGTTGTGTTGCATCGGTAAGAGCAACACCAAACTTTGCTTTCCTTGATCGATGCTGCTTTTGCTCAAACCTGGAAGAGATAGTAGTAATATTTTAATTAATCAGTGAGAAAAGAAAAACTGGTGTGAACGGGACAATTTGCACGATGGGGGAATAATAATACTATTTGGTTGGGTTTTGTTAAATACTCCTACTTGCTTTGTCTTTTTTCTCAACCACATGACCGTATCGAGCTGTCACAACTCGCACGTCCATAAATTAAGAATATTATGCTAATGCAGTTGACATTCGACATCGATCAGCTAGCAAGACGGATGGTAGCTCACCAAATATTATTGCTATACATCTAATTCAACCAGCCTGGATATAACTGGTGAGCTGAATGCTTGCTCAAACACTCGAGACTCACCAACCATATTATCATGTGTTTGTCTATCCAGATTGTCAAGATTTTGGTCATGTGATATCTGATATCTCTGCATGCCTTTTTAATGAACATTTCAATTTATTAGTTTTGCAGGCCAACTTGTTGTTTGTGAGTGTGGCCAATCTAGAATTAAATGTGTAGATCTTTTTTAGAGTGAAGTGCACGAGCGATCTCTAAACTTGTACGAGAGTACCATATAAGTTTCTAAACTCTCAAAATACATTTCCGGGTCCCTAAATTTATTTTGAGTGTCATATAGATCTAAACGGGCTCTAATCTGCTACATGTGCTAATGTGATCCATGTGCTGATGTGGCAAGTCACAGTAGTGCCTACGTCTTAGTTAAACCCACGTGTCAGTCACATAAAATTTTTTAAAAAAACATATTGTCTACTCTCTATCTAGTAATTTTATCTTTTTTCTGTCTACTTAAGAGGAGAAAATATGGTTTTTAATTTTATTTTATATATGTCTGACATGTGGATTTTAATAACACATAGGTGCCACCGTGGCAATGTCACGTCAGCGCATGGAGCGGGATAGAATCCGTTTGGACTTATATGACACCTAAGATAAGTTTAGGGACCTAAGAATGTATTTTGGTAGTTCAGAGACCTAGATGATACACCTGTACAAGTTTAGAGACCGCCCATGTACTTTACCTTTTTTTAACAAAAATGTGAAATTGATGTCAAATTTGCATGATAAGTTGCCGTTCCAACGAATAGCACTAAAACACAACAATTCGTGAATGGCTAGTGTGCTTGAGTAGAGTAGGGACTTAGGTGCTATTCGGACAGTTTAGTCTGGAGTACCACTTATCTCTAAGGCTGTGTTCTTTATCCCCTTTCCCAACTCACCTCTCTCGTTTTCCGCGCGCACGCTTTTCAAACTGCTAAACGGTGTGTTTTTTGCAAAAAGTTTCTATACAAAAGTTGTTTAAAAAAAATCAAATTAATCCATTTTTGAAAAAAATTAGCTAATACTTAATTAATCACGCGCTAATGGATCGCTCCGTTTTCCGTGTTTACTGTGCATGTTGGGAACTAGTACTAGCGAACGCAGTCTAAGTGAACTAAGTGAAGCTAAGAAATGCTCACTCGCAATAAAAACCAATTAATACACGAAGTGAGGGTAGTTTAGCTGGTTAGGTTCCTAATTTTGAATCTCATCCACCCAATTTCAAATCCTAGATTTAAAACGAATACTTGTACTTACGATTACTTATTCTACCAACCCAAATTCAGGTTTTAAACTTGACACGGGTCCTATAGATTTCGTGAATCTCAAGATATATTAGATTAGTTTTCGAAAGTTTTTATAGGGGTAGAGTGTGTATGTGTGACTTTACAAGTATGAGTGTACCGTGTTTATATCAGCGTCTTAAAAAAACCAATACATCACCATATGACAAACAATTGATTAATTAACAGTTACTCCCTCCATCCCATAAAAAACAACTAGTACTGGATGTGACACGTTCTAGTACGAATCTGAATATAATCTAATAATTGTACATGCTCCATGCTACTACATCTATCCTCTTAGGTTATCCTAGACCGATCCCACTGATCTATGTGATTATCAATTCCTTATCAGCCATTGGGTCATCGGGGTAACAACACCCCAATTCATGGTGATGGTAAGTCAGCTCCTAAGAGCATCTCCAAAAGCCTCTCCAAGTGATTCTCTAAGCTAAATTTTAGCCATTCTAGCCAAAAGCCATCCTCCAACAGCTTCTCCAATCGGATGGCTAAGCCATCTAGCTAGCCAAAGCCCTCCATCCACTAGCCAAACTTGGCCATCCAAAAGTCACTGGTCAACCGTGGGCCCCATACACATTCCTCCTCCCATCTCCTCGTTGGCTCCTCTCTCACAACGGATCGCTCACTGCCGGCCCGACGTCGACGACGACACGGAGGAGAGAGGCGCCGAAGCTGCCTCCCTCCATCCGCATACCCACCATCGCCGCCTCCAGCCACGACCGCCGCCGTCCTTCACGCCGTCTCCAGCCGCGACCATCGTCGTCGTCGTCCGTGTCGTCGATAGTCGCCGGATTCGGGGACCGCGCGATGTGGATTCGAGGGCCGCGTGGCCTCCGCCTCCGGCCCTGGGTCATCGTCAAGGTCGCGTTGCCGAGGTCATCGTTGTCGCGAGCCTCCGTCGCGGCCAGCCTTTGTGCAGTCGCCGTCACCGCATCTCTCTCTACTTCGCCTGCGACGCCAGTCACCGACCGCCGACCACTGCCCCTCACCGCCGTCGACCTCCATGCCCGCATCGGCACCCCATCAGAGCTCCAGGCCGCTGCCGAGATAGGAGAGGCATGGGAGAAGTAAGGAGAGGAAGAAGGAGGAGGAATGAGAGACTGACATGTGGGACCCGATATTAAATTGGAGAGTGTGAACGGAGGGACGGTTAGAGTAAAAGGCAAATTTAGCTCTCTAATTTTTTAGATGACTGACCAAATGAGTATTTAGAGAGCTCAAAATAACCAATCTTTTAGAGATGCTCTAAGCTTTCATTTGGACCTTCCTATTCTCACACTAACTTTGACATTGCATCATTGGGCACCACTCGTCCCCTCTCCTTACCTGATGTTTGACTATAGTAACCATATTGATCAAATAGGTGTGAAAGCTAACCTTGATTATTTCTAGTCACACTACCACATTCTCACTAGCTATTCTACACTTTCTACTTTCCCGTAGGATGACAGAGTATAGCAAGTTAGCAAGTAGCAACCTACTTATCAATTTTCGAGCCTCATTTTTTCTTATATAAGTCATAGCCGAAATTGAAATTCTCACATGTAATTTTAAATTTTTTTTGACGTTTTTCATCATTTTTTTGCCAACTTTAGCTTCTAAACTATTATAATAGTAAAAGATAACAAATAACAGTGATAACCTAAATTATTTTTTAGCTAGTTTTTTATATCTTATTAACCGCAGGTAACTCACTCATACCATTCGGATTTCTGAACTACAAGTTTCCGTATTCTAATTTTTTATTTTTAGCACGCACATTTTTTATAATATTAAATGTTGCATTTTTTAAAAAATTCTTTATAAAAAGTCACTTTAAAAATTATATCAATATATTCTCAATTTTAAGTAATACATAATTAATTACAGCAATAAACTAACCTCGTTTTGGGTGCTGGGGGAGAATGAGTTACAGTCACCGAAAGCAAACAAAACTAACCCAACCCAACCCACCCCCGCAACGAACGGTCATACGCTGATCTTTTCTCCAAACGAAAAAGAAAAACCAGCAAAAAAAAATAAATCCCGCCCCTACCCCTACTACGGCCGGCCCTACCCCCACAGATTCCAGGCGCCAGCTAAGCACACACCGACGTGCACCCCTCCCCTCCGCATGCGTTTCCACTCTGTCCCTCTCCACAGTCCACACCCGAGCCCGGTCAAACTCAAACCCAACCCAACCCCGCCGCGCCGTCACTCCACAGCCGAACCCACCGCCGCTGTCCTGTGGGCCCCACCCCCACCCGCCGACGCGTGGGCCCCCACGCCGCCGGCCGCGGCGGGTCACATGGGCGTCGTCCAAACTCCGAGGCGCGCGCACGAAAAAGAGAGAGAGGAGGAAAAAAAAGTGTATTTATTTCTTTTTAAGGCGCTCTAAGGTATAAAAATCTACTCCTACTCATCAACTACTTTTCCACTTCGATTCCTCTTCCCTCTCCTCTCCGCCGCTGCCGCTGCCGCTGCGTGCTCCTCTTATCCCCGCCGCGCGCGCCGCCCACTCGCTGGGAGGAGGAGACCTTCCCCAGAATTCTTGCTCGCCGCAATCCATGTCGGTGAGTGTGCTGTTGATGTGTTTCTTTTTGCTGCTGATTTTAGAGTTGGTGATTGGTTGCCCTGTCTAGATCGAGCTGAGCCCGCTGCGTGTTGGATTTTATTGATTAGAGGAAAGGCTGAGTAGCATGAGGTGTGTGGGGGAAAACTTAGTTGTAAAAAAATGAAGGGGGTAAACAGATGGGCGTTTGTTAAGTGACGTAAGGCGAAAGTGATGTTATGCTGTGATTGGTTATTGGCAATCCTGCCAGTGCATAGGCGTTGGGAGGAATTCCAGCAATATATGATGCTTGATCTTTTGATTGCAGGATTGTTGATGGTCAGTGTTCTCGCGTTAGGCTTTTGATGATTGGTTGAACAGGAAATTGGCGTCTTGGTAGAATCCGAAGTTTCTGAAAACACAAGTACTAGCATACAAAAGTAAGATAATTTGTCAATTAGATATGATGGAAGGTCAGCATCAGCTTGTTCAACTACTGTTAGGTTGAAACTTTGATCGTGCTTGAGATTTCTTTGCTGAGACAAGGGGATATGTGGCAAAGGGATAATAAACCATGATATGATTGTGTCACCGATGATATACGACAATAGTGGACGTAAATGTTGGATTTGTGGAATCACAGAAGGTTCCAAAAACAATGTAGAAATTGTTTTTTTTGTGCTTTACCTTGTCAATTTTCTGACTTCTGAGATGAGGTCCCCGCATCACATAGAACTGCAATTGCAATTCAATGCATTCAGGCGACAAACAGACAGACTACTGTCCTACGGAATACTACACGAGTTATGACTTGCATATCGTACATGCATAAGCCAAAGCAGCTTGTTTAGTGTAAAGCAGATACTCTGTACCATAAATCCATAATCTATGAAGTGTTCTTGTTTACTTTGTTGAACATCATACTTGATACCTATGGTCTTGACTGTTACATAACATTTTGTTCACCCTTTGGCAATTTTTTTTTCCTTAGTGATGTTCATTCTTTTGAGATTTCAGTCATGCTACGAATTGGGAAATGATACTCATATTTAATGTTTCTTTTACAAATTCTGATTGAAAGCATGGAATGAGCCTTTTAATCCACATATAAAGACATCAACTATCCTTTGGAGAGCGTGCATCATGGATCAAGCCTATTGATGGTTTATTAGTAAACATTTTACAGCAATTATTTATGTGTACACTGCACTTACAAATTCTGTTGGGCACTCTACCCTTGATTTGAGGTGTTAAATAAATTGTTTTTCTATTATGTTAAATGAATATATTCCAGATATTCTACATAAGCAGAAGGATCCTATATCTCAACTAATTCATTGTTCTTTTTTCTAAAAACCGTGCTAATGATAATTTTGTTGGAGACAATTTTCAATGTTGTCATATTGCCTGCCTTTTTGTAAGTGGTTGGGCATCTAGCTGTGCTCTGTCAACTCCTGGCGGTGCTACTCTTTTTCCTGGCTATTGGACTTCCAATCTGATCATTCATTATTTTCATATCTTATACACAGGTTGTGAGATGTCCATTGCTGCTTCATTATATGTTCCTATATTTACTCAGTTTTGTACAACTGTAATAGACAGTGATACATCATATATGTCAAATGAAACCAACACAGACAAAGCATATGCTGTGTTGTCATCTGCTTATTTCTTGTTTTGTTCTGTTTCGTCTTGCAGATTGCATTATTAGTCATGGCCCACTGTGAATTCTCAAAAAACATCTTTTATGTTCATTAGTTTCATCTTTTTTTCTTCCAATTTTATTAGATGGCTATAACGAGTTTATTCACACATAATTTCTAATTATCACTTGTTTGGTTCATAATTTATTATATAATTTTACATTTGGCTCCTACATTGCTTATTACTGAGGCCATGCTTGGCAGGCCACAATCAAAAAATACCAGCCCACCCATGGGGAATGGGCTAGGATTGAGGCCTGCTAAACAAGGCCTTAAGGTAGAATCACCATTTAACATGGATCATGGTGCTTTTGTAGGAGGAAGCAGGTCGTCCGTTGCCCAAGTTTGGTGAATGGGATGTCAATGACCCAGCTTCTGCTGATGGATTCACAGTGATATTCAACAAAGCCAGAGATGAGAAAAAGGGTGGGAATGGACAAGATACTGATTCACCCTGCAAAGACACTAGGACTGAGAGGGTTGAATCATATGCCCCCAAGACAAACTCGGTATGTCTATCACATTACTCACATCGATTATGTTCTTAGAATCTCCTTGATTAATATAATGCTAAATGTTCTTCTCTTGAACTACACAACTAGCTAGATGTCATCAATTTCACTGTTTTCATTTGCAGAAGAAATGGTTTTGCTGCGTGACATCAAGTCCTACACAATCTTGATGAAAACGAGTTCCATGGGTTGCAAAATTACTATCCTTTAATTTTGCTATATACATACTATCCATAAGACCTTGTAGAGATGCCCATACTCGCTGTGCTGCTAGATTGGGGATCTCTTAAAACTCTGAGGTGTGTGTATGTATGTGTGCGGGTTATCAGATGCACATTCGGATACATGAACTTCTGATTGTAATTCTAGCCTTCCGTCCTGTGACATTCTGTGATGTAGTCGTTCTTCAGTGATATAATGAATCTCACCTATTGATATAACTGCACTGTTTCTCTTGCTTTCCAAGGAAACAAACACTGTTCTACCAAAGTTGGCTGTGCTCCAAAATGATGATTAAATTCCATATGACAATAGTTATGTTAACATATAGCGTACGAGCTTAAGAGAAGTTTTGTGCATAATCATATGTTCTAAAGTTTTTTTTTTCTCTGTGGGAAGTATTGCCAGGTGGATAGAATAGTATGTATCCATCAGTAATTGTATACTCAGAGGTGCAAACAGAGGAAAAAAAACCAGAGCGCGATATTTGTGGTTTAACAAACAGTTTTTTTAATAGAGTGAGACTACGTAACGATATACCGTTCCAACGGAATAGCATGACATTAATACGATATCCTATAAATACTAGATATGATACCCCGTAGGTACCAGATATGATATCTATGTACTATGCTGATATCAATATGATACTTATAAAGTATCATGTTGATATCAGCTATTCTGTTGGAATAATATACAGTTTTGTAGTATTTCTGTTTTTAATATTGTATATCTTTATTTACGAATTTGGATAAGCTAGTATATATTTAGGACGAAAAGCTAGTATACATCCCAGGATGGAGTATTTTATATTTCTTTTCACAGTTTACGCAGTTGACTTTGATCATGAAGTTCGACCATTTGTTTTTGTAAAAGAATGTAAATATATTTTAAACGTGACCTATATTTTTATATTTGTATTAAATTATTAAATAAGATGAAACTATTAAATTTCATAGTAAAAGTTAAACATGTCAAATATTAATCGTAGGAAGAAATACGTGACATCAAGAGAGGTAACCAAAAGAGTTTCCAATTTGACTCTGAGACACTCACAATTGAAATGGGCGTGTGCTAGGAGACCAATTTCGCCTCAATAATTGCAAGTTTGCAACTTTTTGTAACATCAAGCGCCCACTCTTTATGGGTGAACCCTGCGTGGTTGGATTTTTCACATTTTGATTCTTTTGAAAAACTTATTTTGTGAATAGACTTAAAAAAAACATTCTAGAAATGATCCTTTTCGTAACGCCAACGTCATTGGCGCCGTGGTCTAACATGATGGCGCCAATGACATTGGCACCATTTTCCTTTTTGGCGCCAAGGATCAATATGTATTTTTTTTTTCTGAAAAGGACTTATTTATAAATTTTTTAATTACAAATAGGTCCTTTTGTACTACAAATAGGTCCTTTTTGATTTTTTTACAAATAAGTCCTCGGTGCAAATGTCATTAACACCCTCCCCTTTCACATTAGTGACTTAGTTTCCATCGAGGGGCTAGGGGACGGCGCTAATATCATTGGTGCCGTCATGTTGGACTATGCTGGCAATGATGTTGGCGTCACGAAAAGGATCATTTTTAAAATAAATTTTTTAAGAGTCTATTTGTAGAATACGTTTTTTAAAAGGACAAAAAGGTGAAAAATCCTGCCCTGCGTGGTGACTGGTGAGCACAAAGTGTACTGTTCTTTCGCTTTCTTCTGAGGAATACCGTGGCCCTCTATGGCCTCTCTGACATGATGTCGCTCTAGGTTAGCCTTACCGTTTACCGCGCGGTTACCGTGCCTCAGTGGTAAGCACGGTTATCGTACGGTAACCGTGGTAAATCGTATGAAATTCGTATAAAATTTATCAAAATTTCAAATTATTTTTAAAATTTGTTTGAATTTAAGACGGTTACCGTGATTTACCTTTTACCGTACCCCGCGGTAAGCGCGGTAACCGTGCGGTTTACCGCGGTAACGTAAACCCTGATGTCGCTACCATCCAAAATTCTCGCTATCAGCCTTTTGATCTTCTGCTTACTATATCTCCATACACTTGTTGTGCACTTGGGCTCTCCATCTCTCAGTTTGGGGCTGGGGCACCAAATGCTGCGGTGAGCTTGGTAGCTAGGTCGAGGGAGAGGAGAGGAGAAGATGGCGGAAACGGCGCTGAGCCTGGTGGGGAGCGCCATCAGCAAGGCATCCTCCGTCGCCACCGAGGAGATGAGCTTGCTCATCAACGTGCAGACCGAGATCTGGTACGGCACTGTTGCCACCTGCTACCTTGTTAATTCTTTCATGCCATATACGCCCATTTTCAAAGCTCAAGTTCAAATAGTCTTCTGTGTTGCCATGGGGAAACCATATGAGAGGTATAATTGACTGATATTGTGTGCCAAAAGATAAATTGCATTCTACATGGTGCCAATTCATGAACTCCAGTTTTTAAATGGACTAATGGAATTGTGGAATTATAGACTAGGGACCTGGATGTAGAGCAATTTTTTCTTCAAGATAAAAATGAGTTGCACTGCAGCATTTTTCTCAGACCCACAGTTCAGTGGAATTAAAGTTAATAGAAACGTTTCCACAATAGTATGCAGTGCAATCATGACTTTTTAAAAAATAATTTGGATTTTTAGCGAGAACTAAAATATATAGAGTTCATGAAATTCATTAGACCTTTTCATAATGCAAGTGTAGCCAAGAAAACTCTCTATACTTGTATGTTGACAGGTACATCAAAGATGAGCTAAAAACCATGCAGGCGTTTCTTAATGCCGCTGAACTAATGAAAGAGAAAGATGAGCTGCTAAAGGTGTGGGCGGGTCAAGTAAGAGATCTTGCATATGACATCGAAGATTGTTTGGATGCGTTTAGAGTCCATCTTGAGCATCAAGGCCTATTGCGGCAACTGAAGAAGCTCAAACATCACCACAAGATTGCCATCATGATCCGCAATCTCAAATCAAGAGCCGAGGATGTGCGTAACAGAAATAGACGCTACAGAGTGATTCATATCATGCCTTCTAACAGCAACAATATGATGGATTCCTACACAGAAGATATTCACAATGTATCAGTTAATAATATTGATGAAGCTTCACTCTTGGGTTTGGACGGTCCTAAAGGTGAGGTGCTTCAGATGCTGGACATCCCCAGCAGTAGTGGTCCTACTAAGGTGATCTGTGTTGTTGGCATGGGTGGCTTGGGGAAGACAACTCTCGCCAATATGGTCTATGAAAGCAATGTCATTCTCGACAAGTTCTTGCGTCGTGCTTGGATTACAGTGTCACAATCATTTGACATCAAGGAGCTTCTCATAGATATGATTATGAAACTTCTGGTTCATATTTCATTGACTAAATCCTCAAAGGAGCTTCAGAGAAAGCAAAGCTTCGAAGAGCCTCAAAACAAACAAGTAGAGGAACTAGAAAATCCTAGGATGCTAACAAAGGAACAAAAAGTTCAAGAGAAGCGAGTTGAACTCCAAAGTAAAAAAATAGAAGAACTTAGTCATGAGTTGACACAAGGGCTAAATGAATTAAGATATTTTATTGTTCTTGATGACATATGGAAAATAGATGACTGTAATTGGATTAAGAGTTTGGCCTTTCCAGAGAAAAACAATGAAGGCAGCCGGGTAATAGTAACCACTCGAGATGTTGGTTTAGCTGAAATGTTTACTTCACTCCAACTTATCTACCACCTTGAACCCTTAAAGTATAATGATGCCAAGCTGTTGTTACTAAGGAAAACAAATAAAACCCAGGAGGACCTTGAGAAAGGTAATTTGGATGAAATATTCAACAAGATATTAAGGAAATGTGGAGGGTTACCACTAGCTGTTGTCACCATTGGTGGTGTACTTGCTACAGAGCACACACAAGAATGGAGTAGGTTATATGAACAACTCCCTTCGGAACTAGAGAGCAATCCAAGTCTTGGAGCAATGAAAAATTTTGTGTACCTTAGTTACATCCACCTACCTTCCCATCCAAAGCCATGTTTTCTATACTTGAGCCTTTTTCCGGAGGATTTTGAAATCCAAAAGTCATGCTTGGTAAATAGATGGATCGCAGAGGGGTTTATTGTAGCTAGAGCTGGAATAACCATTGAGGAGGTAGGAAACAGTTACTTCATTGAGCTCATCAACAGAAGCATGATTCAGCCATCAAAACTGAATTACAATGGAACGGTCTCAAGCTCGAGTTCATGATATAATACGTGATATCATAGTTTCAACTTCTAGAGATGAGGCTTTTACATTCTTTACCATGGAAAATGACACTAGCACACCACCAGAAAATGTTCAGCATCTAGCCTTACAAGGGGCTAAGAGTTTCATGTCATTGGATAGGGGCTGTCAGGTCTTTAACTGTGTTTGGCAAATCTAACAAGCCCTTAGTTTCACCCATTCACCAGAGATGAGGATGTTGAGGGTTTTGGATCTAAAAGATGCCCAACTTACTGTCACGCAGCAAGATATCAACAAAATAGGATCCTTGTACCATTTGAAGTATCTATTTGTTAGTGGCAATTCCTCAATTTACGCTCTGCCGAGATCCATTGGAAATCTACAAGGTTTGCGGAGTTTGGACATTCGGAACACATACATTACTGAGTTACCATCGGAGCTCACGAAAATCCAGTCTTGTCTCCGATGTAGCCCGTTATATGGCCGCAAGCATTTTGATCTACGTGATCCTAGAGGATGCTTTCTCAGCATAACCCACTGTCGTTCTTGTTCTTTTGGAGGTGTGAGGGTACCTAAAGGAATAGGAAAACTGACAAGTTTGCAAGTACTTAAGGTTGTGGATATTAAACGAAGTGGCATGAGAATAATGAAGGACATTACGAAACTTACTCAGCTGAGAAAGCTAAGCCTGGTTCGAGTCACCAAGATGCATGAACAGAAGCTTGGCCCAGCACTTCAGAAGCTCTCATACCTCCGCTCTCTCAGTATTGATACATATGAATTGCGTTGGCTAGGTTCCATTCTGCCTCCTACCAGGCACCTCCAGAGTCTCAAGTTGGATGGATGTCTTTCACCATTGCCTAGCTGGGTTGCTACACTTACCAAACTGACAAAGATCTACCTAGGATCGATCCCTATGCTGAAGGAATATGACTTGGAAGTACTAGGGACACTGCCCAACCTCATACGCCTCCATCTTGATTTCGCATATGTTGGAGAGAAACTGTTGTTCGGCAGGGGAGCATTAAAAGCTTAGGATACTTCAACTTTTGCATCTGTGGGTTGTACGAGGGGTATCATTTGCGGAAGGCACCTCACCGAAAATGGAAAGGATAATAACAATTATGGGCTGCGAACTCATATCAGGGATGACTGGCATCAGAAACCTTCCAAATCTACAGGAGATTTCACCTGACTTTATGGCTAAGGTGGCAAAGCTAGATACGCTGCAAAAAGAAGTGGATAAACATCCAAACCATCCAATGTTGACAATGAAGATGAGCCGAAGCGTGCATGACCTGGGAGACATTGAAGTTTCCGAGGTAAAAGAGCGCTCTACACGACCATCAGTTCCTGAAGTTGGACAGAGTTCACAATCTGTTACTGGTCCTGATGCCCCGGACAATCCAACCACGGCTCCTGCAATGACCAACTGAAGAGAAGCGAATCCTGGACTGCAACAACAACTTCACACTAAGTCCCAGGAACACCAGCAAAACTGTTCTCGGCACCATCTAGCACACTGGTCAGTACAGTGTGATCAGTACTGTATGTTGTCTTCTATAGTTCTATGTAATTATTTAACATATATGTTTGTCTTTCCTCTGTTACTGCGTGATCAGTGCTTGTACTCCAGTTTGCAATGAGAAATGGTACGTCTGTGTAACTGATGACTGAAGAATCCCTTCTGATGCTGCTCTTTTCCATTTGATCTGCACTAGTGTTTGAAGGATATGTCACAGAAGTAGTAGACACGCTATGTGATTGGCATGTGACAATACATAAAAGCTAGTAATTTTTTTGATGCGATGAATATTATGAATGCATAACCTGGGCAGCGTTTGCTATTGGAATTTGGATTATACTGATGAAAAAAAAAATCCTACTTTCACACGTAATGTGGAGGGCATGATTCACCTAGTTTAATTGACATGTACTAATTTCTTTGGAGATCATATGCCTGTAACAGCAGTAGCTGGTATTGCCATTTAGCTGCTTCAGATGAGTTTCAGTGTGATGCCCAATAGTATTTTTCAGCGAAGAACAAATGCTAAGAACATAGTATACCAAGTTTCTGTGTTGGGTGCAGACTCGAGGGCTCTAGGAATTTTACTGGATTTTTCACATGATTTAGTTCGATTCCTCTGATATTTGTTTGGAATTTGGTAGTTCGAGAAGAGGAGTGAGATTTGAGACTTGGGGAGAGGAAAGGGCATGGAGAGTAGTAGTAGTTGATACCAGATATTTTGCTTGCTCACCCGGTGCCAAGATGGACAATGAGCAGTAAGTCCACTGAGAAGGAAAAGAACCATTTTATATTAGTCCTTGAGGAGCTACTGCAAATGTTTGCTACAAGCACCGGGAGAGCATCCAATAAAAACTTAGATTATACGTAACAGTGGCACTGTTACTATCAATGCTCCGGTACTCTCTACTTATAGTATTATACTACCAGTAATATTAAAGGTAAATTAGTAATTTACTAATACAATGATTACGAGTAACTTTATCATTTATATTTTTTCCCGGCTAGTGTAAAATCAAAGTGTGTTTGATTATTATTTGATGATGAATAATTGACATGTGCGATTATTGGTTTTGATATTTGGAGGTTATTGGCGAAGTGGTTTTGGAGATGATTGGATTTTTTAGATGATGAACAGGTGACTGCTGAATAATGGTCCGGTCATACTGAACTGGTAATGCCGGTCTGACCGGTAATGTCTGACCGGTCAGACATTACTGGTCTGACCGGCATGTGTTGTGCGGTCAGACCGGCCGATGCCGTGTCGGTTTTGGTTTCGGGTTGCTATTTTGGATATACGTGATTATTCTGTGATTATGGCTTCTAGATGGATACTATGCGTATGTAATATTGTTGTAATGCGTTCTAATATTGTTGTGTGCTTATAATGAGTCAAGTTGGAGAGAACTTGTGCTCGGATATGGTTTCTTGGTTGATGCATGTGTAGGTGAGTCTTGACACCTCGGGAGAGCCTTGCCGGTGATGGATCGGGAGTCAACATGGAAGAAGATGACGTCCGGACAATCAGGATATCATGCGGGATGCTTAAGCTAGAGATCAATGTACGTGGTTGGTGAAGATTTCATATGACATATGTTGGAGTATACTGTGTGTATGGGATGCGGAGTCGAATTTAGGAGTCCGAATTTGGTAAAATTGGAGTTTGTAAAGTTTGTTTCTTGTACGGGGAGGTTTCCTAGGGGGTTAGGACGACTTGTACAAGATTGGTTCGTGGCTTTAGGCTGCCTACCTCGGGTATAAATAGAGAGGGAGTGTGTGATCTCCCGGTATCGATTTGAGAGAGTTGAGTTGAGAGAAAAATTAGGGTTTCGAGTTTAGTCGAGATTTTCGTGAGGAGTGTTATTGTTGCACTTTGTAAACACAGATTAGAAGTAATAAAGTTCAATCTATTTTGAGAGTTCTTCAATTTGTGTTTCCTTGGGTGCGGCGGTTCAACCGGCGAGATACCGACGGTTAGACCGGCGACGATTACGGCGACAGGAGGTGAAAATCTCAGTGAGTTGGGTGGTCAGACCAGAGAACCTACGCCGGTCAGACCGGAGGTCATCGAGTGGTCAGACCGGCGCATCTACTTCGGTCAGACCGATCGCCATTGAATTTGAGGGTAACTTTAGATGATTATCTTGCTAGGTTTAACAAAGTTTTGAGTAATCTTAGATCTGTTGATACTTCTTATAATACTAATTGCACACAATCTAAGGTTTCTTGACACTTTTTAAATGGTCTTGATATGTCTATTTGGGAGATGAAAGTTACTTCTATTCAAGAGTCTGTTAACATGACTGCTTTGACTTTAGATTCGCTTTACACTAAACTCAAAATTCATGAGATGAATATTCTTGCTCATAAAGTTGATTCAAAATCTAGTGCTTTGGTTTCTTCTTCACCTTCTCTTGATAATGGCTCTTGGACATCTACTCATAATGCTTTATCCACTATTAATTATGTTATGTCCGATGATCAACTCGAATAGTTCGAGGAGGAGGACTTGGCTTTGACTATTAACAGCTTGTCTCGAGCTATGAACAATGTCAGGTTCAGGAAAAGAGGAGGTCAAGGTTAGTGCTTTGAGTGTGGAGAGCTAGATCACATTCGCTCACACTGTCCCAAACTAGGAAGAGCCAAGAAGGAAGATAATGGTGACAAGCCCAAAGAGAACAAGCCAAGGAACACACTTAGAGGGAAGAAGTTCAAGGAGACTTTCAAGAAGGTGATTGATCAAGCTCTTGCATCATTCGATCCATCAAGTGATGTAGATCTTGAAACCGATGATGACGGGAAGAACATATCTGGAGTGTGCTTCATGGCGCGTGGTGAATCAGAATCTGACCGTGAAGAAATGAGGTAATCACTACAGAACTTATTGAAGAGTTGATTTCTACTGTTATCGCAAAAAACAAGAGATGTGAAAAATTGATTAAAAACAAGAGTTTATAATTGAATATCTAAATTCTGAAGTTGCTAGATTAAGATCTTTTATTCCTAATGATGATGATTGCAATAATTATGAGGCCTTAATGAATGAAATTAGAAACAAGAGTTTATAATTGAATATCTAAATTCTGAAAATTAGAGATATCAATGTTTCACATGATTTGAAATTGAAATCCTCTCTTGCTATTGGTTTTGCCATGCATACTCTCACACCTTGGATGAGTCGGTTTTAACTAAAAAGTTGTTGAAAAAAAATATCAAATTGCTTTTTATGCTAGTTTGATGTTTAACATGATTTGTGCTAAGAAGTTAAAACAACAAAATAGTGTATTGAATTGCTCAACATGCTCACTAAACAAGTTGAAACTAAAAGATGCCTTAGGTCGTGTTGAGTACATGGAAAACATTGCTAAAGCTGATGAAGTGCTTTCTTGCTCTAGATGTTGCAAGCAAAAAGATGCTCTTGTTGATTGTGAAAATTGTGCTAAATTGTCAAGTGAAGTTTCTTATTTGAAAATCTCTTTGCAAAGATTTTCTGATGGCAATAAGAAACTCAACATGATTTTAGATCAATCTAAAGTGACTGGTTACAATAGGGGTATAGGTTTTAATGTTCATGATTACTACACTAAAAACCAATTTGCTGTTTTGAGTGTAAGTGAACATGGTGAAATTTTGACAAAACCCCCACATAAGAAAACGGTTTTTAAATCTACTGGAATTATGCCCTCTCTTTGATCTACACTAAAGGAAACAAAATTTGATATTTCTAAACCATCTACTTCTCGTGAAAAGCATACTTGCTCTTTTTGTGGTAAGGATGGTCATCTTATTGGTTTTTGTTTCAGATTTGCTCATAAAAAGAAAAATGAAAGAGAAATTGCTTTTGCAAAATCAAAGTGGCAAAAATCTAGTTTTTACTTGAGGAGATCGGTCAGTCCTCGTTGGGTACCGCGGTCAGACTGGCGACCGGTCAGACCGGCTGCACAGCCTCGGGCAGACCGGCCACTGGTGAAACCGACGACACAGTGGCGGTCAGACCGGCCCCCGGTCAGACCGGCTGCACCACTTCGGTTAGACCGGTCTCAGCGAGATTTTTCTAAAAATTCTCAAACTTCTTCCTTGCGTGGTTATATGCCTATTGGATCTACTGGCCGTGTGTCTTAGTACTGGATTCCAAAATTCTTTTATCTAACCCCAGTACTGAGGGTTCAACATCTTCTTATGTGTAGGTTTTGATGGTGAGGAAGGGAAACGTATGGATCGTGGATTCTAGTTGTTCGCGGCACATGACCGGTGATAAAAGTTGGTTCTCCTCCCTCAAACAGGTATATAGGACAGAATCAATTATCTTTGGAGATGCTTCTACTAGTGCCGTTCTTGCTATAGGATCCGTCAAGGTAAATCACAAGTTTGTGTTGAAAGATGTAGCTTTGGTAGAGGATTTAAAGTATAATTTGCTTTCAGTTTCACAAATTGTTGATGAGAATTATGAAGTTGACTTTAAGAAAACTGGAAATAAAATCTTTGATTCATGTGGTGATTTTGTGTTGAATATTTCTCGCTATGGAAGAGTTTTTAAAGCTGATTTTGATAATCCTGTTTCATCTGAAATCACATGTCTGGTTGCTAAGTTTACTAGAGATTTGATGTTTTGGCATCGTAGACTTGGACATGTTGGTTTTGATCATCTCACTAGGATTAGTGGTTTGGATCTTGTTCATGGTTTTCCTAAACTTAAGAAAGATCTTGATTTGGTTTGTTCATCGTGTCGACATGCTAAGATGGTTGCTTATTCACATACTCCTATTATTTCTGTGATGACGGAGGCACCAGGACAGCTATTACATATGGACACTGTTGGTCTAGCTAGAGTGCAATCTGTTGGAGGAAAGTGGTATGTGTTGGTTATTGTTGATGATTATTCTCGATATTCTTGGGTTTTCTTTATGATATCTAAGGATGACGCTTTTGAACACTTTCGGGTTTGTATCTTCGTTTGGATCTTCTATCTCTTGGTTCTTTGAAAGCAATTCGAAGTGATAATGGTGGTGAATTTAAAAATGCTTCTTTTGAACAATTTTGCAATGAGAAAGGTCTTGAACATCAATTTTCTTCTCCTCGGGTTCCTCAACAAAACGGTGTTGTTGAAAGGAAAAATCATTCTTTGGTTGAGATGGTTAGGACCATACTTGATGTGTATCACACTCCTAGAAAATTTTGGACTGAAGCTATTAATACTGCGTGTTATATTTCCAATCATGTTTTCTTGAGATCAAACTTGGAAAAACATCTTATGAGCTTCGTTTTGGAAATCTACCCATATTTTCACATTTGCGTTTTTTTGGTTGCAAGTGGTTTGTCTTAAAATCTATAAATTTGGATAAATTTGAGACACGTTCTACTGATGGAATTTTTCTTGGTTATCCTGCACATTCTCGTGTACTTGTTTTAGAGACTAACAAGATTGTTGAGACATGTGAAGTTACTTTTGATGAGGCTAGCCCAGGTATTAGACCAGAAATTGCAGGTACTATATCATAGGTTCAGGGGGAGGATGGTCGTATTTTTGAGGATGAGAGCGATGACGAAGATGAGACTGAGGCTGGCTCGGCCGGTCAGACCGGGTCCCAGGCTGGTCAGACCGGCGGCCCACCTCCGGTCATATCGGCTCAGGAGGAGTGGTCAGACCGGCCAGTGGGGTATGCTTCGGGTTCTATTGATAATGGACCTCTAGAGGCTACAACTTCGATCAGTGAAGGTACAGAACGTGAAACAACTTCTGAAGTTATAACTCCTTTGCATATTCAATGACGACATCCACCAGAACAAATCATCGGTAATTTAAATGAGCATACTACAGGATCTAAGGTAAACAACTCATGATATTCATGCAAATTCTACGGTTGTTGCTACTTTTGAACCCAAAGATGTTACTCATGCACTAAATGATGAATCTTGGATTAATGCCATGCATGAAGAACTTGAAAAATTTGGGAGAAACAAAGTTTGGACTTTAGTTGAACCTCCTTCTGGTCATAACATTATTGGAACTAAATGGGTTTTTAAAAATAAACAAAATGAGGATGGTTTGATTGTGAGAAATAAGATTAGACTTGTTGCTCAAGGTTTTACACAAGTTGAAGGTTTAGATTTTGATGAAACTTTTGCTCCTGTTGCTAGGATTAAAGCAATTTAACTTTTGTTGGCTTTTGCTACTTCAAAAGGTTTAAAATTGTATCAAATGGATGTTAAAGTGCTTTTATAAATAGTTTTATACACGAGGTAGTTTATGTCAAACAACCACCGGGTTTTGAAAATCCTGATTTTCTCAAGCATGTTTTTAGATTGTCAAAAGCTTTGTATGATTTGAAACAAACACCTAGATCATGGTATGATAAACTTAAAAAATTTTTGCTTGAAAAAGGTTTTCAAATAGGAAAGTTTGACAAAACTTTGTTTGTTAAAAAGCATGGTGATGATCAGTTGTTCGTTTAGATTTATGTGGATGATATTATCTTTGGTTGTTAAACTCACGCTTTGGTTGTAGAGTTTGCTGAGATAATGCGTAGAGAATTTGAGATGAGTATGATGGGTGAGTTATCATACTTTTTGGGATTGCAAATTAAGCAAACACCTCAAGATACATTTGTGCATCAAACAAAGTATACCAAGGATCTTCTACGATGTTTCAAGATGGAGAATTGCAAACCAACTTCTACACCTATTGGTTCTACTGCTGTGCTAGATCCTGATGAAGATGGTGAAGCTTTGGATCAAAAGGAGTACAGAAGTATGATTAGATCATTGTTATATCTTACTGCTTCAAGTCCAGATATACAATTTGCTGCGTGTTTGTGTGCTCATTTTCAAGCTTCTCCACATGCTTCACACCGTCAAGCGATCAGGCGAATTATGAGGTATTTGAATAGTACACTTGAGTTTGGTATTTGGTATTCTACTTCATCATCTATATGCTTGAGTGGTTATTCCGATGCTGATTTTGCTGGTTGTAGAATTGATAGAAAAAGTACTAGTGGAACATATCATTTTCTTGGTACATCTTTGATTGCATGGTCTTCTAGGAAACAATCTAGTGTTGCTCAATCAACTGCTGAATCTGAATATGTTGCTACTGCTAGTTGTTGTTCACAGATTCTTTGGCTTATTTGGACTTTAAAAGATTATGGTCTTGCTTAAAGTTCATCTCTTTTGTGATAACACTAGTGCTATTAACATTGCTAAGAATCCTGTTCAACACTCACGCACAAATCACATTGATATTCGCTTTCATTTTTTGAGGTATCATGTTGAGAAGGGAGATGTTGAATTGAAATTTTTGGATACAAAGTTGCAACTTGCTGATATTTTCACGAAACCATTGGATGCTTCTCGCTTTGATTTTCTTTGTGGTGAATTGGAAATTGTTTATCCTTTTGGCATGTTTTGAGGGGGAGTTTGTGCTCTTGGTTTCATCAAGAAAAATGGAAAATAAAAAAAACATGAGAAAAAAAGAGCTTTGATTTATACCTATTATATATTTATGTGCATGCTAGCAATATTTTGAAGGTTTATATGTCAATAGTATAACTTGTATGCATTCTAGTTTTTTCATGAGATCTAGATATTTCTTTTAAGTGAGATGATGCATGGCACTTAAATTCTTATACTTGAATTAAGTGAATATGCAATGTTGAAACAAGTACTTAGATTGGATGACTAATACTTATTATATATGCTTGTCGGTGTGCTATTCCTTAAATTGCTTTTTAATTGCACAATGTGCAAGAGAATAAAATATTCCTATGAGAGAAAAAATTGAATATCGAATCCTTGGAATCAGTCTTGATGACAAGGACGTATTCGATGTGAGTAAAAATAATGGGTGCCGAATCCTTGGAAACAGTTTTGACGATAAGAATGTACCTGGAATAATTGAGAGAACAAAATGAGCACAAAATTTAAATGTCTAAAATTCTCTTGGTTGTTTTGTGATAGAGCTAATTTTAGAAAGAATGATAATTGCAATAGGTATATATGTATATGGTTTTTCTTTCAACCTATGTGCTTGTGAACATGTTGCATTATAAATCACTTGAAGCTATGAATCTTGATGGTTGATTTGATCTTGCTAGTAATATCTTTGGTTCATGGCTATACTCTAATGCATGCTTGCTATCTTGTTGTTGAGTCTATCTTCTTTATATTGTGACACATGAACATGAATTACTCTATGTATAATTCTAAGCTCTTGAAAATAAATGATTACTAATTGCTAATGCTTGAGAAATCATTTTCAAAAGGGGGGAAGAGATACAAAATGTGCATGTTTTCTATTGCAGGGAAATTTCTCTTTTTAAAAAGTGAGAGAAGTTTTCTTTTTGATTTTGAGCACTCCGATGCTTTTTACCACTTCTTTTGTTTTCCTTTATCCAAACACCAAAATATTTTATTGAGTTTGCCAATGTGTTCATCAAGGGGAAGATTGTAAAATTAAAGTGTGTTTGATTATTATTTGATGATGAACAATTGATATGTGCGATTATTGGTTTTGATATTTGGAGATTATTGGCAAAGTGGTCTTGGAGATGATTGAATTTTTCAGATGATGAATAGGTGATTGTTGAATAATGGTCCGGTCAGACTGGGCTGGTAATGCTGGTCAGACCGGCATGTGTTGTGCGGTTAGACCGGCCAGCCCGCGGTCTGACTGGCCGACGTTGTGTCAGTTTCGGTTTCGGGTTGTTATTTTGGATATCTGTGATTATTCTGTGATTATGGCTTCTAGATGGATACTATGCGTATGTACTACTGTTGTGTGCTTACAATGAGTCAAGATGGAGAGAACCTGTGCTCGGATATGGTTTCTTGGTTGATGCATGTGTAGATGAGTCTTGACACCTCAGGAGAGCGTTGCTAGTGGTGGATCGGGAGTCAACTTGGGAGAAAATGAAGTCCGGACGATCAGGAAATCATGCGGGATGCTTAGGCTAAAGATCAATGCTCGTGGTTGGTGAAGATTTCATATGACATACGATGGAGATATTGTGTGCGTATGGGATGCGGAATCGAATTTGAAAGGAGTCCAAATTTGGTAAAATTGGAGTTTGTAAAGTTTGTTTGTTGTACTGGAAGGTTTCCTAGGGGATTAGAACTTCTTGTACGAGATTGGTTCGTGGCTTTTGGCTGCCTACTTCGGGTATAAATAGAGAGGGAGGGTGTACCCTCCCGATATTGATTTTGAGAGAGTTGATTTGAGAGTGAAGTTAGGGTTTCGAGTTTTAGTCGAGACTTTCGTGAGGAGTGCTATTGTTGCACTTTGTAAACACAGATTAGAAGTAATAAAGTTCAATCTACTCTGAGAGTTCTTCGATTTCTGTTTGCTCGGGTTTCGGTGGTCACACCGGCGAGTAAACGGCGATCAGACCGGTGGCATACCCGTGGTTAGACCGGCGATGGCGACGACAGGAGGTGACAACTTTGACGCGATCGGGCGGTGTGACCGGAGCGACTACACCAGTCAGACCGGAGGTCTTCACGCGATCAGACCGACACATCTACTTCAGTTAGACCGATCACTATCGAATTTGAGGGTGACTTTTAAATTCCGCTAAAAACTTTAGTTTTTGGGTACTACTTCACCCCCTCTGGTTGGTTTAGTTATCGTTATACGATCCTACATCAGATTGATCGGATACATAAAAAGATGCCCAACTTGTTCAGGGAGCTCAGACACCTGGTGAAAATTCACTTGCAGAATAGCCAACTAGAGGAAGATAAAACAATGGAGATACTCGGAGAACTGCCTAATCTCATGCTCCTTTTCCTTATTTTTTTTTTTGCGGGAAAAAAAGGATATCATTAGCCAGAATAAGAATTAGTACAATCCTTTTGGATAAGCTGGGAGACACTAGTGCTTTCATGGCCTAACCAGAAACCTGCTTGCAACCCTAATCTCCCTAACTGAGCTAACTCATGACTAATTCTATTCTCATTGCGACTAGTCTTCTGAATTGGCAAGCATATGTTGGTGGGAAGTTGGTGTTCAGAGAGGGAACATTCCAAAATCTCAGGGAGCTTATCATTCACGGTCAGAAGCAACTGAAAGAGGTGAGATTTGAAGACGGGACCTCACCCTGGATGGAAATGATTTATATCAGAGAATGCAGATTGACATCAGGGATTGTTGGTATCAAGCACCTTCTAAGGCTTAAGGAGATTTCACTTGAATACAGTGCTAAAGCTAAAGTGGTGAGGCTAGGTCAGCTAGAGGTTGAAGTGGGCACACACCCCAATCGACCCAAATTACGCCTGTTTGGAGAGCGAAGCCGTCATGACCTGGGGGGCATGTACACAAGTAACTGTCGACGAACAACAACAGGTCAGTCCTTCATTTATTTATGGTGTGCATGATGCTACTTGTTTTTCTCTCTCTTCTGTTCAGAAATCAGAACTAGCTTTGCTTATCTCTCTTTCTTACTATTTTCCTCCTTCCTTGTTGTCTCTAGCCAAACTCAACAGTTAGTGAAGAAGGCTTGATGGTGCCGATCTCGCCTCTAGATGATGATGATCAGCTCCCCGTTGAGGTCTCCTGGTGATGTTCTTCTTCAGTTCTTCAACTACCACCAATGCTGGCTAGCTGCCTGTAGTTCTGATCTCTGAGTTCCCTGCTGAATTTTGCACCTCCCGCGCGCGCCGAGGTCAGTTCACTGTACATCCCCCTGAGACACAATGTCGGTATTTGTTTGATTGGATATGATTTGATTAGTACGATGATTTTTGGTTTTGAAATTTCTATCATGATTGGTTGGAGCGTGTGATTAGGATGCTTATGTTTGCAGCAGAGGTCGACCGTATTTTGTTTTGCTGTGCACATGAAATGTTCGTCCAAATGTCTTGTCAGATATTTTGTAGATTTTGATTGTCAAGTACTCCGTATTTATGTTTCGTAATATGAAACTCCGTTGTCAGGCTCTGTGCACGAGTTGATGCAGTGTAATGATCCAAGTTGCGGTTCCATGTGTTCTTGCTCTTCGGATTAATTTAGTGTTTCTATCTAACGTACCTTCTTTACCAGATTTTCTTAAAAAGGAACTAATATCTCTTACCAATCGTTTCTGATGTAGTATTTCTCCATCCATTGTCATACTGTTTTAGCTGTAGACATCAAAATAGTACTTTTTTGGTCTCTCAAAAATTTATCTGTACCGACTGGTCTCTAATAGATCCTTTTGTTTCTATGCAATTTGAATCAGCCTCCTTTTGCCAAACCATTATGGTGCTGGTTTGCGAATGTTCAGCTTAATTGCAGTGGATTTTACTTGCTCAGGGTAAAACCACAGATATTCATTCTCACGTATCTCTAGCAAGGGATGGGAACAAAAATCATAACAATCCAATGGTGGTCGACGTAACAAGAGTGAACCAACCACCATGTCAAAAATGGCCCTGATCATCGATCTCAAGTAACATCGGTACTTGGAAGCTACGGACAGTTCATCGACCATCGTCTGTCTATTCGTCTGTGCGTGCAAACTCTGAAGTGATTATTGCGTTTGTAAAGGTCGGTTCTGATCAATAGTCATCAAGGTCCTAGACGTTCTGTGCTACCAATCTGTTAGCTCGTGATCAACCACATATAATTGGATATGTTTTTTTTTTCCGATTCTGCCTGTTTCTAATCGATTCCTCTCTGTTTTTCATTCAATTTCCCTCAGTTGGATGGAATAAGTATTCAGCTCGTGAAGATGTCGACATTGCCTCTCTGAAATGCATGGCATCTCAGGATTGGAGTTTGTGCTGCCATCAGAAAGCACAACGGCCCATTTGTTGTGTCCATGAGATGCTATCTGTAATCACCACAGAGCACAGACAGATACTTCTTTTGCTTGTAACTGAAGAACAAAGAATCATTCTACTACTATATGGTAGTAGCTACTCGTCTGTAAAAAAAAAAAAGTTTCCTCCTAACTGAAGAACAAAATTGGCTCAACACAATTCGCCTGCTATATATGGCTGTGATCTGTCTTTCGCCTTATAAGGTAGTGGTGCAGTACTGCAGGTGCAGCATGCGTGCACAATTGATCTGTTGTTACTTCTTGCAATGAGCTAAGATGGAGAACGTTGTGCCAGTCATTACATCTTAAACTGCCTGACGCTCATCCAAAATGAGAGAGATGTTCCAAATCACATAATGTGCATTCGGATATAAATGATTTCTCACTCTATATTTGTTATACTCTAGATGTTCAGATTTACACTGAGAATTGAGATGGTTAGTTGAATAGAGATATTTTTCTAGTTCGGTGCTTTAGATCTGTTCTTCTTTTGCCTAATGACTATTTTTTTTGTTTTACTAAGCTATGCTATACTACTTATGGTTATAGATGAATATAGTTCTTATTTTGTTTATTACGGTTCTTCTGAAAAAGTGAAGTGTACAGCTAGTTGTATTATTATTAATTGATAAAAAGTAGAAATATCGACCTACATTTTTTTTTGTTGATTTGAGAAAGTTGGTTTAAGTTGTTTTTATATTCCAATAAATATTTATTACCGTATTCGTTCTATTTTCATATTTGAAAATATTTGATTCCGTTTTTAAAGCGGGTTTCTGATTCTAATTAAAAAAATGAAAACAGAAATGGTATTATGGTTTCCCTTCGTTTTTGACCCGTTTCATCCCTACGTGCACATGCATGCTGGGAACAATGAATCTCACTAATCAAGTCGCACGCAGTTCGGGAAACACTTTTAATCACCTAGGACATCCATCCACCCATTTATTGAATAACATCCAAATAGATATAAAAATTTTAACAAGATAGATTAATATGAAATATGTCACCCACAAATATACAATTCAAATTCGACTTTCATGAGCTGTAACTAAAATAACAAACTAAACTCTGATTAGTATACCCACGTTCAATTTATTATTTTTGTTACAACTTATAAAAGTTGAATTTAAATTTGCATGTTTGTGAAGTGATATATTATATATCACTCTATCTTATCAATTTTTTGAAATTTTTTCATAATCATTTAGTTTGTATCCAATAAACGAGTGGATATCCACCCGAGTGATTGCATCTCCACGCAGTTCTTTATATTTTGTTGATTATGGCATGTGAAGCATAGATTCACCGAATTAATTGGGATGTTAAATTAGTCATACATACCTAAGCCTGCATATGACGTTATGTAGATAGAAATGGCGAATATAATGCGCTGGAAAGTTCAAAGTGAGGATGCAAACATCTTATTATAGTGGGTAGTGGAGCACTGGAGGGACCCTGGCATCTAAAGCGCACCTAAACCGTAATGTGGTCAGCCATTAAAGTGAGGGGAATACGATTCTCTCCATGTGCGTGCAGTGAAACGAACGCTATGATGATAAGCTTCATTCCTCTCTCTACTCTCTGTTCAGACTGTTCAGTGCAGAAGCTATCAATGCCGATTCGAGAGGCAGAAGAGCTTGTCCTTGTGCTATCTTCTGTGCGGTCGTGAGCTTGCTTGTGCTAAGCTTGAAGGGAGAGTCGAAAGAATCCATGGCGGAGACAGTGCTGAGCATGGCGAGGTCGCTGGTGGGCAGTGCCATCAGCAAGGCGGCCTCTGCCGCTGCCAATGAGACGAGCCTCCTGCTCGGCGTCGAGAAGGACATCTGGTACGTACTGCACGGCTCTTGTTTATCCTCGGTTGTATCAACTTCCATCTCAATTATTTTTAGATAATGAATAAAAATCCAGACTCTATATTCACGAGTGGATATACACAGTTAAAGCATACACGAGTTCTTAGACTCTGTAACCCCAAAATTGAGGAACCCCACAGAACACTAAAAGAAAGCTTGAAGACTAGGAAAGAAAACTAGAACACTAAGCTTCGCGAAAGTCTTCTAAATCGAAGCTTCGACATTGATCCATCCTTGTGCAACATCAACCCTTCCCATTGCTTCACCAGAATTGGCGTCCCTTATGGAGATCTCTGTCTTAGCGTCAAAGGGAGGAAGGGGAGAAGCAGAACTAGTCCCTGCTACCATCGCCACATCATCTCCGCCATAAAGGATCTCATCCTATCATCCACCATCCAAACCCGTTGTTGCATCGTCTACCGAATCCGGCTGCAGATGCTGGGACGGGTGGCCATCCAACGATATCACAAGCGCCTCTGAATAGTGCCGGCTGATAACTTGGTAGCTTTACGTGCCGACATCACGGTACCTGCCAACGCTCCTAACGCACCGCCGAACCACACCGTCAGTGAGCCAACTGCCTACCACCGACTTCTACCTCACCTGCCATCGTTGCCCTGGTCCAAGTTGTCCTCGTGGCTATTGCCGACGCTCCTAGCGTGCCACCAAGGCCAAGCCCCAACCGAACCAGACAGCCACCACTTACTTCCGCTTCATCTGCCAACGCCACCCTAGTTCAAGTCGCCACCGTGCCAATCACTAGCGCTCGTAGCGCTCTACCGAAGCCAAAGCACAGCCAAACCGGACAACCATGACATCCCCCATAACTGTTGTCATCACTGCCCTGACACCTGTCGCCATCACTGCTCCTAAGCGTTGTCGAGCCGACCAACCACTGTCGCGACCACCATCACCGGCCAACACTGCCCTGGCCACTGTCGCCGTCTCAGCATTCGCCAGTGCTCCTAGTGCACCGCCAAGCTGAGCGTCCCACATGCCGCCACCATGGTCACCATCCACTACCTCTGCCATCTCCACGGCACCGTCGTTGCCGCCCCTTTCCTCTAGCGCCGCCGCTGCACTCTTCAACACACCTAGCATTTTTGCAGGTAGCCCCCTTGCCGCTCTCCGAGAGGACTATTTTCTACCGTGCGGGGGGCCGCCCGCTTAAAGGGCGGCAGGGGTGGCATTTTTGCAGGTGGCCACCTTGTCGCCCTCCCAAAGGGCATTTTTCAACTGTGTGGGGTGCCGCCTACAAAATGCCAGGCCATATTTTTACAGTTGGCCCCCCGTGCAGTGAAAAAACACCCTCTGGAGGGCAGCGAGGGGGTCGCATGCAAAATGCCCCTCCCTCGGTGGTTGGCCGTTAGGTGAGGGCCAACGGCCGTCTGCCACGTCGGTAAAATCGGGCGATTTTTAAAAATCGTCCTTCCAGAGAGCGCTGGAAGAGCGATGGGTGACTAGTTTTGTAAATTTTTCAAATAGAACATTATTTTTTAAATATTTTAATAAATGAATGTAAAAATAAAAAAAATTCGGTGTCCTTCTCCCTGGTGATCCAGGAACCCGTGGATGTTTAGTTGTTTGGACATGATATTGGATGGTGCGCTGGTGGGCCTGTTGTAGGTCTGCTGGCAACCAGTCATGCTTAGCAATGGCCGGATCGGTGCTAGTTCCTTTCTGTGCAACGCTATCGATATGTGGTGGTGTGCTTTTTCTGTTCCGGATTATAATCTCATAGGACTATCTCTTGTTATTTTGCTGCTATATTAATATGAAAACATGGTATGACTCCTTTTTTTTTAGAAAAAAAACCCTAGTTGATCAAGGGCTTGTTTGGTTCAAGTGCATTCCTGATCTTACCAATTTGTTTTGCAATGGCAATAATTGGTCATTGAAAAAAATGATAAAAATTGGCTAGGCCTACGTTTTGTTTCCTACCAAAGTTGTACTTTGGCAATAAACTAAGGCAAATATTTCGGCAATGCCATTTTCTTGTCTACAGACCAAATATATGGCTAAATTTTGGCATAACCATTTTCTTTGCTTGGTTGAGCTTGGTACAAACCAAACAGACCCAAATAGACAGTGTCATGAATCACGGCTAGCTACTAAATTCCTTTGAAATGAACTAGAATATACTTGCTATTAAAAGATTTCTTGTTTTCACTTGGTACAATTTACTGGTACAAACTTAAATTTAAATTTGAAAACAAAATCATAATATTGTTACAACACATTATGGAAAATTTAGTCATCTTAGTACTTCTGTAATATATGAGTTGGGTTATACTTGAGATATCCTAAATTCCTGTAAGATGAATAATTGCTAGGTATATCAAAGATGAGCTAAAAACGATGCAGGCATTCCTTAGAGCTGCTGAAGTTATGAAAAAGAAAGATGAACTATTAAAGGTTTGGGCAGAGCAAAGACGTGACCTATCATATGACATTGAAGATTCCCTTGATGAATTTAAGGTCCATATTGAAAGCCAAACTCTGTTTCGTCAGTTGGTGAAGCTCAGAGAACGCCACCGGATTGCTATCCGGATCCACAACCTTAAATCAAGAGTTGAAGAAGTGAGTAGCAGGAACACACGCTACAGTTTTAGTCAAGCCTATTTCCTCCGGCACAGAGGATGACATGGATTCCTATGCTGAAGACATTCGTAATCTGTCAGCTCGCAATGTGGATGAAACTGAGCTTGTTGGGTTTTCTGACTCCAAGAAAAGGTTGCTTGAAATGATCGATACCAATTCTAATGATGGTCCGGCCAAGGTAATCTGTGTTGTTGGGATGGGTGGTTTAGGCAAGACAGCTCTTTCGAGGAAGATCTTTGAAAGCGAAGAAGACATTAGGAAGAACTTCCCTTGCAATGCTTGGATTACAGTGTCACAATCCTTTCACAGGATTGAGCTACTCAAAGATATGATACGCCAACTTCTAGGTCCCAGTTCTCTGGATCAACTCTTGCAAGAATTGCAAGGGAAGGTGGTGGTTCAAGTACATCATCTTTCTGAGTACCTGATAGAAGAGCTCAAGGAGAAGAGGTACTTTGTTGTTGTAGATGATCTATGGTTTTTACATGATTGGAATTGGATCAATGATATTGCATTTCCTAAGAACAATAAGATGGGCAGTCGGATAGTAATAACCACTCGGAATGTTGATCTAGCAGAGAAGTGTGCCACAGCCTCACTGGTCTACCACCTTGATTTCTTGCAGATGAACGATGCCATAACATTGCTACTGAGAAAAACAAATAAAAAACATGAAGACATGGAATCAAATAAAAATATGCAAAAGATGGTTGAACGAATTGTAAAAAAGTGTGGTCGTCTACCATTAGCAATACTTACAATAGGAGCTGTGCTTGCAACTAAACAGGTGTCAGAATGGGAGAAATTCTATGAACAGCTTCCTTCAGAACTAGAAATAAACCCAAGCCTGGAAGCTTTGAGGAGAATGGTGACCCTAGGTTACAACCACCTACCATCCCATCTGAAACCATGCTTTTTGTATCTAAGTATCTTTCCTGAGGATTTTGAAATCAAAAGGAGTCGTCTGGTTGGTAGATGGATAGCAGAAGGGTTTGTTAGACCGAAGGTTGGGATGACGACTAAGGATGTCGGAGAAAGTTACTTTAATGAGCTAATCAACCGAAGTATGATTCAACGATCAAGAGTGGGCATAGCAGGAAAAATTAAGAGTTGTCGAGTCCATGATATCATGCGTGATATCACAGTTTCAATCTCGAGACAGGAAAACTTTGTATTATTACCAATGGGCGATGGCTCTGATTTAGTTCAGGAGAACACTCGCCACATAGCATTCCATGGGAGTATGTCCTGCAAAACAGGATTGGATTGGAGCATTATTCGATCATTAGCTATTTTTGGTGACAGACCCAAGAGTCTAGCACATGCAGTTTATTCAGATCAATTGAGGATGTTACGGGTCTTGGATCTTGAAGATGTGAAATTCTTAATCACTCAAAAAGATTTCAACAATATAGCATTGTTGCGCCACTTGAAATACTTGAGTATTGGAAATTTGTCATGCATATATTCACTTCCCAGATCCATTGGTAAACTACAGGGCCTACAGACTTTGAATATGTCAAGATCATACATTACAACACTACCAAATGAGATCAGTAAACTCCAATGTCTGCATACTCTTCGTTGTACAAGAGAATTTGATTATGACAACTTTAGTCTAAATCACCCAATGAAGTGCATAATTAACACAATATGCCTGCCTAAAGTATTCACACCTTTAGTTAGTCGCGATGATCGTGCACAACAAATTGCTGAATTGCACATGGCCACCAAAAGTTGCTGGTCTGAATCATGCGGTGTGAAGGTACCCAAAGGAATAGGTAGGTTGAGAGACTTACAGGTACTAGAGTATGTAGATATCAGGCGGACCAGTAGTAGAGCAATCAAAGAGCTGGGGCAGTTAAGCAAGTTGAGGAAATTAGTTGTGATAACAGAAGGCTCGACAAAGGAAAAATGTAAGATACTTTATGCAGCCATTGAGAAGCTCTCTTCCCTCCAATCTCTTTATGTGAATGCGTGGGAATCTCAGAAATTGGAACACTTGAGTGCCTAGATTCTATTTCCTCTCCTCCTCCCCTACTGAGGACACTCTCGTTGTTTGGAAGTCTTGAAGAGTTGCCTAACTGGATTGAGCAGCTCATGCACCTGAAGAAGTTCTACTTATTGAGGAGTAAACTAAAGGAAGGTAAAACCATGCTGATACTTGGGGCATTGCCCGACCTCATGGTCCTTTGTCTTCATTCCAATGCTTACCTTGGGGAGAAGCTTGTATTCAAAACAGGAGCATTCCCAAATCTTAGAACACTTTTGATTTACCATTTGGATCAGCTAAGAGAGATTAGATTTGAGGACGGCAGCTCGCCCCTGTTAGAAAAGATAGAAATAATCAGGTGCAGGTTGGAATCAGGGATTATTGGTATCATCCACCTTCCAAGGCTCAAGGAGATTTCACTTCTTTTGGGAAGTAAAGTGGCTAGGCTTGGTCAGCTGGAGGGAGAAGTGAACACACACCCAAATCGCCCCGTGCTGCGAATCTACATGGACCGAAGGGATCACGATCTGGGGGCTGAAGCCAAAGGATCTTCTGTAGAAGTGGAAGCAATGGATCCCCTCCCTAAGAAGGAGGGAGAGAGCTCGCAGGTGATCATGTTGACGACGAACGACAGGTCAGTCACTCCCTATATGGCAGCGCAAATTGTTTCTAATTCTCTCCTTGTTCAGTATTAGCTTCAACTCACCTTCCATCTCTCTTGTTTTCTTAACCCAACAGCGAAGAGATAGGCACAGCTCTAGCTGGCTGACGATCTCCTCCCCCATCAGCGTCGTCCTCTGCTTGCTTGTTGGTTCTCCGTCTCAGGGCTTCCCTGCTTCTGCGTGCACCTCACCGCTCTGACTCCGAGGGACATGATGATCAATGAGGCTTCCAGTTTCCAAATGTGCGCCTAACGCACGCAATTATTCCTATCCCAGGTATGAATTGATCGATCTGATTTATTCCTTGCCGTGAGGTTCAAACATTTGATGCCTAGTTTGATTAGGGTATTCTGTTTCGGGTTGTGATCTGCACAATTACTCTCAGTTCGTGCTTTGATGCTTAGTTTTTATTTCTCTTCTTACCCGTGCACTCTTCATTTCCATTTCATTCATAACAGAAACCAATTTGATTGCATTGTGGAGGGGAATATGAGATCAGACATCAGATGGTTAGTTGTGGTTTTCTTATTTCGTTTGCTATGCACACCAATCGTTTGCTAAAATGTCTGTAAGAGCTTGTGTACATTTGGTGGACTGAACATTACAAGTTATCATATTTTATATTGTTGCTAACCGATCACATAGTCCAGTACTCCAGTAGTAATATTTTTGTTAAGTTTATTTTTACTGAATATATTGTTTGGCCTGCAGTTGTTACTTCTTTCAAAAAAATGATTTGGTAGTCTCAAGTACAAAAAGAATGACATATCAGACAAGTTTTTTTACTCTACTAGTTTCAAATTGATCATATCTGTTTGTTCTTCATTCATTTTCTCACTGTAAGAGAGTTTGATAGGGTGGAGATGCGGTCATGTGGATGATCAAATGGACTACATCAGACGCATCACACTGCTGCTCAACCTTTACCCACTGTTGACAAATGGAGTACAGGTCCTAAACCAGGCCAGAAGTTTGTTCAGTGTTCTGGTTCCCAAAAAAAACATTCTAGATGGCAGGTTTTTGTCATTATAACATTCACTCTTATAGCTTGCCTAGTCAAAACTACAAATAAGATCTCCTAAAAGATGCATCGATGTTGATATCTGTGTTTTCTGCCATGCAGAATGACTTGCTCTCAATGGTTGAAGCTGCAATCTTCCAGGCTCATTTCTGGCTGAACCCAAATTGGTGGCTTGGAGGCTGGAGCTGCATGACATCAGAGATCACAACGGCCACTTTTTGTTGCCATGGGTGAGGGTACATGGATCATGCCGCTAAGCCTTTACTCCGAGCTAGCGGAAAACTGGCTGGCTATAGATCGAGTTCACCATCACCATCAACTTTTTCAATGCGATGGTGATCATGGATAGATGTATGTCACATAGCGCAAAGCGGAGCCTCCAATGTTCGCAACCGTATTGTAAATGTAGGACGAGAAAATTTCTCAAGGGGACAACCATGGAACAGAGGAGATGGAGCAAACTACTTGCTATCATTTGAGAGCTCAGGCTGATCTCTAGCTCAGATAGGAGTACTAATTCTTATTTGTGTGTAATTGATCTATGATACGCTTTAAGAGTTGAACCAGAAGACTGCTTGATCATTTCGTGATGATATGTAAAAAATGGTAATTGACATGGAGGCGTAGGAGCAGGGTGGTTCATTGCTCTGTTTAATCTTAATCTTGGAGAGCTAGCACGGAAAACAGAGTTGGTGGTTATATCTTTACTACTTAATGTTGTCCAAAACTAATTTGTTTCTACTCATGTACGTTGGTAAAAAGGCAAATTCTAATGATTACTAAACTTATTTTTCTCTTTAATCAGATTATTTATCTGTGGGATTTTTCTTTTTTCTAGTTCTGTACAAAAATACTTTTTTGTTGTCAATCATCCTAAAATTTTGTGATATCAACATTTTTTTTGTTTTACTGGAATGGACTGTTTTGGTGCTGCTTGCTTGGACTTGCTGACTCCTCCCTCTTTCCTATTTACTCCTTTTTCTTCAGTTTTTTTTTCTGTATTTTGGTTTTCATTCATCTACGTGACTACACATTTTGAATTGAACATGCTCTGTATCTGCTTGGAATACTTATTATTCGGCCAAAAAATGCATACGGCCATTTGGAATGTGCACTGAACAGTTGTTTGAACACTTCCAAGGAACATTCTCCTCAGTTGTCGAACGGCTATTTAAACCTGATTAAGAATTCCATGTGCAGAGACTTGTACTAGCGTCGAAGACTTGCTTCGGAGACTCGGAATCCATGCCACTGCAGCGCACCGCGTCCCCATGGCTCACGCGTCCATGCCATGCCGCGCCTATGCAAACTTTGCTTGTAAACTTTGTTTACAAAAGCAAGCCGCGACACCATCCGCCCATTCCTCCCTTCCCCATTGTTGGTTCCTCAGCTCAGCCACTCGGCGTCGGCTTTTCCTCTACCACCAGCAGCTCCACCAACCTTTCCCGAGATTAGAGAGGAAGAGGAGGACGCCGAAGCCGGCCGTTGCATCAAGGCCAGGACCACCGTCGAATATCTGGTGTGCGCACCGCCCTTCATTCCTTCGCTTTGTATGATTGTAAAGGGCATTTCCCATCTTAAAAAAGCTAGCTAATGAGATAAGGGCTCCTCTACTTATATATTAGGTCAATTACCCTTCCACAATCAATGCAGGACTATTCAACAATCTCCCCCTTTACACGTTGGTGTCCCTCAGCCATTCACCGTATTGCTATGGTCCCTCGGGTATACAGGCCACGTAGGCACCCACGGTCCATCAAGCCTTCACACACTTTGTCCCTCAGACTAGAGATGTTGAACTAGCCAGGCTCTGATACCAAGTGTAAGATCGAGTAAGACCAAACAAACCTACCAGAGGGGGGTGAATGGTAGGGAAAACCAAAAAACCTAGATCTTTTACGGAGTAAAAGATTCACCTCGAACAGAGTAGATGACGAAGTCCTTTGTTAATCTTTATTGAATCGAGTAGTGTTTACAAAGTACACGAATAGTACTCCTCACCAAAATCTCGACAAAAACTCGAAACCCTAACTTTTCTTTCAACTCAACTCTCTCTAAAATCGATACCGGGAGACCTCACCCTCCCGTTCTATTTATACCCGAGGTAGGCTATGCAAAGCCCACGAATCTAACATCAATTAGGACTCCCGACCACGTGGAAAACCCTCTCTTGCAAGTATCCAACTCATCTCCTTCCTTACCTCTATCAACCGTCTCGAATTCAGACTCCCTTCCAAATTCGACTCTTCTTTCCATACGCACACAATTCCTCTTGTATGCTATATAGATTCTTCATTACCACGTGCACTGTTCTCTAGCATTTAGTATCTTGCTTGATCTCTTGATCCCAGGACATCTACTTCTCCCAAGTCAACTCCGATCTAACAAAGACCCATAGGATTGAACCACAAGTTGTCGATCCAACACGACAATCTTTGATTCTTGACAACAAAAAATTGAATAACGGGAGGATCTAACCATATTTGCAACTATAGAACTTTTTCCAGCATTGTTCAAGACTCTTACATTCCACAAAAAAAGATAACAGGACATGAAAATAGAGAGGGCTATAGACGATAGCCGCGACAGGGGACCTCAACATGTCTGGACTTCCTGCGGCGGTTACACCCTAACATTACATACGGTTTCCAAGGCTTGACGCGAAGGCATGAGGGGAGCCTTGAAAAGCTCCAAGTACTTGAAAATGTCATTGTCGTCCACTTTGTTCTCATCCTCTACCACACCCAGCTACTTCATGAGCACCTTGTGAGCTTTCGTGGTCATGTGAAGAAGGCGACTACCATTCCGGGCTACCAGCCTGTCACTACGCCGTGGGGTGTGGGAGTATGGATCCGTCCATTGCAGTAGCCAAGATGGTGCGGCCTGGGGGCTCTCGCCGAAGATCGCCCCCGACAAGGGCATGACGAGATCCGCCAATGACGGGAGGACCTGCCCCGCCGTGCAGCCGAGGAAGTAGTTGCGGTGATTGGAACTGGCGTGCTGTCTTGGGATGGAGAGGCCGACTGTTAACGACGAAATTTGGTAAGCCTCGTAGTCATCATTAGCCTAGAGTCAGTATCGGCTTCAGAGTTCTAGAATCGGCCGATGGAAGCTATCAATCGCCAACAGTCGGATTCTTACCAAATTCGGTTAAGGAAATTAATCTATTAAAGGAAGCTTATCCAAAAGAGACCAAGTTCAAGTAGGATGCGGCATGACAGTTTATCTATTAATTAGGAAGAGTCTGTTAGTTTCTTCTTATATTTAGGAAAGTGTGTTTAGTGTCCAATAAGGACTTTATGTTTTTCCTTTTATCTTTAGGAAAGTTTGAGTCGTGTTCAATATGGACTAGTATCTACCCATGGGTATAAATATGTACACCTGGGGTCCATGTAAATTATCTCTCGATCAATTCAACTTCGGCGCATTGCCACCTTTTACCCTTTTACTTTCGACAAGTTCTTGTTTCAAGTTGGGCTGTATCGACTTCGATCTCCGACGAGGGGTAAGGCTTGTTATGGTTGCTTGCATTATCGGGATTAGTGCTTCCATTGCTTCGATACTCTAATCTTGTTCATGTAAGTCGTCGAGTTATCATATACGCTATATAATCTAGATTAACAATGTTTTCTACTTGCATCAGCCGATCTCCATCTAGGGTTTTATCGATATCGGCTAGATTACTTTGTTGGCTGAGATTGTATTATGTATCCACCACCCTGAAAATCAGTCAAAAACTTGATTGTCTAGATATTATGTTTCTTTTCATACTTGGTGCTGCATCAGTTAAGTTTGATATACTAAGTCATGATTAGAACCATAATCTCTAGCCTGCTTCTTGATTGCTAATAAGGGTTTCATCGGGGTTTCAGCCGATGAGTTATCTGGACGTTGCATCACAAGGATTACTTATAAGTTGGTTTTAGCCGATGACAACAAAGGTTTCACTGTTTATCTAATCATTTGGATTTAATGACATCGGATCTCCAGCCGATGTATGCTTTAACCTTCGGATCAGTGCTTATTCAATCTATTATTACTAGCCGATTGGTTTCTACTGGATTATATTATTGTTTTATTACATTATCATCAGCCGATTATCTTTATATCATTATTTACTCAAGTATCAAGATCTATACTGGATATTGGCTGGTATCGGCATCGGCTGGAATCACTCCATCGGTTTGTTAGCCGATTGGCTATTTTATCTGCTATTCACATATCTTGTCAGTTGCAGGATCAAACTGACTGGCACACCCGCATCTCATTATTATTTTGGACCTGCACTGGAGCTAAGCAGATCTCCCTGGCCAGTGTGTGTTTTTTACATCAACACTGACGTTGGGGACACCATGGGTAGGGCTGCCGCAGCCCTTCCTGTGGTGGCCAGGTGGAGGCTTGTCGAGCCCGTCGGGTAGGCCACTTACGACCTGTTATGGGAAGAAGATGACACCTACAATACACGGTTAGTGGGCTCAAAAAGATAACACCAGGCCACGGCTAGCTAGGCTTCCATCTTGGTTGGCGCCACGTCAAGGGGAGCCAATTCCTGCTCTCAGGGAGGGTTGAATGCAATAAGCGCGCGCTTGGCCATCTCCGTTGGTGCCATAGCTGGGGGAGGTTGCAACACCTTAAATGTCACAGAATGGGGCAAATCTTGGGTAGGATCTTCGAAAGATAGCTGCCTGGCCACCCCCTCTCCTGCAGACTCCCTAGCAAGTAGGGCCAAGGTCAGACGAGCTGGTGTAGACATGGGGCACGTTAATGGGCATGGCCTCACCACGACCCTCACTAGGGAGACCCAGGGCATGTCTGGGGAAGCGAGCTCAACTGGAGTGCCCATGGTCGTGACCGGCTTCAACGCGGCCGCCGCACTGGATCGACCACCTCCAATAGATGGATGAGCATATCAAAGGAAAGGCACTTTTTTCCTATCGGCGGGGCAAGCGGCATTTCCGAGATGAGCAGCTCGTACATGTCGGGGTCATCCGTCGCCGAAGGCATCCACCACTCCTGCATTGGCTGCATGCAGAATGTCGAGAGCGAACTCCGTCAGGATCTTGGACGGATCAGTCGACCATGCCAGCACTTCCGTCATGCATGCATCAACCGGGTCAAACAACTCGATGAACTGGCAGTCGATCTTGTTTAGGAATTGCTTCATAGCTTCAATCTCGACCGCATGGGAAGGGAGCTCCTCTACAGTCAGCTTGGTAATGAATATAAGCTTGCTGCTCTATGCATGGACCGAGCGGTGCCAACGCCTGAAAGAGATCAGCACCCCCGCCACGTTGAACCTTCCTGACCGACCAAGAACGGCCGCACAGACCTTCTCCCTCCCGAACGTGATGAGGAAGTCCGATGGCCTAGTAACCCCGACACGGATATTGTTAGGAAGCACCCAACAGGAGCGCCCCAATGCCTCCACCATCATATCCAGCGAGACCTCCCGCCACCCAGTGAGCATGGAGGCCACCAACGCACGCCCCCTTAGCCACTGCTCGGTTGCATTCATCCATGGAGTCTAGGACAGCATGCCACGACCTTCCTGTGGGTGCAGGAGGGGGTCCCCAGCCCCAATGTGCTCCTCCATTGGCTTCTTGTGGTCAGGCTGTGCTTGTTTGGTGAGCGACACACAGGCGCGAGCACCATGGGGTGAGCGGCCACCACTACATGGCGAGCAGAGGCAGCAGGCACGCTACTGCTTGAAGCCGATTGTGGAGCTGGACGAGCAGGAGCAACAGTCGTCACCAAAGCCGATTGCAGAGCTGGATGAATGGGAGCTGCGACCGCCGTAGCCACCTTCTAAGGGGGAGGGGCGTCGAGGTCGACCTTGCAGTTCGCTCAAGGTGGCCTGGGTACCAGCAGCAGTAGCATCTGGGGGCTCCTTTCAGGATGCTTTAAGATGCCCCAACCCTAGACAGCAGAAGCAGCTGCCATGGAGCCAGCGCGGGGTAGGGCTAGCCAAAGGCAGGGATGGCTTTACTCCAGCGTTTCACCACACGCCACCCTACGTCCACCGCCTCCTGCTATAGGGTCGGGTGAGGGGCTGGCCTGCTAGGCGGGGCTCGGATGATATCCGCCCAGGACGAAGCTAACTCCACAGAGGCCTTTCTTGGATGATGACCGTTGGAGCGAGCAGTCGCCGTATGGGAAGGTAGTTGGTAGGTGGGTGCCAGGGCTCTCGTGTTCTCCCTCATCTCACTGCTACTCGAGAGATAAGATTTGAGGATGGCATCTCGCCAAATATGAAAAGTATAGAAATCTAGAGCGATGCTCCGGTACTATCTACTTGTAGTATTATACTACCAGTAATATTAAGGGTAAATTAGTAATTTTTACTAATACAATAATTATGAGTAACTTTTTCATTTATGTTTTTTCCCAGCTAGATTGATTTGTGGTTATCCATTATATTGGTATTTGTAACACCTCGACACTCGTTAACCGATAACACCAGCTAACTAATACCGAGGTGCTACGCATTACCTGTGAGATAGTACCAGTCCCAGGATACACTAGCTGGTACACACAGAATAAGCATGGAATCAAAGTAAGCTAATTATTACACCACTGGGTTTTAGTCCTTACATAAGTTGCCATTATGGACAGGCCCATGGATGAGCAACGCAACAATACAAAAGTCCACAGAGCGGAAGTCAAAAGCAGCGAAAAGCGAAACGACTGGGCGACTAAGCACTAGGCGAGCGCCTAGGCAACCATCTTGATCCACAGGCGAGGGCTTGGGGCTAGGCATGAATCTTCTAGAAATCCACGTACTCGGCTTGCTCCTGGAGACACTCCTCGGCGGTCGGGTCGACGTCTTCATCTCCAAACTCTATAGATATTATATATATATAGCAAGGGTGAGTACTTCACGTGCTCAGCAAGCCGGGGAAAGAATGACATGCTTGGTTAAGACAAGGAGGGCTAGGGTTTTATTTGCGAAAGCAGCCTTTTTGGCGAGGGCGATTTATTTCACAAAAACTCTAGTGAGTCAAAATTTTAGTTGTCAGGAGGAGGCTCACGCCTCGTCCCATTCCACAAGTTGCTTTGCAACAACTTGTCACAAGAGTAACAATTAATTAACATCTGGTTTCCTCTATTAGCTTCTTGTTGCTTTCACAGCAACTCTGTTCCAACCATAAATTCACCACAACACTATTTCTTATAGTTAACTTAGCTTTCTCAGCACAACAAACGCCTTCTCGACCCTAGCAACACCTTGGTGTCAAGCGACACCCCAGGTCACACAGACCCGTTCCTAACCACAAAGGTTAGCCGTCTGCCATACAGGCGGACTCTGGAAACGAATCCCTTCACACCAACCATTTTCATCAAACAGTTGTCAAACAAATCTACGCTATGAGAAACACCTTACACTCGCCCTTGACCGTGGGCACGGCTATTCGAACAGTTCATTAAGCTTTGCAGAGGTTGTACGCTTTACCCAGACGACACGAAACTGACACCGTGTACCCGTTGGTAACGGAAGTTCGTGACAAGGCCTTTCCAAAGCTAACCCATGACAATCGCACACCACCTAGTTGGGCCAAGTCTCTTAGCCGAGTATCAGGCAGTCGCTGCCGTCATCCACTCAGGAATACCGAGGATGCCTCCTACTCCTACTCGGTACCGTGTGCCACATAGAGGCAAATAAAACACCCAAAAGGGCTATAATGATCCAACTTCGTCTCCTCATCCTCGGCATCCCACAACCATTGGCATACCAAACTCCCATGTGATAACCATTTACTTAGCCAGGGGCATCCCATGAATACCCGTGAGGTCGCACTGTAACATGTTCGGATGGATTTCCCATAGGAATCGATCCTTAACGATAATACGCGACCAAACCACAAAGACATGGCCTCGCATTATCACCATTTTCACAACTCATTTTATTTCGCAACACATCGGTACAACGTACCGGATTTTTAAACATAAAGTTTGGAAAATACCCAAGTTTCCCACACGACAGTACAACGTAAGCACGGCTAAGCAACTACCTCGGTGATCGTATCCAATGGATAGCGATACCGGCATAAGCATATGTGTAGCTAACAAGGATAAGGAATTAACAACATCCTACGTAAAGTGAGTGCAACTACTAGGTCGGTCCGTCGGTTGCATAAACAATCCGAGGCCTAAACAAGATTTATCGTGTACACCTAGCAATGCATTTTTCAAACAAAATAACTTGCAAATATGGGAGCAATGTGATCAAAGGGGCTTGCCTTGCACAAGATGGGGGTCTTCTTCTTCGAAACCGGCGTCCGGAGCTTCCTCGTACACGTGCTCTATACGTGGAACGGAGAACAAATAAATAAAAGGCAATAAAAACAAGCTCAAAACAGAGAAACAAGTGTGCCACTGTGTAGATCTCAATTTTAGAAAAATTTAGAAAGTTGAACGAGGTCAAACGGAGTTACGGTTGAATTTCTATGAATTTTCAAAGGTAAAAGGATTTTTCTGGATTTTTCTGGAAATTAGGTTTAACAGAAAAACGGACAGCAGGGGTAGGGCCCACCTGTCGGTCAAGTGAGGGGAGAGAGAGGCATGGGGCCCACCTGCCAGGCAAGAGAGGGGAGAGAGAGGCGTGGGGCCCGCTTGTCGGGTGCTTCTTCCTCCTTTCCCTTGGCCGAGCTCGGCTTTGGCGCTGGCGGCAAGGCGGCCGGGGGGAGGGGAGGCCGGCTGCCGTGGGGAGGGCGGTGGCGGCCGGGGAGCGGCGGCGGCCGGGGAGGGCGGCCGGCGGCGGCGGGGCCGAGAGGGGAGAGAGAGAGTGCGACCGAGAGAGAGAGGGAGAGAGAGCGCCGGCGAGGGGGGAGAAATGGCGGCGAGAGCGGGGGCTCGGGGCCCCTTTTATAGGCGGCGCGCGGCGGGGATGGTGCGGCGATGCAACAGCGGCGCGGCGACGGGATAGCCGCGCTGCGAGGTGACGCGCGCGGCGCACGGCGCGGCGCGGGCGGCGCGGGGCTCGACGCAGCGCGGGGCGCGAGGCAGTGAGGTGCGCGGTGCGGCGAGCGGCGGCGGGCGCAGGCGGCCCAGGCGCGAGGTAGGGTAAGGGGGAGCAGTGCCGGGCTGGGCCAGGCCGGCACGAGGGGAAAAGGCCCGTGGGCCGGGAGAGAGAGAAGGGAGAAGGAGGGGGAGCTGGGCCGGAAAGGGGGAGAGAGAGGGAGAGGGGTTGGGCTGGGGAGAGAAAAGGAGAGAAAAGGGCCCAAAGGAACTGTGCCCTTTTTTATTTTTTTTCAGCAATTTCTGAAATGGAATTTGGATGAGAAATTTGGGGAAAATTGAATTTGGGTTTGAGCAAAAATTGAGAGGATGCTCAAGGAGGGAACTTTGAGATCTTTGGCACAAAAACAAAATCCAAATTTAAACTCAAATTTTTAAATGAAAGAAATTTTTAAATAAGCAAAAATAAAAGAAAGATTTAGGGTGCTACAGTATTGCTCATATTCCATCAAAAAACCAAAAAACAAGAAAAAAAGTTTAGTCACTGCTAATTGATAATTATACATCTATGTTTTGGGATAATAATGCCCCAACACGTTTCTACTACCGTTAACTAGGGTGGTACTAGAAAGTAATCAGAACCCTTCGATCAAATGAGATCAACGGTTCAGATTGTTTTCTACTATCAGTAGAGAGTACCGGAGTGAGGCTTAAGAAATCTATGGAGAGTATCGGAGTGAGGCTTAAGAAATCTATGGTTGCACGTTACAATCAGAGGTATATTGGTATCAAGCACCTCCAATACTTAAGATTATTTGGCTTGAATATGATGGTAAAGTTGCGAAGCTTGATGTGTTGCAAGAGGAAGTGGATACGTACCCAGACCATACTGAATTGGAAATGGCAGTGGACCAAAGTCATTGCGATCTAAGAGGTGTCTAAGGATCAAATATAGTATATGAACAATATGAAATCCCATACTGAGCTTGCCATTGACAGGTCAGGGTCCTGACTAATTAATCTGCCTTGCCTCTGAACTCCGATGGTGGATGAGGCCTATGTCAACTAAGCATTGCACTATACATCATATTCACAACAAGAGTTCAGTCCTGCGACTTGAGAACCTACCATTGTTATGTACCTTACATATTCTACATCTGAAATTCATCTGTTTTGCCATCTTATTTGTTTATTTCATTCTCTCCAGATTGTGGTCACATATTTTCTTACTTCTTTGCACCCCATAGCTAAGATGCGGACGTGCTGATGATGCTTCTAGCTTGTAATTGATGATTTCTCCTCTCTTCTCCAGATCAGTTTGCTGCCTGCTGATGCTATGTTTGTACTATTCAAATGTCCAAGTTTTGACTCGATCTGATTTTTCACAATGTCCTCTGAACTGAAGTGATCATGTTGAGGAAAAGTGGTCGGTCGATGCACAGTACTCTTTTATGATGTTTTATGCTCCATCCATTTTATATTATAAGTCGTTTGATTTTTTTCCTAGTTAAACTTTCTTAAGTTTGATCAAGTTTACAGAAAACATTAGTAATATTTAAAATATCAAATTAATTTTATTTAATATAACATTGAATAAATTTTGAGAATATGTTTGTTTTGGGTTAAAAATACTAATATGTTTTTCATAAATTTGATCAAATTTAGAGAAGTTTGATTACCAAAAAAGTTAAACGACTTAGAATATGAAACGGAGGTAGTAGATATTTTGCAATTTATGCTTCCAACTGATCTTTTTTGCAACAGTGGAGGGTGCTGGTACCAGTGAAGCTAATAGGGTAGTTAGACACCTTCAAGGACTCGATGCTTGTCAGGCTTCGAGAAGTGCAAGACAAGATCGCGCAAAACTGAAGATTGGACGCGACTGAAGCAGGAGGAAAACGCAATGACAATACTGGTTGCTGCTTTCGTTGTCTGTCATCTAGTTTCCTAGCAGTTTGTGCGTTTTTTCCTCCTTAGTTGTTTCGGAGTAAGTGGTCGGTTCTGGTTCTAGTTTAATTGTGGTCGTACTTTTGTGGGCGAAAGTCTTTATCTTAAAAAAAGCACACGATGTGCATTCCCATATGATCCACATGGTTTCTCACTTGAGTCACTTCATATTTGATAGGACAAAATGCTAGGTATAAGAAACTTCATGTGGTCATGTAAAAAGGCATGTGTTATATAGTAGTAGTGTATACACGTAAGGGTGAGGCATCAGATGATTTACAAAGAAATGACAGAAAAAACAGTTCATTTCTCAATTCTCAAGGGAACCGGGAAAATTGGCATGCTCCAAGTGAGCCTGGGATCATATCATTTTCCAGTGAACTTATAACAATACATACATCACTAGAACGGTAACCCCCATCTCAATCGGACGGTAACCCCCATCTCAATCGGGCATAGCGTCCGTCACAACCTGGAGGTCACAGATGTGAAAAGTTATCTCAATCGGGCAAACGGCCGTCATGGATGAAGCTATCTCAATCGGGTCTTAATTAAAGTCCGTTACTGATAGTTTTGACCCAGACGACCAGTCAAACTATAGCCCGTCACGGATGATCTATCTCAATCGGGTCTAAACTATAGTCCATCACAGATGACCCTCATCTGTGACGGGCCTAAACTATGGCCCGTCACAGATAAGGGTCATCTGTGACGGGCCATAGTTGATCCGCCTCTCTCCCAGGTGGTATTTTTTGTCCTCACTCGTGTGCACCGTCTTAACATCAAAGTTCTTTGGAGATCGGCTTCCGGAAAAGTAGTTGTAACTTTTTGGTATGAGTATTCTATTAATCCTATTAAGCCTTGGGTCAGGATGTCACACCCCAATATCACCCATTCATATACATTTATTTACATACACAACCATCAATATATTTAACACAACCACATTCACATAACATCCATTTTGATCACATATTTCACATCCCCGATTGAGATGACCTATCTCTATCGGGCATTAAATAATGCCCGTCACCGATGAGTATTTTTCCATTTTCCATATGAAATGTTTATATTCAATTTATGTGGTATTTTTTATTTTCAATTTATGAGAACTTTAAATTCAATTTTAGGACAATTTTTGTGTGTCAAATGTAAAAATCACAAACAACAAAATTGTATAACTCATTGATACCTACAACTATTGTATTGGTCATTTGTACAAATAAGTTCATTTGAACTATTCAAATTTTGAATTTTCAAAATTTGACAACCTCGAATAAAAATTGGGGTTAATAAATGATTTCAAATGGAAAAGTCACCAAAACCAAAGTTGTAGAACTCATCGAGGTGAAAATTTTTTATTTTGGTCATTTCTCCATCTGACTCTATTTGAAAAATTTGAAATTTGAAATTCAAAGTTTGAGAAATTCAAATAGAATTTTTTTGTTAGTGAATGACTTCAACTGAAAAAGTCATCAATAACAAAGTTGTATAACTCATCAACATCTATAACTTTTATTTTGGTTATTTTTCTATATAATATTGTTTGAACAGTTTGAATTTAAAAATATGACAACTTCAAACAACATTTTCAAATACTAAATGATTTCAACTGAAAAAGTTATCAACAACAAAGTTGAATAACTCATCAAGATCTAAAACTTTTACTTTTATCATTTCTTCATCCGACAAAGTGATACTAACATTGTTCACAAAATTGACGTATCTCTTATCTGGGTTTATAAACTATAACATATATATGTAAAATTTGTGAACAATGTTACTAACACTTTGTCGGATAAACAAATGACAAAAATAAAAGTTTTAGATCTTGATGAGTTATACAATTTTGTTGTTGATGACTTTTTCGATTGAAATCATTTAGTATTTGAAAATGTTATTTGAAGTTGTCATATTTTCAAATTCAAATTCAAACTGTTCAAAAAATGTTATATAGAAAAATGACCAAACTAAAAGTTATAGATCTTGATGAGTTATACAACTTTGTTGCTGATGATTTTTTCAGTTGAAGTCGTTCACTAACAAAAAATTCTATTTGAATTTCTTAAACTTTGAATTTCAAATTTCAAATTGTTCAAATAGAGTCAGATAGAGAAATGACCAAAATAAAAATTTTGCACCTCGATGAGTTCTACAACTTTGCTTCTGGTGACTTTTCCATTTGAAATCATTTATTAATCCCAATTTTTATTCGAAGTTGTCAAATTTTGAATTTGAGTTCAAATGAACTTATTTGTAAAAAAAGGACCAATACAATAATTGTAGGCATTAGTATATAGCCCGTCACTGATGAGTCATATGTGACGGGTCTAGTTGTTATCTCAATCGGGCCTTAAGTTGGTGCCCGTCACGGATTATGGTCATCTGTGACGGGCCTAAACTATGACCCGTCACAGATGACCCTCATTTTTGACGGGCCATAGTTTAGCCCCGTCACAGATAAGGGTCATCTGTGATGGGCCTAGTTGTTATCTCAATCGGGCCTCAAGTTGGTGCCCGTCACGGATGATGGTCATCTGTGATGGGCTCCAACTACGGCCCGATTGAGATATTTAAGGTTATCTCAATCGGGCCCTAATTTAGGCCCGTCACAGATATGTGTCATCTGTGACGGGCTTCAGTTCTATACACATTTAACATGTCTCTCTGACCATATCTCAATCGGTCTTTTTTTAGGCCCGTTTGAGATGTATTCTTTGTGACGGCCCGCAAAATTCAGTTATATTACAGCCCGTCATAGATGAGAGGATCTGCACTAGTGCATGCAGTATGATATGTATTAAGTGTCCCACTCGTAGGATCGGGATGATGTTGATCAGAGGGGGAATGATCGCTTGTAAGTTAATAATAATAATAACAAATAATATTGAACCTATTATTGTGTTTCTAGGACACAAAATTAACCAAGGGAGAATGTGTTTTTACCCTCACTTGATTGTGATTTTGTCCTTATTTTATAGGGTTTACGGATTTACCTTTTTTTTTTCTAAATGAAGTCAACGTTTGCCCCTACTTTAAATGACAGTTTGGTGGTCCCACAATATCGAGTTAAAGAAATATAAATGAAAAGGGAAAACAATATTTAGGAAATATGAGAATCCCAATCTACCCTTCTGAATGGGCCTCTAGCTGAGTCAGTTAGGTGGTTCTACTAGCACTCCTCAAGTCCTGGGTTTCACTCCTTGTGGGAGCGAATTTCAGGTTGGGGTTAAAAAAATCCCCTCGTCTGTCTCACTCTAAAGCACATGTCTAAGGCCTGGCCTAGGTCGTTGGTCATCTCACACAGGCTACGGTGCCACTGTGTAAGGGTGAGATAGCGGTTTGCAGGTTTTCTTAACTTGCGTGAGAAGATCTTCAACGCATGGTGTTAGGGGGCTATCTTATCCCTCGCAGGTCAAATATGTTTGGTCAGATTTGTTCTCCCACACCTTTCAAGGAATCCCCGAACTCTAGGGGAGAAAGAGCATGCAGCAGAGGTGGCTCCGGCAAGCCGGCTCGGTGACGCGAGCAGCGGACGGCAGCGATGTCTCCTCACCGCGCCTCGATGCGAGCAGCAAGCCCCGGCAGCCGCTCCTTGGCGTGGTGTCATGATAAGCAGATGGCGGCGGCAGCTACTAAGCACACCTCGACGCGAGCAGCAGGGTGCAATGGCGGCTTCTCAGCGAGGACTTCACGAGCAGCAGGCAGCAGCGACATCTCCTCGACGCGGCGACCGGTTCTCGACGCTAGCAGCAATTGAAAGTGGCGACTCAAGAAGCATGCCACCGGGGCCAGCTATCGACGCGTGCAGAGTCTCGCAATTGATGTGTGTATCAACTTGGTTTTGCAGTGGAGCACATGAAAACTGAGCAATGTAGCAGCATCGTGAGACGGCGAAAGATTAGTCAAGAAAAATGTTGTGTAAAAATGTTGAGACGGCGAGCAGGATGTTGTGTAAAAGTTAGGGCAAATATGGAATAGAAGCAAGGATATAAATGTCTTTTGGTACTCGTCTTAACACCGTTAACCCAACCGTGGCAAATATATTCTTCGTTGCAAAAAGAACAAGGGTAAAAATGCAAACCTAAGAAACGAGGGTAAAACCATAATTGAACTTTAAAATAGGGGTAAGAATGCAATAACCCCTACATTATGTGATCAGTAGAGTTTTAGAAAATGTTTTCAACAGAAAGATTTGTGAAATGAACTTCAGCCTTTCTTTGAAGCATTCCTTTTCACATTTCCCATGTTTCGCTGAGCACGTATGTGCTCAATTGATATTTTTCCTCCCCCCGGAAGAGTGAAGGTACAGTAGAAGATTAGGGTTTTATCCCTTCATCCCAAGCCACTGGCTATGGATTTGTTCCACTATTGTTGTTCCGTTTGAAGGTTGCATGCTCAGGGTTTACCTGGATAGCAAATTGATAAGGTATCATCTGTTCTATGGATTGCGATGAGATGTGTATCTATTATCGTGACCGCATGCTTGGTGTCCTGGTAATACCGGCCAGTTTCACAATTCTGCGTGAGTTGGTTCACATTGTTTTCCTGCAGTGCACCCTCTCCGGTATCACTATAGCCGGTGCTAAGCAGGATGTGATGGAGATGGTATTAGAGTGTAGGTTTGGTTTTATGAGCCCACCCTCATAGGATGACCTTAAGGATCATATGTCGGAATATACAACTATTTTTCACAATCTACTTCCTTCACATACTCTGTACTCTAGTTTCAAAAAATAATTTTCTACTTCCCCCCGTTTAAAATCATTGAAGCTAGCCAAATACCTCTCTTGCTATTGATTAAAGCTAGCCACCTTGTATCCAATCTTGTCAACCGACATTCTTGATCATTCTGGACCTCAACTCCTCTCTGAGTTTAGTTCCGATCCCGTTGTTGTCCAAGATTGATCTCCAAGGATCCTGACTTCAGTCCCATCTTGTCAAATGGTATTCCGATCATGCTAGACATCTGCTTCTCCCTGAGCATAATCCCGATCCTCGCTATTGATCAAGGTTGACTTTGATCACTTGCACGCACATAGACCAAACAACCCGTTTCTGAGTACAGATATCGCAACCTGATCCACGTTAGTTGCACGCACTCATGCCGACATTTCTCATATAAAACCAACCCATGGTGACAAGTTTCCTTACCAATTTTCCATCACAAATAGATCAAAACCATACTTGGTTTCACATGCCGCCTCCGGTAACATTCGCCATCTTCGGTTGCCTCCGCTTGATGCTGACCGAAGGGGTCCCTGACCTACTACCAACACAAATGATTGTTTTTTATCCGTGCCATGCATGACCCAGTCCAGTACCTGCATGCGGAGAGCGCAACGAACCTCACTAGCCACCTAATAGGACTAGTAAACGAGAAGTCAAGGTATTTTATTGTTGCTCATGGGCTTTGTGGACCGAATTGGGATATTGGATTGGTCAGGTACCTGAGTGAGTACTACGCTGTTAATATATATTGAAATGGAAAACAGAGTCCTTGGCATCTAAACCCACCTAACCCATGATAGACTGCTGGTAATTTAACTATTTAAGTGCTAGGTTAGTGGAATATGATTCTCTCCATGATGCGCGAGTGATATAAACTCTATGATAAGCTTCCTCTGTGCTCGGACCTCAGATAGCTTAGTGCAAAAGCTACCAATTCTGATTCGATCGACAGACAGAAGAGCTGGACGGCAAGTTCTTTCTCCTGTGCAGGTCTTTGGAAAGTAACCGCGAAGGTGAAGAATCAAATCAATCCATGGCGGAGACGGTGCTGAGCATGGCGAGGTCGCTGGTGGGCAGTGCCATCAGCAAGGCCACCTCTGCGGCGGCCCATGAGGCGAGCCTCCTACTCGGCGTCCAGAAGGACATCTGGTGCGTAAAACCTCACCCGTACATGATCAAGATCAATTAGTTTCCATCTTCGCTTCCGTTTTACTGGCTACCAGTTTCAAACAAAATATGTCAGGCAAAATTATTGCTGAAATGCACAAAATATATTAATACTAGTAATTTATCCGTACTAACGCTACGGTAATATTTAAGTAGCTGTGCATATAGAATCTATCTTAATTTTTTTTATTTCATTAAGGTTAGGTTACACCATACTAGTGAAGAAATGATTAAGATTGCTACAACCATATCACAATAAACTAACACGTAACAATTGTGAAATACAATAGAAATATGTATTTGTTGGGCATCTTCTATTCAAGTCCAGGCAAGCAGGCTGACATCACCTGCACATCTTTAGTCACGGATGCCTTGAGATGGCAATGAGCGAGGACATCAAGTAATTCAAAGACCAAGCAGGCAATATTCTTGTGTACCACATATACACATATACAGAAACACAATGCTACAGACGTTCGGTTACTTGAATTCAGGGTTGCCTTTGTGATTATGTAGCAAGATTGCAAAAGTTATTAGTTGGAAGTTAGTTACAATAATATTGCAATTTTTTCCAAACTAAAGCATCATGATGGGTCATCGTACATCCACCTAGTATATGATAAAGGAAAACATTTTAGATTGAACAAAATTTGCATTCCAGTAAAAAAATTTTCGTAAATATATATATATATATATATATACACACACAGACACACATACTATACCGCACCCGGGGTGAGCTATAGTTAAAACGCATCCCAACATTAGTAATTTTGTTACTAACAGTGCAATCATGACAAATCCCTGAATTAAGTCTAATAGTAAAATTATTACTATCAGGTATTTGACAACATATAACGTGTAGTAAACCAATTACTATATGAGAAGCGCGTTTTAGTTATTACGCACTCAGGATGCGTTTTAGTGCATCCCTAATATATATATATATGTATGTATATGTATATATATATGTATATATATGTATGTATATATATATGCGCGCTCAAATGCTACCCGATACCTTATTATCACCAGAACTACCCATGTCGTACAGAGCAAGATTAGCAAAAAGGGTGTAAAAGTCTCACCAAGAGGTCGAACCTATTTGTTTAGCTAGGGAGAGTGAGAGGATCAATTTACTCCTAGCTTGCCAACATGCACATTGGTTTTCTAGCAGCTTCAAGCCTCCAACCGTGTCTCTGCTCAGCAGTGAGGAGCCAGATTCAGCAGTGATAATAACATAAACACGTCATGTAGTAATTCAAACAATTAGCCAATGAGGTTGATCAAGATACATACATGAATGTATTTCCTTGCTTGTGTACTGGTTGTCACCGATACCATATAGTTCACTGTTAATATGGTTCATGATGGCATCATATATCTCATCGCCCTGGAATAGAAACTGAAAAAATAGTAAAAGAACATAAATATTCAGCTAAATGCAAACCGGTTTCAAGATACTAAATGATAAGATCATAATATGAAGATTAGAACCATGTAAAAGCGTTCTAGCTACATTCAATACTGAATACAGAAATTAGGGATTCCACCATGAGTTTTCTTTGAACTAATCTTCAAATATCTGACAAAATTAGATGTGCTACATGTCAAGTACAACAAAAGATCAATCCATCTATGAATAATTTAAATATGCCGCCAAACTGAAAATAATTCCATATGAATAATTTTAAAATTTCGATGTTTACCCTACAGGGATTGTGTGCTGCTCGAAACTAAACTAAAGTGTATACTGTGTAGTAAAAATGAATTTGTTAATTTAATGAACTATATAACTAAAAGTATACAAGCCAAAAGTTTACAATGTACAGAGGAAATAAAGAGGTAAAAAATCAGTGCACACACCACTTGTATAGCGGTCATATTGCTATTTGTTAAATATGCATCATTTAATTCTAAGTACTAATGTACCCAAACCATAACTTTTTAATCTTGCTGAGCAGTTAGAATGCTGAAGCCTCTAGGTGGATTTATCTTTGCCCATAATTCCAGCACTTGCTGCCAAAAAGGAAGAAAGTGAAGGTCAGGGAAACTAATTGAAACATTAATTCTTGAAAGTAATTGGTTAGGCGTTTACTGGAACACAGTCGGTGCGTGCACGGGGCTAGCGACGCTTACCTCAATACGAATGACTGAATATTGCTAAAACTTGTTGAAGTTACTTCAAAACTTCAATCTCAGGACCTGAAACGATGGAAACAACAGAGAGTTAAACTCCTGAATGTTGCTAAAACTTGTTGAAGCTATTTTTAACTTCAATATCAGGACCTGAAGCGACTAAAAGATCAGAGAGTTAAACTCCTGATTAATTCTTGAAACTTTCATAATTTTAATTGAGTAAATTGGAGTAAGTAACATATTGGTTGGGCAGCATTGAGTCGAACACCTCCTGGCCGAGCAAACTGCAAGCAAAAAAGAACTCGTTGCTAATCATAACCAAATAAACAATAGCGTTTGACAAAGAGGGATCTAATGCAATCGCTTTGTACCTGCATTAGATCGCAGAATCAATGGTACATTCGTATTGGGTGAGCCGACAACTTTGATCTTTCTCCAGTCCCATTCTGTAGCTAACAGATGATAGGGCAGGCGAGATTGGCAGCGGCATTCCTGCGAGGGGCGGAACGACTCCTCGTAGCCAAGAGGAACCATGCTATGGCAGGTGAGGGGGGAGTGCTAGGTCGGCAGCAATGTCCTAGGATAGATGTTGGATCGGCGAATCGGTGGTGGCGGTCTGATCGATGACCCGACAGCGACGGATTGTCGAAAGGTTTGAGACAGTGGCAGATCGGCAGAGGAGAGGCACCCTTGATGACCGATGCCATTAACGACAAAGGCGGTGGCTCTTGTGGCGATATCGGAGAGGAATGCCTGGGAGGTGTAGGACACGGGGAAGGTAGCGGTCACTGGGGAGGGGGATCTGCACGGAAGGAGGAGTGACGAGGCGGCAACGCTTATGGTGATAGCGGAGAGAGGACCGTGGCGATGATTAGATGGTGTAGCAGTGTAGGCATGGAGGAGGGAGGGGATGTGGGGAATCGGCGATGCACGACGATGATCTGCACCCCGGGCGGCAAGCGGCGATGGGAAGCCCGACGGGAGATCAAGGTGACCTGGTGGTGGGAATCGATGACATGCGACGGGCTGACGATCAATGGCGTGTGATGGCGATCTGCATTGGGTGGAGTGCCGGCGGCGTCGCAGCGCGGTTGGTGGAGAGGGGTCGGCAGCGTCGCGCGTCATGGCGTGACCGGCTTTAGGGGCGTCGGCAACATTGATCTACATGTGGGAATCGACGGCGACGTGATGGCAGGGTTTCAGTTGCATTGCTGCAGTTGGTGTGGGATGCGTGAGTGGTTTCTGAGTGTGTGTGTGAGAGAGAGAGGAGGGGAGACGGGGTGTGTGCGGGGAGGTGAGGGAGAGGGGAAACATGGGACGATATGAGACGATGGATTAGATGATTCTGGATCATCGGATTTGATGAATGATGTATGTAGGATTTCAGTTGGTGAACTATAGGGTAGATATTTTTTACTGACCAATCTTGATACTTTGTCTATGGGTGCATTTTTTTCTTGAAACGGTTGAACCCCGGCTTTTATTGGAGGCATATAAATTATAAAGTTATCTTCGTAGTGAACGCCAATCTTTCTTAAACATCTTTAAGTGGAGGACGCAAAGTTTTCATCTTTAATTTAGAAAAATATTTATTATTGTTAATTATGCAAAGAAAGCCCCTCAGTGGTCTAAAATAAACCGTTCCATGTATCAGGTGTGCTAAATACATTTAATTGAAGTAGAACAGTTTAAAATACGAGAAATTTTATAGTCCTTGAGAGATATCAAGAGGTAAATTTTTTTTAAAACAATTCATTCCTCCTAGTACCGTACCGGAGGTACTAAATTTTACGTTAGAAAATATGATACCTCTCGGTATCTCCTCGTGAACTGTAAAATCACTCTTAAAATACACGCAGGTCCATCCATCCATAAACTTGGACTGATCCATCATGTCGGTGTGTGAACATGTAAAATGTGTACCCATATCCTAAACTTTGTATAATGTGGCATCAGAGGTCTAAAGTGCAGATGACATGGTTCCGGTGTTGACGTGGCCATCCCGTTGGCGAGAATTTTGCCTTTAGACCCTCGTGTGCATTCAAGTTGACTCTCACCACTCCCAAATATTTCTGTACATCACTTAAAATACAAATTTTCTAAATGTTGAGATGTATATTTTCTTATTTCGGGTGGTAAGAGTCGATTTTGGAGGCATACAGTTGTGCAGGGACCTAAGTGCAAAATTCTCGCCACCGTAGTCAGGCATGTCAGCATTTGAGTTACTAACTGACTGCCCATGCTTTGCATCGAAATTAGAAAAGAGAACCCCCATCGTACGTTCTAAAGCCCCCAAAATTATAATAACCTCACATTATTTTTGTACATGTATGTATGTGATGCTATGAAGTTGCTTTTAAATATGTATTTATATATATGTCAATAGAGGAGTCCACATACTCATTATTCAGAGGTCCCATATATCAGTAGCGGTGGGTAGTGGCAGACTCATCATTCATCACCATTGGAGTCTTTTAAACAAGTAATAGATAACCATTTACAGTTCAGAGAAGTGATAGATTAAACCAATATTAAATACCCGTATGCTCTTATAAGTTCGTGTGCCTAAATGACACCTTTGGTTTCAAGTTCAATGATGGGTAATGTATTTTACTTGTAAACTTATGATATTGTTAAAATATATATTCTATGAAAATTTAGTCATTTTATTACTTTTCTAATATAAGATTCAGGACTCTACTGGAGATATCCTATATTACTTTCAAATGAATGATTGCAGGTATATCAAAGATGAGCTGAAAACAATGCAAGCGTTCCTACGAGCTGCTGAAGTTATGAAGAAGAAAGATGAGCTCTTAAAGGTTTGGGCAGAGCAAATACGTGACTTGTCCTATGACATTGAAGATTGCCTTGACGAATTCAAGGTCCATATTGAGAGCCAAAATCTGTTTTATCAGATGGTGAAGCTGAGAAAGCGCCATCTAATAGCTACCCAAATCCGCAACCTCAAATCAAGAGTTGAAGAAGTGAGTAGCAGAAACGCACGCTACAATTTAGTCAAGCCTATTTCATCCGGCACTGAGGATGACATGGATTCTTACGCAGAAGACATACGTAATCAGTCAACTAGTAATGTGGATGAAACTGAGCTTGTGGGGTTTTCTGACTCCAAGATAAGGTTGCTCGAATTGATCAATGCCAATGTCAATAATGGTCCCACCAAAGTAATTTGTGTGGTCGGGATGGGTGGTTTGGGCAAGACAGCTCTTTCCAGGAAGATCTTTGAAAGCAAAGAGGACATCGGAAAGAACTTTCCATGTAATGCATGGATCACTGTGTCACAATCGTTTAACAGGATTGAGCTACTCAAAGATATGATACGTCAATTTCTAGGTTCCATTTCATTGGAACGAGTCTTGCAAGAATTGCAGGGGAAAATGGTGGTGCAAGTACCTCATCTTTCTGACTACCTGAGAAAAAGGCTCACGGAAAAGAGGTACTTTGTTGTTCTTGATGATCTATGGTCTTTAGATGCATGGAACTGGATTAATGATATTGCATTTCCTAAAAATAATAATAAGGGCAGTCGGATAGTAGTAACCACACGAGATGTTGGTCTAGCTGAGAAGTGTACCACAACTTCACTAGTCTACCATCTTGAACACTTGCAGATGAATGATGCCATAACTTTGCTACTGAGAAAAACAAGTAAAACACATGAGGACATGGAAACAAACAAAAATACGCAAAAGATAGTCGAACAAATTGTAAATAAGTGTGGCCGTCTACCATTAGCGATACTTACAATAGGAGCTGTGCTGGCAACTAAACAAGTATTAGAATGGGATAAATTTTATAAACAGCTTCCTTCAGAACTTGAAAGCAACCCAAGCCTTGAAGCTTTGAGGAGAATGGTGACCCTTGGCTACAACCACCTGCCATCTCATCTGAAATCATGCTTTTTGTACCTAAGTATCTTCCCCGAGGATTTTGAGATCAAAAGGAGTCGCTTGGTAAACAGATGGATAGCAGAGGGGTTTGTTAGATCCATGGTTGGGATGACGACTAAGGATGTTGGGGAAAGTTATTTTATTGAGCTAATCAACCGAAGTATGATTCAAAGATCAAGAGTGGGCATAGAAGGAAAAATTAAGAGTTGCCGAATCCATGATATCATGCGTGATATCACAGTTTCAATCTCTAGAGAGGAGAACTTTGTATTATTACCAATGCATGATGGCTCCGATCTAGCGCAGGAAAACACTCGCCACATAGCATTGCATGGGACCATGTCCTGCAAAACAGGATTGGATTGGAGCATTATTCGATCATTAGCTATTTTTGGTGACAGACCCAATAATCTAGCACACACAGTTTGTTCAAATAAATTCAGGATGTTACGGGTCTTGGATCTTGAAGATGTGAAGTTTTTAATCACACAAAAAGATTTCAACAATATAGCATTGTTGCGCCACTTGAAGTACTTGAGCTTTGGAAGAATATTTTCGTCAGGCATATATACTCTTCCCAGATCTATTGGTAAATTACACGGCTTACAGACTTTGAACATGTCAAGTACATACATTGCAACACTGCCAACTGAGATCAGTAAACTCCAATGTTTGCGCACTCTTCGTTGTACAAGGGTGTCTAATAATAACAATTTTAGTCTAAATCACCCGATGAAGTGCTTAACCAACACAATGTGTCTGCCTAATATATTCACACCTTCTGTTAGTAGCGAAGATCGTGCTAAACAAATTGCTGAATTGCACATGGCCACCAAAAGTTGTTGGTCTGAATCATACAGTGTGAAGGTACCCAGAGGTATAAGCAAGTTGGGAGACTTACAGATACTAGAGCATGTGGATATCAGGCGGACTAGTAGTAGAGCAATCAAAGAATTGGCACAACTAAGCAAGCTGACTAAATTAAGTGTGACAACAAAGGGATCTACAGAGGAAAAATGTAATATACTCTATACAGCCATCCAAAGGCTCTGTTCCCTACAATCTCTCCGTGTGGATGCTGCTGGGGGATCCTCAGGTATTGGAACACTTAAATGTCTAGATTCTATTACCTGTCCTCCTCTGTTACTAAGGACACTCAAGTTGTATGGAGATCTTGAAGAGATGCCCAACTGGATTGAGCAGCTCACGCACCTCATGAAGTTCTACTTATTAGGGAGTAAACTAAAGGAAGGTAAAACCATGCTGATACTTGGGGCATTGCCCAACCTCATGCTGATTTGTCTTTCACTTGATGCTTACCTCGGGGAGAATCTAGTATTCAGAACAGGAGCATTCCAAAAGCTCAGGACGCTTTGGATTGACAAGCTGGATCAGCTAAGAGAGATTAGGTTTGAGAACAACAGCTCGCCCCTATTGGAAAAGATAGGAATCCGATACTGCAGGTTGGAAATAGGGATTATTGGTATCACTAACCTTATGAGGCTAAAGGAAATTACACTTGGATACAGAGTTAAAGTTGGTTATCTTGGTCAGTTGGAGAGAGAAGTTGGCACACACCCAAATCACCCAGTGCTACGTATGGAGGAGGACCGAAGTTGTCACGACCTGAGAAGGGATGGCAAAGGATCAGCTGTAGAAATGGACACAACGGAGCCCCTCCCTGAGCCCGAGAGCTAGAGCTCGCAGGTGACCACGTTGGCAACGAATGACAGGCCAATTCCCTGCATTGCAGCTCTACTAGATTTCTCTTCTGTTCAGTATTAGCCATCAGCTGTGATGAGTCCAACCAACCTTTTATCTCTCCTGTTTTCTTAACATAACAATGATCCAATAATGGGATGGTTTCTAAAAGGAAATCTATCACCGGCCAATGATGTGGATAATCCTAGAAGGACTTAGAGAGAAGAGATGAAAATGTTACAAATGTTAATCACACCACTGATACTTCGTTGATGTCAAGAGAAGAGGTAAATTTGAGTGAGCTGCCTTACGATCCATCCGAGAGGCACCTTGCTTTTCCTTTGGTTTATCAACTCCTGAAACTAGTACTAGTTTTGCCCGTTGCAACCGAATCAGTGGATACAATGTGGCTATTTCTGGCAGAAATTCAAATTGGTGGATGGAAGCTGTATGCCATCAGAGATCGCAACTTTTTGTGCCCATGAAGACGCTACTTCATACTTGGAACATGTGTCGCTAAGCCTTATGATCAATCTCGATGCAGCTAGAGTTCGCCATTATTCTCAACTTTGCGAATGCTCTGGTGGTCACATGGATCGAAATGTCGCATATGCTGCAAAGAAGAGGAGAGCTACATGCGCTCCAATGTTCCTGGCAGTATTGTAATTTGCAAACATGGAGGAGCGATATTAATTATCTCCGGGATGTGGTAAACTACTAAACTATTTGCTGTCATTTCAAGAGCTCAGGCAGGTCATTTTAGATCAGCTACTTGTTTGTAACTGAAGAATGAGTAGTTCGTACTTCTGTGCAATGTATTTATTTCCCTACATCTTTTTGCTGTGTTGGAAATAAGTTTTTTTTTTTTTTTTTTTGCACTTGAATCGGATGCAATACACCTTCTATGACTGTTTCCATCATTAAAAGAAAAATTTAAAAGATGCTATTAAGGATTAACGTGCATGGAGACGTAGGACAGCATGCGTGGTGCACTAGTGCTCCAATGTTCTGTGTTTTGTCTAATTCTTGGGAAGATAAACATGGAATACTATAGCAGCGTACTTACGAAACTCCTCTGTTTTAGTACACCGGGTTATTATGTACTCCCTCGTATTATAAATCGTTTGGCTATTTTTTTTTTCAATATTTTGACAATATGTTTATTTCAGTTTGAAAATACTAATATATTTTTCTATAAATTTGATCAAACTTAGAGAAGTTCGACTAGGAAAAAAGTTAAACGCGGAGGGAGTAATTATCTTCTGAGATGTTCTATATATATATTTCGAGTTTCTCTATCTTTTTCCCCCATTTTGTGATCACAGTTTCTTCTTTTCAGCCTGATCTGAAGATTGTTGTGATGCTGCTGCTGCTAGCGTGTACTAACTGATTCCTCACTCTTTCTTACTTCATCTTTCTTGTTTAGTTTTAATTTAACTAGGACGGTGGCCCGCGCGCATGCATGGGCACTTTACTTATTTAGTGTTGGTTAAATTTTTATTATGAATCCTCATGTGGAAGTAACTTTTTCAAGAAAAATGTTTGTATTACCCTCATAAACTATAACAACAGTACAAATTGTTCTGGTTATATATCTAAACTCGTCTAACACCATTGTTCATAAACATATGAGTTAATATATTTTTTTCTTTTATTATACATTTGATTCACCTAGGCATGTTCATGGGTAATATATGATGGAATAATCTATATTGTCAAAATTATTTATGCTAATTATTAACATTATATAGATGAGAATGACATAATTGAAAAGATATAATGTAGTTCCATGTGACATTTTCGATGGTATATATATATGTTTTTTGGCAAATACTAAGCACATACTTTTTCCTTTTTTGGGACAAATACTTTTTTCTCTCAGGGTAAGTGTGCATATGTGTATTTATATGATGGGTGTGCACACGTTTATATATGCGCTCGTGATTGCCTTTTACATCAGTACGTAGTAAAAAAATACTTTCAAGAAAATTGGTGAGATGGCGTGAAGCGGTACTACGGTGGCGTGGCTTCTTCGACAATCTCGCCAGGAGTGGTCGCTACTCATATGCACAATTTGGGGAAAATCTAAGAGCTGCAAAGAAAGAAAGAGAAAACTACTCACTGGGGCTAATCGTATACACACTCTTCTTCTTTTTTTCTTTATGACATCTCGTATGTACATAGTGAGAGGTTACTTGAATTGATATAATATAATGGTTGAAAATAATATATCCACTGGTTTATGTGTAAATCAATAGCTAGATTTTGCTTTTTTTCTTATATTTTTTTTAGATTTTCTCTAATTTATTAGAGCGTCACGTGGCATCTTAGAAGTGCAGGAATGCTATTAGTCATAGTCGTAATGGATTACTTGAAGAAATCTAATCTAATGATTGAAAATAATTGATCTGTGTAAATTAATGGTTAGATGTTTTACTTTTTTTCTTATAAATTTTGTTCGATTTACCCTAATTTATTAGAGCGTCAAGTGGCATCTTAGGAGTGTACGTAGGTGTGTAGAAACACTATTACTCAATAGTTACACTATTTGTAGTCAACTATTGATTGTTTGTTGTGGCTTGTGGTATCAATACTTACATATCATTTATTGATGGTTGCCCACTTAGTATTATCCTTTATTGGTACTTGATAATATGTCATCTATTCATTAGGTGCACTGTGCACGGATACCTCATAAGTAATATGACTTGAAAAATTACTATTTTTCCGATCATCACCTGTAAATTTTCGTTCGTTATGTCCGTAAAGAGCTCTTGGCGCACGCTGTCTGCCCTTCGTCTCGCGTGCCTCTGAATCTCTGTTGTGTTCGGAAAGAAAAAAAAGGTCTCAAAACGACTGCACAGGCAGCAACGGCACCCATGAGGCCATGAGGAAAGCTATTGCAATCAGTGTCGAACCCCCAGCCGAGCGCTAGGACTAAGGCTAGCTAGGCCAAACGCGATTACCATCCCCGCTACTATCCTGTCCGGTGGCGTGGCTGATCTCAACTTGTTGCTCTTCTCACCGTTGAAGCCCATTAGCGCCTAAATATGGTCGCTGTGTTTGGGAGGGGGCCGCCGGCGGCAGCAGCTAGCCAAACCCAACGTACACCGCCGGTGCACTGATTCGGTCGCCGGCTCGAGGTCGATCAAGGGAGGAGCGCATAGAGGAGCTTCCCTCGGTCCCTCCACCCAAATCCGACGCCGATGCCGGAGCAAGTGTAGGGGTTGCTGCGGCGCCGGCGGGGAGGAGGTTTGCTGCTGCCGCACCATGGTCTATGCCTCCCTCTTCTACATCCTGCTATGTGCTGACTGTATGTGGTTACTCAGCTGCCGCTGTTATGTTGAACCTGTGACAATACTTAACATATACTTCTCTGATTTTGTGAGTTTAGTCGTGGTCGTGGTAACACTGATCTTCCCTTAAACCCAAAGGTTCTGGATGCTACTACTATAGTTTATCCATGCATGTAAAGGATAATAATCATAGGATCATGTTTGGTGTGCTTAGGTCAGAAGCACAGAGGATTTCCAGGCGATATTTTTTCAGTTAAATGTTTTTCTTTACTTCCCCACGGTAAATGGGCAGCATCACCATATGGCCATATTATGCATCATTGTGCTAAGATGATACTATTCAGCTTTCCTCATAATAAAAAAGATATCGAGTTTTTTTATTTATATTAATTTTGGTATTTCTCATTGGATATTGTACCATCGACGGACTTGGCATGCTCACACTACCACTTACTTCTTGTACAGTTGTATCACATTGTCACGTCTAGAAATTCACTAGTAATTTCCGAACTAATTTGGGCAAACAATTCTCATCTAAGAATTAACCAAGGTATATAAATCGATAATTTAATATACAAATCCATCATCATAATAACGTTAAATACTTACAGAAGAGATACTTAGTCCCACCACAAAGAAAACTGCGGCGAAAAACAAAATCTAGTGATGGATTCAGCTCCACTCCCACAGGCAGCTCAACTAGGATATAAACCAAACGTCTTCTCCTTCATAAACTTTCTTCAACTGAGGTTGATTGATTATTGCAAGAGTGAGTACATGTAATACTTAGCAAGCCACACAACAAATATGTAAGTGCACAAAGAAACCAAAGGATACATAATATATAGTTCTTTTGCAAAAAGTAGCATTTAGCAAACATTTAAGAGAAGTAAAACAGTAGATTAATTAATTAGTAAAATTAACCAATCGTTGAATAGCACACCAATGCTGCACAGGCCCAATCAATTCTGAACAACCATGCCCAATTGCATAGACCCAATTTCCAAACCAGGAAATTACCATTCCAAACCAAGAGGTAAGCAATATTTTACCATTTATCACATTATTATTATTATTAATGAGAAGTATGGAACTAACCACGAAAAACATTGTTAGGCCCGCCCATAATCGCGGGCACGGCTATTCGAATAGTTTTACTCTGATTAGAGGTGTATAAATTTACCAACAAGACAGTCTCAACATCATGTCAACCATTCTTCATTTATTCTATTTCTCTCCCTAAGGGAGTTTGCTAGGGTGGAGATGTGGACAATCGAACGGAGCAGGACAGGATGGGCAGTTGTTTGCATGTTCAGTGTTCTTGTTCAAATGAAACATATACTATTCTGGAAGAGGTAGGTTAATTTACTTTGTATATAACCCTTACCTTGTTACTATCCTCTTGCAAAATTCATGATTGGTGAAATCATGTTTTTTGTCATGCAGAATTGTTTTCTGAAGCTCAAAGTTGAAGATGCAATTTTCACTGTTTCTGGCAGAACCCAAATTGGTGGCTTGGTGCTGCATACCTGCAGAGAACGCAACGGCCACTGCTTGTAGCCTTGAGGATGCCACATTATTGATCATCTCACTAAGGCCCCCGATCAAACTTCTGATCGAGTTCGCCACCGCTGTCGACATTGCACATGTTGATGGAGTGGTGCATATGAATCCAGGGGGCAGAGCCACTGCCTGGCCACCTTGGGGCTTGTCAATACAATATAATATTTTTCTGTTATTTCAGTTATTAAAAACGAAAATTTTAAAGCAAACTCTGAATGTAATAACATCTGCCCAGGCTCTCAAATTTCTTGGCTCCGCCACTGCTTGAATCATGTCATATGCTGCAAATTAAGTGGAATTGGAGATGTACATGCGCTTGAATGTTCTCGGCTATATTGTAATTGTGGGTAGCAACTTTATCTCGGGTACAACCATGGAACAAGGGTGATGAATCAAACTATTTGCTGTCATTTGAAGAGCTCCAGCATACATATTTCACTAGATCAGTTTTTTTTTTTGGTAACTGAAGACCGAGTCGGGATGAAATTGTACTAATTCTTATTTGTATACAATTGATTTATCTCATTACATCTTGTATTCTGTTAGACTTATGTATTTCCATACATCGCTTACACCTGCTATGGCTGCTTGAGGATATGGCAAAGCCTAAAAGATGATGTTAACATGGTCACATGGAGATGCAGAAACATGCATCTGCAGGACACTCCATTTTCTGTTTTGTCTCAATCTTATTTAGAGCTAATATCTTATTTAGAGCTAATATGGACAGTAGCAGTAGTTACATCTTTCTGTCAACTAGGCATATTACCCACGTGTTGCTCCGGGTCTTTTCGGCATGGTCTCTATTAAGATGTAAACTTATTTATTAAATCAATGCAATCACGTCGTATTGGTTCATTTATTTACACTTGGTTATGATATGCTCCCTGTTGTAAAATATAAGAACCTAGCACTATTTATAATAGTACTTGTCTCACCAATCATTTCTATTCAGTTCTTTTCTATCTTACCCCACCAATCATTTCTATTCGGTTCTTTTCTATCTTACCCCCACATACCTTTCCACACTCATCCATTCTTCCGGTGAATAACTAAAAATGCTTATATTTCAAAGCGGAGGTAGCAAGAAAATAATACTAAAGTAAAGGTGTGCGATATTTATGTGATATAAAAATACTTTTCTTTTTATTATTTTTATTATAGTTCGTGGCTGATTTGACACATGATATGAAAGTTTGGCCATTAATTGTTCTAGAAGGTTAGTGCTAGTACCTAGTTCCTCCATTGCAGAATATAAGTATTTTTTGGTTGACCACAGGTATTAAGAAATTATGTAGAATTAAATGAGGGATGTTACGATTAGTTGAGAAGTGAAGGTATGCGAGAAAATTGAATGGTAGAGGGTTGTGATTGGTTGGAAAGATAATTAATGTTGGTGGAGAAGTTATTATATTTTGAGACAAATCTTAAATGCTAGAAATTATTTTATTTTAGGATGAAGGGAGTAAAATATACCAACCTACCATAACGAATCTGAATGGAGAGTTACTAGGGTTTGTTCATATTGATTGTACTAGGTTATGTCTATTCTATTCCTAGGTTGCTATATTTTAGGACGGAGAGAGTAACAAACAATTTGTTGAACCAATAGTGGTGTTAAGTGCCTCTTTGCTGAGCTTTTAGCAGCTATAGTTTCTCCTATAATATCTAGCTTCCCAAACAGTGTAGATTATAGCCTACATTAATTCTAAGAAGCTAGGAAACTTAGGTTTCTAGGCACTCAGAAGCTGGCTACCAAGTAGTAACTTCTTAGGATCTCAAGCTCTTCAAGCTCTCCAAATAGAATCTAAATCTCCTAATCTCTTTCTCCACCCAATGGCTTCTACATGTATGTGTGGTGGTGGCAATTTCCCCAAATCCCATGACCTCTCGCGTATGGCAATCGGTCATGCCTTCATTGACTAGCAAGCTCGTCTCATTAAATCTCTGTTCGTTTGGGCTCATTATCTTAAGGAACCATTCCAACTTAGTTTGATTCCTTAATCTTAACGAAATAAAAGCTTAGCTTGGCTTGGCTCGCGAGCAGTTTTGTTAAGCTTTTGTTAGGCTTGTGAACACATTTGTATATCCTTTATAATTTTAAATTTACCATTTTATCATATATTAACATAGTAATAACACTAGATATAAATAGCTTGGATATAACTGAAAGACTACATAATAAAAAGTATATGTAGTTATGATGATCTCTTGTACTAACGAGCTAAACGAGCAATTTGCGAGCTGCCTCGTTAAGCTCACAAGCTAAAAGCCTTCCGCTTGACTCATAATGCCTACAAGTTCGAACAAAATTAAACTCACTACAAACCAATCCGAGCCACAATCTTTGAGCTTTCTTTCCGCCCTAGCAGTGACGCTTGTGTTGAGATGAATCAACATGACACTACCGTGAGATGTAGTGAAAATACATATGTCAGTACAGTGTACACTACAATAGATCTAGTCTTTCTTGATGTATTCCCTTGTGACGAACAGGGAGTTCGTCATTCATCTATGACGAATTCATAAAAAAAAAAAAAAAATCGTTGTAAACTTCACCCTCGGCCGATTCTAGTGATAACTGAAATGCTTGGTCATGATATATGTTCACAATGACAAATGGGCTCGTCACAAATGCTTGGAATTTTGTCGTTAGTAGTGACAAAGAATTTTATTGTAGAACTTAGTTAAAACAACTGTCTCTCTTTTCCTTTCATAAAAGAATTGATATTGGCCATGCTATATGATCTAAAGAACTTTAAGATGTTAAATTGTAACATCTGATGGTTACTAATTTGTTGGTGATATAGCTCAACAGGTGGTTCGTTTTGTTGTAAAAAAAATGAACAGCCAATACCTAATACGGTTCTTTAAGTTTTACTCTGGGATCAATTTAGTTCTTGACATTTCTTATTATCCAAATTAGTCCTTAGAATTGGTCATGCCTTTGGACCCAAAAAAAAATGCCACGTGAGGAGCCATATCATACTTGAATGCAAGATGTTTAAATGTCCAATATACCCTTATATACACCATTTAAAAAATAAAGAGAAAATAAAAAATAAAAATAAAAGACAACAGACAACCACTAAGTAAAAAACAATTTTTCCAAACGGGCTAAAAGTGATTTTCGCGTGCGAATTTTTGGCCCATCTGCTCGAGAGGGCCTGCGAATATCCAATGTTTCCATGCGGGTGGTGCACCCGCACGCGAAAATCGGTTTTTCACGTGCGGGTGCTTATATCGTCCGCACGCGAAAACAAAAATCCAAAAAATAAAAATAAAAATCGCAAAAAATCAAAACCCTACCTGCCGCCTCTAGATTTGGGCGGTGCCCCCCACTAGCTGTCAGCTGTGCTACCCACCGCCCGTCGCGCGGCTAGCGGTGGTGGATCCGCCCGCTGCGGATTCGGTCGTTGTGGGCCTAACAGAGTCAGATCCACCCACCACTGAGCGCTCGAGGCCCGAGCCACCTGCTGCCACCTGCAGTCAGCCGAGCCGCCCACGGATCTGGTTATCGTAGGCCCGGCGATAGTGGATCCAGTAGTCGCAGGCCCGGCGGAGGCGGATCCTCCCACCACCGAGCAGCATGCTGCTGCCGATCACGCTCGCCGCCCGGCGCCAATCCGCTCGCCAGAATACTAAATTGACAGAGTATAAAACGTAATTGGGGGACCATATTAGCTATTCTCTCTCTAGGATTATTAATGTAAATTAGAAAAATGGCAAATTTGGTGAATAGTAGCTTTATTGTGCTTTTTTCTTAAATTCCTTATCGCTGGGATTTTATTTTTGACCTCTGTCTAAAACAAATACAGTTTGCTTGTCAATGATGTCGACATTGTCAGGGTTGTCCATAAACATTTCCATGATACTCAAAAGAGGACTAACACGGTAAAACGAAAGGTGAGATGTATACGGACCAGATATTTTTCCCACCTGATCCTATCACATCAGTCCTCGTCCTTGTAGTTAATTTTCTCTGCTACAACTTGTTCCGTGTCAAGCATGGTGCGACCCGATCCACATGATTATTTAGCCAAATACTCCCTCCAGTTATGGAACCACGCTAGCAAGGTCATTCTGGGAGTCAAACACAAAACTTAGCCCGTCCACAACTTTTGAAATACTCATTCCATCTTTGTTTTATGTTGGTTAATTCAACGTCATACATTAGGGAACGGGGTAGTATTTAGATTGGAATACAAAACTTGTACATCTTTATCTACCTCAATAAACACCTCCAAAATGTTATAATTTGACCGGGTTTTTATAAATACACTATAATGTATTCAATAGAGGCTAAAGTTGTATTTTTTGAGATCGTCACTTTTCTGTTGATGGAGTGGACAATATGTCCCCATAGCTCATGGCATTTGATGGTTTGAGTGATGATTCGAGGATTCTTCTCATAAAGCAGATGCACCTTTGGAATAAGTCAAGATAATCAAATTAAGAACAATGAACAAAACATCCATTCATAATTAACCTACCAAACATTCATTTAATCTAATCCAGTGTATAAACTAATCACTTCGTAATTAATATATGGGCAGTTGTTTAAACACGGCAAGCACGGCGTTCACTGACTATCCTTTCCCGCTATAAGGGCATGTACAAAGATAAAGTATAATATCATTTCTTAGTTAATACATATAACTTAGAGACCATCCTCCTCTCCTACAAAAGTAAGGATAACAAGATCTCTTAACCATTATTACACAAAAAATATTTTCATATTATCCTTATTATCTTTTCTTCTCCCTAATGCAACAGATTTTCCTATAACAAATACTAAGCAGGGCCGGCTCTACCATTTTGAAGGCCTTACAGTAAACTTGATAACATGACTCTTTAACACGCTCTCCCTTAAAGAGATCACCTATTATATGTATATTCGCGATTTTCATTTTCAAAGTTTGTTTTGAAATCTAATCATAGTGAGAAATGAACATTGATAACATCTCATATATATGTTGTTAGAAATAGAAAAAATCAGCTCTTAAAACTAATGCTTCTTGAGTAAATTTACAAGTTTTCAACACGTAAAATTATAAACGAAATATATATTATCAACAAGAATCTATCTATACCTACAATTTTGATTGATGAATCTCGAATCTTTATTAATTCACTAATTAATATTAGATAGATACTGATAGATAATCGGGGGTAGTAGATCGTACAAAATTAACTAATATTAAATATCACGTTGGCTCATACAGTAATCATAAATATTTAGGTATGGGCCCCTAGCCAGGATGGGCCCTAGGCCATCGCCCTCTTTGCCCTGCCCTTGAGCCGGGCCTGATATTAAGAGTCAACTCTGAGGAGTTGTCATGCCTAGCAATAATGCTTCCCTTTTCTCTCCCTCTTTATTTTCCACGTCACCAAGTTTACTTGCATGTCAACCAAGAGATCATGTTAACACTAGTACAAAAACAATTTTTCCAGACGGCCAAGACAAAATTTCACGTGAGGGCCTTTGACCCGTCTACACCCAGGCGTCTGCGAAAATCACTACTTTTCCATGTGGGTGGTGCACTCGCACGCGAAAATCGGATATTCACGTGCGAGCGCTTAAGCCGGACATCTGCGAAAAAAAAATCCAATAATACCACGAAATCCTAGATCCGCAGCCACCCGGTCACCACCGTCATTCAAAACCCTAGCCCTCTGCGTCCACCCGCGCCATCTTCGTTGTCGCCGTTGCGGGGGAGGGCCACCGCTGCCAGATCCGAGTGCACGGGTGGGCGCCGCCACCGGATCCGCGCATGGGGAGGGTGGTCGTCGCCGAATCCATGCGGGGGACGGCCGCCACCACCGTCGCGCACCTCCTCCGCTTGAGTCCTCCACCGCCGTCGAGAGGGAAGAGAGGGGAGAGGAGTGCGGAAGAAGAGGAGGAAGGCCGGGACGCCTGTCGTCGTCGTCGTCGCCCTCTCATCGCCATCTCCCTTGCCCGCCATCGCCACCGTCTCCCTTGCTCGCCATGGCCGCCGCCATCACCACCGCTGGAGCCCACCGTCGGAAGGAGGAGAGGGGAGAGGAGTGGGGAAGAGGAGTTTTGGTGGGAAAGAGAGAGCTAGGAAAGGAGTGGGCGGTGGGAGAGAGAGATGGGGAGAATAAAAAAAGAGCGGGAAAAGGAGGAGGGATTTTCGTATGCGGGTGACTTAAGAGGCCCACATGCGGACCTTTTAAGAGGCTTGCTTGCGAAAATTGATTTTGCATACAGTCCCCTTAAAGAGCCGTATCCAAAAATAGGGGTCGATTTTTGCAGACGCAGACACTTATGGTCCATCTGCAAACTATTAGGGTGCTCATCCAAAAAAATCATTTTTGTATTAGTGTAATAAATGCCATTGTACATGCCATAGATAATACCACAGTCTTGACCCCACCCACCTTGACCTTAGGGAATGCAGAAAGTATTTAGGTGCAGAAACTCAAAATTTAACTTCCCACAACTTTTGGAATATTTAGATTCACTACTGCAAAACATGTTGGTTGCAAACCTAGAATATGTTCCGGTTTCACAGCTGGTACCAATTATCCGACACCAATGATGCTAGGTCATTGGTGCCGGTCATAGAACCAGCACCTGACTCAAAATTTAACTTTCCCACAACTTTTGGAATATTTAGATTCACTACTGCAAAACATGTCACAGCTGGTACCAATTATCCGACACCAATGATGCTAGATCATTGGTGCCGGTCATAGAACCAGCACCTTTGTGCTCTCCCCTGTTTTAAAAGAAAAAGAGAAGCCGGCTCGAAGCATCGACTCATCGAGCCGATGCTTTCGAGCGATGAGCCGATGCTTTCGAGCGGCCCCCTTAAGCAGTCCCTAATACCATTCATTATATGTCAATGATCATCAACAATAATCCCCAACCCCATCCATCACAGATCACATCTCAACAACAACAATCACCATCCATCATCACATATCGAGAACTACACAAGATGAACACACTCTCCAAGCCCGAATGGCAACCTAGAGGCATTGTCGTCGTTGGAGGCTAGTCCTCTACGGTGGCACGTGAGCTCCAGGTGACCGGATATGGCGCTCCTGAGCTCTAAGCGATGGGGCAGCAATAGCTCCCCCATCCCCTGCCCATGCGCCTTGCTCCTCCATCCCCGGTCCCCTTCTACCGCACTCGCAGCAGGTGAGTCGAGGTCAGATGAGTCCGAGGCAAGTAGGGGGAGGCGGATGCGGCCCCCACCTCCACGCCGGCCAGATCCGGCGGCCCCTACCTCCACGCCGGCCAGATCCGGCGACCCCCACCTCCATACCGACGATCTGCTAGCGGCCACCGAGAAGAAGTAGAGGGGAGAGGAGAGGGAGGGGTGGTCGGTGACGAGGAGTAGCTGGAGAGAAGAGGGGAGGCGGCGAGGGAGTGGGGGAGGGAGAGGGGAGGGGCAGATGGAGATGAGCGTGCGAGAGAGAGAAAGAGATATGTGCGCTCGATCGAGCTCCCACCTTTCTAAAATATCTCACCACGCACGCGGCTCTCCCATCCCGCCGGCTCAGGTCACTAGATTGGTATTAAAAAAAACCGACACCTATAATATATTATAGGTACCGGTTTTTTTAAATTAAACGTAATACTATAGGTGCTATATATAAATATAGGTGCCGGATCTTATCTATATTTTCCTACCGTAGAGATGGGAAACGACAATAAACTAGCACCTATGAGCTAATACCTATAACATATTTTATAGTAGTGATTGGGAATACAGAAAGCATAGATGTGTATTTACCTCAATAAATACTTTCAAAATAGAGTGACGCTCCGGTACACTCTACTTGTATTGATATACTACTAATAATATTAAGGGTAATTTATAATTTACTAATACAATGATTACGAGTAACTTTATCATTTATGTTTTTTTCCAGCTAGATCGATATATGGTTATCCATTATGTTGGTATTGCTCATATTCCATCAAAAAGCTAAAAAAGAAGGAAAAGAGTTTATTCATTGCTAAATGATAATTATACCCTATTTTTTAGATAATAATGCCCCTCAACATTTCTACTACTGCTAACTAGGGTGGGTGGTAGTAGAAAGCAATCTGAACCATTCTATCAAATGAGATTAATGATTCAGATTGATTTCTACTATCAGTAGAGAGCACCGGAGTGAGGCTGTTCAAAATATTATAATTTGATCGGGGTTTATAATACAGTATAGTGTTTAAATTATAGGTTAAAGTTACATTATTTTTAGATCATTATATAGTTCCTGTTGAAGTGGACATATCACATATGTCCCCATAACTCATGCCATCATAGATAATCCTTCTCCCAAAGCAGTGACATCCTCAGAAGTAAGAACAAGTCAAGATAATCAAACTAAGAACAGTGAAGATTCCATCCATTCATAAACTAACCTACCAAACATTCATTTAGTCTAATCCGGTGTATAAGCTAATCACTTAGTAATTAACATGGGCAGTTGTTTAAACACGGCAACCACAGCGTTCACGGCCTCCCCTTTCCCGCTATAAATAATAGCATGGTCCCTATCAACTTGGCCCCACCCACCTTGACCTGATCGACATACGACGACCCACTAGTCCAGCACTAAGCACTACTAGTATTCCACACCGAAGAATCCGTGGACACACGCTTCCTCTGCCTAACACGGCGGAATTCACGACGTCTCGTGCACGCACGCGAAGCACGAGCTTGTAACGAACTAGTTCTTGATCTGGGAGAGCATGCAGCGGACGTCCTTGGCGGTGGGCCGATCCTTGGGGTCGTCGGCGGTGCAGAACACGGCGATGCGGAGCACGAGCAGGATCTGCTCGTCGTACCCTGCGCCGGCGATGGCGCCGTCGATGACCCCGGCCTGCGCGGCGGGGTCCCCTTCCTGCATCACCCGCCGCAGCCACTTCACGATCCCGACGTCGTCCACCACCTCCTGCGCGAAGAACTTGTCCGTGGGCTCCTTCCCGGTGCCCAGCACCGCCAGGATCACGCCGAAGCTGTACACGTCGCACTTCGCCGTGAACTTGAGCGTCTGGTGGTACTCCGGCGCGATGTATCCCAGCGTTCCAGCGACGTTGGAGGTCGTCATGTGCGTGTGCGCGTCGGGCATGGCCTTGGCGAGCCCGAAGTCGGCGATCCGGGCTTCCATGTCGTCGTCGAGGAGGATGTTGGCTGGTTTCAGGTCGCGGTGGATGATCTGTGGCCGCTGCGACACGTGGAGGTACTCCAGCCCCGCCGCGATGCCAACGGCGATGCGTAGCCGCGCCGGCCATGGCAGCGCCGGCGATGGCGGCTGCGGCTGTGGCTGCTCGCCGCTGTTGCTGCTGCTGCTGCTGCTGCTGTTGTTATTGTCGTTCGTCGTCGTGTCGGTGGTGGCCTTGAGCGCGTTGTGGAGGCTGCCGTTCTTCATGAACTCGTAGACGAGATAGTGGCAGTCGGGGCGCGGGACGTGCGCGGCGAGCGGGAGGAGGTTGCGGTGGCGGATGTGACCCACGGTGCGGATCTCCGACTGGATCTGTCGCGTCCACTTGTCCAGCTGCCGGCTCTCCTCGTCGCTCAGGTTGTTGTTGTTGTTCTGGCCGGAGCCGTCGCCGGAGCGTTTCTTGATCTTCTTGATGGCGATGAACCGCGGCGCCTCCCCTTCCCGCCCCGGCGGGAGCTGCGCCTTGTACACCTCGCCGCAGCCGCCGCGCCCGATCACGGCGAGCGACGTCAGCCCGTCCTGATCCTTCTCCAGGAACGCCAGGTGCTCCTTGCTCTTGATCAGCTTCGGGATGAAGATCACCGTGTCCGACTTGCTCCGGTACCGACCCCGCACGCAGTTGAGCGCCATCCGGAACAGCACCGACATCGCCAGCCCGGAGATGACGCCGGCGAGGGACCCGACCACGAACCCGATGATCCAGTTCCGCACACGGTGCTTGTGGCTGCGGTGGTGCTTCCCCGCCGGCCCCTCCGTCGTCGTCGTCGCTGACGGCGAGGTGTGGTTAGCGCGAGTCGAGTTGCTTCCCTTCTCGGCGAGCACGTACCTGTGCGGCACGGCCACGGCGCCGCCGGTCCGGCGGTGGTGCAGGTACTGCCGCCGGCTGCCGACGCCGGAGCGCCGCGCCACAGCAGACCGCGTCACATCGTGGCGGCCGCCGCCGTAGCACTCGACGGCGGAGGCGAGCAGCAGGAACGCGACGGCGGAGACGAGGAGGATGAGAAGGGGAGACTTGCTCGGCTCGGTCGCGGCGAGCGCCATTGCTGTCTAGTCCAGTATGAGAGGTGGGTGGAGCCAAGCTTAGCGCTAGCTATTTAACAATGGCGGGTCGGGGTGGTGCCGCGTGGAACGGACGGACGGACGCGATGCGTTCCGGGGGTGGATGGACGGTTCAGATTAGGCTGATAGCGACATGTGGTGGACCTGGACGACGTGGCAGGTCTGATTGTGCGGGGAGGCGACCGTTGACTTGAGGCGCAGTCGTGAACCGAGCAGGACGGCCGGTGCGAGTGGGGAATTTACCGCAATGCCCCCGGAGAAGACTGCATCAACGACTTGGATAGTTGGATGATTGGAAATGGAAGCGATAGAACGAGTATTGGACTGGTTTGCAGAATGCAGTGTGGGCCGAGGTGGAGATGGGCTACACCTCGGCCTTGGCACGACCAATTTTTTATTTTTATATTTATTTTTTTTAAACATTTGCAAAAATAATTCCCTCATTCATAATTTTACAAAAATATATTCCGCCCGCCCTCTCGTAGGGCAGGGCATATAAATCACCCTAGGGTAGGGCGGGTGTCAGTGTCCTGGGCCCAGGAGTATGTCAACTTTGGGTTTGCGGTGGGCCCATCTGCCCACGTGGCCACCCCCCAAGGGGTAAGAGGGCCCGAGGGCGACGTGGCCCGCACCCCACCGATCCACGATGGCACAGCCCGGGACAGAGGATGATGCGGGAGCCCGTCAGTCAGGCGAGGGCCCTCGGGCCCCCTAGGCTGACGATGGCCCTACGACCCCTCGCCAGGCGTCGTTAGAGGCCCCCGGACCCCAGGAAGGCCCCGAGGCCACTGGGAGGAGCGGCCCGACGACGCCTGACCCCGAGACTACCAGCGTGGAGGAGGAGAGGGCCCAGAACGGCCCCTCCCAACATTCCCACGCGGGACCCGATGCCCGCGATGGTAAAACTGGGATTCGCCGAAAGGTGCAGCGGCCGGTTTATTTCGTTAGCGAGGCATTACGGCATGCAAAGACTCGGTATCCTCAGGCCCAGAAATTGCTCTACGCAGTCCTGGTGGCCTCGAGGAAATTGAGCCATTATTTCCAAGCGCACCGAGTCACGGTGGGATCGTCCTACCCTCTCAGGTAGATTCTTCGGAACCGAGAGGGGACAGGACGAGTGGTCAAGTGGGCCATCGAACTCTCTGAGTTCGATCTCCACTTCGAACCACGCCACGCGATTAAGAGTTAGGCCCTCGCCGATTTCGTGGTGGAGTGGAGCCCGACCCCCGAACCCGATCTTGGGTTCCTCGACCCCGAGATCAAAGCGGAGCCCGCACAACAGGCGGACCCTCCAAGGAGCTGGCGCTGGGGTCACTTTGACCTCACCAAACGGGGACACCCTCAAATACTTGGTTCGCCTAGATTTCCAGGCAACCAACAATATGGCGGAGTATGAGGGACTCCTTGCGAGACTCAGAGCGGCGGCAGGAATGGGGATCCGCCGCCTCCTGGTTCTAGGTAGCTCTCAGTTGGTCGTGAACCAAGCCTCCGAGGAGTACCGCTGCTCCCAAATGGAAGCCTACGTCCGCGAGGTGCGGCGTATGGAGCGCCACTTTGATGGGTTAGAACTACGGCACGTGCCCAAGCGAGACAACACGCTCGCCGACGAGCTGTCGCGCCTTGCCTCGTCACGCGCCCCAACCCCATCGGGTGCCTTTGAAGAAAGGCTTACCCAGCCGTCGGCGCGTCTTGATCCCCTGGGGGACTCAGATGCTGCCACACCTTCCCCGAGGCCCGAGGGAGTCCGGGTCTCGGGGCCCGAAGGGGTCGAACCCGACCCCCTAAGACAAATTGCTTGGATGACTGAGATCCAAGCATTCCTCAAAGATGAGACTCTCCCCGAGGATCGCGAAGGGCGCGAACGCGTCATTCGCATCTCCAAGACATACGTGCTGGTAGAGGGGGCCCTCTACTGGCGCGGCGCCAACGGAGTCCTCCTCAAATGCATCTCTCGGGACCGTGGCATCGAGCTCCTCGCTGATGTCCATGAAGACGAGTGCGGAGCTCACTCCGCCAAGCGCACCTTGGTCGGCAAGGCCTTCCAACAGGGTTTCTACTAGCCAACAGCGCTCCAGGACACAGCCGATCTGGTCAGGCGATGCCGAGTGTGCCAATTCCACGCCAAGCAGACGCATCTACCGGCCCAGGCCCTCCAGACCATCCCGCTCTCATGGCCCTTTGCGATTTGGGGGCTGGATATCTTGGGTCCATTCAAGAAGGCGTTGGGAGGATATGAGTACCTCTATGTCGCCATCGACAAGTTCACCAAATGGCCCGAGGCTTACCCGGTCATCAAGATCGACAAGCTCTCGGCGCTCAAATTTATCAAGGGCATCATTGCCCGTTTCGGAGTGCCCAACCGTATCATTATGGACAACGACACCCAGTTCAATAGTGAACTGTTTGGCGACTACTGTGAGGACATGGGCATCAAGCTCTGCTTCGCCTCCCCCGTCCACCCAAAGAGCAATGGTCAAGTGGAGCCCGCCAATGCGGAAATCCTCAAGGGCCTCAAGACCAAGACATACAACTTGCTCAAGAAACATGGCGACTCGTGGATCGACGAGCTACCAGCGATGCTATGGGCCAACCGGATGACCCCGAGCCACACCACAGGAGAAACACCTTTCTTCCTGGTTTACGGCGTGGAGGCGGTCCTCCCATCCGAGCTCACCCTGGGGTCTCCACGAGCAGCCTTGTACAACGAGGCAAATCAAGAACCCCTCCGACGGGACAACCTCGACTACCTCGAAGAACGAAGGCAGCGCGCCGCCCTCCAGGCCGTGCGCTACCAGCAGAGCCTAAGGCGCTACCATCAGCACCACGTCCGGGCCCGATCGCTCCACATAAACGATCTCGTCCTACGCCGCGCCCAAACGCATGCTGGATTGAGCAAACTCTCACCCATGTGGGAGGGGCCCTTTAGAGTGATCGGTGTCCCCCGGCCGGGTTCAATCAGGCTAGCCATGGAAGACGGCACAGAGTTGCCTAACCCATGGAATATCGAACACCTTCGTTGCTTCTATCCATAGAGGAGTCGCTGTGTTGTACCTCGGGCTCGGGCCAACCCCGCGCGCCCCCCTCGGGCACGACAAAGTTGCTGGGGGCTCCCACTATCAATATACACATCTCCCTCTCTCGCATTTCAACTTATAACAGTTTTTCTCCCTCGTATGTTTATCCGGTCCAATGATGGTTTTCCCGTCTGTGGGTTTCGTAGGTATTTTGTCTTAACTCAGACGCTTGCGTTCGTGTCGCTCCTCAGTGATTTGCGCCACCTAGACGCTGACAGGGCCCAGAGTGAGCTGTGCCCCGAGACATGTTGAACTCCGGGGGAACTCGCCAATGGCCCACAATCGGGTCCGCACTTACCCCGGTCATCATGTTCTCGGCCTGGCCAGGCTCGACACGTGGAACTCCCCAAGTGCTCTAGTCTTGGCTCCTATCACTCGGGACTGCGGCCCGAACCCGAGCCCCCGCTTAAGACAAAACACCAGACGATTCCACATGGGGAAAATACTTGGATCACATATACAAGATATCAAACTGACATGAAACCATGATATATTTCATTGCAGGAAATTAATACACAAGCATATGGCGGAAAGTCGATTATTACATGATCAGCACGAAGGCCGTGTCGATTATGACATGATCGGCACGAAGGCCCGACAGGAGGGTGCAAATGGAGGAGGAAGAACCCCCAGCGGAGCAATAGTCCTTGCTTCCTCCACCGGCGGCAGCGGCCATTCCCGCTCCTCCCGACGAGCAGCGGCGGCCGCCCCTGCTCCTCCTGCCGATCGACCGGCGGCGGTGGCAGTGGCTACTCCCTCCGCCGTCCCCTGCGGCAGTTCCTGCTCCCCGGCACCCGCCATGGCAGCAGCCCCTGCTCCCCCTGCCGGCGGCGGCAGTCCTCACTCCCTCCGCCAGCCGCAGCGGTAGTTCTTGCTCCCACAGCAGTTCCTGCCTCCTCCGCCGGCAGGAGCAGCAATTCCTGCTCCCCCCATCGGTCAGCAGCGGCAGTCCCCGCTCCAGCAGCAGCAGTCCCTGCTCCTTGCACCGACCACCACGGTGACTGGGCAGTACTACCTGCCAGCGTCGCCGCCTTCATTTTCGACGGTGATGGCGGCCAAGGAGGTAGATCAAGGGACCGCCTGGCGCCTTTGAGTCGGCCGGCCACGGTCCAGGATGCAATGCGATGCAGCTTATTCCTAACCATGCCAGAGTAAAACGCGCCGAGCGGGCTTGAGCCGGTAGGGGTGCACCTCACCCCGTTGTTTGAGGCTGGGAACGACAGCGACGCCGGGCATGCCCTGCCCAGCATCGCCAACCCTTGATTGACCACTGCAGGCATGAACTTGTGCGGTGGGCTGACTACGCGACCATTGCTGATGCGCGACGGTGACAACACGTTGCTCCCAGCTGGGGAGGGTCACCGTCGCTCCGTGAAGTGCGCGTCACGAGGAGCAAGAGTGTGTGGTGAGAGGAGCGCCAGAGAACAAGGGAAGCAAGGGCACTAGGAAGCTGTGTTAGGGGAGAGGTGATGAAGGAAGGGGAAGCCCCCCACACCTTTATACCCTGACCGCTGCCGTGCCCGGCTTCTACTTCCCTGTGTCCGCTCTCTTGCCCCCTCAATTCCCGTGCACGCGCTGCCCGCTACCGTCCACACAACTTTCGGCACGCGTGTGGAACGTCGCCGCCATAAAGATGGGAGAATAGGTCAAACCTGTCTTAAAGGCGGCACGGTTCCCGAGAGGTACGCCATCATTATTATCTTGGGAAGACGAGCAGACGTGCCCCGTTTTGCGTGCCGCATCCGGAAATAGGGCCGTTACGTAGTAATGGCCCATTTCCGTTGAGAGGCGACTTGGGTTACGCCCCGGATAATGAGGCCGTTACAGAACGAGGGCCCATTATTGCTGGGAGACATTTTCTCCCAACACGCAGAACCAGCGGCTATTTATCTCCCTTGAAAACCTGGGCCCACTTCACACTGGTTCGACGAGGTAGCGTAAAACCTGGTCGACCTACAGTGGGGCCCCCACAGGCTTTACGCCGGGGGCTACTGTCGGTGTCCTGGGCCTAGGGGTATGTCAACTTTGGGCTTGTGGTGGCCCCGTCTGCCCACGTGGCTATCCCCCAAGGGGTAAGAAGGCCCGAGGGCGACGTGGCGGCTGCCCTCCCACGACACGCAACCCCCTCAGGGGGAGGCCCAGCAGGGGTCGGGCTCCCCCGACCCCCTCGGGCCACTGCCACATGTAACGAAGCGGGTGAGCGCTCCCAGCGCTCACCTACCCGCATTAAGGACAGTGCAGGAGTAGTGCGCCTGCGCAGCGCGCGTGCCGCATCGATTACGAAGCGATGCGCATGCACTTGACACCGGTCACAGTCAGCTGACCGGCGTCAGACCGGTACGAATGACCGATGGGATGGCGTACAGCAACGCGCGTGCCGGTGCACGCCCGGTAGGTACGTTGCACCTCCCGATGGCCTGCATCAAGATTGCGAGGGCTGATCCGGCTCTCGCACCACGTCAGAAGTTGGTGCGTCAAGTCTAATCACCTGGCGCACTGCACGATTTACGGTGGGCTGCCAGATTCCAGCCGTTTAATGAAAAGTGACGTGCTGGGCCGACCGCCATGATGGGCGGTCCGATCGACGCCATACCGGCGCTACAGGAGCGGGAGGCTTCCGCTCCAAGCCACGACATGAGCTCCATCTGTAAAATAGTTTTCTCCTTTCTCTCTAGAAAATAGCTTGTCTGGCCCCTGTGGTGTCCCCTTGAGATATAAAAGGAGGCCCAAGCCTAGAGGAAGGGGGTTCGGCTTTTGAACTCTGCTTCTTGAGTAGTTGCTAGCCGAGTTCAGCTCTCAAGAGCTAAAATCCACGCATATAATCCACCACACAGGAGTAGGGTGTTACGTCTCATCGGCGGCCCAAACCTGTATACTTGCTCGTGTGTCACCGCTCTCTATCTCTTGATCCTCGATTCCCAGCGGCCTCACCGGAGCCGGGCCTGAGGAAGTCCCTCCTGCGCCCCTGGGCCGAACTCAAAAAGGGGGTCTGCACAGTCCCCCGTTGCGGACTTTTCCATCTGACAGCGGGGAAAGTGACATGGCGGTCGTAGAGAGGAGCGTGCCGTGTTACTTTAGCAGGCGGCCCCTTCTCTCCCTACACTAGGGCGATTTATCACCGGGGAGGGGGCCGCATGCAAACTTGCTGGGCGCGCCCCTCCCCGGTAGGGGTGCTTGCAAAAGGTCATTCCCCATCCCAAGGGAGGGCGATTTTTCGCCGCTGCCTATAAAACCCTCCCCTCCTCTTGAAAATTCTCATTTTATTCCTCAAAAATCCAGAAAAGAAAGAAAGAGACGTGGGGGAGGGTTAAGAAGGAAGCGACGGAGCCCTACCGGATTGTGTACTCGATTGGAGGTAATTTTTTCATTACCATTTGAACACATTGCAAGTATGAGTAGGGACAATATTTTAGCAACTTATTAATTAGTATAGAAATCCTATGTTAGTTGTAAAATCTGATGATAGGGATGTAGATCTAGTACGTATATATGTTGTAGTAACTCCTATGACATGTTTAGTTAGTTATACATTTAGCAATCTAGTTAGCAATTGCATATAATTTTTTAATATTATAACGAGACTTTAATGCGTGAAAAGATATGTCAAGTAAGTTGATATTCAACTTGTACTTCGGTGAAGGCAATGTTAGATATGGTCAGAATAGGGTAGATCTGTGTGAGTTTAAGTTTGTGGCAAAGGGCATTGATAGGGCTGTCGTAAGGAGTTTTGGGGGTGTATGCAACTAGTTGATGTAGGCTTTAAAATAGATCCACAGACCCATGGCTTTACAATTTATGTTGTGGTTAACCGTCAACCCGTAGGCTATATTTGGGATTGCACCGATACATGGAAAAGTTACGTTGAGATGGCATGCAAACGTTGTTGGCCACTTGCCATTCTCGTTCGGGTGTACGAGAAGGATAACACAATGGATGTGGGTAGGGAGGAAGATGAGAGACCAGGTATGCCTAGTAATGTGGGAAGTATGGAAGTGAAAGTCATAGAGCAAGGTAATCCTTAACTGGAAGAAACCAGGATGGAAGAAACTGGGGAGGCTGATGAGGGAGAGAGGATTGGTAGTATTGTGGATCTGATGGATAGGGAGGATGAGGAGAAAGATGAGGATGTTGGATATGCATCATTTGATGAGGATACTCCTATGCCTTCAGATTTTTGCAACGAGGATTTTTCTCGCCTTGTTATCTCGGAGGGCCATCACGTGTTGTGGGAGTATAAGGAGAATGAGGTTGTGCAGGATGCTCATTATGCTGAATTGGAAGATTTGAAGGAGGCAGTGAAGCATTTTGCTATTTCTCTGCAAAGGGATTTCAGGGTAGAGAAGTCTTGCAAAACTGTTTATGAGGTGAGGTGTATGATGGAGAGGGAGGGATGTCCATGGCGGGTTCACGCTTATAAGGGTAAATGGAAGGATTATTGGCAGGTATCAATTCTTACGGAGCATCCAAGGAGGTACGGATTCACTTTCTGGATTGACATGGTCAATCCGACGTATGATGGCGAAAGAGTAGCTGAAGCTATCAACCGGTAATGTCTTACGAGGGCATAGAAATTGCGGCAAAGACATGAAACCAACAATGCCAATGAAAATAATAAAAAATCTGTAAATAAACAATACCTCACTAATTCAGAGATTTTAATAAACAAAAAACAATCGCTCTAGGGGATGGCGGGGAATATAAATCGCTCTCTCCTAGGGCGATATATATGATGTGGCAGGCTGGGACTGCAATTTTGCAGGTGGCCGCGTGCCTTTCCCGGCCTGCCACGTCACTTTCCCCGCCCTCTCCTAGGGCGATTTATATGCCCTGTCCTACGGGAGCGCGGGTGGAGTATATTTTTTAAAATTTTGAATCAGGAATTTACTTTTGTAAATCTTTTAGAAAATCTATACCTAATTAAAAAATATGTAAGACTTCCGGTTTGTCTTGGTCCTTCTGGTTTATTTTTTTATTGCCGTTTTTTTCTTGCAGAAGTTTTTTTTGCGCGCACGCGGTAACTCCAATTTTTTCTCACATTTTTTTCCATCTCGGTCCGATCCGCACACGCGCGCAGGAGGCCAACCCAGCCGCCACCACATCGATCTACCTCCCTGTATGTTTTCTCCTCTAATAGATTGTGAAAATCTATTCCCCACTCCTCCCTCATCATTTTCCCCTTGATTTCCCCTTTCAATTCAGCTTTATTTAGGTGAATTTAATCTCTATTTAACAGGTTGCCGATGATGGCTGGCCGACAAGTTTGATTCGCTTCGATTTTGGAAAAAATGGAAAGAGGAGATCGAGTGGATTAAAAACCCTCAACTAATTTTGGCAGATCGAGAAAGATTCAGCCGAATTGGATCCGGCATCGTATAGGTACAAGACTATCTTCTGGAGGTTGAAGACGGTAGTAGGCTATGCAAGCTAGGCCTGCAGCTCCACTTGTGGGCTGGGCCAAAGTGAGGCATACCGAGTGGAGGGAGGTAACGGGAAGACGATAGTAGGCTGTGCGAGCTAGGCCTGCAGCTCCACTTGTGGGCTGGGCCGAAGAGAGGTAGGCCGAGTGGAGAGAGGTAGCGGACTGGACTGAGACTGAAAAGGAAAAAAGGTATAGACTTTCGGCCTAAAACCAAGGAAGAATTTTCATTATTTTTTCAATTATAATGTATAGCGATTTCAATGTTCTAATTTATTGTTTAGCTCCAAATAATTGTTGTATCACTGAAAAACGTTTTTACTTGTTGCAACGCACGGGTATTTTTTCTAGTAAATATAAAAATAAAAAAAATCTAGCAAGACGTACGTAATGAGCCTAGTACACGATAGAGCACGAAGACGGACGCAGCAGGAGCCCGGAAAGAATGGAGGCGACCATCGTGCTCCTCACAAAAGCTTAGACAAAAAGGTAGCTGAAGCTTGAAATGAAGGAGAGAACTCGGTGTTTAGCTAGAGCGTGTACAATAAACCTTTGAGTAATTAATATAGCTGGTAGATGATCTCTCATTCTGACCTCAATCTCCAGGGTTGGAGGGAGAAGACGTAAGTGTGTGCGAGCGTGTGAGCGAGCACCGGCCAAGATGGCGGAGACAGTGCTGGGCATTGCAACGACGCTAGTGGGCGGCGCGCTCAGCGTCGCGTCGTCGGCCGCCAGGGAGGAGGTCGGCCTGCTGATCGGAGTGCAGGTTAGTGGCGGACGCAGCTTAATACACAGATGGGGCGGCATATATTAAGGAGCTAGCTCATGGCACAATGCACACTCACGAACATCGGGAGCAGCTTAACAACAAAAAAATTAGTAGTCGAACAAATTTCAGAGTCAGCTAGACGAGGTGGTAGGCGTAGTCCCGAGGATGAGAGACCATGGATGCCTCATCCTTGGGAATTAGAGATGAAAATAGTTGAACACAAAATTGTTTATTTAAAAACAAATTTATAGGTATTTGGGAATTTTCATATTTAAAGACTATTTCATTGGATCACTTAACCCCTAAAATATTACCCCTAAACTATTAAAAATGGTTTGCTTTGTTGCTTAATAGCATTTTTCTTCTTCATTTCTCTTTATATGAGTCATATTTTAAGCATGAATTTTATAAGCCATAACTGACACCATTATCAAAGTATCAAAATATTTTCAAAATAAGTGCTTCCAAACATATGCAAATAGTGATAAAATTATTAACAAAATGTTAAGGGGTAGGTTATAATGGGTCAATCAACTCTACGAAATTTATGTGAAAATACAACTTATATATGACTCATATGTACAGATATAAAAAAATGAGAAATGTTGTTACACAGTAAGGGGAACTATTTTCAATAGTTCCGGGGTATAAAACGAGATGAAAAATTATTTAGGGGTTTAGTTGTTTCGCCAAAATAGTTAAAGGGAGTAAAATGGATTTTTTGTATATTTACCAATTTAACTACTTACCGTAGACTATAATATGTGCTAAAGAAATATAAATAAAAAAATCGAATTTTATGTATAGCCATTAGAAAAGGTAAAAATGGTACTATTTATAAGGAAATAATACTCATTTCTTCATGAATTTTCATAAATGTTTTTGTTCCAACTTAAGATAGTTGATTTATATGATTATTTGGACTGATGACTAATGTGCTAGAAATAGGACTAGTAAGGAAGTTCAGCATTTATTTAGTACTTTATTCTTCTTGTAACACTATAGTTGAATTAATAGAAATATCTTCTTATTTATTTATGTCCATAATCTATGTGTTTCTTTATTGAGTATATATTTTATGAGTAGTGTATACTTCGTATATCTGCTTCATCCTAGGCTAATCGATCCATGCTATGATAATGGTCCAATGACTTTTATAGGTTGCTCTAGCTCTAACTTGTTCATCCATAGGGTGAGAGTTCCCGAAGAGTTAGTGATATTATTTACTAGCATAAGCATAGTGTTTAGGCTAGATAAATATCGTTTGATGCGTGTGCCCCACGGAAAGTGGGGTAGATGGTAGGTGGTGCAGTCATGTCTGTTTTTTATTCCTCCATGCTCGGGTATGATGTATAAGTGCGAAAATACCATAACCACGCTGGCAGACCGATAGAGAGTGGTCTCTTAGAAGTATCTAGGTGCCTAGAATTAAGTCCTATGTTATAAGCTTGTATATGTAAAATGTATTCTAGACATGATTAATATAGAAGTACAGTAGTATCGTAGTTCTCTAATGCTATTTTCTACTAAATATTAATATAGAGGTGAATCTCCTGTATGTCCACTACCTTATCATTGTATTATCTTAAACCATGTTTAGACTATGGTGAATTAAATATAGATTGATTAATGAGATATAAACTATATCTTGCATCACTGCCTTACTTGCGAAAATATAAATATGATACCCTTGGGAATACTCATAAGTGAAATACTACAGCGGTATCCGTGCGCGTGCGAATTTATCTGTAAATGTAAGAAATATCAATAGTAAGGTGACATTTCCTTCTACATATGCAAAATTGGTAATTGGTAAAGATTTACTCTCTCTCAAGTGGCAATGTTGTAAGTTTAGTTGGAAGAGTTGCATCTCAAGACCCTAGTTATTAAAACTGGACTGAACCATCGGTTTAACCAGAAAAAACTGGAACTAATGCCTAGTCTGAAGATGTAATTGACCTAGCAAAAATCGTTTAAACTAGCTAGACGGTTTTCTACATAACCGAAGGAAAAACGGGGTGGTAAAACCGTCAAGCAGTTTTTATTGAACAAAATAGGAGGCACGTGACATAGGGATCGAACCCCCAACCTCCTAAATACATACAGGGGTGGTAATGGGTCAAATCCGTGTGTTCTTTAACTACCCTACCTGACCCTCAAATATAAGACATAAATGTATAGAAAGTGAGTCCATCCCATTTTAGACCTACCCCTCAATTTTTCTAAGCTAAATAGTTGGGCCCGCCCATTACCACTTACCACTCCTACCTGCATACATGTGTGCGCACTTGACCATCTGGGCTAGTGCTACAATGGTTTTAGAGGCAAAACAAATACTACTTCTGTTCTAGAATACTTATGGTTCTAGGTTGTTCAGCATGTACTAAGGTTAGAAAAAGAAGACTATAGTGCCCCTTATTAAATAATGTATACTTGGATGTGGAATGGTAGTTGAGGGTAAAATGAAAAGAAATTTGAATTGAAAATGATTGATGTGATAAGTAGTACTTCAAAATGATAACTATTTTGGGATAACTTTTGGATGCTAGAAAGGCAAACACTACAGGATGTAGGAAGTATATTTTATCTTTGATTTAAAAAAATCTCTCAATGAAATAGGTAGGTTCTGTTTAGATGACTTCCATAGTTTACCACAAAATATTTGGTGTAAGTGTGGCATGCCACATTGTATGGCTAAGGATTTGTTGGCCACGTACAAAGCTTTAATAATCAAATGTTTTGATTTTCCATGGTTCTCTATAGTTAAGACGGAGCACCCTCAAAAAAGAGGATTTTCTTTTTTTACAGTACACCAATTATTTACAGTACACCTCTATTACCTTATTATAGGTAAGACCACATTATAAGGAAATAGTACTAGATAATATTTTTGTTTGTGTCATTAGAAGCATCTTTATTGATAAGGTAATAAAGATTATGAATTTGAAATATGAATAAGCCTCTAACTAATCAGCTCACATACTATATTTTACAATTATATGAATTCGAGTTATGTCACACAAAGTTTATATTTAGGTAAAATGTATCAGCTATTTTATTTGAACCATATTTTAAATACAAATTTAAATCCTGCTAATGTGATTTCAAATTTGATTGCAAAACATCAACATCGCACATAGGTGTTTTTGTAATAGAGAAATAGAGTTTTCCATTATTAAGTTACATGTAAATCAATCATATTGAATTTTAGATCATATATGAAAACTCAAAATTGCATAATGCATGCATCTCATGATGCCGATTGCCAAAATAGCAACCCCCAAAATGTCAGCACCGATGTTAACTTCAAAAGGACAAGAAAGGGCTGGTTTTTTCCTCTTTATTGCCATTATTTATTATTGAAGTGGTGCACAATTATTTTAATTAGAATGTAAACAAAATTAATCAATGGCTTATAGTTACCCGAAACCAAAACTGTTAGTACCTCCCTAAAGGTAAGGCGCGATTGTACCTTTAGAATGCTTGTTTGCATATGACATTATTATTATGAGTAAATTTTAGAAACCTCATGTTTTATGGTTAAAGTTTCGAAAAAACCACATGTATTATGACATGTCGCACCTAACTCCAAGTATTATGGTTTTAAAGTTTCACAAAACCTCACCTTTATGCATTTTGAGCGTGAATTTATTTATAATTCAAAAACATAGAGTGTAAATGAAAATTTTCAATTATTAAGTTCTTTACTAAGATTGATAGTTTAATTCTTTACTACTTTCAGATTTGTGTTTAAGATATGCTAAAATTATCAAGATTTTAATAAAAGAGGGGTTTTATGAAACTTTGAGACCATAAAACTGTGATTATATATATAGCACGCGTCATAATACATGTGGTTTTCCACAACATTGACCATAAAATATAGGGTTTTCTAAAATTCACTCTATTATTTATCAGGTTCATCAATGACGAGCTAAAGATGATGCAAGCCTTCTTAGAGGCGGCTGACGGGTCACCGGAGAACACTAGGGTGCTAAAGGCATATCTTGAACAGATTCATGACATGGCATATGACATTGAAGATTACCTAGAGGAGTTCATGATCTTCATCAAGAATCAGAGCCTTCTACAACAACTCTTCAGCTTAGGGACACACCACCGCATCGCATCCCTGATTCGAACAATTAAACAGAGAGTCCAGGAGGTGAGCAAGAGGAACTTGCGGTACAATCTCATCAAGCTCACACCATCGGTCTCAGATGATGTGGTAGGTGTCACGGAGCAGACACGGAATTCGTTAGCTCCGTATGTTGAGGAATCCCAACTTGTTGGCTTGGATGAGCCAAAGAAGAAGCTTATGGAGATGATAAACAAGCCAAAGGGTGAGGACATAGAAGCCAACAAAGCAGCATGTCCGAGAATGATCTCAGTTGTCGGAATGGATGGGCTTGGTAAGACATCTCTTGCCAAGAAGGTGTATGAGAGCAAGGATGGTGGTGATCCATTTGACACCCGTGCTTAGATCACAGTGTCACAGTCATTTGATGGAAAGGAGCTCTTAAAAGAAATGATCAAGAAACTTTTTGGTGTAGATTCACTAAAGGAACTGTTATAGGAACATGAAGGGATTGTGCTGAAAGTTGAACACCTCACTACCCACTTGCAAAAAGGACTCCAAGAGAGAAGGTACTTTATTGTTCTTGATGATGTTTGGACCATTGAAGCATGGGATTGGATTAGGCTTACTTTTCCAGAGAATATCAAGGACGGCAGATGTGTAGTAGTGACTACAAGAAATGGAAAATTGGCTGAAATGTACAGTCCCCCATCACTCATCTTCAAGTCAAAAACCTAGAGGAAAAGGATGCTGAAAATTTGTTTCTAAGAAAGACAAACAAAAACCTTGTTGAACTAGAGAAAGACAATCATTTGAAGAAAACAGTTGAGAAGATATTAAAAAAATGTGGTGGATTACCACTTGCTGTTGTGACAGTAGGAGGCCTCTTAGTGTCACGTCCTGATTTTTCGCTTTCCGTTCTTTTCGTCTGATTGCGAAAATTAATATTTGGTTTAACTGTCTAAAATAGCTTAATGAAAATTTTGTTAAATAAAAAGGTTTTAATGTTATTAATTAAATAATTGCATTGTTGGCTTTGTCGTATTTTAATTGGAGTTATTTGGATTTAATTTGAATTTCGGATGTGGAGCTTATTTCTAATTCAAATTCCACCCAAGTCCACTAAATTCCAATTTCAATTCCTAAATATCCTAAAATCCTCCAAAAATTCCAAATACTTGGAATTTTCTAGAAAAGTCCCTATCCTTTTTCCTATTTTACTTCCTCTCTTTCTCTATTCTGTTTTCTTACAGTTAGGCCCCTCCCTTTCTTCCTTTTTCTTCCTTCCTCCTTCTTCTTCTACCTCCAGCCACCTTCCTCCTCTCTCTCTCTCCTCCTCCCGAGTTGCAGGCCCGGGGAGGCCAAGCCCCGGAGCCCACGCACGCGCCCTCGACCCGACCGCTCTCCTCCCTCGCGTCGCCCTCGACCCACGCCGGCCCACGCTGCTGCCGCCGTGCCGCAAGCTGAGCTGCGTCGCCGCTGCCGCAAGACACGCCGCCACCATATCACGCAAGAACCGGCGCCGCCCTTCCAAAAATAGCGCCGTGCATGTGCTCTAAACCCTACCTCTTCTCTCCCCTATAAATGCCGCTGCGCCGCCGCCGTCTTCACCGTGGGCAGCCCCAGCCGGCGGGGAGCCACGCCACCGTCGCCGCCTCCTTCTCGTGACGCTGCCGCCGCTGCCGCTGGTGAGCCCGAGGCCGGGAACTCCATCCTCGCGCACGCCACTGTTTCTCTCTCCTCTCCAACTCCGGTCGACACTGTCATCGTCGATGTGTCGCATCCCCTCTCTTCCAGAGCCTCGTGCCGCGCCACTGGAGCCACCTCCACCTCCTCTCGCCGATGCCGCCGTTCGCCGCTGCTTATGTGCGTCGTCGCCGACGAACGCCGCCGCGCCACCGCCGGTCCCGCCATGGTGCCATGGCTGGGTGGTGGAGAAACTGCTCCCTACTCCTTCTCTTCCCTCTGAGACATTGACATGTGGGTCCCATAGCCCAAAAAGCCCCAATAAACCACAGCCATCCGATTTTCTAGATTGAATCTCAGCCGTCAGATTTCCATAACCCAATATAGTGCCACATCAGCCCTAGCCATGTCAGCACCACATCATCACCATGTCATCCTCTTTAGCCTGTGTGTCGGCACGTGGCAGTCCATGTCAGCTCGTCCATCGTGCACTGAGTCCACCCTATTTTCCTATTCAAAAATAATTCAATTTCGTAATTAAATATCCAGATAATATTCTCGGAATATTCCTTTTTCTTTTATTCTCGGATTTTCTCTGAATTTAAACTTCTGGAGGTCATAACTTTTTCGTTTGACCTCCGATTTGATCCGTTCTTCTTTATAAATTCCTCTAAAATCAAGCTCTACCTCCTGGTTTAGTTGGTTATTTTATTTGATGTTATTTAGTTAGTTTTTTCTTTTGTTTATTTGTTTCTCGTTTGCGATCGTGTAGACGTTGGAGCAGAGGAACAGTTCGTTTCTGAAGACGCAGTGCAAGGACAATACTGGGAGCAAGGCAAGTACACTCTTTGAACATATTGAAGCCAATTTACAAAATGTTTTGTTTTCAATACATGCATTATTTTATTTATAAACTGTCGATGGGTAATGTGACCTAATTGTTTTTATAGCTTATCTTTGATAACTATTGATTACCTATGATACCTTGTCACCCTAGTCTTTGTGAGTTGAATATTGGGCTCAACTCAAGGTAGAGTAGTTATGCTTAGGCCCGCTCAAGGTTGTTTTACAAGCAAAATATAATTTTGATTAATCATATACTTATAACTGATTTGGTAAGAACTGTGTGGCTGTGTGCTATCTTTCCGGTAGCATGTATTGCACCGTGTAGTAAACAACGGGCGGATAAAAATGATTTCGACTGGGGTGATGGGTGGTTCTATGTGAACCTAGTTAGGCGGTAATATATCTGTGTGATCATTATCGGGTATGGTCTCTGTATGAGCCTACTGCTGAGCTGTGTGCTAATGTAGTTTGGTAAGTTGCCCCAGTCAATTAAGGACTTCACTTCATAAGTCATTGATCTAAGCCTAACGTGCAACCACATGTTCTCATGGGAAGAATCTGGCCTAGTAGGATTCCGAGTCTTGGCACTACCAACCCAGATGGCTAGATGATAGGAGCTTAGATTAGCCATGGGTACTTTCTTATCTGTGTGAGAGAAAGGTGTCTCATGGGGGAAGGCAGTGTTGGGGCGGAGTTTCTAAAAAGCCTTATTACAGACTCCTTGGCCGCACACAACCTGAAGTGTGACACTTGCGCATGGCCATTAAAAGGATGATGTATCTTGTGGGTCAAGCTGTACAACCTCTGCAGAGTGTTAAATTAATCTATTCGAATAGCCGCGTCCTCGATCGTGGACATGCTCGGTGATATCTCATGAGGGGTAGTTTGCGAAAACTGGAAATGATTTGTGTGCAGGTTAATGAATATAGCTAAGTGGTCCTGTGTGTACAGATCCTGTGTGGATGGTTGGTTGGTAACACCCGTTATTTACAAATATTTTTTTAAACCCCTATGTTTAAATTGTTTATAACTGCAAGTTGTTGTGTTATGCAAAATATCCATTGCCTTTATTGTTAGCCGTGCATATGCATTTTTCCTTGTACTTGCTGAGTATTCCATGTACTCACCTTGCAATTCCCCCAATTCCAAAATAAAGGTTTCCGCTGTTTCCTGAGAAGTTTACTGCTGAAGACGAGGAATAGGCCGCGTGTCCCAGATGACTGTCTCTGGCAAGTTGAATGGAACTACTATGCGTTTATCTTATTTTCCGTGCTATTTTATTATTTTTTCCTTAGACCCTTCGTGGCCATAAGGCTTATCACAGTCACTTTATTAATAATTATTAGGTTTCCTGCGTGATGTTGGTTGTAATATTATCTTTGTGTCTGTGTGTGATAGCTTGATCTTGGACTAGCACTTATACACATAAAGTCTCATTTTGGGTCCTCACACTTAGCCAATAAGGATACAAAGCATTGGGAAGATATCTACAATCAACTTCCCTCCTAGCTTGAAAGCAACCCCAAGCCTTGAAGCATTAGGCGAGTAGTGACTCTAAGTAACAATCATTTGCCATCAAATCTCAAAAGACTCCCTTTCTGCATCTCAGCATCTTTCCAGAAGATTTTGAAATTAAAAGAAAACACTTGGTGAATAGGTGGATAGCTGAAGGGTTTGTAATAACAGGTGCTAATAGGAGGAGGACACTGGAGGAGGTTGCAGGGAGTTACTTTTATGAACACATCAGTCGAAGCATGATTCAACCATGCCAGTCAGATATTTATGGAAATGTGAAGACCTGTAAACTTCATGATATTGTGCATGATATTGTAGTGTCAATATCTAGCAAGGAGAACCATGTCCTCTTATTTGAAGAGCATGTCAATATCAACAGTGCAACAAAAGAAAATATCCGACATCTATCATGCTCTGCTAGCCAGAAACTTAACAGTGGCATGGACTTAAGCCGGGTTCGATCATTTACTCTTTTCAAAGAACCCATGGATCCAATTGCTTCCCTTCGTTCATCCAAATTTAAGATGCTGAGGGTGTTGGATCTCAGCTATTCTGAATTTGAAGCAAGGCAACAAGACATTGACGGCATAGTATTGTTATCCCACTTGAAGTATATTCATTTACCTAAGTCACTCCAATATTTATGCACTCCCGACATCAATAGGTAACCTTCAAAGCTTATCAACACTGGATATAAGGTACTCAAGTATTACAAGCCTACCATCAGAAATCACTAAACTTCAGAGTCTACGTCGTCTTCGATGTAGCAAATACCCAATCTACAGATATTTTGGTATAGATGGGCCTATGGAATGCTGTTGTGAAGCAATATGCTTGCCCCTAGTTCTCATACGTTACTATTCAGAGGCTACCACAGGTTTGCATATGGCCTTGTCTAGCTGCTGGTCCCGATCATATGGAGTCAGGGTGCCAAAAGGATTAGGAAAGTTAAAAGAATTACAAGCACTAGAAGAGATGGACATTAAGCTAACTAGCACAAAAGCAATAAAAGAACTTGGAGAACTAACACAGCTGAGGAAGTTAGTGGTGACAGGGAAAGGTGCCTCTAGGAAAAAGTGCAAAACGTTCTGCACAGCTTTGGATAAGAGCAAGGATAATAGTGAGTTATAAACAAACTATATGCTTATATGGAAAAGAGAGGTAAAGAAAAGTAGGGAGTGTTAGCTGTTAGCACTAATCATGACTTGTACCTATATCAGAATATTTTGCATGTGTTGTCATGCATAGATCAGTAAGGTTGCATGCGTGTGTTGCATGTAGGAGTTAGTTTAACTAGTGGAATAACCAGATGCATGGAATTAGCAAGTAGTTAGTTAGTTGCATGCGTGATTAGATGGTTACGTGTTGGACGTGGATCGTGGTCAGGCTGGTAGACCGCTTCATGTGAATCATGGAGTTAGTAAGTCTGTTTTGCATGAGTTCGTGGCTCGTGCAAGCCGTGCGTACGTGCGCGTATGGCCCGGGGAGTAGGTGCTCCTGTATGTGCATGCGAGGAAGACTAGCTAGCTATATAAGCTATGTACTCATCTGTTTACTTTGTGTGTGAATTAACAGAGAAAAGAGGAAAGGCATTCGTTGCCGCAAAAGCCAGTGTGTCTGCTTTCTTTGTGTTTTCTGGGCCGAAGCTATCATTTGGTATCGGAGCGAGGTGATGACTCGTGACAAGTCACCGGAGGGAACGCCACCGAGTGGCAACAGCGGCAGTGGTGGTGGCGGTCATGGTGGTGCTGTGGTGGCGGCACGACCGGTCGGCAAGGTTGTCTCTATGCATTACCCAATGCTAAGCGACACAAACTACGGCGTGTGGGCCGTAAAGATAAAGATCATCCTACGCCATCTTGGTGTATGGACGGCAATAATTGGCAAAGGGTCATCGGCCGGAGAAGAGAAGGACATTGAAGCTCTCGCCGCCATCTCTCAAGCTGTGCCGGATGCCATGATGATGGCTATTGCGGAAAAGGACTCGGCGAAGGAGGCTTGGGAGGCCATAGAGAAGATGAACATCGGCGAGGATCGAGTCAAGAAGGCACAACTACAAGCATTGAAGAGGCAATTTGATCGCTTGTACATGGAGGATTCCGAAACTATTGCGGAATTCTCACCGAAGCTCACCACACTAGTAGGGGAGATGCGTTCTCTCGGTGCTAAGGTAAAGGATAGTGTTGTTGTGGAGAAATTGTTTAGTGCTGTTCCGGACAAGTTTCTTCACATTGTTTGCACCATCGAGCAATGGGGTGATGTGACAAAGATGTTCGTGGCGGAGGCGATTGGGCGCTTGAGGGCGTTTGAGGAATCCTTAAAGGGTCGGCGCAACGAACCGGAGGGTGAGCATTTGTTGCTCACACGTGCACATTGGAAGAGTCTCTCACTGAAAGAAAGGAAGAATGACAACCGTGGTGGTGGCCACGACAAGGCTAGTGGTGGCTGTAATGGCGTGCGTTGCCGCGACAACGACGACGGCACAAGCAGCGACTCCGACAACAGCGAGCACAAGACGGATAGCAAGAAAGGCAAGTGCTACAACTGCGGAGTTCGTGGGCATTTTGCTAGCGAGTGTCGCAAAACAAAGAAGGAAGAGGCGCTCCTCACGATGGCTGACGACGAGCCCTGTCTACTTTGAAGATCCATGGAGTATGCAAGTCAAGATTAGGGGAGAAATTGTTAGCACTAATCATAACTTGTACATTTATTAGAATATTTTGCATCTGTTGTCGTGCATAGATCAGTAGGGTTGCATGTGTGTGTTGCATGTAGGAGTTAGTTTAATTAGTGGAATAACCAGATTCATGGAATTAGCAAGTAGTTAGTTGCATGCGTGATTAGATGGTCACGTCTTGGACGTGGATCGTGGTCAGGCTGGTAGACCGCTTCATGTGAATCATGGAGTTAGTAAGTCTGTTGTGCATGAGTTCGTGGCTCGTGCAGGCGTGTGTACGTGCGCGTATGACCTGGGGAGTAGGTGCTCCTGTATGTGCATGCGAGGAAGACTAGCTAGCTATATAAGCTATGTACTCATCTGTTTACTTTGTGTGTGAATTAACAGAGAAAAGAGGAAAGGCATTCGTTGCCGCAAAAGCCAGTGTGTCTGCTTTCTTTGTGTTTATCCACCGAGCTCTCGCGTGAGTTTGCCGCTTGTGTGAGTGTGAATTTGTTGTTTCCTGAGCCAAAACATTGGCTCTCACGTAAGAGCTAACTCAACACAAGCTCCAACAAATATGCATTAAATCCATAGTGAGAGAAAGAGAGAGGATGAAAAAAATAAAACTTGTAGCTAACCTATTGTACATGTTAGCTCTAAGATTGATTTATAGTAAGTAGTGAGCTCTACTGTTAAACTTGCTCTTAAGCTCAACTCTCTCCCCGCTCTCCATGTCAAGGCTGATGTGGGTCCAGGAAGTGAGTCGCTTGATCTTTTCGTTTCTGTGTCGTCCTCTTTTCCTTGCCTTCAGAATCTACAATTGAGGGGGTACCTTTAGAAGATACCTTCTTGGGTTGGTAACTCTATCAACTTGGTGAAGATTAACTTAGTATTTTGTGGCCTGAAGGAAGTAGACGCTTTGGCACAACTACCAAACCTTGTGCGCCTTCGCCTTTGGTTGAATGCATATGTGGCAAACAAATTAGCGTTCCATGGGCATTCATTCCCAAAGCTGAGGATCCTAGTAATTTCCTCTTTGGAGGAGCTCAGGGAGGTGACATTCGAGCAGAACACATTGCCTCAGATAGAAACGACACTAGAACGGGATCGGTTATCTCTAACGGGCTTGAAGCGTCATCTCTAACGGGTAGGACCCCCGTCACTGAGCAAAGGTCAGTGATGTGAGAAAATATCTCAATCGGGCACCAGGCCGTCACGGATGGACGTTATCTCAATCGGGCCTAACACTCCAGCCCATCACAGATAAGATTGACCGAGCGATACAAGTCAAACCAGGCTAGGTAAGAGCTCGTCACGGATGACTAATCTCAATTGGGCAAACTACTAAGCCCATCAGCGATGACTACCCATCTCTAACGGGCCTTTCATTAGAGCCCATCACCGATAGGTTTGACCCCTCCTGTTGAGTCAAAATAGTTCTGTTTCGGAATACTTATCTCTATCGGGCTCAAATAAGGAGCCCGTCAGGGATGTTCTATACCCCTACCGGGCTCTTTTTGGAGTCCGTCACGGATGATTATCTCTTTCGGGCATTATTAAAATGCCCGTCAGGGATGAGTAATTCAGCAAAAAAAATAAAATTTGTTTTTTGGCTAGCCTCAGGCCTTTGCTAGCCATGCTCGCTGCAAAAAATGACAGAAGTATATATGCATAGTCCCATTCCCCAACAACCCCAATTCTCAGAATCTCCACATATATTTGCCAATTTTCTGTCAAATATTCATTCCAACCACAGAACCATTCACAGTACAGCCAATTCACAAAATCAAACATATATACATTCACATCCATAATTCACATCCATAGACCCATTCACATATATATGTCATTCACATCTTTTTTTCTATCCAAACCGCCGACTTGCATCAAAACATGTAAAACTGAGTTATATTTAATTAGAAACCTATAAACCTGTAAAACCTATAAATATATACAAATATATGCAAATATATAAAAAAATCACGCAGAACTGTATTACAAAGAATATTTACATAAAGCAAATGTTTGTCGCAAGCATTGCAAATGTTCAACCATTCAGAGAGGAGCTAGCTAGGACTTGACTCTAAACATTCCTTTGGGTGACAAGAGATCATCTAGTATGAATTGCGCTATCTCCTCTCTAATGATGTCGAAGTTGTTTTCCGGAATTGTTGAAAGTTTTTCCTGCATGTGAGGCGCCAAGTTAGTCTACGTACTTGGAAAGTTATTATGAATCGTGCTATCTCCTATCTAATGTATATAAACAATTGAAGCACACACCTCAAGGTCGAGCAATGTCACCTTGTCTGCGAGGCTTCTCATGTTATGGCAGACATGGAACCCACACTGGTCGCCAACTTGTTGATGTATTGGGAAGTCTTTTTTGTGTCCGAGTGTGGGATGCCCTTCCTTATGCCTCCCGCCTTTTGCCACATATTGGTCTCAGGCGTAGTTCAAGGCAGCTTCGATCACCGACCAATCGTATATTTCTCTTTTGATATTTGAGTTCAGGTAGTATACCAAACTCCACTTCGGCACTAGGACCAGGAGAATCCAATGACGTCTGCGACATTAATAAATTGCAAGTTAAATACTAAAGCTATACGCGTCGCACATTTGATTCTAAGTAGGGTACACGCTTACTGTTCAGAGTAGGCACACATAACGAAGTCCTTGTCTTAACGGGACCATAAGTAGTCCTTGATATATTCAACCATGCTGCCTTGATCGTGGTTCATAGTTGTCTCGTTGACGACAGTTAGATCAAGTAAGACAACATGGGGTGCATTACGATGGACATGCTTCCAAGTTAACCTAGAATGCAAGATAAGAATCCGGGTAAGCGTAACACAAGGATAGCTATTACCATATCTCGTACGCAAGAATACTTACAAGGAGTAGCACTTAAGAAGGTTGGTGTCGACCGCTCGCACCCTGTAGAGGTCCCATAGATCTTTAAAGTCTACACAGATTGCGAGTTGACATCGGGGATCTATGGTATCAAGTGCCTGCTAAATCTCAAGGATTTTTCACTTTATGATTATCAAGTGGAAAACATTGATATGCTCAAACAGGAAGTGCACACACACCCCAATCATCCTGTGCTACGAATGGATGGTCGACTACACACCAGCCAGCACGATACGGTGAACACTGAAGAAACCGATGTGTTGGTGGAAGCTACCGAGTCTCTTTCTAAACTTGGAGAGAGCTCACAATCTTAGTCTGCAGGCTCGGTGCCCTCCTCTGCAAAGACTGTTAAATATGTGATCCGAATTTCAGCATGCAATATATTCGGATTAGTTTTCTAATAGGACTTTGTATTATAGGATTAGTTTCCTACTATGACTTCGTGTCTTTGCATATTAGGACTCCTAAATTTCTCCTATATATCCCTTGTAAGCCACAAGGGGAGGGTGCGACAGCCCAATGTATCCCCTGCGTTTGTAATCAACTCCTCAATAGTGATTATTGCCGGTCGGCGCCCGTGGTTTTTCCCACAAGAGTTTTCCACGTTAAATTCGTGTCTCCGTTGTGCATCTATTTTCTTAACAAGTGGTATCAGAGCATTGGAGATCCGATCTACTACTATCCCCGCCGCCGGCGTCATCGTCTCATCGCTTCGTTCGGCGCGAAGAAGAAAAGCAGAAGCAGCGCTCACGCACGAGGCAAAATTGCTAGGCACACACGGCCAGGAAGTCAGGTTCAGTTTTTTTTTTGCTATCCTCACACGCCAGTTTATCAGGAGGTTTTCTACGGAGATCAAGATACTTCGTTTTATACACCTAAAGTGTTTCGCGTTTCTGCTAGGGTTCCACAAAATTATACCAGCAGATTCAGGATTTTATTCCCAAGGCGAGTTTGAAGTTTGATCTACTGCTACTGCTCCTGGATTGAGATGCAATATTCTCGTTATGGCAAGTGAAGATGCAAGTTGGCACATCTACCATGGAGGAGAAGCTAATACTATCATGCACCAGTCTATCAGTTGCGCATATATGTATTATGACACATAAGCGAAGTCGTCGAGAGGGAGCCTCAAGGTTCCTGTCCAGATCATGTGGAAGTGGTCAAATTTCCAGCGGAATTGCTACGTTTGTTTGCCCAGCGTACCAGAAGGTTAATCAGGAGATCTATGTACTTCGTTTTGAGCACAAGAGTTTCGTGTTTCTGCTACAGCAGATTCAGGATTTTATTCCCTATGGCGAGTTTGAAGTATGGTCTACCTCTTCTGGGTCGAGGGTGTTATATTGTAGTCATGCAGACTATTTGGCGTGCAGTGATTTTATCTACATGAGGTTATTTGGAGATTGAAGATTTTTTATGCTACAAGGGAAATTCGTCTCAAGGTGGAGATTGTTAAATATGTGATCCGAATTTCAGCATGCAATATATTCGGATTAGTTTTCTAATAGGACTTGGTATTATAGGATTAGTTTCCTACTATGACTTCGTGTCTTTGCATATTAGGACTCCTAAATTTCTCCTATATATATCCCTCGTAAGCCACAAGGGGAGGGTGCGACAGCCCAATGTATCCCCTGCGTTTGTAATCAACTCCTCAATAGTGATTATTGCCGGTCGGCGCCCGTGGTTTTTCCCGCAAGGGTTTTCCACGTTAAATTCGTGTCTCCGTTGTGCATCTATTTTCTTACCAAAGACTGCATTTCACTCACCTGGTTATGGTATTCTACACAGCATTGTCATCAACCCCGCCATTGGGGAGCATCTCTTCGTTCATGATTTCAATTTGTACCTACTATTGTGAGATCTACTCTGTCAATTTGCATCAATGTATCTTGTGCTTGCTTGCATGCTCATGTGTGTAATAATCAAGATTGAAACGCCATGTTATTTGTATGTTCATGAGTGTAAGTGTGTAACTGTCAGTCATCACAAAACTGTTATTCTGCCTGTATATATTTTTTTTGAAGGGAAAACAATGGAAAACAACACGAGAGTGTGCCTTTTCATTGAATATAGCAGGAGAAAATACAACCCCTAGGGGTAAAAGGAAAGAACTTTACAGCTGTACACTATACAAGGTGCGGGAGGAGCTCTCATAGTCGCTTGGCTCCGGCAAGCATCCACAACTTTGCCTCCTCCTTGATTTTGGTGAGTAGGAATGTTACAGAGGACTCGTTATGCTCGAAGATCCGCTGGTTTCTCTCTTTCCAAATTTCCCATACAACGAGCAGGATGAGGGTGCGCAGCCCCTTTTTGGGCACCTCTGCCGTATTCTCAAGGTTCTCCCACCAGTCTTTGACTGACTGAGTCGTCTCCCAGTGTGTGGGGCCGAGGTGCTGGTTGCCCACCCAGTTGGCTACGGAGGTCCAAATCCTTTTTGAGTACCGACACTCGGCAACGAGGTGCAGGGCCATCTCATTCTCCCTCCTACAAAGGGGGCAACACCCATTGTTCTGCCGTCCCCTAGTCGCTAGCCTGTCCGATGTCCACACCCTATTTTGGATGATGAGCCAGGCGTGGAGTTTGCACTTCCCAGGCGCCCATGCCTTCCAGATCAACGAGTCGAAGATTGTATTGGGGACCCCCGTAACATTGTGCTTGGTAAGCCGAGGAGGCAGTGTAGTGCCCATGACTGGTGAAATTCCAATCAATCTGGTCAGGTTGTTCGTCGATGAGGTGCACGTTGCATACCGCGGTCCATAATGCCACCAGCTGGTCGATCAGCTCAAAGGAGATTGGCGGATTTGCTTCTAGGTCCAGATCTCCTACCCTTGCGTCATTCTCTTTTCCGTGACGTAGGGACTTCCCTTTCTTCGTTGAGATTGCATAGACGAGTAGCATAGCGTCTTTCGGCCTACGCCGGTCAGCCCAAGGCGAGTCCCAGAAGCGAGCTGTGTTTCCATCGCCAATCCGAAGGTTTGTTGCCGCCGCGAAGAGGGTCTTGTCAGTATCGTCACAAGGTGTCTCGAGGCCCACCCAAGGCTTGGTCGGCTCTTCCCATTCTGTTGACGTAAAAACACGATGGCCTGGGAGATCTGCTTAGCTCCAGTGCAGGTCCAAAATAATGATGAGATGCGGGCGTGCCAGTCAGTTTGATCCTGCAACTGACAAGATATATAAATTGAAAATCAAAAAATAGCCAATCGACTGACAAGCCGATGAAGTGATTCCAGCCGATGCCGATACCAGCCGATATCCAGTATAGATCTTGATACTTGAGTAAATAATGACATAAAGATAATCGGCTGATAAAAATAAAATAAAATAATCCAGTAGAAGCCAATCGGCTAGTAATGATAGATTGAATAAGCACTGATTCGAAGGTTGAAGCATTCATCAGCTGGTGGTCCGATGTTAATAAATTCAAATGATTAGATAAACAGTGAAATCTTTGTTGTCATCGGCTAAATCCATCTTGTATGTAATCCTTATAAGCCGATACAACGTCCAGATAACTCATCGGCTGAAACCCCGATGAAACCCTTATTGGCAATCAAGAAGCAGGCTAGAGATTATGGTTGTAAGCACGACTTAGTAGATCAAACTTAACTGATGTAGCACTAAGTATGAAAAGAAACATAATATCTAGACAATCAGGCTTTTGACTGATTTTCAGTGTGGTGGATACATTATATAATCTAAGCCAAAAAAGTAATCTAGCCGATATTGACAAAACCCTAGATAGAGATCGGCCGATGCAAGTAGAAAACATTGTCAATCTAGATTATATAATGTATATGATAACTCAACGACTTACATGAACAAGATTAGAGTGTTGAAGCGATGGAAGCACTAATCCCGATAACACAAGCCGCCATAACAATTCTTACTCCTCGTCGGAGATCGAAGTCGATGCAGCCCAACTTGAAACAAGAACTTGTCGAAAGTAAAAGATAAAAGGTGGCGATGCGCCGAAGTTGAATTGATCGAGAGATAATTTAAATAGACCCCGGGTGTACATATTTATACCCATGGGTAGATACTAGTCCATATCGGACACGACTCAAACTTTCCTAAAGATAAAAGGAAAAACATAAAGTCCTTATCGGACAGTAAACATACTTTCCTAAAGATAAAAGGAAACTAACAAACTATTCCTAATTAATAGATACAATTGCCTTTTTCGGACTCAATCCATACATGGCAATCCTCACGAAGCACTTTAAACGAACCCGACAATGGTTCCAACATCCCCTTGTCGGAATCGGCTACATCGGCTTCCTTGTCCGATTCAATATCAGCCGATGCACACCGTAGCCGATGCAGTTCCGAAGCCGATTTATACTTTGTTTCTGTTACCAATTTCCTTCCAAATCCGCTTCGGTTTTAACTACAAATTCGATGTATGATTTACCAAATTTCATCGTCAACACATTCATGCCAAAGCCATCGCAAACGTAAGGCCCTTGTGAATTTTTCCATATTCAGGACTCCAAGGCCTCCCTGCTTGGTCGGCATGCACGTCTTAACCCAGGTGACTTTGCATTTCCCTCCTGTTATGTCACCCGTGTCGGCCCAGAGGAAGCGTCATCGATGCTTGTCCAATTGTTCTAAGGCGCCCTTTGTTACTTTTAGAGCAGTCAGCTGGTAGATAGGTTGAGCTGTTATCACTGATTTGACTAGCGTTGATCTCCCAGCCAATCCCATATTCTTCCCTCTCCAACCGGCGACTTGACCCGAGATTTTATCAAACATCGGCTGCAGGTCTGTCGTGCGCATCCTACCGAGGGCCAGGGGGAGGCCTAGGTATCACAGTGGGAAGTGGGCTCGAACCGCCGGGACTCCTTCTAGGACGTCTTCAAGGTTGACGCTCTCACATCTGATCGCAGCAACCTAGGATTTGTGGAGTTTGGTGACAAGTCCTGTGGCCGTACCAAAACGCTCGAGGATTTCCGTGAAAGCTTTGACGTCCTCCCGAACAGGGTTAAGGAAGATGACGGCGTCGTCCGCATACATCGAGATCCGGAGGTGTGTCGTTCGACCTCGGAGCTTCGAAGTCGCTCAGAGATCTATAGCCTTGGAAAGGATCCGTTGTAGGGGGTCTATTGCCAGGATGAAGAGGAGCGGTGAGAGAGGGTCCCCTTGTCGCAGCCCCCTTCCATGTCGAATTTTCTGCCTCGGGATGCTGTTGAGGAGGACTTGGGAGGTGGAGGTGGATAGGAGGGACCAGATCCAGTCAATCCATTTTGCAGGGAAGCCCCGTCGTTGCAGAAGGGCCAATAGGTAGTCCCAGCGGACTGAGTCAAAGGCTTTTGTTATATCCAGCTTGAAGAGGAGCATTGATCTCCTTGTGCAGTGGAATCTTCTAGCCATGCTCCTCACATAGAGGAAGTTGTCGTGGATGCTTCTCCCTTTGATGAAAGCGCTTTGGTTGACGGAGATCAGGGAGCGCATATGTGGCCTGAGACGTATCGCTAGAAGCTTGGAGAGGATCTTGGCTATGCTGTGAATTAGGCTAATTGGTCTGAAGTCTGACTCCCTCCGCACCCTCCTTCTTTGGAATCAGGACAATGTTTGCTGAATTGATGAGACCCAGGTTAGCACATCACAAGTCATAGACTGAGTTGAAAACTGAGAAGACGTCCGCCTTCACAATCTCCTAGCAATCTCGAAAGAAGATCCCCGTGTACCCGTCTAGGCCTGGGGCTTTATCAACTGGCATTTCTTTGATGGCTTTGTGAATCTCCTGCTCCGTGAACAGCTCTATCAGCATCGAGAGATCCATTGACTCAATGGCAAGTGCATCCCAATTCAGCTCATTCGGCCTTGACCCGGACGCCCCATGATTTGTTCAAAGTGGTCAGAGATCACTGCCTCCTTTTCCTCATGCGTTACTGCCCAGCCACCCTCTTTGCGTAGCCTTTGGATGCTGTTCTTTCTTCGCCGGCCTGTATATATACAAATAAAGGGTGATTTGTACTGGTTGTTCTTTTGACTGAGTTCCCATTTGTGAGAGTTTTTTTTCTCCAATACCTGAACAGTGATTAGTGCATGCTTCTTGTGTAGTTCGAGGAAGTGGTTTCATCCCTCGAGGGGATATTCACTCATTTCGTGCATGTCACCTAAATAGTTATCAAATAATTTGAAACAATTTGGCAAGATAGGTTAATATGAAATATATCACTCCACAAAAATACAAGTTAAAATTCAATTTCTACAATTTTAATAAAAATAACAAATATAGATGCGAATGTACTATAACTATTTTTCAGTTTAATTTGTTATTTTTGTTGCACCTTGTAAAAGTCAAATTTGGTGTTGCATGTTTGTGGAGTGATATATTTCATATTAATCTATGTTGTCAATTTTTTAGATAGCTATTTAGATGATATGTAAATAACAAGAGTATATCCCTTCGAGGAATGAAATTCCATAGCGGTGTAGTTCACCAAGTAGGAAGTCCTCAACCATCAGTCCTTTTGCACCTGATGAATCATATTTTTCTCAACAGACAAGAGTACCAATTACAATGGGGAAAACAGAGAGCCCATTTTAATCTAGTGCCACTATATCTGATTTTGTTAAATTTCTTAAATTTCTCCATATATCTGTATTAACAACAGAGAAGCAACCCTCATTTCCATAATTCTAATCTACATACCTACTGCTAGTAGCAGTACAGTATCCTTATTGATGGTATTTCCCTCTCCTTTTTCTTTAAAAAGAAAAAAAGAACAGTTGACGTTGCCGCTGCGCTGGTTGGTGTATTGTGTGGTGGACATTGCACACGTTTCTCCTTATTAAGCTGCAGCTACCTACACGACCCAAGCAGCAGCAGCACGCGCACCTACTCCCGCTTCACATCGCCAGGTGTTCGACCGAGGCCACCACCGGCAATGCCGAGCTCCGGCGACGCGGCGGGCAGGCGGCCGCACGTGGTCCTCATCCCGAGCGCCGGCATGGGCCACCTGGTTCCCTTCGGCCGCCTCGCCGTGGCGCTCTGCTCCGGCCACGGCTGCGACGTCTCCCTCGTCACGGTGCTCCCCACCGTGTCCACCGCGGAGTCCAACCACCTCGAGGCGCTGTTCGACGCGTTCCCGGCGGTGCGGCGGATTGACTTCGAGCTCGCGCCGTTCGACGCGTCGGAGTTCCCCGGAGCCGACCCGTTCTTCCTCCGGTTCGAGGCCATGCGGCGCTCGGCGCCGCTGCTCGGCCCGCTCCTCACCGGCGCCGGCGCGTCGGCGCTCGCCACGGACATCGCGCTGACATCCGTCGTCATACCCGTGGCGAAGGAGCAGGGCCTCCCGTGCCACATCCTGTTTACCGCCTCCGCCGCGATGCTCTGCCTCTGCGCCTATTTCCCCACCTACCTCGACGCCAACGCCGGCGGCGGCGTTGGCGACGTCGACATCCCCGGCGTGTACCGCATCCCGAAAGCCTCCATCCCACAGGCGCTGCACGACCCCAACCACCTCTTCACCCGCCAGTTCGTCGCCAACGGCCGGAGCCTCACGAACGCCGCCGGCATCCTCGTCAACACGTTCGAGGCCTTGGAGCCGGAGGCCGTCACGGCCCTGCAGCAAGGCAAGGTCGCCTCCGGCTTCCCGTCGGTGTTCGCCGTAGGGCCACTTCTCCCGGCGAGCAGTCAAACGAAAGATCCGCAGGCACACTACATGGAGTGGCTCGAAGCGCAGCCGGCGCGGTCGGTGGTGTACGTGAGCTTCGGAAGCCGGAAGGCCGTGTCAGGGGAGCAGCTCAGGGAGCTCGCCGCCGGGCTGGAGGCCAGCGGCCACAGGTTCCTGTGGGTGGTGAAGAGCACCGTCGTGGACAGGGACGACGCCGCCGAGCTCGGCGAGCTGCTCGGCGAGGGGTTCTTGGATCGGGTACAGAAGCGAGGTCTCGTCACCAAGGCATGGGTGGAGCAAGAAGAGGTCCTGAAGCACGAGTCCGTGGCGCTGTTCGTGAGCCACTGCGGGTGGAACTCGGTGACGGAGGCGGCGACGAGCGGCGTGCCGGTGCTGGCGCTGCCGAGGTTCGGCGACCAGCGGGTGAACTCCGGCGTGGTGTCGCGCGCCGGGCTCGGCGTGTGGGTGGACAGCTGGAGCTGGGAGGGGGAGGCGGGGGTGATCAGTGCAGAGGAGATATCTGAGAAGGTGAAGTCGGCGATGGGAGACGAGGCGTTGCGAAGGAAGGCGGCGAGCCTCGGCGAGGCTGCCGCGAAGGCCGTCGCCGGCGGTGGATCGAGCCACCGTTGTCTGGCCGAGTTCGCGCGACTGTGCTAAGGGGAATGCGCATTGAGAATGAGACTGACGTGGCTTTAATTTCAGTAATTCGCATGGAAAATCGTTGTTACAGATTTTAATTGGAATAAGTAAAGGACCCAAATTGAAATTTGGTGGAGTTAATTTTAATCCGTAAATACTATTTATTGTCACTTTTGTCCATGCACATAAACCAAAGCAATCACCTTAAAAATTAAACCAATTCAGTCAACTTCTTTTATATATATATATATATATATATATATATATATATATTTATATATATATATAATGATCACAATACCCGTACTTTAGTGGGCTATAGAATCTGAAAGTTTCTAAATACAATGTCACTTATGAGTTTGTTTGGTCTGTTTGGAGAGCTTAAAATTCTAAGAATGGTATCTAGTTTCTGAGAATGTGGAAGAGCTAGGAAACTGGGTTCCTAGCTTTTAGCTTCTAGTTCATTTTCTGTATTCTATAACTACAGTTTCTCAGACTCTGGATAAAAGCTGAACTGTTTGGGGGAGTTTCTGATTTTGGGAGAAGCTGTAGCAGTTAGAAACTTCCCAAACAGGCTCTATATCATCTTATGTATGTATAAAGTAGGAATCACCGTCTTGATAAGCGTATAGTAACTAGTATTTGAAAACTTTAAAAGTGGTCAAAAGTGAAAGTAAATGAAAGGAACATAGTATTGTTAGATAGATCTCCCACCCGTCGGGCCCAACGGCACAACGAACCTTGACCGCCCCCTGATCGGGGGCGCCCAGCCCATTGGCTGGTGGGCCCCTGTCACCCTGCGCCATACAAAACAAAGGATGCAGGCCAGGGCAGCACATGACATGAGGTTCGCTGCCGCCGCCAACTCCACCCACAAACCCTAACCCTAAACCGATCGAGGGGGCGCAGCCAGTGACGGGAAACACCACCGCCGCGCCACGACCTCGCCGGGACTGCTCACTACCGTCACTACCACAAGCACCGTCGCCGTCACGACCACCGTCGTCATCGTCCATGTCAAGCCCGCGACGACAACGACAATGGCCGGCGCTTCTTCATCCTCCAACACTTCAACTGGTCGGTCTCCCTAAACTCTCTACCTCAACCGCTATTGCCAAAACACATATAGAGAAAAACCATACCGATCTAAACCTAGGTGATCCTAGTGCGTTTTAACAATGGTATCAGAGCTACCCTAGTTCTTAGATCGGTTCGGGGAGACAAATCCAAAGAAAAGAAAAGAAAGGGAAATTTTAACCCGAAACCCTACCTTATCACCGGCCGTCGCCGGCAAAGGGGTGGAGGGCAAAGGGCACCTCCGAGGAGCCACTCGATGGCCGTGCACGCACCCGCGGGTGCACGTGCGCGCCAGCGAGGGGGCCCGCGGCGGCACCGCCATCTCCGTCTTTCGGCCGCCGATCTCTCTCTCTCACACGGTGGGGGGAGCGGAGAATAGGAAGAGAAAAGGGGCAGTGCACGGCAGCGAGGGCCGGCGGCGACGCCGCTCCGCTCGGCCGCGCGCAAGAGATGGCGACTAGGGTTTTACGGAGCCGGGAGGGGTCGGGTTTTTGTTTGCCCGATCTCTTCGCTCGGCCATCCGATCTAAACCCTAGCCGATCGGACGGCCGATGGCGGCCTGGCCGAATGTGGCCCAAGAGGGCGCGCGCGGGGGGCGGCTTTTCGGCCCAGGCCCAGGTTGCGGCCTAGGGAGGGGGGCGCGCCCGCCCGCGCCAAAAGGCCGTGGGCCGACCGGAACAAGTCCATTTTAGGTCCCTCCGGGGGCCGAAAATAAAGGAAAGAAAACAGTAGCATTTTTCCTTTTAAATTTTGTCAATTTTCATGCAAATTTCAATAGAATTTTGCATGTTTTACCTCTGTTTTAAATTTGAACCAACGGGAGAATTTTTACAGAGAGTAAATTACAGAATTTGCTACTGTTCATATGAATTTTATATAGATCTTCTGCTGCAAATAGATAAAATTGATGAAAATTAGTGTTTCTAAAATTAAATTTCGAACCAGCGGGAGAATTTAATTTTAGGAACATTAATTCTGTGCTATGATGTTGTAATTTTCTGACCAACGTTGATAATTGCAATGTTATAGTTATGGCTCTATGTGTTATGTCTATTTTCTACCCAACGGTGATGTAGACTTAATACATAATATTTTTTAATGTTAATTTTGTTCTCACAGTATATGATTATTTCATATGGCTACTCCTTGATGGGTTGCATTAAAGATATCCCGACCCTGAAAGGAGATAACTACACAGAATGGAAAAGAAAACTCGACCTTGCTTTTATCTTGGGAGAGGTGGACTGGGTGTTGACTACCCCATGTCCTATAGAACCTGCTGAACTTATCACAGGTGACAAAGAGTCAGATGCTGAATGGGAAAAAAGAGAGAGGGACCATGCTCCCCTTGTCATGTCGTATGACATTGAACATAAGAAATGGTTCTTAGCCAACAAGAAATGTTTGGCTGTGGTAAAGAACACGATTGAGCCAACCATATTGGGCTCAATCCCAGAGTGTGGCGCTGTCTCAGAGTACCTCGAAAAAATAAAGAGTCAGTTTACTGGCTCTTCAAAGACTTATGCGACACAGCTGATAAAGCAGCTTGTGACAGAGAGGTACCATGGAGGTTGTGTCAGAGACCACATTCTTAGGATGAGCAACATGGCTTCCAAGTTGAAGCCAATGGATTTGGGCATAACAGATGACTTTCGGGTCCATCTGGTTATGGCCTCATTGCCAAAGCTTTTTGACAATTTTATTGTCAACTACAACATAAGTCCAGAGAAATGGAACTTTGAAAAGCTCATCGCTAATTATGTGCAAGAGGAAGAAAGAATCAAGGAGTCCAATGGTGGCTCAATTAACTATGTTAAAGATTACAAGAAAAAGAACCACAAGTCTCCCTCCTCAAAAGCAAAACAGCCTCAGCATCTGCCTCAGCAACAACAGTTCGCTGTTGAAAAGGATCAGTGTCTCCACTACAAGAAGACAGGACATTACAAGAAAAATTGTCCTGACTTCCTGAAAATGATCATGGCCAAGAAAGGTGAGAACATTATTACATTTGTAAATGAATCTCATTATGTTGGTTATTCCAGATCCACATGGTGGATTGATTCTGGAGCAACTATTCATGCTTGTAATTGTTTAAAGGCATTCCGTTCTACGAGGACTACGCAAAGAAGCGAAAGATCCATTAGAGTTACCAATGGAGTTGAAGAAAAGGTTGAAGCTATTGGAGATCTTCCTATAGAGCTCCCGAATGGCTTCACACTTTTACTTCGAGATGTTTTTTATGTTCCTTCTTTGCAAAGAAATTTAATAAGTGTATCCAAATTGGATTTTGATGGATATGATTGCCGCTTTGGAAGTGGCAAATGTGAACTATGGTATAATAATGCATGTATTGGTCTTGCTGTGTTGCAAGACGAGCTTTATTTGTTATCTCTTTCTGAGAATGTGAATGTTGTGTCCTCATTGATAAAAGAAAACCAGAAAAGAAAGAGAACTCCTGATGTCTCATCGAAATTATGGCACTATCGTTTAGGCCATATTTCGAGGGGGAGAATTGAGAGACTAGTTAAGAATGACATTCTTCCTCCATTGGAGTTCTCAGACTTAGAATAATGCATAGAATGCATTAAAGGAAAATTTGTAAAGAGCATCAAGAAGGGTGCAAAATGAAGCATGGGAATTTTGAAAATCATTCACACAGATATTTGTGGTCCATTTCCTGTGAAAAGTGTGGATGGCTATGACTCGTTCATAACATTCACAGATGATTACTCCCGTTATGGTTATATTTATCCAATCAAAGAGCGATCAGAAGCATTGGATAAATTTAAGATATTCAAGGCTGAAGTTGAAACTCAGCATGATATAAAGATTAAAGTAGTAAGATCTGACCGTGGGGGGGAGTACTATGGTCGACATACGCTTTATGGGCAAGTCCCTGGACCTTTTGCAAGGTTCTTGCTAGAGAATGGTATAGTAGCCCAGTATTCAACACCGGGCGAACCCCAATAGAATGTGGTAGCTGAAAGGCGTAACCGTACCCTTATGGATATGGTGCGCAGCATGATGAGCTACTCCACCCTACCATTGGGTTTATGGATGGAGGCGTTAAAAACCGCCATTCATATCCTCAACAGAGTTCCAAGCAAATCGGTGCCCAAAACACCGTATGAGCTATGGATAGGAAGAGTACCCTCGCTAACTCACCTCCGTGTGTGGGGGAGTCCTGCGGAGGCTAAAGTATTTAACCCAAACCTTGGGAAGTTGGATCCTAAAACAGTGAGCTGCCATTTTATTGGCTATCCTGAAAGATCAAAGGGTTATCGTTTCTACTGTCCAAACAGTTATACAAAGTTTGTAGAAACGAGAACGCCGTCTTCTTGGAAGATGAAATGATTAAGGGGAGCTCGGTAGTTCGAGAAATTGATCTTGAGGAGAGGCCAGTGTCTGTACCCGCTCCATCGACTCAAGAGCCTTTCTTCTCTCTACCTACTGATGTTGTGCCTGCAATGCATGATGTTGCGGTACCAACACCTGTTGTTACCTCTCCTGTGGCAACAATGAATGAAAGTGAGGAACCTGTTCTACAGGATTCAATAGAAATTGTTGCCACACCAGAGGAGGAGCTGCAACAGCCTCAAACAGATAATGTGCCTGTACAGAATGTGCTAGAACAGGAGGCCCCTAGAAGGTCTGGAAGAGTCAGAAGATCGGCTATCCGTGATGACTATCAAGTTTATAATATAGAAGAGTCACATATGGAGGATGATCCCACTTCATATGAAGAGGCCATAAGAAGTGCTCGCTCATCTAAATCTTCCAGAAGCCATGAAAGATGAAATGAAATCAATGAAACTAAACGATGTCTGGAATTTAGAAGAAATTCCTAAAGGAGCCAAAACAGTAGGCTGTAAATGGGTCTACAAAACCAAATATGACTCTAGAGGGAATATAGAAAAGTTTAAGGCGCGACTTGTGGCAAAAGGCTTCACGCAAAGAGAAGGGATTGATTACAATGAGACATTTTCTCCAGTCTCTTGTAAAGATTCCTTCAGGATTATAATGGCACTAGTGGCACATTATGATTTGGAATTGCATCAGATGGATGTAAAAACGGCGTTTCTAAATGGAGATTTGGAGGAAAAAGTATATATGGCGCAACCGAAAGGTTTTGTCATAAAAGGAAACAAAAATATGGGATGCCGTCTAAAGAGATCCATTTATGGATTAAAACAAGCTTCGAGACAGTGGTACTTGAAGTTTGATGGGACAATAAAGAAATTTGGGTTTCAAGAGAATATCGAGGACAACTGTATTTATACAAAGTTTAAGAACGGGAGATTCATTTTCCTAATTCTGTATGTGGATGACATTCTACTGGCTAGTAGTGATGTCAGTCTACTGCAGGAAACAAAGAAATTCTTGTCCTCAAACTTTGACATGAAAGACCTCGGTGAGGCTTCATATGTTTTGGGCATAGAGATTCACCGAGATAGAACAAAGTATGCATTGGGACTTTCTCAAAAGACATATATAGAAAAGGTGTTGAAGAAATTCAACATGTACAGATGCAGTGCTACACCTGCTCCTATAGTCAAAGGCAAAAAGTATGGGGCATCACAATGTCCCAGAAATCAGTGTGAGCTCGACAAAATGAAAACAACGCCATATGCGTCAGCTGTAGGAAGCCTACAGTACGCGCAAGTGTGCACACGACCTGACTTGGCATTTGTTACCGGGTTACTTGGCAGATTTCAGAGTAATCCAGGCCTAGAGCACTGGAAATTAGTAAAGAAAGTCTTGCGTTATTTGCAAGGTACAAAAGGCCTCATGTTGTCTTACAGAAGATCAGAATCGCTCCAGATAGTGGGGTATTCAGGTTCTGATTTTGCAAAAGATAATACAAAGTCAACATCGGGATACGTGTTCACCCTTGCAGGAGGAGCTATTTCATGGAAAAGCTCCAAACAGACCATCACTGCAGGGTCTACTATGTATGCTAAGTTTATAGCATGCTATGAGGCTACAGGGCAGGTGAACTGGCTAAAGAAGTTCATACCCGGTTTAAAGGTGGTTGATAGTATTGAGAAGCCACTAAAGTTATACTGCGATAACGAACCCGCGGTAATGTACGCTCACAACAATCAGTCAAGTGGTGCTGCCAAACACATTGACATAAAGTACTATGTTGTGAAAGACAAAGTCCGGGATCAAACAATCAGTCTCGAGCACATTAGAATAGAAAGGATGCTCGCGGATCCGCTCATGAAAGGCCTACCACCCAACGTGTTCAAGGAACATGTAGCCGGAATGGGTTTAAGGGAAGCCTTATGAATCCTGGACTACAGGGCCCAAAAGTTAAAGTATCTGTTTCTGAATGGAGACATGTATAGTGGTTGTTAAATCCATCGGTGATTAACCGTGACGATGAAACATGCTCTATTTACAAATCTGTGATGGAATAGAAAAAGCTAAAAGAAATAGTGAGATCAAGGGGGAGAATGTTAGATAGATTTCCCACCCGTCGGGCCCAATGGCACAACGGACCTTGACCGCGCCCTGATCGGGGGGGCCCAGCCCATTGGCTGGTGGGCCCCTGTCACCCGGCGCCATATAAAACAGAGGGTGGAGGCCGGTGCGGCACATGACACGAGGTTCGCTGCCGCCGCCAACTCCACCCACAAACCCTAACCCTAAACCGATCGAGGGGGCGCAGCCAGTGACGGGAAACACCACCGCCGCGCCACGACCTCGCCGGGACTGCTCACTACCGTCACTGCCGCAAGCACCGTCGCCGTCACGACCACCATCGTCATCGTCCACGTCAAGCCCGCGACGACAACGACAATGGCCGGCGCTTCTTCATCCTCCAACACTTTAATTGGTCGGTCTCCCTAAACTCTCTACCTCATCCGCTATTGCCAAAACACATATAGAGAAAAACCCTACTGATCTAAACCTAGGTGATCCTAGAGCGTTTTAACAAGTATGTTTTAGCGAGGTCAAATATTTATAGTAAACTAATGTTGTTTCTCTAAGGAGGAACTTATTATAAACCTTTCAAATGTTGAGATGTATAGGTAGAATAAATTTTAGGATGGAGGTAATTGCTTTTACCTTATAATAGTTGAATCGAAGGATTTCAAGGACTTTTTAAGAGAAGGATTGCAGTGCTTAATTACCTCGTGCAGTAACATGAGAAGTCACCTCTAAGGGGGAAAACAACTGTGGGTTCTAGAATAGATGGTGTGTTTTGACTTTTGAGATAGAGATTGGTATATTTTGTTCATGCGTGGGAGTCACATGCTGATCATGTATAAACATCTTTTACTTGCTAACATTGTGTATTTGGTGTATAACTCAAAAAATACGAACTCTTTTTATTAGTGACAATGTAATGTGTGTTTTTGTATGTTACATTTTTCATGTATGAGCTCATTTTTCTCAGCATTAATGGCAATTATATATGGTTCAATGGTATTATTTATCCCATGTACTGTATATGATAATAAGGAAATACCATCAAAAATCGTACACCCATAAATTCAACAAGCATTTCTTTTCGCAAGAACAAACCATCAGGGTCAATAAAGACCCTATCTCCTCAGCTAGGGTCGTTTTTAGGGGTGGATAGCGAGCCAGCTCGGCTCGACTCAGTCTAGCTCGTTAGGATAATGAGTTGGCTCGACTTGGCTCGTTATCCTAACGAGCTAGAAACCCAGCTTAGCTCGACTCGTATGAAAGCTCGAGGTAACTCCAAACAACTGCCCCCAAGCCTAAGCAAGGCATCAAGCATGATATATTGAGACATAGGTGGTTTGAGTATGCAAATCAAATGCAACTGTATATAATATATATATATATATATATATATATATATAGTCGTAGCCAGCAGAGGAGGAGGGGACCCGCAAGCCACGGCGTGGCCACTCAGCCGTCAGTGGGCACCTAGGCAGCGAGTGGCACGGGGCGGTGGGGGCTAGGGCAGGCGGCAGTCATTGCTCGGGCCGTCGGGCGGCTGAGGACGGCCAGATGCGGGTGGTGAGAAGCGATGCCACCACCGCGTGAGGAGAGGAAAGCGTGCAGCGTGAGGGTTGTGGCTGAAACGGGATCGAGACTCGAGAAGTCGAGAGAGATCGAGAGAAATCCATAGACCACCGGCTAGGGTTTTCTTTTGGTTTCACAATATTAGGAGTTGGGCTGTTGGGCCTTCTATTCTATGCCACAGGTCCACAACCCAAGTAGTAACAGCCCACGTGTGGCCTGATGAGGTATTATCTACTCTGCTCGTTAAGGCTCGTGAGCAGCTCGCGAGCTAGCTCGAGCTTGCTCGTTATCTATAACGAGCTTAAAAGCTAGCTTGGCTCGTTAGGAAAATTAAACGAGTCGAGCTGAGCTGATCACGAGCCGAGCGAGCTAACGAGCCACAAGCTTCCTGTTTAGCCTAACCGCACGCATTTACGGGGACACCATCATGCCTATGGGCCCCTATCATACCTGCGCCGCATGGCACAGCCAGACACATTCTTAGGTCGTGCTTGAACTCATACACTAGCATCTGGACTGGCACAACACTGTTCGTTTCAACTGGTAATAGGTTCACTTTGATTCCTTAACCAGTGATCGAATCTGATTCGTATCATTGAACTGCAATACCGGATATATTGACCCCCAACTGTTAAAAAGGTGTAATTTGACGCCCTCAATGGTTTTCGAGAGCGGTTTCGCTGATGTGATGCCTATGTGACGGTGTTGATCTGATCTTTGTCCCACGTGATGTTGACATGACCCTTGTGTGACATTAGAATTAAAAAATATATATGAGACACACTTGTTATTAAAAAAAATGTGGGACCCCCTATATGTGGAGCTCTCTATCTCCTCTTCTTCCTCCTTCCTCTCTCTCCCTTGTACAAGAACAATGACAAGTGAATCTTTATGAGAATTTTACGTTGTGGATAAAATTACACTATCCTTACACTATAATTACACGTGTAATTATGTAAGTGTATTTGATGTAATTCATTTATACGATGATTGTAAATATTCGAAACTTATTTAAAACATGTTCATATGAAGTCCCATAAAGTTTCTAAAGAAATATCACTAGTTGATTTGAGTTGTATTATAGCCAAATGTTAGAATTTGACTGTTTTCGAGTTGAAAAAATGTCACAAGATATATATAGGTACACCAAAAAAAAAAAAATCTTAGGCCACATCAATTCAATTCGCACTGTCGCACAAACTCGGCCAGGCAACGGTAGCTGGATCCACCGTCGGCGATGGCCGTCGCGGCTGCCCCGCCGACGCTCGCCGCTTTCCTTCGCTTCGCGTCGTCTCCCATCGCTGCCTTCACCTTCTCCGATATCTCCTCTCCACTAACCACCCCGACCTCCCCCTCCCAGCTCCAGCTGTCCACCCACACGCCGAGCCCGGCGCGCGCGACCACGCCGGCGTTCACCCGCTGGTCGCCGAACCTCGGCAGCGCCAGCACCGGGACGCCGCTCGCCGCCGCCTCCATCACCGAGTTCCACCCGCAGTGGCTCACGAACAGCGCCACGGACTCGTGCTTCAGGACCTCTTCCTGCTCCACCCATGCCTTGGTGACGAGACCTCGCTTCTCCACCCGCTCCAAGAACCCTTCGCCGAGCAGCTCTCTGAGCTCTGCGGTGTCGTCCCTGTCCACGATGGTGCCCTTCACCACCCACAGGAACCTGTGGCCGCTGGCCTCCAGCCCGGCGGCGAGCTCCTTGAGCTGCTCCCCGGATATGGCCTTCCGGCTGCCGAAGCTCACGTACACAACCGACCGCGCCGGCTGCGCGTCGAGCCACTCCATGTAGTTCGTCGGATTTGTTGCCTGATTGCGCGCCGGAGAGCTCGCCGGGAGAAGCGGTCCTACGGCGAACACCGGGCGGAAGCCGGAGGCGACCTTGCCTTGCTTCAGGGCCGCGACGGCCTCCGGCTCCAAGGCGTTGAACGTGTTGACGAGGATGCCGGCGGCGTTCGTGAGGCTCCGGCCGTTGGCGACGAACTGGCGGGTGAAGAGGTGGTTGGGGTCGTGGAGCGGCTGCTGGATGGAGGCCTTGGGGATGCGGTACACGCCGGGGATGTCGACGTCGCCGACGCCGCCGCCGCCAGCGTTGGCGTCGAGGTAGGTGGGGAAGTAGGCGCAGAGGGAGAGCATGGCGGCGGAGGAGGTGAAGAGGACATGGCACGGGAGGCGCAGCTCCTTGGCCACGGGCATGACGACGGAGCTCAGGAAGATGTCGGAGACCACCGCCGACGCCCCAGTCCCGGCGAGGAGCTGGTCGAGGAGCGGTGCCGAGCGCCGCATCGCCTCGACCCGAAGAAAGAACGGGTCGGCACCGGGGGAGAACTCGGACTCGTCGAACGGCGTGAGCTGGAAGTCCAGCCGTCGAACGGCCGGGAACGCGTCGACTAGCGCTTCGAGGTGCCTCGTCTCTGCAGTCGACACGGTGGGGAGCACCGTGACGAGGGAGACGTCGCAGCCGTGGCCGGAGGAGAGCGCCACGGCAAGGCGGCCGAACGGGAGCAGGTGGCCCATGCCGGCACTCGGGACAAGGACGACGTGCGGCCGCCCGTCCGCTGGGGTGTCGCCTTCTCCCAGCATCGCCCGCGACCGCGATGCCATGGTCGAACACTTGCAGCTGCTCCCGGCGACGACGACGTGCGGGCCGAGCAGATTAGGTGCTGGCATCTGATAGCTTGGCTCCTCCTGTAGCTCTGCAGGTGGTTGCGGGTTAAACGCGGCCAGCTGTTCCTCTCAGAAATAAAGAGGGGCAGGTGTGTGCGACCCTGCAATGGCCGGCACATTACATGACATGGTACACCAGCCCCGGCAGCGGTTGCAAAAGAATTTTAGTGATTGAATAGAAGTTCTTTTAAATTTCTTAATTCATTCAAAGTTGGGCGAATAGTTCCATCCAAATTACTGAAATTTAAACCTAGTCTAACTCAAGGTTCAATTTAGTCAAAATTCATGAATTTCAACATTCTCGAAGTGGACCAAAATGAAATGACGCTGGGGGTATTTCAAGATAATTTGAAATTTTAAAATTTATAGAAAACACTGGAAGATTCAAAAACGTATAGATACTATGATATTTGCAGTACTAATCGGCAGAAAATAATTCAAAAAAAAGAAATATCGTGCAATTTGTGACCTCAAAAGATTTGAAAGCTCATTCTAATTAAAAGAAGGAATAAGTTCATCTGAGATCCCTTAATTTCTTAACGAATCCGATTTTTATCCTTTAACCGAAAAACCAGATACAGCAGGTTCCTCAACTATCAAAACCAGTGTAGATGAGATCCCTCAGCGGTTTGGATTACGGTTTTGGCTGACGTGTCGCCTACGTGGCTAATTTAACTCGGTCTACATCTAACGTGGCGCTTACGTGGTAATTCGATCCAGAAAAATAATAAACCCGTGGGACCATCATGTCAGTTTCACACACAAATTAATAAAAATGGTGGGACCTACGTGGCCCCACATGTCATTCTCACCCCTCCTCTTCTTCCTCCTCTTTCCCCATCTCCCCTCTCTTCATCTCTCTCCCCTCTCCCCTCTGCTCCTCAAGGCGCCATGGCGGCGGTGGAGAACGTGGGCGGAGCGGTGACGGCGGCAGGTGGCACCGGAGACGGTGGCGGAGGAGGCCGTGGGTGGAGCGGTGGCGGCAGCAGGCAGCACCGTGAGCGGTGGAGGTGGCCGGAGTAGGAGGTCGCTGGGGAGACGGGGAGCTGAGGTGCTGGCAAATGTGGCTGACTCCGGCCATTTGCTCCTCATCGTAAGCCTGACCAAGTTAACAAGAAATTCAAGCCAAAAATTAACGAAATCTTGCAAAAGAACAGAACAAATTCAGGGACAGTGAGATGGAGAAAAATGTGAAGAAATCGAAACACAATGCCACATTGCAACCAAACATTTCTGCAATCTGCATGGAGTTGCAACTGATACTACAAAGTTCTCATTCTGAAGTTTCAGTTTTACCAAGACAAAGTACAGGTTACCGCTATAGGTTAAAGCGGAGCAAGAGATTACTCCACAGATGTGACATCAATCTTCTTTCAGAAAAAGGTGAGAATGTGACAGCAAAAGAATCTGATATAACACAACTTTTACTGTTGCTTAACTGCATGCCACCCCTACTAATTGCATAGTAGCATTTTGGATTAGCTGTCAAGAAGAGGAAGAACATGCTAGCAGCAAGGCAGCAAGAAGAGTATGCAAGTTTAGGACTAATAAAATGACTCAAATTTATCACCAATGATCATAAAAAAAACAAGAGAAGAGAAACCAAGAAGGCACATCGCCATGACAGCATCAAAGATCGCTCACCGGAAGAAACACCAGGAAGTCCTCCTCCACGGTGGTGAAGGGATACGCGTAGACTACGATAGCATAAAACAAAATTTTTCTACCGCGTAAACCAGGAACCATGCAAGTATGAGATCATAGATCGTTACCACTCGACGCGCTGCGCAGCGGAAGTATGCGCTAAGGAGCCGAAGGAATCCTCGCGATGTAGCGCGCACCGATGTAGAGAAAGTAGTTGATCGCAGCGGCTCGATCTTCTCCTCCTCGTGTGTTCTCCTCACCGTGCTCCCACGCCGATCAGTATCGCAAGACAGCGGCGCCTCCACCGGTATCCACACGTTCAGGGAAGGAACACCATGCGCATATGTGCTAGCATCCGCGCGCGGCTAGGGTTTGCTCGTGGAGGGGAGTGGCGGCTAGGGTTTCACGTGGCGTGATCTGTTAATCCCGCCGGCCACACCCTCTCACGTATATATAGGAACCACATCCGGGCCTCCAAGGCCCATAGGAGTTCTACTCGGATCCCTATCCGAATTGAGTACATATTGGATCTCCATCCAATCCCTTTATTCCGGCCCTTAAGCGTGCGACCCTATAGGTTCATGCACACTCGGGTGCAACCCAAAAACTCCTTTTCGGTCCACGTGTCAACAGCGGCCCCTAGCATAACATATTGACCCACCGAGCATAGATAAAGATCATATCGGCTGAACCTTTAGTGTTTACTTGTATGAACCCCTTTGCCTCACGATATCGATTAAGTTCAAGGCTAGATATGTGCCATCCTCTAATAGCTCAATCATTCACTCGATCCTGTGATAGATGATATAACCTGCGATTGACTCCTCAATCACTTTTGGCATGGCCATGCACTTCCATAATCTATAACATCGAGGGACCCAGAGATATCTCTCCATAGGAGGGACAAATCCCATCTTGATTATTCATATCCCATTACATTTTTCATAACACACCCGAAAACTACTTTTATAACTACCCAGTTACGGAATAGCGTTTAGCAGTCCCTAAGTAAGTCACTACACATGTTGGAAACCATGATAATCTCAGGTCTAAGAATTCTATACCAACACTAATCGAGACCACTGATGGCACTACACAAATAGTTCTTGCAGTGTCTTATATCGGGTCTATCCAACAACATGTTCCCCAACATGTGTCCACATTATCAATTTGGTATCTCCATACCATAATCCATGAGACATGATCATCAATCAATATATATGCTGATCATTTAACCATATTTGTTCCACATATGATATTTGATCAGGGATCCTTTATAAATAGCAGCATATAACATAAAGAATCTCGTAAATGAATCACATATTCATTAGCCAATAATGAGTTATCTATTTGAAGGAACAATATCAGATAAATATGTAAACATAGTATGTGATACAATCATCTCTATGATTGCCTCTAGGGCATATCACTAACAGTCTCCCACTTGCACTAGATTCAATCATGCACGTATCTAATACCCATTGCACTAGTGTGTGCCTCATGCTTAGGCTGAGGGAGTGGCTTCGTCAACGGATCTGCAATGTTCAAATCCGTGTGTATTTTGCATATCTTCACATCTCCTCTATCCACTATCTCGCGAATGAGGTGATACCGCCGTAAAATGTGCTTGGACTTTTGATACGATCTAGGCTCCTTTGCTTGCGCAATGGCCCCACTATTATTGCAATAGAGGTCCATAGGACTGATAGCACTAGACACCACACCTAGTTGAGAAACAAATTTCTTTATCCAAACAGCCTCCTTTGCTGCTTCAGAAGCGGCAATGTACTCGGCTTATGTTGTAGAGTCAGCAACTGTATCTTGCTTGGAACTCTTCCAACTCACAGCGCCGCCATTCAGGCAGAACACAAATCCAGACTGCGATCTAAAATCATCTTTGTCGGTTTGGAAGCTAGCATCGGTGTAACCATTTACAACAAGCTCTTCCTCTCCTCCATAGACTAGGAACATATCCTTAGTTCTTCTCAAGAACTTTAGGATATTCTTTACAGCAATCCAGTGACTCTCACCTGGATCTGATTAGTATCGGCTTGTTGCACTAAGTGCATATGAAACATCTGGACGTGTACATAGCATAGCATACATTATAGATCCAATTGCCGAAGCATATGGAATCACACTCATCTTGTTCCGCTCATCAGTTGTTTGAGGACACTGATTCTTGCCAAGATTAATGTCATGTGACATTGACAAGAAACCTTTCTTGGAGTCTTGCATGTTGAACCTCTTCAACACTTTGTCAATGTATGTACTCTGGCTTAATCCAGTTAGCCTCTTTGATCTATCTCTATAGATCCTTATGCCCAGAATGTATGCTGCTTCCCCTAAGTCCTTCATTGAAAAACTATTTTTCAACGATGTCTTAACGGATTCAAGCATAGGAATATCATTCCCAATCAACAATATGTCATCTACATATAGGATTAGAAACACCAGCGCGCTCCCACTAGTCTTCTTGTATACACAAGGCTCTTCTTCGTTTTTGACAAAGCCCAACGCCTTGACCACTTCATCAAAATGAATATTCCAACTCTGAGATGCTTGTTTCAACCCATAAATGGATTTCTGTAACTTGCATATCTTTTTAGCTGATTATGGATCGATAAATCCCTTGGGTTGTGTCATGTACACATCCTCATCCAGATTTCCATTGAGGAAAGCTGTTTTGATATCCATTTGCCATATCTCATAACCGAAATAGGCAGCAATCGCTAAAGCTATCCGAATAGATTTCATCATGGCGACTGGTGAGGAAGTTTCATCATAATCAACACCTTGAATTTGTCTAAAACCTTTCGCCACCAATCGTGCCTTGTAGATGTGAACATTTCCATCTACATCTGTCTTTTTCTAAGACTCATTTGCACTCAATAGCTTTTACACCATCAGGTGGATCAACCAAGTTCCAAACTTGATTGTCATGCATGGATTCTATTTTGGATTTCATGGCTCCAAGCCATTTCTCAGAGTCTGGTCCCACCATCGCTTTCTCATATGTTGTATTTTCATCATTGTCTAACAACAATATTTCATGTTGTCCTGTGGTTACCAACGCATACCTTGCAGGTGTACGCCGTATCCTTTTGGACCTTCGTGAAACCTGTGGTTCTATAACTGGTTCAACAACAACTTGTTCAACCTGTTGAACAACATCTTGCTCAACTTGTTGTGTGGATGTTGAAGCATTTTCTTGTGGTTCCTGAATTTCTTCAAGTTGCACCGTGCTCCCACTATCCTTTGTTGAGAGGAACTCTTTCTCCAAGAAAACACCGTGTTGGGCGACAAACACTTTGCTTTCTTCCCGATTATAGAAATAATATCCTTTCGTTTCCTTAGGATACCCCACAAAGAAGCATTTATCTGATTTAGGCGCGAGTTTGTCTGATTGTAAACGTTTTACATAAGCCTCGCAACCCCAAATCTTTAGGAAAGACAAACTGGGACGTTTCCCTGTCCATATATCATATGGTGTCTTATCCACTGATTTTGATGGAACCCTGTTTAGTGTGAACGCTGCTGTCTCTAGAGTGTAACCCCAAAAGCTTAACGGGAGATTAGTTTGGCTCATCATTGATCGCACCATGTCCAACAATGTACGATTCCTCCGTTCGGACACCCCATTCCATTGAGGTGTTCCTGGCGGAGTGAGCTGTGGAACAATTCCACACTCCTTTAGATGATTGCCAAATTCAAGGCTCAAGTATTCTTCTCCACGATCCGATCGTAGATACTTGATTGTCTTGCCCAAATGATTTTGTACCTCATTCTGAAATTCCTTGAACTTTTCAAAGGATTCAGACTTATGCCTCATTAAGTAGACATAACCATATCTACTAAAGTCATTGGTGAAGGTAATGAAGTACCCAAAACCACCTCTAGCTGTTGAGCTCATTGGTCCACATACATCAGTATGTACCAGTGCCAATGGTTCACTTGCCCTCTCAATTTGACCCGTGAAAGGTGCCTTTGTCATTTTGCCAAGTAAACAAGATTCACATGTCTCAAATGATTCAAAATCAAACAAGTGTAGAAGTCCATCTCTATGGAGCTTCTCCATGCGTTTCTCATTTATATGGCCCAAGCGACAATGCCAAATAAAAGTGGGATTCAAATCATTAGGACTTTGCCTTTTCGCATTAATGTTATAGACTGAACATCCATCAAGATTCACAGTGTACAAACCATTCATCATGGGTGCACGGAACTAGAAAATGTCATTATAATAGACTGAACAACCATTGTCCACAGATATAAAACCATAACCCTCTGCTTGCAAATAGAAAGCAGAGATAATGTTTTTACACAAAGCTGGAATGGAATAACAATTATTTAATTCCAAAACTAATCCTGATGGTAAAGATAATGGCATAATGCCTACCTCAACAGCAGCAACTCTTGCTCCATTGCCCATGCGAATGTCCACTTCGCCTCTTGCCAAATTCCTACTTCTTTTCAGCCCCTGCAACAATTTGCATATGTGAGCAACTGACCCGGTATCAAATACCCAAGAATCAGTAGAGGAAGTAGCAAGATTTATTTCTATAACATTAATACCTGAGGTGAAACTCTTTCCATCCTGCTGCTTCTGCTTGAGCTGCTCTAGGTATTTCTTACAGTTCCTCTTCCAATGACCTGTCTCCTTGCAAAAGAAACACTCTGCATCCTTAGCGGGCCCAGTCTTTTGAACCTTGGTCTTAGAGTTGCTAGTACTCCCGATCTCATCGGAGTTTAGCTTTCTCTTTTGACCACCTTTCTTGTTATTGGGCTTACGCTTATGCATTACCATTACATGGTTGGAGTTTTTCTTAATGCTTTCCTCGGCACCCTTTAGCATCCCTTGCAGTTCGGCCAAGGTCTTGCTCATGTTGTTCATATTGAAGTTCAATATGAATGGCTCAAAGCTGGGAGAGAGCGACTGGAGAATCAAATCAGTAGCCAACTCTTGGCTAAGGGGAAAACCAAGCTTTTCCAGACTCTCGATGTAACCAATCATTTTGATCACATGTGGACTAACTGGATTACCTTCTGCAAGCCTGCATGCAAACAAAGACTTTGAGGCATTAAACCTCTCGGCCCTTGCTTGGTCCTCAAACATGTTACGCAGTCCCGTGATTATGCTATGGGCATCCAATGCCTCATATTGCCTCTGAAGTTCAGGGGACATAGTAGCAAGCATGAGACAGCTCACATCCAGATAGTCATTCCGCCGCTTTTCATGATCCCTGCGTTGAGCAGCAGTGGCATTGACAGATAAATCAGCTGGAGAAGGCTCTTCAAGCACAAACTCTTTGTGCTCCTGTCTGAGAACAATTCTCAGGTTGCGATACCAATCCATAAAGTTTGTCCCATTCAACTTCTCTTTCTCAAGAATAGACCGCAAGTTAAAACTGGATGGTGCAGGAACTGCCATGATCTACAATAGAAATATATATGCAAAATCAGCACTAGGTTTACATTTAATCTTTCATTAAACAATTTAACAAAAGATGCTCCTACTATATATTGTGCAACAAAATTCCCTCTAATAACATAGTGAGTCGAGATCCTCATTTTAATAGTATCTAGTGAGCTTTGGCATCACGGCTAGACAACTAATAAAATAGGTAAGCAACACCATACTAATCACATCCTATGTGACTCTCGTACTGTCAGGTGATATCTCCATGTATTAACCCAACCTATACTCCAAGGTCCAAAACCGTTTTGATAACCTTGTCAAGTAAACCAACAATCTTCGCATATAGATGTCCGACATCTATCCTATCTTATTATGATGAAAAGTGACACTCTACTTTGGCAAACCTATCACTTATGATCACAATCGTGATAGGTACAATTATTGGAAGAGCATATTACACTTAATTTTTCTGAGGGGATCTATCATACTATATCATCATATCAAATATACAACGGCAATATTGTAAGATAGATAAACATCATATGCTAGTACATTAAACTGTGTTGCACTATAATCCAAGGAGTGATGGTGATCTCTATCCTCATGTAACTCACTTGGTACATATTTGACATAGAATCAAATTCTATTCATTGATATAAAACCCCAAACGAAATATAAGGGGTGACGCACACGGCGGTCCCACTAGCCGGTTAGCGGGCGGGGGGTCGAGGGGGGAGCCGCCCCCTGAAAAGGTCACGGGGTATACAGATCTCATCTGCGATTTGCCATGTGAAAACGTTAACGGCGTAATCAAATTATGCCGAAACTGAGTCCATCTCATTGGCTCGTTTTCTGAATGGCGCGCGGTTCCAGCGGACATCGGACCATCCGATGTACATAATTTCACCCATCTATACCGATTGATCTCATCAACCCATGTGCCTATCGGTCCATCTCATGTTCCAATCAAGTAAGAACTCATTTACTATGTAATAGATCTCATCTACTACACCCGCATATCAACTATATGCATGGATCCAGATCACAAACTATACAAAATATGCGCTGATACCACTGTAGGAATACGCGTAGGCTACGATAGCATAAAACAAAATTTTTCTACCGCGTAAACCAGGAACCATGCAAGTATGAGATCATAGATCGTTACCACTCGACGCGTTGCGCAGCGGAAGTATGCGCTAAGGAGCTGAAGGAATCCTCGCGATGTAGCGCGCGTCGATGTAGAGGAAGTAGTCGATCGCAGCAGCTCGACCTTCTACTCCTCGTGCGTTCTCCTCGCCGTGTTCCCACGCCGATCAGCACCGCAAGACAGCGGCGCCTCCACCGGTATCCACACGTCCAGGGAAGGAACACCACGCGCAGATGCGCTAGCACCCGCGCGTGGCTAGGGTTTGCTCGTGGAGGGGAGTGGCGGCTAGGGTTTCACGTGGCGTGATGTGTTAATACCGCCAGCCACACCCCCTCACGTATATATAGGAACCACGTCCGGGCCTCCAAGGCCCATAGGAGTCCTACTCGGATCCCTATCCGAATTGAGTACATATTGGATCTCCATCCAATCTGTTTATTCCGGCCCTTTAAGCGTGCGACCCTGTAGGTTCAACTCGGGTGCAACCCGAAAACTCCTTTTCGGTCCACGTGTCAACAGGGCCCCTAGCAGAACGTATTGACCCACCGAGCATAGATAAAGATCATATCGGCTGAACCTTTAGTGTTTACTTGTATGAACCCCTTTGCCTCACGATATCGATTAAGCTCAAGGCTAGATATGTGCCATCCTCTAATAGCTCAATCATTCACTCGATCCTGTGATAGATTATATACCTGCGATTGACTCCTCAATCACTTTTGGCATGGCCATGCACTTCCATAATCTATAACATCGAGGGGCCCAGAGATATCCCTCTATAGGAGGGACAAATCCCATCTTGATTATTCATATCCCATTACATTTTTCATAACACACCCGAAAACTACTTTTATAACTACCCAGTTACGGAATAGCGTTTAGCAGTCCCTAAGTAAGTCACTACACATGTTGGAAACCATGATAATCTCAGGTCTAAGAATTCTATACCAACACTAATCGAGACCACTGATGGCACTACACAAATAGGTCTTGCAGTATCTCATCTCGGGTCTATCCAACAATATGTTTCCCAACATGTGTCCACATTATCAATTTGGTATCTCCATACCATGATCCATGAGACATGATCATCAATCAATACATGTGCTGATCATTTAACCATATTTGTTCCACATATGATATTTGATCAGGGATCCTTTAGAAATAGCAACATATAACATAAAGAGTCTCATAAATGAATCACATATTCATTAGCCAATAATGAGTTATCTATTTGAAGGAACAATATCAGATAAATATGTAAACATAGTATGTGATACAATTATCTCTATGATTGCCTTTAGGGCATATCACTAACAGGTGGCCGCCGCCGCCATCCTGCAGAGCGCGGGGGACGCAGCCGGTGGGAGGCGGATGATGGCCGGGCTACGGCTCGCGCTGGCACCGCCGCCATGGCTCCTGACAAGAGCAGAGGGGAGAGGGGAGAGAGATGAAGAGAGGGGAGATGGGGAGAGAGGAGGAAGAAGAGGAGGGGTGCGAATGACATGTGGGGCCCATGTGGGTCCCACCATTTTTAGAGATAATCCAAGAAATGCCATTGATAAACACCTAGTTCCACGAAATGCCATCGACGAGTACGAGTTCCATGAAATACCATTGTACAAGCGACTTTGTCCCAGAAATGCCATCGCCGTTAAGGTTCCGTTAGCAACCCTCCGTTAAGTGCTATAGGATGAACAGTATATTTAACAGCGTGGGATGGACGGAACCCTAACGGTGATGGTATTTTTAGGATAAAATCGCTTGTATGATGGTATTTTTATGGAACTTGCACTCGTCAATGGCATTTCTTGGATTAAAATGTTTGTCATTGGCATTTCTTGGATTCTCTCTTTTTTTATTAATTTGTGTGTGAAACTGACATGTGGGTCCTACGGGGTTTATTATTTTTCCGGATCGAATTGCTACGTAAGCACCATGTCAATGCCACGTCACATGAAGACTGAGTCAAATTAGCCACATAGGCGACACGTCAGCCAAAACCACTGTCCAAACCGCTGAGGGACCTCATCTGCATTGGTTTTGATAGTTGAGGGACCTGTTATATCTGGTTTCTGGTTGAAGGACGAAAATCGGATTCATTGACAAGTTAAGGGACCTCAGATGAACTTATTCATTAAAAGAAAAGACTTCACTAGTCTAAATGCCAACATTCTTTTGGCACATTTAAGCCCATATTAGAGGAGTACATCTCCTCTGCTTTCTTCTCATTTGCCTCTTGAATCTTTTTTGGGTTGAGTCAAGGTCTCTTTTCTGGGTTGAGTCCACCTTGACTTCTAACTAGTGGTTGAATCTAATTCATATTCTTAAACCACAATACCGGATATCTCTAACCCCCAACTATTAATACCAGTGCAATTTGACTCCTTTAGTGGTTTTGGAGGGCGGTTTCGCTAACGTGGCACCTACATGATGGTGTTGACCGTGGTGCATATATGGCATTAGAATAAAAAAATATGTGGAACTCATTTATCAATAAAAAATATTGTGGGGCCCACATATCTTCCTCCCCTTCTTCATCCTCCCTCTCTCTCCCTTCTCTACCACCTCTCTCTCTACCCCATGTTTTCTCCGCGGTAGAATAGGGGGTGCACGACGTGGTGGGTGGCGGCGGGCGAGACAATTCTGAAGGTGAGGTTGTGCGGCGCGCGGCGGCGGGCGGGACGATTCCAGCGGCGAGTTGGGCGGTGGCCACGGTGGGGAGGGAGCGAGCTAGGCGCTGCAGTGACGCCCATACTCTGCGCAGCGGGCAGCGGCCGCGGTGGGAAGGGAGCAAGCTGGGCGCTGCGGTGGTGCTCACCTCCTGCGCAGTGCGCGGTATGCAGCGGCCACGACGGGGAGTGAGTGAGCCAGGCGCCGCGTTGACTCCCACCTCCTGCATAGTGCGCAGGGGACGGCGGTGGGTAGGGAGGGGGTCGGGCACCGCGGTGACATCCACCTCTTGCACGGCGTGTGGCGGGCGGCGGCCGCGGCGGGGAGGAAGCGAGCAGGGTGCCACGGTGACGCCCTTCTCATGCACAGCAGGCGGCAGCCACTGCAGGGAGGGAGTGAGCCGGGCATAATACCCTAGCTAGATTGATACAGTAGTTAAGTTGGCTTGATATCTTTTTTTAGAAAAAATGCAGTCCAAACGCTGACATTCATATACATGTATTAGTCAAATTTCAAGACCGCGGCTCATCGAAATTTTGAATTCAAATTTTGATTTTTTTTATTTGTCCTAAAAATACGTTGAATAAGATTTGCAAATTCCCCTATCTCGTTGTGGTCGAATTTCAAACCCAAACTAAACTATAAAATTTGATCACCAAGCGCATTAAATGTGCCATTTTCCCCTTGGGATAACTACACAACCAGCATGCTTGGCTCTTGACCAAGAACATTTCCATGATTGTTGAGCAAGAATAGGCAATTGGTAGAAAGTAAAAAAAGGACTATACCCACAAGAAAGAAAAATCATAATTCATGAACGCACAAGCGAATGCGTCCCAACCTAACAAAGTCATCGGGTTAGGATCAAAGTTTAGGAATGGTGTTGAGGCTAGGAGACACAGGGAGGGATAAGTCAGGAGATTCCCTAGGCTTAAAAGGATGATCGATAAGGGAGGCAATGGACCGACGGAGTAGGGCAGGTGGTAATGGAGTCTTCAGAGCCATGAGGTCGGCAGCGCAGTGGTGGTTCGATGTTAGATGAAGTAGCACAACAGAGCGAGCGGTTAGAAGGGGTCGGCAGGTGAGATGTCTCCGACGATGGAGAGCCGCTAGGGACGAGAAAGATGGTAGGAAGGAGGCAACTTATTATCGCCTAGCTTCGGGGAAAGGGGATGTGGGAAGGGGGGAGCCAGCTAGGCAAGGCTATAGGTGTCATGGCGGTGGAGGTGGTAATTTAGGGGAGCTAACCTAGAACTGAAGTTCACCTGAGGGTGGACAGAGGTAGGTAGCCAAAGGGAGAACGGAGGGAGCTCGTTGGAGAGAGGTTGGTGCTGGCCATCGCCTATGTCATTGTTGTCGTGTGCTTGCGCCTTTACTTGCCTTGGAACACTCGATCTGGACAGCGACGATGATGAGAAGAGGGTAAGAGAAAAGCAACTATGGGCTAGCCAATGCGGCTACACGTTGGCTTTTGTCATCTTGTGCTCATAAGTAGCTAGGGCACGCGAACGCCAGTCCATTTGGGCCTTCCATGAGAAAGAGTTAAATACTAAATTTGTTATATACTATCTCAATCCTAAAGTATAAGGGATTTTCTCCATGCAGTTACATGATGAAGATTTCTTCATCTAGTTACATGATGATCTCTTATATTTTAGAACAAAGGTAATATTACTCAAATTTTAATTTGCAATTTATTTTATTCTTGGGGAACCCCTTTGTAATTTGTTTGCTATAAAGAAATCTACCTAATCAATCAAAATCGTTCCAACTCTCTTTTCTTGGCGAACAAACCTATGCTTCTTCCTTGTGCACGCTCGATTGATGACACCTAACTTAGCCGCCTCTATGGAAATCATTCACAGTGTCAAAACAATCCAAAATTTGAAGTTAGGTAGTCCCCTAAAGTAAACATAAACTGTACTACATATACAAATCTACCCGGACACCCAGTATTAACCATCAAAGAACAGCTGAACTGTTTGAGTCGTAAGGCCCCAGCCTGAAAGAACCCAAGGTGTTCGACCATGTGCTCTGCGGCAGTTCCCAACTCCGGCGACGCACGGGGATCGCCGCGCCCGCACGTCGTCCTCCTACCAAGCGCCGGCATGGGCCACCTGGTTCCCTTCACCCGCCTCGCCACCGCGCTGTGCTCCGGCCACGGCTGCGACGTGTCCGTCGTCACGGCCGTGCCCACCGTGTCGTCGGCCGAAGCACGCCACCTCGCGGCGCTCTTCGCCGCGTTCCCCGCCGTTCGACCGCTCGAGCTCGACCTCGCGTCGCTCGACGTGTCCGAGTTCGCCGGCGCCGACCCGTTCTACGTCCGTTACGAGGCCATCCGCCGGTCGGCGTCGCTCCTGGCGCCGCTCCTCGCCGGCGCGTCGGCGTCGGCGCTGGTCGCTGACATCGCCTTGGCCTCCGTGGTGATACCGGTGGCCAAGGAGCTCGGCCTCCCGTGCTACGTCTTCTTCACCGGTTCCGCCACGATGTTCTCCTTCCTCGCCTACCTGCCCACCTACCTGGACGCCAACGCCGGCAGCGGACACGCCATCGGCGATGTCGACGTCCCCGGCGTGTGCCGCGTTCCGATGTCATCCGTCCCGCAGGCGCTGCACGACCCCGACGACATCTTCACCCGGCAATTCATCGCGAACGGCCGCAGCCTCGCGAACGCGGACGGCCTCCTCGTCAACGCGTTCGACGCCTTGGAGCCGGAGGCCGTCGCGGCGTTGCGGCGGGGCACCGTCGTCGCTGGGTTACCGCCGGTGTTCGCCGTGGGGCCACTCAGTCCGGCGAGCATTCCGGCGGAAGATTCAGGCAACTACTTGCCGTGGCTGGACGCGCAGCCGGCGCGGTCGGTGGTGTACGTCAGCTTCGGCAGCCGCAAGGCGTTGCCGAGAGACCAGCTAAACTCGCTCGCCGCCGGGCTAGAAGCAAGCGGCCACCGTTTCTTGTGGGTGGTGAAGGGCGCCGTCGTAGACAGAGACGACGCCGGCGAGCTCGGCGACCTACTCGGAGAAGGCTTCTTGCAGAGAATCCATGGCAGGGCCTTCGTGACCATGGAGTGGGTGCATCAAGAGGTGGTCCTGAACCACCCGGCGGTCGGGCTGTTCATCAGCCACTGCGGGTGGAACTCGGTGACGGAGGCGGCAGCGAGCGGCGTGCCGGTGGTGGCGTGGCCGAGGTTCGCCGACCAGCGGGTGAACGCCGGCGTGGTGGCGCGCGCCGGGCTCGGGGCGTGGGTGGAGCGGTGGAGCTGGGAGGGGGAGGAGGATGGGGTGGTGGTGAGCGCGGAGGACATCGCGGGGAAGGTGAAGTCGGTGATGGCCGACGAGGCAGTGAGGAAGACGGCGGCGAGCGTCCGTGACGCCGCGGCGAGGGTGGTGGCCGCCGGAGGGACGAGCTACCGGAGCTTGGCGGAGTTGGTGCGACGGTGCCGTGATGGGCTTGTCACGAACGAAACGTGAGAGAAGCGAGAAGAGACGGAATCGGCAAACGAAATGGCAACTTCAAGCATTGGTCATCCTGTCAGTCAGTCTCCACAGTCCACACTCCACAGGTGGTAGGTACAAATCATGAGTGTTGATTTACTCGAGAGGATATTCCCTCGTTGATTTTATGTTATCTAAATAGTTATAAAAAAATTAAAAAAAAATAAGATAGATTAATATGAAATATATCACTTCACAAATATGCATAACTAAATTCGACTTCTACATATTACCACGAAAATAACAAATAAACAGAAAATAATAGTTATAGCACATCTGCAGTTATATTTGTTAATACTTTCCAAAAGAAAACCTTCTTTTCTCCATGATAAGCACACATGCACGAGATGTTGATGTTACCAACAATTTCAACCCTAAATACTATGTCACCAACAATTTCAACCAAAATTATTAACCTAAATAATATTTCCACCACTAGAGGTCATCCAAAATACTTGAGCTCTCTAGCCCAAATACCATATTTTTAACATAAAATTTTAAACTAATGAGAAAAGACGACAATTCAATTATACCTAAACAAATTTGACCCACCACACTTATAAGAGCGTGGCCGTTTTAAGTTGAAGGATGTATATCCTTACACATATTTCAAGTTTTCGAATTAAACTTTCATACCTGTCCGGGAGATTGAGCCGATGACATACACCATTTTAGGTTGGATGTATATCCCTACACACATTTCAAGTTTTTAATTAAACTTTTATACCTGTCCGAGAGATTGAGCAGAGTAGAAGATAACCCTCGTGTATACAATTGAATACACATGAAACAACTCAGTTTGAGGGAGGGATGATAACTAATTATTTGGATATTTTTTTTCTAGAATTTCACCCTTTAGGCAATGGTCAAACGAGAAAGACTTGGTTTTCCTATGTATCCCGTATGGGTACTGAAGGAACGTATATATAAATATTAAAGATGGTGAGATATGGTGTACGTGGAGGGTTACCGTTTTGTATACGTCTCTTTGACGTATGTTAGGGTATATTTACGGATATGTGGGTGTACATACATGCCTAATAGGGTGTGTGTATGCGTCTAAAAAAACCCCTCTATGATTGTCTAAAGCTCGCTGGTTGTTAGCTGTCCTGATTGTAGGGGGACAGAAAGGGAAGGAGAACCACAAAAAGAGAAACGAATGAGGAGAAAAGCAGAGGAAGAAAACAGAGTAGGCTAGAGAAAATTAAGCATACAAAGCAGAGATTTTGAACCATAGGCTCCACATCTCCGGTTGCATGCGTAGTATGAAAAACCGGACCAGCCATCGAACCGGTCATGTGTCTGGTTTGCCGGTCTATGTCTGACCGGTGAACCGACAGTTCAAGCATGGTTCGATCCGTCAGGTCAAAAGAGAACAAATATTTCTCTATGAACACAATAAACCAGCTAGCTTGTTGGTAGTTGACATACACTCGCTTCCAAGTCAAACCCACCACTCCACATCAGAAGAGGTCAACTCCCCATCCTAATTTGGGGGTTAATTGGATTCATACCACTATAAATTTATCAGTTTTGAAAAATACCATTATAATTCATACATTTGTAAACATGACACTGCTCAGTTGTGAGAATTATATTTATGCCACTATATACGATTTCAGACCAAAAATACCCTTCTCTTCTTTGTCTCGTCATTCTTCCGAGCTCTAGCCATGGTGATGAACTGCCTCCTGGCAGCAGCATCAAGCCTTAGCACCCTCTCCAATTGACCAACCCCATCAACATGCTCCGGCCACGTGGCCATCGAACATCCCCGCAATACCTGCCCGCGAGTACGCCCTTAGCATCCTCGGTGCACACACGTACAGATCTCTAGGGAGACCGCGTCTAGTCCTGGTTTGGTGGCGGCGGCGATGAGCAACGCCGGCCACAATCAAAGTCCCGGCCATGTGTTGCCGCAGCTAGACCTTCTGCCATACTCTTCGAGTGCACCGCCGTCCCCTCCGGCTGCACCGCTTCCCAAGTGCCAGATCTATTGCAAATGGTTGGACAGGATTGGATGTTGCTGCTGCAGTTTTTGCGTTCCATGGCTACTCCTCCTTTGGGTGCTAGCCATGGCGATGGCATCCATCTCGGCCATGCAGCAAGCCAGCAAGAGAAAGGCAGCATGTGCAGATTTAGTTCATCCCCTCCACCGCTCCCGCTCCCATGGACATCGATGGCGACGGGAGCGACTAGGGCAGTGATGGCGATAGTGTTGCACGTGTCTCGGCCAATGACGATAGCGCTACGTTTGTCCCCACTGCCGGCAACAGAGACGGAGTGGACCGCCTCAGCGACCATGAACTGCCGGCAGCATCGATGTGTTTCATTGGAGAAGTGAGGGGAAGAAGGGAAGGGCAGGGTTGAGGTATTGAGGATGAGGGAATTTTTGCCAAATACGTATGCGAATGACACTATTACACTACTGTGATTACAAACAAACAATAGTAGCATATTTACAAATACATGTATTGTAATGGTATTTTTCAAAACTGATAAATTTGTAATAGCATGTATCCAATTAACCCTTCTTATTTTGCCTCCCTTTTAATGGAAGGGCCAAAGTAGCCATATGGACCTCTGCTAGGAGCCTGGGATAGCTATTTCCACTACTGTGCGTTGAGCTGGGTGGCTCCAGTCCCCTCTCACTTCCACAGTTTTCACGCAGGACCGTCCGGTTCATACGGTTTTCTTTGGTTCGCTTGCATGAACAGTCCTTGAAGCAAACCAAGTCGATGTGGATGCTGGTTTCAGTTTTCTCCGGTTAGACTGCCGGGCTGGTCAAGTGTTTTTTGCACTATGGTTCCATGTCGATAGGGCCATCCCTGGGGTGCGCAGTCGGGGCGCCTGTACAGGGCCTTCAATTGTCAGGCCCCCTAAGCCCAAAATCCAACACTATATATACAGTTCAACAAGTAAATTGGTAGTCCAACTAGTCCCGAAAATATGTTTTTTTTTTTTCATGTCGTTTCGCCTTCCATTGTGCGTTCATGCTGCTTTGGCCTTCGAGCTGCGGCCTCACCAATCACCAATCTCAACGAATGAGAGGAGTAAAGGATGCCTCGCCTCTCTTCCCTTGCTCTCATGCGGTCGCCTGATGCCATTGATGCTTGAGACCCTATCACGGTGCCACGCACCTAACCTGATGCCGCGGCCGCCTGATTGCCTGTGATTGCCTGAGCGGCTGACTGGCTGAGCTCCTATCGCCTGTCTGCTTGGTGCTGACCTAGTGTCTGTAAGTGCCTCCCTAATTTCTACTTCCTGTTAATTTCTAATTCAGTAATCCCTAAGTTTGATGCATGGATTATTAGGTAGGTTCATCTACTGTATACACTAAATCAATTTTTGTTCTTACATTCTGTATTTCAATTTTTAAGCCATATCTTGAACAAATCGGAATAGGAAATATGTCTTTTTCAAGTGAATATTATGAAAGGTATATCATTTTAGATTATTTTATATTGCAATAAAATATATTATGAAGTATAAACTATTATCATATTATATTATTAATAAAGTTTTTATCCTTTGTTACAACTTTGCACGGGACCCCAAATTTAACGGGACATTCCTGCATGCACGAGAAGAAAAAACCAGACCGGAGGTTGAACCGGTCAGGCTATCGGTTCACCGGTCCACCGGTCTTTCCAGGGAACCGCCGGTTAAACCGCGGTCCGAAAGTATAAGTATTATTCACATGTCTAAGTGGCAACTAAGGTTCCGTTGCTTAGTTGGTCACCGTGGAGTGCTAAAATACCACCAGCCAGCGATTGATTCTCAACAAATGCATCTCTTTTTGAGTTTCTTTCGAGTAAATGGACTTGCCATGCTTACACATGGTCTCTAGGTGGCCCAAGTTCAAACCGGCCGGTTCAGCCGGTTGACAGAGGCGGTCTTTTAAGTAAACCGAACCGCTCAGGTACTGGTTCCGGTTTAACCGCCGGCTCGGTCGGTTTTTTTTACTGGCTGTATGTCGATCAGCAATTCAGCAAGGTTGAGAGCCGAAAACCTCCAGATTGTATCGGCCTGTATTAGCGCTTTCGGTTTTCTTTGCTGTAATCAACTTCCTTCCATCTATTGAGGCACTAACTAGCTTTTCTCAGCTCGTTTAAAGAAGTGTCCAGTAACGAACAACTGACTCACACTTCAATATTTCCCTTTTTGCCTAGCCCACTTTTTCCCCCACTCCTTACCGTTTTTTTTTGACAAACTGGTTCTTTTCGAAAACTTATTTCGAAACTAATCCCTACCAAAACCTTCAACCAAAAATAGACCGTGGGCTCAGCACCAGTGCAGCTGGTGCTGAGGTCTGATGGTCCAGCGCCAACGGGTGTGGTGCTAAACCCCTGTTACTGCGGGGGCACGTGCTGATCCCTCGTCGACGTGGCAGGGGTCTCAGCACCAACCGCCTTGGCCTTGAATCCCTAATCTCAGCGCCTGACGCGTTGGCACTGAGCTAGGGCACTTAACCTCGCGGCCGAGCCATCCCGACCCAGACACTCCCTTCCTCTCCTCTCTCGTCTAGGGTTCATCCCCACACAGTCACCCTCTCTCCTCCCTTGCACAAATCTTCCCTAATCCACCCCAAATCGAAGGATATTTTGTGGGCATTACGTTGGGGATCGACTTGTAAGGTAAGACCCCTCGAAAAACCCTAATTTCCTCAACCGATCTTTCATTTCTACTGTGTATTTGGTTGGAACGGTGGCTTGATAAATGTGGCTCGGGATGCGGTGCGAATTATGGATTGGGGGTAAGGGTGTAATGCTGTAGTTCAATCTTATTGTTGGTATGGATGATTTGTATGTGGTATAGAGAATTTATTAGTTGTAGGGTAGACCTCGATCAAAAACCTAATTTTCCTAATGTTTTACTATGTCTCTTGGTTGATTTGGTTCTAGCCGTGATTTGGGGAATATGGTTCGGGATGTATTGTCAACGGGAGAGTATATAATATTTACGTATATATTGCATGATAGATTAGTTGTAGAATATGTTGTACGTTCGACTTGAATCTATGCAACTTTGTCGGGAGGATATAATTTGTGATGTAATGTGTAGGCACCTAAGATCCCACCTCCTCTTTGTGACTTTGTGGAGTGGATTGACAAGGAGATGGATGAGTTCCATTCGGGTATAATTCGACAATGGCACGAGTGGAAGGAAGAACGTGAGGAGCGCCAACGCCAGCGTGCGGCAAGGGAGAAGGCTGAGAGGGAGAGGAGAGAGGAGTTAGAGCTAAGGTAGTCGTCAGGACAGAATAGAGAGACGGAAAAACGCGTTGAAGATCGGGCGAGGAAGTTGGCTAGGGCGTAGCGTGCGAAGGATGTGGGGTCGGAGGCGGCAAGGAAGGGCAAGTACCCCTGGTGTACCCAATAATGCAATGGAAGTTGCTACCCATATTTCCCTAAGACATGTAATAGCGATACTTTGAGACGTTATCACGTTGAACTGTGCGCGTGTAATAATGATACTTCATAGCCTTTTGCGTTGATAATGTTGTGTTTCATCGAAATCTTTATTTTGAGATGTTGTATTCGGTTTGAATTCCCTAAGACATGTGATGATAAAAATTTAGAACATTTCCTGTTGAAATATTCCGGTGATTCATAAGAGTATCCTGTTGGACATAGAGGATAAAATCTTTCAATTAGAGATTTTTAGTGCTAGCTAGTAATATCATGTCTTTGTGGTTGTAAACTTTATAAAATATATAAACTTTATAATAGATAGGGTATATGGTGTCGGTAAAATATATTTAAGAGGTCATGGAGGTCAGCACTAGTGAAAATGGCGCTGAGCTTTGGGACATCAGCGCCATTTTCACTAGCGCTGAGGTTTGGGAAGGACAGGCCACATTTCTGGTCCAAAGCTCAGTGCTAGGAAAAATGGCGCTGAGCTACAGGACCTCAGCACCGTGGACTCTGGTGCTGAGCTTTGGGACGGTAGCTGAGGACTCAGTGCCAGAGAAAATGGCGCTAAGGTTGCAAGTCTCAGCGCAATTTCCTCTCGCGCTGAGCTCTGGACCCAAGCAGAGAGCCAACAGCCAGCTCTCTGCCCACGCACACACACATCCAGCTTCATTCTAATTCACACACAATTCCAAATTTCACATCGAGTTCCATTCACATATTCTACCGATAAACACACAAACACATAATCCATCCACCCATTCACATACATACATACGTACATACATCCATCCAGTCTGTCCAACCATCCATACATAGAGGTAAACACAAAATAGGTCCATTATATAGATTCACAAGTCGTAGCTCTATTATAGGTCCACATCCAGTCCGTCTAGTCATTATCATTCAAACCGACTTAATCGTCACTATGGCCTTACCTCTTCCTACCTCTAGTACAAGGATGAGGCACATCGGGAGTGAACCTCCAGTCTTGGGAAGGAGCTCTCCTTTGCCATGGTGCGTCCTCCAGCTGGGAAGGACCGGGCTCAACTGCTTTCTCTTCTTCCTCATTCTCTTCTGCCTCCTCTCCCTCCTCCTCCTCTGCTTCCTCATCGCCTTCTTCCTCCTCGTGGCCTCGAGGTGGTTCGACGACATCATTGGACGTACATCCCAGTCGTGCTGCCAACTTCCGATATCACTGTCGTAGACTCTACAATCAGAAGTTTGAGTTAGCACGGAGGTCAACATAGGCGTAGTCTGAGTGCTATTGGAAGGAGTACCTGTAGTGCGTTACAAAGGAGGCCACTCTCTCATTCCGACCCAGGAGGCGTGGCGTAAACCTATCAACATCAACATGAATCAATTAGAATCCCTAAATATTCACAATACAAGGGCACACATCATCCCTATCGAAATCACCCATTCCAAAAGACTACATAACTTGCAAAATCAATATGAATCATTCATACCAACATCAATATACAACTACAACATTGCATCCTCACCCACATTGCCTAATTCAAACCAAATCCCAGGCCACATTCAACACCCCACGGTTTCAACCAAAATACTCATAAAAAAGGAGGCAAACATTGAGAAAATTAGGGTTTTCGGAGGGGATTACCTTACAAATCAACCTCCAATGCAATTATGTTGAAACTATTTTTGGTTGAAGTTTTTGGAAGAGACTAGTTTCGAAATAAGTTTTCAAAGAGGACCAATTTGTCAAAAAAAAGGCACTCCTTAACTTGAGCTTAAAGGTAGTTTATGTATAGTTCTTTATTTCAATTATTTCAATTATATCTTTCGAGAGATATTTCCTCTAATACCATGTGTTTTTAGGACATGATTATAAATTGGTCGCAAAATTTTCCCCCAATATTCAACTGTTGTTTCAGCTATTGTAGAAAAATATTTCACCACTAGGTAAAAAAAATTTCAACTTCTAAAAATAGTGAAAATTAGTTCATTCATGGTTGAAACATTCCTCCTTCATACCCAAAATATCGAGCTTCAACCGTTGAACATCGTCACAGCAATATACTGTTCATTTTAAAATTAGAAATATACATGATGTAAAATTGTTTACATGAACGGACCTTCGTCACACAAGAGATGAGTGAACTTGTTAACGATGTCGCAGTGTCCAGAAGTGATTTGGATGGTATCGCGGGGGAGTAAAGCAAAGAGGCGAGTTCGCATGATGGGTTTGCGAAGTGGGCAGAACATCGCTGTTGGGAAGCATGATCTCATGATGAAATCATAGGACCAAAGTGTGATAGTGACGAAACCTACGTTTTCTTTGTGTAGACACGGATGTTTTTGCTCGACAAACGCACGAAGTGCTGGGCACCAAAAAGGTGGTCCTGCGGAATCATGGCTTGGTAGCATGAGGGCAATAGCAGTGCAGGTACCGTATTTGAGGAGCCAAAACCGCCAGCTAGACTAAAAACTTTGTAAGACACACACTCCACAGTGCATGTGGTCTATTTTAGTGGGTCCCACCCATTCTCTCTCCTCACTTTTCATCTCTCCTCTCTCTGCCTTTCCCCACCAACCGCTCCCCTCCTCCTTCGGCTACTCCGCCGCCGGCGCCCTTCTCCCCCTCCGCCGCTCGAGCTACCACCCACATCGGCGGATTGAAGCGGCGAGGAGCTCGGCACCGCGTGCGTGCGTGGATGGTGAGGAGGTCGGGGCGGATCTGGAACGTCGGCGGCTCGGCGCGTCCTTCTCGGCGACGGCGCCCGGGCGGAGAGGCGGCCGAAGTGGCAACGACACTGGGCGGAGCGGCGATGACGCTGGGTGGAGAGGCGACGGGGCGGCCGGATCCAGTCTGGGGCAGCTCTCCTTCCCCATCATCGCCGGCACAACTCCCCTTCCCCGACCGCCGCGACAGCTTTCTTTCCTCTCCGCCGCTCCTCCGCCCGGCCGGCGCCTCTAAACTCACGGATGCCGCTCGAGCTCGCTGCGCCGTCGCCTCTCCCTCCACCGAGCTTTCCAGATCCGGTTGGTGGGTCGACGAGCTCCTCGGTGGCGGTGTGGAGCGCGAGATTGCAGCCGCCGTCGAGCTCCTCCGCTCCGGTCCATGGCGGGACGCAAGCTCCTCTTTCTATCTCTGTTCTGCTTCCTCTCGCCGGGCGAAGTTGGGGCGCGGCTCGACGATGGACGTCCTCGTCTTCCTCGCCTCTCCATCGAGCCGGTGAGCTTCTCCGGTGAGGACTGCTCCCGGTGCGGCGCCGGGCGCCAAGCGGAGGGAGCGAGACGGGGGGAGCGAGGGACGGCGGGCGACGCGGATCTGGCACGGGCGCCAGTCGCCGGTCGCCGATCCTCTCTCCCCCGTGACGGCCGCGCCCCAACTTCGCCCGGCGAGAGGAAGCAGAACAGAGATAGAAAGAGGAGCTTGCGTCCCGCCATGGACCGGAGCGGAGGAGCTCGACGGCGGCTGCAATCTCGCGCTCCACACCGCCACCGAGGAGCTCGTCGACCCACCAACCGGATCTGGAAAGCTCGGTGGAGGGAGAGGCGACGGCGCAGCGAGCTCGAGCGGCATCCGGGACGCCTCCTCTCTCCGGCGGCGTCGGGCAGTGGAAGCCGGTGATCTCCAGCGATGCTCTCCTCTGTCCGGTGGCATCGAGCGGTGAAATCGAGGCGGCGACGCACGAGTGTGGGCCCACCTGCAACGAGGAACGCGTAGCCAAAGTTGGCTACGCAAACCTGAGGAGGTCGAGCGGCGTGCGTACGTGGCCACGAATATTCCATTTTTTTGAGCGAGGCTGAACGCCATGTCATCACATTGTGAACGCCCAGCACTGCACTGTTCACATTTCGGGTGGGAGGGTGAGGAGGGCGATTTTTGGCCGGAAATGGAGGTAAAAAATATAATAATTATTTTTGTCGATGTTCTGGATCACGACTATGGTATTTGCATGGTGTGGCGATCGTTGATATCAGGGTATACGCGAGATTGAGGTAGAAGAGATAGGATACATATATTTTTATACAGGTTCAGGCCCCCTCATCTGACATGTGATAACCCTACTCCTGTTGGCCAAACTCGATGTTGCTCTTATTTATTAGAATCACTTAAGTACAATACTTGGGATAACCTAATCTAGCTGTTGTCGACATGGTGGCATAGATCTCCACACGTAGTCGATAACAGGGTAGTCTTTATCCTCGAATACGAACTCGGCGAGTTCAGAGGTAGCGCTAGATCCCTCTTGTTAGCCTCCGCTGACACTAGATTGGGTATGTCTAGGCTTATCTCTGATGTTGATGTCTAGCGGCATATATTGGTGTCTATTCTAACTGACACATCCCTCTCTGACCGGGCTTTCCTTGTCGGCCTCTGCAGGTACTAGATTAGATCCTCCCTCTCCTCCTAGGCGGTCTTGTATTTATACTCACAGATATCCCCTTGTCCAAATAGAACTAGGAAGACAAGTATGGATACGATCTGAGTAGTCATTGTAGTTTCCATTTTGAACTCTGACTTCTCTTTCCTTATCCGGAATACCTTCTGTATACGAAGCCTAATTCCATATAAGACTTGGTATATGGTGGGCCACACTGAGCTTAACACATGATCATGGGGTATGTCTTATCCATATCCCTGACAATTTTTTTCTAACGTGTATTATGCATTGTGTTTTACACTCTTTATGTTATTGACTGCAGATGGACCGAAGTTAGATGTACAATATTCGTCGTTCGTCCCTAGAGTATAAGGAGGGAGTCACTGCATTCGTTAGTTTTGCAGATAATGACAGGAAAAATAGGATGAGCAAATATATGTTGTGTCCATTGCAGACTGTAAGAATGAGAAGATGTTCAAGAAAAGTTCATGGGTTCATTCTCATCTGATTGTTAGAGGATTCATGGAGAACTACAAATATTGGAGCAAGCATGGAGAGCAACAGTCACCGGATGTAGCAGCTGATGAAATGCTGCATGTCGTGAATGACCCAACAATTCGAGATGGTATTTTTGTCCCTTCTCCATCAGGTGGTGATGCCATAGATGTGGACCCTCGAACTCTATCAGATATGTTACGTGATGTTGAAGACCCAGAGCATAGCGAGAGGGATTTTGAGAAGTTCAGTAAGTTGGTGGCAGATGCTGAGACGCCATTGTATCTCGGGTGTAAGCCAAAGCACACCAAGTTATCCTCTATGTTAGAACTCATGAAGCTTAAGGCAAGTAATGGCTGGTCAAACAACTTCTTGGAGGATTTCCACAGACGACATACGAAGCAAAGAAAGTCTTATGCCCATTGGGTTTGGAGGTCAAAAGAACTCATGCTTGTAGAAATGACTGCATATTGTATTACAAACAATATGCTGACTTAGATGTTTTCCCTATCTGTGGGGCTTCTAGATACAAGCGAGACATTAGTGAAGGTGAAGGGCATAAGTCAAAGAGGGGTGGCCCCGCAAAAGTGGTGTGGTATTTACCAATTGCCGAGCGCATGAAAAGAATGTTTGCGAATCCAAAACAAGCTAAGTTAGTCCGCTGGCATGCTGAAGAATAGAAGGTCGATGGAAAGCTGAGACACCCAGTAGATTTAGTACAATGGAGGATAAACGATAGAGCTTTCCCCAAATTTGCAAAGGACCCGAGAAACATGCATTTCGCCATGTGTACATACGACATTAATCCATTTGGTGATTTGAGCAGTCGTCATAATACATGGCCAGTTCTTCTTGTGAACTATAATCTTCCACTCTGGTTGTGCTTCAAGAGGAAGCATATTATGCTTGTCATGCTCGTTTAAGGACCGAGACAACCTGGCAATGATATCGATGTGTTCATTGAACCGATAATCGATGACTTTGAAATGCTATGGCATGAGGGCATGCGAGCATGGGACACATCTAAGCGGGAGTACTTCAGCCTCCACGCGATGTTGTTTTGCACCATAAATGATTATCCGGCCCTTGGTAACCTTTCAGGGCAAACTGTCGAAGGGAGAAAGACTTGTTCGGAGTGTATGGGTGAAACAAGAAGCAGATGGTTGAAACATTCACGCAAGATGGTCTATATGGGTCACGGGAGATTTCTCCCAAGGTTTCACCCTTACAGAAATATGAGGAACAATTTCAATGGACACAGAGAGGTTGCTACTCCCCCGCCGGATAAAGAAGGGGTGGATGTGCATGACTTAGTCAGGGGAATCACCAATGATTTCAGAAAAAAGAAGAAAGTGGGGAACACAAAAGAGAAGAGCATGTGGAAGAAAAAGTCGATATTCTGGAGATTACTGTACTGGGAGCATCTTGAGGTCCGGCATTGCATAGATTTGATGCATGTCAAGAAGAATGTCTGTGAGAGTCTCCTCAGGTTACTGCTTAATCCAGGTAGCACAAAGAATGGTCTCAACGCCAGACGAGATTTGGAAGATATGGTTATTCGTTCCGAGCTACATCCTATAACAACAGAGTCCGGAAGTGTGTTCCTTCCTCCAGCCTGCTACACTCTTTCGAGGGATGAGAAAAAGGAGATGCTCACATGCCTCAGTAGTATTAAGGTTCCATCTGGCTACTCATCGAGAATTAGTAAGTTCGTTTCATTGAACGACCTTAAATTGGATGGAATGAAGTCGCATGATTGTCACATCCTTATCACACAGCTTTTGCCTGTTGCCATCAAGAATAGTTTGCCTCCTAAAGTGCGACACACCATAATGCGATTATGGTCCTTCTTCAATGCAATTGGCTAGAAGATTATTGATCCAGAGGGTCTAAATGAACTACAAGCAGAAATTGTGAAAATCCTATGTCATCTTGAGATGTACTTCCCGCCTACGTTTTTTTTGATATAATGGAACATCTCCCCATGCACCTAGTGAAGCAGACAAAATGTTGTGGTCCTGCTTTTTTGAGGCAGATGTATCCTTGTGAAAATATCTTGGGATACTAAAGAGCTTCTTACAAAACCGATCCCACCCTGAGGGTAGCATCATTGAAAGTTACACCACCGAGGAGGTTATCGAGTTCTGCGTAGATTACATGTCGGAGATCTCCTCAATTGGATTACCAAGATCATCACGAAGTCAGGCTTGAAGGGATTGGTACCGTTGGAAAGAAAATTGTCAGGCTGGATCGCTTGGTTTACGATAAAGCTCATTTCACGGTCCTCCAGCATATGACTGAAGTTGTGCCGTACTTGGAAGAACACGAGGAATGAATCCAACAGGAAAACCCAGGGCGACCATATAGTTGGGTTAGAAGAAAGCACATTGTTGGTTTCAATGAGTGGTTCAAGAACCGAATTGCCAATAGTCACAACTTGCCAAGTGAAACAATCAAGTGGTTGTCACAGGGTCCAGAATAGGATGCTACTACCTGGCAAGCATATGACATCAATGGATACACATTTTACACGGTCAAGCAAGACAACAAATGCATAGTGCATAATAGTGGGATACAAATTGAGGCAGCAAATAGTGAACGTGGTCGTCGTGATCAATACTACGGCCGAGTTAAGCAAATATTGGATCTGGATTACTTGAACTTTAAAGTGTCGTTGTTTCATTGTCGTTGGGTCTATCTGCGTAGCGTAAAAGTTCATAAGGAAGGTTTCACCATTGTCAATCTTGCTAGCAACGCATACAAGGATGAACCATTTGTCCTCGCAAAACAAGTTGTTCAAGTCTTCTCCATTATTGACCCGAGTAACAAGAAACTACTTGTGGTTCGTGAAGGGAAAAGGAGAATTATAGTTGTTCACAACATTGCAGACGAAGAGGACTAAAACAACACGTCCACGGCGTGACTCAAGAAATACCTTTAGAAGAGGAGGTCGAAGAAGATGAGGTCCAACATGCACGCGTCGACCATGAGGAAGGCATATTTTTGTAACTTTGGTCCAGTTCGATTATGTCTAATTTTCTGTAATATATATGTGTTATGTTGAACATGGTTTCAAGAGGTATAAAATTTTAAAGAAATACTTAAGAGGAAATAGTCTAAAAAAGATACATAAAAAATATGTGAGGAGGAAATAGTTTAAAAAAATTAAATGAAAGACCAAATATGCTTTAAAAAATAAAATGATAGAGCAAATAGTCTAAAAAAGATATATAAAAAATATGTGAGAAGGAAATAGTTCAAAAAAATAAAATGAAAGACCAAATATGCTTAAAAATAATATGATAGAACAAATAGTCTAAAAAAGATATATAAAAAATATATAAGAAGGAAATAGTTTAAAAAATAAAATGAAAGACAAAATATGCTTTAAAAAATAAAATGATAGAGCAAATAGTGTAAAAATGATATATAAAAAAGTGAGAAGGAAATAGTTAAAAATAAAATGAAAGACCAAATAGAGTTAAAAAATAAAATGAAAGAGCAAATAGTCTAAAAAAGATATGTAAAACATATGTGACAAGGTAATAGTTTAAAATGAAAAACTAAATAGTCTAAATAAATATATAAAAAACATGTAAGAGCCAATTGTTTTAAAAAATAAAATAAAAGAGCAAGTGGACTAGTCAAACTCACCTGTGACGGGCATCAGATCTCCTGTCCATCATATGTGACTGTCAACTGTGACAGCGCCATTCCTCCGACCCATCAAAGGTGACTATCACCTGGTTCACTAGGGTTGGACCGGCCTCCCTCTCCCTCTATCTTACCCAGATCCACTGACCTCTCCCTCTCTCACACTCACAGCCATCGCTGCATCCCCACCATCGACCGCCGAGCGCCGCCTCCTCACCCTCCTCCACACCGAGTGCCCCCTCCACGCCATCCATGAGCGCCTCCCCGCCATCCCCGAGCGCTTGCCCGTCGTCCACGAGCGCCTCCCCGCCACCCTTCACGAGCACGTCAACACCAGCTTCCATGAGCACCTCCTCGCTACCTTCCACATCGTCGGTCGTCCCCTGCCCGCCATCCACGATGCCGGCCGCCCCCTTCCCGCAGTCCACGACACCGGCTGCCCCCTCCCCACCGCCTCCTTTCCAGGTTCCACTCCCCCTAATCACATTAAGATTATTTTGGTGATTTTTGTTTGGAAAGAAATATTTTGTAATTTAGGGTGTTTAGAAATGATGTGACTTAGGATTATTTTGGTGATTTAGGTTTAGAAGAAACATTATTATTTAGACATGTTAAGAATATTTTGATTTACATATGTTTATAACTATTTTGATTTAAACATGTTTAAAAATATTTTATTTTGACATGATTTTATGAATTCTAGAATCTTTTAGTATATGGTTAGGAAATGGTATAGGCAATATTTTCATAAAGTGTAGGAAATAATATGTAGATGGTATAGTAATATGCTTTAGGAAATTTTAGTAGTTTCTTCGCTGCAGAAATGTCTGAGCAACAGGAAACATCCGTATCGAGCGGGACTAGTGGAAGGGCATTCGGGCGTAACCCTCAAACACAGAGTCGCCTACCGACCTCCCGTAGGCCTACGGCTCCGAGGAATGTCATAGGCAAGTGGTCGAACTCTTGCAGGCGGGTGGCACGTGACCATTTTGGTATCTTACATAAAGATATCAGTAAGGTCCCAGAGGACGAGAAAGTGACAGCCTGGTTAGCATTAGTTGCATGGTACGGTTATCCCGCTGAGGCAGAAGAAAGGCTGAAGCATAAGGCATTGCAGAAGATGGGAAAGGGCCGGAAGAATTTCAAGTGGAAGCTCATCTTAGAATATATCCTCTCCCCGGTAATCTAACTCCCTTCGTAGAGTACCCGCAGGTGTGGGAGGAGTTTTGCGCTCTGAAAGCACAAAACAGTTTAGGGAATCAAGCGAGGTCCATTGCTTACTGCAACAATGGAACGAGCACCTACATCGGCTCGGTACGGTGGGATACATCGACAAAGAGGAAATATGGGCTCAAGAGGATGAAGCTGCAGCTACAACAAATGTCCCTGCCTCTTTTGCTAACATCCCTAAACCACGAGCTCGAAACTGGGCTAGGGCTAGGGCTAAGGTCAACCCGGACAGCAGCACTACATTTCCCAACCCAAATGATGTCGTTGTTGTTCAGGAACTAGTGAGTTTCCTCCTAACTTTAGTAATTCTCTACTAGCGATTGTACATATTGTAATGATTGCGAATCTTATTTTCTATAGAATCGGTTGGCTGCCGAACAAACTTCGCAAAGCGAGGTCGAGTCCGTGCCAAAAAGGCTCGAAGATGACATCCTCACGAAGGTGCTGGGAAATGCAGAACATCCTGGCCGGACTTGTGGAGTAGGCTCCGATGTACCATGGAAGCATGGCTTGCCCAAGTATAGCTCGCAATATCAGAAAGGGAAAGCCTCTAAAGAAGAGAGGGATGCCCACATGAAGGAGCAACTGAAGTAGGAGGTCATTCAGGAGCTTAAGCAAGACATGGATGCCAGGGTCGAAAAAAGGATGGCCAAGGTCCTCAACGATATGAACATAGCTCGAGGGCGTGACCTTGCGACACATCCAACTCCTCATGCACATGTTGACGCGAGCCATCACAACACAGGAGTAGTTGTGCATCCACAGAAGTACCTCATATCCCAGTCCCAGCACCAGCACCAGCTGCGGTGGACCTCATAGAGGTAATTGGTACTATGCAATCCTTCTCACTTGAAAAGCCTCAACCTTGTCATGTTTCACTATTAATTTGTTTCATTATAATGCAGGACGTAGCGAAGTGTACTCTAGTGGTTAGGGTCACACCAACCTTTGCGTCAGAAGTCGCACAAGGCATGGCTTATAAACCCTACAACATAGATAGGGTGCATAACACAGTCCTCATGGCTTGGTATACCAAGGTGTCAGTCGATTCGGTGATGCCCAATTTGATGTCATATCCACTGCCTGTGCCCCCCCAACGATGAAATTCCTACTTTGGGTGATGCATGCAAGACGTACATACAATGGCCCAATGCAGATCTTACCTTCGGTGATACTCTTCCAAGTTGACCGACGGAACGTACACCTTTGAAGTCACAACTATCAATTGAGGATCCTCATGGACCGGCAATGAAGGAACCATATGCACCCGAGCCACCTTGCATGGATTTGGCTGATATAAGTGCCACCTTAACTCCAATTAAGACCACACGGAAGGCCGAAAGCTCCCACATGTGGTCAAGAGACAAAAAGCTGAAAAGGGTCAGGGTAAAGGCAAGGGGAAGGTCGTGGAGCAGGGCCCCCCAAAGCAGCATGTGCTAGCATAGTTTGTACTAGGCATGCCTTTGGTGGAGGACAATGTGTTAGCTATGATGAGTATTGCTTGCCGAGAGCTACACAAACAATACATGGAGATAAGCAATGCCAAGCGGAAAATGAGGGAGTCTTCCATAGTTGGACAACACGATCACCAGCCGTTCCTATTGAGCCCTGCCTATATAACTATAGGCTTTGATGACCTCTTCAATCTATTCATTTTACTAAAATGCTACTCATTGTAAGTGCAACATTCCTCCATCTGATTTGCGCGCAATTTCTTCCTAAATTATTGCTAATACGTACTACATGTCTTAAGGTTGTGTTGGCTCGAGACTCATCGTACTGGTAATCATGTTGGATTCCTTGATCCATCGATGGCCAACGAGGTCAATCTCCAAAATTGTGTAAATGAGGTGGTTGAGTATGTAAACCGATGCTTATGGACCCACAAACACAAGGAGTACATCATGTGCGCACACAATCAAGAGTAAGAAGACAATACCCTTCGTCTAGATTATTTTTGAAGGTTCTTATTACTAACGCTACATAACCACTCCGTAGGAGCCATTGGATTTTGTTGGTCATGGTACCTAAATGGAGTAGAGTGTACTACCTTAACTCCAATAGTGCGTCGAAAGATTATGATTTCACTGCAATCACCAATGCCTTAAATGGAGTAGGGTGTACTACCTTAACTCCAATAGTACTTGGGGACCATATGTTGCAAAATGTGGTAGGCACAAAGAGGGAAAGGACGACCTCTATCATGACACCAAGTTCAAGTGAGCACAACAGATCGGAGACCAGTGTGGTTTCCACGTGTGCCACAACATGGCGACACTTCTAAGACAGGTGAATGATTTCGACCCTGAGGTTGGTGCTCAAATTGACTCGATGGTTTTTGAAACCGACATTAATCCTCTATACGTGCTAACCTCTGTCTTGTTGAACAGAAAGCTACAGCTGGATGGAAGATTTCCGCCATTAACCCCATCAGAGGCGAATTGTGCACCTTCATTCTTGATAAAATAATGAACAATAAAGGAGCATTTCATGTTAAGTAGATGATCAAATTGTTAGATGTGTTGTCGTGAACTAAACAATCTTCTAATGTGATGTGATTTGGAAGAAATGTTGTTTTTATGATTTTGTGTCATGGAATGCAACGTAATTTACTTTCATATGTGCAACAGCCTATTTAGCACGAGAATATGTACTTAGTTGTATTAAAGTGTAGATAGTACCTAGGTTATCGAATCATCACCGAATATGAGGGTATTCATGTTTAGCGCTGCTGCAAGCAGTTAGGTCATGCTCGATGATGAACAGTTCTCCATCGTTGGACGTTGCCGCTATATATTCGGAATCGTTAGGATCACTTCTGAATTCATGTGGATCCCAAGCCTGTGGGAGCGCTACCTCTACATTGGAGAAGTAGAGGTAGGTCTCCACAGCTTGGGATTCCGCACGTAGAGCACGCTTGATGTACAACATGCCTCATGTTATTGTAGATGTAGTTCTGAGAGCACAAAAGTTAGGTATTACAATTATTTCACAAAAGCTAGATCTTCGTATTCTCATTTGTAGTTAGATTACTAGTTATGACATAATCACAGAATGAGAGGTGCTCAGAAATCCAAGTTGGCTTCGATGGCTATAGTGCATACACTAACCAGCTAAGACACATTGGGTCATTGAGAACCTCGTATTCTGTTGTTGTTTCATAATTCGAGTTAGTGTACTATAAGATATGTAGTTAGTTCCATGGGTACCAAATCATCACATTATTCATATATGCAATCGCCTATTTAGTAAGTAAAGTGTAGTTAGTTCCTTGATTATCGAATCATCGCATAATATGAGGTCCTCAGGGGCTAAGTTGGTTTGGTCGGGTTAGTGCATTTATAGAACCGACCAAGACACCTTGGCACTCCGAGAACCTCGTATTCTGTCATTTTTTGATAAATTAAGGAACTTTAATAGGATATTTTTGTAGTTAGTTCGTTGGTTATCAAATGATCACAAAATTCAAATATACAATCGTCTATTTAGTAAGTTATTTTCAAATAGCTCTTTGGTCATCAAATCATCATAGAATGGGAGGTGTTTAGGGTACCAAGTTGGTTTAGTTGGGTTAGTGCATTCACAGAACCGACTAAGACACCTTGTGACCCCTAGTACCTCGTATTCTGTCATTTTTTAATAATTTGAGGTAGATTAATAGTATGTCTATACAGTTAGTTCCTTGGTTAGTCAAATCAATTTCATATATGCAATCGCCTATTTAATGAGTATTTGTAATTAGTTCATTTCATTAGAGCACCTTACATCTACTCAGTATTTACTACATTATATCTTTCTATTATTTCTCCCTTTTTTGAAATGATAGGTCGTCGTTATTCTTCAAAATCAAAAGACAGGCTAAAAAAATTGGGTAAGTTTGTGGCTTCATGTGCAAGTCAAGAAATTGAGCAAGTTTGTGGCTTTAATGTGGTATGAATATGCGGTGAAAATGTGGTTTTTGAATTGCATGTGTGAATGATGTAATTTTTTATATGCATCTGTGCTAAAATGGGGAATATGTGATATTGGGGTACCTGGGATATCTGTGTTGTTTCTATTTTTCAGAGGGCATAGCTAGTGAATCCTAACGCTAGCCAATATTTAGAATTTATTATTTTTTCAAATTATACCTCATCTATGATAGGTCTCAACCAAACGCTATAACAGGTGACCTTATCTGTGACGGTTTTGGTACTAGACACCGTCAAAGGTAAGACATCTGTGATGTGTGCTAGGGTATACTCGTCATAGATGATCTCATATCTGACGGGTCGGTAATATTGCACCCATCAAAGGTGTGTCATCTCTGATGGGTTGAAACTATGGACTACCTTGTGACGGGCCGGAAATTACAGGCCCATCAAAGATGATTTGTGTCATCAGTGGCCATTGGTCTGTGACCAGGGTCAAACCCATCAAAGGTGATGGTTAGGATCCGTTATATGTGACCTGATCCAGTTATATGTGACCTGATCCAGTGTAGTGACTTTTACATCTTATATATTTGTGAGAAAAAATTGAGGAGTATATTTTCAATTTTTTTTTCACTGCACTCTAGAGTCGACCTATATTGAGGAGCCAAAGTCGACTTTTTCTTCACGTTGATGGCCTCCTGTCTCGGCGTGATTGCCTAGCCTGTGAATAAATGGCCGGATGGCAATACGGTGGCCTGACCGCCCATAGCAATTTGGCATGGCAATTCACTGCAGAGCCCAAGGTGCCCAAGGTATTGACGGACCCGAGCTGTGCCGAACCACCACCACGGCCCTGTTAGGTTAGGCCAGATGCCACTCGCGCAAAGAATACAAATAGGTCACCGTAATACTCGTCCCATCCTAAAATGTAGGACCCAAATAGTACTAACACAAAGAGCAAATAAGCATTATTATCACTTCTCGTTGAACTCACTCTAATAATAACAATACATATATCCAATACGATTAAATATCTTGAGAGCGAAGGATTTAAAAAAACAAAAGATATACTAATTAATTATATGCATGCATGTATATTCTGTACTCCCTCCATTGCAAAATCATGTCTAATATAAATAAAACATATTTTCACTCATTATATAAATGCAGTATGTGCTATAATGTACAAAAATGTACTACAGTAATTTGATTTAATTAATCATTCAAATTAGAAATTAGAAATTACAGTCATGAACTCATGGTAGTTTGATGCATATTATGAATTTACGATCAATCATCTGCGCAATCATCGTCTAATCTTACCCATCCAAGGTCGAGCCATCGAGAGTCGAATCGACGACGACGAGCGGATGAGGAGGAGGAAGGCAGGAGCCAGGAGCTGCAGGGCCATCACCACTGCCACTCGGAGCCTTGGAGTCGCAAGCAGCAAGCTGTATCGCCGCCTCCCCGGTCGCCGCGCGCGGAATTGGGATCGACGTCTCGGTCTTGGCAATCGACGCGGCGCGGAAATAGGAATAGGATCGCACAACAGCCAGCAGCAGGACCAAATTATGCGATTGCACAGCCCAGCAGTGCCCCACCCCTGGCCTGTCCTTGTTGATCGATCTACCTATTGAAGTGTAGGCTGTTGCATTGCTATAGCTAAGCGATTGGAAGTGGGCCTTCATGTCTATATGGGCCCCGTGCGGTCGCCTATTTGGCACATGGTCATCGATGGGCCTATCCATAATATAAGGAATAACTACTCTTTTTAAAGCTATTTTATAATATAATGCGTGCATGCAAGAATGCAATTAACTAGCACATTCTCTTCACTAAATTATTATTGTTTTAAATCCTTCACCCTCCATATCTCTAATTCTATTAGATGCATGCATTATATTTATTATACATTATATTTATTAGGATAATCTAAACTAGGAGGTAATAATAATTGTTTAGGTGTATGCATTATGTTTCATGGTTTTTGGGTTTAGAGTGATTATACCTTATATTTTGAAATTGATGGAGTATAATATACGCACCTAATAGAATTAGAGGTCTTGGATGTAGAGGATTTAAAAAATCATAATTTAGTTGAGATGAGGTATTAGTTAATTGTATGTATATATTCACGCCTTATTTATGAAATATCTTTTTCATGGTAGTTGTACCTTACATTAACATTATGTAAGGGAGGGAGTACTATAAAACATCAAGAAAACCTGAATGTGAGAGTCGCGATGAAGCATGATCCAACTACCAAGTTTCAGGATGGGAAAGAAAGCTTAGTAGAGATACTGGGGTAGGTGCAACGTGTGGCCTGAGGCCATGCCAACAAATACTGCGTGCTTTTGTTCCATTCTTTATTTGAGCCTTTGACAGAGATAAGAAAAAAAAACAAATAGATACGGGTCTTGATACTTCACGGCATGTACAGCTTACTCCCTTTTATCTTAAAATAAATTTAACTTTGGTATATGTAGCTGGCGCTACAGTGTGGCAGCTTGGTATTTATAACCTTTATTTTTAAAAAGGACAACGATGTACTCGTCGACAAGGTCTTTTCACATGTTTAGCACTCCCTCCATTTAGAATTAATCAGCTTATCACATGTTTACGCCAAGACCAAAGAGAAAAAACTAGATCTATAATCCATTTAATCAACGCATCGAAGAAAGAAAATTGCTGCTTCGTGTGGACGTAACATTCATGGCATGAAGGTGAAGGGATACAGACCATAACACTGATACTCTCATGCAAACGGTCGGGTGCACATGCATGTGCCGATCCATTTACTACTTCGCATAGTGAAAGAAAAAGACACGTGGATCATTTCTGAAAAACATAAAAAAAACATATCATAATCATTTATGAATGAAATAAGTAATTGTTTTATCAAAATAATAATATATTTTTTTTTCAAAAAAAAGTTAAATATATGAAAGAGCTTTGAAAAAAAAAGTCCATTAATTTAATTTACGTTGCAAAGCAAGCAGAACGGCAAAACATCGGGAAGGTTCTATCTCTTTTTTTTTTTCCCTTATCTTGCTAAGCTTGATCCAGATATCTTATACTTGTAAAACTTTATAAATCATTAATAATTTAGTTTGATCGGTTTATAAAATAGGTAAAGATTAGCTTGAAGTCATATAATTATGTGAAAGTATATATATATTGGTTACATAGATTTTTAAGTCTTAAGATCCAATTTTATATATCACATCGACACCTTAAATTCTTAGAATCGGACCTGCGTCAGGATTTAAGTAGTATCTAAATAACCAAGAAAAATAAAACGTGCCTATAGCTATTTCCTTCAATATGTTCGCAAACTACTCCTAATCATGGTTTTAAATAGCGAGCTAAGATATTTAGCGGTGGCCTTCTAAAACAGCTATAACGGACTAAATGGAGCTATAGCAACTAATTTGTACATGAAATTAAATATCTAAAATCCTTCTCATCCTTCTCAAATAGCTATAGTTGGAGATAATGGCAAATATAGCTGGAGATTTAAAACCATACTCCTAATTTAGATAAGCAGGTAAAGCAAAGCAAAGCAAGTGAGCAAGCACTACATAAAAAACCCTCATAAGGATCAGCCTTATATGTGTCGGTTCATTTAAAACCGGCACCTATGAGCTTTTTCCTACCTTCGCATGATGAAAAAATATAGAACCGATACCTTTAAACATTATAGGTGTCGATTATGTTAAAAAACCAGCACCTATACTACAAGTACCGATTTTATTAATATAGGTGTCGGTTCTAGAGAAAAAACGGGTACCTATAGTATAGGTGTTGGTTTTTTAATAGAATCGACACCTATAAAATTAGTATAGGTGTCGATTTTTATAAAAAACCAGCACCTATTTAAAAAACCGGGCACGTACAGCACCATCCTTTTTTGACTGACCGAGATCGGTCCTTATCCACATCTCTCTCGCATCTCTCGCCCCTCCTCTCCCTTTGCCGTCCGACAGCTGGCGGCGGCGGCGGCCGACGGAGGACGGGCCGCGGCCCTCTCCCAGGGGCCCACCCCCTTTTCTCCTCCTCTAGGGTGGCGCGGCGGTGGAGAAGGCTGGCAGGCGCAGGCGAGCTAGTGGCCGGCCCGGGTGAGGTGGCGGCCGGCGCGGAGGCCCCCTCCTTCAGCGCGGCGCGGGAGAGGTGGCGGCTAGCGAGGAGGCCGGCACAGCAAGATGGCAATGACAGCGGTGGTGGAGGAGGCCTGGATCTTGTCGGCCTCCTCTCTCCTGAGGGACCTCCCCCATTCCCTTCTCCTCCTCTAACACGGCGTGGGGTGGCGGCCGGCGTGGCGAGGTGGCGGCGCGGTCGCCGGATCTCGCCGGCCTCCTCTCTCCCGAGGGACCTCCCCCCTCCTCCAGAGCGGCGTTATGTGGTGGCCGCCGGCACGGAAGCCGGCGTGGCGAGGTGGCGGCGCGGAGGCCGGCACAGCTAGGTGGTGGCGTGAAGGCTGGGCAAGGTGGTGGTGGTGGTGGTGGAGAAGGCCGACATGGGCAAGGTGGTGGCCGGTGGCAGTGCAGGTGCCATTGTTTTTTTATTTTTTTAATAATATAGATGCCAGTTTTAGAACCGGCATCAATAAGATTGAGGCAAAGGTGCCGACCAATAGATGTCGGTTAGGAAACTGGTACCTATAGCCAATTTCCAACCGGCACCTGTAGGGGTTTTTTTACTAGTCAAGAAACGTGCAGCTAGGTAGCTTAGCTATTGCAATTTGCAAGCGAAACTACTCAATTGAACTAATTGATCCTGCCGGCGGCTAATTAATTGAAGAGATCAATCGGTCGATTCCTCCACCAAATTAACCATCCCGTGCATGGCAATCGACGAATTCGATCGACGACAACAACGACGACTGCGAGGTGAACAAGACTAGCACAGAGGACGACAAGCCAAACGAAAGCCCTTCATGGACACACACATCATACGTGGAGATGACCAGCGGCGGTGACATCACGAATCTGCCCGCTTCTTGCACCACGGGCAGCGCGACATCTGTGTGGCTGCGTGCTCGATCAGTGACACGCTGGCACCAGTGTATGGAACTTTGGCCATGCCCTATGTACAGTTGGAAGCTATGATTAAATATCGGAGATCTGCATAGTAGCAATAGCAGTGTTCGTAATTAATGACAGTTGAATAGATGGCATTATCTGTCTATCACTTCAAAAATCGTGGCGAAAGTAGACTCTGGTTTATCCATTGAGTCATAGAAATGGACTTTGCATAGTGAAAGGTCTAAGAGGAAAAGGACCTAGTGGAATCTGCAAATTGCATGAGATGATATATATGTCATGGTATGAGTACGAGGAGGAAGCAAAACTCACTCTGTGTTGTAGGGCAATAGTATGTAGGTCTTATAATGCTGCTGCACCAGGAAATGAACAATATTGTCCTCTGTAGCTTCCTCAAAGTCCCGTATCATTTCTACATTGACTTTGCGGGGGTCCATGAATCCAATATTGTAAATGTCCTACCTACGACACAATTGAATCTCCATTCTACAAAGGATAAAGGAATTTGCATCAACTATCCACACAGTGCAACCATTGAATGGTACATAGAAGGAGCTAAGGAACACAATAAATTTTTCTTAAATGATACTTACAAAACCCAGCAGCTGAAAATAGAGACATCAAGGGCGTCTAGTTGGTATACATCGAATACATCCTCGAAGTTGATCCACAGAAAATCATCTCCTTGATAGTAATCTGTGTTTCTTATCCTCGCTCCAACCATCGTTCTACCTTTGGATGAACGTTCTATGTACCATTGATGGAATCGGTACATTTGTGTAGAGAGGGTGTTCACCTGAACAGGCTTGACAAGCGGTTCACCGAGTTTAAATTTTTATTTCAAATCGGCTTCTGTTGCTACTGTTATTGGTGCGTTTCCCACCAGTTGCTACCTGTTTAGACTCGTTTCTTCCATCCATTGCCTTAGTTCCTCTTCACGGGGTGGTAGCAACGGCTCAACCGGTTGTTTTGGTTGCTTTCCGAGCTGATGCACTTCTTTGGTCTTTCCTCTTTGCTTCGTAAACAACTTCATCATCGATTGGTCATAATCCAAAAGTAAAGCCCTCTTAGCCGGTTCACCCATCTTCTGAAAAAACTTCTTAGCAGCCGGATCTATAGGAATATTCTTTTGTGGGCTCCGTGGCTTGAAGAAGGCCTTCACTTCCGCTCGTACGACCTCGTCAGTCTCCTCGGGAGTTAAGTCGTACGCTCTTTTCTTGAGAGCGGGGAGTTTTGGCTCGTCAAGTTTTAGCATCTTTGTTTGTTCTATGGACTTTGATGGCGCGGGACGAAGAGGGCACGACTTTTTAGCTCGTGAAGGCAGAGCAGACGATGACGGTGCAGGTGGAGGAGGCGGAGGTGGAGGAGCCGGTGCAGGCGAAGGAGAAGGTGCAGGCGGAGGAGACGGTGCAGGCAGAGGAGCGCGGAGGTGGCAGAGGAGGCGGAGGAGAAGACGCCGCCGCTCGCCCGGGAAACACGGTGTACCACTTGCACCATAGTATGATGGCGTGGGCTGTGTGTCCTAGTTTCGTCTCCCCGTCTCCTCCGGGGATGTCTAGCTCGAGATCCTCGAACCCTCGTTCCATGAATTCAACTTTGACCCTTGAGTACCCAGGTGGAATCGGCCTGCAATGGTATGTCCTTGAAGGGTCCACTGGTATGGCCATGCCCGATGCCACCTTCACGAGAATCGAGGTTACTTAGTAATTAACAGATGCATGCACCACCTTTCGCAATATACAAGACATATATCATAAAACTACGAGCATACCTTGAGTGATATGTTCCTGAAAGGACTGTGCAAGTTACAAGATGTCCGCCGCGTGATTTCATCTACGGGGTACGATGGGTCGTCGTGAGCTGGCCCTGCTGCACCTTCTATGCCTTGTTCTCCTACTTGCCCTGTAGAAGCACAGCTGTTGCGATTGCCTGAGGGTTTCACCATGACTGGAGGGACATACGGCTGCATCGTGTGCTGGCTCTATCATTCCGCCATGCGTTGGTCCACCCATCATTCCACCTCCTTTTGCATCCTTATGTCCTACAGGGCGACCCTCTCCTCGAGATATCCTAATTTCGCCTCGGTATCCCTCTTGCTTCTCATGCGACTCTTGTAAGTGTGGCTGTCCTCTTGAAATCCGTATTTCCAAGCCACCACGCCTTTTCCTCGTGTTCGTCTTGGATGCTCCGGATTCTGTAGTGCGAGCGTAAGCTCGTCCTTCTCTATGTCAGGCTTGAATGTTCCCTGAGCAGTCGCCTCCACTGCTTCCGTAAGTTGGCTAGCTGCTTCGCGAATCGCATCATCGAATACAAGGGAGCCATAAGTGGGATCAAGCGTTCCACCGTGAGCATAGGACCAATTTCTGGAACGTTCAGGCCAGTTCATTGTGACCAGCTCAATACCCTTTTCTATCAACCCGGCTTCCAGTTTATCCCACTTGGGGATTGCCTTCTTATAGCCACCTGACCCTAGCCGGTAATGGTACTGCTTCTTAGCGGCATTGGCTCTATTTTTTTCTATCTGCGCTTGCCCGTGCTGGGAGGTCTTGTATGCGACAAACGCATCCCAATGATCCCTCAGCTTGGTTAATTTGTCGAAATCAGGTGTTAGACCTTTCAGGACGTATTTCTTGTACAGATCTGACTTGTACTTCTGGAATTGTTCAGCCATTTTCTTCAGAGTCCATTCTTTCAATCTTGGCTGATCTGCCTTAGGGACCGCGAAGATCTCAAGCATGGTGGTCCACATAATATCTTTCTTCATATCTGGGAGATAACTATGCTAATGGGCACGTGATCCCTCACGACCCAACCACTGTGTCCCACAAACTGCCGTAGTATACCGACTTGGGCTACTAGTTCGCCGTCTGGGGCCACTTCACTAATAATGTGCTTGCCCTCTAGCTTCCTCGTGGCACCTTGTTGTCTGCGTGCCCTCTTCTCTCCAACGGTTGGTTGCCTTTCGCTTTTCTCCTGGTTTGAGCCCTCATTTCCCTCCTCGTTTAGGTATTGGTTGGGGTCCTCTTGCTCCTCATCCGCCCAATATTGGCTACTGCACTCTGTGATCTGGTCCATGAGGATCTGTTCATCATCGCGATCTGCCATCTATTCGTAACATTAAGTAGTACACATCAACTAAGAGTATATTGTTATACATATATTGACATTTTTGAGGAATACGTACGATGACCAGTTAATTAATTGTTATACATGCAACCTACGTACATATGATATATATATATATAGACACACACACAGATGCGCTAAAATAAGCCTAGTGCTTGTTATAAGTAAAACACACCGCTCGCATAGTTAAATTTTTATTATGAGATATCGCTCTGAGATACCTTGTAGTAAAAATTTTACTAATAGACACCATAAGTATCTCATTGTAAAAGAATTACTAATAGAATTAATAGATATATTTGATGATGATTGCACTCATAGTAAAAATTTCACTCATGCTTGTTTTAGTTATAATACACCCAGTGCGTGGCATAGTATGTGTGTGTATATAAATATACATATAATAAAATTTCAACTAGCTAGTTAGTTAAGAAGTATGACATCTACATGTACATATATATACCAGGGAATTAATGTAACTTGCCTTAGTTTTGCTTGGAGTTATTGGGACCACTTAAGCTTGAGCGACGGCCGCGGTCAGCAGCTGCACCACGTCTAACAAAGAAAAAAATTAGTTAAAACATGTACAACAGTCGTAAGTGAAAACATTTGCTTGGAGATGATGGAATTAGTATAATTCAGCCCTTTCTTTAAGATGGAACTTAGAAAAAAAATTGAATCACTCTTGAAAAAACAAAAAAATATGTACAATATAATATTCAGTGTATACATGTGAAAATATGAAAACTATTGCAAACAAAACGGAGGATAGATTATATCATTAACATTGTACGAATGGATTTAATTTGGTTCATCTATGACTAATCTACATATCATGCTTGCATGTCTACATTGAAAACATATACATATATATACCACGTTCTCGTTCGTTCGGTCACGTTCGTTCTAACATTTGTTCATTCGTTCTATCATTCGGTCACGTTCTATCGTTTGTGGTCACGTTTGTTCTATTGTTCACATTCTATTATTCGTGATCACGTTCGTTCTATCGTTCACGTTCGTTCGCGTTCTTTCGTTCTATCGTTCATGCTCGTTCATGTTCATTCACGTTCTTTCGTTCTATCATTCACGTTCGTTCACATTCGTTCGTTCACGTTCGTTAATGTAGCGGCGTTCATTCACGTTCGTTGCGTTCGGTTCCACGTTCGTTCCATGTACAGCGTGGCGGCGGCTGCACAGGGTGGCGGCTTGGCGCGGCGGGGTGCGGGCGGCACCGCGGGCTGCCGGCGGCGCCGTGGGATGGCTTAGGGCGTGGCAGCGGCGGCGCAGGGTTGCAGCGGCAGTGCATGGCAGTGGCGGCTGCAGCTGTGAGAGAGATCGAGGGAGAGAGAGAGACAGGAGAGAGGACGGCGGCCAAACCTTGAGGGCAGCGCAGCGGTGAGGTCGGCGACGACGAAAATGATGGTGGCAGCAAAGGCAACGTTGAGAGACGATCGGTGTTGAGAAACGGCTAGGTGTGGATCGGGGGAGAAGATGATGCACACACCTATTTATAGTTCGGATCTTTAATCTCGGTTGGTGGCAACAACCGGGACTAAAGATATCTTTAGTTCCGGTTGGTAACACTAACCGGGACTAAAGATCCTATCTTTATCTTTAGTCTCGGTTGTTTCTACCAACCGGAACTAAAGATATCTTTAGTCCCGGTTGTTGCCACCAATCGGGACTAAAGGTAATTTCCCGATGTTTCCAAAATTTCTTTTTTGTCCCAGTTAGGGTTAACAATCGGGACTAAAGATTAAAACATTTAAATGACATATGCCCGATTGAAATAGTTTCAAATTATTATTAAATATAAATAATCACGTATAATGAACATATGACCTATTTAAATAGTTTATAATTGCTATTACATTTCAAAAAACGTATATAAATAACATATGACCTATTTAAATAGTTTAAAATTGCTATTACATTTCAAAAATCATATATAATTAACATATGACGTATTTAAATTGTTTAAATGTGCTATTACATTTCAATAATGATATATAATTAAAACATGACCTATTTAAATAACTATTTAAATAGTAATAATCATATGTACATAACATATGACCTATTTAAATAGTTTAAAATTTCTATTACATTTAAAAATATATATAATTAACATATGACCAATTTAAATAATTTAAATATGCTATTACATCTCAATAATGATATATAATTAACATATGACCTATTTATATACTATTTAAATAGTAATAATCACATATAATTAACATATGACCTATTTAAATAGTTCAAATTGCTAGTATAGATGAATAATCATATATAATTGTATTAGTAAAAAACACAAACATTGCATGACCTTCAATACATTATAAATTATTTGCATCGTCGATACAACAACCTACGTCACTGTTTTCCTCACGTACTTTCTCCTCACTAATGCTATGATCGTTACATGAGTAAGGGGTGTCCTCCTTAAATAGGAGGATGCTCGGGTCAACCGTCACCATGAACGGAGGTTGCCCGTCAAACTGATCGCAATCTTCGTCAGTCTTATCTTTGACTTCGACGATTTTCCTTTTGCTTGGGAGAACCACGTGGCGCTTTGGCTCGTCGGGACCTTTACCCTTCTTTGGTTTGCTAGACATGTCCTTCATGTAGAAAACTTGTCTTACATCATTGGCTAGGACGAATGGTTCGTGTGAGTATCCAACCTTGGTTAGGTCAATCATTGTCATCCCACTGTTATCAATCGTTACGTCTCCACCAGTCAGCCTAACCCATTGGCACCGAAACAGAGGGACCTTCAGGGGTCCATAGTCTAGTTCTCATATGTCCTCGATGACACCATAATATGTGCTAGTTGCACCATCGTATCTCATGGCATCGATACGAATAGCACAATTCTGGTTTGTGCTCTTTCTGTCTTGGGCTCTTGTGTAAAATGTATACCCATTGATTTCGTATCCTTGGAATGTCGATATTGAGCAAGAAGGCCCCCTCGCCAAGAAGGCTAATTGTTGGTCAATGGTTTCGTTGCCCATTAGATGTTGTCATAGCCAAGTGGGGAAAGTATCACTGTGATGGCGTGTAATCCATGTATCGGACTTGCCGATGTTTATTGAGCGAACAATCGCCAGGTGCTCCTTGATGTAACGAGCCACCAACGAAGATTGTTGCAAACCCGTGAAATGTTCTTTACGAAATAAATCATTGTCCACAGTCATTATTGCTTTCCTTCCAAGAGTCCCCTTTCCCGGTAGTCTCCCCTCATTGGTTGATTCGGGTACCCCAATTAGACGAAGGTCTTCAATAAATTTTACGCTGAACTCAATGACCTCCTCTGTTCCATAACCCTTGGCGATGCTTGCTTCCGGACGAGAACGGTTACGAACGTATTTCTTTAGAACACCCATGTATCTCTCGAAAGAAAACATGTTGTGTAGGTACATAGGACTGAGAATACCGATCTCTTTCACAAGGTGACATAGAAGATGCGTCATTATATTGAAGAATGATGGTGGAAAAATCATCTCAAAGCTGACAAGACATTGGACCACGTCATCTTGAAGGGTTGTTAAACTGTCAGGATCGATGATCTTTGCGAAATCACGTTCATGAAATCACATAGCTTTGTTATTATTCTCCGGACATTATTAGGAAGGATACTATGAATTATAACAGGAATCAGTTGTGTCATCAACATGTGACAGTCATGAGACTTTAGGTTTGTGAACTTCTTCTCCTTCATGCTTATTATTCTCTTTATATTTGAAGAGTATTCAGACGGTACCTTGATGCTCTCCAGGCATTCAAACATACTTTCCTTCTCTTCCTTGCTCAGGGTGTAGCTTGCAGGACTCAAGTAATGGCTTCCTTTATCCTTCGGTTCCGGGTGAACGTCCTCGTGTCGTTGCATATGCTTGAGATCATTACGTGCTTCAAGTATATCTTTCGACTTCTCATATACACCTAGGAAGCCCAACAGGTTGACGCAAAGGTTTTGACTGAGGTGCATCACGTCTATTGCCTGCCGGACGTCTAAGACTTCCCAATAGGGTAACTCCCAAAAAATAGACTTCTTCTTCCACATCGCCGCGTGACCATCCTCGCTCTCTATAGGTTGGCTGCCAGGTCCCTTTCCAAATACTACTTTCAGATCTTTCACCACAGCAAACACGACTTTTTAGTTGTGATGTTTGGGCTTAGTACGGTGTTCTTCCTTCTGTTCAAAATGCTTGCCTTTCTTCCGTACAGGATGGGTTGCAACAAGAAATCGACGATGGCCCATGTACACAACCTTCCTGCAGTGTTTCAGATACGTACTTTCAGTTTCATCCATACAATGGGTGCAAGCCTTGTACCCCTTGTTTGACTTTCCGGATAGGTTGCTAAGTGCAAGGCAATCGTTAATGGTTACGAGCAGCAACGCTTGTAGGTTAAATTGCTCCTATTTGCCCTCATCCCACACGGGGAAACCTTCTTTATTCCACAGCAGAACCAGATCCTCAACCAATGGTCTTAGGTACACATCAATGTCGTTACCAGGTTGCTTTGGGCCTTGAATGATAATTGGCATCATGATGTACTTCCGCTTCATGCATAGCCAAGGGGGAGGTTGTAGATACACATGGTCACAGGCTAAGTGCTATGGCTGTTGCTCATCTCTCCAAATGGATTCATGCCATTCATACTTAAACCGAACCTTACGTTTCGGGCATCCTCTCCAAAGTCTGGAAATGTTCTGTCGAAGTTTCGCCACTACGACCTGTCGGCGGGGTGTCTCAGCATCCCGTCTTGTTGACGTTCTTCTGTGTGCCAGCGCATCATTCTAGCATGCTCTTTGTTCCTGAACAAATGCCTGAGCCGTGGTATTATAGGGAAATACCACATCACCTTAGCAGGAACTCTCTTCTTCGAAGGTTGTCCGTCCACATCACCTGGATCATCTCGTCTAATTTTGTATCGTAGTGTTTTACAAACCAGGCATGCTTCTAGGTTCTCGTACTCCTCACCACGATACAGGATCGTTCGGACATGCGTGTATCTTATGTACTTCTTGTCCTAGAGGGCATACCACTTTCTTAGCTTCATACGTTGTTTCGGGCAATTCGTTTCCCTCCGGAAGAATGTTCTTGACGAGTTTCAATAACTTGTCAAATGACTTGTCACTCACACCATTTTTGGCCTTCCATTGCAAGAATTCTAGCGTCGTACCCAACTTTTTGTGCCCCTGCTCGCAACCTGGGTACAACGAAGTTTTGTGGTCCGCTAACATATGGTCCAATTTCTGGACCTCCTTCTCACTTCCGCAGCCGTCTTTTACGTCCTGCAACATCTGACCAAGATCATCTACAGCGTCATTATCTTCAACAGCTCCGCCGCCTCGCCTCCTGTATTTTCTTCAAATCCACTGTATTGATGAGCCCAGTCCGGAATGTTCTTGTTTTCTACTTCATCTTCTTCCATTGTAACCCCTAGCTCTCCGTGCGGGGTCATATCCACACATGAATCCAGGCTCAAATAAGTGTGCATGAATAGTTCTTGATGTAGAATACTCCTTCTGGTTAGGGCACTTTTTGCATGGACAACACATGAAAACCTTATGCTTGTTAGCATTGGCCACGTTCAAAAAATAATGCACGCCTTCAATAAACTCTTTCGACCGTCGATCCGTGGTATACATCCATTGCCGATCCATCTATACATCAAATAATCCAATGTTACTAACAAAATCCACATAATTGAAACTAATTAAATAATCATATAGTAATTTAAAATATCATAATTAAAAGTGAAACTAATTTCTACAAAAGAGCTACAAAGATGGCGACGAGAAGGAAGGGAAGTTTACAATTATTTTTAAATTTTTATTAATGTACTAAACATATTTTTTTATTATTGCACTTAATTATTTCTAGCTATATTACATATTTTTCAATTACCTTAGTTTTCTACTCTTTTTACAATAATTTCACAATAATCCCACATATTATTCTTTTTTATTGTTTGTAAAGTTGTAAACATATTTTTAATGTATTGTACTTTTTTTCTAACTATTTTATTAAACTAACTTAGTTTTCTATTTTTTTATCTTAGTTTTCTATATTTTCCCTCAGTTATCTCTTTTATAACTTATTTAACCAAATTTTCTAATTTCAAAATCAACCTAATTTTGCCTACACATATTTTCTCTCTCGTCATTTTGCATAAACTTTGTTTGAGATAATATTTATAGAAACAAAGCTATAAATGTAATATGCTAAGCATAGATTATTAGAGAATCTAGTTGCTAACCTATTCGATCTCTCCGATTTGTATATTATCACCAAAATAATTTTATCAAAAATTTTGGCAGCACCTTTCTTCTTCCTCCTCTTGGCAGCAATGGCTCGGGCTAGAGGAGGAAGAAGATGTATAAAAAGGTCGATCACTTTAGTCCCAGTTAATAACACCAACCGGGACTAAATATCTAAATCATCATTAGTCTCAGTTGGTTTTACCAACCGGGAATAAAGTGAGGATCTATAGCCCCGGTTGGTGATACCAACCGGGACTGAAGATCTCCTACCCCCGACATACATCTGACACGGTCGGGGAAGGTGTGATAGTTAGTCCCGGTTGGTAACACTAACCGGGATTAAAGATCATCGGGATCCGTTACACTTTTTAACCGGGACTATTTTGTTTTTATGAACCCGAGCGAAGATCGATTCTCCAGTAGTGATTGAAATCATCAGAAAAGGGTAGGATAATACTTATGTGTCCGGATTAAATAGTTAAGGTGTAAAATGTGTGCTACAAGAGTTCAGTGAGTGAGATAATTCATACTTTTATTACTGCTGAGAGATTTAGGTCGGACTTAGCCCTATATTTATTTTACATGCCTATTATGATATCATGGAAGTGTTGCATCGGTTGATATGTCCAAGTGATGGGATGTGCCTAAGAAAATTACATGTGTAAGAGGCACCGGATATCATATCAAACATGCATCCTGAGGCTAAGCTTGAGCAAATGTTGTTTGGTTAGTGACCTAAGCACGAGGAAACTAAATTGAGATTAGATAATTCATAACTACAGGATTAAGATAAATATTGTGTGAATTAATAATTCATAATTACAGGATTAAGATAGATATTGTGAGAATAAATGGTATCTCGTATCCTATTCTGTTGGCTGTTGCATCCAATTCTTTGGAAAAGTATTCTCAGTTCCTTCATACCAACCAACGAGTAAACAACAAAACATTCAATACCTTTTGCCTGTGCAATCATGGCCCTATGGCAGCGAACAAGTTTGATTAGTGCGCTTTGTGTAACTAGCCTGTATGAGGCGTGCTTTTTTTGTCTGACCAGGCTAATGAAGCTACAAGGCTCAGGTCAAGCAGGGAATGTAACCGTCAAACCTTCAACCAATAGCTCTCGGGGACACATCAAGCCAGGGTTTCTGGCTCAGGGCTTTAACCAAACAGCCCCTAAACACCCCGGGGTTTATATAAATGGATGTAAAAGAAATGGTTTATAAAGTTGGTGAATGCATAGTAACTATGCTTTTCACATTTAAGGATGGCAGTTAGATTGAAATAAAACTTCAGGAGACTTTTTCTAAGAGTTTTTCACAATAAATATATAGTAATTTTTTTATTAGAGATACTAATAGGAGCGCGTTATCCCACTCCTACCGTTATCGGAGTAAATGATTTATTTTGATAAAAACAACTTTTCTTCTTTCGACCCCACCTCACATCCAATCATCTCGCTCCCACCATTATCGGAGTAAACGATTTACTTCGATAAAAAAAAACTTCCCTGCTTCCGGTATATATTCTATTTTTCCTGTACCCAACCAACCAATCTCTCCCTCCTTTCCTTTTCTTTTTTTTTTTGGATCTGAATCGATCCACCGTCCCAGCCCACAAATCAGTGATGCACCATGGAGTAGGACGACGATGTGTGGCGGTTGATGGTGGTGGCCAGCGAGCGGTGCTCACTAAAGAGGAGGACGACAACATCTCGGCGGTTGAGATGAAGGCGTTGCTTCGGGTCTCGCTGCTGAACACCGGGCAATGCCTTTACCAGCAAGGAGGAGGTGTTCACCTGGACCAAGAGCAATAACCGGTGGGTGTTCCACGTCAGCGACTTTGACAGATCAACAAGCAAGTAAGAAAAAACACTTCAATTTACATACGCATACTCTGCTTCACCTTCACGCATGAAGTCCAAATTTATCTTTGAAAATCAAATTAATGTGCAATCTGCAGTATTACCTGATCTGAATTGATGGGTTGCACAAGTCCCACATTTGCACATCGTACTCCATGTGGCTAGTCACAGAGGATAGGGTGGAGTCAGCCAGTGATGGAGGTTGTTTGCAATTTTTCTTTTGCTCGTCGTCTCTATGACATGAACGGGAATATTTTTGCATTTTTTTGCTTGCTAGATGGATGGCTACTACTGCGCAACGCTGAGCTCATCTTTATACCACACCGTTACATCCTTCCGATCTTTATACCACACCGTTACATCCTTCCGTGATTCCATCATCGACTGTCGCTCGCTACCCAGTTGCCCTCTCCAATACCCGTCACAAGACACAGACCAACATATCCATCCTTATCGCAAGATCCAGTAAAGCCAGGTGGATCCCAGCTTCATGATGGTTTTTTTGGCTGGACCATTTTTTTTTCTAGTTTGATTTAACTGTAAGTAATTTTATAACTCGTCTGTAATTAAGCCTATAAATTTTTATGTATATTAAACACACCAGTAAATATATTATTATACAGTGTCTACGAGACACATGGACTGTATCAAGAGAAATATGTAATTGTTTTACTCGCGGACTACAAAGTCTAAACAATATTTATAACACTGATAAAAGAATTAGCTGGTAGTAATTTTTTATGGTCATCTAGGAACGTACCAAACAATGTCGGCGTATTCATGCAAGTAAATTTGTTAAATTTGAAGGGGGATTCTTGCGAGTAAATTTGTTAGTTTGGAAGGTGCAGAGGTGGGAGGCTTGGAGCAAATGGAAAATTCAGCAGAGTAATTTTTTTAATTTTAAAACATGGAGAGACACTATAAAAAAACTCAGAAAGAAAAACTAGATCATAAATATTTTACTAAAACGAGAAAACAAATAAAATCCGAAGAGAAGAAAATGAAAAATTCTACATGGTTAATATTTTATTAGGTCTTTTGATGAACCATAGATGAGATGGAAAAGAGAAAAAGAAACACGGAAAGTCGGGTGGTAAAAAACCGAAAAAACCAGACGGAGGAAAGGTGGGATGTGGAGGAAAGGTGAGTTGGTCAAAAAGGGGAAAACCGGACAGAGGGAGCGTTGTGCGGTGCTCGAACTAGCATTCTATACGCAGCGCGCGTATTTGAGCCACCGATTTTTTATTTTAAATTCTGATATATTTATCCAATGAATTTAAGATTTAAGGTTTAACTTCACCTATTCTAAGACATCATATCGTTGCATGGAAATGAACTTGTAGCATCGGGCTGTTTGTTTCTTGCTGTTAAAAAACAACCACCATACGAAACATAATTCAAAATAGAACCAGTAATATTTATTTGATTTGCTGTAAGAGTTTAGCATTGTTAACTTGTTAACATGGGTGAAAAAAAATTGAAGCTCGTGTCTTGGATGTTGGATCAGCTCATATTAGAGGTGGATCTAGGCCTAGAATAGCTGGGGCTCAGGTCCTTGGCCTGGGTTATAGACTCCATGTAAATTTCATATAAATTTCTAAAATGTGTTGAATTTATAGAAATTTAGGACGAGGTAACGAAAATGAGCCTTAGGCGTGGTTTCTGGCTGGCTCAGCCACTGGCTCGAATATAGCTAATTCAGCTTGACATTACACTATAGGTTTTACACTTTTAAATGGTTTACAATGAAATAGATGTCCTGCAGTTAGAAAAGCTATTGTTCCGTGCTCTTGGATACTATTTGTATACTTATATATTAATATTGGTCCCCTCTTGAGTTAATGTAAGGGTCGGTCACTGTCCGTAGGTAGTTGGAATAAGTGGTTCCTGTTAGATTAGTTCTCTCTTTCTTATCTTTTTGTGAGATTGTGACGTGCTGCTTCTCCGGCCTGCCGTTGAAAGGTTACCACTGAACTACTAGTACTTGCTAAGCTTTCCTTCCAACTATGGATCTGTCCTTTATCTTTCATACACATTAATTTCGCAAGCCTCACTCACGTACTCTGCTAGTACTTTTTGCAATTACAATATGAACTATTAATCTCATTTGATCGAAGGGTTTAAATTAATATCGAGAGATATTATTATCTAAAAAATAGGAGTATAATTATCATTTAGTAGTGACTAAACTATTTTTCCTTCTTTTTTGTTTTTTGATGGAATATGAGTAATACCAACATAATGGATAACCACGTATTGATTTAGCCGGGAAAAAACATAAATAACAAAGTTACTCGTAATTATTTTATTAGTAAATTACTAATTACCCTTAATATTATTGATAGTATAATACTATAAGTAGTAGAGTACCGGAGCATTTGCTCTAATTTCGGCCGAGCCAGCAAGCCTTATTTATTACCGAGAGCACGGACAATAGTTAAGCTAGACGGATGTTGTCTCTTATATGTATTGTCAAACTGTAATCTACGTCTCTTTGCCAAAGGAAATTCTGTCATTTTTGTCATCTCCACTCTAAACATGATAAATGTATCTCCAGGTCAAATTTAAAATCCGACATAGCATGCTCAGAGAGATATTGACAAGTGGAACCCACCCACTTTTTTTCTATTTCTTTTTCTCTCTTTTTTCCTTCTTATTTTTATTTTTCCTCTCCACTCTCACTCCTCGATCCCTTCTCTCCCCACCGGCGATCTGCGCATGCAATGGGTGGGACGAGGAGATCTGGCATGTGCCCAGGCTGTCCCTTGGGGTTGTTCCCCAGCCGAACGCTCCGATACCAAGGTGCGTTAGGCGAGGCATGTTTACCACGAGATTGTTGAGGAGCAATAGGTCCGGGAAGGAGGTGGAGCGCAAGGCTGAGGTTGAGGCCGCCGTTATTGATGGTGATGCGCTTCAAGAAGAGGGAGGCGAAAGCAATGACACTGGCTTAAAGGGATGGAAGGTAATGCTGGCCTAGCTTACAGAACGGAAACAACTGAAAAATGAAAGCAACCAAATTTGCTTCTAACCGGGAACAAGGAGGAGCTTGGTGGTGCCAATTGGAAATTAGCCTTTTTCAATACCAAACTACGCATAGCCGCACAGGACAGTGCTTTTATTTATTATTACTCACTTCTTTCACTTATACACTTATATATGATGTTGGTTAAATAACTAACCAACGTCTTATTAAATGGAAGGAGGAATATTATATATGTAGCAGTAGATATTTATTCTTCGACGAACACAAGGGAATGCTTAAGTAGCCTTGAGCTTGGCGACAAAATCTAGAATGCCCGTGTGGCTCGTGCCGCCCACGGCCACCGCCTTGGCCACCTCGTCGCCGACTTTGGCAGCCCTCTCCCGCACGGCGGCGTCGGCCATCATCTCCTTCACCTTCTCTCCGATCTCCTCCCCGCTCACCACCCACTCCTCCCCGTCCCAGCTCCACTGCTCCATCCACACCCCGACGCCGCTGCTCGCCACCACCGTCGCCGCCACGCGGTGGTCGCCGCCCCGTGGCCACGCCAGCAGCGGCACGCCGGCCGTCGCCGCCTCGATCACCGAGTTCCACCCGCTGTGGCTCAGGAACAGCCCAATGGCCGGGTCCCTGAGTACCGCGTCCTGGTCCACCCATGCCTTGGTCACCATGCCGCGCCCCCGCACGCGCTCCAGGAACCCGTCGCCGAGCACGTCGCGGAGGCCGGCGTCGTCGTCACGGTCCACGACCGTGGTCTTAAGGATCCACAGGAAACGGGAGCCACTGGCCTCCAGCCCCGCTGCGATCTCCCGGATCTGCTCGTGGCTCACGGCGCACCGGCTGCCGAAGGCGACGTACACCACCGACCGCGCCGGCTGCTGGCGGAGCCATGCCATCGGCGAGCCCTCTGCTTCGGCGCCCTTCGTCGTCTCGCTCGCCAGGGAGCTGTGCGGGCCGACGGCAAACACCGGCGGGAACCCGCGGACGACCTTGCCGTCCCGGAGGGCGGCGAGTGCCACCGGCTCCAGTGCGTCGAACGTGTTGATCAGAACGCCGTCGGTCTTGACCATCTCGCGGCCATTCTCGATGAACTGCTTCGTGAAGAGCTTGCTCACATCGAGCAATGGCTGCGGCAGCCAGGACCTCTTGAGGAGACGCACGCCGGGGATGTCGACGTCGCCGACGTCGGCCTGGGCATCCTTGTTGTCGAGGTAGACGGGGAAGTAAGAGACGAGGGACATCATGGCCGCGGAGGAGACGTACAGCACGTGGCACTGGACGTGCAGGTCCTTGGCGACGGGATTAACGTGGGACACCAACGTGACGTCGGTGATGATGGCCGTGACGCGTGGGGTGACGCCGGCGATGACCGGGCCGAGGAGGTGCAAGGAGCGGCGCAGCGCCTCCCACCGGAGAAGGAACGGGTCGGCGCCGGGGAACTCGGACGCGTCGAACGGCAGCAGGTTGAAGTCGAGGCGGCGGACGGCGGGGAAGTCCCTGAAGAGGGCGGCGAAGTGGTCGGCCTCGGCGGCCGACACGGTCGGGAAGACGGTGACGACGGAGATGTCGACGTCGTGGCTGGACAGCGCGCCAATGAAGCGGAAGAACTGGAGCAGGTGGCCCATGCCAGCGCTCGGGACGAACACGACGTGCGGCCGCGTGTGTCCTCGCGCGCCGAGCTCACCGGAGCTGAGCACTGCAGGCGGTGGTGCCATGGCCGAGCAGCTGCTTGATGATACCGTGAAACCAGCTAATGCTGGGTGAATGCTCATCTGATAAGAGCGTTGGCTAAGTGTCTCTTTTTATAGCTGTAGCATTTGTCTCAACTCTCAAATGGAAAATAGAAAATTCCTTAGGTGTCAAAAGTTTCCGCTCAATCCATTTTATGTCTATGAATTTTGCCTCACCCTTACATGTCGTTTAAAAATTATGTGTACTAACGATTATGCTATTTCACTTGCGACGTATCATTGACTCCTATCTTTATCTTTCACTTGTTGGTTCGTAGGATAAGATTCGTGATCGTGTATATCTAATTTGTAGTTAGACTGAGTTATATAGCACTTACACTCAGTTTACAGTGTACTTACATTTAGTTACATAGTACTTACGCTCAGTTACAATGTAATTATACTTAGTTAGGGAAACTATTTTGATCTCTTGAGAGGGTGTCCCCTCGTTGTTTGCATGTCACCCAAATGGTTATAAAAAAATTGAGAAGATGTATTAACGTGTGATGTATCACTCCACAAACATACAAGTTCAAATTTAACTTCTACATCTTGCAATGAAAAATACAAATTAAACTACAGCTAGTTAACGTATATTCACAGTCAAATTTGTTTTTTTTTATTGCAAGATGTACAGGTTGAATTTGAACTTGCATGTTTGTGGAGTGATATATCATATGTTAATACATCTTCTCAAATTTTTTTTAATTTTTTTCATAACCATCTGAGTGACATGCAAACAACGAGGGTGCATCCCCTCGAGAGATCAAAATCCACTCCCTATCCTAGTCCCCACGACATAAATATCTCGGTGAGATTAAAAACCGATACTAAAGATGTTTTCGTACTGGTTCTAAAAGTCCAAGTCCCTAGAAACATCTTTAGTACCGCTTGGTGTCATCAACTAGTACTAAAAATGCATCTTTCGTACCGGTTAATAACACCAACCGAAACAAAAGCTAGAGGATCTTTAGTATGGGTTGGTGTTACCAACCGGTACTAAAAATACCTCTAGAGTTAGTTAAAAAGAAAGCATCTCTATGTAAGTTAGATGTGTGTAGTAGGTGCGATGGTAACACACGCGAGGGCTGAGGTGAGACATCTTGATGAGGTGAGATATCTTGAGTTCGAATCTCACATCCCACATATTATTTTTGATTTTGTATATATATTTAGTACTTGGAATAAAAAACAAGAACTTTAGTCTCGGTTTCCTTATCTCGGTTACTATAATCGGAATTAATAGGGGTTGAGAACTGGTAGTAAAGATGATATCTCTTCTTGTGTTACAACGCACCAAAATTTTAGAATATTTTTCTCTAAATTTATGATTTTTCACATGATTTTCTCTTTTCTTTTTTTAGTTATTTCATTTAAAATGGGCAATATCCATTGGATGAAAATTTTGCAAGATTCAAAGCTTTAAATCTGTCGCAAGATGAGGTAGTCCCTTGTAATAAAACAACGGAGATAGAATACTTTCACCATAAATTATGAAAATTTAATTTATAAATAAATTTAGAATAAAATTTGAACAAATGTGTATATCATTTTCAGCAAAATTTAAACACAAATAAAAATAATTTTGGTTTCCAACGTCTAGGTGAAAATCTTGTATGGATTTAATTGTTTTATAAAAAATAGTTTTCAAATTAAAATATTTATTTTCAAATTTGGCATCAAATAATTGCAAAGTTTTTAACTCTTTGAATTTTCATAAATTATTTTTCTCACATTCAGTTTTATGTTTTTTATGAGCACGAGAGGTGGGTTAATATAGCGTTTTAGGAAAAAAAATTGTCAACTCACAGTGAACTAACAAAGTTTTATAGAGGGGATCAAAATATAAAATATAAATGCAAGGGCATGTTAAGGCGTGAGACAAAATTCACGGATACATAGAATTGAAAAAAAATCAGAGACACGTAAAGAATTTTTCTCTACGTCAACTACTCGAGAGCGTGGTGCGAGGACCGTTACACCACTGGTCAAAGACTAGTCGTACCTCGACCACTCAAGGACATGGTGGGAGGACCGCTACGCTACTGGTCAAAAACCAGTCGTAGTCGTACCTCAACCACTCGAGGACGTGGTGGGAGGACCGCTACGCCACTAGTCAAAGACCAGTCGTAGTCGTACCTCGACCACTCGAGGACGTGGGGCGAGGACCACTACACGGCTGGTCGAAGACCAGTCGTAGTCGTATCTCGACCACTTGAGGACGTGGTACGAGGACCATTACGCTACTGGTCGAAGACTAGTCGTAGTCGTATCTCGACCACTTGAGGACGTGGTGGGAGGACCCCTGTGACGCTGGTCGAAGACCAGTCGTAGTCGTACCTCGACCACTTTTAGGTTCACTAAAGTTGGTTATTACATGTATATCTCATATGGCCAGCATGACTCACATACCCAACTTATAGCATATTCGTTCATGATTATGTCAGGTGATCAAGTCGACAATGTTCACAAGGGGATTATCCGTAACAAACTTTTCTCAAATAGTACGGACATGACCGGCACTATATGTGAGATAGGTCGTCGGTCTTCGTTGGTCAGGGAACGTACTCTGGCCGAGTCAGATCTAGTCGGGGATTCTGATCTAGTCGGGGAACATACTCTCAATAGATCAAATTGTTAGCGACAATGATTCTAATCTAGTTGGGGAACGTACTCTGGCCGAGTCAGATCTCCTAGGGCGAAAGTCGTTGAAGTATTCCTCATCGAAAAATCCACAGTGGCGATGACTTGATGAAGCTTGAGATGACGAGGGTCCCTATCTGTTAGAGAATGCACTTCGGTCGGGTCGTATGCCCCTACATCCGAAGTCGTCGAGTTGTTGGTCATCGGAGAATCCGTCTTCTATAAACCCATCTCATCAAAACCTTGAAGGACCAAAAATCCCTACCTAGTGCGCCACTATCGATGTTGTAGATCACAACTACGGTATTTGCATAGTATGAGGACCGTTGGTATTAGGGTATACGCGAGATTGAGGTCAAAGAAACAGAGATAGGGATTATTATACAGGTTCAGGCCTGTCACGCTTCGAAAATCGCTTCAATTAAAAATCCTTTCTTTAATGCATTTTTTAGAAATTATTTAAAAGCCTACAAGAGACACTCTAATAAAATCTGTGCAAATCTCAATTTAAAGCTGGGCTATATAAAATTTTATTAAATACTTTTCTTGTTTATCTATTTTCTGGATTTTTCTGGGAATTATTTGAGCGAGGGAGGTACTTTTAATAAACGAAATAGCATTTCACGAATTATTTAAATTAAAAAGGAATTAAAATCCTTCCCAAAGTTCTAGGCTTAATCTTGCCCATCTCTCTCCCTCAGCCCTGCCAATCCAGCAAGCCTCTTCCTTTGCTCTGCATGAGTCTGTTTCTGCTCCCTGTCTTTCAGCTGGCCCAAGCAAGGAAATAGAAGTCCAGGAAAACGTCTGCTTTACCTCTTTGCGCTACAGTGTCGTCTTCAAGCTCTAGCCAGCCTCCAGTGCCGACCCGGCACCGCTTCCACGCTGAAATCCATCATTTCCGTTGCCTCCCGTGCCAGATTAGGAGAGGAGTTTTGATCCCCTTATCTTCCTCTACCCATTCCCGCAAGAATCGGACCTTATCCATTTGAATCTAACGCGGATTTGAGCTCGGTTTCGAGTTTATCTCTCCACCTAACCCTAGCTTTTTCCGGTGCTAAAACCACTCGTTTCGGTCCCGGATTCTCCCTCCCGAGCCTATAAATAGGACCCCCTAGTCCTCCTCTTTCGTTTGCCCCTCTGCTCAAGTCCGCTGCCTCCTGTAGCGTCGCAGCCACCTCGCTCCAAGCGTCCCCATCGCCGCCGTGCATCCAGCCGCGTCGCTCGCTGTCGTCGGTCATCGTTTTCGGTTGCCATCACCACCATTGGGTTAGCAAGAAGGAGAGGAAGCCCGGCCACTCGTTCGTTTCCGCCGAAAGCCATCGGAAATTCGTCGCGACCTCGCCGTCGGCCGCTCCTGTCACTGTTTCTTGTCGTCACCGCCACTGGTGAGATCGTCGTGCTCTCCTCTCTCTCCCGGTGTGCTCAGTTAGTGCCGCCGTGCCCTAGAACGCTGGCGACCATAGGGTCCAGTGCGACCGTTGATGATGTCATCGCTGACATCAGCGCCGCACGTGATCCAGAAATAAGTATTAATCTGATTAATCTTAGAAAATTCATAACTAATTCACCGTAGCTCGGAATTAGGTGATTCAAGTCTCTAAAGTTTTCTAAAATCAACATATACCTATGAAAAATATCCACATGTACTTTTTATGCTTGTTTATGTACTGTTTTGTTGATTTTGTTTAATTGATTTAGTTCCCGACATACCCAAGAGTCCGTTTACACTGACGAAGGTTCGGAAGTTTACGAAGAACCGCAAGGCAAGTCACACAGATCCCAACCACCCCTTTGAGCATGATGTACCTATTTAAAGCTATTGTTTCTATTCAACTATTGCATGATTTCGAATGATACCGGGAAGGTTACCCTATATCCTTTGTTAAGCCCTTTTGATATTGATTACCTGTCCTTTGTAAATGGGATAATAATATGATTAGCTGGAACATCATCTGTTTTGGTTAAAGATGTTAGGATGCTTAGTCATGCTTAGAAACATTAGCTCACTAATGGGATAACTAATGCTCACTTACATCTCATTGATGTATACCTAATGGTAGCTCACGATGGTCAATCGTGTTGGGTTAATTAATTAATTTGCCAACTAAAATTTGATAATGGTGGATTGTGAGCACATGGTTTTGATGGTCGTGCTCATGGCAATTAAGGACCGGTTTGCGAGTTACTATTGTGAAACATTTACCGTACCAACCACAAGCCAGCGTCGGCAACGGCTTTTACCTTTTGTATAGCGTGGTTCATCGTGGGGCTCCAGACTATGAAGTAGCGGAGATAAGCCCACGGGGGTCGCTGGGGAGTCCATACCTTGGGTAAAAGGGGGTGACTATGATCCGAGAACGGTGCACTGTGGTGAGTTGTGTTATGCGGAGGGTACTGTCACAGCTCCTTTCCGAGGTACTGTGGTGGTATTGAGGCGCGTGGTGACATGTTGTGGGGCTGTATCTTGTGGGTACAGTGGTACATCTCTGGCCAGAGTAAAACTATTCGAATAGCCGTGCCCACGGTTATGGGCGAGTCTAACAATGTTTTTCGTGATTAGTCCCACACTACTCACCAATAATATAAGGTGATATATGGTAATAATTGGTTTAGCTCCTAGTTTGGAATGGTTTATTCCTGGTTTGGAGATTAGAGCCGGGCAACCGGGTATGATTGTTCAGTAATGGTTGGGCCTATACAATGGGAATGTTCTATAGTGTGAATTTAATACTGTTTAATATTAACTTAGTGTTTTATAAATTCAGAAAGCTTTATTAAATACTATTTGTGCAATTCAGCCTGTATTGTGCCTTCCTTTGTAATCATGTGCACTTGCATATTTGCTGTGTGGCTTGTTGAGTATTTTATGTACTCACCTTGCAATAATTATCATCATCAGAAGAAGAGTTCTACAGTGAAGGTGACGCTCTGGAGGATTAGGCTGTGGCCTGGTCAAGTTGCTTGTGGACTGGAGTCGCCTACGCTAGTTTTATCTATTTTTTTTCCACTGCTTTAGAATTTTTAATGTTCGAGAGGAACTATCTACCTCTGTAATAATTTTATATACTCGTTTAATAATTAGATAAAGACATGTACTCTTTTATCGATTTGTTATTGTGTGCCTCGGCTGATTCCTGGACAGGGATTTTTCAGACATGTAAGCGTTTGGAATTTTGGATAGAAATTCCGGGCGTGACAAGTTGTTATCAGAGCCACCTTGACCATAGGGCAAGCCAAATGGTAAACCTTTAGAAGCCTTCAAAATGTTTGGAAAAGTAGAACTGCTCTTTCCTCTTTCTTATACAAATTAATTAAGTTGACAGCACATGCAAAATTACTTAAGAATCTATTTTATTTCCACTTTATTCTCCAAAATGGTCATTTAAAGTTATTTCAATTATTTCGGCAAATCTATCTGGTTCAGTTTTGCAAATTAAATTGAGTGGTTGGTACTGTATATCCATTAGAGTATCAGTTGTATTCCATCAACACTACTATTGTTCATCCTTGTCAATGATGATATTGTACAGTGCTTATTTTTTTTAAACATCTCTGATTTATTTTACTCGTGTTTTACTCATTACTAATCAGATTCTTTCTTTTATGATTTATACGAGAGTTTAAAACAAAAATTTTGTACTCGTATAGTTTGGGATATTCTTTCTTTACCAGTCTATAAAGAAAAAAAATTCTTTCTTTTAAAAAAATTCGAAATTTATTTTAGAAAAAAAATCTGAATTTAATTTGTTGTTATTGGATTAATTGTTTCTTTGTGTCAAAACAATTCCAAACTTGTGCGGTTAACTTGAGTCAATGCATTAACTTCCCTTTCACTTATTCTCTAGATGTCACGCCACAGGCCGGAGTACTTGTACGAGGTTGAGGGTTTTGTTCGGGAGTTACGGATGATGTCCTTCGCCATAGGATTCAAGACTGCCCCTGTTTATGCCCAGATTCCTCATGATCGTAACGAGGAGAAATGTCGTGTCAAAGTGACCATCACAAGTGATTGCGAGGACATTCCATCGGTGATGTTTGAAGCTGGAGGAAGAAGATATTCACATGCTTGCCAGGAGGCAGTAAGAGTCGCCATCGGAGAGCTTCGTGATCTCTACTGCGATCAATTGGTCAATACGGAATATCGTTACCACCCCCGTAAACCCCTTGATCGTGTCTACACCAAATACGTGGATCCTGAAGGAATTGAGGACGACGCTACCTTGCGACATGTGGTCGAGCTGCTTTGGTCCATGGATGGAACTCGAGCGGACTTAGAGCTAGCCGCCCAGGACAGAGAAGACTAGAACCGTGTCAAGATTTGTAAGCTGAAGGACAAGATTGATCGTCTGGAGAAGGAGCTGGCTGAACTCAAGGGAGAAGCACCGCTGCAGAAGCCCAGGATTCGTCTCACCGCAAGGAAGAGAGCCCTCTTTGCTCCCCGTTTCCAGCTAGCACCGAAGATTCGGGTGGTGGAGCAAGCCGCCCCGGACCACGTGGATCCTCCTGTCATTGTTTTGAGCGATGATGAAGAGGAAGAAGACCCAGAGGAGAACCGTACTCATTCCGTGGTTGAGTGGGGAGCTACTCAAGAAGATGAAGGAGAGCCTTCAGTCCACTCCGATGCCAGGCGGAGCTAGATGTCTCATTAGATCGTTGCCTTAGTTCGTTGTGTTACTTGCTTGCTTAAGTTTTGCTTGTGTGTGTGGGTTTAGCTTGCAGTCTACACAATTGGTGGGTTGTAGCTTCATGACTTAAGTTTGCTTGTGAGAGTTAAGTTAGGTTATGAGTTAAGTAGTGAGAGAGTCTTAATCAAGTTAATTGTAACAATACTCAGATCAGATCAATGAAGGTTAAATTAGGAAACACAAGATCTCGTTCTAAGTTTTCTTCTCTTCTTGTCTTTTTCTTGTACATTGCTACTTCCAGATGGTGAACACTCTTACCCAGGAGTCGAATGGAGGTAGTGGAAGCCAAGGAAATCAAATGGGTCCAACGCTTGCTCAAGTACTAGCTCAGCAAACCCAACTGCTTAACCTGTTGGTGCAACAGGGACAGAACCAGCAAGGTAATAATAATGTCAATGCTATGCCACCCCAGAACAGGTTGTCCGAGTTTCTCCGTGTGAGACCACCTATCTTCTCAAGTACTACCAACCCAGTGGAGGCAGGTGATTGGCTGCATGCTATTGAAAAAAGTTAGAGCTACTTCAATGCACTGATCAAGAGAAGTTCTCTTTTGCATCACATCAGCTTCATGGCTCTGCTTCAGAGTGGTGGGATCATTTCCGTACCAACCGGGCTGAAGGAGAGCCAATCACTTGGCTTGAGTTCACTGCTGCTTTTAAGAAGACCCATGTTCCTGCAGGAGTTGTGGCTCTCAAGAAGAGGGAGTTTAGAGCACTTACGCAAGGATCCCGCTCTGTCACTGAGTTCCTGCATGAATTCAACCGTCTAGCTTGCTATGCACCAGAAGACGTTCGCACTGATGAGGAACGTCAAGAGAAGTTCTTGGATGGATTGAATGATGAATTGTCCTTCCCACTGATGTCTGGGGATTACCCTGATTTCTAGAAGTTGGTGGACAAGACTATCCGTCAAGAAGACAAGTACAATCGCATGGAGCAGAAGAAGCGTAGGATCGCTCACTTCAAGGCTCAACAGGGAAGCAGCCAGAGGCCGCGTATTGCCATGGGACCTCAGATCGCATCCCAACCAGAGGGAGGATCTTCTTCGGCTGTTCGTCCTCAACGCCAGTTCTACAACAACAATGCTGGTAACCGCAACAACAACAATCATAACTTCGTCTCTCGTCCTACCGCAACCCCAAGTCAGAACCTGCCAATCAGAGAGGGAGTAGGGAAACAGGCCAGTGGTGTGCTACAATTGTAATGAACCAAGCCATTATGTTGACAAGTGTCCGAAGCCCTGACATGTGAAGACTGCTCCAGTACAGAACAATCCCAATGGACCGAAGGCCCGTGTCAATCATGTTGCTGCCGCAGAAGCCCAAGATGTGCTAGATGTGATTTTGGGTACGTTTAATGTTAACTCAATACCTGTAACAGTACTTTTTAATTCAGGTGCTACACATTCCTTTTTGTCTAAGAGTTTTGCGGGAAATCAAGGATTGGAAGTAGAAAACCTCAGGCGACCTTTGATGGTTAGTACTCCTAATAACCAAGTGCCCTCAACACAACGTAGTCCTTCCGTTACCATAGAAATCCAAGGGATTCCTTTCCTAGCTAATCTCTTTTTGTTAGAATCCAAAGACCTTGATGTCATCCTAGGGATGGACTGGTTAACCCGGCATAAAGGAGTGATAGATTGCGCCTCTAGGAAAGTAACCCTAACCGACAATCTTGTACAAATTGTAACCATTTGTACACCATCTACTGAACCTTCTGGGATGGTTCTGAATCATGTTACTTTGGAGGAGATCCCAATTGTGCAAGAATATCCTGATGTGTTCCCAGAGGATTTACCCGGTATGCCACCCAAGAGGGATATAGAGCTTAGAATAGATCTGGTATCTGGTACAACCCCTATCCATAAGAGACCTTATAGAATGACAGCTAATGAGTTAGCAGAGGTAAAGAGGCAGGTAGATGACTTGCTCTAGAAAGGATACATTAGACCAAGCACGTCACCGAGGGGAGCCCCAGTTTGGAGAAAAAGGACCACACTCAAAGAATGTGTGTGGATTATCGGGCATTGAATGATGTTACTATCAAAAATAAGTATCCTCTACCTAGGATTGATGATTTGTTCGATCAACTGGAAGGTGCTACAGTATTCTCCAAGATAGATCTACGTTCAGGTTATCATCAACTCCGGATCCGTGAAGATATACCCAAGACGGTTTTTACCACTCGTTATGGGTTGTATGAGTGTACAATCATGTCTTTTGGACTTACCAACGCCCCAGCTTTCTTCATGAATCTGATGAGTATTTGGATAAGTTTGTGGTTGTTTTCATCGATGATATCCTCATCTATTCCAAGATGAAGGAAGAACATGAAGTGCATCTTTGTTTAGCACTCGAGAAATTACGAGAGCACTAGTTGTATGCCATGTTTAGCAAGTGTGATTTCTGGTTATCAGAAGTGAAGTTTCTTGGTCATGTCATCTCAGCAGGAGGAGTTGCTGTGGACCCAAGTAATGTGGAGTCGGTGATCAAGTGGAATCAACCAAAGACCGTCTCCGAAATCTGTGGTTTTCTAGGCCTTGCCGGATACTATCGTAGGTTCATAGAGAACTTTTCAAAGATAGCCAAGCCGATGACAAGTTTGCTTCAGAAGGATGTGAAATATAAGTGGACACCTGAGTGTGAGCAGAGTTTTCAAGCACTAAAGAAGCATTTAGTGTCTGCGCCAGTTTTAATACTACCGGACCCAAGTAAAGGTTTCCAAGTATACTGTAATGCATCCCGACTTGGTTTAGGTTGTGTTTTGATGTAGGATGGGAAGGTGGTTGCCTATGCATCTCGACAACTACGCTCCCATGAGATGAAATACCCAACTCATGACCTAGAGTTAGCCGCTGTGGTTCATGCGTTGAAGATTTGGCGTCATTATTTCATTGGTAACAGTACAGAGATGTACACAGACCACAAAAGTTTGAAGTATATTTTCACTCAACCGGATCTAAACATGCGTCAAAGGAGATGGTTGGAGCTAATAAAGGATTATGATATGGAGATCCATTATCACCCAGGGAAGGCTAATGTTGTAGCGGATGCCCTCAGCAGGAAGAGCTACTGCAATGCTTCCGAGGGACAGCAGTTGCCTTGGGAGTTGTGCAAGGAATTTGAGAAGTTGAACCTGGGAATTGTCAGTAAAGGTTTTGTTGCCGCTTTAGAAGCACAACCTACTCTCTTAGATCAAGTTAGAGAAGCTCAAGTCAATGACCCTGATATCCAAGAAATCAAGAAGAACATGAGAAGAGGAAAAGCTATCGGTTATATAGAAGATGAGCAAGGAACCCAGTGGTTAGGAGAAAGGATTTGTGTGCCTGACAACAAGGAATTAAACGACACAATCATGAAAGAAGCTCATGATACTATGTATTCCATTCATCCTGGGAGTACCAACATGTATCAAGACCTGAAAGCGAAATTCTGGTGGGCTAGTATGAGAAGAGAGATAGCAGAATATGTGGTAGTGTGTGATGTGTGTCAACGAGTTAAGGCAGAACATCAGAAGCCAGCAGGTTTGCTACAACCGTTAAAGATACCTGAATGGAAGTGGGACAAAATAGGGATGGATTTTATCACTGGTCTGCCGAGAACCTCGTCTGGCCATGATTCCGTTTGGGTAGTGGTCGACAGGCTTACCAAAGTTGCTCATTTGATCGCTGTCAAAACAACTTATTCGGGAAGTAAATTAGCAAAGTTATACATGGCAAGGTTTGTGTGTCTACATGGTGTCCCTAAGAAGATAGTGTCAGATAGAGGTAGTAAGTTTACTTCAAAGTTCTGGCAGAAGCTTCAGGAAGAGATGGGTACTCGTTTGATTTTCAGTACCGCTTATCACCCTCAGACCGACGGACAGACTAAAAGAGTGAATCAGATCTTAGAAGATATGTTGAGAGCTTGTGCTCTAGACTTCGGTGGAAGTTGGGACAAGAACTTACCATATGCAGAGTTCTCTTACAACAATAGTTACCAAGCTAGTCTACAAATTGCACCATATGAAGCCTTGTATGGTCGAAAGTGTCGCACTCCGCTTTTGTGGGATCAAACTGGGGAGTGTCAAGTCTTCGGGACCGATATTTTAAGAGAGGTAGAAGAAAAGGTGAAGATTATTCAAGAGAGGTTACGCGTGGCTCAGTCCCGTTAGAAGAGCTATGCCGACAATCGTCGTAGGGATTTGAGTTTTGAGGAAGGAGATTATGTGTACTTACGAGTTACACCGCTACGAGGGGTTCATCGTTTTCGGACCAAAGGGAAATTGGCACCTCTTTTTGTGGGACCTTACAAGATCGTGAGTCAGAAAGGTGAAGTAGCCTATCAATTGGAATTGCCCCAGTCTATGGCAGGGATTCATGATGTGTTCCATGTGTCACAATTGAAGAAATGTTTGCGGGTACCTACAGAGGAAGCAAATCCCGAGCAAATAGAAATCCAAGAGGACTTGACCTATGTTGAAAAACCTATTCGAACTTTGGAAACAAGTGAGTGAAACACCAGAAATCGTGTTATCCATTTCTGCAAGGTTCAGTGGAGCAACCATTCGGAAGAAGAAGCCACTTGGGAGCGAGAAGATGAATTGAAGTCAGCTCATCCTCACCTCTTCGCCAGTCCTTCCGAATCTCGGGGATGAGATTCCGTTTAAGGGGAGTAGGTTTGTCACGCTCCGAAAATCGCTTTAATTAAAAATCCTTTCTTTAATGCATTTTTTTAGAAATTATTTAAAAGCCTACAAGAGACACTCTAATAAAATCTGTGCAAATCTCAATTTAAAGCTGGGCTATATAAAATTTTATTAAATACTTTTCTTATTTATCTATTTCCTAGATTTTTCTGGGAATTATTTGAGCGAGGGAGGTACTTTTAATAAACGAAATAGCATTTCACGAATTATATAAATTAAAAAGGAATTAAAATCCTTCCCAAAGCTCTGGGCTTAATCTGGCCCTCTCTCTCCCTCAGCCCTGCCGATCCAGCAAGCCTCTTCCTTTGCTCTACATGAGTCTGTTTCTGCTCCCTATCTTTCAGCTGGCCCAAGCAAAATAGAAGTCCAGAAAAAAGTCTGCTTTACCTCCTTGCGCTACAGTGTCGTATTCAAGCTCTAGCCAGCCTCCAGTGCCGACCCGGTGCTGCCTTCACGCTGAAATCCGTCGTTTCCGTTGCCTCCCGTGCCCGATTAGGAGAGGGGTTTTGATTCCCTTATCCTCCTCTACCCATTCCCGCAGGAATCGGACCTTATCCCTTTGAATCCGACGCGGATTTGAGCTCGGTTTCTGTCCCGGATTCTCCCTCCCGAGCCTATAAATAGGACCCCCTAGTCCTCCTCTCGTTTGCCCCCTCTGCTCGCGTCCGCCGCCTCCTATAGCGCCGCAGCCACCTCGCTCCAAGCATCGCCGTCGCCGCTGTGCCTCCAGCCGCGTCGCTCGCTGTCGTCGTTCATCGTTTTCGGTCGTCGTCGCCACCGTTGGGTTCGCAAGAAAGAGAGGAAGCCCGGCCACCCGTTCGTTTCACCTGAAAGCCATCGAAAAGTCATTGCCACCACCGACCCGAGCCACATTACCATCCCGACCTCGCCGCCGGCCACTCCCGTCGTCGTTTCTTGTCATCACCGCCACTGGTGAGATCGTCGTGCTCTCCTCTCTCTCCCGGTGTGCTCAGTTAGTGCCGCCGTGCCCTAGAACGCCAGCGACCATAGGGTCCAGTGTGACCGTTGATGATGTCATCGCTGACATCAGCGCCGCACGTGATCCAGAAATAAGTATTAATCTGATTAATCTTAGAAAATTCATAACTAATTCACCGTAGCTCGGAATTAGTTAATTCAAGTCTCTAAATTTTTCTAAAATCAAGATCTACCTATGAAAAATATCCACATGTAATTTTTATGCTTGTTTATGTACTGTTTTGTAGATTTTGTTTAATTGATTTAGTTCCCGACATACCCGAAGAGTCCGTTTACGCTGACAAAGGTTCGGAAGTTTACGAAGACCCGCAAGGCAAGTCACACAGATCCCAAACACCCCTTTGAGCATGATCTATTTAAAGCTATTATTTCTATTCAACTATTGCATTATTTCGAATGACACCGGGAAGGTTATCCTATATCCTTTGTTAAGCCCTTTTGATATTGATTACCTGTCCTTTGTAAATGGGATAATAATATGATTAGCTGGAACATCATCTGTTTTAGTTAAAGATGTAAGGATGCTTAGTCATGCTTAGAAACATTAGCTCACTAATGGGATAACTAATGCTCACTTACATCTCATTGATGTATACCTAATGGTAGCTCACGATAGTCAATCGTGTTGGGTTAATTAATTAATTTGCCAACTAAAACTTGATAATGGTGGGTTGTGAGTACATGGTTTTGATGGTCGTGCTCATGGCAATTATGGACCGGTTCGCGAGCTACTGTTGTGAAACATTTACCGTACCAACCACAAGCCAGCGTGGGCAACGACTTTACCTTTTGTATAGCGTGGTTCATTGTGGGGCACCAGACTATGAAGTGGCGGAGATAAGCCCACGGGGGTCGCTGGGGAGTCCATACCTTGGCTAAAGGGGGTGACTATGATCCGGGAACGGTGCACTGTGGTGAGTTGTGTTATGCGGAGGGTACTGTCACAGCTCCTTTCCGAGGTACCGTGGTGGTATTGAGGCTGTCTTGTGGGTACAGTGGTACATCTCTGGCTAGAGTAAAACTATTCGAATAGCCGTGCCCGCGGTTATGGGCGGGTCTAACAATGTTTTTCGTGATTAGTCCCACACTACTCATTAAAAATATAAGGTGATAAATGGTAATAATTGGTTTAGCTCCTAGTTTGGAATGGTTTGTTCCTGGTTTGGAGATTAGAGCTGGGCAACCGGGTATGACTGCTCAGTATTGGTTGGGCCTATATAATGGGAATGTTGTATAGTGTGAATTTAATACTGTTTAATATTAACTTAGTGTTTTATAAATTCTGAAAGCTTTATTAAATGCTATTTGTGCAATTCAGCCTGTATTGTGCCTTCCTTTGTAATCCTGTGCACTTGTATATTTGCTGTGTGGCTTGTTGAGTATTTTATGCACTCACCTTGCAATAATTATCATCATCAGAAGAAGAGCTCTACAGTGAAAGTGACGCTTTGGAGGATTAGGTTGTAGCCTCGTCAAAGTTGCTTGTGGACTGGAGTCGCCTACGCTAGTTTTATTTATTTTTTTTCCACTGCTTTAGAATTTTTAATGTTTGAGAGGAACTATCTACCTCTGTAATAATTTTATACACTCGTTTAATAATTAGATAAAGACATGTACTCTTTTATCGATTTGTTATTGTGTGCCTCGGCTGATTCCTGGATGGGGATTTTACACACATGTAAGCGTTTGGTATTTTGGATAGAAATTCCTGGTGTGACAAGGCCCCTTATCAAGTAATAGCCCTATTCTTATTGGCCGAAACTGGTATTACTTTTATTCATCAGAATCACACAACTACAAAATTTGGGATAACCTATTTAGTCATCGTCGACATGGTGGCATGAACCACCACCCGTAATCCACGACGAGGTAGTTTGCATCCTCGAATACGAACTCGGCGAGATCAGAGATAGCGCTAGATCCCTCTTGTCACCTCCGCGGGCACCAGATTGGGTATGTCTAGGCTTATCTTTGATGTTGTTGTCTGGCGACGTATATTTGCTTCTATTCTGACTGTTGCGTGCCTCTGCGAGCACCAGACTCCCCCTCCTTCTACTAGGAGGTCTTGTATTTATACCCATAGATATCCTCTTGTCCAAATAGAAGCCATTTGGTTTCCATGTAGAACTCTGCTTCTACTCCTTTATCCGGAATACCTTCCGTATATGAGGCATGATTCCGTATAAGACTTGGTATATGGTGGGCCACGCGAGCTTAACCTAAGACTATTGCATATGCCTCATCCATAACACTGATAGGTACTAAAGATACATTTTTAAGTACCGGGGGGGTAACATCAACCGGAACTAAAAATATTTCTAGGGACTTGGATTTTTAGAACCGGTACTAAAGCATTTTTAGAACCGATTTTTAATTTAACCGAGATATTTGTGTTTTGGAGATTAGGATAAAAGATCGTTTCTCTAGTAGTGCTATGTAGAGCATAGTGACATATATTAAAGAAAATCAGGTTCAAATTTACTCGACGAATTGAGAAAAATAAAAAACTTGGGTGTAAATATTGTGGATAGTGTTCATACATAATACTCTTTCCATCCCAAATTATGACAACCTATTATTGGATTAGAGGCAATCTCGTACTATGATTTGGGTTTAGATAGTTTCTATACATAATAATCTCTCCATCCCAAATTTAGTTGAGTAATTATTTTTTGATTTATTAATGTGTGAAATGATTTAGATATAAAATTATGTGAAATGGTACATGTACATTTGTATGAATATTGTCAGCCTTTTGAGATTATTTTATTCAAGCAAATTTGAATAGTGTTTGAACAAACGATGAAAGGGGTCTATGAGAGTTTTCCATCCTCAATGTGGTACCATAACGATTAACGAGGATTAATAAATCGGTTCCTTTGTCATTGAACAGATTTTAAGTATGTGTATCTTTCAGATTTTTGGTCATTAGATGCGCAGCGAGATGCGTGCCAGCTGTCCGATCATGGCGAGATTCGTGCTACACGGCGGGAGCAAAAAAATTCAATGCAACTGCAAGTCAAACCCACGACCTAACAATCACGATGCACACACCTCCCCACCAAGCAACAATTAGCTTAGTTACATACCTCTATACTCCAGATACATTTGTAATTAAATGCTAGTTAGAATAATCTAATTATAATTACACTATAATTACAGTTAAAATGTTTTAGAGGAAATTATCTCTTGAATGCAGTATAGCTAGTCCCTTAAAAAAATCGACCAACGCAAACTTTTGGATGTACACTACTATATCTTTCATTGTGATACCAAAAATACAAATTTCTCAGATCTATTACCAATCAGTACTAAAAAATATTCTTAGTACCGGTTGTAAAACCACGTTACACTACTAACAATATTGTTAGTATCGGTTGGTAATTATTTTTAGTCCCGGTTCAACATTGTCAGACCGTATCAGACCCCCTGGGATTTTTATTACTGGTGGGTGACATCAACCAATACTAAAGATCAACGCTTTAATACTAGTTGATATCACTGATCGGTACTAAAGATTATATTGATCTTTGGTATTGATTGGTATTACCAACCGGTACTAAAAATTATTTCCTTTTATATGCCTTCTTCAATCTTCCTCCTCCAGTCCGAGCCATTGCTACTAAGAGGAGGAGAAAGAGAGGTCATGCAAAAAATTTTGCTAAAGTATTTTGGTAATATTACATATATCGAAATAATCCAAAAGGTTAGCAACTTCATCCTATAATGATGTATGGTGAACATATTACATTTCTAGCTATATTTCTATACGTCGTTCTCTCACAAAAAGGTTATGGAAAGAGAGGAGAAAGAATAAACTTTTAGAGAAAATAAGAGTACTTCATAATTTTAGAGGCATTGGATAAAAAGTTAAAAAAAGACAGCAAAGGGAAATTATAGAAAATGAAGAAAAAATAATTGAAAACTAAGAACATTTAAAAATCATTAAAGTAGTTAGAAATAAAAATAATATACTAAAGTATGTTTAGAATTTTTAATAAACTTCTAGAAAAATTAAAATAAAGATAATACATGAAAAAATATATTTACAATTTTTTAAAACGTCTATAATTTATATAAATTTAACCATGGCTCTGATTAAGTCCATTTAAAACTTATTAAAATCGTTATAAATAAGAAGAATTCATTAAAAATATGTTTAGTATTTATAAAAAAGATAATAAATGAAAAGATATACTTACAATTATGATGTTTTAAATTATTAAATGCTTATTATTTAATTATTTTCACTTTCATTGACCTCTATACGGAAACCAAGGATACTTTCAACAAAATCTTTGACATGCTTAACAGGTAATATCATCCACTTGTACTACCGTTATGATTACTGCTATCGCTACTTTGTGGATGAAAGCATCATTAATTAATTATAGTTTGCAACTGCAGGGTGTAGATGGTTGTGAGGACGGACTTTCCGGTACGTATATGGTCCAAAATTATATATTTCGTTTATTCTATAATAGAACTATTTCATAAGTTCGTTTCTCCTTTAGTGTTTACAATAGAAACAGGGGACCAACTTTTGCGGCTACTACGTTTGTGATTTTATTCATTGCATATCACAAGGCATTAACACTGATAAGAATATAGAAGTACGTAAACACCATTTCAGAATTATTTACACTCTTCTCATTGATTTAATATATTCATAGCTCATTTTTTTTGAAAACAACAGGTTATGTGGATGAAGGACCAATTCCCTAAGACAGATTATATAAAAGCCGTTCAAGAACAACTGATGAGATTTCTTATGGATGAGATTGTTAATCCGTCGGGAGAATTCCACGACAACGGAAAACCTATTCCTTGTTCCGAGTTCACCTCTTAGCTTTTGTAATATATGATAGTACATTACAAACTAACAACAATTGTACAAATATCAAAAATGTATTTAGTTCCCATGTACATAAGTAATATATACCAGCAATTATATATACGTGATGCTATATACAAATATATATATATATATATGTATATTTATATATATGTATTTGAATTTATATATAAATGTATATAATATATATACATGCATATATATATATATGTATGTATTTATACATGTATATGCATATATATATATATAAAATCAGCAAGCAATAAAAATATTTTAAAAAAAATAAAAATCTCTAGTACCGGTTAGTAGTACTAAAGATGGTAGCACTATCCACGTGGCATACCGGTATTAAAGATAGAATTTTAGTCCCGCTAATTTATCCGGGATTGAAAAATACCTATTTTTAATCCCGAATTGTGCGCAGCTAGGACTAGAAAGGTTGTCAACCGGGACTAATGTCCTTTCCCCAGCAGTGGTACATCCAACTGTTTGCTGGCCGCTCGACCATAGCTAGAAAATGTACTTTTGTCGGGTTTGTATGTTGCCAAGCTTAAAAATTAAGGCGTGTTTAGGTCGTTTTCTATGAGTGCCACTATTCGCACAATGTTTTCTTTACTATGGTTGTATACGATGAAACCCTTCTATCCTAGCATTTTATTGATGGCTGTAAGTTCTGGTCCCACGCAGTACGTGATGTCCCTAACAATTTGAGGCCCCAGTGCGAAATGTAAAATGGAGCCTTAAAATTGAAAAGGTTATATATTCAAAGTAGAGTTTCGTGTAATTATACAACTTGAAAACATGCTATTTGTTACAGGACTTAGCAATACATCAAATGTTAATGTTAAAGAGTAAATGTAGTAATGAATGAACAAACTGACCTTATGTTCTAGTGATGATGAGATCTGAAGATTGTAACCTATTTTATAAATCAGAATCATACTTCGTATTTCTAGAAGACATGATGAGATCTGAGGATTGTAACCTGTTTTATAAATCAAACAAACTAAATTACCAGTGGTAGTTGAAATTTTAAAATCATGAGCCTATCACTAAGGCACTAAGCTTAGCAATAAAAGAAAAGAAAAGATTAGACATTTAGACTAGGGAATACATAGGGAAGCATAGAACCTTGGCTGAATCGTTGTGTTCTCTTCTCACTTCTTACTTAGTGCTGCTCAATACGGCGCCGGCAGCATGGCGAGCAGCCGCGCCTGACATCGACGGTCGATGCCTCAACGGGTTAGGGGAAGCGAGGTGATGCGACGATGTCGAGGGAGAGCCAAGGCGTTGGACATGAGTGACCGAGCGTGAATGCGCCATGCAGCGACGAGATGCATCGTAGTAACTTCATAAGCACTATCGCTAAATGGACTGAACTAGTGTACTTTTCTCTCTAATTAAGTACTAATGCATATACTTAATTAACTTTAATTGGAAGCCCAAAAAATTGGGGGCCCTGTTCAGTTGGCCACCTTGGCCCTGCTGATCGACGGCCCTGTTCCCACATAGATGGATTGCTCTATTGTCGCTCAGCCCATATCCATATTAAAAGATTTGCAAAGCAAAAATTTTAAAGCCCAAATCTCAATCGGGCCACAATTAAAACCCATCATGGATGATAAATAATCTCAATTGAGCCCTAACTAAAGCTTATCACGGATGACAAATAATCTCACTCGGGCCTCAATTAAAGCCCATCACCGATGACTAATAACTTAATCGAGCTTTAACTTAAGCCCGTCACGGATGATTTCATCTCCATCGGGTTTCAGTTAAAGCCTATCAGCGATGAGTGTTCCCCCCCAAAAAAATAAATTCTGTTTTTTTGCTAGCCTTAGACCTTTGCTAGCCATGCCTGCTGCAAAATGACAGAAACAAATATATATATTCTCTTTCCCAGTATATACAATCATTCACAGGAAACCCCATTCAGAAATCACATATGCCATTCACATATTTCACACATCTATTCACATACACATCCATTATTCACATATTTCCCAATAACATCTTCAAGTGCTAAGCATCAAAACCTGCAAAATCGAGTTGTAAATTGGAACAAATTTATGTTTAGCATTGCAAGTACATACATAAACAGTTTGATCGGATTGTACATAAGTGTTACATAATCATATGTCTTTGACATTAATTTTAAAATGTTCATCATTTAACTTGAAACCCATAGTATAAACATTCCTTTCGGGTGAAGTATGTTGCGGACGATGAAGCCGGCTATCTCCTCTCGAATCTCCTGGAAGCTCCTAGGCGGAGACGTGGATATTTTTTCCTACATGTACATACTTCGACATTAGTCGATCGATCTATATATATATATATATATATATATATATACTTCGAAGTAGTTAGTATATATCACAATTGAGATCACAAACCTCAAATTTGGCCTTAGTCTTCACTTCTCGTTGTACAAAATCTGCATGTTGTGGTACACGTTAAATCCGCACTAGTCGCCCACTTGTTGTCGGACCGGGAAGTCTTTTTTGTGGATGAGGCGGTTTTGTCCTTTCTTATACAGGCCTCCTTTCTCCACATATGTGCCCCACATTTCATCTACTGCTTCTTGAATCGGGATCCAATCATAGTCCTTACTGATTTTGGAGTCATGTAGTGGCATGTACTCCACTTAAGCGTTATGACCAGAAGGATCCAATGGGCATTGTGGCATTAATATAGTGAAAGTTACATACTAAAGCTATACGTGACGGGCAATTGCATATATTTAGGGTACACACTTACTATTGATTATAGGCGCACACAATGTACTCCTTTTCTTGGCGGGCCCACAAGGTGTCATGGATCTAGTTTATCATTCCCTGACGGTCGCCTTGGAGATTTGTGACGGTGACCACTTGTGGATCTAGCAAGGCAACATGCGGTGCATTCTTCAGACACCACTTCGAACTATACCTACACGCGAGACAAACGCTCTTATAAGCGTGTTATATGGATTGTTATTACCAAATTTCATACGCAACAATACTTACAAGGAGTAGCACTTAAGGAGACTTGTGTCCACCGCTCGGAGCCTGTAGAGGTCGAATAAATCCTTGAAGTCGATCACAATATTATCTTCTGGCCCAAGAAATGGCTGTCGATCGTCATGGCCTGTTATATCGCTCTCCCTATTCGTACTCGCGTTGGTTTTCTCCATGTAGTATCGGTGAAGCTCCTTGCAAGCGTTGCCCATCATGCCTAGCGCGTTGTCTCCAACCAATAGCATGCCTAGTTGGAAGGACGTCGGAGCAACGATCTTCTTAGGTACTTCCTACCCCTTGCCCATACCTAGCTTCTTTGGAGCTAGAAGCGAGGCCTGCACCTTTCCTTTTCCTCTTCCTCTCCCCCTTGCAGCAAGTTTTTCGCTAGTTATTTGCTCAGGGGAGGAATGTGCCTTCCTGCTATTTTTCATGGGTGGGGGTTTAGATCGCCATGTTGTCGGCCTCCACATGATCGTCTCCAAAATCCGTATCATACTGTAACTCAAAATCTTCAACTTGTTCATCATGAGCGGGAGTTGGAGGGGATGAAGGAGCAGGAGTAGGACTTAGCGACGGACATTTGCTAGGTGCAGTGGTTGACCTCGGAATCAACTTTATCTCAATGAGGTCCTTGGGCCATTGGATAAAGGTACCACGTGCAGCTCCTAGGGTTTAGATCTCATCGTTCGGTGGATGCTATAGTGGCAAATGGGCCCATTCATTCTTCACCGTGTCAACTTGCACTTTCGTCTAGCCGGCCGTCAGTTGCACCCCATGCACTCTTGTATCTAGGGTCGGCTTGAATGCAAGTTCCTCGGCTGCCGGAACCGTGAAGGTCGGCATCACCCTAACTGTTAGGATGCAGTTAGTTGTTTCCTGCGATAGATTCATCCATATTATTAGAATATTATATAATATATGTATTTGTTAAGATTATTATGCATTATGGAGAGTTTTACCGTTATATGGTCGATAGTGACAAGGACCGGTGGTGGAATTTCCGCCGCCTTAGTTGATGCGCAACTCCTGCGCCTTTGCGAGGGACTTGCATATTCTCGGTGCGGAGCGGCGGTGGCCTCATCACTGCATTGCTCAGCTCGGATCTCTTGCCTGATCCGTTCCTCCACTTGCACCAGCTTCTCGTCGAATTCAGAGCTCAGCTCGTCTCTGACATGCTCCCAGATCCTCTCAGCAAGGCGGGCATCTTTCTCCGCCTTCGTGAGAGTCTGCTTCTTGTACTGCCACGCATATTGTGGAAATCCATATTTCCATGGAACGGTGGAGCCAACGCCCCTTGTCCGTCCACGTCGGTGCCCAACGGTTGAGTGAGGATGTCGTCCTCGCGTCTTTGTGAGCAGACCTCTTGCGAGGACTGTCTCTAGACAACCAACTCCTTCTGCAGGACATTTGAGTTTGGATTAAATCAAAAGTATGATGGAAAACAAATTAAACATATTGAGATGAGACACTTACTATATTTTTGTACACTTGTTGATCTTGGGCATTTGGGAACGTAATTGTCTCATCGTTGTTCTTAACATCCCTTGCCCTTGCCCAGTTCCTTGCCCGTGGGTACGGGATATTGCCGAATGGCGGCAGCGTGTTTGACGCCTCTGCCGCTTCATCCTCCTCCCGCCATTTCACTTGCTTCCCGGCATATCCTCCGGTGCCAAGCCGGTGCGGGTGCAAGTTCCTAGCCTGGAGTGCCCGATAAGCCTCGCTTCTGGCCCGAGATTGAGGGGTTGATTTCTTGTTGTAGAACTGCTCCCACACGGTTGGCGTGATGAACGGGAAGTTCCCAAATGGCTCCGAAAGTGCTCGGGTTGAAGACATACTCGCCGACCAGCCTAGACTTAAAGTTTTTCCAAGCATTTCCCATCTTCTTGAAAGCTGCCCGCTTGAGCCCATCCTCGTCGGCTGCAGGATAGTCAAAGTTCTCCTTGAATTTTTTCCAAGCAGTGTTCTTCTCTGCTTCCGGCACTTGCTTGATGTCATCTTGCAAAATTGTGAAGTTCTGCCTCCCTATCACCCCACAGATCGTCCTCAACTTCTTGCAAACATTCCTAGGAGAGATCGGCACTCCTAGGTGGTCCACCTCTGTTATGGTGTACCGTTCCTTCGGGATTTTATTTCCTGTCCTAGGGGTCCGTGTCCTTGTGGACCCACTAGTTGTCACCGACATTGGTTCGTCTTCCTGAGACATCGTCTAAATAACTTATGAGGGCGGTGAGGACAGTGGTGGAGCAGAGGGCAGCGGCGCTCGGTGGCCGGGCTCGGGGATGGCGGTGCTTGGTGACCGTGAGGGAGGACGATGGTGCCGGGCTCGGGAGAGCGCGAGGGAGGGCACCGGCGACGGTGGTGGAGCAGAGGATGGCGGTGGCGGCACGATGGGCTGTGGGACAGTGCTAGGGCTTGAGGACTTAGAAATTTTCACGCTAATGTGTAGATATGAATTGGTGAACCCTAGTATAAATGATTTCGAACCACATCCCTGACGGGCATTAAGTAAAGCCCGGTAGAGATGATGTCATCTCAATCGGGCTTAGCCTAAAGACCGTCACGGATGATCGCATCCGTGATGGGCTTTAGGTTAAGCCCGATTGAGATGATATCATCTCTATCAGGCTTTACTTGTTGCCCGTCACTGATAATATTTTCCTTTTTTAGTTGGCCCTTTTATATTTGTTTGCTCTTTCTTAGTTGATCATTGTTGACATGTAGTCAAAATAATTAAGTAAAGTACAAAATTCACTAAATAAGTAAGTAAAGTATAATAATTCACTAAATAATTGATTTATTTCACTAAATTCATAGGAGTACAGGTACTTCATTCGTACAAAAGGCTTCTTAATACAAAATACTTCATTCATTACAAGAAATAGCAAAAGAAATAAGTACAAAGGCATCAGTCACAAGTGCCTTCCGTATGATCTAAACGAGCATATGCCACAGTCTCTTGTGGATCATCGTCAGGGTCGATGTGAGGTCTGACATGAAGATTTTGGTTGTATTCTTCTTCATTGATGACTTTGTCAACCCCGACAATTTGGCGCTTTCCATCCCTAACAATGTGCATCTTCTTGTTTGTAGGGTCTTTTATGTAGAAAATCTGCTCGACCTGTTTCGCAAGTACGAATGGTTCATCGGCGTATCCAACCTTGGATATATCTATTAAAGTGAAACCTTCCTTGTCGACTTTGACACCAGTGCGTATATTCACTCAACGGCAATGAAACAAAGGGACTTTGAAGTTCCCGTAGTTCAGCTCCCAGATCTGCTCAATGCGGCCGTAGTATGTATTCGACCCAACTTGATCCTAGAATGCATCTATACGGACTCCGTTGTTTTGCACTGTCCTTTTGTCAGCTTGTTTGACAGTGTAAAATGTGTATCCATTAATATCGTACCCTTGCCATGTGTCTATGTCCCAACAACCGTATTGTCTCATTTGGGACATCCGTCGATATTGTAATACGATTCTTGAACCATTCATTGAACCGAGAGTTATGTTCTCTGTTAATTCACATATCCGATCGCTCCAAGTTGTCCTGTCGGATTTTAGCTAAATGCTACTCAAAGTATGGGGCAACTTCTGCCATATGTTGGAGCATAGCGAAATGAGCCTACGCATAGGACACTTGATCAGGCACAATTCTTTTCCTACCTATTGTGCCAACACCTGACAACATTCCTTCCTGACGAGACGCTAGAACTCCAAAGGATCGGCCTCGGACATGTAATCAATGCAGAACTCAATAACCTCCTCGATCGCATGTACCTTCAATGATGCTCCCCTCCAGTTTTCCTCTACTTCGAATGTACGACTTCAGAACTCCCATGTACCTCTCGAACGGGTACATTTCTCTTAGAAAAGCTGGGCTACATAGTTTTTTTTGCTTTACAAGATGAATAGAGAGATGAATCATGATATCAAAGAAAGACAGTGGAAAAAATATCTCCATGTGATAGAGGGTATTGACAATATCTGTCTGCAACCCATCTAGATTTTCGGGATCTATAACCTTCTATTAGGGCCCGACAAAGATATAATAGGTTGTCTTTGTCAGGCCGTGATGTGAGCCTGTCACAGATAGGTATCATCTATGACGGGCTCGAGTGATATGCACATGTAACATGTCTGTGTGAGTAAATCTTTGTCGGCCTCTTTTTAGGCCCATTTGAGATGACTTTGTTGTGACGGCCTGCAAAACCTAGGCATATGAGAGGCTATCACGGATGAGAGGATCTGTAGTAGTGTCATTATCAAATCTCTCTCTCTCTATGTATGTATATGTGTGTGTCTATATAAAGGTAAAGATAAAGATAAATATAATGAGAAATTCCCATGTTTTCAAATCCGGAATCATATTTTATTCCCATGGCTTCTCTATTCATGATCAGGTGTATTTTCAATCATAGAATCCAAATGTATTTTTCTTTTTCTATTTCATCATCTAATTCCTCTTATATCTCCTGCGGCTACCCCTGCCCCTTCCCTAGGGTTTCTACAGGAACCAACCGGGCCTCGCCATGCCGCGCTCGAGATCTGACACCAGTTTCACCGCAGCAACAGGATCGGCCGCCCGCGAGCCTCGTCCCCACCAGATCCGGACACTGCTTCCGCTGCCACCTCCATGCACCGTTGTCGCTAGATCCATAGGCTCCAGGCCCACCATCACTAGATCTACCTCCTCCAGGCATCGCCGCAGCCGTCGTCCCGTCTCCCGCACCATTGCAGCCGAGCGCCACTGCTGCCGAGCCACACCGCTGCACCCCTTCACTGGATCGCAAAGTTGGGGTTGCATAATCTAGAGACAAAGTGGAGACACAAAGTTCAGGGATGAGACTCTCTTCTCTTATTCCAGTTCTTTCATCAAGTCTACAAATAAGCAGCCCCTCTCCTTTTTATATAGTGAAACTTCGTATATGGAAGGTTTGGTGATGGACCCAATAAATATGTTTGGGCCATGCCCAAAGTTTCCTAATATATACATGGTAATCTTTTTACTATGCTCATAAAGTTTCATAAACATCTTCCGAATTTGGTTGTATCATTTGATTATTTTTTTACTATATGACAAACAGTTGAATTGTGAAACACCCTAAAAATTTCGGTCTTGATTTACAAAAGCAAATTTTGGAATAATCATAAATCTTTTTCGAAATCCTTTCATGTTGAAATTTATTGGATTTTATTTCCCGTTTTCCTACTGTGGTTGGGCCAAAAGGACGGACGTCTGAGAATATAATTATATTTTGGTTTCAAAATATCATTTGTTGAAGGAACCATGATTATGAAATATGAAAATAATTGCAGATACAAAACATCTTCCTACAAACCCTTTTCTATGAATTAAAACCCCATTGATGTATTTGTTTTGTAAATAAAACCAAATATTGGATATTTGGAGAAAACCCTTCTTAAGGGTTAATTCCCTAAGAAACTATTTCACTAATAAGATCTAAATTTTGATTATTTCCTAAGAAACCTTTTTATGGATTAAAGCCCTTGGGTAATTACCATGCAGATGACAGCTATTAATAAAGTATTTATCAAAAATCCTATTTACGAAATAAATCCTTGAGAGACTATCATAAAAAGGTTTTCTTATACAAAGACCAGTGTTCCTCCTTGAAGGGCCTAGCCCGGCCTGCCTGTTAAAACTAGTTGTTCTTTGACTGTGTTTAGTTTTGTGCCAAAGATCTCGATTAGATCAATCCTTGTGAACTTCCAATACTGCCCTAGCCTTTTTCCCTGGAAGTTAAACCTCTCGGGATTCCAAATTTGTAATTCGATTCTCCTTCTAAAATTGAACCCCTCCCGAATGATCTATTTTGTCAATGAATGTTTCTATCTCAACTCATATGAAATCCGGGAATCACCTCCAATACATTCCACTTTCATATCCACATGAGACTAGGCAAAGAAATGCTTATAAAAACATTAGTCTCATATAATTGGATTTGTCATTAATCACCAAAACCAAAATAATGGCACTTGAACTTTCAATCTCCCCTTTTTGGTGATTGATGACAAATCCATTAATAATGATCACATTTAGATATGAAGGGTGAAGCCAATGATATAAATCAAAATGATATGAATATTTGACAATTGATTTATATCCATGCATGATATGCTTGTGCATATGGTGCATGTTGGATGCTATGATAGATGATGGTATGCTTCTTTTCAAGACATGCACCAAATGAATGTGGGATCCTAGAATATTTTTCCCTTGTATATCGATGATCATATCAAATGTGGGATCCTCAAATATCCTTCCCCTTTTGGCATTAATCACAAAAAGATTAGTATGGAACTGGAAGAGAGACAATTTTGCACAAGCAAAATAAGAACAAACATTTATAAGACCAAATAAACTTTTTGAATGGAAGCTCAAATCAAAAGTTTTAGAAATGGTCCATTTAAGAAAAGCTCCCCCTTACTCTCAGAGTCTCGTCACTTAGACAAGAAGAATTAGAATAGATGTCATTTGTAGGAGGGAGTGATTGTGAGCACTTGAATTTTCTCTCGAAATGTACTATCAAGAATTTTATCTACGATACGAATTTGATCAATGATACTTGAGAGATTCTTGGTCAAGTGTGTAAACTCGGCAATGGAATGACAAAGATTGGCAAATACCGAGTTTAAGATGATAAGGGATACTACCATTTTATATGGACACCACTTGTGTATGCATGTGTGAAATTGGAATCAAGGAATGGTAGTTGGCAATGGCAACAAGTATCAACTTGGATTTCAAAAGAAAAGGAAATGGAATATGTAGGTTGTCAATAAAGAATTCCATTTGAGTTTAGGCTGGCTCAAATAATGGGTGTTTGAGAGCGAGAGGTGTTCATGCAAGAAACAAATCCAAAAGAGCTCAAAATTGATTTAACATTCAAATAACACAGAGCTCACTACATGAAACAACTTTTATTAAGCCACCAACTTAAATTTTCAATCAAAATGAAATCCACTTTAAAAATTTGAAGTATAACAAAAAGATACAACAAAGTAAACTCTTGTAGCAACATAAAACTTGTGGAAATGAGCTCCAAAAAATATGCAATAAATCCTGGAGATAATTCATGTAATCATGCACTAGCTTAATTTTGGGATCTTGCTTATATCTCAACCATATAGACAAAACAAAAATCACAAGATTTCAGCAAACTGAAATTTCAGATTTTTCGCAACTCAAGATGGGCTTTGAAAAACATTCAACAAGTGTCCAAATGAGCTGCATAAATTCAAACAAAAAACACCAGTAAGGTTCAACCATAGGGGATCAAAAGTCATAATGGAAGCACCTTCCAATTTGCAACGCATTTGGAGATACAAAATTCACAAATCAGCCCAAAACCATGTCATTTCTGAATTTTTCAGCAAGTTGATCAAAGTGAGAAAAACTCAAAACTCTTCCAAATCATGTCCAAATGTATTGAAATCTTACAAAAATGATATTTAGACATGAGAGCAACTTTTCCAAAAAGAATTTTTGGAAAAACATTTTTCTATCGAGATAAAAGCCAAAAAATAACAATGTAGGCCTTTCAAATTAATAAATTTGAATCAAAGTCATAAATCACACTAAATATGATTGTCATGGAGTTTGACAATTGGAGAGCCTTATATGGGTTGTAGAAACTAATTTTAGCCAATACTCACAAAGAACTTTAGCTCCATTAGTTTAACTCATAAAATACAACTTTTGGTAATTATGGTCATGATATACTTTTTGATAAAATTCAAATAGTTATATCCTTTGAACGGTTGGTTTTTTGAAAAAAAATTAAACTAGAGAAATGTTTGGAATGACCAACCCTCAAGCTTTCATATTGGAAATATTTTCAAAAACACAGTAGATTTTGATTTAGGAAGATAGATCATTTACGGAAATTCCAAAAATCATGTCCGAAAATCACTTTAGGACAAGTCCGAAAATGTCCAGAAGATTTTCGAAAATTCCGAAAATGATTTTTGGACAAGTCCGAAAACGTCCAGAAGCTTATTTTTAGTTCACAAACTTTTCAAAAATTTCGAAAATACATTTCGGACAAGTTCGAAAACATCCAGATGAGAATTTTTGAGGAAATCACTTTGAAATAATTGATTTTTTTAGCAAAAACAAGATCATATAAGATCCTTTTAAGGCCATTTTGCTATATTATTTTAGAAATAAGATCTTTACTTCAAATAGCTTGCAAAACATTTGAAATGCATATTGAAGCACTTTTGAGAGGATTTTCACAAAAATTTGCCTCTTAAATGAGATTTTTGAATTTTGACCAAAGAGGCTATTTGAAATAGCTATAAATCCAATGTTTGAAATCTTTCATATTTTGAAAGCATGGGGTATAAAAATATGATTAAGACCACTCACAATTGATATATTTCTCACTTTAACTCCATGTAGTCAAGGTTTGGAAGAAAAGATCAAGGTTGAGCAAAAACTACATAAACTTTTATTTTGAAATATATATTTTTTCAAAAATGCAAACACAAACAAATGTGATGGTTTTGGAGAGAAGTGAGTATTAATGAATGCTATGTACTCATTTGATCCAGTATGATGCATTTATGCAACCCCAACAATGACAACTCATCTAAGTGCTAGTAGGTGGCCATTTATGGTCTAGATAATATTTTGGATAAGATTGGAATTTAAATTTCTTTTGATTGGTTGGCTTTTTAGAGCAAATTTGAATATCAAAAAGTTTGAAATAACCAACCCTATCATTTTCATTTTGAAATCATTCTGAAATTTCTTTTAGAATTAATTATACAAAAATTCAAGTTAAAAGCTAAAATAAGATACTTAGGACTACAATTTTGGTTAAAATTCATTTTCTTTTAAAATTAGCCATTCTTTCAAATACAAAAGTATTGAGAGACATTTGAAACACACTTTAAAATCATTTCAAATTATATTTTCATAATAAAGCTATAGTTTTCAAAATTCAATGTAGATATATGTTACCGAGATGACATTGGTTCTTAATGTAAATTTTGCAATGGTTGGCTCCAAATTCCGAACTTGGTGAGATCCACCTTTTCTTGCATAAGCCATACCTCCAATGCCTCTCCATGTACCTATATTATCATTTTAGCACATTTTGGTACCCAACAAAATTGGGTCCATAGAGGTTAGTCATAAGAGACTTCGGCACCCAAATGGATTTTGTGTTAGCATGTGGTGAACTAATCACCCTAGTAGCACAAATGTCCTTTTTAGCCTTCCTAAGTAAATCATGATCAAATGAGGAGTTTGGCTTAGAAATGTTACCCATGGGATAATTTTTACCAATATGTCCCTTTGCACGGCAATTATAGCAAAGTCGAGTTTTGCTTTTATCTTGTCTCTTGGTTTGCTTGTGGCTGGTTTGTCTCTCACTTAATGATTTGCATTGTTCATCCAATGTGCACAACCAACTTGAGGCTAGGTGTCCCGCTTCGGTGCACTTGAGACACTTGATGTGAGCAATCCCTTTCTTCTTGCTCAACACATTTCCTTTCATCCAAGGGCAATCTCTAACATAATGTCCCGCTTTCTTGCACTTGAAGCAAGTAATGGAACTCTTAATCTTGTTTTGATTCCTTCCCTTGGTATGAGCATTGATGGACTTGTTTTCCCATTTATGGAGCTTGGTGCAAGCTAAAGTTGATCCCTTCTCAAGCTTCTTCACCATGGTTTCACGGTTATCTTGAGAAGGTTGAGTAATGCCCACAAGTCCATGATCCATGTCCTTTTTCCTTTTGCCTACACAATCCAAGTCACATATAGTGCTCAGGGAAATGTTTGCTTTGGATCAACAAGTGTTAGCACAAGTAAGGCCAACTTGAACATGAGGCTCATAGGATTTTACCATTGCAATTATCACCTCACGAGTTATCTCTACCATAGCATGAGAATCTACAATGTTCTCATGAGAACACAAAAGTTTATCATGTGTTTCTTGTAAATCCACATACTTGCTAGTGATCTCCTCAAGTTGATATTTGAGCTCTTGATTTTGCTTCTCTAAAGATGCTACACAAGCAATAGGATTAGTGGCACAAGCAAATTCATTTTCCAATTTTTCATACCACATAATTAATGAAGAATTAGATCTCTTGAGTTTCTTGTGTTCATCGGCTAGACCCTTGATTTCTTCATTCTTCTTAATAAGGTATGCTTGTCGCTTCTTAATAACCTCCATGAGCTTGATCACCATTGCTGTGTCCTTCTTGTTCAAGTGATCAACAATGGAGTCATTATCATCATCACCCATAAAGCACGCATGATCTTCGGCAATGGAAGATGAAAAAATTGATGATGTGGATTCTTCACTTAGCTATTGATGTTCATTCACTTCTTCCTTCAAAAGGTTAGTTCCACACGTACTATAGGAAGTAGAACATCCATCCATATCATTCTCATGCACACACTTAGTGTTAGGTGATATGCATGAGTCAACAACACAATCAAATATAGCAATTTCATTATCGGTGTTGTTGGAGTACAATGGGAGAGTTGGACAATCATCAACCTTACTCACCAATTCATTACTTTGCTTGTAGTTGTATGTTGGTGTGATGGATGATGAGGTAAGACCTTTATGATCGGAGGAGATAATCATTTGGAACTTGTCATGATGAGGTGATGAAGTAGAGCAATCCTCAAATGATGCTTCCACAAGACCATCCTCTCCATCACATTTGGACTTGTCATATCTTTCTTTAGTATTATCCAAATGAGATGCGCATCTTCAAGTGGCATGATGGTTTTGAACACATCTTCACTCAAAGCACTAAACAAAACATTAGTAGCTTGAGCATTGAGATGTGTGCATTTCACCTCCTCTTCAAATGATAGCTCTATATCATCACGAGGAAAAATACTCACATCTACAACTCGCTTTATATTAGGACCCATGGCCCTAAACACATTAAGCATGCGAGAACTCCAAGATATGTAATTTGAACCATCTAACAAAAGAAGTTCTAGGAACATTTCACCTCTTGTCGACATCTTCTCTCAAGGCGGTGAAACCCAAAATGAGAGACCTCGCTCTGATACCAATTGAAAGGACCTTGATGTCGCCTAGAGGGAGGGTGAATAGGCGTTCCTAATATTATCACAACTTCATAGCATATTAGAATGATGAGAACTTTCGGTTCAAATCGGAACTTCCGGTATATGATTGGAAGTTCCGGTCTCAACCAAAAAATTCGACGGATAACAGAATAAAACACTAGCTATGAACTTGTAGGTTGAACAAACAAAATGTATATGAATCAAAAGGTGACAACCAAGGTATCTAAGCAAGATATAATGTTACCAACTATATGTCATATCCTAAAATCCCTAAAATATAAATTGTTGTTTAAAAGGAATTATTAGAAATAATTTTAAAAGCTTAAAAGAAAATATCTAGTTTTACTTTAATAATTTCCAATATAAAAAGGGTCTAGATAAAATTTTGTTAAATACTTCATTTATTCTTATAGTTCCTGGATTTTTCAAGGATTTACTTGAGCTAAGGAAGTATTTTTAATAAATGAAACATCATCTCAGTAATTATTTAAATTGAAAACATAAATAAAACTTTCTTTTTCTCTTTTCTCTTTTTCGGCCCATCCCCACCTCTCTTCCCGCTGGCCCAGCCCGAAACCACAGCTCTTCTCTTTACCGCAAAAAGTCTACTTTGCCTCCCTTCCTTCCTTTTCTTTTTCTTTTTGGCCAGCCCTTTTACTCAGAAGTCTGTTTTACCTCCCTGTCGCTACAGTGTCGTCTTCAACCTCTGTCCAGAGAGCTTGCCCGTTGATGCAGTTGTCTCCCCTTCCAAATCTAGTCGCTTCCTTCCTTTCCCGACTAAATTGATAGAGGGGAAATACTTGCCATATCCTCCTCTTTTCTTTCCCCAAAAAATCAAATCAAATCCAGAAGAAAATCGACTCCGATTCGTGCTCTATTCGGATCCTCTCTCTCTTTCGCCGCCGTCGACGTGGGTTCGGCCGTGCTTTGCCGCTGCTGCAGTCATCGTCTCCACGAGCCGTCGCCACCGTTGAGTTCGCAAGGAGGAGAGGAACACCGTCCATGCCTTCGCCGCTGCTGCAACTCGCCGGAGCTGTGTCGTCGTCGTCAACCCGTGCTACACTATCGTTCCAACTTCGCCATCATCGTCGTTCGTTGTCGTTTTTCGTGCTGCCATCGGTGAGTTCATTGAGCCATGCTCTACCCGCTGGTGCCATCCATTAGCGCTGCTTTGCCCTAGTTCACTGGTAACCGTTGGGTCCCGAGTCGCCACCGGCGATGACGTCATCGTGATGTCATCCGCCATGTCGTCGCCTAGTCGCGTGCCACGTGGTCGACTGCCTCTATGCATCCGGTCTACCGTGGACCTAAAATGTTGACGCAATAAATCGTCTTCCCTTTTCAAAATTAATTCTTTATTGCGTCATAATTCAATTAAAATCTATATAAATGATTTAAATTAATTTAAACTTCAATTATTCATAACTAATTCACCGTAACTCGGATTTAGTTGGTTCCAGTCTCTAAATTTTTATAAAAATAAGATCTACACAATAAAAATATCCACATGTACTATTGATGCTTGTTAATGTACTGTTTTGGTTGATTTTGTTCTTTTGCTTTAGTTTCCGACGTTCTCAGAGAGTCTGTCGTTGCAGGAGAAGACTTTGAAGAGTTCGAAGACCAGCAAGGCAAGTCACACAGATCTTAAACACCATCCTTTGAGCATGTTGATCCTATATTTAAATTCTCTATTTATTTCAAATGTGCATTTATTTTCGAATGTCACCGGGTGGTGTGAATCTATTCCTTTGTTATGGCCAGTTTGTATTGATTACCTTATTCCTTGATACCTTGGGCTATAATATGACTAGTTGGACTTATATATTGGTTCAACTAGATATATTAGTATAATTACTTATCTATGCTTAGAAACATTAGCATACTATTGGAACTAATACTTCACTCTCATTGATGTATATTTAATGGTAGCTCACGATGGTCAATCGTGATTGATAAATTAATTAACTTGCCAACTAAAACTTAACTAATGGTGGGTTATGAGCACATGGTTGGAGATGTGATTTGGATGGTCGTGCTCATGACAATTAAGGACCGGTTCATGAGCTATCGTTGTGAAACATTAACCGTACTAACCACAAGCCAGCGTGGGCAACGACTTTACCCTTAGTATAACATGATGCTTAGTGGAGCACCAGGCTGTGAAGCGGTGACAAGTCTGTGGGGGTCGCTGGGGAGTCCATGCCTTTGATTTTAAGGGGGTGATTATGATCCAGGAACGGTGCACTGCTTGCGTTGTGTTATGTTGGGGGTGCTGTCACAGCGTCGTTTCGAGGTACCACGGTGGTACTAAGGGCATGGTAACATGTTATGGGGCTATGTCTTGTGGGACAGTAGTACACCTCTGGCCAGAGTAAAACTATTCGAATAGTCGTGCCCGCGGTTATGAGTGGGTCTAACAATGTTTTTCGTGATTAGTTTCACACCTCTCGTTAATAATAAAGATTAAATAACTGCTTAAAACCTGTTTAGCTCCTGGTATGGAATAGTATATTCCTGATTTAGAGATAGGACTGTGCAGCCGGGTATGGTTGTTCACAACTGGATGGGCCTATACAGCGGGTATGTTGTATAGCGTTGGATTAATATTGTTTAATTAATACTTTACTTGTTTTATAAATTCTAAAATGTTTAATAAAAGCTATTTATGCAAATGAGACCATATTATGCCATCCTTTGTTATTCCCTTTGCACTTGCATATTTGTTGTGTGGCTTGTTGAGTATTCCATATACTCACCTTGCAATAATTCATCAGAAGAGGAGTTCTACAGTGATGATGGAGGACTCGAGGATTAGGCTTAATCCTTGTCAAGCTACTTGTGGAGTGGAGTCGCCTACACTAATTATTATTTTTTCCGCTGCTTAGAACTTTATTGTGTGAGAGGAACTATCTTCCTCTGTAATGACTTTTTATTCACCTATTAATTAGATAAATAATTGCACTCTATTATCAATTTGTTATTGTGTGCCTCAGCTGATTCCTGGACGAGGGTTTACACACATATAAGCGATTGGAATTTTGGATAGAAATTCTAGGCGTGACACTATATCAAGTAAGCATACAAGTGGATCGGGTTAAAACAAGCTCAAGCACAATATGAGAGATGGCAAGAACGAGCAAACCAAGAGAGGAGAGACGTTGATTTGTTCCCGAAGTTCGGATCCACGGATCCTACGTCTCCGTTGAGGGGCCACAAAGGCCGGGTCTATTTCAACTCTTTCCTCACGAGGTTGCACAAATGCACTCCTCGGTATCACTCTTGATTTCTTCCCTTGCGGAGGCGAAATCGAAGCCTTCACAAACTTTACGTGGCACTGTTGACGATGAAATTTAGCAAGCATATGAATCGGAAACAAAGTCCAATTCAAAGTGGAATGGAAGATATGCGGGATTCTCGGAAACAGAGTGCGCAACGGCTGGAAGACCGTATCGGCTGGAACCAAGTCTGATCTGGATAGCCGATATGGCCGATATTGGATGCGTAATCAATATCGGTTTCAAGGAAGAGTTTCAGATAATGTTGTCAAGCAAGGATAGAGTCCAGAATTGGCGAATGTATCTATTACTTAGGATTATCTGTAATTTCCTTATAGATATTTTCGGTAAGAGTCCGCCTAAGGAACTTGTTTGCTAGTTGGATTTGTATTAGGACCATATGAGTCGTGTCCATCTTGGACAATGTTTGTAATTTTGGGTATAAATATAGACCCGAGGTTTTATGAATAAAGTAACAACAGTTCAATCAATCTCGACACATCGCCAACCTTTTACTTTTACTTTCGACAAGTTCTTACTTTCAAGTCGAGCTGCATCAGTTTGATCTTCGGCGAAAAGGTAGGCCTTGTTATGGAGATTTGCATTATCGGAATTAGTGCTTACATCTTTATGACACTCTAATTCTACATTGTGAATCTCCAAGTTATCATATACGTTATATAATCTAGATTGACAATTCTATCTACTTGCATCAGCTGATCTCTATCTAGGGTTTTGCTGATAACGGCTAGATTGTTTTGTTGGTTTAAATTATATAATATATCTACCATCCTAAAAAGGCAACCATTGGCTTGATTGTTTAGATATTATGCTTCTTTTCATAGTTAATGCTGCATCAGTTAAGTCTGATCTATTAAGTCGTGTTTAGAATCATAATCTCTAGCCTGCTTTATGGTTGTTAATAAGGATAGTATCGGGGTTTCAGCCGATCTTATCTGATATAGGTGTTTTACATAGTTTTCTGCTTTGTTTAATATGTTATATTTGCCCCTTATATCAAGATCTAATCTAATATAAATATATCGGACTTACCGCCAATTTGATTGACGACAGTTAGATATATTTGTTACCAGAGAATATCGTAGTATAAGGTTGTATCGGAGCTATAGCCGATACACGCTTAAATCTGAACATCGGCTATGACATGAGTATATATAATCGTTATTTCATGTTACCTTAGACTTGAGCAATTTATACTGGCTCTTAAGTCCGATCTATCCCAATTGCTTATTTCTAAAGTAATATTGACATATAGATTATATGACACTGGTATCTTCAGCCGATGTATCAAATTTAGGGTTAGTTTATCATTGAATATACCTCACAGCCGATCCATGCTATATTGCATCGAATAGGTTATATCACGATATGATATCGGCTGCTTGGCCAATTGACTATCGTTACTAATAAACTTGCATGTTCTATCTTGTTGATTGCAGGATCAAATCAATGTTGAACCCGAAAGCAAGTTTTGGACCTACACTAGAGTAAAGCAAATCTCTCAGGCCAGTGTGTGTTTTTCGCATCAACAGGCACACCACAACCTTGGGTGCTCACCGGTGACGCCTAGCGGTCTAGGAGACCTTAGTCCCGAAGAGTAACAAACACAAACGAAGATTTGCTTGCTATGAACTCAAGTGCTCAAAGTATGCAGTGAAGTTCACTAGCTCTCAACTTCTCAATCCCTCAATCCAACTCTCTCCCCTTCTCAAATCCAACTCACAAAGAGGCACCACAAAGGTAGGAAAATGGGGAAGGCTGTTTGACTTTTAATGTGTCTAATATTGCCCAAGAACAGCAGCCACTCAAAGGAGGGGTGGAGGAGTTTATATACCGAGCCTCTCAAAACTAGTCGTTGGAGACCAAGACTGCAATTTTCGGAATTTCCGAAATGCATTTTCAGACAAGTCCGAACATCAACAGAGAGCAATCTCAGTTTCGCAGCCATTTTGTCCGAAATATTTTTTGACTTTCTGAGATTTTTTCGGAATTTCCGAAAATCACAGAGTAAAACGACCGTAACTTTTCACTCGGGGCTCCCTTTTTGATGATCTTGGACTCTATGGAAAGCTCACTCAGAGGGCTACCCAACTCAACAAAAATCAAAGGTTTAAAACCACTCAAAGGATAGATTAAAGCTTGGATTTCTCTCAAGGTAGCACTATGATGGGTCACTTTGAGCACCGAGACATACACAAACATATCGATGTTGCATCCCTCTTAATAGTACGGCATTCCTATACTCAAAAGTAAATAGGAAGAGAATTATACCAATAGAAATGTCTTGTTTCCATCTTTCTTTCTTTGTCTTTAAGGGACGCCAACATCAAAACCGTTTCACCATATATTCTTCAAATGGTTGATGTGGTTACTTGTAGCTTCAAACGGTCTCGCACGGTCCATCATGACAAAGCCGTCACTCGTCCTTCACCACCAGATTTGGTTCTTCGGTGCCAAGCCCCTTGCTTGCCCTTCACCGCCGCATGGTCCATCGCAACCGAGCATCGTTTGCCCTTCACCGTCTTGCCATAGTAGCCACTTCGTATCTCACATCTTCAATATCTCCACTTTGTCATCCTTGGTATCTTTAGGTGTAATGATATCACTTGAGCATCAACACCTTTGCAATCCTTGGGATCTATTTCTCTCATTCAACTCAATGAAATTATTGGTCCCAATGATCCTGTTGTCAACCTCCACATGTTGACCAACCGATCGCATATATAAAATGATATGAATAAGTGATGAGTATTAATCAACACCACAAGTCTCATATACTCAAATATATGCTCAAATGTAAAGATCCCAATTAAATGGAAGTGAATAACTTGGATCAACAACATGCATAACTAAGGTATAGGATTTGATCCCCCTAAATGTATGCATACAAAATATTTTGTGGAAGCAAAAGTATGCATAACTAGAGATAAAACATTGGGAGCTTACCTTATACAAGAATAGAAAGTATTGATCATATGTAGACATTAAGATAGAAGCATACCTTCATCATCTCCATATTCTCAATGTGAAGAGACTAAACAAGATATGGCTCAAACAAAACATTAGTCTCAAATACATATGTCACTCACATGAAAATATTATATATGAATATATCAATATGTGCATATGGAGAGAAAGAGTGATACATATAGCTAGATCTCCATGCATTTAATCCTTGTGATTTAGGTCCAGCATCAATGAACGTTTCTATCTCAACTCATATGAAATCCGGGAATCACCTCCAACACATTCCACTTTTATATCCACATGAGACTAGGCAAAGAAATGCTTATAAAAACATTATCTCATATAACTGGATTTGTCATTAATCACCAAAACCAAAATAATGGCACTTGAACTTTCAGGAAGCCCTATTTTGGTTTATATTATTTTGTGAATAAAGTATAGGTACAAAATAAGTGTGGGGGAGTACTTCGGACTCCTGACGTGCAACAAATGCGAATAGATGCATAAAGACGAACACGTGAACTTCACCACTGAACACAAAAAATGCAGCAGAGTTGGAGCCGAGAGGAGTTCGGCCGAACTAGCCTCAGCGCCATCTTCTCTGATTTTTTTACTAGTGGAGTGGTATGCACGTCCCATCCCTCATTCTCCCCTGAATACGAGTTAAATTTGAGTATACATTGAAATATAATTATATTTGACTCTAAGATAAAATGGAATTAATTAATTCTCAACAATTAAATTTTCTTATGGTGAACTCGTATACTTTTTTATTCTTTGCTAATACATGTCATTTGTGAACATATATCTATCATAGGGACCCTTACTTATCTAGGTAATTGATTTTTGTGATATGGTTATGACAAAGGGAATTCCTATTTAACTGTCATACTACATGGGATTTTATGTTGTGAAAATTAAAAATTTTCGACCAATACTCCTCAATGACTATAAGATTACCCCCAAGGCCAATAATGATTCTCATTGCAAACCTATATATTCTTGGCTACTCACATTACATTGAGTCTTGTCAATATTTTCTGACTCGTGTGAGATTTTGTTCATACTTTCATGATCAAGATCACGTACACTATACATACATACCCAAATGCTAAACCTCTACACTGGAAGCTAGCATATCTCATCATTTATTTCAGTCATCATCCATAAAATAAATACTCCATGTCATTTGTGCCTCTTTCTCCAAACATCATTCAAAGGAAAAGAGAGGTATGGCTATGCAAAAGAGTGAAAAATAAAGATCTTGCTCTTACAAGTGTGGGGCACCTCAAAAAGAGAGAAAAAAAAAGCAAAAGAAAAGGATAGCCATGCACTGTCTCAAATTTCCCAAAAATAAATGGAGAGGAGGTACATAAAAGGAGTTATCAAATTTTCTTTATCCATCATCATACCACACATGTGCACATTCTTGATCAGAAAGTATGGCTTGCTATCTCCTTGAGTCCAAAATTTTGTCTCGGCAACACATGTAATGCAGGTGCACCAAGATTGATCCCTACTAAGCTCCACATAAACTAGCCATTTAGAATAGGGACATATCGGCAATACATGCCTTGGTGAGGATACAAAATCAAAGAGAGCGATTCGAGAGAGAGTCATTTGAGGAGTATAGCTAATTTGGGAAAACATATAAAAAAATCCAAGTACGTGACAGAAGGAAAAGGTGTGACTTGAGTTGCGACCATTCTATTCCTCAATTACTCAAGATGGTAAGTTAGACACTACAAAAGTTCACAAGTACAGGTATGGCTCAGAATAGATTGTATGCATGTATCTACCATTGGGAAATTTTACTCCACGATAATCCTAAATCTTTACTTGGGACAAGTAAAGAGCTAAGTTTGGGGGTTTGTTGATGGCTATTAAGTATCAAATCTACGCCGTCAATACCGACATGAATCTGAACATATCAAATATCCAACATAGTGGTAGGGTTTAATTCTAACAATTTCCACAGCGTTGGTGTATATTTGGATGAAGGTGATAAATCAATAGAGTTGGGAAGAATTATACATAAAGAAGGAGGAGAATCAAATTCATACTCAAGCCTATGGAGTTTGGGCCCACAAACCTAACAAAACACATTGAAATGGGCCCATTAACCATGCATATGAACTGAGGAATCCTCCACCAGAGCCCAGGAGAAAGAGCTGGGCCAGATGGGCCAGCTAGGGTTCGGCCGAACCGACATTGTCTTCATTTGCCATCAGCTTCAACGTGGACGTTCTAGATGAAGCCTCAATGACGGTGGAGGGGTAGTTAGGATATTTCCAACTGCCATAACCGTCATATGAAGGCTATATAAGGAGCTCAAGTGCTTCATTTCAATACACACCAAGTTTAAGCTGAATTATAAGAGGCTCTTTGTACACTCATTGTATACTTATAATAGGGAGAGAGTAAGGGAGAAGGATAAGAGGAATTCTGAAGTTATAGGTACTTTCCTCTAAGTCTTTTTGTACCTTGTCGATTGCTTTAATATAATTGATATTATCCTATTCAAGTAATTGAGATTTATCTGTGAAGTTTATTTTTTAGTTAGTTCTTATTAGTGTACTGGAATATTGTTCACTAGAAATAGTGTTTACTTTGGTGTTTGATCAACATTAAAGTAGTATTTTAATAGTGTAGACGTGGTGTCTATATTGTTAAATACCAGTATTTGTTGTGTATCCCACAGTTCGTTAGAGGTTGGTGTAGAGGTGGTGATAGCCCTCAAGATCACCGTAGTCCTCCCTGTCTGGGAGCGTAGTAGAGGAAGTCCTGGTAGCAGCAAGCAAGCTAATGCTTGAAGTATTGCGATAGGATTAAATTAAGCTTTCTACACGACCTGATGCTTCACTAGAAAAATCCTCTCTACCCTCTGCCTAAATTAACTTGTGTCCTTGGATGAACCAGAAGAGTTGAACACCCTCGTTTCCTGTGGAAATTCGATACCTTGGAATACTTCCGGGTGAAGTGCTACAGCGGTATATCCATGCGCTTGTGGATTTTATCTATGATTATAAGAAATACCAACACTTACCTCAAGGAAAGAAGAGGAAGGGGGAGTAGAACACATGTCAAGGTGAACAATCTAGAACCACGCACTCATGAATATGAAAAGGAAAGGATGATCCTAATAGTACACCCATCATGGATTGTGGAGGAGAACTCCTAGCCAATTTGCATGGCTATGGACGTAGAATCTCCTATGCTAAACCTATCTATGATCGTAAGAAATACCAACACTTACCTCAATGAAAGAAGAGGAAAGGGGGAGTAGAACACAGGTCAAGGTGAACAACCTAGAACCCCACACTCATGAATAAGGAAAGGATGATCCTAATAGTACACCCATCATGGATTGAGGAGGAGAACTCCTAGCCAATTTGCATGGCTATGGACATAGAATCTCCTATGCTAAACCGGATCGGTCCTGAAATTTATGTCAGAATAGAAAATCATTACCATACCTGTTAAGCAAAAAGCTCGCTGTGAAGTTAATTGAATCCGATGTACCGGAATACTTCATTGAATCAATATACTTCGTCATTACTTGTTGCAATTTTGAATAGAATATTGAATTGAACAAATGGTTTTTTCTCAAGTAGAGCACACATTTTCCCTACCAGAAAGAATTATTTTAGTATAAAGTAGAATATTTAAGGCATTTACTATCTGTTGCTATTTCCTAGCACATAGTTATAATGATTTGAATTTTGTGTAGCGCCCAGACATAAAAGAAAAAGAATAAAATATGGACCGCATAACCACAAATAACACTTTAAGAGAAAGTGGTACTTCCAGACTCATGGAACTGGGAATATTATGATCGTTGCTATCAGCAACAATTGAATTTATTGGCCTAGAAAGTGCCACGGTTATATTACCATGGAACTATTATGCACTTCATAGAAGCATCTATGGTCTGTCAACCCCTTGAACTCTCTAAAAGTGTGATGATTTGGGCTACACTACCTTTTAGCAATGGATTTTCAGTTCTATTGGTCTTAGAATTATATGAATAAGCATTACAACCAGTATGATCATAGCACATAGATGCATAATCTTTCTACATCATGAAGATATATGCGCCAGTATGCGCTAACAGGAGATTAACGCATAAAATGCATACCATGAAGGTATAATTATAGCATCCCTGAACTGGATTGCAAGAAATACCTGTGGTCCTATTTTGGTACTATATGGATAATTATGCTTCTAAAGTAGCAAAGATCCAGTATCTACTCAACACCGTGTCTTTGCCAAATTGATCTAGCAAGATCACATGAATTCTGACAAAATTCACTAAATCATCTTTAGAAGTCCATGAAGTACTAAATTTCCGCTTGAATAGCATTTTTGCTATGTCGTTGTTGTAATACCCGTAATAGGAAAGGACATGTAGTCCTGAAAGTAGCGGACTCTGAAAGAAAGTTCAGACCATTGCCATGAAATCCACCCTGCAACTAGTGTTATTCCATCTACTTGGTTCACGTGTATATCCCACTGTCATAAAGCATTGCAAAAGACTCCCTCCAAAAATCGGAAACTTTGAATGGAGGTAGTTATGAAGCTTAAATTCCTTGACTAAGTAAGAATTATTTCCAGTCATTTAGGGGGAGAGAATGAACCCCAAGATAGGAAATGTCAGGAAATATGATAGTAGAAAAGGACTAATGCATCTTACATTGCACTAGTGAATGCAAACTAAGTAACAAAAGTATGCATAAAGAACTGAAACTGCCAAATCACTTTGTGATTACTTTTGTGATTTCGAAGAGTTTGACTAAGCTGCATGAATGAAATACACTGGAGGAGGATGACGACGCGGATATCATTCTTTCAGATATACACAACAATCCACCATTGGTTTTTCAAGGTCCAATCACAAGAGCTCACGCACGACAATTGAATTTAGAGGTGAGCTCGTTCTTAAGTTCTTCTTTATATGATTTTGAGAATAGATTGCTACCTAATGATTATATTATGATTAGGAACAATGGAGAGGACAAGGAAACACTTAGAGAAGGACTGACAGTCGTGGAGGATCAGCGAGGACGTTCAAGTCAAGGTGGAGGCCCAAACCAAATCGACTTCGAGTCCGTTTCGGAGTCCAAGACCAGTCTGCACTAAAACAGGCGCCCAGGTTGCATACGTGCTCAGATTGGGGCGTTCTTCATATGGATGGAAAGCTAAGAAGATAACATTTCCAATGGTTCTAGTCCCATGTCCAAATTCGTTACGAGTCATCGGGAATTGATCGAACAAGTTGACGTTTAGAATCTGTTCTGTCGCTGTGACGCTGTATTTGGGCCTTTGGGCCGTGTATCGTGTTGGAGGCCATTAGGGTTGCATCAAGGGGTGTTTGCATGACTCTAAACTCCATATATCAGCAGCCATCGTCATCTTTAGTTTTTGGGTTTTGCTTAGATTAATCTGTCAATAACAGTTTCGCCGCTAGATCGGTTTGTAAGACCCCAACTTGTGAGCTTAATCATTCATCTGCAATTTTGGTTGCAATCTATCTTTGTTCTTGTTTGTGTTCTTCGATTCGCAAGCAGGGATTAGCCTTCTTGGCGAGGTCAACCGGGTTTCGGTTCGGTTGATAACCAGAGGAGACGTGGTGCTGCGATTGCGGGCCTCGGGAACGTGCTCGTTCAAGAAGCCGGATCGATTTGTGTCGCGACTCCACCAAATCGTTGATTATCAAAACCTTTCGGAAGATTGGGAACCCTTGTCCACATCAAGTGGTATCAGAGCTCTAGGTTCACCATGAGGTTCGCTCAGTTTCTTTACCCTAGTTTAGTTTTTTATTTCGCCGTTATCTTAGAGTCTACAGAAAAAGCCAAAGAAAAATTGTAGTCGATAGTCTCTCCTTAACCTAGACTGTATTTAGCCTTTGCATGATCCTTTTCAGAGTCCGTAGTGTTGAGTTGAAGTCTTAGTTTAAGTTCTTGTTGTTGGTTTAGTTCGTGTTTTAGTCTAGTCGTGTGTTTTCTTTTGTAACCCTAGCCACCACCATCTTCACCCTATTTGTTAGGGTTCCTCCTTTGAGAAACCGTTTTCTCCATCATAAACACTTACCAAGATCACCATGCAACACCAGAACACCTTCCCAAACTCCGCTGCCACCATATCCATCTCCACCACCAAAACCGATTAGGTTATATCCCCTCTGCAAAACCTAGTCGGAAGCCCCAACTTCAAACAGCCATAACTTTTGCATACGGACTCAGAATCAGGTAAAATTTAACTTTTCGGATAAGAGAAAAAAATTATATAGGCAGTTTTGGTGAAATCAGAATTCCGAAATTTGGCTTGCAAAATTGTCTGTTCGAGTTCTCAAGTTTTTGCACTCCCTTAATAGTGGTTTCAGAAAATTGACTTGGGATTTTTTATTCAGCATTACTATCTATCATTGGATTGTGTACCACTCACATATATTTTGCCTTCCTAGCTCTACATATTACTTCTGGACAGCACAGGTTCTTGATCCTTGCAATCGCTGACTACGCCTTCCAGGTATCCTTTGCTTTGCTGGTAAGAACCTTATAACGGCTTGGTAAGGTGCTCCATATTGCTAAGTTGTTGAGAGTCACCACTACACCTGCGTAGTAGATTATTAGGGATAACCTTCACCATTGGTTACTATTTTGGTGTTTTCAATGGAAGGAGACGATGAGGAGACGACTCCCAAGGATTTTGCTGACTGGGGTGTCAGTCAAGAGCAACTACGAACTGTTGTAGGAAATGTTCAAAAAGAGATGACGGAGGCAGTCACAAGGGTGGCCCAAGAAGCCATCATTAAACTCGACGCGGCCCAAGAAGCCATCATTAAACTCGACCTCGGCAGACACATGGAGAGGTTGGACAAGCGGGTGTCTATGCTAACTGATCGGGTTGCTGCGTTGGAGACTCGACAACCATCCAATGAGAAAGTGAACGACAGAAACGCCGGTGGACATCCAAAAGACACGGTATACGATTCCAATGGTAATGTAGATGAACAAGCTACACGACAAGCACGGTTATGATGTCGTCTGCGCTTCAACATGATAGGTATGGGTGGCACTCAACACCATCACCAACAAGGTTATAATAATAATAATAATAATCGTGTTCCCGATGATCCTTATGCTAAGGTTAAGTTTAAAATACCTATCTTTTCGGGTTATTATGATGCTGAGAAATACCTTGATTGGGAGATTACAGTAGAGCAAAAATTTAGTGCCCATCTTGTGCCTGAGCAACATAGAGTTCGACAAGCCAGTAGTGAGTTTAAAGATTTTGCTATCATTTGGTGTACTGGGTTAGCTGCCGAGGGTGTTTTACCTACTACTTGGGAAGAACTTAAAGTAGCTATGCGCAATAGATTTGTTCCTACATCCTATCATAGAGAGTTACGCAAGAAACTGATGCGTTTAGAACAAGGGTGATAAATCTGTATAGGATTACTATGGTGAGCTACAAAAGAGATTAATGTGTTGTAGCATTGTGGAGGGGACCGAGGATGCCATTTGTTGTTTTTATTCGGGTTTGAGGGTTGAAATCCAGCATATAGTTTATTATAAGGAATTTAACACTGTCAACCAGTTGTTTCAGTTTACTATGCTTGCAGAGAAGGAATTGCAGGGGCGTGATCAGCAGGGCAAGAACAAACGACCAGCTGCATCCGGAGTTTCTGCAGTGCCAAAACTACCTCTACCACGACCAGCAGATTCAGGTAAAAGTCCTTCGCAGGTACCCGCTAAGAGTGCTTCATCCGCCACTTCGACGGGACGCGCTCCAAACATTCAGTGCCACTGCTGCCAAGGATTTGGCCATGTGCAAAAAGATTGTCCTAGTCAACGGGCATACATTGCCACAGAAGATGGCTATATCAGCACCTCCGATGTTGAAGATGATGAAGAAGAGAAGGAAGGAGTTGATGCTAAGGATAGCGAATTCTTTGGACGTGAGGACACAGCGGCCTATAGGAACATTATTGTACAGCGGGTGCTTAGCACACAGGTACAGCAATCTGAAAGGTTACAACGCCATAATTTGTTTCAGATTTTCTTCGTCATCAACAACCATCATGCACGTGTAATCATTGATGGAGGTAGCTGCACTAATTTGGTGAGTTCTGACTTGATCAAGAAGCTTGGTTTGACCACACGCCCACATCCACATCCATATCATATTCAATGGTTAAATGATTCTGGAAAAGAAAAGGTAACACGATCTTGCAGAGTTTCGTTTTCCATTGGTTCATATGTTGATTCTGTTGATTGTGATGTGGTTCCTATGCAAGCTTGTTCACTTTTGTTGGGTCGTCCTTGGGAACATGATAGTGATGCTACACACCACGGTAGAAGTAATAGATACAGTTTTGTGCATAAAGGAAAGACAATTACTTTGGTTCCATTAACCCCTGCTGAAATTGTAGAAACTGATAAAGAACGAGCTGCTAGTTTGAAACTTGATGAATCTGAGAATCAGCAAATTGCTAAATTTGTTTTTCCACCTAAAAAGGATAATCTTTCACCTAGTTCTAAGGCCGAGGGAATTAAATTGATGGGTGGTGTTATGCTTGCAACAAAATGTGACATTGCTGAAATTTCTACTGATGATATTTGTTATTCCTTGATATGCAAACAAGCTTTGTTTTCTCTTGATGATATTGCTAGTTCGATACCTCCTGCTGTCACTAACCTTTTGCAGGAGTACGAGGACGTTTTTCTAGATGAGATACCCCTGGGATTGCCACCTATGAGAGGGATAGAGCACCAATTGGGAGAAAAAGATGAGCTTGAGTCGAGGACGACTTCAATTCAAGAGGGGGAGGATGATGCGGACATCATTCCTTCGGATATACACAACAATCCTCCATTGGTTATTCAAGGTCCAACCACAAGAGCTCACGCACGACAATTGAATTTAGAGGTGAGCTCGTTCTTTATATGATTTTGAGAATAGATTGCTACCTAATGATTATATTATGATTAGGAACATTGGAGAGTACAAGGAAACACTTAGAGAAGGACTTAGAGTCATGGAGGATCAGCGAGGACGTTCAAGTCAAGGTGGAGGCCCAAACCAAATCGACTTCGAGTCCATTTCGAAGTCCAGGACCAGTCTGCACTAAAACAGGCGCCCAGGTTGCATACATGCTCGAATTGAGGCGTTCTTCATATGGATGGAAAGCTAAGAAGATAACCTTTCCAATGGTTCTGGTCCCATGTCCAAATTCATTACGAGTCATCAGGAATTGACCGAACAATTTGACGTTCAGAATCTGTTCCGGCGCTGTAACGCCGTATTTAGGCCTTTGGGCCGTGTATCGTGTTGGAGGCCATTAGAGTTACGTCAAGGGGTGTTTGCACGACTCTAAACTCCATATATCAGCAGCCATCGCCATCTTTAGTTTTTGGGTTTTGCTTAGATTAATCTGTCAAGAATAGTTTCACCGCTAGATCGGTTTGTAAGACCCCAACTTGTGAGCTTAATCATTCATCTGCAATTTTGGTTGCAATCTATCTTTGTTCTTGTTTGTGTTCTTCGATTCGCAAGCAGAAATTAGCCTTCTTGGCGAGGTCAACCGGGTTTCGATTCGGTTGATAACCAGAGGATACGTGGTGCTGCGATTACGGGCCTTGGGAACGTACTCGTTCAAGAAGCCGGATCGATTTGTGTCGCGACTCCACCAAATCGTTGATTATCAAAACCTTTTGAAAGATCGGGAACCCTTATCCACATTAGATGAAATACCAAAGAAAGTAAAGGTATCTCTCTTCTTGTCCAGAAACCTCGAACAAAAACAATTGGACAAGAAACTCTGGCTCCTCATGTCCCTAAAGTAACGAGACATGTCTAGTGAAAACAGGGCAATAGGAACTATCATACTCAAAATCACGAAAAGTACCTCATCGAATAGAAAGGGAGCCAGTTAAGATTTGGCAAGTGATATGGAACCTCAGAACAGGCATGCCACATCTTCCCATCAAGGAAGAAACTAGTAGTTTGAGTGCACACCAACGTTGGTACACTAAAAGGTTTATGCTCACATAAAAAGCATTAAGCAAGAAAAAAAGAAGCATATGAAAAATGCATCTCCTTGTATATCCATGGATACTCTCGCATAGAGTCTCATACAACTAATATAAGTTGGCAATGAGACCTATTATGGGCAATGTCTCTTTTAGACAGCAAAACTCATTAGCAGTCAACTAGGAGTGAATGGAATTTAGAAATTGAAAGGAAAAACTCAACCTGAATGTTGAAAGCATTAAAAAAAGAATTAATGAATACTCTTCAGAAGCTTGGATCGGACACTTGCATAACGGTATATGAAGAAGTACTAAGTCCTGAACCAACATAGAATGAATAAAATAATTTGGAAAGAATTTAAGAAACAAACTCGTTCACTTCGAATTTGAGTTTGATTTGAAATGAAATGTTTGGCTGAATCCAAATCACGCTTACGCTCGCAGAAGCATGCAACAGATGAAAGTCTAGTACATCAGTCCAATCACACCTAGAAAATGTTCAAGTGACATGGCTTTGGAGTAGTCAATTATCTCTAAAATTGGGATGGAATTCCCAAACACAAGTGTGCCATAGCAGCACTCGAATACGTGGCTAAATTGAACTAAACCGAACTAAGCATCATTGAGCTATACAGAGCCTCGGCACGGTTTTGAGAGATGGCTACCTGTGCTAGCGATCGTGATTTGAAAACTATCTCAACCCCATCATTTATAAAATTAAAGCAACATATATTGCACGTATGCAAAATGAGTTATGTGAGAAGCAAACTCACTAAACATATGAACCCCAAACTCTTCTATGTACATGAATTGCATAGAAGCAACAAACTAAGTTACGTGGAAGTCTTGCAGATTTGTCCACTAACTCATTATTGACATCTTCTCTTGAATAGGTGTGTCCGAGAAATCGGAATAATAAGACTTAGAAAAATGCAAAATTCAGGGGAAGAATTTCGCTGACTCATTCTAGAATCTTAATATAGAAAATCAAGTGCCCAAAAATCAATTTAGAATGATTGAACGAAGAATTGGGTGGATTGTACTCTTTTTCCTTTGGATAAGTTTTCCCAATAGTTTCTTATCAAGGTTTTAACGAGGCAAATCGTGCGACATTGAAAGTGTATGCTATGTACTCTTTCTCCAATTTTTTCCCGTTGGGTTTTTGTGGAGTTTTGATGAGACATAGACATCACGCGGTGAGTGCCCAAAGAGGAGTGTTAGGAAACATGTGAGCTTGGGCCCATGAAGGTCCAGCCCATATGTATTTATTGAGCTCACACCTAAACCTTCCATATATGAAATATGATTATATAAGTAGGAGAAGAACTACTCATTGTACACTTGTTTGGATGAATGAATAAGAAAGAAAAGTCACACCATCATATCTTGTGTCTCCCATTTTTATAAATATTATGCAATCCCTGGACTATGGATGTAGGTTGTATAATAGCCGTAACATATAACTGTATTGTGCCAGTTAGATGGAGTAATTTGTTGATGTATCTATCTTTAAAAATCAGTCCCTTAATACACACCGACAGAAAGGGACATTTCAATTAATTATGCGAAAAGACATTTCAACGGTACAGTACGGTACTACAGTAGAGCTTTGAAAGACATATAATACACACCACATATAGAGCTAGTGCTCAGCCTTGCATTGAATACGAACCGGTTCACAGAACGTGTCAGAAATCAGGTGCTCGGCCATGGCACCACCGACGGTGCTGAACTCCGGCGAGCCCGACGCCCGACGGCCGCACGTCGTCTTCGTCCCGAGCGCCGGCATGGGCCACCTGCTCCCGTTCTTCCGCTTCATCGGCGCTCTGTCCAGCCACGACGTCGACATCTCCGTCGTCACCGTCTTCCCGACAGTGTCGGCCGCCGAGGCCGACCACTTCGCCGCCCTCTTCAGGGACTTCCCCAGCATCCGCCGCCTTGACTTCCACCTGCTGCCGTTCGACGCGTCCGAGTTCCCCGGCGCCGACCAGTTCCTGCTCCGGTGGGAGGCCCTACGCCGCTCCATGCACCTCCTCGCCCCGGTCATCGCCGGCGTCACGCCACGCGCCACGGCCGTCGTCACCGACATCACGTTGCTGTCACACGTCAACCCCATCGCCAAGGACCTGCACCTCCAGTGCCACGTGCTGTTCATCTCCTCCGCGGCCATGATGTCCCTCGCCTCTTACTTCCCCGTCTACCTCGACAACAAGGATGCCCAGGCCGACGTCGGCGACGTCGACATCCCCGGCGTGCGTCTCCTCAAGAGGTCCTGGCTGCCGCAGCCATTGCTCGATGTGAGCAAGCTCTTCACGAAGCAGTTCATCGAGAACGGCCGCGAGATGGTCAAGACCGACGGCGTTCTGATCAACACCTTCGACGCACTGGAGCCGGTGGCACTCGCCGCCCTGCGGGACGGCACCGTCGTCCGCGGGTTCCCGTCGGTATTTGCCGTCGGCCCGTACAGCTCCCTGGCGAGCGAGACGAAGGCCGCCGACGCAGAGAGCTCGGCACTGGTATGGCTCAACCAGCAGCCGGCGCGCTCGGTGGTGTACGTCGCCTTCGGCAACCGTTGCACCGTGAGCCACGAGCAGCTCCGAGAGATCGCGGCGGGGCTGGAGGCCAGCGGCTGCCGGTTCCTGTGGATCCTCAAGACCACGGTGGTGGACCGCGACGAGGCCGCCGGCGTCCGCGACGTGCTCGGCGACGGGTTCCTGGAGCGCGTGCGGGGGCGCGGCATGGTGACCAAGGCGTGGGTGGACCAGGAGGCGATACTCGGTCACCCGGCCGTGGGCCTCTTCCTGAGCCACAGCGGGTGGAACTCGGTGACCGAGGCGGCGGCGGCCGGCGTGCCGCTGCTGGCGTGGCCGCGGGGCGGCGACCACCGCGTGGCGGCGACGGTGGTGGCGAGCAGCGGCGTCGGGGTGTGGATGGAACACTGGAGCTGGGACGGGGAGGAGTGGGTGGTGAGCGGGGAGGAGATAGGGAAGAAAGTGAAGGAGATGATGGCCGACGCCGCCGTGCGGGAGAGGGCAGCCAAGGTCGGGGAGGAGGCGGCCAAGGCCGTCGCCGAGGGCGGCACGAGCCACACGAGCATGCTGGAGTTTGTTGCCAAGCTCAAGGCTGCTTAACTACTACGCTCATGTGCATCAAAAGAAAATAAGTACTCCTATAGTACAAAATAAGATAGGGATTTTCATCCCTGGATAAATATCTCATGGTTACTTGCGTGTCATCTAAATAGTTATTAAAAAATTTTAAAAACATTAATAATATAGATTAATATAAAATATATTACTCCACAAATAACAAATATATAAGATCAAATTAAACTGAAAATAGTTAACGTACATTCGCAACTATTTTTGTTATTTTTCTATAAATTGAAGAAGTTGGATTTGATCTTCATGTTTGTGGAGTGATATATCTTATATTAATCTATGCTATTATTTTTTTCAAATTTATTGATATGCTACTCTCGAGATGAAAACATTTTTCCAAAATAAAAGCGTGCACGCATGTTAGGTTGTTGCCCCATCCTGTCACGTGTCTGTATGCTCCGTATATTTCCTTTATTCTAAAATAAATTAATCTTATTTTAATTAGTACGAGAGATGACTATAAATCGGATGCTCGGTTTCTGATGAAAAAAAGTCCGGCGCTCCCCACTAGTATTCTGCTGTTGCGCATACTTCCTTGTACCGTCATTTCTTCATTTCTTCTTTCTTGTTGCTTGGCTAGCGCATACAAACGGTGCATGCTGGTAAGGCTACACGCTACATCCCATTCTTCATATGTTTATTTAACTTCTGTTCATCTTTTCAAACGATTTTTTCTTTTAAATTAATTGTTTCTTTTATAATCTGATTGCATTATTGAATTCCTTACAATTAAATTTTTTAAAAAAGATCTCAAACTACTACAAAAACAGTCTTTCGTGGTGGTCATTTTGGATCTTCGCTGACGGTATTTGGCACCGCCACAAAGTAAAGGCCAGTGAAGATCAAGATCTTCACTAGCGGTTACAGACCGCCAGGAAAGAAATATTTTCGCTGACGGTCGCATTATGTCGGCTGCTAGCAAAGTCACATTTTCTCTGGCGGCCGTTTTATGTCGGTCGCCAGCAAAGCCATATCTTCGCTGGAAGCTGGCTTAAGACAGTCGCCAGCGAAGATATTCTTCCCTGACGGCTTACTCTCTTTTAGGACACGTGGCCCGTTAGGAAAAAAGCCACGTGGCCCGCCAGCAAAAATAGGACACCGTCCTATTTTTGACACGTGGCCCACCTGCGAAGATGCAATATTTATAAAAAAAATTTAAACAATATTATATATTATTTTTTTCTTACCTTTGTTCATGTATTTTAGAGTCACACGTGGATGATATAACTAATCGAGCTATCGATAAAGTATGTTCTCTTTTGTGCAGCCGTTATTGATAATTAATATACATGCACGCAGAAATAATATATGAAAATTAATATATACATATATATATATATACAATTTTGAAGCACCTATATAGATAGAATTCGACCGACACCACATATACAAGTAGCTGAATGTCTTACAACCCGAGCGATATACATACGCGTAAAACCTATCTAATATTACAGTCCTGCTCCAGTTAGATAGACATTCGTTCTCCGGCAGGGCCAAAACTCCATCGTGATCGAAAAACCTCCCAAGCTAATGTGCGCACTCACGGTGGATGAAGTAGCACATGTCCCGTTGTATGTTCTCAATGGATTTATCATCGAGCTCCCTTTCAGACTTGGGAATTTTTGGAAGCTGCATCGACATCATGACAAATTAAGGAAATTGTTCACAGTAATGCAAGTTAGCGATTAACTTAACAAGAGTATTGACGGTTTGTACTTACATCTATCGTAATTCGCGTAGTATCTCCCATTCACCCTAAGGTATTCGCAGGTGTAATATCCGCATAGTACGGTTCCCACCGGTTGCTTATGACACTTTCAACATCAATTATAAAGTATATTAGTTAATTAAATGGAAAAACACATGCATTTATAAAAATTAAGTAGTATTGTTTGGCATCCAAATTTACTTACCGGCCACTTATTGCGGATGAGTAGGCGTTGTCTGGAGTTTTTCCGTTGTCCGCCTTGCTGGTAATACCTTTTATATGCACGGTTTGCAGAGATAATTAATTTAGATTCGTCAAAGATAACAACACGTCATGAGAATATATAAGAATAAGAAACGTCCATGTATATAACTTACAGATCGAAAATTCTGAGCATTTCTTGATATGTATTGCTGTCTTTATCAAGAGAATCCAAGACGACGACTTTATTGTACTTTGTATAGAGAAGAAAAACTATCCAATGGTCACTGCAAAAGAAATGGTTAGTCCAGCCGTGATTATATGTATATACTCGTAGTTATATGAAAACTTACTCAAAGGCGTATGGCGCGTAAATGCATTCCTTGTCCAGCGTAGATTCAAGTGCTATAGCTACATAAGTAGCAACATCGAGAATCTTTTCCTGATGCCTTTGTTCTATATATGCGTCCCTCTCTTGCCGCATCATCGCCTGAACATGTGTCGGTAGCTTCTTCTCGTCTAGCACGTAGGTGTGGTTCGGCTGGCTTATCCGGCACGGGTTTAGGTAGACGACAGAATTTCGCATCGCTTCGGCTTCCACGTAATTCATCCTGCCAAAAAATGTAAGGTCAAATTAGGTACGCACATAGGTACAATGATTTATTGACACGTTGCAGTCATGCACTTACAGACACCAGATGCCGACCAAATTGGCGTCGAGCCTCTTCCGACGGTAGAGGGCATGCATATCAGAGAAATGGACTTGGAATAGGCATGGCCCGCTCCAGAAGATGTTCTCCTGCACGGCAACTGTGAACGATGAAAGGCCTTTTATGGTTCTTGCCCTGATGTACCATTCATGCCACCTCCTTAGTTGTCACGGTCCTTCTGTTAGTTGCCAGGCATGGATGAATGGTTGGCCATTCTGAAACTCATGTAGCACATCCGGGCAGTTGATATAATTGAGATAATCTTCCATGGTTTGCTTGAGGCCTGTTAATTTTCTGTCATCAAAATCAGCATCTTTGATATCTTTGTCCCTTCCTCGGAATGCTGTTATCATATATCTTTTCTTCGATTCACTTTTTCCTTTGTGCTTGTGTGTCCTTACCATCACTGGCACATCGGCACCCTTAGGTTCCTCCGGTTGCGATGGCTGTGGTTGCGATGGGTCTAGTTCATGGGGCATTGTCCGTTCAGGCTCTGATTGTGCAGGCTCTGATTGCTGTGCCGGAGGCACTTCCTGAATTTGTGCTTCTGATTGATCCTTTTCAAGCCCTGATTGTACTTCTGTCTGCTTTTCAATTGGAGGTGATGCAACAGCAGGCTCTGATCTTGGAGGTGATGCAACTAAATGATCTGATTGTGGAGGTGATGAAACTGGAGGATCCCTCGGTTCTTGGTCCCTTGGTGGACGAGATGGTGACACCGGTATCCTTGGTGGACGATCCGTTCCATCCATTGACCCTAGTTGAATATCATTCTTTTGCCACAGTATAAACTGGTCAACGGCATCTCCAAGGTATACAATCCCCTCGGGTGCTGGAATGTCGATCCCGTGCATCTGGTGAGCCTCATTGACCGTCCGGACCTCTACCTTAGCATAGTCGTCCGGAATGTGTTGGCAATGGAATCTGCGGCCCGGTATGAACCTCCCAGTTGCAACCTGTATTTTCCTTCCTGCCCTGCCGACCGGAATCAAGAGCTTGCAAGGAGTATCCTCCGTTACATCGTCCATCGGATAGCTCGGATCAGGCTGCGAAACGGAACCACCGTGCATCATATTTTGGCTCCAATATCTATGGCATTCCTCACGAGCTGCAGCCCTAGCCTGGGATTCTATCTCTTCCTTATAGCGATCACGCTTCTTGTAGGTATGAGCATCCTTTTTGAATCCATCCTTCCAGCTAGCCTTTGAGGATACTCCCCGGACACGGCCAGAGTGCTCCGGGTTGCCCAACGCATAGGTCAGCTCGTCCCGGTCTCTATCTGGCACGAACATACAGGCCTCTTGCTGCGTGACGATGTTCTTCATTTTGACAGCTACCTCCTGGAGCTTTGGATCCTTGAAGACTACATCCCCCTCCAGGGTGAAGGCCGGTGTTCTTGCACGCACCCAGTTCCTGGTTCGTAGGTTGTGATTTTTCATAGGAACCGGTTTCCCAGCCTTTTCCATCTCTTCATCTTGTTTTGTCCATTTCTTAACCGCTTGACGGTAACCGATCGATCCCAAACGATGAGGATATTCATTCCTTCTAGCTAGTTCAGACATCCTCTGGCTCTTCTCCCTTTCCTCCGCCGATGTCTTCAGGGCAACGAACTCATCCCACTAGGCTGGTGTTATCTTTCCGTACTCCGTAAACAGCGTGCGTCCCTTCTTAACATATTTCTTGTTAAGGTCTGTTTTCCAGTTTCGCCACAGCTTGCCCATGGTCTTGAGTGCATAGTCCTTCGCTGCGGAGTCGTCTGTCCCTTGCGGATACACAAACTTGCTTTGCAGCGACGTCCAATAGCTGTTCTTTCTAGTGTCAGGAACTTTCTTCCAATCCTTCCATGTGATCTCCAGGATATCCCTAACTATCGCCCCGCATTGGTTGCTATACTTGGAACATGAATCTTCGGGTGATAGGGGTTCTCCTTTCTCATTGATCCTCGTCAGCACGCTGACTTCTTTCAACAGCATGTTCTTTCCTCGCTCGCCCCTTCTTTTCTTGAGTTTACTTGAAGCTGAGACGCGCACGACAGCTCCAGCTTCGGCTTCTGCTTCGGGTGCGGCTTGGGCTTTCCTTTTAGATCGGCGTGGAGCATTCTTCTATATTTGCATTTCACGTGACATCGGTAGTCCATAATGTACTTAATAGGATCGGAACTAATCATATATAATATGTTACGTACCACCGGTTCGCGGGGGATGTAGTCGGAGTCGACTTCTTCATTGTCGCTCCCACCCTTTCTCTTCCTTGCAGGAGAAGGATGGGGGTCACTCGGCGAGTGATACGATCCACTCCCTTCCTCACCGGATCTTGACGGCGACGATTCCTCGGCGACTACTTGTGTGCAAATGTCCTCCTCGACCATTGGTGGAGTTTCCTTGCCCTTGTCACCCGAGGGTTGCGCTTCGGTCGGTTTTTCCATTGATATCCTTTTAAGGTGAGTTTATATTAGATGTGGAATAGAATTGTTTTACTGTCCTAAGTGCATAGGATGGAGTAGAGGAGTGCATAGAGGATGGTATGGTGTAATTAAATAACCTCGAATGTACTTTGATGGTTTATGAAAATATAATAAATGGTTTCTTCTCAAGGTTATTCTAGGTGTTAGTGAGGTGTGTACTTGGCTAGCATATGCGTTTGACTCATGAGTTCTTAATGCAGATGTAAAAGTAAAATAAAAAATGAAACATCAATAAGGAGGTTTTTGTGGCAACCTTGAATTTTAGAATTTAGTTTTAAAATTGATATATGAATATCTTCATTTTAGTCACCTAACTTTTAAAAGCAGAAGTACAAATGCCTCATCCTAAAATAATTTTTCATCGTTTCATTCACATGTCTTTGGCTTGAGCTGTAGCTCCCCACCCCAAAAAATACTACTTTAACTCGGTCAGCTTGGCTCGGCAAACCAGCTCGAGCTGGATGTTAACAAGCTATAGGCATGTAATCATGTACAATTAATGCAACTATATTTATTAATGTATCATATGGAATGATTTATATTTGATGAACTCGTACTTTTTTATTAGTAGAGATTAGCTTAAAAAACCTAAAAATAGATTAATATGACTTTATAAAATAACTTTTGTACTGATTTATTTTAAAATAATGTACTGTTTATCAGTTTGGGAGGGGTGCGTATGAAAAAGAGGGAATAGAAGCTGGGAAGAGGGAGTAAGAATACGCTCAGAAAGGTGCTATCAGAAGACCACGGTTATTGGTCATTGCAAACTGTACGTCTTGTCATCAACCTCTTGCTTAATTAATTATTGGTGTTGCATTCTTGATGTTTTATTCGTAAACCCATGTTTTGAACCTGTGTGTGCTGTACTTCTATATCATTTGCATCACTTGCATTCGGGTTGAAACCCCAAGCCTTCAGTAAGGCATCATAGATCTATAAATCTATTTGTCTACTCTCTCCGCTTACGTTTACTTGGCAATTTTGACTTCCGTTGTTCTAGTTTTGACCAAAAATAATTTAAAAACGCTTAGACTACAACGGATGAAAGTTTCATGTTTATGTTTTGCATGCTACAAACTTTGGTAATATAGTCCCTTTTTAAGTAGTTGTAAATCTTTTGTGAAAAAGATGAGTAGTCAAAGCACGTAGATGAAATAATACCTTGGTGCCAAGTATCTGCCAACCAGTGGTAGTAAATCCTATTTATACTATATTTCAGATTGACCCCTCCTCTAGCCTCTAAATCTCGATCGAATGACAGCTACTAAATTTTGTTTCATTAGTGCTCAACTGTAGTCTGTCATCCCAGAAACAATGACCGGTCATGGTTGAAAACAATTGTCTTTTGAACCGTTAGTGATATTTGCTCATTGGTTTGGGTGCCTAGTCAATGATAGTTCAAGAACCAGTAGTGATTAACTTTGGACATCCACGATATAATTAAAACAAGCATTAAGTAAGATACTAAAAATACACAAGACACTGTCCATACTGTTCATACTAAAAATTGAAAAAATATATTCAACATAATCAATCCATCCATCCATCCATCCACCAATCAATCCAAAAAATGAGCACAAATTATTCACATAATTCGAAGACGAACTCACAAAATTTGCGACGGCGTGCGGTGAGGTGGCAGTCACGTGGTGATCGGCGTGAGCACGGAGGAGGCGGCGACGGCGGTGAGGTGGCGGCGGTGCCAGTGTGCTCCGAGGGAAGGAGGCGGCCGGCGGCGGTGGCGCAGAGGAGCCAACCGGCGGCGGTGCTCGGAGGGGCTGGAGGAGGCGGCCGCGGGCGTGGTGGTCGGCGGCGGTGGCGGTGCTCGCAGGGCACAGAGGAGGTGGCCTGCGTGGTGCCCTCGGTGGTGGCAGCTCGCTGGCGGCGGTGGCGCAGAGGAGGCGGACGGCGTCGGTGAGGAGGCAGCGGCGCTAGGTTTTCGCTGGCGGCGGCGCTCAAAATTTCGGTAGCCTGTCGGTAGATCTAGGGTTTTCGTGCCTTCGGGACTTAGGAAAATTTGGGACTCCCGCGAAGCCCATACATATAGCCAAGCCATTTTCGCTGGTGGCCAGCTTAAGTGGCCACTAGCGAAAACCATTTTCGCTAGCGGACGGCTTATGTGGCCGCCAGCGAAAACCATTTTTGCTAGCGGCCACATATGCCGTCCGCCAGCGAAAATGGTTTTCGCTAGCGGCCACTTAAGCCGGCCGCCAGAGAAAATGGTTTTCGCTAGCGGAGGGATGACATCGACCGCCAGCGAAAATATTTTGGCATTCCTATCAATATTTATTTTTTTACACAACTAAATGTATAACATAAATATGCACATAAATTTATTTAATAAATTTATGTGCATATTTATTTTATAAATTTATTTGTACATTTAGTTGTATAAATTTATAAAGTAAATGTATTTTGTAGAACCAAACTTATAAAATTTCAATACTTACATATTGCACTACAAGTAATTGTATTTCTTTTCTAAAAGCCAGCAAATAATATAAAATTCATCATCCATACAAAAATTCATCATCCATCATAAGTCACCATAATTAGACATATAAATTAGCCTTTCACATTCTTCCCTACTCCCTTATTCCTCATGTATGGCTTCGGCGATTCACCAATCATTGCTTCTGCTACCTTAATTTTGTTTGTAAAGTCCGTGAAGAGTGTCATGTTCTCGTACTGATTATATGCCTCAACATCTTGGACATCATCAACTCCCAAAATCATTTGTTTTCCCGAGACAACTATGTCTTTCTTCAACTGAGATGGATCAGTCACATAGAAAACCTGAGCCGCCCGATCGGCAAATACCCATGGGTCATTCTTGTGCCCTACATTGACGAGATCGACGATTGTCAGCCCAAAATTGTCGACAACCACGCCAGATGGGTGTTTCACCCATTGGCACCGGAATAGTGGAATCTGCATGTTGGATCCATAGTCCAGTTCACAGATTTCTTCTATGAATCCATAGTATGTGCTCTTTTGCCCAGTTGTGTCGATTGCCTCTACTCGAAGGCCACTGTTTTGGCATGCACTCCTTTGGTCTTTCGCTTTGGTATAAAATGTGTACCCATTCAGATCATATGCTTGCCATGAGGTGTAAACACTTGATGGCCCGTCAGCCAACATCTTAATAGTTTTTTCCTCCGTAATATCGCCATCTGGTAGGCCGAGATTCTTGAACCATTTAGTAAAGGCAGCCTTGTGTCGCTTCATGATCCATGCATCAGAACACCCCACATTCATTGCTTGTAATTCCTTAAGGTGCTTATCTATGTACGGCTCCACTATCGCGAGTTGTTGCAGCACAGTGAAATGAGCTTCTTTCAGTTTCTTGTAATCATCGTCGTGGATTCTTTTCTGCCCTTTTGTCCCTTTTCCAGATAATCTACCTTCATGTTGAGGTACCGGTAAACCAATTGCTTTCCCCTCTTTAAGGTAATCATTGCAACACTCAACGACTTCCTTGGTAGTATATCCCTCTATCATCGATCCCTCTGGGTGGGCACGGTTCCGTATGTAGCCTTTTAGAATGGACATGTACCGTTCGAATGGCCACATCTGATGCAGGTACAGGGGACCAAGTGCAATAATCTGAGGCACAATATGAACTATGAGGTGTTCCATCATATTGAAAAATGATGGAAGGAAACACATCTCAAGCTCGCACACGGTCTCTATAGAGAAAGTGCGGAGAGGACCTAACTCGTTCTGTGAGATTGCATTGAAGAAGTAACACAGCTTTGTGATGACCACCTTCACGTGTAATGGTTCGATTGCTCTGATGGCGATAGCGAGGAATACTGTGAGCATTACATGGCAATCATGAGAATTGTAGCCTGAAAATGACAAATCCTTCATCGACACCAATCGTTTAATGTTTGAGGAGAAACCAGTAGGCACTCTCACCCCACGTAGGCATTTGCACATTGCCTTTTTCTCCTCATTTGTCAAGGTGTAGCAGGGCGGCGGAAGATACACTTTTCCGTTACCCTCATCTACAGGGTGAAGCTCTTTCCTTATGTGCATATTCACGAGGTCCTTACGGGACTTCAGCCCATCCTTTGTCTTGCTTGGTATGTCTAGTAAAGTACCCATGGTGCTATCAAAGACATTTTTCTCTAGGTGCATGACATCGATAGAATGACGTATCTCTAAATCTTGCCAGTACGGAAGGTACTTAAAGAAAATGGAGTGCTTCTTGAATGGCCCGCTAGCGCTTGCTAGCTCTTGGGCCTCATTTCTCTTCCGCTTGTTTGTTTCCTTCTTTTTGGCCTTCCCAAAAATAACCTTGAGCTTTTCCATTATTGTGCACACTTTATCACCCTTCCATGGTTCTGGTGGATCACCATCCTCAACAGTGTTGTCGAAATATTCTGCTTTGGAGCGATACGGGTGATTCTTTCTTAAGTAACGTCGGTGCCGCATGTACACTAGCTTCTTCGATCCCTGAAGATACCTGTACACTGTATCATCAACACAAATAGTGCAGCCTGTCTTCCCCTTGAGCTGTCCTGATGGTGAAAACAGTGCGGGCAACTCGTTGACGGTGACAAAGATAATTGCATGAAGCATGAAGTAATTCTGCATGACGTCCCAAACCCGGACCCCGTGATTCCACAGATCAGCCATATCCTCCAGCAAAGGCTCCAGAAACACATCCATGTCATTGCCAGGTTGTCGTGGTCCCCGTACAAGGATGGTCAACAAAATATATTTCCTTTTCTGACACAGCCACGTAGGGAGGTTGTACATGGTTAGGAATACTAGCCACATGTTGTGCGAGCTGCTCAAGTCACCAAATGGACTCATTCCATCGGTGCTCAATGCAAACCTTACATTTCTTGGTTCCTCTGCAAACTCATGGTACTTTGTGTCAAATTCCTTCCACTGTCGAGCATCTGCCGGATGTCGAATCATTCCATCCTTTTTCCGCTTTTCACGATGCCAGCGCATCAATTCAATATCCCTCGGGTTCGAGAACAAACGCTTCAATCGATCTTTCACCGGAAGGTACCATATGACCAACTGGGGGATCTTCTTCTTGTTGTTGTCTTCTGCCTCGTCTTGGGTAACATCCTGACCCTCGGACTGGCTACGGCTTGTTTTGTATCGACTAGTGTTGCACGTTGGTTATCTGTCCAAATCCTCTTACTCTTTACGAAACAGTATGCAGTGGTTAACACACGCGTGTATCTTTCACACACCCAGAGATAAAGGGCAAATAAGTTTCTTCGCTTCATATGTGCTGGTTGGCAGGGAGTTGGGTTGCGAAAACAGTTTCTTCAACAGAACCAACAAATCGTTGAAACTACTGTCCGACCAACCATTTATGGCCTTCAATCTCACAAGTTCAAGCACCATCCGCAACAATGTGAAATCCTTCTTGCAACCATTTGCCTCATCGTATAAAAGATCCTTCATTGCCTTTTGTAATGATTCGAAGTTCTCCAACCCACGAGCGGACCCAGCTACGACCTCAGGTTTAGCATGACACAACATTTCTTCCAAATCAAAATTACCATCATCTACGCAAACATTACCATCATCGATCTCATCAACTATACTGCGCTGACCATCATCGCCACCAACACCATCATCAACATTAATGGGCTCTACTTCCTATTCTCCTTCTTCTGCTACTACCATCAAATCCTCGTCCCAGTTGAACACTTCATCCTATACTATCACCCGGTTGGGAACTTATTTGCTTGGGATCTCTCCATGATGTGACCAATTTGTGTAGCGTGCAACAAATCCATGCGTCACCAAGTGCTGCTCGATTATAGATGGGTCGATCCAAATTTTCTGATTCTTGCAGTGTAAGCATGGACATCTAATTTCCTTCGTCTTCTTAGATGCAGCATTCTTCTTAGCAGCTTTCATGAACATGTCAACTCCTTCAATGTATGAGGTACGATATCTCTCTCTATACATCCATACTTTGTCCGCCATCTATGCATTATTTGTGAAAATATGTACAACTTCGTCACTTTATATATTTTTGATAATATATCATATTAAAATTATACTAATTAATATTTATAACCACTATATTCTAGACAAGATATTTAAAGCTAGCCAAAAATCTACAAACTACAAACAACTAGAAAAAATAAAAGACTAGCTCTTTTTCTCTTCTTCTCTTCGTTCTCTACAAGATATATATATGGAACATCGATCATGCACAATATTTCTTACAAAGTTTACCCATTTTAAGCTCCAAATAACAAATAAATAATACTTTTCTTCCCCCGTGTCACATATTTTTTGCTATGCAAAATCTCAACAAACAACCAATAAAAATGATAAAAAAAACTTGACAAATAGAGTAGGAGAAAGTATACGTAACCTCTAGTGCAGTAGATCTTTCAAAAAGATTGAAGATCAAAACCTTCCCCCTATCTATTTATTCATAAGAGAGAGAAAATCGTGCTCAAATGCCATGGTTGCTACTGTACAGGTGATATAGATGATGGTATTTTCCCTGGCGGTCAACATATCTCGGTTGAGTAGAATCACCATAGAAAATATTTATGGGTGACGGTGGCTTATATGGCCCGCCAGCGAAGATGTAGGGATCTTCGCTAGCGGGCCACGTCACCTTACCGCCAGCGAAGATGTGACATTTTCTCTGGCGGCCATCTTTAGACGCCGTCAGAGAAAATATCACATCTTCGCTGGCGGCCAGTTTTAGGAGGCCGCCAGCGAAGATGTGTTTTCGCTGGCGGCCCGTGACCCCCAACCCCCGTATTATTTGAGCTGACGGTTTCACTTCATAGCCGTCAGAGAAAAGTTTTTCCAAACATCATGAAAAACTGATTCCGTAGTAGTGTCACACAATTATATTTTGATACTACTATTTTAGTTCACTGCATAAAATACTTCAGTAAAACGCAACATTTCTCAATAATGATTGCAGTACTGAGAACCACTAAATGAAACATTAAATACGAACGAGTATTAAATACGAACGAGTGAAACATCAAAATAAATCATATGAAAAGATATAATATATTTGTAAAAACTTGATATTATTGGAACATTTTTTATCATGTCCAAAACATTAAACTGTGAATATTGAAACATTGTAAAATTCTTAATGAAACAATTTAAAGTTACCACGTACAACATTTGAAAAATAACTAGCGAAACATCGTAGAATTTCTAGACGGGCCTCCACGGCTACTTACTCTCCGGTTACTTGCAGCGGCCCATCATGGCATCATGGCCCAGAGCAGCCAAGCCCAGAAGCAGCCCAGAGCCGCAGATGAAGCAAGTCCCTAGCTAGTCGCCGGCTGCTCGCGGCCATTGGCGGCGATTGGCGAAGAAGTCGTCGTCGGCGGTGGCGGCCGGCCGGTCTCCGGCGGACGGCTCAGCGACGTCATCCGGCCAGGTTTGACCACGACGCCGCGTCTCGATCGAGAAAACAACGAGGTGGGGATGAGGGAATCCGACCGCGATCCCCGAGCATATTCCTCTCCCGGTCCACGCCCCGCCTGCAATCATCTCCATTTCATTACTACCTTACTAATACTATATACGTGTCTATTTATACGCTTGATTCTTTTATTTTTCTTTGCCTCACCTGCCATGATCTGCATGATGTAATACTGGTATAATATTCTGAATATACCATGCGTGTTCCAGTGTCAGAAATTAAGCTTAATTTGGTTAGCTGTTCCCTTTGCTAGTAATTAACTAGTTAGCCGCTGTGTGAATCATTAGTAGGATTCGGATATAGTGAGCATGTATATATGTTGTGTGAACCTTTGCTGTCAGAGTGTGTTTGTACCTTCCTGAAGAGATCGTATATATATATATGTATGTATCTTGATTCTGCCGTGTGTGAATGATGTGGCATACGTGTTCTGTTCCCGGACAGATTAAATCATACATATGTAATAATGTAAATGTGCGCATAAATACAAGATGCATGTCTTTGTACAGTCGCTGTTGCGTCGAGTTCAGGAAACCAAGCTAGCTCAGCCCCATCCATCCATTCGGTACGGTTATCTTCAAAATTTTTAAACACTCACCTACATATATACGGTAGTAGTACTACATTATATTAAATCCATTATATCCGAAAAACAGGATATTTTTCGCATATACGAGAACGTGGAATTAATTACAAGCACATGAAATAATCGTACCAAATGAATATGATTAGTAGTACCCGCGAAAAAGTCAAACTTGAAACGCACACACAATTACAAACACATCCTCCACCTTCGCCACAGTAATGTCATATCTACATACCCAACACCTCCTCCTCCCTTCGTCTTCATTTGCTGCGTCGCCGTCCGTCGTCTCGCTCCACATGGCCGAGGAGTCTCGGGAAGAAGGCGGCGGCAGCGCCGTCGTCGTGGAGGACGATGATGAAGCCGGTGGACGGCGGGGCAAGGACAGCGGTGGCGCCGGCCGAAGTGGGAGGGATGGGAAAAATGGCGGCACGTGGGAGATCGAGGAGATGGAGGATGATCACCACCAGCAGACGACGGCGGCGCCGCTGGCTCCTCCTGCCGCCGCCGACGTGTACGTGGCGGTGGGGAAGGGCGGGTCAAGCATGGAGGCGCTGTCGTGGGCGCTGCGGCGGCTGGCCTCGCCGCGGAGCTTCGTCTACCTCGTGCACGTCTTCCCCGTCGTCATCAGCATCCCCACCGCATGTAAGCACACACCTCTCTGTCCATACCCCTTAATTTCCTCGTTTTGACCAAACCGCTAATTGAAACATGTTTCCATTTATGCATTTTGCCTCAAGAAAATTTGACACATCATTTGGTGTTTGTGAGATGGAACTAGCTAGTGATTACTACTACTTAATTTCTTGAGATCATTAATTGGAAGATACTACTTCCTATACATATAATATAGTATATTTGTCTAAGGTCTATCATACACATGTTGATTGTGATTATGAACCAGCTGCTTTAGATCGTCTTCTTGAGCTAGCTGGATTAGAACAAAGGGTGTTAGTATTGCATACGGAGAATTAGAGACTATTGATCAAGGAGTAAATTAAGACGGTTAATTCGAAGGACTGTTCTTGTTTCAGTTGGTAAGATCACCATTGGGTCCCAGCAATCTTTGGTTGGAGATTGACCTGCAGCATTGTTGTATCGAGGTCAAGTTCTTGGACTAGCTTAGGGGGAGATTTGTCTGTGACTGAATTTTCAAAGGTGGCATTGTCACAAGCTGTAGTTCCATTCTAGCCTTGTTGGCATCCTGCCGTCCTACGACGTCAGGAATATTTTGGTCCTTCGCAAACCTTGCAGCAAAAAAGCTCTAGAGCTGATGCTGACTGCATGGAGATAGAAACAATGCCCACCCATGTGGTGTTCGGTTTAGGTGTCCATGCTAATTCTAGATTGATCACATTCAAAAAATTATAGATTGATCACCAACCAAGGCTTGTTTGAATAGGAAGAGATATATATATATCTTATCCACACAAGTTTCTCGTACACACCAACTAACAGATGTTACAAAAAAATTATATATGTACTTCCAATAGTATTGCATGTAAATATAAAGTATCAACTTCAATTTTATTACTCCATCTGTTTCATATTATAAGTTGCTTTTTTTCTAGTTAAACTTTTTTTAAAGTTTGACTAAGTTTGTAGAAAAATATAACAACATTTCTAATACAAACAAAGCATATTATCAAAATATATTCAATGTTATATTTAATGAAAATAATTTGGAGTTATAGATGTTAATTTTTTCGTAAACTTAATCAAACCTAAAAAAATTGACTAAAAATCAAAGCTACTTATAATATTAAATGGAGAGAATATATTTTAACCACAATAAAAAAGGAAAAATATGACATATTTAAGACTATAAATGTATTAGAATTTTGTCTTTTTTCTCTCTATAAGTATAATGAATTTGAAGTTAGGTAAAATACTATTGGAAGTGCATTAAATATTTTTATATAATTTTTAGTGATATTTGTTAGTTTGGTATGCACTTAGTGTGGACGGGACGCTTGTGTATATAGTATATGTTCCTTGTTTGGATAGACAGGATAACCTTTTTTTGTTTGGAATAAGGGTAGTGGAAGCGAAACCTGCAGTTCTAGTTGATTCGAAGGGGTTACACATAGTTCCATCTCTATATGGGTAATTTTATCATACGTAAGAAGATATCAGGAGATATTATATTTTCTAGTATAAAATCTGTTACCTCCAGCTATTAGATACCTTGAGGTAGCAAAATTGTTAGTGTGAAATTTTGGCACCTACGAGTTAAGGACCGTAAAATTTCTCTAGATAATGTAAGGGCTTATTCTTTATGGATGACGTATATAATCAAGTGTATGGCAATTATTCGAGGATAGAAACGAATGAATTAAATATTAAATGTTAAAGTGTTGGTTTTAAAAAAGTTTTCTAAGAAATGCTCATAAATAAAGTTTTTACAAATAAAGTACGGGTTTAGAAGCTTACTAAGCGTCGTATCATCTATAATATGTAAGCTGAAAAGAATATGACCCTATGTGTCATAAAGAACTTATATTTGTTTTGTCGATGCATCTACAGTTAAGGGATAAGGACAAGGCCAATGCTTATGGTTGTATTAGCAATGAGGGTGGGACTTGCTACCGGAAGCAACAGTTATGGCAACCACCATGGAAAAAAATCACTTCCTAACCATCCCATGCAAGGTAGCAAGCTAGAGAAATGGGCACTGAACAGTGAAAAAATGATTTTGTATTTTCTTGTGATCACACCTTATAAGCTTAATATTACTTTTGGTTGCATGAAGCTTAGGGTGTGCTCTCACAATGGCTAAAGTCGTGACAAAACAAATTTTAATTTGCTCGGTCAGTTACAAATACATCCCATCACGATTTTTGCTTCATATATGTGGAGTATATTGGGTGGATAACAGTAGAGTAGCGTTAGGTCTCTGAGATGCCGGCGTGAACAGGGCGAGTACTTTGTTACGCTTCCACTGAAAAGTGAACAGATGAGTACAGTGAGATTCCGTTCTCATAGCTTTTTTTTCTTTCACACTCGCACAGCAATTCATCGCTGAATGATGCAGACAGGCCATTCTTTGGCATGGCCGGATAGGGGGGCTGAGAAGGACGACTGCCTAGAGCTTAGGAAAACCCAGGGCTTTCTGGTATACGCAGAGATATATACTGTTGTATAACTCTTTTAGGCTAGCTGAGCAATATAGATAACTTACCATACAGTCAAAAATATTGTGAGCAAATCATAAATGCATAACTCTGAAGAAACCATTCGGTTTTTTCTGGAGGGATCTCCCCACCGATTTCTGGAGGGAGGGCGGTGAGAAGGATGATTCTCTTTTTACCGTAGTAGAGATAATCCTGCGGCAAACCGAAGTTGCACATATTTTGTTTACTTTATGAGATAAAATATCATCCCCATGTACTTCTTTTGTGCGCGTGCGTTTTCTTTTAAATGTGGTGCTTCTTTTCCCATCACTTCTTATGTGTGTAGCAGCTATTGTTAATGGGAGAGGAGAAGCTAATTTTATATCGGAAATGGTATGTCAGATTTGTTTGTTTTGCAGTTAGATTTTCTGACCATATATATTGCTTTAAGATAGGTGTTTTTTTACCCGCGGACCCACTAAGGATGCTATTGGTTGCTATTGGGTGAGAGTTTCTAAGCCCGTCAAGGTTTGAATGGGTTTGTTTTGGGACTTATCGTAAATACATCTACTTCCATCAACTTATATATGTAATTTTAGGACTTACACTTACAATGTAAATATACGCGGATTATTTTTCATAAAAAATATGGTAGTATATATATAGATAGTCCCTTATAGATTGCTCCTAGTAATGTATCTATATCTAGTAATGTATCTATATTTAAAGTCTTTTCATTTGGGCATCATAGTCATGGTTGAGCCTAGAAATTATGTTTCCTTCTAGCTTGAGTCGTTGTTAAATATTATACTGCTCCCACATATGATGTCTACAACCAAAAATAGGAATAGTACCTTTCTTGTCAAGATAATTTGAATTTTTCAATTTTTCAACTGGTTCAGACCGTTTGATAGAGGATAAAGAGGAGAATGGATTTGCCAAATTTGTCGTTTTCAAGAAATTCTTTTTTAGATTATCCTTACCAAAATGCAATATTTAAGATTACATAGCACTGAAGTAGATATGTTGAAAAAGTACCTCAATATTTTTTTGTGCGTCTCTCCTCAAGCCCAAAAATGTTAGGACCTGCCCTGATACAGACAAAATAATCATATATTCTGAAGCTCTAAATTCTGGTTGTATTTTTTTTTCTGAATACTGACTGTGCATCTGAACTTTTTACTACAGTCTGAACAGATTAAGTTGATGCATATCTTCTGATGAACTTGTCGTATGTCTCCTTGGATTTCTGAAATAGTAGGAATGATGCCTAAGAGCCAAGCAAGCCCAGAGCAGGTAGAAACTTACATGAACCAAGAGAGATCAAAGAGGCGTGTGATGTTGCAAAAATATTTAGACCATTGCCGCAACTTTCAGGTGAACTGGTTACATCAGATCTTCACATTTCTGTGCTCATACAACAGCTTGAGATGTATCTGCAAGGCACACATAGAAATCCAATTCTAATTCCTGTCATATCTTCAGGTTAATGTTGATGTGTACCTCATCGAGAGTGATCATGTTGCCGATGCGATCCTCGAACTTATTCCGGTCTTTCATGTACAACAGCTGGTTCTGGGGGTTTCGAAATCCAATTTGCGGTAAGGTTTTATATACCATGCAAGTTCCAATTAACAGAACTACAAACATAATTTGCTGGCATTTCATAAGTACATCCTGAATTTGTCTGAATGAACACAGGAAGTTCAAGAGAGGAAGCACATTTGCAGGACAGGTTCAGAAGAACGCACCTCTCTACTGTGAAGTCAAGATTGTCTGTGATGGCAAAGAAGTTACAGCTGTGACAACTGCTGATCCAACACCACCACTCTCACCTTCTCCTGTAAATAACAAGAGTAATTCTATCAGCCCAACGCCACTGTCACCTGCACCATATCATAACAACGGCGCTGTGGTTGATCATGACAAAAAGGAGACTAATCCCAATGAAAGGAATAAAATCACAAAATATTTGAAATGCTTCTCATTTTGATCTTACTTTTACGGTTGCTGCTTCAGTCACTTTTGCGGATATCGAATACTGCAAGCATAGCATCTTCAGACAACAAAAACTTGTAAAAAAACACTTTCACCAATGTTGTGATCTTGAATTTCTTGATTCATTTGTACAGGAGATGATGGTTGTCATATGGGATATTTCCAGCATTTTTTCTGCATTGTTGTATGGTGAAGAGTTGTGCTTGATTATAATATAATGTCTAGAACCACATGAAAATTGCAGCCAAAGGACAGAAAATCTGGCACTCTATTGTATCCTCAATTCTTCATGTATAGCCAGAAGACCAAGCAATAAAACATACGGAATACTAGATAGACCTCCAGTTGGCAACCTGGCAATCCTGACATGGAACACTTATCATTGATCGTAGATTACAGCATATATGCATGTGACAATATATTACTCCAAAAAGAATATGTCCTAGATTGTAAATCAAAACCTCATAGCAGACAGGGATAGGGTAGAGGAACACATGGCTATGTCAAGTCAGCCAATCATGCATTAACACAATAATTGATTAGCATCTATGGTACAGCTAGTACACACCATTTAGTTATACTGAGATACAAAACCTGCTGTTACAGTCAATGGGTCAATATTGATCAACATTCATTTGTTCTGGATCAAGCATTATTCAGTGAAACTTCCACTGAATGTGTTTCAGCTCATGCACATAGCTATTCAGCAATTGCAGTGACAATCTGGTAAGGACAACACAGTTAACTTGAAATGCTCCATCAGACAGAAGCAACAGAACAATTGCTGAGTAATTACTATGAGAAATATAGGGTACACAAAACTGAGCTAGCACTGCACAAGCCAGAAAGTGGTGGCATCTGTTTTACACACTTGAAGATTAACCAATTCAGATCTTTGCTGAGAAATATAAATCTGAGTGCCAACAAGTGTACTTCAAGAAAAACAGGACAGGTTGACAGAAACAAAAAATCTACCTACTAATCTGCAAGACACTACATGTGAAAACCCTACTCAAGATGATGCAAACAAATGGAAAAAAAATATTGAGTCCTAAAAGAAATCGAATTCTAGATAGCTATCACTGCTTTGCTGGGCAGCTTCAGAAGGAGCAGCAGCAGACTCCGATGTCGAAACAGGTTGCTTTGGAGGTCTCCCAATCTCAACAGGCCTGGGAACCTCTGGAGGGCTTGCGCAGCGTATCAATGCCCAGTTCACACCCTCAAAAAATGGATGCTGTTTTATCTCAGTGGCACCACGCTTACAACCCAATCTTTGTTGGGGCTCCTTGACGAGTAGGCCCCTAATTAGATCTCTTGCTGAGAAGCTCACAACTGGGTATTCAGGGAAGCGCAGTGGCTGGCCAATGACGTTGAATAGCGTTGCACGGTTTCCTGACCCTTTGAAAGGTGTTTTTCCAAACAGAAGCTCATACAAGAATATGCCAAAGGTCCACCAGTCAACAGCACTACCATGACCCTCACCTTTGATAATCTCAGGGGCCAAGTACTCATGTGTACCAACAAATGACATTGAGCGTGCATCACTGGGTTCCGCTATGAGCTCAGGCCATGGGCTGACCTGATTGACAACTTCAGGCTTTGGTTTTCGATCCTTCTTTGACTTGGAGAAGAATCGGGGACCAAAGCATGTTGTGGGGGTGGCACATGATGGCTGAATCATGCAGGATGGCTCCACACAAGCAGGTTGAACACAATAGGCCTGGTTGTTCTTTCGAAGTGCTTCTGCATCAGGGTTAGATGATCTGATAAGTGTTGGGCTCACTGCACAGCGCAGGGAGAGGTCAAAGTCGGATAGCATGATGTGTCCATCCTCACGGACAAGAACATTTTCCGGCTTGAGATCACGATATATGATACCAAGCATGTGCAAGTACTCCATAGCAAGGAGTATTTCTGCCACATAGAATCTGTGACCAAGAAGAAAATGCAATATCAGTTTAATTATCATCTTAATTTAGTACAAATAAATTAAGCTGTAAATAAGTGAATTCAAGAAGTACATGGAACGAAAAAAATGTTACAAACATATGCATGTCACTTTTATGGTGTGTTTGCTTCATGCTATTTCAGGAGTTTTAGCTTTGAACGTGGATGTAAGCTGCAGTTTTTAGTAATTCGAAAAAAAAAAACTGCAATGATAAAATGAAATATCATGTGTTGACTTCACATTGACAATTTGCACAAAATTATGACCACAATCAACTTACGTACTTACTATTGTCTATCCAACTACAGTCACAATAACTTAAAGCAAGCCATAACCTTTTTCTGAATTGTGTATCCACATTTTCAAAATTTATCGGAACAGACAAAACAGCTAAGCGAAAAAATAGTGAACCCTACAAGAGTAAATCAAACATACTTGACAGCTTGTTCTGGAAAATACTTGCCACGCTGCCTCTGTCGAAGAGTATGCAGGTCTCCACCAGGGCAAAACTCCATAACCAGGCATGAGAACTTATCAGTCTCAAAATGGGTATATAACGTCGGAAGAAAAGGATGATCCAGGCACTGCAAGATTTCCTTCTCAGTCTGGGCTCGAAGCAACTTTTTGCGGCTTGCAAGTGATGCCTTGTCCATAACCTTCATTGCAAAATAGCTCTTTGTTCCACTCAGTTCTGAAAGGTACACACTGCCAATATCACCACAACCTAGCTTCTTCAATAGCTTAAAATGGCTCAGGCCAAGGATTCCATCTCTAGTCCTAATCATCTGGATTGCCTCCCATCGAGAATCATTCGCCTTGTGAGGCTTGGTGACGCTACTAATGCTGCTGCAAGCGCTTTCATCACTGACATCACTGCTTGTGCTTGGCCTGCATCTGCTGCTACTGAAACCTCTTTCTCCAGTCTCCGATCTTCCAACCAACCTGGCACTTCCACTTGCACTTGCTAGACCATGCTCCTTGCCTAATGCTGAAGATGATTTCAAGCTTCTGTTCGCAATTCCATTGTCCACAACACAATTTTGTTCATCTGCAAGGCACTTTGGAACCAGGTTACCCTCAGTTACTTCTGCAGGAACCTTGTTACCCATAGGATCGACAGACTCGTTTTGATGTTGAGTTGATTTCTGCTCGTTCGACACCACTACAGCATTTGGTTTGCTTGATTCAGCTAACCTTCCTTGCACCAATGCACTTTGTTTACTCAGACTCGTTGTCTCCAAAGAGGAATCATTCTGAGCATACAGTTTCAGTGACTGGGTGTTGGGAACTGCTTGGGGCACTTGAGGCATTGTCTTCGAAGCCATTGATCGAGCAACTGATATGTATATATATCAGACCAGATTGCAGAAATACTACTGACCAATCAAAGATTTAGGCTTGGTGTTGACAATTGCCTTCAGAATCTGCAAAGAATAGCAAAACAATTTCAATTAATTTGAGCATGAACAGATACAAAAGAATTGCCCAAAATACACAGAAATCCAACAACTCGATGAACAAAACAAGAGATCATCCCCCAACAATCCCAAACAAAAAACAAATTAATCAAGAACCAACCTCCATACTCAGATCCATGAACGTCCCACAGTCCCACCACAACGAGACTCGCTCCTCACAACTGAATGCCAACTGAAGACCACTCACTGATTTTTATCCAACTAACTCGCTCAAAAAGGCATCACAAAAGCTATTGTCGAAAACACTGAACCTGTCCAACCGCCCACTAACCGCAATCATACAACTCTATAGATCTATATCAATCCCCCCCACCCCCCCCCCCCCCACCCCCCCCCCACTTTGGAATAAACAAGTGCTAGGGATCGGCAAAGATGGCTTGTCCCATCAAAGGCGCCATCTTTTTCCTACCAAAAGAAGAGAGAAAGGTGTTTCCCTACTTCCTATCACCCAACCCAAACGAGAGGCCCTTTAATCTTTCTTGCAGCCACATTGCAAGCAAGCAATGGAGGATGAAAGCAAGCAAGCACGGCCCCTGCAGATTAACGGCATTTCCCCCCTTTTTCAAACGAAGTGGCAGTTTGATAGCAATGGCTGCTGCTGATATTATACAACCACCAGTCACATCAAAACGCAAACTTTCTTGCGGAAAGCCGAGAGGAAAGCAAGAACACCACCAAGAACCGCCAAAAGCAAGGCGCCTGTTTTCATCTTTTTCTGCAGAAATGCAGACTCCGCATGGAACCTCGCGTTCATCGGACAAAACATAAAAAAGAAAGAAACAAAGTAAGAAAAAAAAAAGCAGATCTACAGAGGCAGGCCAAATCACATCCCAAGAAGAACAGCAGAGAAAGAAAGAAAGAAACAAGTCAAACAACACGAAACAAGAAGAAGAGGCTGAATCTACAAGAGAAGAGATCGAAATCGAAATCTCACCACACCAAACCAAGATCAGAGCCTTCAGAGATGGACGAGACCTTCGCGTCCGGCTCCAAGAACCGGGTAAGGACTAAGGAGGAAGAAGAGAAGGCCGGAGAAGGCGGATCGAGCCGCCGAGCATTTGACCCAGGAGTGAGGAGAGGAGGGTTGCGAGAGGGGAGAGGGGAGAGGCGGTGGTGGCCACTCGCGTCAGCCGGCCGTGAGTGAGGTGGCACCGGCGTCGACGTCGGCGGAGAGAGGAGGGGAGGGGGAGACGGGCGCCGGCGGTGGGTGGTTGGAGAGCGCCGAAGGGAGGGAGAGGGGAGGGGGTTTTTATATATTTATTTAAGATTTTTAAGGGTGTTTAGTGTAAATTTTGAACCTCCATACAAATTGAGAAAAATATGAAAACTGAAAATAAAAAATTAAAATCACACCTAGAACCACATGTGCTGTGAAGAAAAAAAGATTTTATACTAGTCATATGTGATACTCCGAGATTTCTTAAATGAGTGGGATGCACTGTGAATGGTTACGGTGGGTTTCTCTCTCATCCTCTGATTTCCCGTACTAGTATTTCTCTCTCTGAGCTACTGGAATTTGATGTGGATTCGTTGAAAGATCGCAATGATTTTGCCTAATATTTAGGGTTGATGTGGAGGGGCTTGATGTGATCTCCTCGCGGGTTTGTCCCCCCGGATGACATGGCTGCTCTCAATCTTGTTGTCGGTAGTATGTTTCATGCGTACTGTACGGTGTGGCAAAACAGAATCGACATGATATATAATTTCTTCGTCTCATATAATTCATTTTTAACTCGTCTCCTATATCGTAAAATAAATTTATTTTTAATAATCATTGTATCGAAATTTATAAAAATAGGAAATAATTATATTGGAGGTAGATAAAGTGAAGAATAAGTACATTATGATTTAATAAAATAGTGATATTATAGTCTTTTTATTTTTTTATTGGTACGTATGAAATGAGTGAAAATGAATTTATTGGGCCGGAGAGTACTCCGTTTGGGTTTATGGATTTGCATGGATTTTTTTGGGTTGCCAAATCTACAAAACGGGCTTGAATTCTTGTGGTTTCGGAACTTAAATTTCACTCTAGAAATGTTTCGGTTTGGAACATGACGGTCGGTTTTAAAATTTGCCGGTCGTGCTCCAATTGGATCCCATTATGTAGCACCACCACTGGAGAACCAATCTTTATTCGATCAGACAAAATCACAAATCTCTTGGTTTCCTTACGAATCGGTTCGTAAGCCCAACGGATCTTTATAATCTTTAGTACAGATTGGTAACACCAATTGGTACTAAAGATCATCTTTAATTCCGTTTAACATTTTGCTAAGTCTTGTTAGGCCGTCTGCAACTGATACTAAATATCAACACTTTAGTACCGGTTCGTTCCACCCAGACTCGCGCACCGCGACCACCTCGCCCCAGCACGTCGACCGCAGCCGCCTCCTCGCACGGCCAAACCAGCCCGCGCGAGCACCGCCTCCGTGACCCCCTCGCTCCGGCTCCTCCACCGTTGCTGTGCCAGCCACCCTCTCGTGTCCCGCGCCCCACGCCATCTCCGCATCTGTCTCGGTGGAAGAAAAGAAAGGGATCGAGAACGAGAACGAAGAAGATAAGAAAAGAGAAGGGGAGAAAGGGAAAAGACACTGACAGGTGGGAACCCATGTGCCCCACGTTTTCCTAATTAATTCCGCATAGTAATCACCCTTTCTAATCTCTCTCTAATACCTCACTGACAAGTGGGCCCAACCATGTTTAATTTCTTTTTAAACCCTCTCTTAATCATCAGGTCGCTTACGTGTGGGACCCGTAGTTCCCTTCCAACCGCGCACCTGGTCTACCATTCTGTGTAGCCGACGCGCGGACCTGGTTGCCGGTCCACTAGCCCGGTTCACACGCGTGGACCTTGTCCACCCACCGAGCGGTGCGCCCGTGTCTACACCCGGTCCATACGCGCCAGGTGACTAACCACCGGGGCCCACACGCGCCAACCCGTGGATCGTGGGCCGGGTCTACCACGTCACCTGCCCCGCGCTAGGTAGACCTGGTCTACCATGCACACAATACTCCTTTCCAATTAAGCAAACTCACTTTTTCCTTTAGACAGAAATTCGTTTAAACTTCAAATATTCATATCTTGCAAACCGTAACTCCGTTTGACTCTGTTCGACTTTCATAATTTTTTTTCTAAAAATGAGATCTATCTAATGGAAATACTATATCTCACTGTTTTAGCTACTTTATTTAGCTTTTATGTTGATTTTCTCCTTTTTCGCGTATAGTTACAGAAACCGAGGATGATCCGGAAGCTGTTCTTGATGAAGAAGAACGACTGCAGGACCAAGGCAAGCCATCTTTGACCATATTGTCTCCTATATGTGTTGGTTTGCGAATGCGACCAATGGACCTACCTATTAGTCGCACTAATATTCTGTAGGATATTGGAATAACCCAACCTTGATAGCTCCACAAATAATGCGCCGGCGACTTACCCCAAAGGTAGGATCACCAAGATAGTTGTGCTTAGCCCTGCTGTGATTGTATTGTCGTCTGGGAAACATGGACTTCCATCCAAATATTCAAAACCCAATATTCTATGTCGGTGCTTGCGAAATAAAGCTAGTTTGCGAACCCTGATGATATGTAGGCTGAGACTGTGTGGCTGGCTACGTGTTGTCGTTAAGGACCGATTCCTTTGGGAATTCCATCCAAGCATCTTGTAGTATGACCACATGGGTATTGTGGGATATCCCTGAAAGAGTACTTAGTTGGGTTGTGTTTATCTTGTATGCCAGTGGTTGTGGGACACTGGGGATGAGGAGATGACGTTTTGTGTGATGAAATTTTTGGCCATTTGTGGCCCTCGCCTCTATTGTGGCGCGTACGGTACCAATAGGTGTAGGAGTATCCCCATTGTACCCTGAGTAGACGAGGGCTAGAAGTGCCTGATGCTTGTTGTGTGCCTAGACCAACTATGTGGCATAGGATACTCATGAACTAGCTTTGGAAAGGCCTTGCCACGAACTTTCGGTGCCAACGGGCGACTGGTGTTAGTTTCATGATGTGTGGGTAAAGCGTACAACCTCTACAGAGTATAAACTGTTCGAACAGTCGTGCCCACGGCCATGGGCAAATGTGAGGTGATTCTCTTAGTGTAGTATTGTTTATGAATGCTTTGTGAAATTTGCTTTGCTATGCCACAAAGGCCGACTCTGGAAGCGATTCCCATCCCACAAAATAATTCCTCTGTTCCTGCTAGTACTTGCGCACACAAGTGCTTGGAACGAGCAGGTCTCCAGAACTCCTGTCCGCTTGTGAACCTGTACGGGTAGACGGGCGATCAAGTTTTTGGGCAGCCCTTCCGCTCGACTGCTCTCGGCTATGACGTCTTCTTCCTCTTCGACAACGCTCTGCACTACGACTTTCTTTCTCTACATCGACTTTTCTGCATCGTCTACTTCCACTACGCCAACATATTGACCGGAGGAGGCGTCAACGGAGGACGGACTGGAGGAGGCGAGAATGACAACACCAACGGAGGCAACAACACCGACAAAGCCTCTTCAGGTTAGAAAAGATAAAGAAAGAGTTACTAGATATTATAATAAAAAAGTTGTGCCAAAGTCTTTTGAGGAGGGTGAACTTGTTTGGAAATTGGTGTTGCCGATAGGGATAAGAGATAATAAATTCGGCAAGTGGTCACCGAATTGGGAAGGGCCTTTTCAGATTTACAAGTGTGTTTCTAAGGGGGCTTATATGTTGCAAGGTCTTGATGGAGAAGTTTTTGGTAGAGCACTTAATGGAAAATACTTGAAGAAATATTATCCAAGTGTTTGGATTGGATCATAATCGGCTGAGTTCTACCGATTCTTATCATCGGCCGATATGGTTCATATCGCCCTTAGACTTTTGGTGCTGACATTATCGGCTGTGTTATGCTGATGTATGATGGCCGATATTTGTTATATCGTCCTTAGTCACATTTTAATTTTGTCCTTGTTTCCTACACATGTTAAAATTAGGGGGGCATATACAAGGAAAAATTGTGAGATTTCAGAGCAAAAATGTATTAATCGGCATAAAAGAGGTCAGAACATGTATTACACAGGGAAAGTATGTATTAACAAAAAGGTCAGAGTATGTATTATACAAGGCAAGTTTGCTAGAGGATTACAAAGCCGATTACAAAAAGTTATAAATCCCTATTACAAGCTATCATTGAGATAGATAGCGTTGGATAACCGATAATGCCTTCTGCCGAATTTCTTCAACTTCAGCTATTGCTTGGGCATCTTGAGCATCGGTTCCAGGAATGATTTTGAGGGATTTAGTCATGTTGGCCACGTTCTTGATAGTTGCTTTCAGTTTTCCCTTCTGTTCTTCAACAGCTTTTGGGAGATCGGCTAGTTTCTGCTTCTCCAAAGCAATCTTGGCATTACATTCTTCAAGTCTGGCCAAGAGCTCAATCCTTTCGGCTTCTAAATGATTTATAGTAGATTTGATCGGCTCTTTGGCTAACTGGTCAAGTTTTGCTTTCTCAGTATGCACAAGCTGCTGATTGGCTTGAATTGTAGCTTCAATGTTCTTCTACTCTAGCCGATCTGCAATTCTCTGTCTAGCCTTCTCCAACTTGAATTGGTGTTATTCAAGATAAACGGCTGGAGTGATGGTATTTGACAACTCATCCGGGATTAAAGCTTGAATTTCCTGGAATCTTGCCCGGATAGAGCTACAATCAACCACCAAGCTATCTAGAGATGCCTCCAGCCGATGAGATATGTCTTCAAGGTTTCTTTTCACATCATTGGCTAGAGAAACTAGGGCCTTGCTTGTTGTTTCTCCTTCTATTTCTTCATCGAAATAATCTCTAATATCAAAGGAGAACAAATCGACCAAGACCTGCAAAAAGAAGATTAAATGGGATATAAGTAATAGATCATATTATAGAGCCGATTTGAAATTTTAGGTGGTTCAAGACTTACAGGGATAGCAGGAGCAGCAGTTTCTTCTTCTTCAACGTGGTGGCTCCCTACAGCTGATGCGGTATGATCACTTGAGATCGGCTGCGCCTGAGGTGATGGTGGAGGAGAAGGCTATCAAGATACTGGAGTTTGACAAGTATTAGTTGATATCGGCTAAAATGAAGGTGTACTTGGGAAGGGTTGAGAGTTACCGGAGCAGTTTGAGGAATTGATATAGCTAGTACTGGTGCTGGTTTCTTCTTCTCGGCTGGTCTTTTCTTCTACAAAGTACAAAGTTTGAATAGCGAGATTGGTGATAAATGAAGGAATTTTGTAATAAAAAAGATGGTCTTACTTTGGGTTGTCGAGAGAATATTGCTGGAGCAGCAGGAGTTGTAGGAGTTCTTTTTAGGGCTGGGGAAGCCGTTGGTGTTTTCTCTCCTATGTCGCTTAATTCGGCTGCAGCTTCATCTATGGCTTGTTCAATTGCTGCTTCATCCAGAGTATCTCCGATATCATCGGCTGGTTGAGCTGGTTGTTTCTTAGCTTTCTTTTTAGCAGCTGGTGGTATAGCCGATGATGCCTTGGTTTTTCTCTTTTTTGCCAACATCGGCTGGTTCCCTTATCTGCCCTAGGAGTAAACTTATGGTCTTGGGGGCATGGTAGCCGATGCTGGGTGGAGTTAGACCACATCCATTTGGCAAAAGACCTGCAACATATTCGATGTCCTTGCCACTTTTGCTGGTGCGTGGAGGAGATGAATCTGTAGTCTGTAGAAACAAAGATAATATATAAAGTTAAATGCAGAATCGGCTGATAAGTTTAAAATAGGAATAAACAGAAGAAGTGGAGAGGCTTACTTGACAGATCATGTCAGGAAATAAGTCCATCATGTAGATGGTAGCCGATTGATGGAAGAGGTGTTGTTTCCATTCAGCCCACCATGCAGTGAAAGTTTTACTCCTGAACATGCCCAACTCAATATTCTCAATGCTACCAAGGGAAGGTCCTGGAATATTCAGCAGCCGATCCATCATCAAGCCGGAGGTGATTTCTCCTCTGCATTGGATTTTATCGGCAAACCATAAGCCGATTGGCAGTTGATCCATGCCAAACTGTCTAGTTGAACTTATGGGGTGATAAAATTCATATGATACTTTGATATTTCTGCCTTGATGGATGCCGACAGGGAGAATACATGGGCTGATGGCAGTAGTAAACACATCTCTGGACTTCTGAAATTTTTCATGGTTGATTTCTTCAAATCTGAAGTCCAATGGTAGTTCGAAGCTAGTTGAGTCCTCATAGAAGAACCAAACTCTGGCATTTTTCTGGAAGCCATCATAAAAACTGAAGAACCAGTCCTTCAGTAATTCGGCCGATAGCTTTGCTCCAGCATCGGCTGGTGTAGATGCATATTCTCCAAAGGATGTACACCTTCGATGGGTGATTTCCTCTCCATCTTCATCGGTGATCGGCTCAAGCCTTGGGAATTATGCTTCTATCAGACTCGGCCTATTGACAGCTTTCATGGCTACTAGGTTTAGCCAAGATTGGAGTAGCCACCAAGGACCACCTGCACTAACTACAGAGCCGATAGCTAGTTTTGCCGATGCATTGTTCAAGGTCTGGTAGAGATAGCCGAGCAGGATTTTCCCTAAAGGAAACTGTTTTTTCTCTTCGAGGGCTTCGGCTATGTGTTGTCAGTTGGAGGTGGGACCACAGCTAGATCCGCAGAAGAGGAATTTTTCAAGCCACATTAATAAAAACGCTGTGTGTTCTCGGGGGGTAACTGAACCTTGACCCATGTTTGCCGAGATAAACCCAGACCATCCTCCTATACTCTTAGTTTTGGAATTAAATCTATTTCTGGAGTTCAAGATCAAGGGATTGGCCGATGAAGTGATATCTAGTCCAGTGAGCATAGTGATATCCAGTAGATTTGGAGTCATTGGCCCTTGGTTGAACATGAAAGTATTAATGGTGTTGGACCAGAAGTAACTAGCAGAAGCTATCAGGGGCTCATCCTTAGCAGAATTTGCTATTGTCAGAGCAAGGGTTTAGCCGATTCCTATCTCATCCCAATGGCTCTGTTTGCTAGCCGACACACGCTTATACCATGCAGGCCAACTTTTCTCTAGAGATGGCCAAGATTTGAAAGTATTCTTCCAGTGCCCTAGATTGGGATTCGCTAGCCTAAAGGGGATTCTATTGGTTTCGGCAGAAATAAACTCGGTTGGGTCCAGATTACCGATTGGTCCAAGAAAGTAATGATTCTCGTGGTTCAGACTAGGGACTGCAATTAAATTGGCAAGATGCTACAACAAAGAAGCAAAAAAGCAAGAGAACGGACTAAGATCGCAGAAAATTAAATCTATTATATGAAAAGGGATCTAGCCGATGAGAACTTACCTCTGCGTACTCGGCCGATGGAGCGACGGATGGAGCGGATGAAGACGACATTCCTACTGGCGGAAGTTGGTCGGAGAGGGAGTTGCTTGGAGATTGCTTTGGTGCGCCGAGGAGATCGCTGGAGAGAGAGACGATGAGAATTGCTAAAGCGGTGGAACAGTATAACGGTGTGAAGTTTCTCGGGGCTGACGGTTAGTATTTAAAGCAGTGCGGTAACGGTCAAAAAGGAAAGTCCGATATTCTCTCGGAGATAAGATTTGGCAAATCCGAAACATTACCAAATATTCCGGACTTGGGGGGCATGTGTTGACGACCAAATTTGGTAATTCAGGTATCGGAGATAAGGATAGAATCAGAAGGAATCCAAGAGATTAGATCGTATCGGAAACAGAGTGGAAATTGGCTGTAGTTCGAATCGGCTGCGGACAGGATCGGCAGAGTTAGAATCGGACAGGGTTAGCCGATTTAGTCGATTTTGGGAATGTGACTCGGTACACATCATCGGGTTGAGTTAAGGTGCTTCATACGGATTACCATGCATGGATAGAGTCCTGAGGAGGTAATTGTATCTATTAATTAAGATATTTTTATGTAATTTCCTTATAGATTATCACGGTAAGAGTCCGCCTAAGGGACTTGTTCGTTAGTTGGATTTGTATTAGGTTAATATGAGTCGTGTCCGTAATGGACAATGTTTGTATTTTCGGGTATAAATATAGTCCCGAGGTCCTATAAATAACAACATAAGTTCAATCAATCTCGGCGCATCGCCACCTTTATTTTCTACTTCTCGACAAGTTTGTGCTTTCGAGTCGTGCTGCATCAGTTTGATCTTCGACAAAAAGGTATATCTTGTTATGGCGGTTTGCATCATCGGGGCTAGTGCTTACATCTTTATGACACTCTAGTTCTATCTTGTAAACTTCCGAGTTATCATATATGTTATATAATTTAGATCAACAATGCTATCTTCTTGCATCGGCTGGATTCTCTTTAGGGTTTCACCGGTATCAACTAGTTTACTTTGTTGATTTAGGTTATATGATGTATCCACCATCCCGAAAAGACAACTATTGGCTTGATTTTCTAGATGTTATGCTTCTTTTATACTTAATGCTGCATTAGTTAAGTCCAACCTATTAGGTTATATTTAGAATCATGATCTCTAGCCTGCTTTAAGGTTGTTAATAAGGATAGTATCGGGGTTTCAGCCGATCTTATCTGATATAGATGTTTTACATGGTTTTATGCTTTGTTTAATGTTCTATATCTACCTCTTATGTTTTAGTATAAGATCGTATCGGAGCTATAGACGATACATACTTAAATCTGGATATCGGCTATGACATGAGTTTATGTAATCATTATTTCATGTTGCGATAGACTTAAGCAATTTATACTGTCTCGGTTCAGTCCGATCTATCCCAATTGCTTGTTTCTAAAGTAATATTGATATCTTGATTACATAACACTGATATCTACAGCTGATAGACTAGTTTTGGGTCAGTTCTATCTTTGACTATACCTTACAGCCGATTCATACTTTATTGCATCGGCTAGGTTATATACGATATGAAATCGGCTATCTGGCCGATGGACTATCGTTTACTAATATTCTTTGCATATTTCTTCTTGTTGATTGCAGGATAAAATCAACTGGCACGCCCTCGAACCTAAAGAGCTAATTTTGGACCTGCACTAGAGTAAAGCAAATCTCTCAGGCAAGTGTGTGTTTTTTGCCTCAACACATGTTTAGTATAATATTGTTTTGGATTAAAATATAGCGAATAATGACCATATTTCCAAACGGTTCTGCTGCTGCTCGTCGTGTTCTTTCCGTGTTAGTGTGCGTGGATTGGGTGAGGAGAAACTACAAGAAATGGAGTGCATCGACGTCAAGCCACGACAGCCGCCAAACAAGCCCGCATGGGTAGGTCAACCTGGCCACCAATGGATTCCACTGATGTAAAGGCGTTAGATTTGAATTTTGTTTTGCTGTTTGGGATTTCACATTGCTGCCTTGACAAACACCAACCTGCCAGATTGAGGATAACCCATCGCGATATCGACGCGTCTCCTTATCCGACCGATAGAAGATAAGGGATAGTTTGGTCTAGAAAATAATTTCAGTGCACCGAAGGGTAAATAATGGCATATTTTCAAACTTTAATAAATTTATAATGCATCGTTCCAATTAGATGAATTGTAGTGGTATTTTTCAAAACAGATAAATTTATAGTGGCGTGGATCCAATTAACTCTTGAAATAAAATCAACAATTTCGTACAAGCCTTATATCCTCTTCCATTGAGTAATACTTCATCCCCTTGGTTCCTCTCTTCTAGAGTGGCCATCGTCACACGGTGCAACCATGCAGATCTAGAGCCTCGCAATGATGATGTCACAATCACTATGGTTCCTGCCAGTGGAGGTGGCGCTGCAGGGGCCTGTGTCTGCATGCAGGATGTCGATGCGGTGCAAGAGGGAATATGAACACCGGGTGGGCAAGGAATGCAGAATTATGGTTTGATAAAAACTCGTCACTGAGTTTGGATCTTGTGCAAACTAAATGAATCCACATGCCCAGCTCGGATCCTAGGGTTTGATTCACCGGGAGAGACTGAATCAGTAGTAACAGACAAGCAAATCTAACGAGAGCGAGCGATTCAACCGGTTAGGGTTTGCCTGCAACATACCTTTGAGATACGAATCCCAGCGATGCCTCTAGCCTCCAAGTAAGAGTGAGGGTGATGACTTCTAGCGCGTAGGGAAGGCGGAGAGCGTCGGCGAATGTGAGCATGAAAGGGAGCGAAGGCGAAAACGATCACTATCGAAGGAGAGCGCGCGCGGAGGGGCGATTTGGGATTAGCCAGACCGACGGTGCGAGGGCATGACCCTCACAGCACGGGCGATCACCAACTCCCTTGCTCTGATTTGCCTCGCACGAGCTAGGGAACGCACGTCCCGGCAGAGGTACATGCTTCCTTCCAAGACCCAACGAGTGCTTCCGTGGAGGCCAAATGTCGAACTAGCGGATCATGGCAGAATGCCACATAATGTAAGTATTGTTGAATGGCATCATATGCATCACAAAGCAAGGATACTCCGAAACTATCCAGAACATTCTAGACACACCAAAATAAGTTGTGGAGTAGGAAGAAATTAATAAGAGCTCCTTTGGAACACATTGTTTTCGAAACACAGGGATATAGGGAAAATGTAGTATTTGGGTTCCTTTTCACCTCAAATCCTAGGAATGAAAAAACACATTAAAACTACACGAATGATCGTTTGGATGGAGCACATGAAAAATACATGAATCAGAAGAAAGAGATAAAAACAAAGAATTTTTAAGAGGTTGAACATCGTGTTGAAAATCCTCAAAATGTCCTATGATTTGAGGCAATTTTAAGATATTTCAAAGGTATTCTGGGAAACCATTTCTTTGTCCCAAAGAACCATATATGAATTATTTCCATAGGAATCCAATCCTACAAAATTCTTTTGTTCCAGGATCCCTGAGGGTAAAATGGAGAAAATGTGCATTCAAAAATGTGGGATGACAATATTTGTAATCAGGTAAAATGCATGACAACAAGTAACAAGTACTACATATATAGTTTGTTTTTACTTAACCTTTTCTTCTTTCTTCACTCCTTTCTTTAACATAACATTAAATACTAGTTCTTTCCTGATAATAGTAAGACTTCATGAATTCTTTTTGAGATTTTCTTTAGCATGGCTTCATTTTATTTGTAAGGTTTTGATTAGATCTCACCGAAAGAAAGGAGGATACTTGACGGGTTATACCATGAGCATAATATCCGTACATATATGATTTGTTTGGATTACATAGGGATTGAACTAATATGAAGATGCAAACGAAGCTGTACAGTGAACAAGAAAGATAAGGAATTTTATACAGGTTCAAACCCCTGACAATGGATAATAACTTTACTCCTGTTAGCCGAAACCAGTATTGCTATTATATATCAATCTCTCATGAGTACAATGGGGAGGAAGATATAGGTTGTGTTCATTTGACGTGGTTAGGAACCCTTACCCTTTGGCACACAAAATGGTGGCACACAAAATGGAGCAGCGGCTTAGCGCATGATTAATTAAGTATTACCTTAAAAATTTGAATAATGGATTGAACTGATTTTTAAATTAACTTTCCTATAGGATTTTTTAAAAAACACACCGTTTAGCATTTTTGGAAGTGTGCGCATGGAAAACAATGGGGTAGAAGTTGGGGAACGGGAAAAGAACACATCTCTAATCTAGTTTGCTAGGATATTGATGTAAACTCGGGCATGTGGTCAATGGCTAGCTGTTGTCGGCTTCCTCGAGAAAGAACTCGGCGAGATGAGAAGTGGCTCTAGATCTCTCTTGGCTTGTATTGGGCTTATGTTGGCTTGTTGGATTTGTTGGTCTCCTCTCCTCTCCTCTCCTATGGGTTCTTATACTTGTACAAGTAAAAACAGGTATGCAAGTATGGATATGATCTAAGTAGTTGTAGTCGGACCTAAATAGAACCATGTTTCTCTTACCTTATCTGTAACTCCATTATCTTCTACTTTGGACTTTTGTCATACCTATGCGGTTTAATTCCATACAAGATTTGGTATATGATAGACTCCGTCGAGTTTAATGCACATGCATAGGATATCCCATACTTAGGACAATGACAGGGCTGCATTATAAAAATTTGAGTACTGCAACTAACCTTAAAACAGTGTAACATAAAAAAACACATATTGCAGTATAACATAAATTTATCACACAATTACGCATATAAGATCGAGTATAGCAAGAATACATATTTTAAGACATCGCATTACAAAACTACTATATTTATCATACTTAAAAGACAGAGAATTGATATTATATGTTTTATGACGCAGACATCTCGTAATTCAATATTTTTTTGGAATAAAGGCCCCAAAATGGTGGGAAAGCCATGTGTGTCAAAACCTCACTTAAAAAAATCTACGATAATTTGAGACAAATCATACACGTCTAATTAAATGGAAAGCATGCATAAATTATACTATGAGACATCATTTTTCTAGTTGGAACGGCACGGATCAACCAATTAGTTAGAGCGATACAATAATATATGTGACGATTGTACAACGTATACGACTCTAGTATAGTTGTACAGCCACTGTAACTGTTTTCAGATGCAAATATTTATGAGTATTTGCAGAGGATTCAGGGTTTAGTTGCAGTGCTTGTACATTCTCCATTTGGAGTTTGGGTGAAAAGTTAAAAACACATTAGTAACACACGTAAAACTTCCAATATCAACAAGTAAAGCACAGGTAGTGAGCCAAAGGAAGCTCTGTGTAAATACTGCCGGGATAAATTTGTCCGGACATGGTCAGGATTTCGCAGGCTAAACGTCAAATTGCTGTCTTTTCTCGAATCTTTTGAATCCTATTTTGGCCGTATGGATGAACTAGTAGTACAGCACAATTCTCTCTCATTCAGGAGCATTCATGGCTTCTTTATGGCTTGGATTCTCTTCCTTGCTGCACGGAAGCCAACGTACGTACTGTACCTGCTCAAACGATGCCAAGATTCACACGACTCAAAAAAATTTGAAAATGCAGAGATCAAACTTCACCTAAAAAATTCCAAATTCAAACGTGCAGAGTTATTGCATTCATAAATGTCGGCAGGTTAGATAGAAGTTCCGGATTCGCTATCAGTGCACTCCGACGGCCCATATCAGCAGCCATCAATGCAGGAATAATGTCCGTCATATGTGTAAAATTTACACCATCGTTTTAAGGTCAGTACAAGGGACAAGGGAGGAGAAAGAAGGGACAAAATAGCCATTCCACATCGAAATTTTGGTTAAAGGAGTTTTGGGGCACTGATGTATAAACTGAAATACTCACAACTTCCCAAAAAGGCAAAACGAATAGAATTCAGTAAAAGCAGAGCCATATTCTCAAAAAGAATAAAAACATGTGTATATAACTAATATATTATTTTACAGTAGTCTGGTCGAGTATTTACCACCTGTATTATTATCAATATACCAGTAGAGCATACTGTAAAAATTATAATATAATCAATTTCCCATATCAAAAACTAGGGGGCCCACACAAGATTAAGGGTCCTAGACTGAGTTCGCAATTGCTTTCACATGGATTATCCGTGGCATGCAAAACAAGACAGGCCATAAACACATTATTAGAAATGCGAAAGTGCTTTTACTTAGCTCTGGCGTCGCCCTCCCCAGAGGCGGCTCAGGAGGCGATGACCCGGCCACCCCCGCTTACCCTCCTTCCTCCTCCGTCTCGCCACCACCCGAGCGGTCGCCGGCAAAGCCACGCGGTCGCAAGGACGATGGTGGCGGGGCCTCTCGCGGACCTCGCACTCGGGCGGCCAGGGGAGCTGCCAAGGGCTGCGGCAGCGGCGACCGCCAGATCCGTGTCGCTCCGGCTGGATCTGGCGGGGTGGTGGCTGGCGGTGAGGACAGCGACATCGGCGGGGATGGCAACGGCGAAGGCAGGGCGAGCTGCGCCGGGCGGGGTGGCTGATGGCGGCGAGGATGGCGACGGCGGCGGGAATGGTGATAGTGCTACGGTGGCGGGGACGAAGACCGTGGATCTGGCGGCGACTCACCCGGATCTAACACCCGTTGTTGGATCCGCCCGGAGGCCGCGCGCCAATTCCGCTAGCAGGAGGGCCGGCGACTGGATGAAGACAGCGTCAGCGGTGTGCGATGTGGTGTCGATGGTGACGGAGGCCGGTGTCAACGGTGGTAGAGGGCGGCACAGTGCGCGTGCGGAGGCGTGACCGGCGGCGGAGGAGACCGGCATGGGTCCGACGTGGCTGGTGGCAGCACGATCAGTGGCATATGGCCGACATGGTGGCGAACCTGCTGCGGTGGAGCATGGCAAGGTGGGGCAGCACGGCGACGAGGCTGCCACAGTGAGAGGAAGGAGGTGACGGTGATGCGACCAGGCGACCTGTAGGGACACGGGCAGCCTGGTCGAGGTGGCAGCGACGGTAGCACTATGAGGGGGACATTGAGGACTGTAGCAAGCTCCTCTCCAGGCATCAGTCCTCTTGCGGTGGTGGCTTGCCATCGCAAGATGGCCATGCTGGATGGGCTAGTGCGGGGAGAGGGGATCCATTCTTCTCTCTCACCCTCTCCCTCTCCAACCCACCCACGTGGATGGATCTGGAGTTCGTCGGAGGTCGAGATGCTTCTTCGATGGCCAGCCGACAGCGAGGCGTCGGCGCGGTGGCTGCACGTTGAAGGGGATTAGCTGGTGGTGTCCACTAAATCTGACATGTACACTTTGACACAGGAAGTAGAAAGCTTGGGGCGAAAGCCTAGCCCTCGGCCTGACAACGGCAATGCCTGCGGGTGCCACATTCCTCTTGGGGCGTTGTTACGCTTTCTACTACCCCATTGGTCTCTTTAGGTGAAAACCACATCCTATATCTAAGACGGGCGGTGGCGGTGCTCTTAGCGTCGTTCCCTTCTTTGAGGCATTATTAAGAAGAACCATTCCCCTGGGGTGTCGGCTGCTTGTTTTGTTTTCAATCCTAGGATTAGACGTAGATGCGTGGTGTGGTTGTCTTTTTCTTTTTTCCTAACTATAGTCTCTCAGGATTATAGATTTGTATTTTTTTCATGCTATATAATATGATCTTGTGTGTTGTTTAAAAAAAATAAACACATGATTAATTAAGTGTTAATTATTACAAACTTAAAAAATAAGTTTATTTGATTTTTTTAAAAGACATATATACCATAACAGTTTAAGAAGCATTCTCATGGTGAAGTGGTAAAAGAGGGAGTAGCCAAATCAAAACTCACTACCAAACTCAGCCAGTCAGCCTTACAGGAGTGATTGACGATTGCAGGTGTGCCCACCTGCAGTGGCAGATACACGAATTATAGCATGAATTATTTTCCAGTGAATGGAAAAAGATACGCAGATGCCTCCCGACAAGCGACGGTCCAGTAAGTTGGACCAGATTGATCCTCAGAATTGCTCACCAATTTGCCATGCAGAAGGTTGGACATCACAATCATGGACGGCAAATGCAGGGAGCCTCCAGCAGTTCGAGTGTAAGGGTCTATGGCCCATCATCTTACACTGATCTTCATATACATGCATCCTCTTCTCCAGCTTATGCCTTCTCTCGGGAATCATGCCTGCCATTTGATACATCTGAATCACTATCAGTTACTAAGAGAGATTCCCCTTTTCGCTGAATCTACTTGTCATTGCTGTCTGAAGATTAGCAGTATACTCTTTGGCGTGTCTGCATGTGAGATTGACTCATTTTGCTTGTAACCATATGGCTGTGATTCTGTGAAGATTACTTTGAGAGAATAGTAAAACAGCCATGTGACCACAGAGTTTGGCTTTGGGACATGAGTGAAAGAAATATTATTGTGGGGACCTTCAAAGCTTTGGGGGTAAAAACTTTCTTTAGGGTAATGCTACAATTGTAGAGCCCTCCAATCCCAATAGGTCCATCCAAATTTACCTGAAAAAAAAACGTGCTTGGTATAAAGATGAACAAACAACGATTCCTAATCTACAAATTGGATAAAAACAAAAATTAGACTGATCACATTTGTGTGGCCTACCTTATCTTTGTCGTGCTATAGGTCCAGATGGCTACAGCATTTTTTTTTAGGCATGTACCCCAGGATCTACCTCTTGATCGCCACACAGATGTCCCCTATACAAATTCTCGTGTTGCTATATAGCAATCATCAGTATGACCTTTTGCATTCATTCAATGAATGTCGATGCAGGAACATGTTCCATGAACCAAAGTGAGAGCTAGTATTACAGAAAAGAAACCCTGATCAATGACTACATATGAAGGTTTAACAAAGAAAGGTACAGGAAAATAGTGAAGGCTACTAAACTCCCCTAGTCGCCACCTTATACCCATGATACTATCATCAGAGCTTTCTTCTGACTCAGTTGTAAACAGTCGCCCATATTTTTAGATCATCAGGTGTGCATGCCATTCATGTGGCTTAAAGCTATCTCAGATTATCACTATTGATTCGAGTTTCACTCTAGTAATTCCCAACACTATGCTTTATGACAAAACAACTAAAGATTGGGGTGCATGGATGATTTCAGTGGGAACTGTTGTTTTGTAGCCTATGTCAATGTCTAACTATCCATGAAGCTAATTGTGCCGAACTCTGTTCCCAGAGAGAATCTGCCAAGAGTGAAGGTCTAATAATCCCTTTTGATAAACACAAATAATTCGATCCCCTTAGGCGCCTCCACCAATGAGGTCATTCTAATGTTTTATATCAAATTACCTGTGTAAAGAATTCGATCTTGTGAATCCAACAGGCCCTATATGACAATATCCATAGGGTACAGAATAATAGAACATATCACATGGATGGAAGAGTTTCTTACTGTCTCTGATGGTACCATTGAAGCTCTTCAATATCTCAGCACTGCAGTAACTCTACTTACAGTGCACATGGAACGCTAGGGCAGCATTCTTTGAGAACAGGACCATTCGCAGTATTTTGCTATGTCCTGAGTAAACAGCATGTTGCAAATAAGAAAACAAAAATGATAGGGAATTCAAAGATAGACACAGGATTTTCTCTAGGACAGAAACTAATAGTTAAAATGATTTACCTGATGCGAGTTGTGTGCATCTATACCATTCCATGTTCCTTTTCTTTTTGTTACCCTCAGAGATCCTCATGCGTTTGGGATTGCAGAACTTGATAAGGTTCTGAATACAGAAAAAATGTATCACAGTATCAGTGAACCATAGCAGCAAAGTCACAGAATAAGTACCTGGAGAAGTGCAGAAAGTCAACACAGCTGCAATCGTTTTCCTTCAATTTACTTATATTAAATATAACAGGTAAAGAAGGGAATCAGGATATGTGCCAGTACCACATATGTATGCTCTGCATAAAACTACTTAGTCAATACAAAAGCTTAATGCAACTTGAGTAGCAGAAATATATATATAGCACTTTAAGCATGAAAAGAAATGCCATTAGTTATGGAAGACACAATCATGCTTCTAAGTAGCAATATTACTCCATTACACAGGTGATGGGATCATGGGAACATAACTTTTCTGGAAAAAATGCCAAGTTGACTAAATTGGAGAATGGAGACCACCTGCCCTCGACTTTCCATTATGGGAAACACACAAAATGTACAATCTAACTGAAGATGGTTGAACGATATTGAAGGCTGTGTATACTTGAAACGAATTCAGTTCTTTTCCCTTGTTTGATGTGACACTCCCTATGTTCTTGGTACTAAACAACCAAAGCTTAATGGCAACTGGAATAGAAGGGAACTAGTGAAGATTTTGTTATCACAAATTGCAGAACCTGATGATGCCATTCACCCCAAGATGTACATCAGTTGCCTTTTCTATTTGGGGTGTCAAAAAGGATGGAGAAATCTTGGCGGGAAAATTCCATTTTATCCTTTGAACCCTTCTCGAAGTTCATTTTTCGATCTCAACTAAAAAATCAGTTGTTTTTCACCCACAAGTTTCAAAACTGGACAAACACCACCTCAAGGCCTATTTTATAGTGGTTTTGTTTAAAAGAAAGGTGGTTTTCACAAGCGCCAACTCCCATTGTACATATTTTCCAGACATAGATGACACTTAGATAAGTTCACATCAATGAAACTTAATTGGTGTACATGCTAGTGAAGAACTACTATCATGCCAATCAAAGCCACCTTGGAATATGGTTTAGGGTGTTATTTACCCGGTTTTGAATGTCAACCGTTGAGGGTCAAAAACAAATGGTGTTTTTAGTTCTGTCGAAACTAGATTTCGGCAATAAGAAAAGGGGGTGGCAGTCAAGACGGAAAAGTAGATGGGTTATGAGACAAAAGGTTTAGACAGGTTCAGGCCTTCACGAAGAGGTAATACCCTACTCCTGTTTCGGGGGTTTTGCCTCCGAGTTGTGTATTGATCTTACGAAAAGCTTATGTCCCCAAGGGGTCCCCTATCCTCCTTATATACCCAGAGGATGAGGATTTACAAGATAAGATCTAGTCCGACACGGTCTAGATCTTTCTAATTGACATACAATCTTACCATACTAGGTATCCGGGCTATACCTTAACAAACAAGGCAATACTATACCCGAGTCCTAGTACTACTCATATTTTGTTTACATGACACACCCCTATATTCAGTCGGATATTCTATATCTGTGGGTATATGGGTACCATAATATCCACAGTAGCCCCTGAGACCTTTGCAGTCGACGAGACAATCTTCTCTCCAATAGAAAGCCATCAGCTTCAAGTACTTCGATTATCTCTGCCATGATCTCCTGGGCGCCAAATCCGAATCACGCGACTGTGAAGGGCTGAAGAACTTCGAAGAATATCTCCAGGTGCATCGACTAGATGCACCTAATTAGGTGTAGCCCCCGACTATGTGCTTAGTTGGAAAAACTAAACATATAGTCAGAATTTATAATAAGACACCAGCTGAGTGGTTCATATCTTAAACATAAATCTTCCCAAACAGTTAGTCATATTATACTCACATTATTAAAATAAATGTGCTTTGGCCCCTAAGGACACATGACTTCACCTTATTTGGGGAATATAGGACATATGTGGTATAAAATCCGAGTAAATAAAACTCATAAAGGATTTACCAACTGCCAAAAGTGACCCAAATATATTATCAGCCTAAGCCACAATATAGGTTAATGAAATGCTCACTTACGTGGCAAAGCGTACACTTACCTGCACATTTATTTGAAGAAAATAAGGCATATGTGGCAGAAATCTTTTACAAGATTCTCCAATCACAATGATTGAAAAACCAAAGTAATAATACTTGGTTAATTTGATATGCTCACTGACGTGGCAATATTTGCACTGTATGTTCTCCGAAGAGTATAAGTTGCAACAGTGTTAAATATTTGTGATATATTCCTTTCTGTTCGTCACAGAAAAAGATTAAGCCCCTAGGGACATATATCAGACTTTCCAAATTTTGTTGGCTGCAATTATGCCGTAACCCACGGCCCATTCCGCGCATAAAAACACTGATTTAGCCGTTAGAGCAATCGCCGCTTCATCTTCTTCGCAAAAAAATCCCCAAACCGCTCACAGTATCAACAAACTAGGGTTTCCAATCCACGCACGCACAAGCTTCAATCCCCAATCCCAAGCATCAAACCTTCCTGCGGTTGACCTCCATCTCAAACTTTCTCCCATCCCATTCGCAAAAACCAAAACATCCCACTCAGATTCAATCCGCATCCATGGCTGAGGAGAGAGAAATCCCCTTTGAACAGTGGGCGAAGTCTGATGTAAAGGAGTCAAATCTGCTGGAGATGGTGAAAGACGGGGTGTTGCCCGCGAAGGAGATCATCGGGTGGCGCCCTGCATATGACGAAGATTTTCCGACCCCCGATACCGGCGAGATTGTGGTATTTTCTTCATTTTTCTATTCTGGCTTTGGTCTTCCGGCTTCTTCATTTTTCCGTGGTCTTCTTTCCTTTTACAAAATCCAAATATATCACTTAAATCCGAACTCTATACTCCACATTGCCAATTTCATGCACCTTTGCGAAGCTTTCCTCGGTATCCAACCACATTTTGCTCTGTTCCGACGCATCTTCTACCTCAAACCCCAGCCTGACAAAAACAACCCGTGCGTAGTCGGCGGGTCTGGATTTCAGCTGCGGGGAACTCTGACCCAAAAATACTTCTCTTCCTTTCAAAACCTCCAACAAAGGATGGCATTCAAACTGGTTTTATATTTCAAATCCTTCTCCAAGTCTTCCCGAGTTCGTTGGTCTTCCTCCTATCCTACATGAAAACTGGAAAAATTTCCCGGATGGCAACGAACTAGCTCAGGCCAATGAGTTGCTTCTTTGACTGATGAAAATCAAACAGCAAGGTCTTCAAGGAGAACAGGTTACTCAGCATTTCATCAAGTGCCGACTAGCCCCAATCAAAGAGAGGAGTAAACCGGCGTACGAGTACGAAGGGCAGTCGGATCCCAACCGTGAGGACCCGGATTCTATTGACTACAAAGTCATGTGTAACCGGATGTACAAAATGTTCTCATCTGGGATCTCTGTCGACTATAGCCACAAACTCCCGGTGACTCCATACGGCTTGGTACGGCCCCCCTCCTGAGGTAAAAATCCACTATCCTTTCATCTCACTGTTATCAATCTGTCTACTAGCTTATCTCATTGGATTAATCTATTGAATAGGACAACAGATGCTTCTCCTCAAATCCTCCAGTTCCAACTTAAAAAGAATCTGTCCCAAAAAAGCCTTTCCCGAATGGTGGCCCAAAGATCAGCCCGGTCGGAAAAAATAAATGAGCTGTTGAAGAAAACATCCCTAAGCAGAAACTGAAGAGAAGGAAGCTAGTATGCAGTGACTCCGAAGACGAGCAGACCGAGTCGCAAACGAGCGCCAAACCGGCTCAAGCTAAATCTCCAGTCAGTCGGCCTGCGCCCAAAATCCGAAGATCCACAAGGTAACACTTCTTGCTATCATTTTCCCATGTTTGGCTTCTCGGAGAAAATACATGTGGATGTTGAAATCTGTTAATCTTCAGAAAACCCCAAGATATCGATCTGGGAAAGAAAGGTGATGAGCCTCCTATCTCCATACCAAGCGAGCCTCGTCCTGAACCCCGAGTTTATAGTCAGTCGGGGAAAACAATAAATACCGCCAAAGTCCAGCCCCCGACTGGTAGCCAGTCGGAACCAAACTCAAGTGGCTTAGAAATTGACCCTCCAGCAGAAAATCAAGCTGGGGAAAGCGATGTCCCGACTGGTGTTTCAAAAGCGTCTGCCGAGTCAGCCGAAAAAAACCCAAAAAATTCTGATCAAGGACCGACTCCCACAGAGACAATCTTGACAAATGATCCAGTCGGCGAGCCAGAGACAACTCCAAGGAAGAACTCCAAAATAATATCCGGTATGTCGCATGGCGAAGTTTTAATTTGATTTGCCTGCTGTATTTCTGTTGTCTCATAGTCTGCAAACAGGCCCATTAATCGATGACAATGAAGAAGAAATCCCAAGAATTAAAGCAGTCGAGGATTCCTTCCCTCCGACTAAACTTCAATGGAGAGATCGGGACGGTAATCTTCAAGGCATCATTATCAATCGTCAAGCTGAAGACGAGGAGCTCGGTTTGTTGAAGAAAAATCTGACCGAGTCCACCCGTCTAATGAATGTGAGTATTCTTTTTTGTACTCAACTGTCTTTTTCTAGCGGTGTTGCTTATTTAGCGCATTATCCAGAGAATCCATATGAGGAACGAGGCCAAAACAAGCGCATTGGAAAAACTTGTGCCTCACCTTGAAAATCTTGAACGAGTCCAAGCTGAGCTGGCCAGAACCCAAGAGGATGCTCAAACCAAAGAGCGAAAATTAAAAGACCAGATCAACCAGCTTATGGATGCCAGCTTTAATTATAGAGGCACAATTGGAGGTAAGAGTCACTCCGCTATAATTTTGCTGCTCATCCAGTCCGTATACCTGATTTAATCTGTCTGTTGTCCTGCAGCTCAAGCTACTAAAATAGAGGCCTTGACTGCCCAAATTAAAAAGCTTGAAGGAATTAACGCTCAGTTGGCAGCTGGGAAACTTGAAGCCAAAGATGCCCTCGAAGGTATAATATCATCTTGGTCGAATAAGTTGATATAATGTCATATAGCTGAAATCTTTTGCTGTCTTGTAGAACACAAAGTCAAAACCAAAGCTCAGTTTGAAGTCTTCGCCGAGAGGGTAAAAACGGTAGAGAGCGTTCGGGACGACATCGCCAACGCTGCTGCCCAAGTCTTGAATGCAATATTTCAAAATGGACTTGGAACTAGCGAAAAGGATGCAGTCCAAATATTTGAAGGGCTCCGTAATGCTCCAGTGAAGTACTTCAATAATATCAAGGACGCTGCCACGATGGGTGCTAGTCAGGCGCTAGCAATAATAAAGTCCCTATATCCCCGAGTTGAGATTGATGCAGTCGGGGACGGCTTCGCTGACGGGACATCTGACGAACAAGCTATGGAGTTGATTAACCAGGCTCAGGACTCAGCCGAGAAGCTTGCCGCAGATATCTTGAAGAATTTCCAGTCGTAGTCTTAGATAATATTTTGTATAGGATGATGTACAGTATTCTTTGTAATGTATAATGACTCATTTATGCCATGCAATAAACCAAAGATCCAATTTCAAATTTCTTAAAATTTTTGTCTGACTGTTCCAAGAATTTTTAGTCCTTATCTGCTGGACCTAGGTTTAAACAGGGTCAATGACAAGTCATGAACAAAACGGAAGAAATACTATATTATTATAAGTAGCCCCCGACTGACCACTCGGCCGAGAAGATGAGTGGGCAGTCTAAAGGAGAAATATACAAAGTAGCTGTTAAGCATAGAATCGTCGTAGATGCTCTATGTTCCATGAATTGTCCACCATGGTTCCGTCTTCACGCTTGAGTCGGTAGGCTCCCGAGCGAGTGACTTCTGCTATTATGAACGGCCCTTCCCATAAGGGAGACAATTTGTGTCCGTCTTTAGTTGTTTGAATTTTCCGTAGAACCATGTCGCCGACTATGAAGGCGCGAGATTTGACGTTGCGATTGTGATAGCGTCGTAGACCTTAGAGATATCTAGCCAGCTGAATTAATGCTGCTTCCCTTGCTTCTTCCAGTCTGGTAAGATCATCAATTCTATTAGAGTCGTGGCGTTCTTCGTTGAAATTGCGAAATCGAAGGGACTCAAACTCCATTTCACTCGGCAGCATGGCTTCCGCACCATATACCAAGAAAAAAGGTGACTGGCCCGTAGCCCGACTCGGGGTTGTACGTAGTGACCACAAAACTGAGGCAACTCTTCTGTCCACCGGCTAGCATACAGACGCAGTCTGTCAAAAACTCGAGCTTTGATTCCCTGAAGTACCATGCCGTTTGCACGCTCAACTTGGCCATTACTCATTGGGTGAGCGACTGAAGCATAGCAGATTTTGATACCGAAGTCCTCACAAAAATCTTTGAAGACGCCACCGGTAAACTGTGTTCCATTGTCTGTAATGATTCGGTTCGGCACGCCAAAGCGGTGCACAATGTTGATGAAGAAGTCGCGCGCTTTATCCGCAGTGATAGTCGCCACTGGTTTTGCCTCAATCCACTTGGCGAATTTGTCCACTGCAACAAACAGATGGGTGTATCCGCCTTGCGCCCTTTTGAAAGGGCCCACCATGTCCAGTCCCCAGACTGTGAAAGGCCAAGAAAGGGGAATAGTTTGTAACTCCTGGGCTGGCAAGTGAGTTTGTTTGGCGAAGAACTGACAACCTTCACATGTGCGAACAATTTTATCAGCGTCGCTGACTGCTGTAGGCCAGAAAAAGCCTTGTCGATATGCCTTCCCGACTAAAGTCCTTGCTGCCGCATGATTCCCGCATACTCCCGAGTGAATGTCATTTAGAAGTTGTATGCCATCCTCGATGGAGATACATCTTTGCAATATTCCAGATGGGCTTTTCTTGTATAATTCCTCTTCCACCAGGGCATAGGTCTTGGAGCGGCGATAAATTCACTCAACTTCGTTTCTGTCGGGAGGCAACTCTTGATTCTTGAGATAATTGATGAAAGGCGCCCTCCAGTCGGCGTCAAGCATTAGCACCTGTTCTCCAACTTCCTCCTTAGCGGTTGAGTTATTTAAAACTGTAGGTTGATGGAGGTGCTCGACAAAAACATATGATGGAGCCGCTTCTCTCTTTGAACCGAAATTAGCCAGTCGGTCGGCTGCTTCATTGTTATGCCTGAGAACATGGGTTAACTCCAAACTATCAAATTTGTCTTCAAGCTTGCACACTTCCTGTCGGTAGGCCGCCATGTCGTCGAGGCATGTCCAATCTTTCATTACTAGGTTGACCACAAGTTGAGAATCTCCTCGGACTATAAGCCTGCGAATCCCTAAGGATATGGCGATCCGTAATCCATGTAGGAGTGCTTCATATTCTGCCACGTTGTGGGATGCTGAAAAGTGAATCCATAAAACATAGCTGAGTCGTTCTCCAGTTGGGGAAATTAGAACAACCCCTGCTCCGCACCCTGAAATCCTTTTTGATCTGTCAAAGTGCATTGTCCAGTATTCGATTTTCTCTACCGGGACGTCTTCCTGGCACTCGGTCCACTCGGCAACGAAGTCGGCTAGCACTTGTGATTTGATGGAAACTCGAGGCTTGAAGGTTATGTCCAATGGCATCAACTCTAAGGCCCACTTGGCAATGCGGCCAGTGACTTCCTTGTTGCGGAGGATTTCACCGAGTGGGAAAGATGTAACCACTGTGATCGGATGACTTTGAAAATAATGTGAGAGCTTCCTGACGGTGATTAAGACTCCATATAACAGCTTCTGTACTTGAGGGTATCGGGTCTTGGAATCAACAAGAACTTCGCTGACGAAGTAAATTGGTCGCTGAACTTTCTGGGTGCGATTATCCTCTTCACGCTCAACAACTAAAACTGTGCTCACCACCTTCGCAGTTGCAGATACGTAAAGAAGTAATGACTCTTGCGGCATTGGTGAGGCTAGCGCCGGCTGAGTTGTCAAAAAGGTCTTGAAATCATCGAATGCCTTTTGTGCTTCCGGTGTCCATTGGAAATCGTCAGTCTTCTTGAGCAACTTGAAAAAAGGCATTCCGGGTTCTCCGAGTCTCGAAACAAATCTACTGAGAGCGGCCATGCATCCGGTAAGCTTTTGGACGTCCTTCTGAGAACTCGGCGGCTTCATATTCAGTATGGCATTGATCTTTTCTGGGTTGGCCTCGATCCCTCTTCGAGAAACCATGAAACCGAGTAGTTTCCCTGACAGCACTCCGAAGATGCATTTTTCGGGGTTCAACTTCATCCTGAAGGCGCGTATGTTGGCAAATGTCTCCTCCAGATCTTGAATCAAGTCATCGTTCTGCTTGGTCTTGATGACGACGTCGTCGACGTAAGCTTCCACGTTCCGTCCGAGTTGTGTTGCAAGGCATCGTTGAATCATGCGTTGATACGTAGCCCCTGCGTTCTTCAGCCCAAAAGGCATAGTTATATAGCAGTAGGCGCCGAACGGGGTGATGAATGAAGTCTTCAAGCAGTCGGACTCCTTAAGGCTAATTTGATGATAGCCCGAGTAACAGTCAAGAAAACTGAGTAGTTCACATCCGGCTGTTGAATCCACCATTTGATCTATCCTGGGTAAACCGAAGGGATCTTTGGGGCAAGCCTTGTTTAAATCTGTGTATCGACGCACACGCGCCATTGGCCAGTCTTCTTGCGAACCAGTACCGGGTTGGCAAGCCAGTCGGGATGATAAACCTCCTTGATAAATCCTGCTGCTAACAGCTTGGTTAATTCCTCCTTGATAGCTTCTCTTCTGTCTTGTGCAAATCGGCGGAGTCGTTGCTTGATAGGTTTAGCGTCTTCTCTGACATCTAAAGAGTGCTCAATCACCTCTCTAGGAATACCAGGCATATCATATGGCTTCCAGGCAAAAATATCTTTATTAGCTTGAAGAAAGGTGATGAGCGCGCTTTCCTATTTGCTATCTAACTCTGCGCCTATTACTACAGTTTTGATAGGATCAGAAGGATCTAAGGGAATTTTCTTCGTCTTGGCATCACCTTCTCCGGTTTTGGCTACCTTGCCGACTGGAATTTCTCCGTCTTGTGATGTTGATGCAGCTAATCGGACTTCCTGCTGACCGACTGATCTCTCACGAGATTGGGCCAATTCGCAACTGTCCTTGTCGCATGTCAGGGCTTGCTTAACGTCACTCCGTAGGGATATGACTCCACGTGGCCCTGGCATCTTCATCATCATGTAGATGTAATGGGGGATCGCCATGAATTTCGCTAACGCCGGACGACCGAGGATGGCGTGGTTGGCAGTCTCGAAGTCGGCTACCTCAAAGCTGATGTTCTCTGTCCTGAAGTTCTCTTTGGTCCCAAAGGTCACTGGGAGAGTGATTTGGCCGAGTGGTGTTGAAGATAACCCCGGGATGACTCCGTGGAACGGGGCGTTACTCGGCTTCATCTCAGATCGAGGAATCTGCATCTCATCCAGGGTCTTGGCGAAGAGAATATTGAGTGCGCTGCCGCCATCAATGAGGGTGCGCTCCAACTTGACGTTGCGAACGACTGGGTCTAGTACTAGGGGGTACCGCCCCGGATGGACCACTCGGTCGGGATGATCCGAGCGGTCAAACTTGATTGGGACCTCTGACCATCGCAAATATTGGGGGACTGCAGGTTGCGCCGTGTTGACCTCTCTGTCGGTGAGCTTTTGCTTCCTTTTGGACTCGTAGGCGAGTGGGCCGCCAAAAATATGGTTGAGTTCACTCCTGGGGTCTTGATATGCTCCTTGGCTTGGCTCCTCGTCGTCTTTCTTCTGAGTTGAAGTGTCTTCTCCTTCGGTTGGCTTCTTAGTCTGGGCGGCATATTTTTCCGCAAACTGTTTGTAGATGAAGCAGTCCTTGGCCGCGTGTCCCTTGCCGGGATGATGTGTGCATGGACCGTTCATGATTTGGTCGTAGGAGTTGACTCGAGGGCGTTGTTTCTGGTATTTCTTATTTGAAGTTGTAGCGACCAGTTCCTCAGGTTTGCGCTTGCGTTCTCTGTGCCTCGCGTTGCTTCCACTGGACCCCGCCGTCGAGTCGTGGTCCTTCTTCTTCCAGGTGCCTGCCGACTGCTTTGAGGCCTTCACTGCGTCGTCGGACTTGGCGTACTCGGTTGCTTTCTCGAACATTTGTTTGACTGTCCTTGGAGGTTTGCGGCTGAATTTTCCGATCAGAAGATCATTGCGTAGCCCCCGTGTAAATGCGGCGATGATATTGTCGTCGGTGATGTCGGAGATCTTGTTGCGCTTCTCGGAGAAACGTCGTATGTATTCATTGAGGGTTTCGTCCGGCTTCTGGACGATGTTGTATAGCTCGAAGTGGGTCCTAGGACGCTCGAAAGTGCCCTGGAAGTTGGCGACGAAGTGATCACGGAGTTCGTTCCAGGAATCAATTGTGCCTCTTGGCAATCCAGCGAGCCAATTTCTGGCCGAGTCGGTCAATGCCACCGGTAGGTAATTTGCCATGACTTTGCTGTCTCCTCCTACTGCGTGAATTGCGAGTGTGTAAACGGTTAACCATGACTCTGGATCGGTTTTGCCATCATACTTCTCGATGCCAGTCGGCTTGAAACCAGTCGGCCAATTCACTGGACGCAAATCTCTGGTGAAAGCTGGAACCCCATCGCAATCATCGTCGTCTTGAATTGTGATTCCCCTCTCTCGTCGTCTCTGATTGAGGGTGTCCCTTAGGTCGATTGATGGCCTTGGTGGACTTTGGTAGTCTGATTGATGTCGTCGATCTCTGTTATGGTGCGGTGGTCGGGCAAAGTTGGCTGCGGGTGAGTGGACCGACTGATCTCGACGTGCTCTGCTGTGGTGGTCGGCGCGCGAGCTGGTTTTACTCCTGCTTTCTCGGACTCTCGACGGAGGTGCACGACTGCTACTCGGCGCCTTTGAAGTTGATTCGCTGGGTCGCCGACTAGACTCGGCACGCGGCACCATTGCTGCGACCAAGGTCTTGACTTGATTTATCATTGGTGTGATATGAGCTGGAGCTGCGGTGAGTAGCGCGTCGAGGAGGGTTACTGCCCCGACTGCGTTCTGTTGAGGTGTAAGGAAAACGTTGTGTTGTCGACCACAGTCTGCCCGATTGCATCTCTTGCCCTGCGGCCTGCCATAGCCAGATCTCGGTTTCTGCGTTCTTCGTCCTCTCTGCATCTTGCCATCTCAGCTTCCCTGCGTTGTCGCTCTTGTTCAGCTTGGGCTTGGCGCTCTTGTTCGAGTCTGGCTCTGTCTTCTTGAAGTCGGACACGTTCTTGCTCCAGTAGAATCCTTTCTTGCTCGACCCCAACTCGAGTTGCTTCTTCTGCCTGTAGTCTTGCGGCTATTTCAGCGTCGGTCTCATTGTTGGCCATGAAAACGCCATTGAAAACCGGTGCGTAATTGTAGTCGGAATTGACGTCGTCAGCAGCTTCAGCGTCGGGTGGGTTGCCATGAACACTTTCCTCCGAGGAGCTAGCGTAGGCGACGAGTTCGGTGGAGGAGCAAGATCCGAGTTTTGGTAGAACGACGTTGATGTCCCTGAGATTAGATCTGATTACTGGATCTATTGGTAACTCCATGATGATGGTGGGATAAATCTGGTCGTCTTGAGGTGTGCTTGACGAAGGAAGCGAAGTCGATGTAGACGCCTTTCCCGGGTGGTTTGACATCATGCAGCGAGAAGAAATCTTGGCGATGGTCTCAGCCATATTCGGTAACCCGAATGGCTGAGAGATGCGATCTCTCCCCGACTGCGTCTTGGCGCTGATCTCGGCCATATTCGGTAACCCGAATGGCCAAGATATACGATCTACCCCCGACTGGTTTGAAGCCGAGTCGGAGAGAGATATCTTGCCGAAATTGTCGGTGACGAAATCGAGGCTGCCGAAGCGGTACGCCTGCCCGGGCGGGAAGACGAAGTCGTCGATGCCTGATGTAGATCCCATCTTACTTGATTGGCGATGAACTTGACGTGCCCCTACCTAGCGCGCCAACTGTCGAAACTAGATTTCGGCAATAAGAAAAGGGGGTGGCAGTCAAGACGGAAAAGTAGATGGGTTATGAGATAAAAGGTTTAGACAGGTTCAGGCCTTCACGAAGAGGTAATACCCTACTCCTGTTTCGGGGGTTTTACCTCCGAGTTGTGTATTGATCTTACGAAAAGCTTATGTCCCCAAGGGGTCCCCTATCCTCCTTATATACCCAGAGGATGAGGATTTACAAGATAAGATCTAGTCCGACACGGTCTAGATCTTTCTAATTGACATACAATCTTACCATACTAGGTATCCGGGCTATACCTTAACAAACAAGGCAATACTATACCCGAGTCCTAGTACTACTCATATTTTGTTTACATGACACACCCCTATATTCAGTCGGATATTCTATATCTGTGGGTATATGGGTACCATAATATCCACATGTTCAGGATGAAAAATGGACTTTAAGAAGATTTCAAGGACCAAACTACGACTTAACCCAATCCTGACAGATAAAACCAACTAGATGTTTCCCCAAACCTGTTCATGCAAAACTGTCCAATTCATTTTCGTGTGAACAGCCACACGTGTTATAATGGACGAAAAGAAAAATCACATGTTTCAAGCTTTATTCATCTCCTCATGAAACTAATCTGTTACATACAACTAGACATGATCAAAATTCTAATCATATTCAACCAAGGAGAGAAGAATAAAAAAGGTTTCTGCATCTGGAATCTTATCTCCCTAAATGAAAATTGTTGAATATTTTGTTCAGCAACAGAGAACATCATATCCTGAAGTCCTGAACAAAAACCAAATACACGATTTTCATCTAAAATACAAAGATGTCACAACAGTGGCAAAAAGGAGTTTTTTTTTTCAACAACCTGCAAGACGTTCGCACATCATAGCATTAAGAAGTAAAAGAATGGGGCAGACAATTGAGAACATGTGCGACTATATACTGCCCCCTAGCCAAACTTGGGAAACAACTAAAACGAAATGACAAGCACACTGAACTATTCAAAATGACTTAAGGGAACAACTTATATGTGATACAAGACACAGTCTACCTCCACCTACTGCTGTCCTTTTGATTTCTTGAACCAAATGATCAAGGAATTTGAAAACATTGTTCCAACAATCTGTTCAGCTCTTTGTTATTCTGTTGCATTAACATGCTGAGGACATCTCCAGCACAGAGGCCACCTACCTTTCCTTTCTTTCAGCCATTTTGCTATACCACTTAATAAAATAATTACAATCATAAGGTACAGCACCACACCGCATACTACCATGAAGACAAATATTGATGTTCTGACCTTTCTGCAGCTTCCAGCTGCATAAGCTGTCATCAGAGCCAACAGGTCTATTATCATGATCAAGAACAATGCTTGGAGTGGAACCTTGTTCTTTCTCACAGATTTACTCAGCAGAAGCATGATTACAGCAATAGATGCCATGAAAGAGATGGAATTAGAAACATAGAACACCATGTAGCGTCTGGAGTGTATGTCCTTAAGGAGTGGATTGCCAGCCTTGTAGCCATCAGGACTGTCATCTGACCAGAAACCCCCGGGTGGGTTCAGACCAGCTTGGTAAGCAATGGATGCAGCAAGAATTGCAAGCAGCATCAAGTACTTATGCCTCTTTTCTTTCTTTTCATTGATAAGGGGATCTGACTTGTTACTTTCATTTTTTGACTGACCTGGACTTGCTAGTGACTTTTGAGAATCAGCAAGCCCCAAAAACTTCTGCAACCATCTCCTTGACCTGGCTGGCGGTTCTAGTGCATCATTTGTTGATGACAGTACAAGAACTTGAATTAAAAGACAGATGAGAACTGCAGCAGTTATGATAATGAGATAACCTATTGATTTTACTTTCCTGAAGCTTCCTGCAGAATAAGCGATCAGGAGACCAAGCAAACCCGCTATCAAGCAGACACGCAGTGCGTAGGACTTGATTCCATGCTCGCATGATTCCCTATTAACAAGTAATATGATAACAGCCACAGATGACACAAATGAGAGAGCATTTGAATAATAGAAAACATCATAACGCTTTGGATGGCTATCTTGAAGAACTGGATTGCCAGGTTTGCCACCTTTAATATTCCCATCAGGCCAAATGCCACCTGGAGGGTTCAGGCCAGCTTGATATGTGACAGTTGCTGCTAGAATAGAAAGAATGAATAGCAAATTACGCCTCCGCTCCAAGTCCTTCTCATTAGCATCCTTTGCATCATTATCAACACGATGTGATTCTTGTAGTACATCTTGTCGCCGCTTAAACCATTGTTTACACTGTTCAGGAACTGCATACCTTGAAGCCAAAACATGAAGAAAAGTATATGCAACTACTACAAAAAATATCACAACTGATATGTAAATGGACTTTGTTTTCTCCCTGCAACTACCAACAACAAAAGCCCCCAATAGAGCAAGTAAGTCAGTTATCATCGCCGTTTGTAATGCACGACGTTTTATAACCTTGTTGCTCATCTTCCTGTTCAGGAGCATAATGAGCATGACAAGAGAAGCTAGAAAGGCAATCGCATTGAAATAAAAGAACGCAAGGTATCTCTTATGGTAATTATCCTCAAGGATGGGATCACCAGCTGAGTGATTAGGGGTATTCGATGTCCAAAAGCCACCTGGTGGATTTATACCTGCCTGATATGTCAAGGACACTGCAAGAATTGCAAGAAGCAATAGGTATGTGCGTGACTTCTTAAGACGGACATCATCTGGATTTTTCTTGCTGTCACCACTGATTCTACCTTTATCCCTTGTGCCATGATTATTGCTCACAATGCCATTCTCAGACTTTCTGACTTCTCCATCAGCCTCTGAACTATCATGATGACTGCTCAATTCTTGAGTTTGTTCTTCACAATCCCTCTGGCTCTTGGCTATATTATGTTCAGTCTCAGACACATCAGCTGACATTGTCTGATCATGAAGTGCTGAAATTGGGCCAGACAAGCCCAGCTCTGGCAGAGAACCTTTTGTACTTGGTACATCTGCTGATGAAGAGTGTACTGTTGCAATGGCCAAATTCTCTTTCTGATCATGAAGTTGATTTTCCATATTGGGTATGCTATCTTTTATGCTTTCCAAATCATTGGATGGTGCAGATTTTACATCTTCAGTTGATTGGTCACCCAAATTTCCATGATCTGTATCCTGCCGAGAACTTGACAACGGTCCTTCTCGATTTCCATCTGATAACCGATTTTCCCGTGGCCATGAAAGAATTTCTAGAAAATTGTCAAATCCAGGTTTCAATGCATTATCGATCCAAATTGTTACAGTTCTGGATTTAAAGAACATAACAAGGATCAAGGCACATATTAAAACCACAGCAATTATGAAGATCACAGACAGTGATGTTGCAACATCCCTGCAGCTTCCTGCAGCATAAGCAACAATCAGGCCAAACAGTTCGGCTATGACGCACACAAACAATGCCTGAGTCCTTATCCCATGCCGGCTCAATTCTGTGCTCAGAAGTAATATGATTGTGACCAAAGATGCCACAAAAGAAGTTGCATTGGAACAGGTGAAAATATTGAAGCGGCGAAGGTTGTGCCTGCGAAGAACAAAAGTAGCTGGACGGTAGCCATAAATGTTGTCAGCCCAAAAGCCACCAGGTGGACTCATTCCAGCTTGGTATGTGATAGTAGCAGCAAAAGTTGAGAGCATCAATATGAACTTACGAGCTTCCTCGATTTCTTCCTTCTCATTTTGGTTGCCCCTTTGCTTCTTGGGGACATGACAAATGGATAGCACTTGCTTCAGCATTCTTTGCAGCTTCTGTACAGTTTTATGCATAAATGTTTGTACACCCTCTTTTAACCGTTTTGGAACCACCCTTATGAATACTAGAATGTGAATTCCAACATAGAGGAAAACAGATAAAACTAGCGCCAATATATAAACAGAAGACTTTAGAGCTCTGCAGCTTCCTGCAGCATAGGCCCCCATAAGGCTAAAGAGGTCCAATATCATGGTAACCTGCATGGCACGAAGCCATAAATGCTGATTGGCCACACCCCTACTTAGAAGCAAGATGATTAAGACCAGAGATGCAGCAAAGGCTGTTGCATTGAAGTAAAAGAATGCTTCATATCGCTGGAAGAACTTAGATGGAAGGAGAGGATCACCAGCATGGTGGACAGGGTTGTCGTCCGTCCAAAATCCCCCTGGTGGACTCAGTCCAGCATTGTATGTGACACTAACAGCTAGCACAGCAAGAAGTAGCAAATACTTTCGCAACCTCCACAAGAACTCAAAATCAATCTTGATCCTGGCTTCATGGCTATTGAGTGATGCTGACCTGCTGGAGCTGTTGCCAGAATCTTGGTCTTTAATTTCGACCATCTTGCTATCTTGCTGGCTTTTGATGTCGGCTGCTTCATCTGCCATCTGACCATCATCGCGCGGTTCTAGAGTAGGGAGGCTATTGCTCTCAACAATCTCACTCTGAGGGTGTCCTCCATCCGCCGCAGCCATGCTCTCACTCCCCCGGTGAGGTTGCATGTTAGAGACGCCCTCCGTCATTGCATTCTATCTGATGCACGACAGCTCCTCAGAAAAGTGAAATTGGTTTCAGGATTCGATGGTAGCTCAATGGTGGTGAAGAACAATAAGAACAGGGATATTGCGAACGATACAGAGGAGACAAAGAGAGAAGACCTGATGAAGTCAATGACCAAACAATGAGAGGTACAAGAGGGTTGGAACATGGGACTGCTTGCTTGACCCCACGGCAATAGCAATGTTTTGTATTCTAGCAGCTTGCCCAAGTTACTATAAAGAAATTGAGTGAGACATGTAAACTTGTAAATGACTTATAAGATGGAACCGATCAATGATGAGAATCCACACCAGCCTGGCTGGTATTGACACTAATAAAAGCATCACAGGGCCACCTTGGAGTTAGACCCGTGCTAGTATATACAAGCCCACTAAAACCAGCGGTAGTAAAAGAAAACATGGTACAAATAAACTAATGCCATGTTGATCCTATCATGTCGCAAACTAAATACCAGTGATTAGCACAAAAATAATTGGTTGCTAGGATTCCTGAAGATATACTTTTTCTCTTTTTTATACACAACTCGTAAACAGATAATCCAGGGTCACCATAGATGAATTGGAAGGTGTACTCTACTATGTCAAATTGGCAACAGTAAGTAGCAACGTATTATCAACCTATCCCAACACTGAACTGAAGTATGAGAGGCGTGCAGTGGAACAACATACCTTCGCACGAGAAACATCAAACATCGCCATGGTCAAGTACAGTTCAGTCTGTACCCCTGCAATTTCCAGCCAAGCGTGCGCGCTCCAAGAAACGCCTCCCGGCACAAGCAACCCACAGTTGTAGAGTGCAGACCCCGGAGACAGGGCCGCCGGCTCAGGCAATGCGTCGAACACCTCGCGTCCTCGCGCGGCCTTACTGCCGGCAGCTCAGCTCGGGCCAGCATTTCGTCGAAGACCACGACTGCAGGTACAAGGCAAACGAGTTGCAATACCTCCGACGATGCTCCGACCGTGTTGCGGTGTCAGATCTCCCGCCGAAGTTGTCTTCGCCGGCGTCGTCGGCTCGTCGCCGTCACCTAGACGTGGCTTCCCGCCTCCCCAGTTCCCCACTAGCCATTTTTTTAAAGACGCCACTAGCGGAAGGAAAGCGCAGCACATGATGGGAGGGATATTCATGAATAAAATATGACGATTCAGTCTTTAGTTTCCATTGTCTTTGATGGATAAAGATGGATAGAGTCATAGAACGGCTGGGAGAGACAAAGATGTTTTTTTTCTAAAACTAAATGGTAGGATAATGGTAATTATATTTTTAATAAATAGGAGTGTATTTGGTTAAATTAACCGGAAGAGAATATCTACCTTCGCTAATCTTATACTATCTTTATTCTAAAATAATTAAATAATTGTATTTGTAGGATTCAGAATTTATCCAAAATAGTTATCGTACTAATTGTTCCGTCAATCATCTCTCATTCAAATTTCTTCCTATTTTACCCTCAACCACTCTCACGCTCTCACCATACACCATTTCATGAAGACAAATTTTGCTACATGATACCGTAACCACCGTATGAACTCATTTTTAGAGGAAATATACTCTCTAAACGTGGTTATTTGTTACTGGACACTGCATATATTATAATATTAATTTCCAGTTAAATATGAGAGATAAAGAGCACCAAAGGTTAAAAATACAGCTGACCCCACTTATCATATTCTTCCTCTTCCTCTTTACTTCCCCTTTCTAACATCGCTGCCGCGGCTGCTCGATTTCCAGATCGATGCCTGTCGCTGCACCGACATCGCCTTCTTTCCCTACGGTGCGTACTGGTGAGCTTTGCGCAAGCTCTGCGTTGTCAGATCACCAAACGTCAATGCTCCCCCTTCGCCTGACGACTCCAACATACCGACCGTAAGCACCAGATAATTCAAGATCGCACGCCAAGCTAGCTAACCATTTCCGCATGCACACATGTACATATCCTTTTGATTTTTGTATATGAAGTTAGAGTAGTTAATTTTGAGGCTTGATGAGATCAAACGGTCTTGAGCTGAACAATGGCAGGATGTGTGTGTGTTCATGGGTTCAGACCGAAGAAGCTGTCGAGCTGGAGTCCTCGAACGTATGCCGCCATGGCAGCGGCTGCTTCCGCGGCGAACAACGGTGGCGGTAGCTTCGCTGGTGACAGCTGTTTCACGGTGGCGTCTTGACGCGGCGCACCTAGCAGGAGGTCTCGCCCGACGACCACGGCCGCCGCCGGTTGGAACTCTCTCGCCCCGCGCCTGCCATCTTGAGTCGTGGGCGCATCACCTGCAAGACGCCGTGGAGGGAGATAGAGGAAGAGATAAGGAAGAACAGAGAAAGAGGAAGAGGAAAAGAAAGGAGGGGTAATTTGGTCACTTCGTGTAAACATTTGAGCCCCATATTGCCTCGTCAGCACAAATAAACTATTTTAGTGGGCACGGTGTTTGGTGATAAATACCAACATTTAGAGAGTGTTCCCCTAAAGTGAGTTCGTGCAGTATTCTACAGCTAAAACTATAAAGTTACAATATCCTATAGCAAAATTTGGTGTTTCTTATCAAATCTTAATATATGCTAAACAATCTAGAATTACAATTATTTCGAGAGGTAGTAACTGATTATTAATAATCAATACATTTTGTTATTAATTTGTAATTAACTTATCAAAACTAGCATTGCTTAGAATGTTAATTAGTATAAATTACGGATGAATTAATGATAATTAATCTATTTTATTATTAATTAATATGTTATTGTTTTCATTCTACTCATTTTCATTCATCCAACCAAATAATCTACCCAGCCAAACAGTACCACAATATCCATATAAATATGGTCATATGGATGACTATATCATATATTTGACCATGAACCAAACACATCCTAAATTATTATAACTATTTTTAAAAAAATATATAAAATGTATTAATATGCAATATATTATTTCATAAATATACAAGTTTAAATTTGACTTCTACAAATCGTAACAAAAATAAAAAAAATTAAACTCTAATCACTGTGCGCACATTCATAGTCAGATTTTCTATTTTTGTTACAATTATATAGAAATTTGAACTTTTCATATTTGTGGAGTTATATATTACATATGAGTAAATTTCATAAAACTACAAATACTTTGATTAAATTATCACAAAACTATAATTTAAGGTGATGTTAACTATAAATTTAACAATAAATTTATCACAAAACTATAGGTTTAAGGCTAAGTATCGCAAAAGTACAGATTTCATAATAAAGTTTATCACAAAAACTCTAGATTTTGGGGTTTAAATCCTTAACACTACTGTTATAGTTGAGGTATAAACATTCAAGTTTTGTGATTAAATTAATGCTAAACCTATAGTTTTGTGATAACTTTGTTATAAAATATGTAGTTTCGAGATACTCCACCTCAAATATGTAGCTTTGTGACAAAATTAATGTTAAGTGTGTATTTTTATGACACAACATCTTAAATTTGTAGTTTTACAACAGTTCGATCAATATATTGTAGTTTTGTGAAATTTACTCATCACATATTAATCTATGTTCTTAATTTGTTTATTTTTTTTATAACCATTTAGTTAACATGCAATAAACGATAAACGAGTGTACGCCTATCCGAGTGATTAGAATCTCTCTCATGGCATATAGCATACTTAGGGAATGGACATTCCCCAGGCTCCAACCGCACAAGGTTAAAAAAACATTTAAGAATTTATTTTTTAAAATAAATTTATTAATTATATTCAGTTGTACCTGAAAAACCATCCCTACATTGCTTAAAAGAAAAACACAAGATCTGAACAGTAAAAACTAAAAAGCAGTTTTAACCCAACAACATTCTCAATTTCCCATTTAAGGCCTCATTTGGAACGTGGGATTTTGCAGGGCTATTTTGGGAATTTAACTAATTCTGATAAAAATCCAATAAAACTCCTGTGTTCGAAATGATGCTATCCGAAAAAGGATTAACAAACTAAAAGAGCTTTGGACTGGAAAGCACACAATACATAAAAATCGCCACACAAGACTCGATACATTAATTCTGCAAAACACACAATACACTAGTAGGTTATCATTTACCAAATGTTTATATAGGCAATATTTTTTGCACAAGGCACTAAGGATAAATCAAAATTGCTGTCTTGGTGATACTGATGTACTATATAGTCACAAATACCAAAATATCCATAAAGCACGCCTATGTAAGCCAATCAAAGAACTAATTCTATAACATTAATATCTCACCCATGTGTGGTTGGTACTTCATCATAACAGAAAATTTCAAGAGAAAGCAGAATAAAAAGAAGGAGCTAACTTCCAGAGTTATAAATCGCAAAACCTGAGACTACCAACATTTTAAGCAGTTTAGCTGTAGTAAAACAAAGGACTTCGTACATTACAGATACTTGCTGAAAGATCAGTCTGATAACCATACCGAACTTCTATGGCACAATGTATACAACTTTCTGCAAGATCAAACCACAGAGTACCAGATATTTCTAGCTCAATTGAGAAGAAATGCAAGAGATTTAAGCAAGCCATACATGTGCTCATGTGCAGCTTCAGGCTTCATTCTAAAATTTTCAACCCTGATCAAATATGCCAAATAGCATCCGCTGATACACATCACCAGATTTCAAGTTAAACTGAACATGAAAGAACAAATGCTAAGAACTGAAAATGCCCACTATCTGAAGAAAAAAACAAAAGGTGATTTTCAACTCATTGTTGTTCTGTGAATACAAAACCTTCAAACTTGATGTTCAGGCATCGGGTGTGTCTGCTCTTGAAGCATTTTCAGGATGGTTCTGAGAGGGAATCTGAACCTTCCTCGATCTCAGATATTTTGCAATGCCACTTGATAAAACGGTCACAAGCAAAAGGTATATCACAACACAGATGACTAGCCCATAGACATAGACTGATGTCCTGAATTTTCTGCAGCTTCCTGCAGCAAAAGCCGTCATGAGAGCCAGTAAATCAAGTATCATGATCAAGTACAATACCTCAAGATGTACATCCTTCTCTCTGATAGTTCTACTAAGCAGAAGCATGATCACAACAATGGATGACATGAAGGAGAAAGCGTTGAAGCAGAAGAATGTTCTGTAGCGCCTATGATTCACATCATGAAGAATTGGATTGCCAGCCTTGTGGCCACTGTCATCCGGCCAGAAGCCACCAGGTGGATTCAGACCAGCTTGGTACGCTATGGAAGCTGCTAAAACTGCAAGCAGCATCAGATATTTTTTCCTTTTCCTCTCTTTTTTCTCTTGAGGATCTGTATTTTCTTGCGACCCAGAAGAACTGTCTTGATTGACACCCCGAGTCGACAAAAACGTCCACAGTGTATTATTTGTTGAAGAGAGTAGAAAGCCTTGAATCACAACGGAGATCAGAACTGCAACAGCAATGATGATAAGATAAATAGACTGTATTGCTTTCCTGCAACTTCCAGCAGCATAGGCGATTAAGAGGCCAACCAGGCCGACCACCAAACACACTCGCAATGCATACGATTTTATCCCATGCTCACAGGATTCCTTGTTCACAAGTAGTATTGTGGTAACTACAGAAGACACAAAGGATAGTGAATTTGAGTAATAGAACACATCATAGCGTTTTGGGTGGGTGTCCTGGAGGATCGGATTGCCTGGCTTGCCACTGACATCCTTGTCATCAGACCATACACCTCCTGGAGGATTCATGCCAGCTTGGTATGTGACAGTTGCAGCTAGAACTGAAAGCGTCAATAGTAGATTACGCCTCCTCCCCAACTCCTTAGTATCCTCTGTTCGGTTCTGGGGAGACACGGATGATGCCCGCGATACAATTCTACATAGAACATGTATTGCTATTAGAACATGAACAAGAACGTAGGCAAGTACCAGACACAGTAACACTGATATATAAATGGACTTATTTGCTTCCCTGCAGCTCCCCATTACAAATGCTCCAGTCAGGGAAAGGAGGTTCACAATCATGACTATCTGCAATGCACACTGTTTTGTAACCTCCATGATCATCACCTTGTTCAAGAGCAAAATGATCATAAGAACAGATGCCACAAAGGCCACTGCGTTGAGATAAAAGAATGCAATAAAGCGGGAATGGTATGTGTCCTCAAGGATGCGATCACCAGCTGAATGATGGTATTCTTCAAGGATGTGATCACCGTCTGCATGATGGAATTCATTTCCTGACCAGAAGCCACCTGGTGGATTCAGACCTGATTGATATGTTAGGGATACTGCAAGAATGGCAAGAAGCAGCAGATTTTTGCGGGTCTTATTCAAGTGCTCCTCAATTTGATTGCCATTAACATTTTGAATCGGTGCTACTTGGTTGCTGTGAATATGGCCATTAGCAACAGGTTCACTATCATCATTGGTGCCAACAATCTCAGTGTCATGGTTATGATCTCCATTACTGAATCCATTGCTCCTGGAGCTCGATGAGAGCACCCGACCTGCTGCACTCACACACCGCAGACTCTTTCTTTTTAAATTTTGTAGCCAGATTGCAACAGGTTTGTGCGCAAAGATCCCAACCAACAGTATAAAGCAGATTAAAACTATCATGGTAATAAACATTACGTAGAATGATGTTGCTACATCCCTACAACATCCTGCAGCATAGGCACCAATTAGGCACAATAGATCAGCTGCAACACATATAATGACTGCTTTGGACCTTATCCCATGTTTGCTCAATTCTGTGCTCAGAAGCAATATGACTGTGACCAAAGAAGCCACAAAAGAAGTTGAATTGCAACTAACAAATACTTTATAACGGTCAAGATAGTTACTGCGAAGAACAGAAGTAGCTGGCCGGTGCTTGTAAGGAGGAAAGGCTGGAGGCAGCTTACTAAGCGGATCATACTCATTTTCAGCCCAAAAGCCACCTGGTGGACTCAAACCTGCTTGGTATGTGACAGTAGCAGTAAATGTTACAAGAATCAAGATGAACTTGCGAGCATCCTCAACATCTTTGTCTTGAAGTCTGTCACTTTGCCTGTCATGGACACACCATAATGTTTTCTGTACCATCTCTTTCAACTTATCTGGAATAACCCTCATGAATACTAGGACATGTACCCCAACATACAAGAAAACAGAAAAAACTAGAATCCAGACATAAATGGATGACTTAAGTGCCCTGCAGCTTCCTACAGCATAAGCCCCCATCAGGCTGAATAGGTCCAGTATCATGGTAAATTGCATTGACCGGAGCCACAACACATGCCTGGTCGCACTCTTACTTAGAAGCAAGATGATTAAGACAAGAGATGCAGCAAAGGCTGTTGCATTGCAGTAAAAGAATACCTCATACCGTTGAAAGTAACCAACAGGAAGAACAGGGTTACCAGCCTGATGATTATCCTTATTTAGTGTCCAAAATCCCCCTGGTGGTGTTAATCCAGCATTGTATGTCACACCGACCGCTATGGTTCCAAGTAGTATCAAATACTTCCGTAAACTCCACAATAGCTTAAAATTACCCTCAATGTTATTGTCTTGGCTCGTGCCATTTGCCATCTGGATGCTACTGGACATGGGTTGCAGGTCTCAGCTGTTCTTTATCCTCTCATTCACAGCAGCAACAAGTAAGAAATCTGGAAGATTGAAAGATTATTCACGGATGTTTCTGGATTTTCTGGTTGCAGAACAAAAACAGCAGCATAGGATGCTAGGAAGAAGATGCCAATTCAATCCCTGGATTTGACCTTTATTGTCGCGAAAATATATAAGCAAATCCTGCAGAGTAACTGATAACATTAACTGGAAGCCATACACGACGGAGTAGGTCCATCAAGAAAGAATTACCAGGAAGAGAAGATGCTCATACCTGGCATGGAAAGGGATTGAAATGCTCCAAAATTCAGGTGGAGAGGCTGCCCTCATCGGCCATATGGTCATTTCTCTATACGAGGTTGCATGTGGGTTAGAGCCAGACTGATGGATGGCTGCTCAAACAAGTGAGTGGACTTGCAAAATTCAAAAGTTCAGCCACTCAAGCCTACTCCAGCTGACAGTGTGATATAAGTATAAGACAAAAATATTAGTATAGGACGAAGATCGAGGAGGAAGAGAAAGACCTGTTGAAGTAGTCAATGTCCAAAAGGACAGCAGCACAGCAAATGGAGGGGCCATCTTGCAATAACCACGCATATAATAACGCCATCTTGCAATAACCATGCATATAATAACACTATCAGCTCGTGCTCACTAGAAATCGAGTGCAACTGAAACAGCCAAATGTTACTAATAAAGATGCACCTAACCGAATCTTTGAACATGGGTATTGAAAAGAGTCACTTTGAACATCAGAACACCTAAACTGCTAAAAGAACGGGATATTTATACATGAGGTACGCATACCAATCCCACTTTTAATATGACACCCAGATGGATTGTATTTTCTGCACAAGGATGCCACTGTTAGCTGCTGGCAATAACTGGTTCTATTTTCTGCACAAAGAGACATTTTTTAGCTGCTGCAATAAATGGTTTTTGGAACAGGAACACATAGGTAAGCAAAACTTAAGTCAGTAAATTAAGTACCTGGGAGGCAATGCAGGGTAACTTCATAGGAGAATGGAATCCGCAGGCTGCGCTGACATCCAGATCAACCGGACAGGAGCGGCACACAGCTTCCACACTGCAACGTATGTTCAGACCATCTGCAAGAAACGCCGGTCGTCTCATCTCGACGCGCCTGGACATGGTCGAGACCTCCACGGAGCACTTGCCTCGCACTCCTACAGCTTCTGCGCTCGCAAACGCGTCGAGCTCCGGAACTGGAGCGACCGGTGTCCGGAATGATGCCCACCCCCGCGCTTAGGCATTGGTTCGAACACTTGACGGGCGCAAGAAGCGAGAGCTTGGACGGTGGGTCGGTGCGGCATTCCGTCGAACAGCAGGCGGGCAGGAGGGCTTTCGCGTTTGCTTCGGTGAGCTGGGTCAGTCTCGGGCCCGTTTGGCGCCAACTCGGGTCTCTCCTCGCCTCGCCGGCCGACCGCCCTGTGAATGTGGAGCGATGGGGTGTCCGAGTCGTCGTCCTCACTCCTCACTGGCTGAGTGCCATGGCGATGGACCAGGTGGCATTTAACTATTTGCCACTTTTTATGATATATAATGTCAATAACAAATACTTCTTCCGTTCTATATTATAAGTTGTTTTTGATTTTCTTCTAGTTAAACTTCCTAAGTTGTGAAAAATTTTAGCAACATTTACAACACCAAATTAGTTTTTATTAAGTCTAGCATTTAATATATTTGATAATATGTTTATTTTGTGTTTCAAATGTTACTATATATTTTTCTATAAACTTAGTCAAACATATGTATTTTTCTGGTTTTAAAAAAGTTAAAACAATTTATAATGTGAAATGGAGGTAGAATTTAATTCACATCTAAAAGTAGCAAATAGTTAAATATCTTGACTAGGTGTGGGTGTGTCGCCGGACTCCACAGCTACAAGCATTTGGCTGGATCTTTTCTTCTCTTTTTTGCTTTTTGAATGTTTTAGTTGGATTAGCAAAATGCAAATGCTTTACTACATGTAAAAGAAAATATAACATATGCTATAGATAAAATGTATTTTTATCTAATATTACATTTTTTTCTTATTTGAATTTACAGTATTAACTTGATTCAAACAAATATTGGATTATTATATAATATTAGAAAATATCAGTGACTACTTCATTAAAAGAATGCAAAAAATAGTTGGTGGTGGGTGTGCCACCACTACTAGTGTCTTTCATAGTAGCATAGATATGACAAAGAATAGTGTCTTTCATAGTAGCATAGATATGACAAAGAACTAGGCTACTTGACGAGCTTAGAATTTACTTACTCCCTTCGACCAAAATAAGTTGATTCCTACATTTTCAAATTTATCCTAAAATATTATTTTATCTCTTTACATCCAGTCTGTAAATTGAGTAATATCATCACTTTAATACCTCTTACAAACCCACCACAGTTACCTTTCTCTCGATTTGAAGAATTTTAGTTATTTTCTATCTTTTTAACGGGATTTGACGAATCCATTTATTTTGGACATGAGGGAGTGCACAATATATTGCTCTTTCAGCTGCCATCGGTTGATCTAATGTTGATTGTAAGCTATATAGCTTATTAAAAAATAATTTACTGATAAATTTTTATACGTGTATTAGCATTTTAAAAGCCAATATTAAAAATAAACTTCGATATGAAAACTTTAAAAACGAGTTTGAAATTTTAAGTTTTGGCAGCGGCTTACAAGCTGTAACAGAAAAAGATGGGAAAAGGGAGAGAGGGAAAAGGTTGGGTAAAAATTATACTTTCTCCATCCTTAAATATAATAACATAGTACTACCACCGTTCATATTACAAGTCGTTTGACTTTTTTCCTAATCAAAATTTTCTAAGTTTGATCAAGTTTATAGAAAATATATATTAGTATTTTTAACTTAAAACAAACATATTATCAAAATATATTCAATGTTAGATTAAATGAAACTAATTTGATATTTTAGATGTTGCTAATTTTTTCTATAAACTTGGTCAAACTTAATAAAATTTGACTAGGAAAAAAGTCAAACGATTTATAATATAAAATGGAAGAAACCTAAACCAGTTTATTTTGTAAAAGAACTTCAGGCTGCTCCATTACCCTTTTGAGCAAAGCTAAAATTGTTTGGCCTTCTAAAGATGTGGAGCTGAAGCTAGAGTAATGCTAAACATACCCTAAGTTATCTATTTTCGGATGAAGTATTTCAGTTAACCATCAATCAAACATCAAACTGTACCTTGTGAAAGGAAAAATAAAATAGACATTGAAGTATTTTTAAAATATATTAGAAACTAGCGTGTAACAAATCAACATTAGAAATACACGGATGAGACATTTTGAGAAGCGGAGCGAGTATCTGATTATCTAAAAAAAAATACTGTTTATATTACAGATTTTTTTTCTGCAAGATCAATCTGGTAACCCAATATGATTAGATCGTGATCATGCCGCAAAGTACTAACAGCTCACTCGAGAAAGAAACATGAATGCTCGAAAAATAAATCAAGCCATACCTGAACTTATATGGCACTATGGCAAGATAAAAACTCTGCATCGGAAAAAAATTTCCTGACATGTAACCATTCCAATAGAAAATAGTGGCAGTCATATGCAAGTATGCAACGACAAAAATAATGGAAACAATATTTGTGGCCTGCTTGTAGTTATTAAGTGACAATGTCTGATGCATGAAAAAATTGGAAGCTAATACATGTGCAGCTTCAGGCTTCATTCGAAATATCAACACTGATCAAATATGCCCGGCAGAATACAACATCACCAGATTTTAAATTTGTTTGAGCGTGCCAGAACAAATCCAATCAACTGAAACCACCCACCACAACAAAAGCAGATTTCCAACTCGATGGTAATTTGTGAATATTAAACCTTCAAACTTGTTCAGGTGGCAGTGTGTTTACTCTTGAAGGATGTTCATGATGCTTCTCATATGAATTCTTACTCATCTTCCTTGATCTTAGACATTTCGCAATGCTACTTGCTAAAATGGTCACCAACAGAAGGTATATTGTGACACCGATTACTAGACCATAGACATAAACTGAGGTCCTGAATCTCCTGCAGCTTCCCGCGGCGAAAGCCGTCATGAGAGCCAGCAAATCTAGTATCATGATCAAGTGCAATACCTCAAGTGGTACATTCTTCTCCCTGACAGATTTACTCAGCAGAAGCATGATCACAACAATGGATGACATGAAGGAGAATGCATTGAAGCAGAAGAAAGCTTTGTAGCGATGGGGATGAATATCATGAAGGACTGGGTCGCCAGCATTGTGTTTTGGGAGATTAACATTAGGAACGGCTGGGTTGCCAGCTCTGAGGCCATCTGGATTTTCATCCGACCAGAAGCCACCAGGTGGGTTTAGACCGGCTTGGTACGTGATGGAGGCTGCTAAAATTGCAAGCAGCATCAGATACTTGTGTCTTTTTCTTTCACTTTTGTCACCAGGATCTGGACTTGCTTGGATCTCAGAACCAATATTTTGCCTAACCTCCTTAGTCCGAAAAATCCACTCAAGCAAACTTTCCATACACTTGCATAATGGCCCTCCTAGTGTATCATATGTTGAAGACATTATAAAGACTTGAATCATAAGGGAGATCAGAACTGCAATAGCAACTATGATGAGATAAATAGATTGTTTTGCTTTCCTGCAGCTTCCTGCGGCATAAGCAATCAATAGGCCAACCAATCCTGCCACTAAACACACTCGCAATGCATAGAACTTCATACCGTGCTCACAGGATCCCTTGTTCACGAGTAGTATTGTGATGACCACAGATGACACGAACGAGACTGAATTTGAGTAGTAGAACACGCCATAGCGTTTTAAATTGTTCTCCTGAAGGACTGGGTTGCCTGAAAGGGTGCGGTTGATATCCTTGTCATCAGACCATACACCTCCTGGAGGGTTCATGCCAGCTTGGTATGTGACAGTCGCCGCGAGAATAGAAAGAATCAATAGTAGATTGCGCCTCCGCTCCCAATCCTTCTCACTGCCATGCTCTGCCTCCTTGCTACCATGGTGAGGCAACCACAAATGCCTGCACGAGAGGCGGTTTAGCTTTTCTGCCACCTGTTGTTTCCAACCTTCTGGGATTACATGAATTGCTATCAAAACATGAATACCAACATAAGCAAGTACGAGGAGTACCAACACTGAGATATAAACTGAATTCTTTGTCTTCCTACAGCTTCCCATAACATAAGCCCCTGTTAAGGACAGGAGGATCACTATCATTGCTATCTGCAGTGCACGCCGTTTTATAACCTTGTTGGCCATTCTTTTGTTCAGGAGCATAATGATCAGGACAACAGATGCAACAAAGGCAATTGCATTTAGATAGAAGAACGCAATATAGCGAGGATGGTGAGTGTCCTCAAGGATGTGATCACCAGATGAATGATAATTCTCGTTTCTTGTCCAGAAGCCACCTGGTGGATTCAGACCTGATTGGTATGTCAGAGATACTGCAAGAATTGCAAGGAGGAGTAGATATGTGCGGCACTTCTTCAGATGCTTAGCAGTTTGATTTATATCAGAGTATTCATTATCGCCATCTTCATTGGGGGATCCTTCATTCTTGTCAATATAGCCATTCTCAAGATGTGGAGCAATTTTATCATCTCCAGCAATTTCAATCTCACTGCGTCCCACAGGCACATTAGGAGATAATTTCTCTTCTGGTGTAACAACAGTCCCAGGCTCATCAGTTGATGAAGATTGTTCCATTTTATTTATAAAATGCTGGCTGTCTGTAGATCGATTGTCAGGGTTAGGCATACTGCCTTTAGTATCTGTAGTCTTTAAGTCGTTAGCTATCGTGGATTGTTCCTTCTTATCTGTAACTTGATGGCTGTCTGCGGATTGAGGCTTAGGGTCAGAAATACCATCCTTGAGTGTCTTGAAATCATCGATTGATGAAGATTTTTCCTTTGTATTTTCATCTTGCTGATTGTCTGCAGATTGATGCATATCGTCCTTATAGTTGGTAGCGTGTTGACTTTTTTCAGGTGGGTGCTGTGTGTTAGATATAGATTCCTCTGCGGCTGGTTGGGCTTGGTCGTCTAAAGACTGATCCTGCAGGTTGTACACAACATCTGTGCTACACATGGATTGCTGATAACTGGCCGATTGATGGTCAGAGTCAGGCACAGCCTCCTCAGAATTTGCAGATTGAATTTTGCCAGAAGGCTGATTCTTCACATGCGACTCGCCCTCTTCAATATTTGTACTTTGCAGAGCATTTTCTTTTTCTTGTGCATCTGGTTCAATCACCGTTGTTTGCTGATGATTTTCTCGAGAATTTTCTTGTTCTCTATCAATTGATCTGTTTCTCCCAAAATCCAATGAAAAAACCCGACCAATTGTACCAATGCATGTTAGAGTGTCTGGTTTGATCTTTTGTAGCCAGTCCGCGACAGGTCTGTAAACCAAGATTCCAGCCAAAACTGCAAAGCAGGTCAAGACTATGATGGAAACAGACATAACATAGAAAGATACTGCTATATCTCTACAGCTTCCTGCAGCATAGGCACCTATCAGGCCCAATAGGTCAGCTACCACACACACAATAACTGCTTTAGATCTTATTCCATGCATGCTCAATTCTGGGCTCAGAAGCAATATGATTGTGACCAAAGATGCCACAAATGAAGTTGCATTGCAACTCATGAAAACATTATACCGGAGAAGATAGTTGCTCCGAAGAATAGGGGTTGCTGGATGACGGTTGCCTTCAGTCCAAAAACCACCTGGTGGACTTAATCCTGCTTGGTAAGTGATAGTTGCAGAAAAAGTTGCGAGTGTCAAAATGAACTTGCGAGCCTCCTCAATGTTTCTTTTTTTATCATTGCTCCTTTTCTCCTCATGTACACCCCACTTTGATAGAATTTTCTGTAGCAACATTTGAACTCTCTCTTTCAACCACTTTGGAAATATCCTTGTGCATATCAAAATATGAATTCCAACATATATGAAAACAGCAATGACTAGGACCCATATATAAATTGAAGACTTTACTGCCCTGCAGCTTCCAGCAGCATAGGCTCCCATCAGGGTGAATAGGTCTAATATCATGGTAAATTGCATTGAACGGAGCCATAAATTCTGCCTCGTCACACTCTTGCTTAGAAGCAATATGATTAAGACAAGAGATGCAGCAAAGGCTGTTGCATTGCAGTAAAAGAATACCTCATACCGTGGGAAGAAGTAAACACGAAGGAGAGGTTCACCAGCATCATGTCCATTAGTCGTGTTTTTTGTCCGAAATCCACCCGGTGGGGTTAATCCAGCATTATATGTCACACCGACTGCTAAGATTGCAAGCATTACAAGGTACTTTCGCAGTCTCCACAAGAGCTCAAAATCAACTGTGATGCTGGGTTCATGGCCACTGGCCAATAAAAACCTACTGGATAAACCATTCATGGAGTCTTGCCTGCCAGTTTCCACGCCATACTCTGCCCTATCCCCATTGGTGTTGTTTTCTTCACTTTGTCCATTGACTGGTATCAGGACATCTGTGGTATTGGTCAGAGCAATGGTGAGCTTGGGTTGCCTTCCATTTTCCATGTGGTTGCTCAATGTCTGAGATTGCAAGTCTGAGGATCAGTAGGTAAGACTTTCCTTGATGATATAATATACCTGGAAGACTCAAAAGATAATTCAAGGATGATTCAGAATAAGAATATTGGCAAAGGGAACTGCTAGGAAGACAAGAGTCTTGCTTGATTGACCCCACAAGGATAGAACATACGTATATAAGATACAATAGAAGCTAGCTTGCTAGCTTGACCCCACAATGATAACCGCCATATGAAATATTAGCTCTATGTGTATAAAACTGTATTAACTTGCTCCCATTCAATTATGAGAGCATAATAGGTTCCTGTAAAAAAAAAGGAGAGCATACTATAAGCGTGAATCTTTTTAAAAATGCAAATATCACTTGTACAAACAATTTGTTCAAAAAATAGCAGTACAGCTCTGAATCTGGATTTTGATGCAAAAAAGTTGGTTATGTTATTTCCCATAGATATATTTTCCATTTAACTTTTCTTTTTGTGCTGACATTATCTCTCTTCCCACTTTACCCTCCTACCACTGCAATGGCCTTCTATGAACTCTAAATTTCTCCATGGTGCCTGACTCCCTCCACCTTACCATTACCACCAGTCCAGGAGCAACTCTAGTTGGTCCGCGTGCCACAAAAAAGAAGATAGCAAGAGACAAGAGTAGAAAATACAAGGACGGATATTAATTATAGGAAGTGAAATAGAGCAGCACCTTAACAACAAAGCATATAATTGTTCTTCAGCATGAAAAGCAACATGCAAATTGTGGAACTAAACTTGCAAATAGTTGTAATAATTGAGAACCAACGAGTGTATCATTTGTCAACAAGCAAAAAAGAAATCAAGCATAGAGGGGGCAGGCACCACAAGGCCTCCACTGGCCTCGACGAGATGCTCAACCTGCTACTGCAATCTCCATGTGGCCTCAAGGTTGAGGACGACAAGAAGAACATGCTATCATGCTGCTTCATGCAAGCAGAAGGAGGCAAGGTGTTCACTGGACGAATGTGCGCTACATTGCTATGGTGGTCCACCTGGAGAGAAGGTGGATCCACTCGCGTTATCAGCCATGGGTGTGGCTGAGGGGCAAAGACACCTTTGGAGGAGAAAGAAGGTCAATTCAAGATAAATTAGCAAATCCTAGAGCTATCATCTCTAATGGATGGTATTCTATCAATCACAACAGGGACGATGGCATATCATAGAGTGCCAGAGTGGTGACATACCATCAATTTCCCCAATGTAAAATTAGTGGCAGGCAAGAGTTACCAACGATTCTGAGGGACAAGTGGCTAACTGGAAAATTAACTCGAAGCTGTAGATTTTGGGAAGTGGAGAGTTGCATCCAGGCGTATCAACCAAAGAAGTAAGCAAACAGGAAAAGAACGGAAGACCATACCTGACATGGAAATGCACTCTGTGCTAACATAGTCACATAGAGAGGCCACCCCCATCGGCCATATGCTCATTTCCTAGCTGAGATTGCATGTTTGCAATCAGAACATGGATGACTCGGCTGCTCAAACTGGTAAGCAATTGTAAGAATTGAAGATAGCCCAGCTGTTGAAGCCTTAATAGCAGTGTGTACGCACATGTTTCCTAAAAAAAACATAAAGAAAAGTAGTACAAAGGAGGAGCAAACAAAGAAGGAGAGAAGACCTGGTGAAGTCAACATACCAAAGGACAGCAGCAGAAAAAGGGAGGGGCCATCTTGCAATAAACCACGCACATTAATAACACTATCAGCTTGTGCTCAATAACTCGCTAAGAAATCGAGTGCAACTGAAACAGCTACTATATGTTGAAAAGATGCCCTAATCGAATCAGACATAATCAGCGTACACATTATTTTAGAAGGAATATGGCCACTTTGCAGCTAGAACATCCAAACACCTACAAGAAACGGGTATATCAATAATAGTGGTGGGGATTCCCGACATGAGGTAGACATATAAAATCCTCTTTTATTGTGACAACGAAATGGATTGTATTTTCTGCACTCAGATGCTACTGTTAGCTGCTGGCAATGATTGGTTTTGAAACACGCAGGTAAGCAAAGCAAAGTCAGTAACAAAATTACGTACCCGGGACCTAGGCAGTAGCAGGGTAATTGCAGAAGCGAAATGGAATCCGTAGGCTGCGATTAAGTTACGCAGAATTGTAGATTCGTTGACATCCAAGTCAGCCGGACAAGGCCAAGCTAGACTCCTCACATGGTTTCCACACTAACCGCAGGTTCAACATCACCTGCAAACAATTACCCAAGAAACCAAGAAAACGCCGGTCGTCTCGTGCTCGTCTCGACGCGCCTGGGAAATGGTCAAGGCTTCCGCGGAGCACTTGCTTCGCTCCTACTCTATTAGTCGTACTGCCACGACTGCAAACGCGCCGAGCTCCGGACTTCCGGAACCGGAGCAAACCGGCGCCCGGAACGCCTCCTCCCGCTTAGGCATTTGTTCGAACACCTTGCGGGCGTGGACTGCGGATGGCGAGGCCGTCGTCCCGGCCTTGGCGTTCCGTTAAACGGGCGAGCGGTCGGGATGGGATCATTGGGGGCATGAGTTGGGGCAGTCTCGTACCCGCTCGGCAATCGGCATCGATCTGGACACATCCTCGCCGGTCGCCGGGGTCGTCGACTGGTCCACCCAATTCATCGTCGTCGTCGTCGTCTCGTCTCGCAGGCTGAGTGGTGGGTGGGGCTCCACGAGGCACGGCCGCACATGGTAGGTGTCGGGGACTCGGGGTGTGGTAGGCCAGGCGGATCTGATGATCTGATCACACTCCAGTACTCCGTACTTCGTGAGCTCAGCAGGTAGGATCACCTTTCAGAATCATCTTCTTTCTCCATTCTCTTTATTTTTCTCTCTCTCACCACCATTATCATTACCCACTACTTTCCTGACCTGCCCAAAGCCCCCTCAGTCCCGACATCAAGCACCTCCACCACCAACACCAACCAGCGCTCTCCCTCCTCTCTGCCATGCCCGACTGGCCCGAAGTCATCTCGAAGCACCACCTCCGCGACCACCACACGATCTACATCCAAGCCAACTGGCGGGACCATCGCAACTCGCCGCCACCTGCGCCACCTCCTGTCGTCCCTCACCTCATGCGTCATCCTCTCCCTCGCGTGCCCCGTCTCCTCCTTCACCGCCTTCGCTACCGCCATTGCCACCTACAACACCCTCCTCCCCGCCCTACGCCCTCCCTTACCAGCTCACCACCCCCGCCCTTGCCCTCCTCCTCATCTTCCGCAATAAGGCCTCCTACGCTCGCTTCGACAAAGGATACGAGGCATGTATGCGCGTCATCATCGTTGCTGCTGACCTTGCCGGGATGGTCACGTGCCACCACAACCCCACTAGGACGCGCGTGGTCCTTAACTACATCCTCGCTTTCCCGGTTGCGCTTAAGGTTTCATTTCCTTCTGTTGTCATACGTGTGCTTGTAAATTGTGCAGTAATGGTGTCTCACGAAGATTCAAGAGCAGCGATAGCTCATCCTCTCAGAGAATGCCACTATGGGTGGGTGTAGAGCGGGTGGTGCTCCGAGACGGCGTCGGCCCGGTCGAGCATAGCGGAGAGGAGGGAGAGGAGTGGGTTGGTGTTGGTGGTGGAGGTGCTTGATGCCAGGGCCAAGGCAATGGTGGAGAGAGATGAGGAAGAAAAGAAGAGGGGATGGAGGAAGAAGATGAATTTGATGGGTGGGTCCCACATACAAATGAGGAAAATGACGGAGAAGGAAGGAGATGGATGAAAAACGTAACGGTAGTGGTATGGTTCTAATTTTATAAAAGTTTAGTTGCACGGTTGTGAATAGATGAATTGTAATGATATTTATCTGAAATGATATATTTACAATGGCATGGATCGAATTAACCCTTAAAAAAATACCCAACTGGATGGATGAAGACTCTGTCTATATTTGTGTTGTATTAGGATGAATATCACATTTAGATTAGTTTTTTTATTTGGTGCAGTGTTAGATGTGGTTAAATTTAGTGGCTTGTTTACTCTATAGCTATTTTAGACGTTTTAAACATATCCTTATCAACCCAACCCTACTAATTTTTTATGATTTTAAAACTTTCTACTCTCTAAACTTTTACTAAAATTTGAAAAGATCTCAAAACAAATACCACAAAAATTTGTAAGGCCAAAATTTGGTATTACCAAAAAGGGACATATCCGGTATAAATCATCCAATAAGTGAAAACCTGTGAAAAATTTATGAAAAAAAATTACTAGACAAATGTGTAGATATGAAATACAGTCTCACCATATCCTAAGTTCGTACTTAAACTATATTTGGGAGAGAAAAAAAGACACATTTTGATGAACAGCAATATGATTCTGTTCATTTTGTTCCTTTTTCTCTCAAATGAAATTAAGTTTGGATTTGAGATTCGGCATGAATGTATTTCCTGCCTATAATTTCTTCATTTATTTAAAGAAATTTTAGGTATCATTTTTATAGGTTTTCAATGGAGTAGAACTAAGGCTGAGTTCGATTGAGCTTTTTAGCTTAGGTAATCAACCACACGCAAAACAAGATGGATAATTAGTGCATAATTAATTAAGTTTTAACTCCTATAAATATGAAATATGGATTTGTTTAATGTTTTTTAGAAAAACTTTTATATAGAACGTTTTTGCATAAAACGTATTATTTAGCGGTTCGGAAATCGTGCTTATAGAAACGAGACAATAACTCAGCTCTTTAGCCTTAAGGAACGCACCCTAACACTCATTTGGAACATGGGATTCTTGAGATACATGATAGGAAAAACATAATACTACGATGTCACACCATGTTGAATCCTATAAGGAAATACTCAAACATGTTTGGATATATCATAAGAAAAACAGGGGGAATTTAAGTTTACATTTTGATTTGTCAGATAGAGAAAACAGAGAAAATGCATTGGGAGTTTTTCAAATGAACTTGAAAACATGATGTTAGACCTCATGCTAGAATTTCTCCAAAATATTGAGAGAATTTTCCTAACCTATATATGTACTTTGAAACGATCCTACAAACCAAATGACACATGATTTATTTCCTTGGATTAAAGTCCTCTACTTTTTCTCCAAAATTCCTTCAATCAAAAGGAGCCTTAATTTTGTAAGATTCTCCTATATGTACAGACTCACTAATTTTTTTCGACAAACGCAAGCGCTCATATATATGCACACACATCCTACTCTATGAGCATGTCCGAAGACTGGACTGGTATATTTTGAGATTGACGAAATCACAACAGGTGACTCGCTGTTAACGGGTACATTATCTACCACTAAAGAAATAATTAGCCGTAAATGTGAGCACTCATTCCAACACCAGGACTTAACTTGGATGTGCAGGCACAAATATCCTTACCACCAGTTGAAAAACACTCAATTTGCCTTCTCTCCCAAAGCCTTATCAAGATTAGAGATTCAGAGATGCTATTTAGCGTAGTTGTACAGCTGCGCCAGACTCATGTGGCTTTATGGGCTGAGCGAAATAGGTTATGTATGGAAATATTTTTTTTGAAAAAGATTCCCTATTAAGTGATTTGGGATAGATCGAAAGTTATCCAAATTTTGCTTTTGAAAGTTTTTTTTTACAAATTTTACTTTTTTTTACAATTTTATAAAAGTTATTTCTCAAATATTTGTTTAAATTCGAGTACAATATTGTAATGGACCTTTTCAGCTGGATGTTTTATTTTAGATTTGAAAAATTGGAAAAAAAATCAACTGAAATTTTAAAACTTTCAAATCAAGATTTTAAAATAGCTCTACCCAAATTTCGACACTTTCGACTCAATTTTTATTTTTTAGCTTCAAATTTAAAACTTCCAGTTCAAATTTTAAAACATTGAACTCATTTTTGAAACTTCAACTCAACTACTTATTTATTACTTTATATAAAAACTTTAATTTCAAACACTATCATTAGCGTTAGTGGCATCTGGCTCGCACCGGGGCCTCGGGGGAGGGAGGATGCATGTAAGTGAACAGGTATGCACACCAACTAGGCCCAAGATTTAGTAATGTCAAAAACTTTTCCAGATTTCCGTATTATCATATCGGTAGGCATGTGACTAAACTAGCACTTAAGCAAGCTTATTATTAATGTTGTTCCTTCGATACAGTTGGTACATACTATTCCTATGAGTTTATATGATGATATTATTAATCTCTATCCAGTCTTTCAGACTATCTCATAAGGTAGCCCCGGGTGTGTTGGATTTTTCACATTTTTGATCCATTTGGAAAACTTATTCTACAAATAACCTAAAAAACTTAGTTTAGAAATGATCATTTTTATGGTACCAATATTATTGGTGCCGTGGTTCAACATGACGACGCCAACATTATTGTGGTCATCTCCTTAGCCACTCGATGGAAACTAAGTCACTAATGAAGGAGGAGGGCGCCAACACCGAGGACCAATTTGTATTTTTTGAAAAATAACCTATTTGTAATTTAAAAAGGACTTATTTGTAAATATTTTTTATTTATATATAGGTTATTTTTTAAAAATTTTCACAAATAGGTACTCAACACCAACGTCGTTGCGCCGTCCTCCCGTATATTAGTGCACCGTTAGGTTGGACCATGGCACCAATGATGTTAGCGCCACGAAAAGAACTATTTCTATAAAAGCTTTTTAAGGGTATATTTATAGAATAAGTTTTTTAAAAGGACTAAAAGGTAAAAAATCCAGCTAGGATGTGCATGTAATGTGCTCTTTAAAAAGTGGTATAATTGACTAGCTTGCTTAAAAGTTTTTCTTTTACTGAGAGGAAGCCTGCTTAAAAGTTGATCAAACCAAACGTACCGAGACTCAAGGCCCTTAAAGAATATATTCGACGTACACGGAGCGACCACGGGCCATTCACACCGAGACGGATAGGAATAAGTTCACCAAACGTTACTCAATTTCTCAATTGTACACCGAGTCTGTTTTCTGTTTAAGATCCCCTAACCGTAATACCAAAATATGTACTTTGAACTATGTAAAACCATCCTAAAAAAAGTCCCAAAACAGTATAGATGCCTGGTTTTACTGACGTGATATTCTAGTCAGAAAACAAATATGTGGGGCTCACATATAAGTGAGAAGGAAAAATATGGAACCCATGTGTCAGCATCTTCTTCCTTTCTCTTTTCTTTCTTCACTTCACTTTTCTTGTCTTCTCTTCTGACGCGGGCGACAGATGGGGAGAGGTGGCCGCCGATGACTCTGCGTCGCTCGGCCTCGTCGGCGGCAGTGGTGATCGATCCCTGCGCGCTGCTCAACCTCGCGCTCCTGCTTCTCGCGCTAGCCCTGAAGTCATCTTCCTTGTCCCCAATGAGTACTCTTGGGAGGTCATCGTCTAGGCTGTTGTTGCGCTCGCTTGCGTCGTCAGTGGCTTCGTTGTCTTCGCTTGCGCCTAGCCCGTCGTAGGAGTTGAAGTGAGGGAGGAGCTCGTCCACAGCCACCTCGTCCGCCTCCGTCTGCAGTAGAGAAACAACGGGAAATGGCTGTCGCTGCTAGGGGCGGAGGCGGCTGGGCCGGAGAGAAGAGGAGCAGGAGGCCGGCGACGAAGCCACAAGGAGAGGAAGAGAGTTGGCGGCTGGGGACAGAGAGGGAGACCAGCGGTACGGGCGCGACAGGAGAGGGAGACCAGCGGCTCGCCCGACAGCGGTGCTATAGGGCTCAGAGGCACCTCCGCTCGGAGCCGTGGAGCCACCCCTCGCTCGCCCCTCTGCTCCGCGTGCCCCGGAGCCGTCGCTTGCCCGCTACGGCCACCGCTCCGCAGCCGTGCTCTCCAGCCGATGCTGCCGCTCCGCCTGCTTCGACCTATCGCCATCCCTCGCTGCCGCTCCCCCTATACGGCAAAGATAAGAACAAAAGAGAAGAAGAGAAAAAAGAAAAGAAAAGAAGATTGCTGACTAGGATTGCTGACTCCACATTTTTTCTCTCACTTACATGTGGGTCCAAAGTGCTGACTAGGATGTTATGTCAGCGAAACCACTCATATATACTACCATAGGACCTATTTTGCCCGATTTTGAACATTTGAGGGTTGAAGATTTTTGGTATTAGGGATTAGGGATATCAAACAGACTCGATGTAAAGTTGAGGGATGGTAGGTGAACTTATTCCGAGACGGATACCACCACCGATCCAAAAGGGCCATATAGCCTGAGAAATCCAAAACCAGGCCGAGCTATCACCACTGGTGGATAAAAAGGGCTGGTTGGAACACAGCCCGTCCGCGGCGCACCCCGTCCTGTGAAGCCCACCCTTCTCCGCGGGCCACTGCCACCGCCTCGATCGATCGGTTGGCACGGTGTCTCAGCTCTCCCCGCGTGCCCATCCCGGTGGCGAACATTACACAGGCCCCGATCGTACGCGACGACCGTGACAATAACAAACAAAAGAAACAATTGTGGTTAGCCCCGCGCCACGCCGCCCCCATGCCCGCGCTTGGCGGCGGCATGCCGCACGCATGTATCTGGTTCTTCTCCACCTCAATGGCTCTCCTCTCTCCATCCACCCCACTCTCCAGTCGCAGTCGCTTACGCTAATCATATCCGGCCGGCCAATTTGCACGCTGTTCCTCTCCCTACTCACGTGCACATACGCACACCACCAAAGCGGAAATGACACCTGACACCGACGCCCACGACATGGCCGCGATCACTAAACCGCGCTGCCATTGGCTGCCTGACCAAGCAAATGGGAAACAAATTAAACGATCCTTGGGCCACTAACAAAAACGGGTTAAATCATAAGCACGCAAACGCAAGCAGCCGCACGTAAGCATCCATCTGATCGAGCAGCATAAACTCCCTGTGGCTGTGGGTGTGCGCGCGCGCGAGCACAATCAGCTAGCTTTTGGTGGGTTTACGAGGCTTCTCGCAGAAGCGGGAGAAAAACAGAGCACCCGTAATTGTGCTCCCGGGCGACGTGATTATGCTGCCATGCACGATGGCTCTATCAGTTTCCCTTTCCAAGTGCTCCGTTCTCATCTGGATGCAACAGGGGATGGATGGATGGATGGAGCCTTGTTGAAGACAAACATCGATCTGACTCAGGGAAAGGGATCAAAGGAGGACGTACAGAATATCGGAACATACATGGACCAAACATATACGGAGAGAAACCAATTCCCTCGTGCTGAATGATGATCATCTACGTTGAGGAAATGTGGCACAATGGTGTTACGGATTCTATTACTAGATATCTGCGCTTTTTAAGGAGTGTCAAGTATAACTGGGCTACTCTCTCTGTTCTAAAATATTTTTGTATTCGTAGGATTTGAAATTGCATTATAATAGTATGTATTTCTAGAGCACTGATTCTGATGCGTAGAAATCTACTCCCTCCGTCTCATAATGTAGAGATTTTTAGAGTTGGACACGGGTATTAAGAAAGTAGGTAAAATTAAATAGGAGAAGATTTTGATTGGTTGAGAAGTGGAGGTAGGTGGGAAAATTGAATGGTGGAGGGTTGTGATTGGTTGGGAAGAGAAGGTTGGTGAAGAAATTGTTATATTTTGGGATAAATTTTGAATCCTAAAGTTGTTATATTTTGGGACGGAGGGAGTATATATTTTCAGACAATAAGATGCTTGAGAAATAAATCTGATCAATTGAAATTTCAAAATTTGACCACTAGAATGGATAAAAGAGAATCGTTGCCCTCTACCTTAGTTTGTGTTCAAAACCTAGAAATGCTAATATTTTGAAATGGATAGACTACATTGTAATTGGAAATACTACATTGCGTTTGTAAACCATGATATTGGCAGGAAAAATGTCCACAATTTCGACTGGTTCTGGGTCAACCCTTTGTAAAAGAGTAGTACAGTAGCAGTTACTCCCTCTGTCTTAAAATGTAAGTATTTTTAAAATAGTGTTAAGTCAAACATTTGTAACTTTGATTATTAATAGAAAAAAGATCAATCATGAAAAATTAATGTTATTAGATTGATCACTAAATAAACTATCGTAATATGCAACTATTTTCATTTAAAACATCTTATTTTTATAGATATTATGAGTTAAAGTAGCATATCGAAGAACGTGAAGTCTAAAAATAGACGGAGGGAGTAAGCACTTGTCACCACTTTTTAGAGAGAGGTATGTGGCATTATCTTTTGTTTTTTAAAGATATTTTATGATCTGTTTGGGACTTAAAAACCAGTGCGCAGGCACATATACTCTCCCTCCCTCACCAAGGATGAGGTGTCAATTTTTATGGACTATTCACCCGTATATCGTGTACGTGCACCATCCAGCCCATGTCCATGCCTGATGAGCGAGCACGTACGTTTCTCTATTCTATCCACCACACATATCTCAAATGGCTAAAAGAACATTTTCCATTTTAAGAAGATCTCTCTCCTAGTATAAGTGAGATGGTACTAAATGTTTACATGCAACCCTTTCCATTTGGTAGGTATTTTTGATTTTCCTAGGAATTAATCTCTGTATAGATCTTAACATACATATTAATTCCAACACCATTCACACTAAAAGGAATGAGAAAACAAACAATGTTTTGCCCTTTTCGTATGCATCCCTTTGTTTTACTGGTTTGAAGTTCTCTTACGTATTCCATTTCCTAAGGCTAAGTTCGAACAAGCAAGTTGGGAACTTTCCTCTCACACGTAAAACGGAGTAACTCGTTATCACATGATTAATTAAGAATTAGCTAAAAAACTTGAAAATAGATTAATATGATTTTTAAAGCAACTTAATTTGTTATAGGTAATTTAAAAAAAATACATCGTTTAGTAGTTTAGGAAGCGTGCACGTGAAAAACAAGGGAGAAAAGGTTGGGAACATGTAGGAAAGAACACATTCTAAGTCCAAATTACAACTAATGTAAAGAAATGTGGTGTTAAATAAAAACATTGGTTTAGTCCCAGTCCATCAAAAAACTTAGAAAATATGTGGCTCCATGTTAAATTTACTTTTAAATGTATTGTGCATGCTACACCAAATGATTAATATCACAACATGTACCTCTCTTAAAAGTAGCCACGAAGCAGGATCCAGTGTGTTCACTACTTCAGAGTTCAGACAAGACTTCAGGAAAGGCTTTACATCCCAACAAACACATATATGATTGATCATAACTAGCTAGCTAGGGCATCAAGCGTATAAAAGCAGCTGTATATGAAACAATTAACCACATAATTAACCATCATGACTAAGCTGTGACTAAGCAACGTATGGCTCATCTTAAAAGTGCCAAAATTACATCAGGCCCGTCAATTACAGCACATGATTCGATAATTCTCTCCTCCAAAAGATGACGGCTCCATCCACTTGGATCATCAGCCGATCTCACGACGACTCCCTTGACAATGGCACAGGACGGCATGCAGTACATGTACAATGAAAACCCTTTTCATCCTTAAGTGGAAGTGGATATCCCCTGATTATTTGCATATCACCTGAATGGTTATGAAAAGTTTGAAAAAATTCAACAAGATATATTAATATATGATAAATCGCTTGATAAACATGCAAGTTAAAATTTAATTTTTACAAGTTGCAACCAAATAAACAAATTAAACCGTGGTGTGGCTAGCTAACGTATATTCGCAGTCAAATTTATTTTATTCGTTACAACTTGTAGAAGTTAAATTTACCTTGCATATTTGTGTAATGATTTATCACATATTAATCTATCTTATTGATTTTTTTTAAAAAAATTCATAACTATTTGGATAACATGCAAAATGCAAAACGAGAGGACATCCCTCAAGAGTTTAAAATAGTTTCCCATTAGATATCCACATTGTTTTAGCATGTCACTTAAGTAATCATAAAAATACCTTTTTTTAAAAAAAAGACATGATAGATCAATATAAGATATGTCATTCCACGAACATGCAATTTCAAATTCGACATACACAAGTAAAAACAAAAACAATAAATTTGATTTGTGAACCGTGGACACACTGTTCACAACCAATTTTCTTTTACTTGTAAGCTAAATTTAAATTTGGTGAATTGATATATTATTGATCTATCTTTTTTTTTTAAATGATGATCTTTTGGGGGGCATGTTTAAAAAAGGGGATATAGATGAAAATCCACCCCCCTCTCTCTCTCTATATATATATCTTGCAGTCTCTCTATATATATCTTGCAGAGAGCGAGTAACCACACATGTTCACTATTGTATAGTTCATTGAGCTGTGAGCTCCCATGGAGTCGGAAGACTACATTTTCCTGTGGAAATGGCGCAAGTACCTCCTGCTGCTGGCCACGCTGGTGGCCGGCGTCACCTACGACGCCGGCCTCAACCCACCCGGCGGCGTGTGGCCGAGCGACGAGGATGGGCACCACACCGGCGACCCGGTGCTCCCGGACACATTCCACAGCCGCTACGACGCCTTCTTCTACTGCAACGCCACGGCCTTCGTCGCGTCTCTCGTCGTCATCATGATGCTGCTCGACCGCCGCGTCAGCGGAAACCGCGTCGGCGTCACCGTTCTCCGCTCCGCCATGGTGCTCGACCTGTTCGCGCTCATGGGCGCCTACGCGGCCGGGGTCAGCAGGGACGTGCTCGCCGTCGTGTACGTCTCGGCGCTGTTCGGCTTGGTGTTCGCGTACGTCGCGTTGCACATCGTTGTGGCCACATCGGCGTTGCCGCCGGTGGAGTGGCTGCACGTGTCGGTGAAGAGGCTCGCCGACAAGGTGGAGGAGCTGCTCATGAAGGGCGACGACGAGCGGCCTGAGGCGTCGTCGACGACGACGACGCGCGTCGAGGAGGACCGGCAGGAGCGGCGCAAGTTCCTGCTGCTGCTGGCCACGTTCGCGACGCCGCTGACGTACGCCGCCGGGTTTGATCCGCCGGGCGGCTTCTGGGACAGCACCGGTGATGGCCACACCGCCGGCGTCCCCGTTCTCCGCGACGGCCCGTCCAGGCACCGCTACAAGGCGTTCTTCTACTGCAACGCCACGTCGTTCGTCGCGTCGCTCGCCATCGTCATGCTGCTGATGAGCCGCACGCTGAGCCACCGCGTCGTCCGGTCGTACGCGCTGCAGGTGTGCGTGATGGTGGAGCTGCTCGGCCTCGTGGGCGCCTACGCCGCCGGGAGCAACAGGAAGCGCGAGACCACCGTCTACGTCGTCTCCCTCGCCGGCGCGGTGCTCGTCTACATCGCGCTCCAGGTGGTCGTCGGGATGTTCGCCATGGCCACGATCAACAAAAGGCTCGTCGGCCTCTGCAGGATCCTGCAGTGCCGACGCAGAATGGAGCCAGCTGAACACCTGCGCACTGACGTCACGCGTGATCATCGTGTCCAATACTTGTAAGCTGACATGGTTCATGGATTTTTACACCTCAAGAACACAATCGTTTTCACAAAATGTCTAACCTGACGTGATGTATGTCACTTGACTAGGGAGATGAAGCCGTGCCCGGCAACGCCGAACACACCATGCGAAGTTCATGCTCCGGATGGCGATGTCACCGGAGGAGGCGATGGTGGCGACGAGGGCGACGCGGACACGGTGGAGGAGTCGCGGTCGCTGCTGCTGCTTCTCGCCACGCTGGCGGCGACGGTGACCTACGACGCGGGGCTGAACCCTCCGGGTGGCTTCTGGCAGGACGGTGACCACGCCGGTGAGCTAATCCTCCTCGACATGCACCCGAAGAGGTACAAGGCGTTCTTCCACTGCAACACGGCGGCGTTCGTGGCGTCGCTGGTCGTGATCGTAATCGTGCAGAGCAAGCAGCTGAGCTCGGGCGCCGTCGTGAAGCGCCGGGCGCTGCAGGCGGCCATGACGCTCGACCTGCTCGGTCTCATGGGTGCGTACGCCGCCGGGAGCTGCCGGAGCACGGCGGCGACCATCTACGTCTCCGCTCTGGCCGTCGCCGTCTTCGTCTACTCCCTCGGCAACGTCGTGGCGTTCACCACCATGGGGCAGCGCAGGGAGACGAGGCTGATGCGGTGGGTGGACGGGATGGTCCAGAAGGTTTTAGAGAAGCTGCACCTGTGGGACGGGCAGCCCGAGGAAGCCGACGACGACCTGGAGAGGAAGCGCAAGTTCTTGCTGCAGCTCGCCATCCTCGCCGCCACCGTCACGTACAAGACCGGACTGAACCCACCGGGCGGGTTCTGGTCGGACTCCGACGACGACCGCGCCGGCGATCCGGTGCTCCTCGACCACTACCGGAACAGGTACATCGTGTTCTTCTACTGCAACGCGACGGGGTTCATGGCGTCCGTCGCCGTCATCCTCATGCTCGTCAACCGGCGGCTGTACAAGCAGGGCATCCGGTGCAACGCGCTCAACGCCTGCGTCGTGGTCGGCCTCCTCGGCCTCATGCTCGCCTACGCTGCCGGCAGCTGCCGGAGGCTGCGCACGTCGGTCTACGTCATCGCGCTCGTCGCCGCCGTGATCGGCTTCCTCCTACTCCAGATCCTCCTGTTTCTGCTCGCGGGGCACGTCATGCCGTCGACGCTGAAACATCGGCTGCCGCCATGGCTGCCGGCGCTGTTCGAGCCGCTGTCGCCGCCGCCTCCGAAGGCAGCGGCGGCAGCCGGCGGCGACGATAAACAAGACTCCGGGGGGCGGCACACCGAGCAGTACATGAAGCGCAAGTACCTGATGCTTCTCGGCGTCCTGGCCGCGAGCGTGACGTACCAGGCGGGGCTCTCGCCGCCGGGGGGCACGTGGGGCGGCGACGGCGCCATGGCCAGCGGCTCCACGTCCACGACGACGTACTACGCCGCGGGCGACCCGGTGCTGCACGACACCGACCGGGCGCGGTACCACGCCTTCTTCCACTGCAACGCGACGTCGTTCGTGGCGTCCGTGGTGGTGATCGTGCTGCTGCTGCGGCGCACGGTGAGGCGGCACAGCGCGCCGCTGTGGGCGATGCAGTCGGCGGTGGTGCTCGACCTCCTCGGCCTCCTCGGCGCCTACGCCGCCGGCAGCTGCAGGGAGTGGGAGACGTCGGTGTACGTGGTGGCGCTCGTCGTCGCCGTCGTGGTGTACATCACGCTGCACGTGCTGCTATCCTTCGACGCCGTGGCGGCCAAGGCCGAGAGGCTCAAGGTCTGGAAATACTTTGGCGAGAGCTCGGATAATCAGCACGGCTCTGCGGTGTAGTGAACATGTAATGTTATCTGAATTTCTCTTCCTGATTGATCTTCAATTGTAGCTGCTGATTGTTGGTGATTGCTGACGTATGTGTTTGTAGTATTGGATGATTGGATTGTACCATCTATTTGTAATACTTGCTTAGATTGTATTGCAGTTTGAATGGTGCATCGTGGCCTCGTGGGTAATTATAATGTGAGTTTGTAATTAATCTGTGCTTAGCCCAAAACATGTTCACTAAATTTAATCTAATGTGGAGTTTGGTGGTAACCGACTGGATGCAGAAGAAGCCATTATTGATCTCTCCCATAGTTTGTCGATGTAGATGTAGAAGTTCCTCACCGGCCGTGAGATCACCAGCTTAATGCCTAATAGAGGAGACTAACGGATGACACTATAAGGGAACGTAGATACATCAACACGAGATCCAACTATAAGCTACATGCATATGTGCGTCGAGGTCATAGATAGCTACGTGCACGTAGGAAGTCATGACTCGAGTGCTCAGATCACTCGGATGAAGGAGAGGTCGTCGCCGGTGTCACTCCGGGCTCACTGTCGGCCGCCTAGTCCTGCTGCAGCTTCAAGGATCGATCGCTCCTGTTCGACCTCCCGCTGCACCGACAGTCCTCTTCATTAGTTGTATTACAAAACTTAATCGATATAGCAGAACCACAACTAACATTCCCTATCATTTCAGTCATTGATCATCTAAGATATGATAGATGACGATATTGGAACACACGATATTTGTAATGAAGTTTAGTCGAAGCCTACATTTTCGCGGCTCTGATTGTAGGAGCTCTTCCCCAATCAATATAGCATCTAGCCGGTACGAGTTCATGGACTCGTCACCATCATCTCCATGCATGCCTACGTTGCATTCTAGTTGCTATGGTTAAATTGTGGTGTCCCCCTCTCTATATAAAGGGTTGCTGGGTTACAGAGTCCAACTCCAACTCCACTCCTTACCACCTATTTCAACTCCAAGTCCAACTCCTATTAGAACTAGCATATTCAACAATTATTCTAACAAACTCCACTTAGACGAATATGCACCACCTAGAAGCAGTAGAATCACCATGTTGATCCACTGGTCTTTCAGACTTGGGTTGTCTTCTTTTGCAGCTTCACAGCGAGCCACCTGATGAGCGACTCACTGTCATCAAGAGATTCCGCTATCCTCTTGTAACTTCTTCATGTGGTCATCAAGAGACTTCTCCATAGTGCTCCATATTTTCTTTTATCATCACAGTCGTCTTGCCAAGTGAAATTAGACTCCTCCTTAGTTGGCACACACCCGACTCCCCTAAGACCATGTTCACCTTCATCTTCTATCTTTAATTTGATTGGATCTAATCCATGGCCAGATAACCCATGTGTTAACACCTAAATTTGGCACCTAAGCAAAGAAATTGGAAAGTATGGCCAAATTCGGAAAGGACCCGATTTACCAGCGTAAGGCTGGTCTGATCGCCGCCATAGGCCGGGCTAGTCAGACCCATGGTGTAGGGTTGGTCTGATCGGCGGCATATGGTCAGTTAGACTGGCTGAGTTCGATTCCGAGTATAGTTTTGTTGGGTCTCGGATTTCCTTACTTGGGCTGAGATTTTTTGAGTCCTAATTAGCTACACCTAGTAGGATGCGGAGAGGGTCCTGTAGGAGGCAAAACCAACCTCTTTATAAGGGCCATGGCCGGTTCAATTGAAACACCAATGTACTTTCAACACAATCAACCAATTGAATCGTTCTTTCAATATTGCATATACTTTTTGCCTAGTTCTAGCCTAGCTTGTCCATCTTTGTTGATTTTCACCGTAGATCATCTGCCTTGACCCAAAAAACTTCCATTCCTCCCACGAGAAGGGTGTTTATCCTTGTTTGTCTAAATCAACTCCGCTAGCTGATTTTGTTCTTCAAAATCCATCTTGGTTTAGATTTTTCTAGATCAAGGTGGTTGTTGACTCCAAATCACTGTAAGGCTTTAGGTGGACCGCGGATCATGTTGGCAGTGTGGCCAAAAAGGTTGCCAACACCATTTTTGACGACTCCGCTGGGGACGACTACATAGACATCATGGCCAAGGACGATGAGGTAGACTCAAGCAACATCATACTAGTCACCATGGAGGATTTGACCAAGGAGCAGTGACAAGATCTCGAGAAACATAAGAAGGAATTGGAGGAAGCGGTCCTTGGGAGCTACGTGAAGACCCGTCAAGGAGTTTTTACAAGGAGCGATCCTCTACCTCGAATTATCATCTCTAATGAGTTAAAATCCGATGATGATATGCCCCCTTCTATTCAACAATCTACGGCAAACACCATAGATGAGACCATGAATTCTACTTTCAATAATAAACTTGAGGCCGCTATGAGTTCCTATTTTGATAGGCGGGTAGAAAACGTTATGAGTTCCTAATTCGGCCCTCCCATGACTGATTTGCTGCCACATAGTTCCATGCCTAGTACTAGTGAAACCCTTGTACAATAAATTTTTGGCAAACCGATAAAACGGGGAAGCACATGACACAATACTCGCGCGCTCACGGGGAGGGGCAACCAAACCCTAGCCCTACTGCCGGTTTAACTGGGCCACTGGCTGGTCTGACCGGTCATGTCCCCTCTAGACCGGTCGTTTTCCAGACCAGTCTAACCGCACTTCCCTATACTGGTCTGACAAACCACTAGACCGGTACGACCACGCCTCTGACTACCAATCAAATCGGGCCCTAGTCCGGTTAGACTGACGCCGTGGTTCCTGTACAGGAATTTAATCCCATTACTAATATCTCTATTTTTAAGCACCACTATCAAGCTCCTGACGTATTGCCCCATTTACTACTGCTATTCCTCCTATTCCTAATCATGCTTATGATGGTGGGTATTCACAATATGTACGCTATGGCCAGCATAATTATATTGAGCCACCCCCACAACTTCTTAGGCCACAAAATCCTCAACCAAGGCCCGAGAATATGAAGGAGCGTGTGAGGAATATTATTAGAGAAGTTTTTGGAATTGAGACAAGGAATTGTGGTACGGTTTACCAAAAGTTGTATCCTGATCATTTTGACAACATCTCATATTCTTATGGTTTTAGTATTCGTGAATTTACTAAGTTTAATTATGAAGTTGGTAGGATCACGCGGGAACACAAAAGCCAATTCTTAGCATAATGTGGTGAAGCTAGTAAATGGATGCTTTTAAGTTGCGTTTGTTCTCTTTGTCTTTCACCGGTACTATTTTACTTACTTTATTTCTTTACTAGCAAATTATCTCTATACTTGGACTCAATTAGAACATAAATTTCATGATTGTTTCTATACTGGTGAAACTGAGCTTAGGTTGTTTGATTTGACATCGGTTAGGCAAAAGTATAATGAATCTACCACTGATTATGTTAAGAGGTTTAGAGATACCAAAAACTGATGTTTTAGTTTGAACATAACTGAGAGATATTTGGCTAACCTTGCTTCTAATGGTTTACTTGTTTTATTAGAAAATGATTAGATGACCAACAATTTCTTGATGTTGGTCAAGTTTTGCAAAAAGCTCTGGCTCAAGAAAGCCATACTAAGGTAACTTAAAGGTTTGTTAGTTCTAATGATAAGAAATCCAATGTTAATGTTTTCGATTGCTCTGATATTAATGAATCTGATGAGGATAGAGACTATGATATTTATATAGATGAGTGTTCATGGACTAACAAAAACAAACCATTTGTTTGCTCTAACTAGACGCTGACTTCCAACAAAGTTCAGCAAAGCAATATTAAGTATACTTTTGATGTGGCCAAGTGTTATAAAATCTTTGACTATCTTTTGCAGAAAAAAAAATTAAGTTACCTAAATACCATGTCATACCACATTTGGAGGAGTTGAAACGTTGTGCTTATTATAAGTGACATGATTCTTATTCTCATGCTACTAACGATTGTAATGTGTTTTGTCAACAGGTTCAATCAGCCATAGATGAAAGACGATTGAAATTTACCGAAGATTCAAGGATGAAGCTAGATCATGATCCTTTCCCAGTGAACACAATTTGATTTTGATGACAACAAGGTGTTGATTCGGCTGGAGCAAATCGAATCTACAAAGGGAAAGGAGGTAATTATTGGATAGCATCGGACTAAGATGATAAGGACTCGAGAGGATCTAGACTGCGGAGAATAGATGGTTTGAGGGTATCTAGTTGTTGGTGTGAAAACATGGTGACCTGAGAGATTTGCTTGACTCTAGTGCAGGTCCAAGTCTTATATTCGGGTTAAGAGCGTGCCAGCTGGTTTGATCCCGCAACCAACAAAGACAAATGATATAGTTAAGTTTTCAGACGATAGCCGATCAGCAGAAAGGCTGATGACGTATTGCTTGTGATCTAGCCAATGCAACTGAACTGAATCGACTATAAAGTGTATTGTAACAAATAAAATAAACCCTAGACCAATTCCATCGGCTGTTGAGATTAACAGTGTGTAATCTAAGATTCAACATTATTTTGAGCACAAGCAATTGAGATATATCGAACTGAATCAAGACAATATAACTTATTTGTATCCAAAATTAGATGAATTGTAGATTACAGGTGCTTATGTCATAGCCGATGATATAGTCTAGGCAATGTATTGGCTATAGCTCTGATACAACTTTATACTAGAATATTGATTTGACTTAAATATGCTAAACAATTATCAACTAGATACAAAATAAATCTAATCCAGATTGATTGCAAGCTTAATATATTTAGAAAGACAATATTCAAATAAAAGGGGCATATATAACTTGTTAAGCAAGATTAAACAAGACAAAATAGATGTATCGGATAATATCGGCTGAAACTCCGATGATACCCTAATTGGCAATCATAAAGCAAGTCAAGTATTACAATTCTAATTATGACTTAGCAGATCAAACTTAATTGATGCAGCACTAAGTATAAAAAGAAGAACAAGACCTAAACAATCAAGCCGATGATTGATTTTCAGGATGGTGGATACATTATATAATTCAAACCAACAAAGCAATCTAGCAATATCGACAAAACCCTAAGTAGAGATCAATCGATGCAAGTAGAAAACATTATCAATCTAGATTATATAACGCATGTGATAACTCGACGTTTTACGTGGACAAGATTAGAGTGTCGAAATGATGTAAGCACTAACCCTGACAAAGCAAACCGTCATAACAAGTTTTTACCTCTTGCTGGAGATCGTAACCGATGCAGCCCAACTCGAAAAAAGAACTTGTCAAAAAGTAAAGCAAAAGGGTGGCGATGCACCGAGAGTATATTAAAATGTTGTTAAAAAATCTTACATGACTTTGGGTGTCTATTTATACCCAAAATACAAACTTGTCCATGCCGGACACGGCTCAAACTTGCCTAAATTACAATACCAAACAAATAAGTCCCGAGTAGACTCTTACCACGAATTTATTAAGATAAACTACTTATTATCCTAATTAATAGATTCAATTGCCTACTTTGGACTTTATCCTTAACTGGCAACATCTTCAAAGCCTCAATCCAAATCCAACTCTATTTGTATCGGCTTACCGTGTTCAACTCGATATCGGCAGATACAGCTCTCAGCCAATGCGCACTATGTTTCCAGATTCATCGCATCTCCTCCAAATCTGCTTCGGTTTAATCTTCATTTTTGAATCTTCTTTACCAAAATTTTCTTTTAACACTAGTCCAAGGTAACCAACCAATCGATGTGTGTTGTCAGGAATTAAGTTATCCGACATGTCATTGTTCAATCCCAAGCTAACGGGTTGATGCCGTCGGGGTGGATCGGGAAATGCCTGGGAGGAGAACTAGTTGGCAAAGACGAGGTCATGGATTCGGGAACCTTAATGAAGACTTTGAACTCCATCAGAGTATGGGATTTTGTCTTGTGGATGGGGGTAGCCTTTGTACGGGGATACGCGCTAAGTATCATGAAGTTTGCAAGGATCGCATTGAGCCTTCTCGTTTAGCATAACGCCGCACCCATCTAGGGAGTGAGAACTTGTTTTGTGAATGGGGCACCACTGCTTCTAGGTCTTGTGTGTCGGATTCCTTGTCGGTGGCCTATTCTCGGTGAAAGCTGGAGGATAGATCGATCACGTAAAAGCGATGACTGGGAACAGGGCTGTCCCATCAAATTTGCGGGCCCTGTGCAAAGTCGTAACGAAGGATAAAAAATTAATTGATGATATAATATGATTATAGTTTATACTCCGTAATATATTTCATAACAATATATAATGGTCTAAAATGATATACCTCGCGTAATATTCACTTGAAAATGACATATTTCCTATTCCAATTTTTTGAAGACATGGCTTCAAAATTAAAATATAGGATGTAAGGACAAAAATTGATTTAGTGTATACAATAGATGAACCTAAATACCTAATAATCCATACACCAAAATTAGATATTACCGAATTAGAAATTACGAGAAAGTAGGAATTAGGTAGGAACTTGTTCACCAGACACCAGGTAAGCACCAAGCATATAGGCGCTAGGAGCTCAGCCAGTTGGCCACTCAGGCAGTCAGGCAGTATCAGGTTAGGGGTTCGGCACCGCGGCAGACGTCAGGGACTCAGGAGTAAAGCGATGATGGCATCAGGCATCACGACCGCCTGAGAGTTAGGGGAGAGAGCGCGAGGCATCGTTTACTCCTCCTGTTCGTTGCGATTAGCGATTGGTGAGGCTGCAGCCCGAAGATCGAGGAGGCACGAACGCGCGATCAAAGGCGAAATAACGTGAAAAAATAACAGATTTTCATGACTAGTTGGACTACCAATTTACTTATTGGCATGTCTATCTAGTATTGGAGTTTTGGACCTAGGGGGCCCCTGAAAATTGGGGGCCCTATGCAGGCGCTCCGGCTGCATGCCCCTAGGGATAGCCTTGACCGGGAATGTGACAGATCAGACTTAGAGAAGAGTGAATGCCAGCTAGGTCGTATCTCCTAGGCCAGGCTGATCAAAGGAGCCGTTGTCGGAAAACCCGCCTCTTGAACCCATCTCATCGAAAACTTTTAGCACCAAGCCCCTTACTTGGTGTGCCACTGTTGACGGGTTGTACCTGACTATAATATTTGTATAGTATGCGGGACGCTGGTACAAAGGTATACGTGAGATTGTGGTAAAGTAGATGAAAGCAAGAGATTTTTATATTGGTTCAGGCCTCCAAGGTGAGTAATAGCGTTAATCCAGTTTTTATGTATAACTTTGGGGTGGGATTACAATGGTGGAGCAAGCTAGCTAATCTATCCTACCAATTAGTATTCACCAAGAACTATCGACAACTTGTAATTAGCGACTAACTGTTGACTTCCTTTAGGTGGATCTGTAATGTGGTTTGTGGCTATGGCTTGTGATTCGATTCCCTCCCCTTTTGGGGGGTGTTGTATTTATATGGGTAGTCAACTTCTTCTCTAAGTAGAATACAGAGAATCCTTATAGGAATTTGGGCAGATAAGACCTTACCTTTCCTGGGTTCGACTCCGACAACCTAATCCCGTGGAATGAGTTACCGTTCTTATATGCTAGCTATATTCCCATTTTTAATATACCTTTCCATATAATACTAGGTATGCGGTATTCATGGTAGTTATGAATCTAAGTATAGAAGATATACCTAATCCGTAACACTGATACTTTAGTTATGTAAAACTTAGAATAATAAATATGAAGTTGTATCCATATTAGAATCTTAATTTTGAATGTTAATTATTTAATTCTAAAGTTTATAATTAACAAATGTAATTGACATGGACTCTTCTTTTAAAAAAGAATAAACTATTACATTAAAGAATCAATTTATTTAATATAGTATTAACTTTTTTTATATATTTTTAATATCAGTAACAGTACCGAATATAGTGTATGGTTTGGAACTAGTAAATATGACATACTATGAATAGTTACGTACCATATTTCGAAAAGAAAAACATTTGACAAATAAGTTGGGTTAGAGATGCGGGCCTAAAGTTGGAAGCAAATGGGCTAGGCTTTTGTTTACTGAAACTATCTGAAAATTATATGGATAGTTTCTGACTATTTTTTGGTTCCGCTGGATAGTAACGATTTCGAAGAAAAAAAATGAATCCATCTTTGTTTCTAAAACTATCCAACCGACACTATCCATTTCCAAAAAGGTGTCCGGATAGAGAAAACTATCCGAACCAATTTCATCCCTATTTATAGGTTCAGTTTCATACCTCTCTTCTCTTCTTCCCTTCCCTCCCTCTCCTCCTGCACCCCCTCTGGCAGCTTCTTCGTGGACCAACGGTGCCATCTTCATCACTTCTCGTGGCTCCGCATCACCACAATCCCCATCTCTAGCAGCTATTGCTGTTAGATAAGTTGTCATCACCTACTGCTTCCTAATTAAACCATCTTAGTTTTCCCTGCCCGCTGTCCCTCATATTCATGACCACCATTGGCCTGTCGCGGCTGTGCCTTGTATTCTTGACCCACCCTAGTTTGTCGTCGCTGCCCAAGTCTCCTTCTAAACCAGGGAAGTCCCACATCTTAACACTTCCCCCATCCCTATCCCAACCCCCAACCTTGAATTTTAATTGACCGGAGCCACCGCTTGAGTTCATCGAGTTCACTAGACTTGGAGGGGAAGCTCACTAGATCATATTATCTCCATCCTAAAATATAAGAGATTTTAGCTAAGCATTTGTATTGCCAAAATCCATTCTATTTAGTATGGAAGTAGTAGATTGCAAAGTAGGTTAGAACGTTGCTATCTAAGTTTATTCATATATAGTTTAGCAAATCCGTTTCATAGATAGCGTAAAGTAGCTTATCAAACTTATTGGCACACCACTAACTACAAATTAACTTCTATACATATAAGCACAGGACAATATCTGAAAGATGGAAAATAAGGAACATCGACTGGATTCATAGAACAACCATGTGATGGTGTAGATCAAGAGAAGACAAGTATAATATATGCACTCCAGCTCAATTTTTTAACTATGGTTGACCGGAAGCGTGCTAATCTCTTCGACTTCTACCACCCTTCCTTTGGACCTTCCATTATAGTACCACAACGTGAAGTGGATCATGATGCTGGCAAGCACAACAACAGCCAGAGCGATGACATACCCAGACGTCTCCCAGTCTCTGCAGCTGCCGGCTGCGTAAGCCCCAAGGAGGCCGAGCAGATCGACCACGATGACCATATTCATGGCATAGAGCAGGAAACCAGCGTATATATGCTTCTTTTGATACTGCTGTAGCAGCAGGATGATGACAATAATGGATGCCATGAAGGACGTAGAGTTGCAGTAGAAGAACGCGTTGTACCGGTGGTGGTTGCTGTCACGCATCACGGGGTTACCCATATTCCTTCCATCCTGCCAGACACTGCCTGGCGGGTTTAGGCCGGCCTGGTATGTGACGCTCGCAGCCAGGATGGCAAGTGTCATCAGGTACTCTTTCTTCTTGGACTCCTCTTCGGTGTTGGAAGCAGTGTGCTGTTCTGAACCAGACGATGACCCTCTTATTATGATTGCCGAATCTGAATTAGAGGTAGCTGGCTCCTTCTTGATGTTGAGGAACACAAGGAGCTGCTTCCATACTGCCCGAATGTTGAAGTATACGAGTTGCACGAGAAGGAAGGCAATCACCACACCAACTAGCACGAAGACATAGATAGATGTCTGCACTCTGCGAGCACTGCCAGCGGCGTAGGCCCCCATGAGTCCAAACAGGCCAACCATCATGCACACGTATAGCGCGTAACACCTTATCCCTAGGTTGTACAGCTTAGGGTTGACGAGCAAGATGATGAGCGCGACGGACGCCATGAAGGCCGTTGCGTTGCAGTAGAAGAATGCATGATACCTTCTTGGGTAGTTGTCGAGGAGGACCGGGACGCCCGCACGGTGGCCGGATTCGGCATCGTCTTTGTCCCAAAAGCCACCTGGTGGGGTTAGCCCAGCCTGGTAGGCAATGGTGGCCACCAGGATCGCGAGAAGGAGAAGCCGCTCCCTCCGCTTCTCTAACACCTTGTCCTTCTGATTGCTCACGTAGCAATTGTCAGGCCAGAACACGACATGGATCACCACGTAGACCAGGACAGCTCCAGCCAGGGCAATGACGTAGATGGATGTGCTCACGTCCCGGCAGCTCCCTGCGGCGTATGCTCCAATGAGGCCGAACAAGTCCAGTATCATCGTTGCTATCACTAGTGCTTTGCCCTTTACAATCTTACTACTCTGGACCATTAGGATGACGACCAGGGATGCTGCAAACGCAGTTGAATTGCAGTAGAAGAACGCCTTGTAGCGTTTAGCATGCGTGGATAAGAGTATTGGGTCACCAGCTTTATGCCCGTAGAGCTCGTCATCCATTGACCAGACGCCTCCTGGAGGGTCCAACCCAGCTTGGTATGTGATGCTGGCCGCGAGAGTGGCAAGCAGTAGTACAAAATCGTTATCCTTCATTAGTTCATTATTTTTGCTGCCCTTTTCACCTTCTAACTGCCCCATTTTTTCATTCCTGTTAATGGCATTGGTGTAAACTTTAAATGTAAAAATTCAAAAATAATCTGTGCAAGAAAATACTTATGTAAATACCTGTAAAAAAATATACAATACATTTTGAATAAGATTCATATTTGGTCGCCATGCAATTTCACACGTGGCTCATATATTTTGAAGTAGCATTGTTTTTCTTATTATCAATAAGGAGGTAAATGAAGTAACCACATTTTTTACTCTCAGTTTGTGTTATCCACCAGTACCTACCTACATATGGAGAAGTATCACAAATTGACACTAAGATAAGTGTACCTACTTAGGATAGGTGTGATAAGATCTTACTCCATCCATCCGTCCTAAAATAAATTAATCTATAAGATTATTTCACACAACTAAGACAATAACATCTAGGTTAGTTTATTTGGGATGGGGAGAGTAAGTGATTGTTTCTTTTACGAGAAGCTTGGTATCTTTTCTAGTGCCTGAGATAGCTAAGACGAGATACCACTGAGAATAATTCAAATATAAACAAATTTAATTTAATTTAAACTAGTCTAAACCATGGATCAAAATCTAGCTGACATATTACTAGTATCTCACAAGATATATCATATATCTCGGATCCTCCCTGGATCTTTTCAAATCGGATGAAAATTTGAAATCCACTTGAATTATCTTTTAACTTGAATCAGCAAAAAATGTTTAATTTTTAATTGGGACTATAAAAAGACTGCCATAATTGTTTTTTGGGTGGAAAATTTTCAAACTTAACTATAAATCTAAATATAGTATAGTTGTAATATAATTTCACCATAACTATATTATAACTAAAATACAACTTGTATATAAGTATTAAAAAATATATACAACTATATATCTTATACCTAAGTTATATAGAGATTACAGTGTAGTTACTAATGTGTAATTACACTATAGTTACCTTGTTAGTGTCAGTACAATATAATTATATTAGCGTAATTATATTGTACCATAGTTACATTTTAAAAAAAATAAAAAACTTACAACAGATTTTTAGCAATTCCGTTTTTTCTCTTGGTGAGATTTCACCTTGGGATAGCAAGATCTCGTGAGATATCTCTATCTTAGGTTGTCCCCATATTTTCATACAGAGAGAAAAGGAACCTTGATTTGGAAAAAAAGTCACTTAAATTTGAAGAAATTCGCATACATGCAAAAATTTTGGCTGGTTCAAAAAATAATCTTGAGAGTGATCAATAGAAAGATCTCACAAGGCCAGGATCTCGCTGATCTGAGAAAATGATTCATTATTGACAAGGAAAGAACACGTTACCTAGGACTAGCTGTCTCTGAATCTTTTTCCCCACCAGGGAGGTCGACGTCGTGCTTCTTCTTCAGAGCAATCGCCATGACAAGGAGGATATATGCAAGAACCGCGGCGACCAGGGCGACGACGTAGGCGATCGTCCTGAGATCTCTCGAGCTCCCGGCGGTGTACGCGCCCATGAGGCCGAGCAGCGCGACGAGGATGGGTGGGTACAGCTCGAGGTACATCCTCTGCAGCCTGCTGCTCAGCAGTGGCACGACGATGGACAGCGACGCCACGAACGCCGCCGTGTTGCAGTAGAAGAACGCCATCAGCCGCTTCGACTGCCCCGCCGACCGCAGCGTCGGGTCCCCGTCGTCCTGGAACCCTCCCGGCGGGCTCAGCCCCGCCGTGTACGTGATCTCCGTCGCGAACGTCGCCAGCAGCATCAGCACCTTGCGCAGCTCGTTGTCGTCGTCGTCGCCAGCAGGTGCGGTGGTCGTCGTCGCCGATGAATTTCGTCTGGTTTGGTAGATGATCTTGATGGCGAGGTAGGCGGAGAGGCCCACCACGAGGGTGGAGACGAATACGGTGCTGAGCAGGTCGCGGCAGCTGCCGGCGGCGTAGGCCGCCATGAGCGCGAGGACGTCGAGCACCATGACCGTCCGGAGCGTGGCGAGCCCGACGGTGCTCGCCTCCTTGAGGACGAGGAGCAGGAGGTTCACCACGAGCGACGCCGCGAAGGCGGTGGCGTTGCAGTAGTAGAACGCGAGGTACCGCGCGTGCGCCGCGCTGCCGGCGGCGGCGATGTCCTGGAGGATCGGGTCGCCGGCCTTGTACTGCCCGCCGCCACCGGCCACGTCGTGATCCTCCTGCCGCACCCCGCCCGGCGGCGCCAGCCCGGCGGAGTACGTCGCGATGGCCACCACCGAGCTCAGCAGCAGGAGGTACTCCCTCAGCTGGTACTCCCATGATGGCGGCTTCGGTTGCTGCTGATCAGCCGTCGCCGACGGCGTTGTTCCTGTCTCCGGCGACGCCATCTTCGTCGAAGCTGTAGCTTCTTGGTGTTTGCAATGCAATCGAGCACGCACACTATTCTTATGGTGGCGTGAATTAGTACTCTGCCACCAGAGTGTATGAACAGATATATATCGCGGCGTAGGGGAATCTAATTTTTCGAGCGACATGTTCTCGTTTATGCATTAAAAAAATTCAAACAGTTATAATTCTTATTTTTCTTAAAAAAAATAACAAAAAAGATTAATATGTTATATACTACTCCACAAACATACCAGTTAAAATTTGAACCTCATAAATTGTAAAAAAATAATAAATTTGACTCTAAGCAGTATTGTTGTGTTACAGATATATTTATGTATTTATGGATTGTAACTTATATAGAATTTAAATTTAAACTTGTATGATTTGTTAGTGGTATATACATATTAATTTATTCTCTAATTTTTCTAATAATTTATATAACTATTTAGATATGCAAGGAACGAGGGTCTCGAGGGATAATTTTCCCTCCCGCCAGTGAAGCCCAGTGCATAAGAGCCTAAGAAACCAAGACTTTGGCAAGTCATCTTGTTTAGTCACTTAGCTTGATCGAGAGTTTAATATTAAGAAGCTAAGAAAGACTTCGTTAAAGTCATTTAGTAAGTCTATCGAGGCATGTTAGCTAGATCAATTGATGATTCATAAACTGCATTTGTGTCATGTCTGACCTTGAAGGCTTGAACTGCCAATGAAGTAGTAGTGGTTGGGATGGGGCATTTGATAATATTGCACATCGTCCTTTTGTCGATCCGTGCCCTGTCAATGGCACGGCCACAGTGCCACAGCCACATTGGAGGACAGAAACTGAAGAGGATTACCTAGCTAGATTAGTTGTATAGTCCTCAATGTACAGGTATGATATTTAAATTAAGAGACTTATAAACTTCGTCAAGTCATCTTATTTAGCTCTGTTGAGATAGTTAGGTAGATCTCAATCATTCTTGATACTACTAGGCATAAACTGCATTTGATTTACCTTTAATTGGCAAGAAAGGAAGAGGTGTGTGTTGGGCACTTGGGCAGATAATTTGATCAGAGACAGACGTACGGCATTCAGACACGATGATTTCTTATGATTTAATGGTGATTCACCAATGTACATTCAAAATTCTTTTAAGTTGAACACATTTTCTTTTGAACTTATGCACATATATGATTTATTACCAGGGGTAAACTCTGACAAAAAAAAAAGTCATCTAAATTCAAAAAACATCACACATGTAGATGAGATGGTGTTACACACTCACGTAAAATATCTTGTCGAAACTCGACATCTTTTGTGAGATAAAAATAAGAAATTTCATACTACATTATACGTACCATTATTTCACATACAAACTATATATCAATAATCTACATACAATGATAATTTTAAGCCACTAATCCGAAAAAATTAATTGTTTGAACAATTATGCTCATCGTAATATTTTTACTCATGGGAACACTTGACATGTAAGTAGTATTGAATCAGAATACTCCCTTATCTATATAAAATAGCTCATTTTACATCCTAACTATATTTTTGTAATTTTTCATTTTTATATTGTTTCAAAAAGTCATATTTTGCTTTGATGCGCATAAAGAGACGAAGGTTAATGATAAATATGTGAACTCCTATGCTCCAATCCTTTATAATAGAGCCATAAGTTTGCGTACATCTTGCGTGTGTATAAGCCGCTAATGGCGCTACATATAATTGATGGCCTTTCCTATCTTTTTCCGATTAGTTTTACATTTTCAGACTCATGCATGTTTTTTTTATGGAAATACTGCCATTGCCCAACAGTATGGCTTTTATAAAAGAAAAATATTTACATCATACCTTTTTAGACTCATGTTGACTAGGTTTTCTTTAAAAATGTACTATATAGGTCCCACTTATTATAGAGAGGCAGTGTGTAAGATATTCATATTTTCACCATCTTTATTGATTCGCATGCAAATATGTAACAAATTGCATGCATGTGAACTAGAGGAAATGGTAACATGATGGTACACATAAAATACATTAATTAATAAATTCTTAAGATTTCATAAGAAAAGAGAGAGAACCAATGAACATTCAATAATGAAGAAAGCATCTTACTTTTAATTCAAAATTAATTTGTTAGATATGTTTTTACAGCAAACCAAGGCATGTTTGGTTGAATGTGTAAGCTACCTTCCTAGTTGGGATTAAAAATCAATTTCTCATATTAATCCTACCATTGATTCCCTCGTCTATACTTTTAATCCTCTTCCCCGAGTTACCAAACAAACCGTCAAGGTTCGGGCAGGTGGGAAAATCTTTCTAATTATAGACCGTTGGATTCTCTCTAAGGTTCTTGTAGGTGGGAAGGCAGAAAAAATGGCAGCACGCGCAAGTGGGAGGAATCGAACCCATGCCTAGCTTCCTCTTTGCAAGCGTGTGCCGCTGCTGTGCTAGCGCCAGTATTGAGTTCTTATATACAAGTTATATAATATTAATATAGTAATTAGAATGTATTTACACTATAGGTATATTTGAAAGTTTTTTCTTAATTTTCTATCAAAAGTAGTATAACTACACCCGTACGAAATAGGAGGTGCGGATCACGTGTCATTACTTGACCAAAGTGTGTTGCATGTAATGCTTTGTTATTTTTTTAGTCAACTGATTTTAACACCTGAATTTACAAAATGTTTATTTTTTTCGATTACATAGCAGACACGCGCACACCACTACACACGCTTAAAAAATCAAAAACCAAAGGTGCATCCCTGATTTCAGTATTTGAATCCTGATGGGTGGAGTCATGCAACCACCACTCTACCCCACACAACTGGTGCTTCCCAATGTTTATGTTATTTAAGAGGAAAGTGCACGGATGGTTTCTAAACTTAAGCGGGTGTGTCAGTTAGGTCCCTAAATTTTGAAAATACATTTTCAGCTCCCCAAACTTGTCATATAGGTCCAAACAGGCTCCACCCTACTCCATGCGCTGATGTGGCATGTTATGGTGGCACCTACGTGGTAGTGGAACCCATATGCCAGTCACATATAGAAAAATAGTAAAACATATTTTTCTCCTCTCTTTTTGATTTTATTTTTTCAAAATTAGAAACATCCTTTTTTCTCCCCTCTCTCTCCTCTCTAAATTGTATTTTTTTTATATGTGATAGACATGTGGGATGCACCGACATGAAGGCATCACCTTAACATGCCACGTTAGCTCATGGAGCAGGTTTGGAGCCCATTTGAGCCAATATGACACCTAGAATAAGTTCGAGGATCCAAAATGCATTTTGAGATTTTAAGACCTAAATGATACACCCGTACGAATTTAGGGATCATCCGTGCAGTTCACTCTTTTCCTAATCTTGCATTAATGTAATTAGTTGCATTGTGATGCCTATATATCAAGATCACAATTTGTTGTTTCATATTGGAAAGGGTCCATAATGAAGTGTACTAATATTTTAATTTCAAGTTGGATCATTAATTTTTTGATTCATTATCTAGAAGAAAATGATCGAGTAGAGTTGTGAGTTGATCTCCGGTTGATTCATTGGTTTTAAAAAAAAGTAGTTCACAAATAAGAAAAAAATAGTCACATTTATCAAACCAGGCCCTTGGATTAAATTATGGATCGGAAGGTCTAGACTATACTTTTATTCATGTGTATAGGTACCATCTCCTGTAAGGTCAACATTTATTCATAGCTTATAAAAAACTGTACCTCCATCATATGTAATAAGGTCATATGTTGAACAAGGTCATGTGTACCTTTGCGATATATGCCTTCAAAAAAAACTGTACCGGTACATCCTGTTCAACATTTCTAATAAGCTTAATTTGTTCGGTCTTGTGCAGTTAGTTCATGTGATGGAGGTGATTAAGGGGATTAATTTCATATCTATCACTACTGGAGAGAATTTTTAATCCTGGTTGACAATCTTTTTAGCCCTAGTTGTGCAACCGGTACACCCTATCTGTGTGGGATGTGGGATTTGAACGCAAGATCTCTCACCTCAGCCCTCACGCGCGTTACCATCTCACCTACTATACGCATATGACTTAGATAGAGACGCTTTGTTTTTAAACTAACCCTGAAGACATCTTTAGTCTCGATTGGTAATATTTAGTCCCGGTTAGTGTAATCAATCAGGACTAACAATCGTTGGGGGCTGACACGGTCTGATAGCTATTGAACCGTGGCTTAAAATGATCTTGTAGTCTCGATCGGTGTTACCAATCGGGACTAAAGATTATAAAGTTCCGTTGGATTTTTTAACGGGACTAAATGTGATCTTTTGTCCCGGTTACTATTCGAATCGGGACTATTGTGATTTTTGCCGGACAAAGATTACTTCTCCAATAGTCAGTAGTGTATAAACGTGAAATTTTTCTTCAAATCTCCTTTAATTCTTACACGAACAAGGTCGATCTTATGGCAAAGACGTAATCCCGATTGGCCCAGTATGCCGTTGATCTACCGAAGCTGTATGGCAGAGCTACAAACTTATAAACTGTGATGATTTACGTCGCCATGGGAGACAGCGAAGATATAGCGTAAGTTTCTATATATTCATCTAGCACTACACTGGATATGGTCACATGTGATGGGTCCAAATCCTCACCTTTAACGAGTTTGGGCTTGGTCAGTGATCAGTGGTCACCGGTGAGTCCAGTCACCTTTGACGGGTGGCCGGCCGTCAGAGGTGACACTCATCTCTGATGAACAAATAACAAGAAGTCCGTCAGAAGTGTTGGTCTCCGCTAGCCTAGGACCAGTTAGAACCCATCACAGGTGTCTTATCTCTGACGGACGACAAAACAAAAGGTCGTAAGAGGTATCAGTCTCTGGTAGTTAGAAGCCGTCACAGCAGGTCTACCTGTGACGGGCAAGAAAGTAAAGGCCCGTCACAGAAGAGTCAGCTATGATGACCGCGTTTGACGAATCCGTCATAGATATGGTTATCTGTGACGTCTTTTTTTTTGACCCGTCACTGATGTGTTAAATCCCGAAAAAAATAAATGCTAAATATTGGCTAGCCTCAGGATTTGCTAGCCATGCCCTCTGAAAAACAGAAACATCACAGATACATGCCAGGCACCCCCAATATCACATTCTCGTTTTAATTGACATCATTCACAAAGCCACAATTTTGCACAACAAATTCAGAGATACATGCATGCCCGTCAAATACCACAATTCTGCCTAGCAAATTCATACCCCATTTAAGCCACAAATTTCGGACCTTGCTCATGAAACCGTAAACTTACCAAACTTTCTTTTATCCTATTCATTTTGAACCTCCACGAAGACCTGTCATTTAAAAAATAGAGAAAACAATTGAATAGTACAACGTAAATCGTAGTTGATCAAATTTGATGACAATTTGGCAAACTCCCATAATTATTACACATATGAAAGTAAATTACATTGTATTCCGTACCACAGAATCATAGAAACAAATGTTTTTACATCACATAAAATTAGATAACTGTTTTGTTCATGACATCACATCTAGCCCAGTTCAATCGTCTATTTGACGTAAAAATGTCCTTTCTTGTTCATTATTTCGGCAAGAATGAAGGTGCACAGTTCGCCTCTGATAGCAGGGGGTTGATGGGTGAAATCTTCCAGCCAGCTCTACCTTTCTGTTCAATAATACAGAAGTTAGCATGTTTATAAGATTAATATTGGTATTGAAATGATCGAATTTGCCATTAGCAACAACCTCAGGGTCGAAATCTTTCACCTCTCTTAGAAGTGTTGACATATTGTGGCACACGTGGAAACCACACTGGTCCCCGATCTGTTGTGCGCATGCGAAATTGGTGTCATGATAAAGTTGGTCCTTGCCCTCCTTTTACCTACCACCCTTTTCCACATATGGGCCCCAAGCCATATTTAAGGCCTTGGTGATTTCAGTGAAATTATAATCTTTCGCCTTATTTGAGTTAAGATAGTAGATCCTACTCCATTTAGGCACGATGACTAAGAGAACCCAATATTGCCTACGCGGTGGTTATGTAGCATTAGTAATAAGAACCTAAGCTTGAAAAACAATATACACGAAGAGTATTGTATTCTTCTTCTTGATTGTGTGCGCACATGATGTACTCTTGTCTTGGTGGGCCCGTAAGCACCGGTTCACGTAATCAACCAATTCATTGAAGTTAGTTTGCAGATTGAGCTCGTTGACCATCGAGGGATCAAGGAACCCAACCTGATTACCAAGGCGACGACCCTCGATCCAACACAACCTTAAAACATTTACGTATTAGCACTAATTTAGAAAATAGTCCACTAATATCACAAGGAGGAAGGTTTGCACTTACAAGGAGTAGCATTTTAGAAGTCCTGTGTCTAACTTCCGAATCCTGAACAGGTCAAAGAGGTCATCAAAGCCTATAGTTATATAGGCAGGTGACGATAGGAAGGGCTGGTGGTCATGATGTCCAACTATGGATGACTCCCTCATTTTCCGCTTGGCATTGCTTAGCTCCATGTACTGTTTGTGTAGCTCTCGCCAAGCAATACCCGTCACGGCCAACACATTGTCCTCCACCAACGGCATGCCTAGTTCAAATTGTGCCGGCGGCTTCACGACCTTCCCCGTTTTGGTCAACGGCGCCGACGCTGCAGCCTTCCCCCTTTTTTTCACCGGCGCCGACTCCTCAACCTTCCCTTTACCTGTAGCACCCCCGCGTTCACGTTTCTGTCCCTTGACAATGGGTGGGGAGCTATCAGCCTTCCTTGTGGTCTTTATTGGAGCCAGGTTTTGAGCTATGCGTGTCAAATCCATATCGGCTGCATCAGGTGAATGGGGTACTGATAACGCCGGTCCACGGGGAGCCTCAATTGATAGCTTAGACGTGGAAGGTGTTCGCTCCGTCGATCGACTTGGACGAGGAGTCATCTTCACAATTATGTCTTCTTTGAGCCATTGTATGTACGTCTTGCACGCATCGCCCAAAGTCATGATTTCATCGTTAGGGCACAGGCAGCAGAAAGTCTGACCAGTTGTCCTCGACTGAATCTACGGACACCTTGGCATACCTATGACGCAGGTTTGCGCCGTGCACCTTTTCTGTTACTGATGGATTGAAAGCCATGCCCTCAGCGACTTCAGGCGCGAAAGTTGGGTGGACTCTCACCATTAGGACAAACTACGCTACGTCCTGCACTTTTAAAGTATGAATTTAATATTGGAACATGTAAAGGTATTTGTGTAGATATGGATCAGATAAAATCGATTACCTCTATGTTGTCCATCGCAGCTAGTGGTGCAACCGGGAGATCAGGGGCCGGCACATCTGTGGACGCACAACTACTCCTGTGCTCTGACGGACTCACATCGTGATGTGCACGAGGAGTTGGATGCACAACTTGTGTTGCGGCTCGGCGTATATTCATGTCAGCGAGGACCTTCTGAACCCTTTCTTCCACCCTGGCATCCATGTCTGCTTGGAGTTCTTGAATGACCTCCAACTTAAGCTCGGCCTTCAAATGAGCATCCCTTTCTTCCTTGGAGACTTTCCATTTCCTGTATTGGGAGCTATACTGGGGCAGGCCATGCTTCCATGGCACATCGACGCCAATTCCCCGAGTCTGGCCATGATGTTCTTTGGTTCCGAGCGCCTTCGTGAGGATGTCATCTTCGCGTCTCTTCGGCGCGGACTCGACCTCGCTCTGCGAAGCTTGTTCGGCAACCAACCCTAACTATAAAAACAGGAGTCGTTGTTACAAAACATTTTCTTAATATGAACAGAAATTAGTGAGGTTAATTAGCGAACTCACCAGCTCCTGATAGACGATGGCATCACTTTGATTCTCAAATGTGATGGAGTCGTCAGGGTTTACCTTACCCCTGGCCCTCGCCCAGTTGCGAGCTCTTCATTCAGGGATGTCGTCGAACGGGACAGGGACATTCGCTGCTGCAGTGGCTGCATCCTCTTGGGCCCATATTTGCTCCTTGCCGATGTACCCAGCCATGCCCAGTCGATGCGGGTGCTCATTCCGCTGTTGCAGTAGGCGGTTGTGCCTCGCTTGACTCCCTAAAATCTTCGCTGTTCTTCAGCTCGCAGAATTGCTCCCACACCGTCCCCGTTATTTGAGGGTACTCAACGAACGGAGTACGATTGCCGGGTGGGATGACATACTCGGTGAAGAGTTTCCACTTCCAATTATTCCAGGCTTTGCCCATCTTATGGAATGCCTTCCGCTTAAGCCTTTCCTTTGCTTCATCCGGAAATGTGAACCATTTCTCCATTGCCGTCCAAGCTCACTCCATCTCAGCTTCTGGGACCCTGCCGATATTTTTATGGAGGATGCCGAAATTCTCACGTGCTGCCAGCCCGCAGCAGTTAGACCATCTTCCTATGTCAGTCCTCGGCGCCATGGGCCTACCTCTTGCATCAACCTCTCTTATAACCTGCACTGTGGTCGGCCATCTATTTTGTGTCCGGGGGTTCCTACTTGACCTAGCTGCACTTGTCCCGCCCGACAGCGACGGTTGTTGTTCCTGGGGCGCTTCTACAGCTAAGACAGAAGGAGCATTTGCTAAGGGGTGGTAGGTACAAATTATATTGTCATCTATTGAAAATTTATCCTATTAATTACCACGAGGTTCGGGTTGTTCGGCTGCCGTTATCGAGGGATGACCTTGCGGAAACCTTCTCCGTGGCTTGGTCTGCGTCTACCTGTATCCAACTGAAGAGGTTTCTGACATATAGTCCACACAAAACTCGATGACCTCTTCGGTGGTGTAACTCTCAATGATGCTCTCGGGGTGGGATCGGTAAACCCTTCAGGATCCCCATGTACCTTTCGCAGGGATACATCTGCGTCATGAAAGCAGGACCACAACACTTTGTTTGTCTAACAAGGTGCATGGGAAGATGTTCCATTATATCAAAGAAAGTAGGAGGAAAGTACATCTCAAGATGACATATGGTTCTCACAATTTCTGCCTGTAGTTCATCTAGTCCCTCGGGATCAATGATCTTCTGGCCGATTGCATAGAAGAAGGAGCACAATCGCATTATCGTGTGTCGCATCTTAGGAGGCAAAATATTCCTTATTGCAACGAGCAACAACTGTGTGATAAGGACGTGGCAATCATGCGACTTCATCCCTATCAATTTAAGGTCTTCCAGTGAAACGAACTTACTAATTCTTGATGAGTACCCAGATGGAACCTTTATACCACTCAGACATGTCAGCAAATCCATCTTCTCATCTTTCGAGAGAGTGTAGTAGGCTGGAGGAAGGTACACACTGTCGGACTCCGTGGTTATGGGATGTAGCTTTGAATGAACACCCATGTCTTCTAGATCTCGCGGGGCGTTGAGACCATCCTTTGTACTACCAGGGTTAAGCAGTAATCCCATTAAACTCTCGCATACATTCTTCTCAATATGCATCAAATCTATGCAGTGGCGAACCTCAAGATCCTTCCAGTATGGTAGTCTCCAAAATATTGACTTCTTCTTCCACATGCTTTTCTCTTTTGTCTTTCCATCTTTCCTCTTTTTTCCAAACTCGTTGGTTATTCCCATCACTAAGTTGTGCACCTCTGTCCCTGTTAGCTCTGCCGGGGGACTAGCTATATCTCTGTGTCCATTAAAATTCTTTGTCATATTCCTATAAGGGTGATACCTTGGGAGAAATCTCCTGTGACCCATGTAGACCATCTTGCGTGTATGCTTCAACCATTTGCTCCTTGTTTCCTCCATAAACTTCGAACATGCCCATCTCCCTTTGACAGTTTGGCCAGAAAGGTTGCCAAGGGCCGGATAATCGTTGATGGTACAAAACAACATCGCATGGAGGTTGAAATACTCTCGTGCATATGCGTCCCATGTTCGTGTGCCCTCATTCCGTAGCCTCTCAAAGTCATCGATTATCAGTTCAAGGAACACATCGATATCGTTGCCAGGTTGTCTCGGTCCTTGAATTAGCATGGCAAGCATAATATACTTTCTTTTGAAGCACAACCAAGGAGGAATGTTATAGTTCACAAGAAGAACTGGCCATGTACTACGACGACTGCTCAAATCACCAAATGGATTAATGCCATCCGTACACATGGCAAAATGCATGTTTCTTGGGTCATTTGAGAATTCGCGATAAATCCTATCGATTGTCCGCCACTGTACTGAATCTGCTGGGTGCCTCAGCTTACTATCGACTTTCCGTTCTTCGGCATGCCAGCGCACTAGCTTAACTTGTTCCGGATTCGCAAAAATTCTCTTCATGCGCTCCACAATTGGGAGATACCACACCACCTTTGCGGGGCCTCCCCTCTTTGACTTACTTCCTTCACCTTCACTTATTGCTCGTTTGTATCTAGAAGCCCCACAGACAGGGCAAACATCCAAGTCAGCGTATTGCTTGTAATACAAAATGCAGTCGTTTCGACAAGCATGAATTCTTCTCACCTCCAGGCCCAACGGACATAAGACTTGCTTTGCTTCATATGTCGTATGCGGTAATTTGTTCCCCTCTGGCAACAGGTCCTTTAACAGCTAAAGAAGTTCTGTAAAACTCTTGACGGACCAACCATTACTTGCCTTAAGCTTCATGAGTTCCAACACGCATGATAATTTGTTGTGCTTCGACTTACATCCATCATACAAAGGCTAATGACAATCTTCCACCAACTTACTAAACTTCTCAAAATCTCTGTCGTTGTCATCTGCGTCTTCAACGTCATGCAATATTTCAGACAAACTTTGAGTGTCCAAATCTATGGTCTCTCCGCCTAACGAAGAAGGTACAAACATGCCTTCTCGAGCTGCAGCGGCGTTCACTACATCCTGATCCGGCACTTCTTCAGCTGCGATATCAGGTGCCTCTTGCTCTCCATGCTTTCTCCAACATGTATATTTCTCCATGAAACCTCCCCTTATCAAATGAGAATGCACATCTGAACTATCATGGAACATCTGTTCATTCTTACAGTCGTTACATGGACACAATATGTGCATGGCCATCCTGCTTTTTCTGTCATTGTCCGCAAATGTGATGAATTCAGTGACCCCCTCCCTATACTCTTTAGACGAACGATGAACATGATACATCCAACTACGATTCATCTGCAATCAACGACATAGGAAGAAAACTATATGATGATCAATTGGGAATGAAGGGAGAATAATGTATTTTTTACCTTTAATTTCAGCACAAATTCGCCCCCTTGCCCTCCCAACCGAATTGTGAACAGTGCACTGGTCGGGATGGAAAGCAGTTGGCAGTTGGAGGGTATTTATAGATCCAACTCACCTCAAACGGGTTAAATAAATACAAGGTGTCGGCCATACCTTTGACGGGCCGCAGCTCAGTCGCCCGTCACAGGTAACAACATACCTTTAACGGGCCGGAAGTAACAACCGTTACAGGTGACGCCAATTACCTTTGACGGGTTCTAACTCCCTGGCCGTCACAGGTGAGGTGATACCTGTGACGGCCAGGGAGAAATCCCCATCACTGGTATTTCTGTGACAGCTTATAGCTTCAAGCCATCACAGGTGAGGTGATACCTGTGACGGGTCGCAGCCGGATGTCTCACCGATGACGGTAAACATAAGGACCCGTCAAAGGTGACGGTCATCTGTGACCAATCCATAGGCCCGTCATTGGTGTACCGTCACAGATGTAGGGTTCTGACGTAGTGTAGCTTATTCCTACGACTTCGATAGGCCACAGTTGTTCAGACCATTCGTGTACTGGATATAAACTGAATGTGTCATGTGCCATGCGCGCATAAATGCTCAAATCAACGGAAAAATATTATTCTATCTGTTAAAAATATAAAAGAAATTTTGAATGGATATGATTAGTTCTAATCATCTTCTTCCTACGACTTGGGTAGGCCACAGCTGTTCAGACCATTCATGTATTGGACATGAACTGGATGTGTCATGTGTCATGCATGTGCATAAATGCTCAAGTCAACGGAAAAATATTACTATTCAAAAAATTTTATATTTTAGGATGTTCAGACCATTCACGTACTGGACATGAACTGGATATGTCATGTCATGCGTGCACAAATGCTCAACGGAAAAATATTATTATTCAAAAAAATATTATATTCTAGAACGGTTTGCGTACAAGAGAAACACGAGGAGTTTAGCCGGTAAACTTTCAAAATGATTGCTCTTGCTAGCTGTTCAAGGTAGATGATGCCAAAGGCCTAGGCCACTTTCTTTAATACAGCAGCGGAACCATATCTCAAAAGTAATTAATAAAGTAGTGAAACCAACTCTAGTTGGTCTATGTAGAACGAGACCCCATGTAGAACACCCCATTTAGGGTATCTTATCAATGACGGTTAGGTTAAAATATATTGAGTAAAGTAGGCAGCCGGTCCTTAAGTTGGAGCAAGGTGTCACTTAGGTCGATAATCTTGAAAAATCGATATTAGGGTCCACGATCTTATTTAAGTGACTCATTGAGGTCCAAAGGACCTCTGACCGGGTTGACTGGCTTACGTGGCTATCCAGAGTGGCATCATGTTTGCATTTCATCTTCTTCTTCTATCCGCGAGCTCAGCAACCCCAGTGGAAGCCCTCACCTACTCACATAGCTAGGAGTACTCAGAGGGAGGGTCGCGACAACAACGCTGGCACCGCGGATGATGCCGAGTCGGGGTTCATTGACCCGGACAGAGTGGAGGAGATGACCTCGCCGCCGCTGCCGTCGAGAACATGCCGGGTGAGGCCATCGTCCGTTGTACACCTCCCGTGCCATCGCCGCCGTCCTGGGAGAAGTTGGCACGCCCAGAAATTTAGCACAAATTTTCAGACTTTTTGTGTATAAATCCCTACCCAGGAATTAAGCCAAGGTAAACAAAACGACAATTAATATACAGATTCAAACATAAATAAAACGTAAATACTTACTGAAGAGATACTTAGTCCTCACACCGAAAAGAAAGCGGCAGCAGTAGAAAAAGACGATCCTAGCGGGGCTTCAGCTCCACTCCACAGGCAAAACTCAACTGAGCTATAAGCCTTAGTCCTCTAACTTTGTTTTCAGCTTAGAATCACTACACTTCTGAGAAGGGGGAATAATAGCAAGGTTGAGTACAACCACCGTACTCAAAAAGCCACACCAATGATGCAGACGTGTAAGGGGAGATAAAGGGAATGTTTGTGGCTATTTGCATAAAGGCGGTTATAAATATTTAGAGCTGGAAAATAGTAAACCAATTGATTAATTAAGGCAAGATTATATCTCCACTAAACAACTCTACCTCACGTTGAACAGGCCCAACCATTTCACCTGAACTAAACAAGTTCATTAAGTCAAGTTAATTAATTGAGTAAGACTAATCACGGTGAAGCTAGTTGATCGCCCATAACCGCGGGAACAGCTATTCGAATAGTTTTACTCTAGCCAGAGGTGCACAACTGTACCCACAAGACACAACCCACCGTCATGTCACAGTGTCCACGCAGACACGTCACCATGGCGAGTGATCGTGACAAGACTCTTCGCATAACTCCTCATAACCAATCATACCCACTTCAGGTTTCGTCCCTACCTTTAAGCCAAGGTAGGCATACCCCTCTTGCGCCTAGGTGAATCTGGAAGCTGCAAATGCTATCACAGGGCCCATCCAAACTCCATCACACTCACCCTTGCTTTGGTACGTCAGAAAGGGGAAAGCTATACTACAAGTTCAGCAGTTGCCCATTCTTGTTTGTGGTAAGCGCGGTAAGTCTTCCAAGGGTTTCCTGCGAACTGGTCCTTAATTGCCATGGGTGCACCTAGTAAAACTATGCACCCACAACCCACCATTAAACTATATTTTATTTTAGTTGGATAATTACGACCAATAAAACATAACCATATATCTCGAGCTCACAGCTCATCAAGAGACTAGATGTATAAAGTGTGATTATCCCACAATGTGAACTAGTGTTATTAGGCATGGCTAAGCATATATAATTCTAGCAAGGTCAACCTAAGTGACAAAAGCTAGTCAAATTATCACCCAAGTTTAACAAAGGACGGACGACAAGTAAAATATGGCACAAGGGAGCAGATAGGTAATTCCATAATCCCAGTAGTTAGTAAAACATTCAATTTATTTTTAAACGGTAAAATATTATATAAATTGGGCTCAGTATGCTCAAGGGGAATGTGTGACTTTCCTTGATTCTTCAAACGAATCTTCCAAAATCTCTTCCTCACGAACGCGATCTTCCAAAACAGCGGAAACTACACGCTAGCACGCAAAACGAGAAAAAACCATAATAAAAACCAAGTAAACAGTACATGAGAAGTAAACAAACATGTAGATCTCAATTTTATATGAATTTTGCAAGTTGAATTACTCAATTTAGAGTTCGTGTGAATTAGTTATGAATTTTAGAATTTTTGAGCCATTTAAATGAATTTCTGGAACTAATTATGATTTATTAGGCAATTAATATTATTTTATCAAAGGAAAAGGGTGAATGCTGATGTCATCAAAGGGGCACAGGCGCCGACATGTGGGCCCCACGAGTCAGCGGCACAAGGCGGAAGGCACACGGTGGACTCGGTCCACCACGGTTGGGGTGGCACCGTGGACCCGGACCACGGGAGGCTGATGGCCTGGATCGGCTCGGGGCCGATCGGGCGGCCAGGACTAGTGCGCACGCGCCAGCAGCTGACGGATGGATAGCGGCGACAGCGGTGCCCGGGACCAGCGACGAGCGGTGGTGAAGGGGGGAAAAGGAGGGGAACAGAGGGGGTTCTCATGGAGTGCCCAAACGACGAAGGTGGTGGAAGGGCGGCTGGCGGCGAAGTGATCAGTGACGGTGCTCAAGGGACAGTGGTGCAGATGGTGGTCCAGTGGCGCATGTGATGGAGAAGAGGCAGCCGAGCACTCTAGGGAGAGCGAAGAGGCAGTTAGGAGAGCGGGGGTGGGTGGCAGTGGTGGGAAAATGAGGCCGAAGGCTGGCGAGGATGGCGGAGCTCACCGACAAGCAGGGAGATGAGGCTCCGGTAGGCTTCCGACTTCGGGAGGAGGTGGCCGAGGTATGGAGCAGAGGGCGAAGCTTTTGGTGGCGGTGGTGGAGCGCGGGGATGGTGCTAGCGACAGCGGCGCGCGACCGGAGATGGTAGCCGGTGGCGGAGCTCGGGTGGCCCGGTGGAACCGGTGCTCGTGTGGCTTTTGGGGAATACGAGCGGTGCCTGGTGTGAGGCACGAACCGGCGGTGCTAATGGCGGTGGTGGCATGGCGCTGCGGTGGCTGTACCAGTCGCAAGAGGCGGTCGGAGCAAAGCGGTGAACGGAGGAGAGAGAGCGTCGTGGGGAGTGCGATGGAGGGCACGAAGGGCTCGGGGAGTTGGGGAAAATGGTGGAGGGGAGCACGGGGTGGTTTTTATAGCTCGAGGGGACGACGAGGAGGTCGGGAGAGTGGTGGATTTGGAGGGAGAGGGGAGATGGTTGTCGGGGCGATGTGGGGGGGGTGGTGAATCCACGCCGGATTCCGCCGGGAGTGGGGGAAAGGCGAGTACGGGGAGGAGGAGGTGGGCAGCGACCTCATCCAACGCACGTGCGGCAGCGGAATGGAGGGCGGAGAAACCGACGTCGTGGGCGAGGCCGGCGGCCATGGCGGTTGGAGGGAGACCGGAGGTAGGGGATGATAGGTGGGGTCCACGGTCCCACCTATCAGCGACAAGGGAGAGGAGAGGGAGGTGAAGTGGACTTTCGGGAGAAGGAGGCAAGTGGGCCGAGCCATGTGGACCGGGCCGGAGGAGGGAGAAAGGAAGGCCGAGGCCGGTGGAGACTTTGGGCCGGAAGCGGCCAAAGTGAAAGAGGGGAGATTTTATTTGTTTTTTATTTTATTTAATTGATTAAATGTACTTTGTGTTTTTAAAATTAGATATTGAGCTCTGAAAATTCACGGAAAATTTCAGAGAGTACTTTAGGGCTTGGAGAATATTACAAAAAATATTTTCGGCCATGATTTTTAAAGGAAAATTTTAATTCCCACGTTAATTCACTTTATTAAAATGCTTTAACTTTCAATATAAATTCTCGAAATCCATTATTTAATGATTTTTAATCCCGATAGAAAATTGGAGCGTGACAGCGGTCCCTGGCCATGTGGCCCTCCTCGCCGCACTTGTAGAACGCACAGCCGCCTCCTTCACCGCCGTACCTACTACGGAGGAGACATGGCGATCGGGGTGGTGGTGGAGATGCGGCGGCGGCAGTGACGATGACAACGACGACGATGAGGGAGGCGGGTGCGGTGATGGGTTGGCGAGCGTGTGAAGAGAGGGAGAAGGGCGGCGACCGGCACGGAGAACGGCGGGGATGACGGCCAGCCCTTCTCGCTGTGGCTTGTGGCGGCCACGGTGGGACCTACAAGTGCTGGGCGGACCACCTCAAAGGGGTTCGGCTTCATTACCCGCGAGGATGGCGGCGAGGACCTCTTCGTCCACTAGTCCACACTCAAGTTTGACGGCTACCGGAGCCTCAACGACGGTGATGTCATCGAGTTATCCGTCGGATCCGATGACGACGATCGCACTAAAGCTGTGGACGCCAACGTGCCAGGCAGCGGTGTGCTCACTGGTAGATCACGTCCCAGCGATGGGGGGACCGCGGCAGCCGTACCCACATCCCTCCTCATCATCCTTGTCGTCATCGCTGCTGCCACCGCATCTCCACCGCCACCCTAATCAACCCTGCAATCACAAACCCTAGAAATCACACTAAAAGAAGATTTGGGGAAGAAGGGTTGGATCGGATGCGGGGGGCCGAAATGCAAATATGATGCCACTCTGGATGGCCACGTAAGCCAGTCAATCTGGTCAGAGGTCCAATGAGTCACTTAAACATGATCGCGGACCCTAATGTCGAATTTTCAAGATCATGGATCTAAGTGACACCTCGCTCCAACTTTAAGGACCGGCCGTGTACTTTACTAAAAATATTTATTAAAAACATTTATTATTAAAGGCGGATCCAATATTTTGGTCAGACCTCACATGGGCCCATGGTGCTTTTGGGCCATAATTTGAATAGACCGGTGGCAGATCCGGGGAATTGAGCTCGGTTCATCGGTCAGATTGGAGGTCTATCTAGGTAGGTTTTCTTTGTTTAAACTTAGATTTATTGACTTAAATTTTTAAGGTTGTTTTTATATATTTTACAAGTCAATGAAAGTTTAATAATGGAGTCATGTCTCCATCTCAAATAAATCAAAAAAAATTCTCCAATCTTAGTTTTTGGCTTAACAGTGTGTAAGAGTGGCCTATGGCTTTAAAAAAGCTGTTTATTTGTTTACGCTTAGACTTTTCAACTCATAAGCTGACTTATGAGTCTAAACAAAGAGGACCTTAAACTGTGGTTCCTAGCCTATATCATTTTCGAGAGGTGAATGATACAATTTCCTTTATTAGTGACCAAGACAAAGAAAACTATTTACTTCACTGTAGAAACACAGAGTTGATCAAGAACTCGGTGCTGTAATGTTGCGTATGGCTCATATTCAGTGTACAACGGTACAACCCTGTTGTTAGAGAACCAATAGCCGTAGGCCCTTCGCATCAAAACATACTCCACCAGAGATAATTAATTCTACTTGTCTGATCCATGGGACGAGTGCTAGTGAGCTACTCATATTTTTTATATTTATTTGGTGTTAAAATAGTTTTATTTTTTAAATTAAATTTAATCATATTTAAAGAAGTTTAAAGTTATGATAAAAGCTAAATTATATTAAAATAAAAACATGATTAAATTTTTCATCCAGCTAATCTCTTCATCGTAAAATAAATCAATTTAGAATTGGATGAGCCTGATCAAATAGAGTAGATACAATAACTGACTAAGCTTTTCATATCAACTGAACTAGTGACGTGGAGGTGAGAGAAAACATCGGTGAGAGACTATATTATCGCCAACGCTTCGTGTGCTCCATATGAGCAACTCACTGCCAATCGCAATCAGGTTAGGAGGGAGAATATAATGTGACATGAAAAATAATTCCTTCTTTTCATATTATAAATCTTTTGATTATTTTTCTAATCAAACTTTAATTAAATTTATAAAAAAATATATTTAAATAGGTTTGTAGAAAAATATATTTATAGAAACGATTAAGAAAAATCAAACATACTTTTTAAAACGTACTTTTTAAATCATGTTTAAGCAATACTACATCCGTCCCAAATTATCAAATTAATTATAATTCTGAGTTATTTAACATATATTAAGGTTTGAGAAAAAAATATAATACCCGTTATTAAATGGTTTATAGGTAAGAGTGAAGGGTAGTTGAGGGTAAAATAGGGAGAAATTTAAATGAGAAGTGATTAATGGGATCATTACTACTCTATTGTAACTATTATTTTAGAACAAATTCAAATACTATAAATACAATTATTATAGAATGCTGATGTGTCTATTGTGGAGTAAGAGCAAATTTAATAGTGTAGCTAACTATTGACTATTAACTTATACTACAACCAATATGTATAATACTATAAAGTTGATACTATTTTTTCTTTCCTCTTTCTTTCTATAACTATAAATTTATTAATAATATAAATATTTTGGAACAAGCATACAGCTAAATTCTTGCATTAAATCAACACTTCTTACTTTATCTGTCTCCACGTAAATTGTAAATTTGTAGTTAGGTTATAACGTACTATTATCGTTATTATCGTTGCTCTAAACAGTCAGCTCTATTATTAGTCTTGCTCCTAGAGATTGATTTATTTTTGGGACGAATAGTTTGCTTGAGTTAGGCAGTTACCCCGGTCTCTGTGACAGAAGCATACGACGTTCGCACCTCAGTTCCTGCGATTGAGATACTGGACGCGAGCATGATGCGGCGACTCCGGCCGGAATCTTTCCCGTTCTCTTCCTACTCCGATGGTGCGGTTTGGGTTCTCTGAGATGCTAGGGTTAGCGCCCGGATGCCTAGGCCGCACGCCGCAGCGTGCTCTCTGGGTCTTGGAGGGTGGAGGAAAATTTTTTGAAAATATACTGTTTATCGGATGATTTTGCAAAAATATACTGGATTACGAACGATTTGTGGAAATATACCATCGGAAGTGCGATACCGACGTTCGCATCTGCGAAAAGCGATAGCGCGGTGTAATCGCTAATTCAACATGCGATAATGACGGTGAGCTGGCGGTATCGCGCTACCGAACGGCGAGACCATTGCGGTATTTCTTTCCCATATCGCGAGTGTGACACGTGGAGATCTACCCGTCAGTGTCGCTTTTTCCACGCGCGAGACGGCTGTCGCTCTCGCTGTCCGAAAACGCGAGACCGCTCCATCTCGCTTTGCGCGCGCGACACTGTGACGCGGCATGCGCGAGAGCGGGAGGGCCGGCGCTGTCGCGCTTTGAGACAGCGAAACCGGTCGCAGTCTCGTGCTAAGCGTGCGCTAGCGTTGTCGCGCTTTCGTAGCACAAGACCGGTGGCGGTCGTCGGTGTCGCGGTCCCCATGCGCGAGACCGCTCTCGGTCTCGCCGTCCGCATGCGCACCGACACCTTTTGCTGCACGCTTTGTTTCCCCTTTCTCTTTCTCTTTTTCTTTTTCTTTATCTTTTTCCTTTTTGGAAAGGTGACGTGCAGTCACATCCTGCGAGCCGGTTATTTCATCTGCTCGTCAGCTGTAAACCGCTCGCCGAGTTCGAATCCAATGCGTGAAACGTATAAAATGAGAGGAGGAGGAGATGGTCCTCACAGGGGTGAACTGAGGAGGAGAGGAAGAGGAACGGAAGCTAGGAGGCAGTGGAGAGGAGGATAAATTAACAGGTAAGTTAATTAGTTTTCTATTAGCACAAATTAGTACGATGAGGATATAGAAAATATTAGTGCACGTAGTTTATATTAGTGTTAGTACGATGAGGATATAGAAAATATTAGTTCACGCAGTTTTTATTAGTGTTAGTTAATATTTGTTTTTAGTTATGTTAGAGGAAAATTGAGGTACGTATTAGTAACTGCATTATATTTTGTTAGGTCACATATAAAAATAGAAATGTAGAAAGTTAATAGAGGTGATTAGGGTTAAAAAATAGGTAGACGTAATTAATTTGTAAGGTATAAAAGTATAATAGAAGTTGCAAATAATTTGTACGTAGTAGTAATTATAAGTTATAATTAGTTAATAGTTCATGTGATGTTTAATTTTATATATACGGCCAATATTATATGTAACAAATGAAAAAAAACTGAAATAACATATAGTTCTATTTGTAGGACACATATATAAGGTTTCATATAGTAACGGGAATTTTATATGAGCAAATTGGTTGAAAAGGAGAAGGCAAGACAAGGTACGGTACTGTAATGTAATGGAAGATGTAGTAAAATGTTAATGTAATTAAAATTAATAGATAGTTTATAATTAATTTAGTATCGAAATGAAAGAGCAGTTAAATAAACTTATGTCGCTGCAACTAATTCTGTAATTCTGTAGTATAATAAATTGGTAGTTATGATTAATTTGAGTGTGTAATTGTTCAAGTGAAGTTGAACTTAGTTCTATTATTTAATCATGTTATGATTATTTTGTAGATAAATTTGTAGTAACTGATTGTCTAACAATTATTACTCCGTGGGAAAGTTATGTTACTGTCCGTAACATAATTTATAGTTTCAGTTTCAATATATTAAATGAACGCATCCAAAATTGTAATAGTTGTATTGTTTTGGAGGTCATATCTAAGTAGTTACAAACAGAATTCATCGGATAAATAATAGAAAGAGCTAACCGGAATGATTTTTAACTTAGCTGCCGTCAATGTTTGTTCGGTGCACGTAGTCATTTGTTGTATTAAAATTAATTGATATGTATAATTAATTGTCACCTCAACATGTGGATTATGCAGTGAAAAAACATTGACGGAGCAATTGTTATATGATATAGCTCGTTAAAAAGGAGTAGTAATAAACTTTGATTCCGCAAATTTTACACGAGCAAGCTGGTTAAAAAGGAGTAGGCGGGATCTGATAAACGTAGGTAAATATTTTGTCATCATAATTATGGACAATATGATATGGTTGTGTTCTTTAAGGATTACATACTCTTATACTTAAATGAATTGCAATAGTTGTTATTACTTACGTGTTAATTAATCTGTATTAATTTTATTTTCATGTGTTTATTTTTAATGTGGAAGTTGTAGTAAGAATATAAATAATTTATCGCATTGTCATCTATTCGTAAGTAAATAATTTATGGTTATGTAATTATTTATTTTTATTATAACAAGTACATGATTTTTTAAAAAAATATGGGATTATAAATTATTAGTTATTATTACTTTTTTTGTAACGAATATACAGTATCTGTGTAAACTAATTTTAGTCGTCAATACTACACGTTTGTTCTGTAAGACTTCCTTATAGAGTAGTCGGTGTTGTCTGCAATGGCAGGGATGTCGGCATTTAGAGTGTATTTCGGTGAAGGTGAAATTACGGAAAATGAAAGTGGTGTCGATCTGAGCAACTTGAGGCAATGCACACTATACCATCCAAATCCAGACACCCTTACCATGCCCGAAGTTTGGTACTGGTTAACCTGCACATTTTCTTTAGATCCGGGTATACATAGTGTCAACGTGAGGGTTATGTGGAGCCGATCAGCCAACAACATAAGATGGGAGTTAAAAAATGTGACACGGAGTAAGGCCTAGCAGGATTGGCTCGCTGGCTGTAGGAGACGGGGATATGAATTTGTCATGCTGGTGCAGGCATGTGAAGGAAGAGTCCCCACGGAGAGCGCGGCGGGGCAATCCAGCAACCGGGGGGAGTTGGGATCTAGTTCACACGAAGAAGATGAAGTTGTCGCTCTCCATCGTGGTGGCGATGTTGGTCCTGACATTCAAAATCTATCCATACAAGGAGATGATGTGGTCAACCACCATCCTACTGGTGAAGCCGATGAAGGGGAGGAGATACCTGCTATAGTTGAAGAAATTGAGAGGGTGGACCGACATGCACTCGAAGATGAGGAAAACCTCACTGCTGAAGGGAAGGATGACAAAGATGACCAAGAAGTTGAGGAAGTACCTATGCCTGCTTCGTGGAACCTTGAAGACCCTGGTTATATTGCAGAAAACTCTTGTCATGACTCAATATGGTTCTACGGGGATGGCCAAATCAATCTGGGCACAATGTTCCGTGACAAAACTGGTTTGCAAGACGCAGTGAAGTCATGGTCATTCCAGATGCAAAGGTAGTTCAGGGTTGTCAGGTCTAGCAAGAGTGAGTACACGGTCATCTGTGAGACGGAAGGTTGCACCTTCCGTCTTCATGGTCACGTGCCAAAGTACGAGTCTTCCAGGATTGTGTCTAAGCTGCATGAACACTCCTGTCTGCTTCGGAACACTAGGGAGTCCCACCGCAACCTGACCGCGGCATACGTCGCCAACAAGTACTACAAGGAAATTATTGAAGGTGATGACCTGCCTGTGCGGCACATAATAAAACTGGTGGAGAAAGGTGAACGGTACACAATTAGTTACCACAAGGCTTGGAGGGCGAAGCAGAAGGCTATGGAGAAAAGATATGGGACATTTGAAGAAGCATATGACACACTGCCACAGATGCTTCACATTCTGAAGAGCAGGAACCCTGGGACCTATGTTGCTGTGCAGGATCGGGAGTCAGTTCGGCCTCCCAATTATCTTGTCATGCAGCGGACATTCTTCGCATTCGGAGCATGCATTCATGCGTTCCAGTGCTCGAGGCCGGTGCTGTGTGTCGACGGTACTTTCCTAACTGCGAAGTATCGAGGCCAGTTATTAACGGCCGTTGGAGCGGATGCGAACAACCAGATAATTCCGGTAGCTTTCGCTTTTGTTGAAAGCGAGAACTATGAAAGCTGGTTGTGGTTCATGCAACACCTAAAGTGGGGAGTGGTGCAAAATCGCACATCAATATGCATCATCCATGACCGGAATGCCGGTCTATTGAAGGCAATCAAAGAGCTCCAGGAGGATTCTTGCGGTGCATACTACTGGCCTAACATGCATAGCCGTTGGTGCATGCGGCACATGGGAGCCAATTTTTTCAAGCAATTCAATAGTCGACGGCAGATGAACATGTTCAAGCGGTTGTGCAAGGCAAATCAGTCTACAAAGTTCGATGAGCTTTGGAAACAACTTGATGAAGGGACAAGGACACACATCCGGTCAAAGCAGAGCAACAACAACCCGCAAGATGTACATGTCCCCCAGGCCCTGGAACCAATGGATGATCTTATTCCATCAAATGGAAAGAAGCGTAGGTCGTCACAGAATATCAAATGTTTCACCCATTGGATTGAGTGCGAGCCGAATGATAAGTGGGCACTCCTGCATGACACTAATGGGGCTAGGCATGGCATAATGACCACTAATCTTGCTGAGGCGTACAATGCGGTTCTTCGCAAATTAAGACCTTTACCTCTAACTGCTATTGTTGAAGGCATTATGCACAGGACAACGATGTGGTTGAGGACGAGGCGGGCAGCGGCGTTGCAACAAATGTCTAACACACAAACACCTTTCTGCAAAAAGATGGCAGAGTACCTCCAAGAGAAGGCTAACAAGGCAAGATTTCATACGGTCATTACCACTGGGAACGTCAGACGAAGGTGGGAAGTCACATGTCGCACTAAAGGGGGTTTTGGATCTTCTACTGGAGTCATGACGCATGAAGTTACTCTAGGGCACGAATCTGATAACACATGTTCGTGCTCTTGGAATAAGCCGAAGCTTCTTCATATGCCATGTAGCCATGTCCTGGCCGCGTGCGCTAAAATTAAGCTTGATTCAACATCGTACGTGTCGACGTTCTACCTAAAAGATAGAGTGCTTAATGCATGGAGTGGTGAGATCCTCGGGTGGAGGTCCCTCCAACACCTAGTTGAAATTGAGGGTGATAACAGGATCTATGTGCCGGACTTGGATCTGTTGAAGGCTGGTAAGGGTAGAAGACAAACACGATGCTTAAGAAATGATATGGATGCATCCGAAGCGGGAGGGCCTATGCGGCGATGTGAGGACTGTCTTCAGTACGGGCACCGCACTAAAGATTGCAAGAACAACAAGGAGGGCACATCTTCTAGCATGGAACCTAGGCAACTACGTGCGAGGAAGAATAGGAGGGGCTCTCAGGGGGCTCACGATAGGGACGATGGAAACCTGCAGTAGTTATGATCTACACTATCTGGTTATATATGTTCGGTCCTGATATGTGTGTTGCATTACGTTGTAGTTCAATAGGTTTGTAATATGCTAGTCAATAAGTATGTGTAATATTTACTTTATTCTGGTAATGTTGAGATTAATTATTGTAAGGTGTTAATTGGTTTGTAACGTTTGTAAACCTATTTCGTAAGGTGTGGTCGAGTTTGTAATCGTACTCTGAGAAATTTTTACTCCTTGCTTTCATACATTATGTAACTTTTCGTACATGCACTTGATGAAATTTCTAATTTACCCATGCTCACAATGATCGTCCAGTTATGGAAGAGGAGTGACCTTACCCGTTGCTTAGCCAAGAGATCGATGCACGGCATCGAGCAAAAAAAGATATCTGATGGAAATTCTAGTTCTACTCTACCTATCCTGATACCGCGTATAGCCAGATAGTGGGGTATTGATCCACGATGAAAGCTGAGGTAGATAAATGGTTAAAGTTCACAACATATTGATATCGTACTTTCACATACCGCAATGTGACTAATAAATTTCATCATAGTTTGTCAGCTGCAGGTCTGCTTACCTTCGTTCAGATGACGCAGGTAAGGATGTATTTCGATGCTAGAGAACCTAAACAAAAACAAATGGGGGCACATAGCAAGCGACGATAATTTATCGACAAGTCCCTACTTATGGCACTGGTTGATAGGTGGAGGCCAGAGACACATACATTCCATCTACCGTGCGGAGAAATGACCATAACTTTGCAGGATGTGTCTATGCTCACGGGGTTGCCCATAGCCGGCCAGGCAATTGTGCTTCCAGACCCTCCGGAAGATTGGAGGGATGATATTGTATCACGATATGCATGTATTCTGCCACGTTACTCTACTGGTGATACAGACGATAATGAGGACAAAATATTTTTCTCTGAAAAGGAAACTCATGGCCCCACATTGAGGTGGTTGTCACAGTTTGAGGTAATTGAATATTTTTAATTAAGGCAGAATCCCTACACATTCAAATGTCTCACAACACATTGTTTTTTTGTTAGGTGCGATATATGCCCGACGACGTCCAGGAGTACCAACTGACGTTGTACCTTGAGGCCTATCTACTTTGGCTGTTTGGTTGGGTGATGTTCACCGGCTCGCACGGGAACAGTGTGGACGCCAGGCTTATCCCCCTTGCTAGGCAAATTGCTGAAGGTAATGTAGCGCCATCTGCACAGTTCAGCTGGGGATCAGCCGTCCTTGCAGCCACGTACCATGGATTCTGTGATGCTTGTCTGAAGACCACACAGAAGGAGGTGATTTTCACGGGGTGTCCACTTTTGGTCAAGTTGTGGTCGTACGAGCACTTCTCATTCGGACGTCCATACATGAGCGTGGCCGTGGCCCAACAGGAGGATTACACTGACGCAGTTGATGATCGTCCTACCTTCGGTACTCGCTGGTGCTACGGACCGGTACGTATGCTTGCATTAAAGAAATATTTCTATCAATTCATTGATACTGCATAACTAAATCTGCAATCTCCGATCGTGTAGCCACAGTGGGTGAGAATCCAGGTGCACAATGTGTACGAGTACTTCACCGAGTCATTCGAACGCCTTAGGGAAAACGAAGTTCGGTGGACTCCGTACACGAACGAAGAGGCAAATTTGCGTGCACCAAATGGAGTTAGCATCTTATGCTACCGCGATGAAGCATACTGGATGACACGAAAAATGCTGGTGTACGACATATTTGTCGAGGGGTACAATGTTCAAAGGGTAATGCGTCAGATGGGATTGTACCAGCAAGTTTCGGTGCCTACTGGACTTCACCTTCCACCAGATATGCACACGTATGTTGTTATTTTACATCGCTAAAATTTATGTGCTCTCCAACATTGCGACATATAATTAACATCTAGATGTTGTATTTTTGTTTCAGGCAAAAGAGGCAAGCTGACAACAGGTATCGTCGATCCATGCACTTAAGGATGACCCCCTGGATAGAGGCGTGGTCGCAAGCATTGAATGATGTCGTCCACGAAACAAGGGCATACGACCACAGCACTTACGAGCAATACATGGCCTGGTACTCATCGCAGACTCGCATCCGGCTGCTTGCACCCGAGGATCCCGACGAGCGAGGTCCACCGAATATTGAGCAAACATATGATATGCAGCACGCACCGCCCGCTCACTTGACGATACTACTCGCATTTAATTATTGTGTAGCATCGGTTTCTCCTTAAACAGGGGGTTCCAATTTCTAACACCGTTGCTCGGTTCCATGTAGACCGACATTGCAGGGGAGTTAGTAAGGGAGGCGAAAACTTTGTGGGAGAAGCTTAGAGATGGTATCGCGGGTACCAACCAGGAAGTCATGGCCGTGGTCGACTCCCTCCGTAGAAAAGGTAAGCGAATCATGCGGCTCGCGTCGTGCCGACATTCCTCGAACGTCTATACTACGGCGACATCAAGAAGGACGTTCGATCAAATGCCAGAGCGTCCATCCACCTCTTCCCGGCCTTCCACCTCAGCCCGCCCTTCAGCCTCTGCGCGACGATCCACTGATGGTCGTGTTGCAGTAAGGTAAACTTCGGCTCGTGAGGCACCAACTATTCCGACTATCCCAGAAATCACTCAAATGTCGGAGCGCCTAGGAGGCTTCGGTGCAACCCAAGGTAAAATACATTATTACACAATGACAAAATACGTGCCATTTATATTAAAGAGTAATTTACTTGTTCGCAGCACAACCGGAACGGGCCCCCGACATAGCTCTGCGACAATCACCTCTCAATTCCAGGGTGGGTTTGCGGCGTTCGCTGGTACGGGATAGCTCATAAATAGACCAGATTTATTTTTCCAATGGTTTATGTGAGATGACTAAATGATGTTTTCGAATTGATGACAGAGGGAACGCGAATGGTCCGTCCCGTGCCTCAGTTGCCTCAACCAAGGCCACATATGATTCCTCAAATGACGTCCGATGTGCCAACCTCACACTGGCAAGGGGCATTTGCACCATTTGCAGGTCCGTGTACATTCAGTACCATATTGTCACGCATATGTCAGCTGGAAATTTAACTTGTTGTTAATGAATTGCGTATACAGGGACTAGCCAAGGTATCCCTACCATACCGCGGGTGGACGCAGAATTTATGGGTCAAGGGGGGTTTACGTCGCTAGGCGGTCAGTCTCCACTTACATCAAATTTCACATGTTTATTATTTCAAATTATTAATTTCTCATGTGTATGAGCCTTATTGACTATTTATTTCCTGTTATTAACAGGGCCTACTCACTCGGTTCCACTACATGCACCTACATATGGCACCAACCCATGGCAAGGACAATCCATTGATTACGGTGGTACGCACAACCATCATTTTGTATACACATATATCGATGGCAATTTCCTGCCTTACATGACTCCCACTTCAACAAACGATAATAACTCCGTGACTTTTTACATGGATGCAAGGCACGTCGTTTGGTGCTGGAGTACAGGGTTATATGGACTTGTTGCAACAAGGTGATTGGCTATTTGGTCAATATCCCTCCCATCGTAATGAAATTCCATATATGCAAGCACCGTCAACAGGTTTGGATTTTTTTTGTGAAATTGTTGTTTGCTCCAGCTTCAATAAATTCATTGATATCTACATTACTTGTGTAGAGTCATTTCACCCTGAACTAATGGCAGGGTTTAGGCCGTACGCTTCATCGTACGGCGACATGTCCAGCTTCGGTGGAGGGTCATCATTGGTACCCAATGAGCTTCGGGCTTCGCAAACTGATGATGCACCGCAGATGACCCAGCCCACACAACCAGACGATGGCGATTTTCAAGGAAACATCCATGACCCGTGTAGATCTAACCGTGAGCGCCATGAGCCAAATCGTCTGTCGCTCTCAGGGCCTCGACATTCCGCGGGACGAAGGAAAAAAACTGCAAGTAAGCGAGCTGAGACATCTAGGACTATGACTAACCATGATGACGAGTAGAAGTTAATAATATGTCTTCATGTCTTCATGGTCACCCTGTCTGAACTTTGTAAAATTGTGGCTTTCTATTACTACTCCCCCACATTATTTCTTTGTACTGGTTAATCTTCATATTTGTATGGCTTTTTTTGTACGCAGTTCGCACATATGATTTTCGGTTAACTACTAATTATTCTTACAAGCGCTAACAAAAATAATAGTGTCACAAACTAAATTAATAGTGTAGTCTCGATGCTAATCGTGCGGTTCAAATTGGATATTACTTTTACTTTTTACATACTCTCATACTTAAATTATACACTAATTAATTTCTACAGGGATGCAATCATACGCACCTAAAATGGCGGGACATGCAATTATATGTGAAATGCAATCATACACCATGGATTACTTTTTACATACTATATTTCCAATCACGGACAGTGGGCGGGATTCAATCATTCATAATTAAACTCCGGAAGATTCCTCCTCGTCGAAAGCTATTTCGTCGCGTAGTAATTAGAAATTCAAACATTTCAACAGCATGTGCCACGGCATGTGACGGTGTCCCTTTGTAATTATTAACTTCACGAGTGAAACAGTCCGACGCGCCGTCGTCTCTTCCTAATAATTGCCACTACAGTTCCTTGCAATCCACTATAAATACAAACCACACCGAGCGCACTAACTACATCTCATCCCTTCCGAGCAAGTTTATTTTGCATATTCTTAGGCCCGATCTTGTGGCAGCAACTGGGTAGTTAGTGTACTCGCTCTATATTGTTCGTTCACTCGCTACACGGTTCCTGTCACAAGATCGAGTCTGCGAATATACAAATGTGATTTTTTGAATACATTCTTACACCCACTCTTTTTTTCAATAGGAGGCATCCGTTTGTGAATATGACCTACTACTGCAAATTCATAAACTCGGTATTACATATTCTTAGGCCCGGTCTTGTGGCAAGAACTGGGTAGTTCGTTAACTCGCTACCCGGTTCTTGTCACAAGACCGAGTATATGAATATGCAAAGGTGGTTTTCTCTGTGAATATGACATTTGCTAAATTCCTATTCTTCGTCAACATAGTAAAAATTGATCCGAATTATCTCTCTAATCCTTTATATATTTTTCCTATATTCTAAATTCGTATATTGTTTCTTTCCTATCTGTATCTGTAACTGACATCATTATTTTGAAAATTCCCTCGGTCCCGGAAAAAATAAATCTAGTACTACGATGTGTCACATGCAATACTAGGTTGGTTTTTTCATGGAACGGAGGGAGTACGTAGCAACGGCGACATGAAATATTAGCGATTTGCAAATTAGCAAGTCGCGGAATTGCAAATTAGCGGGTCGACATGAAATATTAGCTCACGGTCTCGCTCTCTCAAAGAGCGAGACCGTGCCTGCGCCCCCGCTACGCTCTCGCGCTACGAAAGCGCGAGACCGTTGCGCTCTCGCGGCCGCGTAGCGCGAGACCGCCCCATGCATCGGCCGGCCGCACCGCTTCGGTCTCGTGCAAGCCGACAGCGACAACGCGTGCGCTATCGCGCGCTCAAAGTGCGAGAGCGCCTCGTGCCCCGCGTGCGTCAGGCGGCGTCGGACGGCTCACGGGATGGCTGCGAGACCGCTACGCTCTCGCGCTATGCGAGCGCGATACCGGTGCGATCTCGCTGAATTAGCGATATCGCCGCCGCTTTCGCGCGTATATTACGCGATATCACGCTCTCGCGGTTTGAAAGAGCGACGGATGTATAATACCGCAAATCCCCCACTAATCAGTTTATTCTTGCAAATCCGAAGGAAAACACTAATATTTTCAAAAAAATTTCGAGGGTGGAGCGGAATGCCTTCCGAATCCGAGGTTACGGACGTGCCCGGCAGGTGTTCGACGAAATGTCGCCCTTCCGCTCGTGAGCGTTCGGCAACATTCATCTGGCGGTCTGGCCTCTGGGAGGCTACGATGGAGAGCCATGGTCATCGAAGCACGGTGATGTGGCCATGCCTCGCGTCTGTGCCTGGTGCACACGCTCGGATTTCCAGGTATGTTTCTGGTTTGTGCTTTGCTGTTGCCTTGTGTAGTTGTGTTGCCCATCGTGATGCTGATATATGTTAGTGATTTGCTATGTGTTTTTGATATTGTGCCGGCAAGCAGAAAGTCTTGTTAGTATACTTGAATATACACTTGCAGTTCTATAACATTGGCATCAGTTATAGGCTGCTAGCTAGATTCATCTATAAACCTTTTTTTAGAGACCAGCTAGATCCATAAACCCTTTTTAGAGACCAGCTTGATCCATAAACATTGAGAAAAATGTACCTTTAAATACACCATCACTCAATCAGAATATCAAAATCCAAGGTGGCGTGCTAATACAAATGTACCACCGGGGTCCCAAAATCGAAAGTGACATGCTAATTGCTAAGGCAGACCCTGATGTGGCATTTTCACTAATTTCCTTTTTCTTTTTCCTTCTCTTGTTTTCCTCATTTTCAATTTTCTTTTTCTGATTTCTTGCTCCTTGCGCCAGGTCCAGGCTGCTATGCAGATGTGGAACTTGAGGCGGTACCAATTGCTCCTTTTTATTTTCCCCCATTTTCCTTTTTTTATTACTATGGGCTGGGTGCGAGGAGGAAGCAAGAGAAGGACCTTGGCTGGAGGAAGAAGATAAAAGGAAAAAGGAAAGTAAAGGAAAAGTAGTAAAGAAAAGGAAAAGGAAACTAGTGACAAAGGAATTGTCCACGTTAGCATGCCACGTCAGATTTTAGGTTTTTGGTGGTACATTTAACGAGTTTAGGGACCTAAAAATGCATTTGTTACAGATCAAGACAACTCACATGCAAAATTTTAAGGTCCACTAGTGTATTTTACTGTTAGAAATTTAAGTTATCAGCAAGTCATAAAGCCAGGGTCATTGAGAAAGTAGCCAAATCAAAGCAGTATCATGTCATTGAGAAATTTAAGTTATCAGCAAGTCATTCTAATTTGTTATAGAGAATGGAAGTGAAACTTCTGTCATTGTATGAATCAGGTCATCTCAAGCATCCCTGGAAAATCTTATTTACAAATTGTTCTTCTTTCCAAGTGTTGACCAAAACCAGGGAATTCTTATTATATTCAAACAAAAGGATAAATTAGAAAAAAAATAAGTAAAATGTTGTTCACATGAGATGGAAAAGATGTTTCTCCCCCAATTCCTGACTTCTTAGTGTGAACTCAAAGACTAAAAACACAACCTTCATGTGGTAATTCTCCAGCTATAAGATAACCAGCATGCTAGCAATTGCCAGAAAGTCCAAAAATGGGTCATAGATCAAATTACAGCATGGCATTGCTGTTTAACATTTTGACTATATGTCTAATCAAAATATTTTGCACAATAGCAAGCTGTGCTGAAAGCAGCCAATATCTTTTCCCCATGAATATACAAAAACCAACAGTAATACATATAGATTGATGTTTGTATAATACCTCCTGGAAAATACACACGAACAAACGACTTAAGTTTCCTAATTCATACACAATGGCTTCAGTTGAATTAAATTGAAAAATCTAGTAGAGGAACTGTGGCATGGTTCAGTAGCTAGGAAGGAGGTGTGGGTGCATGTATGCCTTCAACACCCATCTTCAGGTCCTTTTCTACTCATATTTGATGGCTTTCTATTTCAAAATGAGAAAGATAGTAACCTAGTAACCTGTAGGTAGTCTCTTTCTCCTAGAATAAATTGACAAAGGATGGCGCCATGTTGATGCTTCTCTAGGAGTTGGTGGATGCCTGGCAGGTCGATGCAGATATTTGTTTTTGATCTTCCTTACGGAAGAATGATAGTGCTGCATAGGCTGCCATGTACACCAGCACAGGGATAACCAAAGCAATGATGTTTCTAGATGTCTTCCACTCCATGGTGCTGCCTGCAGCGTAAGCGCACAGGAGACCGAGCATATCCAGCAAAATGGCTGTATGCATTGGCCAGACCGGTATTTCTAGGTTGTTCAGCATCCTTGGAAGCAGCAAGGCGATGACGACAATAGAAGACATGAAGGAAATCGAATTGCTATAGAAGAATGCATAGTACCGGCGCTTGTTGATGTCATGGAGGATGTAGTGGCCAGCAAGGTGCCCATTGCTATTTTCCTGCCACAAGCCACCTGGTGGTTTTAGGCCAGCTTGATATGTAACACTTGCAGCCAGGACCCCTAGCAGCATCAAGTACTCCCTCATGTCCTTGTCGGTTGATCCAGATTTATCTTCTTCACTGTTGGCTTCTTGTAGAGAGGATCTGTTTCCTGTGCCATGGGCTCGTGGTTCAGAAGTCACATAATTTATTCTTCTGCCTCCTTGCTCAAAGGACCCTTCTCCTTTGTCACAGTCTCTCAGTGCAGCATCTGCAATATCTGTGATTTCAGTTGCTTGTGAAGAGGATCCCTTCCCTTTTATCAGGGGTTCTGGTTGTGAGGCTTCAGTGTCTGTGCTGCCACCTTCTTGCGCCGAGGAGTCCGCGTTTCTGCCTGCTGTTTTAGCGTGCCTATTCCTATTCCAAAATATGACTACCTGCAAGGCTACCAAGGCAAAGATTGCACCAACCAATGTCAATACATAGATGGAGGTGCGCAGATGCCGAGAGCTTCCAGCAGCGTAGGCACCCATGAGGCCGAACATTCCAGCTACCATGCACACATAAAGTGCATAGCACTTTATGCCTGGCCTGTATAGGTTTGGGTTCACAAGGAGAATAATGAGAGCTATAGATGCCATGAAGCTGGTTGCGTTGCAGTAGAAGAATGCCTCATAATGCGGTGGATAGTTTTCAAGCAGGATTGGAAAACCTGCTTGGTGATGGTGCCCAAGATTATCATCCTCTAACCAGAAGCCACCTGGGGGTGTCAGCCCAGCTTGATAAGTGAGCGTGGCAACCAAGATTGCAAGGAGCAGCAAAACTTCACGCTTCTTATCCTCCTCATCAGGATCATGATGTTCGCTGTCCATGTTGTCTAGTGTGAAGAAGATTATGTGAATCACCACATAGACGAGGACACCACCTGCCAGAGCAACAACATAGATGGATGTGCTCACGTCCCTGCAACTCCCTGCAGCATATGCACATATGAGGGCGAACAGATCCAGCAGCATAGCTGCCTCTAGAGTGTGGTTCTTCAGTACATGGTTACTTTTGACCAGTATTATGGCCACTAAGGATGTCACAAAAGCCACCGAATTGCTGTAGAAGAACACCTTGTACCGTGTTGGGTGTGTCGTGAGGAGTATTGGGTCACCGCCCTTATGCCCATCCCGGTCATCTGGCCAGAGACCACCCGGTGGATCTAGCCCTGCTTGGTATGTGATGCTTGCAGCAAGAGTAGCAAGCAGCATGACAAGGGAGCGAGCCTTTTCCATTGCAACATTGTGTTTTGTGTTCCTAGTGATTGGAAACATGTACAGCATGAAATTGCAGTTTCGGAAGGAGAAGGATATGGGGGGAGATTTACTGACGTACCTGCTACCGTCAAGGTCTTGTTCATTATGGATCAGTGACTTCACAGATGATATACTTCGTTTTGATTCAGTATGCCGATCATTCTTGTAACTCATTTTTAAGAATTGTGTAACAGCCACCTGGAGGAAGATGTATGCAAGAATTGCAGCAATCAAACAGATGACATATACGGTGTCATCGGGCTCCCTGCAGCTCCCAGCAGCATAGGCTCCAACGAGGCCGAAGAGAGCCACAACAATAGACCCATACAGTTCACCAAACTGCAATGACATTTGCTCCTTGTTGACCCTCTTGTCCAGAAGCAACATGATGATGAGTAGGGATGCGACAAATGCAGTGGTGTTGCAGACGAAGAACGCCTTATAGCGTCTGGAGTTGATGTCCTGCAGAACCGGGTTGCTCACCCGGTGGCCGTCCTGGGTGCTGCCCCAGAAGCCACCTGGTGGGTTCAGCCCGGCCACGTAGGTGATGGTAACTGCAAAGGTTGCTAGCAGCATCAAGACCTCATGCAATTCTTCGCGGTTGTGTTCACCAGGATACCCGTTTTGCTTCTCAGTATCCTTAAGTTCACCTGGATCCTTGTTTTGCTTCGCAGGATTTTTGCCTTTCTTCTTCAACTTGGAAACTGCATAGGTAAACAAAGAAGGCACAATATAGGCAAATACCACAGACATGATCACCGAGGAGTAGATGGTAGTGAATTCATCTCTGCAGCTTCCAGCAGCATAGGCCCCCATTAGACCAAGTAAGTCGAACACCATGACTACTCGCAGAGCAGCCGCGCAGCGTGAGTTCTTCTTATCCAGGACGAGGAGGAGGAGGCAGACCACGAGTGATGCAGCGAACGCAGTGGCGTTGCAGTAGTAGAACATGATGTATTGTTCTTTGTGGTTGCCTGGTAGGATTGGGTCGCCTGCGAGATGGTCTTCATGTGTGTCCTGCCAGAACCCCCCTGGCAGGTTGAGCCCCGCTGCATATGTTACCGTTGCGACCAGAGTGGCCAGCAGCAGAAGTTGGTTCTTCAGCTGGTACTCTGAACTTGAAGATTGGTTGGATGTCTTCTCTTTGCTCGATCCATTTCGTATGTGGGTGTCTATTTTGTTGGTGGAAGACATATCTTGTTGTGGTTGAAGTAACAGGAAGATGGCCCTTGAGGAGATGATAGGGTGTCCTAGCTGAGCTACTCAGGTTATATATAGCTACTCATCTTCATATAGCAGCACTGTGTCTTGATTGGCACAATTCTTCCCTGCGAATCATGGCATATTTGCATGAGTCCATCAAGTCACCTATCTAAAGATGTGTCTGTACTGTAGCATATATATTTGCATGACTCCATCAAGTAACCCTATCTAAAGCTTATTCCATTGTCCTTTTGCAGCTTGTGCAACATAACAGACACGAAGCATCAATGATGTGTTTTGTTCCGTGCACATGGTGTAGCATCCCAGCTTCCAAAATCCATATTAGCCCAATACATCCAAGGAATGGACCCACGTATGTATAGTTTTCACTTAAACTTGGCATATGTATTTTTTTTATTACTTTGACCCATCATTAATACAATGGTTATAAGGTAGAGAGTCTCTCTACCTTCCGTGTGAAAAATAAAAAAGGGCTAACCTGGAGTTTGGTACGGTTGAATTACATGGAGTAGGACCTAACCTATCTAAACTCTCTATTTGACATGTATAACAACTAAAAATTAACAAGAATTGTTGACTGGTTCTGATGATTAATCCCACGTGGAGAGTTCAGATATGTTTTGGTAGTGTAAAGACTTGAAGTTGAAGTAACCAGACCACAACACAATTTACTCATATTTCAGCAAATATTTTTCCTCTGTATACTTGAAATTGTAATGCTTGTCCATTCTAGCAAAAAAAAATTTTCAGAACCTAAAGGCACAGAAGCCATAGGATTAGATTCGCCTAGCATTACAGAGGCTTCACAATCTGATGGGAAATAGTCCATACTCAAAATATTGGAGGGTGCATAGTTGATGCTTGATAGAGAACAGTCATCATGCAAATCACAGGAGCAGATATGCATAAGTATGCTTGGATAATGCCTAAGTGCGAGCCTCCTCCCATACTTAGGCATACCTATGCCTGTCAATACTAAGAACAATTAATGCCTATGATAGTGTGAGACTCAGATACCAAACCCGGTCCGGTTTATAAGGCTAGTGAAACAAGCAGTTGCAGAAAACTCTGGCAAACATTAGGGTGATGTACAAATATGTACAAGTGAGTACTGAAGTACTCCGTATAGCAGAGAGAAGCACCTCGTCATGTCCTCATTGTTCACACTAACAAAAGGGTACTAGAGGACAACAGAATCTATGGAAGTTGCATATTTAATTGATGATGAAGTTCAGGTCAACTTACTTCAGATTGGTCAGATGCCTATCTGCAATACGTCCAAGGATTAACAACGACAAGTTGTGCTACTATAGATCAAATCAGGTTGTAAACTAAGTAATTTCATGGAGATTTGTTCCGGTCTAGCAAAAAGTACCTCAAGGTACCGGTACCTCATGATACCAAATCGTTTCCAATCATTGGATCTAATAATACTCATCCTGCCCAGTTAGATCCAACGATCGGAAACGATTTGGTATCGTGAGGTACTGGTACCTCGAGGTACTTTTAGTTGGACCGGAACAATCGCAATTTCATGATATATACCTAGAAGTACCATAGTTTTTAGTGTTATATTGTGCTACTTCCTAATACTTTTAATACTGGGAAAAAAAGAGGCTACCTCTTGATACCTCAATACTAAGCGGACACAAAGAGGTGACAAAATTTACAATAAAAAAATTACAATTTGACTTGATACATTCTGGAACCATAAATAATCTCTCACAAGTTACAGTAGGCCGAATACAAGTCACCATCCACGGTGGGTCTTCGAGGACATGCCTTTTTATCTTTTCCATCTCTTCCCCACCCTGAAATATGTATTGACCTGGAAGATCCTGAGGTTCTCCCTCCAACTCCTTTGAACTTTACCTTTCACAAGGTTGGAGCGCTTGATGCCCTCATGAGCCAGCAGCAAATAATATTTCTGTCAATGTCTTCCAAAGCTGTATGATGGAGCTATGAGCCCCAAAGTATTTTCTGCCATCAAAGGTGGTCCCAAATATGTGCATTCTCATTTTCGTTACGCGGAGAATTTTGCTTGGGCGTCACTACCAGACTCGCTAGCTTTCGTGAGAGTTACGAATTTAGGCTGACCTTGCTTTTGTTGCTTGAAGGATTTTGCTTGGTTACATGTAATCAGCACCAGCCATGGCATGTGTCAGAGTGCATGGTAGTTATAGTCATATTAGGATATAATTAATTGATTTGTGTGGACTCCTTCCATATCTGTAATCATTCCTTATCTCCTCCCCATGTAATTCTATATATATCAGTCCCCTAAGGCTCAATACAACCTGTCCAATATTCATATCCTCTTCCTGTACTTTTCAACATAGTATCAGAGTAGGCGACCTAGAGCCGCCGCTCACGCTTCCGCTGCCATCGCCCCTAGGAGGGTTCCGATCTCCCGGGGGCGGCACCATTTTTTCATCATTCTGCTTCATTGTCGAGAGATCGGTCTCGATCTACTCATGCGGCCGTTCTTCATCGAGTATATAGTCGTGTCGAGTCTATAGTTGTTGTCAAGCAGCTAGCAGATCGCATCTACCTCCATGCAACCGCTCTTCCATGCTACCACCTCTAGAGGTCGTGGCTGGGCACCATCGTCCACGTCATCGACAGGAGCCCAGCATCGACCTCGCCGCCTCCTGGTTCGGATCCAGACGGAGCATGCCGCGTCCCGGGGCCTCATCTCCCTCCGGCTTCACCACCGCCGCTATCGACACCCTATGGCCTCGTCCTCTGCTCCGCCCAGGTACTCTCTCGCCGCCCATCGATCCCACCGCCCGATCTGGAGGATGAGCGCGTCGTCACCACCTCTTCACCGTGCCGAGGGAATCGCCTCCTCCACCACTGGAACTCCGCTGCCGCCAGGAATTGTTGGGATTGGACTCACGACGGCCCGTCTCCTGCGCCTCCTGGCCGGTGCGCCAGGCTCCCTGTCCCTCCGCTCATCGCTCCCGACGGTGCCCCCGACTCCGTCGGTGTCCTCCCCGCCTCCAACGATGCTGGTGCCGTGTCACCGCTGCCCTAGAACCCCACGACCCCGACCTCGCCACGATATGCTCCGCCCTCTCAGCACCACGCCGACACTGCTAGAAACTCCGTCAACCGGGGGGAACTAGGACGCTCTAGTCGGCGGGCGGTCTCGCCACCCCCTCTACCTCCCCTCCTCGCGCGCCTAGCCACCAGCAGGGCACCCTCACCGCCCACCTCACACATCTTTAGCTTGATCACCCGTTCAAGCGCCCGACCACAACAACTTCTGCAACCGATCATCATCAACCACGCGTCTACGCCATCAAGCTTCTGGTTGCCACGGCATCATCCCCTCGAGCCGCAGTGCTGCTGCCTGTTGTCCACATTCACATTGGATGTTGCAACGCTGAGAGGCGCCCTCCTCAGCATGGTCTCTCCGCTAGTGGAGTTTCCGCCGCTGCATCGATATGGAGCTGCAGCTGTGTTGTATCTTCGGACCACAACTTTGCTACTTTCGTCGTCTTTATTGTTGTTCGTGCATCCACACCTTCATCGCCCGCACTGGTCATCATCAGCCGCTCAGGGTCTTCTTCATCTACTTCGAGCATCGCCGTTGCATCTCTAGGCTGCCACCATGTTGATGCAAAAAAACACACACTGGCCTGAGAGGTTTGCTTTACTCTAGTGCAGGTCCAAAATTAGGGTTTTAGGTTCAAGGGCGTGCCAGTTGATTTGATCCTGCAATCAATAAGAAAATATGCAAAGAATATCAGTAAACGATAGACAATCGGCCATAGGGCCGATTTCATATCGTATGTGACCTAGCAGATGCAATAAAGCATGAATCGGCTGTAAGGTATATGAATAAGCATGAAAGTAACCCTAATATTAGTATATCGGCTGTAGATATCAATATTATGCAATCAATAGATCATTATTACTTTAGAAATAAACAATTGGTATAGATTGGACCGAACCGAGACAGTATAAATTGTTTAAGTCTATTACAACATGACATAATGATCACATAAGACTAATGTCATAGCCGATACCTAGATCTAATTGCATATCGGTCATAAATCCGATACAATCTCATGATAAAGCATTAAAGATTGAATATAGAATATTAAACAAAGTATAAAACCATGTAAAATATTCTAGATAAGATCGGCTGAAACTCCGATACTATCCCTATTGACAACCGTAAAGCATGTTATAGATCATGATTCTAAACAACTTAATAGGTTGGACTGAACCAATGCAGCATTAAATATGAAAGAAGCATGACATATAACAAGCCAATAACATCAAACCAGGATGGTGGATACATCATATAACATGAATCAATAAAGTAAACTAGCCGATACCGTCGAAACCCTAAAACGGATCTAGCCGATATGGAAGATAGAATTATTGATCTAAGCTATATGATGTATATGATAACTGTGGAACTTGCAAGATAGAATTAGAGTATCATAAAGATGTAAGCACTAATCCTGATGATGCAAATTGCCATGACAAGATATACCTTCTCGCCGAAGATCAAATTGATGCAGCACGACTCGAGAGCACAAGCTTGTCGAAATAAGAAACAAAGGTGGCGATACGCCGAGATTGATTGAACGTATGTTGTTGTTATTTACAAGACCTCGGGATTATATTTATACCCGAAAATACAAACATTGTCCATCACGGACACAACTCATATTAACCTAATACAAATCCAACTAACGAACAAGTCCCTTAGGCGGACTCTTACCGAGAATATCTATAAAGAAATTACATAAAATATCCTAATTAATAAATACAATTGCCTCCTCAGAACTCTATCCATGCATGGCAATCCATATGAAACACGTTAACACAACCCGATGACGTATACCGAGTCATATTACCAAAATCGGCTCAATCGGCTAACCCAGTCCGACTCTGACTTTGCCAATCCAGTTCATAGCCGATTCGGACGACAGCCGATTCTCACTCTGTTTTCCGATACGATCTTATCTCTTCAATCCTCTTCGATTCCATCTTTATCTCCGATGTTTGAATTACCAAATTTGGTCGTTAACACATGCCCCCCAAGTCCGGAATATTTGGTATTGTTTCGGATTTGCCAAATCTTATCTCCCAGATAATCTCGCTCTTTCCGTTTTTGACCGTTACCACAGCGCTTTAAATACCTAACCGACGGCCCCAAGAAACTTCACACCGTTATTACTGTTGCCACCGCTTTCGCAATCTCCGTCTCTCCCAACTCCGGTGATCCCCTTGGCGCAAGCAATCAGCTCCAAGCAATCCCCCACTCATCCAACTCCCGCCGGCAAGAAGATGTCGTCGTCATCCGCTCCATCCTCCGCTTCACCGGCCGAATACACTGAGGTAAGCCTCATCGGCTAGATCCCCTTTTTGCTCATTAAATCTTGTTTCCCGCAAACTTAGTCCGCTTTCTTTCTTTTTTGCCTTGTTGATGTAGCATCTCGCAAACCTAGTCGTGGTTCCCAGTCTTAATTACGAAAACAACTACTTCCTTGGGCCAATCAGCAACTTAGACCCCACTGAGTTCATCACTGCTGAAACAAACAGGATCCCCTTCAGGCTAGCAAACCCCAACATAAGTCATTGGAAGAATACTTTTAAGTCCTGGCCATCCTTAGAGAAAAGCTGGCCTGCATGGTTCAAACGCATATCGGCTAGCAAGCATCTCTGGACAGCCTGGTAGTTGACTGCAGCACTCTTCGATCAAGATTCCAAGAGATTCAAGCCCTACTACTAGATGAGTTGTCCAACACAATCACTCCAGCTATGTGTCTTGAGCAACACCAATTCAAGTTGGAGAAGGCAAGACAGAGAATAGCCGATCGACGAGAAAAGAAGGATATCGAAGCCACCATTCAGGCCAATCGGCAACTAGTACATGATGAGAAAATCAAGCTTGATCAACTAGCCGAAGAGCCGATTAAAGCCATAATAGATCAACTGGAGGCTGAAAGAATAGATCTGCTAGCCAAGCTTGAAGGATGTAATGCTAAGATCGCACTGGAAAAACAGAAATTAGCCGATCTCCCAAAGGCTATTGGGGAACAAAAAGCGAAGTTGAGATCGGCTATAAAGAATGTGGCTACTATGACCAAGTCCTTAAAGGTGATTCCTGGAACTCACACCCAAGATGCCCAAGCCATTGCAGAAGTTGAAGGAATCCGACAACGGGCACTGTCAGCAATCCAGCGCTACCTTGCTCAGTAATATCATGTAACAAGGACTTAGAAAAATTCTGTAACTAATTCTGCAATCGGCTAGAACATTTGTCCTGTAACATATACTCTGAAATCCTTTATGCCGATTGATACTTTTGCTATAACACGTGTCAACTATTAAGCCGATTTTATACCTGGCATACTTGATTGTACTCTAACTTATGCAAAATTTTGCTCAAAAATTTCCAAACCCTCCATGCCCCCAAGTTTGTAGTAGGGAACACAATGCTGCAAACTTATATGTCTAAGGGCGATAAAAGTATCGGCCATCTAAAGGCGATGTAAAAACATCGACTATCAATCATAAACCGACAAACTATAGCCGATTATGAACCAATCCAAACACTTGGGTAGTATTTCTTCAAATATTTTCCATTAAGTGCTCTGCCAAACACCTCTCCATCAAGCCCTTTTAACATATAGGCCCCTTTAGAAACACACTTATGAATTTGAAAAGGCCCTTCCCAATTCGGTGACCACTTGCCGAATTTATTATCTCTGGCCCCTATCGGCAATACCAACTTCCAAACCAGCTCCTCTTCCTCAAAATATTTGGGCACAACCTTTTTATTATAATGCCTTGCAACTCTCTCCTTATCTTTCCTAACTTTCTCAAGAGCTCGTAATCTTGCTTGAACCAAATCTTCTGACTCATCAACCATCAAATTGTGATAATCATCGGCTGTTAACTCATCTTGTAAAGAAATCCTCCTAGAGCCAATGTTGGTTTCCCATGGTAATACGGCCTCATGCCCATAAACCAGTTGATAAGGAGGGACTTGAATTGCACCATGGCACGCCATCCGATAAGACCATAATGACTCAGCCAGAATAGTATGCCACTTCTTGGGATATTCGGCTATCTTTCTTTTGACCAACTTAATCAAGCTTTTGTTAGATGCTTCAGGTTGTCCATTGGCTTGAGCATAATATGGTGATGAATTCAACAACTTAATTCCCATGCTATCAGCCAACTGAACAAACTCAACAGCAACAAATATAGAACCTTGATCAGTCGTTATCGTCTGTGGCAAACCAAATCTATATATAATATGCTCTTTAACAAAATTGATTGCATCTTGACTGTCAACCTTCTTCAAAGGAATTGCCTCCACCCACTTAGTGAAATAATCAGTTGCAACCAATATGAACTTATATCCTTTGCTTGATGGTGGATTGATCTGGTCGATCATATCAATACCCCAACCTCTGAACGGCCATGGCTTGATAATAGGGTTCATAGCCGATGCTGGTGCTCTCTGAATTGCTCCAAATTTCTGACAATCTTGACAACCTTTGTAATACCTGAAACAATCCTCCAGCATTGTCGGCCAAAAATATCCAACTCTTCGAATCAACCACTTCATTTTGTGAGCCGATTGATGTGTCCCACAAATGCCTTCATGAACCTCACACATGACAACTTTAGTTTCTTCCATGCTCAAGCATTTCAAAAGAACCCCATCAATCGTCTGATAGTACAATATATCATCCAACAAAACATATTTTAGAGCCTTATATCTCAATTTCCTTGAAACCGATTTAGAAGGATTCTTCAAATACTCAAAAACATCAAACCTCCAATCATCGGCTGGAATACAGGACACTTCTACTTCAATCCCTTGTAACATCGGCTTATAACCTGAGGCCCCTTGAGCTAAGTCATTGGCTTTAATGTTTTGCTCCCTAGGAATATGTTTGAAAGTAGCCACCTTGAAAGTTGTCATCAGCTCTTGGCATTTTTCATTGTATATCATCAAAGTGTCATTTTTGCATTCATATTCCCCAGATAACTGTCTTATCACCAATAATGAGTCACCCATGATCTCAACGGCATCGGCTTCAACTTCTCTTAATAACTGTAGTCCCTTGAGAACATCTTCATATTCTGCTTGATTATTTGTAGAGTATGGTTTAATAGTAAAAGCAAACTGAAAACTTGCCCCCTAGGCGATATGATTACTAAGCCGATACCACAACCATGAGTGCAAACAGATCCATCGAAAAATAAAGTCCACGGCATAATATCAATGTTATCAATGCTGGTATCCCTGTGTTCTACTATGAAATCGGCTATTGCTTTCCCTTTAACTGCCTTAGCCGATTCATATCTGAGATCAAATTCGGACAAAGCAAAGATCCACTTCCCAATTCGTCCTTTCAAAACTGGAGCTGATAGCATATATCGCACTACATCGGCTTTGCATACTATAACACACTCATTGGAGAGCAAATAATGTCTCAACTTCGTACAGGAAAAATATAAACACAAGCATAACTTCTCCACTGGTGAATACCTTGTTTCTGCATCCAACAGGCGTCTGCTAAGATAGAATATGACTCTCTCTTTCCCCCCAACCTCCTGGATCAAGACTGAGCCGATGGAGTTTTGATCGGCTGACAAGTATAATTTGAATGGAATCCCTTTCTGTGGTGGTATAAGAACTGGAGGGGTACTCAAATATTCCTTGATATTATCCAGAGCTTGCTGCTGTTTTTCTCCCCAGACAAATTCTTGATCGGCCTTTAACCTCATTAAAGGAGTAAAAGGTTCTATTCGGCCAGACAAATTTGATATGAAACACCGAACAAAATTTATCTTGCCGATCAATGATTGTAACTTGGTCTTGTCTTCCGGGGGTTTGATATCCTTAATTGCCTCAATACTCCTCTAAGGAATTTCAATCCCTCTCTCATGAACCAGAAACCCAAGAAATTGACCAGCCGATACACCAAAAGCACACTTGGTAGGATTCATCTTTAACCCATATTTCCTTGCTCTTTCTAAGACCTGTTTCAGATCGGCTATATGATCATCAACTTCCTTGGATTTAACCACCACGTCATCAATATATATTTCCACCAATCTGCCGATTAGATCATGAAAAATGTAGTTCATAGCTCTCTGATAGGTAGCACCAGCACTCCTTAAACCGAAAGTCATAACAACCTACTCATATAAGCCGATAGCACCAGGACATCTAAAAGCAGTCTTGTGGATATCTTCCTCAGCCATAAAAATTTGATTATAACCAGCATTGCCATCCATGAAACTGATAATCTTGTGTCCAGATGCTGCATCGACGAGTTGATCGGCTACCGGCATTGGGTATTCGTCTTTTGGTGTAGCTTTGTTCAAGTCTCTGAAATCAATGCAAACCCTAAGCTTGCCGTTTTTCTTGATAACTGGTACTATGTTAGAAATCCACTCAGCATATCGGCATGGTCTGATAAAGTTAGCATCATAAAGTCTTGTAATTTCGGCCTTGATAGCATCATACATTGCAGCTTTACAACATCTTGGGGGTTGCTTGTATGGCCGATATCCTGGTTTTATAGGGAGCCGATATTCAACTATCGATCGGCTAAGTCCTGGCATCTCATAGTATTCCCAGGCAAAACAATCTTTATATTCCTTTAGGAGTGCAATCAATTTACATTTAAACTCTTTAGGTAAACCCTTACTAATATATGTCGGCCTAGGCCTATCACCTGGTCCAATGTCGATTTCCTCAAGTTCATCGGCCGACATAAAACCTTGCCCAAGCTTGCCGTCGAGATCATCAATAGTATCCTCTGTGTAGAAGTTGGAACCCTCCACGGCGCCCTCAAAACAAGAATTGGGGCTCTCCATCTCCTGTTGTCTATCGGCTGGCACGATTTCAATTTGGTCTCCTTGCCATTGAATCAAACTTTGATGCATTGTTGAAGGGATGCAACAGTTGGCATGGATCCAATCTCTTCCCAACAACAGACTGTAGGAACCCTTCCCGTCAATAACAAAGAACGTAGTTGGAATTGTTTTACTGCCGATGGTTAGCTCCACATTCAAAACTTCCTTGGTCTCGGATGGATTCCCGCCAAAATATTTCAGAACCATGTTAGTCTTGATTAAGTCCTCTGAATTCTTCCCAAGCTTTCTGAATGTTGTGTAAGGCATTAAATTAACAGCTGCCCCTCCATCGACTAGCATCTTAGACATCGGCTTACCATTGACAAATCCCCTAACATAGAGTGGCTTGAGGTGCCGATGATCAGTTCCCTCGGGCTTCTCAAAAACGGCTTGCTGTGGAGATAACATCAATTTGGCCGATGGCAGATTTTCTTCTTGCTCGACAACTTGCTCTACTGCATATTCGGCTGGCAACATGAAAACCATATTTATCTTAGATGACATCACTTCCTTGCCTTTATTTTGTTGTTTCTTGTTATGATCAGCTCTGACTTCATCGGCTAGCACCACTTTGCTCTTCACGCGCTAGACTTTCTTTGTTCTCTGCCTCAGCCAATGTTCGATTTCCCCTTCAACCTCCCGGAATTGTTCCCTATTTCTCATCCTTTGAACTCTTCTCTTTTGATTTTTGGTGAATATTCCAGAAGGGCACCATTGAGGATGCATTGGCTTAGATTCTCCAAGTGAGTCATCTTCGCTGTTGTCTTGTTGCATTGGCCCAAGTCTCTCATGAACTGGCAACCTTGATTGACTCGGCCAATGTGCAGTAATACCCTATCGGCTTGGTCTTCTGATGAACTGTGCATCGGGATTGGTGCATCCAGGACAATCTTGGATAGATGGCAACCTCATCCCCTCATTCCAACAAAATCTGAAAAATTCGCAACTCCAATGAGGATCAAAATATCTTTCACTTTCTTGAGAATATAACTCCTCTTCCCTTTGGCGCCTGTTTTGATATTTACTGATCATGCCAGCCGATCTGATACTCCTAGTGTAGTTTTTATCTCCATCGGCTGTATTCCGATTATATCCAGGGTGCACCATGTTGACTGGAAAAGGGTGTCCATCTATCTTCATCGGCCTCTTGGATTCATCAATCTTAATCTTCCCTTGTTCGATAGCCGACTGGATCTGTTGCCTGAAAATCTTACAATCATTGGTGTAATGAGTTCCTGTATTGTGCCATTTGCAGTACTTCCTTTTCTTCAACTCCTCAGCCGATGGGATGACATGTCCTACTGGCAGTTGAATCTGTCTTTCTCTGAGAAGAAGATCAAAAATCTTGTCGGCTTTAGTAATGTCGAAATCAAACCTCTCCTCCATTCCCGAATTCTTGGCCCATTGACAGACCACCGTCTTCTTGTTCCTAGCCCACTCGGCTGCGTTGATCTCAGGGTCATCGTCTTCAGAATCGGAATCATAGCTACAGACATTGTTGACGTTGTTTGCCTTTTTGATAAACTTCCTTGCTTCCTGGAATCTTGTCTCATGAGCCGATACTTTCTGAGCTAGGTGTGCTAAACTCTCGAAGTCTTGAGCCGAAAACCTTTCCCTTATCGGCGCCAACAAACCTTGGAAGGCCAAATCGGCTAACTGAGAATCTATCAAAGATAGGCTGTAGCATCTGTTTCTCACATCTCTAAATCGTTGAATATAATCTAGAACTGATTCATCTGATTTTTGCCTGATCGCCGTGAGGTCCGATAGCTTCATCTCTTGAACTCCACTGAAAAAGTATTTGTGAAATTGTTTTTCCAGATCGGCCCAACTCCTGATTGAATTATATGGCAGGGATGAAAACCAAGTGAATACCGATCCAGATAATGAGAGTGGGAACAAGCGAACTCTGAGGGCCTTTGTAGCCGATGCCTCACCACATTGAGCTAGAAATCGGCTAACATGCTCATAAGTTGATACATTATCTTGTCCTGAAAACTTGGAGAAGTCTGGCACCTTGTATCGGTTTGGCAGTGGAACCCGATCAAAATATTCTGGATATGGTTGCCGATACATGTTGTCATTGTCTTTTGGTTTGAGTCCAAATTGCTCCCTCATGACGTCAGCGATCATATCGGCCCAGGATTGATGAGGTGTTGCTCCACCATACTGCTGATGTAGTGGATCCATCTGGCCGTATTGGATCGGCTGAGGTCGTGGAGAGTGAGGCTGAAAAAGATGATTGAAGCTAGCCGATATGCCTTGAGGTGGTACATATGGGAGTTGCTCTGTACTGTACTGCTGGCCAATCGGCTGAGTAATTCCAATCGGCTGTTGTGGAACCGAAGGAATTTGATAAGATATGTCAACAACTGGCGGTTTTGGGTGAAGAGTACTCATCAATTGCTCTGGTGTTAGCTGAGTTGATACTTGCCCCCAGTGATCGGCTGCGATCTGGTTAGAATTGATGGAATATTTGAACTTGAGTAAGGAGGCGATGGAGCCTGGGTTTGAAGCACTTGCTGATTTCCTAGATTCCCGCCGATGTCTGTCTTCACAGCTCTATATCCTGGGAACGTGCCGTTGGGCAAATATATGGGTCCTTTAGCCTTTTCCTCGGCTATCGTTCCATCAACTATCGTTTTGATCATATTTGTTAAGGTGTTGACAAGCACTCCGGACTGGTTGACCAAAGCGTGATGTACAGCCGAATCAATGCGATCTTGTAATGTGTGGAGTTCTTGATCACTTGATTCGACTTTGGCTTGTTTATCTTTTTCCTCTCCTGATCCGGAAGTACTTGGGTCTTGCTTCACGATCGTCGGCACTTGGATTTTAGTCCTTTGGATAACCGTACCTTGTCGGGTGACTGTGAACGAGTGCAAATACTGATTTTGGAGTTGGTTCAGCATTTGTTGCAACTCTTCCTTCTGCTCGTCACCCAGCTGTTCGGGTGTGACCGCGACGATGTTGTCCTCCTAAACTTCAGTGATGTTTGGAGACATGATGACACTTTGTCCCATCGGGCATGCCAAAAGCGTGTTGATGCAAAAAAATACATAGTGGCCTGAGAGGTTTGCTTTACTCTAGTGCAGGTCCAAAATTAGGGTTTTAGGTTAAAGGGCGTGCCAGTTGATTTGATCCTACAATCAACAAGAAAATATGCAAAGAATATCAGTAAACGATAGACAATCTGCCATAGGGCCGATTTCATATCGTATGTGACCTAGCAGATGCAATAAAGCATGAATCGGCTGTAAGGTATATGAATAAGCATGAAAGTAACCCTAATATTAGTATATCGGCTGTAGATATCAATATTATGTAATCAATAGATCATTATTGCTTTAGAAATAAACAATTGGTATAGATCGGACCGAACCGAGACAGTATAAATTGTTTAAATCTATTACAACATGACATAATGATCACATAAGACTAATGTCATAGCCGATACCTAGATCTAATTGCATATCGGTCATAAATCCGATACAATCTCATGATAAAGCATTAAAGATTGAATATAGAACATTAAACAAAGTATAAAACCATGTAAAATATTCTAGATAAGATCGGCTGAAACTCCGATACTATCCCTATTGACAATCGTAAAGCATGTTATAGATCATGATTCTAAACAACTTAATAGGTTGGACTGAACCAATGCAGCATTAAATATGAAAGAAGCATGACATATAACAAGCCAATAACATCAAACCAGGATGGTGGATACATCATATAACATGAATCAATAAAGTAAACTAGCCGATACCGTCGAAACCCTAAAACGGATCTAGCCGATATGGAAGATAGCATTATTGATCTAAGCTATATGATATATATGATAACTGTGGAACTTGCAAGATAGAATTAGAGTATCATAAAGATGTAAGCACTAATCCTGATGATGCAAATTGCCATGACAAGATATACCTTCTCGCCGAAGAACAAATTGATGCAGCACGACTCGAGAGCACAACCTTGTCGAAATAAGAAACAAAGGTGGCGATGCGCCGAGATTGATTGAACGTATGTTGTTGTTATTTACAAGACCTCGGGATTATATTTATACCCGAAAATACAAACATTGTCCATCACGGACACAACTCATATTAACCTAATACAAATCCAACTAACGAACAAGTCCCTTAGGCGGACTCTTACCGAGAATATCTAAAAAGAAATTACATAAAATATCCTAATTAATAAATACAATTGCCTCCTCAGAACTCTATCCATGCATGGCAATCCATATGAAACACGTTAACACAACCCGATGACGTATACCGAGTCATATTACCAAAATCGGCTCAATCAGCTAACCCAGTCCGACTCTGACTCTACCGATCCAGTTCACAGCCGATTCTCACTCTGTTTTCCGATACGATCTTATCTCTTCAATCCTCTTCGATTCCATCTTTATCTCCGATGTTTGAATTACCAAATTTGGTCATCAACACACCGTCACCACTCTAGGCCGGTGGTCCAGCTACCTCTACATGGCTACCGACGTCGCCGTCCAGGCTGTTGGTCCCTCTACTTTGCCTTCGTCTTCGTCCAACATGTCTCATCGCCAGCGTCGCCATATCTTCCTCAACTATAATTCGCTCTTCTCCGGCAAGTGCGTGATGCTCCGGCAATTCTCCCTCTACGCCGTTCTCGCGCCACAACCATCTCGGAGGCCTTCTCTACTAGTCTCCTCCGACATTGGAGTATGATTCATGGTGGTCCCCTACCTTGCCTGTGCAGTATTGGCAACACCGTTGCACGCGTTCGTCCCGAGTTGTCCCTGGGTCTAGCAAATCCGGTGTGACATCTCGTCTTCCACTGTTCAACTACATCAGCTCTTCGGCGTTATCTTCCTCAACGACTGCCGCGATGATGTCACCGTAATTTTCCTCGCACACCTTGGTCTACAGCGTCGCCCTACATGTTCATGACCACTCTACGGCGTCCCATGCGCGCCTTGCGGCTCGGCTACCTCAACATCAGCTTCCCGACTTCGGCTACATTGACCACGGCTACTCTATGCATGGCTTCATCGACCACATCATCCTTCGCTTTGGCTACATCGATATGGCACAAATGGCTATTATCCGTATTAAGCACTCTTGTCGGTTTCTTCTCCAATCCAAGTGTCCGTGTTGCTCACGCTTGGACTGCGGGGGATGTTAGAGTATATGGTAGTTAGAATTATATTAGGATATGATTGATTTGTGTGGACTCCTTTCATATCTATAATCATTCCTTATCTCCTCTCCATGTACTCCTATATACCGACCCCTGAGGCTTAATACAATGTATCCAATATATCGTATCCTCTACCTATACTATTCAACAGCATGTCGAGAGGCTGACTTTCACTCAGTTGAAATTAGTAGGCGAAAAAAAATAACTCACTCAGGTATTTTTCATGTTACTGTTCGGTTTTATGGTGTTCCTGAAAGTCTCAGGCTCTGTTCTCTGGTGGACAAGCTTATTCAATACACAACTACTTTCTCTGATTCTGTTAGAAGCAAGACAAGAACGTTATTGGTCTGGTTGTTTTTGGTGTTACTAAGAAGCTTCCAGATTCTATTCTCATTGCCAACTCAACATAAAAGATCAACAAGATTTGCGCATTCTGTATGCTGCTTTTCCACAATATGTTCTCTTGTCAAGAACAAGCCTCTTGAGTTAGCAAAATGAAATAGAAATCTATTTTAAATGGAAGACAGTCTCCTTCAAGGTTCCAAAAGCAGCAAGCTGAGATTGTGACCATGAGTATCAGAGTGACTCTCTGCGTATTTCAATGATTTATTTCAAATGTGTGTCTGCTAGCACATGTACATTGAGTTCATTAGCTGATCATCACAGTGCTCCTGCTTCCTTGGTTACTCTGGCTACACTGACTAAACAGCTGTTAACGTGTCTGTAATGTGGTGAGCCCCTCTGCTGATTCCTTACAAAGTTCTGAACAGCAAACACCACATGCATGTCTCCTCTAAGCAGATTTGCAGACGCCACTTCTGACGATGCGTGTTATGCATCTGCCATGCAAGTCGCAGCCTGTACAAAGCAGCAGATCATCGGTGTGTTTGAGTGTTTTTATTCTGCTGCCATTTTTTCACAGTAACTCAGATTGCTTCACCTATTTCAGAGAGTATGTTTTGAGGGAGGGAGACAAAACGGAAGAGCAGAGCACATTCTTTACGTTTCAGTTTCTCCAGTTTACAGCTCAAATGCAATATCCGCAGCGACGACGGATAAAAAGCAAAAAATAAAAAAAATGCTTTGCTAATCTAGCTGTTCCGAGATATAGCCCAGAATTAAATTTAATTCATTGCTAACCATAAGCTGATTATGATGAACTCATCCAACAAGCCTGAACCAGCGGTGATACTCAATCCCTGCCAGCTCAAGCCGGGTATTGCCCCTTTTTTACTACAGCTAGATATACAGATCACAACCCTCAAAACCACTTTGCATGCCCTTAGGTGACTGGATTTATTCAGGATAATCCAATTACAACAGGAGAGACTTGGGATAAATGGGGAGAAAATGAGAGAAGAAGCCTAGAAAATGAGAAATATGGAGAAAAAAATGCAGTACATAATGTTCTTGCCCGCTTGATATTTCAGTTGATTAGCTTGTAGAATTGCCAGGCTGAAAACACATGTCACTGCATCACATTCTGGTTCCCTGTACTGCCGCCGTTCGCCTGCCATTTCCTGGTTCTTGGGACTCGGCATCCAGCTCAGGAGCAATCTGCTGGCTAGCAGTACTTGTCTTGTGAACCTGGCCGAAGGTTGACAACACCCCGTGGACTGCAAAGTAGCCCAGCACGACGACGGCCATGGCGATGACATATCCAGATGTCTCCCACTCCCTGCTGGACCCTGCCCCATAGGCCACCAGGAGGCCAATCATGTCGAGAACGATCGTCGTGTTCATCGCCTTCAGCAGCCACTCGTTGACATGCGGCGATGCCGACTCCGGCAGCAGCAGGACGATGACGACGACGGACGCCATGAAGGAAGTGGAGTTGCTGTAGAAGAACGCGCGGTACCGCCGCTTCCGGTTGTCACGCAGGACCGGGTTGCCGGCCGCATGGCCAGCGCCGTCGTCGTCGCTCTGCCACACGCCGCCCGGTGGGTGCAGGCCGGCCTGGTAGGTGACGCTCGCCGCCAGTATCCCCAGTAGCATCAGGTACTTGCGCTTGGTGTGCTGTTCCCTTCCACTGTTGTCACCTCTCCGCTGGTTCTGGTCACCCGGGTTGTTGCCATGCTTTTGGCGCACCACGAATACCACGAGAAGTATGACCACAAAAATAAGCACCAATGCGAAGACAAAGATAGATGTACGCAAATGTTGTGAGCTCCCAGCGGCGTAGGCACCCACAAGACCAAACATGCCAGCCACCATGCAGACGGAGAGCGCGTAGCTCTGAATAGCTGGCCTGTACAAATTTGGGTTCACCAGGAGTATAATGAGGGCGACAGATGACATAAAGCTTGTGGTGTTGCAGTAGAAAAATGCTTTATATCGGTAAGGGTTGTTGCTGAAGAGGACTGGCTCGCCTGCACGGTGACCATCATTGTCATCTTGCCAGAAGCCGCTTGGTGGGGTTAGCCCGGCTTGGTAGGTGATGGTTGCGGACAAGATGGCGAAAAGGAGCAACCTCTTGCGCCTCTTCTCCAGCAACGCATCCTCGTCGTGTCCTTCCTGGTCCAGTGTGAAGAACACGACATGGATCACAACATACACTAGCGCTGCACCGGCTATGGCCACGACATAAATGGAGGTGCTCGCATCCCGGCAGCTTCCCGCTGCATACGCGCCCATGAGCCCAAACAAGTCCAGAATCATGGCTGCCTCTAGCGCGTGGCGCTTGAGCAGAGACCTGCTCTGCACTAGGATGATGGCAAGTAAGGATGACACGAAGGCGGTCGAGTTGCAGTAGAAGAATGCCTTGTACCGTCTGGGATTAGTTGTTAGGAGAATCGGGTTACCAGCCTTGTGACCATCTTTGTCATCCTGCCAATAACCGCCCGGTGGGTCTAGCGCAGCTTGGAAAGTGATGGTCGCTGCTAGAGTGGCGAGCAGTAGAACAAGGGAGCGAGCCTTCTCCATAGCTCGGTTAAGTTCCGCCTCCCTAGTAATTCCAACAAGAGTAGAAAAATGATTATTCTCTTTCAACAAATAGTTAGAGAGTGAAACAAACGGATGTGGATTTTCATCCCTCGAGGGGATACCCCTCGTTGGTTGCATGTCATCTAAATAGTTATTAAAAAAATTGAAAAAATTGACAAAGATAAATTAATATGAAATATATCACTCCACAAACATGTAAGGTCAAATTCGACTTATTCAAGTTGCAACAAAAAGAACAAGTTAAATTAAAAATAGTTACCGTGCATTCGCGTTCATATTTGTTATTTTTGTTACAATTTATAGAAGTTAAAACTTCTATGTTTATGAAGTAATATATATTTCATATTAATCTATCTTGCTAAATTTTTTTAAAATTTTTTATGATTATTTAGGTGACATGCACGAAACGAGGGGATATCCCCATATCCTCTCGAGGATGATTTCACTTTCCCGAAACAAATGTTATTTTTCTCAAAAACTATCAAACTTTCTTTGCCTCTCTAATCAAATTTGCTGCACAATGAGAGAGGGGACAGGTAAATTCTTTGTTTGTAAAAGAAAAAAAAACAAATAGGAGTGCTTTACAAACCTGTCAATACTGGCCTGATCTACTTCTTGGTCTTGCTTGGGACAGTATCGTCGTTTTGACATAGAAGAGTAAATCCGTGCGAGCTTCGTGTTGCCAAGTGCCTTCGCGGCACACGGCACGACGGTGACTTGGAAGGCAATGTACGCGAGCACGGCGCCGACGAGAGCCACCACGTACACTGTGGTGTGTTCCGCCCTTGAGCTGCCGGCAGCGTACGCTCCGACGAGCCCGACCAGCGCGACGACGATGCAGCCGTAGAGCTCCCAGGAGCGCACCGTGCCATCGCGCAGCTTCCGGTCGAGGAGCAGCACGATGATGAGCAGCGACGCGACGAACGCGGTGGTGTTGCAGAGGAGGAACGCCGTCAGCCGTGCCGGGTGGCGCTCCCCCATGACCGCCTCGCCAGCGCGGTGGCCGCCGGCGCCGCCGTCCGCCCAGAACCCTCCCGGCGTGCTCAGGCCGGCGACGTACGTGAGGCTCGTGGCGAACGTGGCGAGCAGCAGGAGCACCTTGCGTGATCGCTCCCTCGTGACGACGTGCTCGTCGTCGTCGCCGTCGCCATGCTCGCCGACGGGCAGCGAGGCCAGAACCATCTGCACGACGAGGTAGACGAACACGGCGACGACGAGCACCGCGGTGTACCTCGTCGTGGTCGCGTCCCGGCAAGTCCCCGCGGCGTAGGCGCCCATGAGGCTGAGCAGGTCGAGCACCATGACCACCCGGAGCGGCATGACGGTGACCCACATGTTCCTCTTCTCGTGCAGCACGGCGAAGAGGAGGATGAGGACGATGACGACCAGCGACGACGCGAACGCGGTGGCGTTGCAGTAGAAGAAGACGAGGTACCGGCCGTAGTGGAGGTCCCGGATGATGGGGTCACCGGCGGTGTGCCCCCCGGCGCCGGCGACGGTGTCCTGCCATGCGCCGCCCGGCGGGCTGAAGCCGGCGCCGTACGCCACCGTGGCCACCAGCGAGGCCAGCAGCAGGAGGTACTTCCGCAGCGTGTACTCCCATGGCTGCTGCTGATCAGTCTCCCCTTGCGCCATTGTCAAAACCTCAGTGAGCTCCAGATGCAAGCTAAGATCGATCGATATGGTTTCTAGCTAGCTAGTTTCAGCTTGCAGTTGAGTATAGTTTATCACTGCCTCGCAGACTTGACTCGGTCACTCGCTCAGTTCAGTCGTCGTCGAGCAGCTTATTGTAAGAGCAAGATACTCATGATCTAGCAAGTTGGCATGCATCTTGATCGATCTTCCATTCAAAATCATAAAAAATGGATGTAGTTAATCCAAACCCAAGGTCAAATACTTCTCAAATATTTGTGCTACAAGGGCATGCACGTTCATCACTTTGCTGTGATTTTCATATATCCATGTAAAGTAGTTATATGCAGGGGAGCACGTATTTCTCGCACGTTTCTCGAGAGAAAGGAATAATATCTAGAGAGAACGGTTTTGAGCATGTGTTAGTCTTACAAATGCAAGTTTATTTCTATCCAAATTTACATTTTTTCCAAAATAAGTTCATTTATCTATATTATACTAGGTCTATAAATTAGGCATTTTTTTGGTGTTTTCATTTTGTCTATAGTTGATTAGAAGCCATAACGCATATTTGCGGCAAAAAAAAGTGCGGGTAAATTGGGGCTTAAAAAATAATACTAAAAATAAACTGATAAAAAGGTATTAAAATTTAAAGTTTGGCTCTGACTGATATTCATTACTCCATACTATTTTGTATCCTAACAGTTGAAATGAAATTATTTTGGGATGGAAGAGTATATATACATTCGATCTAAGTGGTTAAGAAAACATTTAAACAATATTATCAGCAAATATTCTAGATCGGATTCGATTTATATGTGGAGAAATAAACATAATATAAGTTTGACTGTAGTCATGTATATTATATAGTTATAAAAGCTGAAAATCCATTTCCTATATACTATATGCACTGCATTTATTAATGCTAGACTTTGCACGTTGACTGGTTGTTCCAGTGGAAGCTATACATAGTAAGATATATACAAGGTTCAGTCTAAAGGTTAGACTTTGCTTATACTTTGATTAATTTTTCGAAACTCATATTGAACTAGACCAATGAACGGCGCTGCAGCGAAGTCCCTTTTTCTTAACAGAATAATTATCACCCCTTGTACTGAAATATATAGTAGAAGAGCTATCACATGCTAATTAGACCTATTCGTTAGCTGCTTTCATGTTACACAAATCGTCGCGTGATATTGTGCAGACAACCTAAAGATATATATCTCTGTTTTAAAATGTACAGCGTTATTGAATCTTGAATATGGTTAACCATTCTCTTACTTTTAAAAAGTCATCATTTATTATCATCAAATATGCCTCAAGCATGACGATATATACTTTCTTAAATCTGTTTGCATTCACTACTACGAAATACCTTATAGAGAACGACTCATAGGTACCGATTCATTTAAAACCAGGACCTATGGACATTTTCTCACCTCCGTGCGATGAAAAAATATAGAACCGGCACTTTTCCCACCCCCCCTCCACCAGATCCGATGAGAGGGAAGATGGCGGGCTGCTCTCCGCCGCTGACCGCCATGATGGTGGGGGCAGCTAGATCGACGACGCGATGACGGGGAGGTGGGGGATCGATTTCTGTGATTGTGATTGTGTTTGGATGATTTTTTTATTGTGTTTGGATGATTTCAGTGATGATTTTGATGGGGATGATGTTGATCTTAGTGATGATGATGATGGAGAGCTTCGAGCCGATGCATCGAGTCAACTTTTTTTTTTTGATTTGTGAATCATCAAAGGTGCCGGTTTCTAAACCGGCACCTATTTCTCTTCACATCCGTGCCGACCTATAGGTGCCAGTTGGAAAAACTGGCACCTATGAGGATTTCCCAACTGGCATCTATAGCATATAGTAGTGATTAAATTTTTAATAATTAAGATAAATGGTGAAACTTTTTTATTCAAAAGTAAACATCGTTATGAAAGGGAGTGTAGGTCCCTAGTAGGTTTCGGGCTAACCGTAACACGATGAAAATTTGGAATCGAAGGAGACAAAAATTTGGAATAATCAAAAACCTTTTTTTAAATTTCTTCATGCTGCTATTTATTGGATTTTCTTTTTTTTTTGCAACAACGCAATAATTTAAAAAGGTTAATTGAATTAAAATTCTAAATTCAATTCTAAAATTCAAATATTATTTATTAAAAAAGCTATTATTAAAATTAATACCCCTCTAATGAATTATTATACAAATAAAATCAAATATTAATTATATGACTAAAAACCCTTTTTTATGGATTTATTCTTTAAGAAAATACTTTACAAATAAAAGAGAATATTAACTATTTTCTAGAAACACTTTTGTGGTTTTAAACCTCTAAGGATTTAATTTAAAAAGCTTTAAGAAAAAAGTCTAAGCTAATCTCTCCCTTCCCTTCCTTGTTCTTCTCCCCTTCTTAGCCCAGTCCCATCGCACAACACCGCAGCGCACACTGGGCCCACCGCATTGCACAACGCGCGTCGTGAGACGCACTGAGTTCGCCCGTGTGTCATGCCACTCCCTGGCCCGGCCATGACACATCTCCACCTTCCTCCCCGCGAAATCACAACCGCAATGACGCCGGTGCTGAAGAAATCTGCGTGCTGTGAGCTTGTGCCCCAAACCGTGCACACCCACACCATGTCGTGACTGTGCCCTACTCAGCCCCACGCCAAGGCGCGTGAATCCCTCCGCCACCCTTATGCTATTTCGGTCACCCTCCTCTCGCCGGCAAATATCCATAGGAGCCCCAAACCTATCCCCGCCTCTCTCACCTGTTGATTAGGCCTCACCGAGGGCACCTTGCTCGTGTCGTGCCATCGTGCCAGACGCAAGCCGCCGATGACCTCGTCCCTACCCACTGCCCCTAGTCACTCTAATGGGGACAAAACTTTCCCCTAGTAGCTAGGAAGTGGTCTCAAGTAGTCTAGCTACGCTTCGACCGATTGTTCGCCACCTACAATGAATTTTACTGGGAATCAGGCCCCTGTCATTGTGCCTCTGCCACCCACATGGCCTCACAAACAACAACACTGTCTGACCGCCAATCGCCCCCCCGCAAGCTGAGACGAGCCTTCCTCGTCCCCCTAGAACCCATCACCCGCCACAACCGTCACTTCGCTGGCTTCCATGGCAGCCGCACTTGGCTGCCGCCTGGACCGGCGCATCCCGGCACTCCAAACCACCCCTGCTGGGTCCTAGGGTACCATCGCCCAGATGCGGTGAAAACTTCCTGGGGGTTACCATCGACGACCACCCCTAACTTCGAGCCACCGGCTGCGGGCGCGGGCTAACCCTTTTAGGAGATATTGGAGATGACCTATACGTGTGCTACCTGTGGAATAAGATGGATCGTCGCAGCTTCCCTTCCGCTATCTTATCTTGTTTTTGGGTATTTGGTATTGTAATCGACCATGCTAGGTATATTTCGGTCTCACTCGAATAACCATTGTATTATTAATGTGTTGTATGACCTTTTTAACGATGTCAGTTATGTGATATTCAACTCTGCCATGCATGCACAATCTACTGATACAGTGTTTGGTATTGTCAACATATGGATTTTTTGGCGTCCAACATAGGGGCCCACACTAACGCATGCACTTGTTGACTATATAGGCAAGAGATTAGTCAAACGACAATAATGGAGATGAAGAATGGAACACAATATGGTTACATTGTGATGCAAGGCAGCAAGTGACTAAAGAAGGGCAAGATGAGGTGAAGCATTGGCAAGACTTGGCTAACGACAATGCAAGGGAGAAGGATGAGCAAGGGGCTTGGAGCCGAATTGTTCAGCGCAGTGCCAAGCTGTCTGACTATAGACATATGCAATGGTTAGAAACAACTAGTTGGAGGAGTTGGGGTGGACTTAACTAAAGACCTTTCGAGCTTGTTCAACCCAAGCTACTCAATTGATAGTCCAAGAGCCTTAAAAGCATAATGAAGTTTCTTTAAGGAAGAGATTAGCCATTTAGCGTGTGCTTAGTGCAATGTTAGAAGGCTAGTTCATCTCCAAATTCAATAGGCTTATAGAGCTTGTGTGTTGCTAGAGAATGAAGTTGAGAGTGGTGTGGAGCTTCTATGCTTCAAGTTGGTGAACTTGAGAAATTCTAATGGGGGAGTAGCATGCGAGCAACCAAAATTGTGGTGTGCCCAAGAGAAGATCATGAAGCATCTACCTTGCTACCGCAAGGCAAAAGGTAAATACTCTAAGCCAAGATTCACCTTCGAGGTTGCTTGGTAGACCAAGCTTTAGCTAAAGGAATTTGCATGGCGTCCGAGCTTGGACCATGGGGTCGTTTGGAGCACGTACTTGTCCTTGGTGGTTGCATGGAGATTGAAGCTTTATTGAAGGTGGTTGTGTCTAGAGGAAAGGGTTGAAAGAGACAGGTAAATAAATCAATGTTTCCTCTCTCTACTTTGCGTATATCACTTTGCTATTGAGCTATTTGGTGATTATATTCCCATTGCTTTCTCTTGTTGATCACCTCCCTCTTAATTATAGTTTAAAACCATTGTGCAGTGTGTTTATCTTGTCAAGATTTTACATATTCCGTAGACCAAACGGTCTACCCTAATCCAGTCCATCCAGGTCCCTTCTTGCAAAGGCACATTCATGTTACTTTTTGTTTGGTTGGACCATCCCCAGCGACACCAATATCAGTACTAATTCCTGGTGAAGTTCAAAAAAAAGTTCTAATTCCTAGTGCAAGTTTTTAATTGCAACAAGTGTCAAATCACCTCCTCCGGGCAACATCAACTATCATGAAGTTCCTTACACGTTGTACATTTAAAAACGGAGGCATCATAACAGAAACAATCGTGTAAGATTCCTGCAGGAAGGCAGGGCCATGCAGTGGTATATATGTATGGGGTGTGCAACTCTTCAAGACCTCTAAAATTTAGAGACCCCCAAATCTTAATTACATGAAGTACTAAGTATACTTCATTAGTGGTATAACTAGAATGCTAAAGCTCAGAAGGTCAGGACTAAGGCCTAGAACTAAAGTATAAGGGTACAACAGGCCTAATAGCTAAAGCTCAATCGACTAAAGCTATGTAATCACGCTCTATGAGTTATCATGATTGGCCATCTGTTCGTCTTTTGTCGTTCTACAAGTCATATCGCATCGAGCGTGATAATAGGGTCCTATTATGCATTTCGCACAAGGACCTTAAATTCCTAGCTATGGCCCTGCAGGCAGGATGTCATACTGCATAGTAAAACAAAATGGCCAGTTTACCGGCCCTAGCTCGTTAATAGTCCAAAATTTGACCCACTCAACTCTGTTATTTGGACTAGCATTAATTTCTTGGTGGAACAGACTTCGGTCCTTTCAAAGCAGAGATGGGCTCAAATTTAAGGCTGCTTTGAAGGTTGGAATAAGTCTATTTGCCTCCCTCATATTCTTCTCCTGGTTAAATCGCATCCATCAATCTCAAAACCGGGTATAACGCCTCTCTCATCTTTGAAAACCAGCACAAATCGACTCCTTCAGTGGTTTGGAGAGCGTTTTTTGCTAATATGGCAGACTGACCGCGATTGACTTGCTGAGTGAGCAAGTAGGACCCACATATCAAGGACTCCTCTCTGTCTTACTCTCTCCTCCCTTTTCTATCTTTCTCCACAACAACGAGATGGTGGTGTTGATGCAAAAAACACACTGGCCTAGGAGTTTTGCTTAACTCCAGTGTAGGTCCAAAGCTTACTTTTGAGTTCAAGGGCGTGCCAGTTGATTTGATTCTGTAATCAACAAGATGAAACGTGCAGTGTTACTAGCAAACGATAGTCGATGGTCTAGAAAGCCAATGTCGTATCGTAATGTAACCTAGCTTATGTAATATGAGATGAATCGGCGTAAGGTATATCTATAAGAGTAAATAAACCCTAAACCTAGTTCATCGGCTGTAGAGGTTGAAACAATTGCAGATCTCGTACTCAATCCCTGCCTGGCAATACCAATGCAACTCTTTAATCGAATCTAACAATGACTTTGAAACCAATCTTGTCAATATCGGTTGTATCGGCTAACCATGTCCGACTCGGTATCAGCCGATACAGTCTCCCAGCCGATGCACACTCTGTTTCCGGAAATATCGCAGCATTCTCCAAATCCGCTTCGGATTTAACCCCAATTCTGATCCATGATTTACCAAATTTGGTCATCAATAGGTGGTAAGGGTGTAAGCCGGCATCCTCTTGGATCAACCTGAAGCTGCTGATGGACACCAAGTCAAAGAAGATGTAGTTCACAGATGCCGGGAAGGAGTTTGTTGACTTCGTTTTCAGCCTGCTGACGATACAGATCAACGCTGTTGTGAAGCTCATCTACACGGGGATGCGTTAATAGCAAAATTTAGCATCAGACTCGGAGAAGAGGAAACAAATCGAAGCGGATTTGGTGTTGAATCGAGTCGGATCGGAAAAGCAGACTGCACGTCAGCTAAACTCCGTATCGGGTGGAAACAGAGTTGGAATTGGTTTGAGCCAATAAGGAAAGTAGCCAATACGGGTTAGCTTGGGCTCGGTATGGACCAGGTTTGGAATAACTGTTATTGCCATTCAGAGGTAGAACTCATTTAAGGGAATTGTATCTATTAACTAGGATATTAATGTCTGTTTGAAATAGAGATATGGTAAGAGTCCGCCATGTGGATTTGTTCGTTTGTTCTTATCTTTAGGAAGGTTTGAGTCGTGTCCATTACGGACGAGTTTTGTACTTGTAAAATCAAAGTGTGTTTGATTATTATTTGATGATGAACAATCGGTATGTGAGATTATTGGTTTTAATATTTAGAGATTATTGGCGAAGTTGTTGTAGAGATGATTGGATTTTCAGATGATGAACATAAACTGTAGTTTGTTTTGGGACCGGTCAGACCGGCGGTATGTGCACGGTCAGACCGGCCAACCCATGGTCTGACCAGCTGATGCTGTGTCGGTTTCGGTTTTGGGTTATTATTTTGGATATCTGTGATTATTCTATGTTTATGACTTCTAGATGGATAGTATGCGTATGTAATATTATTGTGTGCTAACGATGAGTCAAGTTGGAGAGAACTGGTGCTCGGATATGGTTTCTTGGTTGATGCATGTGTAGGTGAGTCTTGACGCTTCGGGAGAGTGTTGCCGGTGATGGATCGGGAGTCAACTTGGGAGAAGATGACATTCGGACGATCAAGATATCATGCGGGATACTTAGGCTAGAGATCAATGCACGTGGTTGGTGAAGATTTCATATGGCATACGATGGAGATATTGTGTGTGTATGGGACATGGAGTCCAATTTGGATGGAGTCCGAATTTGGTAAAATTAGAGTTTGTAAAGTTTGTTTCTTGTACGGGAAGGTTTCCTAGGATATTAGGATGACTTGTAAAATATTGGTTCGTGGCTTTAGGCTGCCTACCTCGGGTATAAATAGAGAGGGATGGTGTAGTCTCCCGTGATGGATTTAGAGAGATTTGAGTTGAGAGATAAATTAGGGTTTCGAGTTTAGTTGAGATTTTTGTGAGGAGTGTTGTTGCTGCCCTTTGTAAACACAGATTAGAAGTAATAAAGATCAATGTACTTTGAGAGTTCTTCAATTTGTGTTTCCTCAGGTGTGGCGGTTCAACCGGCGGTTAGACCGGAGGCATCTTCCCGGTCAGACGCCCGGTCAGACCGACGGCTGCACGGCGGTCAAACCGGCAACGGTTGCAGCGATAGGAGGTGACGATCTCGGTGAATCGGGCGGTCGGACCGGAGCACCTACGCCGGTCAGACCGGAGGTCAGTTAGCGGTCAAACCGGTGCACCTACTCCGGTCAGACCGATCGCCATCGAATTTGAGGGTAACTTTTAATTCCACTAAAAGTTTTGATTTTTGGGTATTATAACCATTCACCCCCTGAAACATATTTAGGGTTTTGATTTATTTATTCTATCATAATTCACTGCTGATTTGGTCTAACTACATCGGCTAAGACCTCTAACGATACGTCATTGGCCGATCGGCTATCTTTCATTTGACTCTATTATTTGTCTTTCTTATTGGTTGTAGATCAAACCAGCTGGCGTGCTCTTGACATTCGAGGCAAGCCTTGAACCTACACTGGAGTGAAGCAAATCTCTTAGGCTGCCGTGTTTTTCATCAACACGCTTTTGGCATGCCCAGTGGGACATCTTCAACAGTTTTATCATGGTAGAGATAAAGGAAGACAACACTATCCCTGTGACCGTCGAACAACTAACTGATGAGCAGAAAGCTGAGATGGAACAACTCTTGAATCAACTACAGACGCGGTACTTACACTCGTTCGTCATGACTCGGAAGGGCACTGTGATACAAAAGACCAAAGTAGTGCTGCCTCCTACCGAGGACACGACGCCGAGTACATCTAGAGCTAACAAAGATAAAGGCGTGAAGACTGAGTCGGAGGACGAAGAACTTCATACGTTACAAGATCATATTGACTCAGCGGTCCATCATGCGTTGATCAACCAATCTGGAGTGTTGGCAAACACATTGACAGGGGTAATAAAGTCAGTTGTAGATGGAACAATTGCCAAAGAAAAGACTAAGGGACCAACGTACTTACCAAATCATACATTCCCACAATACAGGACTGTGAAGACAGAAATAGGGGGAGGACATCATCAAACAATACCTGTATCGGCTCACGCTCCACTAGGATTCACTCCTATATTGATGAAGAAGCAACAGCCGATATCAGGTGGCTAAAGTACCAATACCATGACTCCAGAGCAGTTGGCTCAGATGTTTGGCTCAGATGTTGAAGATGAAGCAAACAATTGGTGAAACACAAATACCAGCAACTCAGTCTATTTCTAGTCAGCAACCCCCGGTTTCTCAACAAACATCATAGCAACCGATTGGACCTTCACAGCCGATCGGGCCTTAGTATGTAAATGTGGATCCTCGGGGCTTTCAGTTCCAACCTCAACCTACTGCAGGATTCAACTTTCAAAACCAATTCCAACCTCTATCACCAATGCACTATCGGCAGGAAGGATCTCCTCAAACTCACTTTCTGCCTCAGCCGATGTACAATCAATATGAACAACAGTATGCAAGTGGGGTTCAGCAGCAACCTCTTGCCTTTGTGATGGCTAATGTGATGAGGGAATAATTTGGATTAAAACCAAAAGATAGTGGTAGCACGTATCGGCACCCCTACCATGAATATTTTTATCGGGTTCCCTTACCAAACCAAAGTCCCTGATTTTTCAAAGTTCTCTGGACAGGACAATGTTTCAACTTATGAACACATCAACCGATTTCTGGCACATTGTGGTGAAGCATCGGCTGAAGCTTTAAGGGTTAGATTTTTCTCCTTGTCCTTATCCAGGTCAACCTTCACTTGGTTTTCTTCATTACCATATAATTCATTTAAGGGATGGGTTGATCTAGAGAAGCAGTTTCATAAATATTTCTTCCGTGGGGTTCAAGAGATGAAGCTGTCAGACTTGACTGCAATTCGGCAAAAGATTGATGAGTCTATGCCAGATTATATCCAAAGGTTTAGGGATACAAGGAATAGATGTTACAGCCTGAGCTTGACCGATTAACATAGCCGATTTGGCATTCGAGGGTTACTTGGGCCGATAAGGGAGAGATTTTTATCACAAAATTTTGAGAGCTTGGCTCACTTGGCTCAGAAGGTATCGACTCACGAGCAATCCAGGAGGCAAGAAAAGCAATAGTGAAGAAGATTAACAAAGTGTGTAGTTATGCCTCTGATTCAGATGAAAACCAAGACCGAGAGATCAGTTTAGCTGAATGGTCAAGGAATAAGAAGACTACCATGTGTCAATGGGTTAAAGATGGCGTAAAAGAGGAGAGGTATGATTTTGACATCAACAAAGCCCATAGAATATCTGACTTGTTGCTACAGGAAAAGCAGATTGTGCTACCCGTAGGACATGTACTTCCATCGGCTGAAGAATTAAAGAAGAGAAGATTTTGTATGTGGCATAACATGGGATCTCATCATACTAATGAATGCAAAATGTTCAGGCAGCAGATCCAATCAGCTATCGAGCAAGGAAGAATTAAATTTGATGATGGCAAGATGCCGATCGAGATTGATGGCCATCATTTTCCTGTCAACATGGTTCATACAAGGTTGGATGAACAAAGGGCCGATAGAAGCAATCATCGGACCAACCCCAACAGCCAATATATCAAGTTGATTGACAAATATCAGAAGAAACGAGAGAAACAAGACCAGAGGAATTACCAGAGTTATCAAGATAGGCATTATCAATTTTGACCCTCACTAGGGTTGTGAATTCTTTAGGTTCTACTGGAATAAAGGGATGAGATTGCCATCAATTAGGGATTGCCTTGGGTGCAGTGATCCTAGACAGTACAACAATTCTTCTCAGGTTAGTAGCTCTAGACAGTTTGAGAATCGGTCAGAAAGGAAGAGGTTATCGGTTCATGAGAGATTGGGGTCGATTCTTCATGATTACTTTGAGGATGAAGTTGAAGATCATCAAACTGAATAGACTCAGAACCCTCGTTGTTGCCCAAGTGATATTTTTACCAAAAATCAAAAGACAAGAGTTCAACGGATGAGGAATAGAGAGCAGATATTGAGGAAGAAATCAACCGTTGGCTGAAACGCACAAGAAAGGAGTGGTGTGTTAATTCAAAAGTCGTGTCGGCCGATGAGACCAAAGCCGATAAAGTTAAAACCAGAATTCTAGCATCTGATAAAGGAAAAGTTCTGTCCTCAGCTTCAGTCAATATGGTGTTCATGCAACCAGCAGAGTACAATGTTCATTCAGCCGATGAAGGATTAAGTGATCCATCGGCTAGTTTAATGTTACCGCCAGAGCAAGCTGTATTTGATAAACCAGGGTAAATCCAACATTGGCATTTAAAACTATTATATATTAAGGGATTTTTCAATGGAAGACCAATGTCGAAAATGTTAGTTAATGGAGGGCTAAATATCAACTTGATGCCTTATACTACCTTCATGAAACTTGGCAAGGTTACAGAAGATTTGATCAAAACTAATATGGTGTTAGAGGATTTTGGAGGTAATTCTTTTGGGACCAAAGGAGTTTTAAACGTTGAATTGATAGTTGGTAGCAAGATAATTCCTACTATGTTCTTTGTCATTGATGGTAAGGGTTCATACAACTTGTTGTTGGGAAGAGATTGGATACATGCAAATTGATGCATTCCATCAACAATGCATCAATGTTTCATTCAAGGGGATCAAGTAGAAATCGTACAAGCTGACAAGTCAGTATATGTTGCTAGTGCCGATTTAACTATTAGGAAAATGGAAGGAGTTGATTGTCTTTCTGGAAAATTTTGGGAAGGTGTCACGCCCAGAAATTCACAAGTAATTTCCGAACTAATTTGTGCATTAAATCCTCGTCCAGGAATTAGCCGAGGTACACAAATCGATAATTTAATATACATATTCATCAAAATGACTGAAGTGATAAATACTTATACAAGGGGCACTTAGTCCTCACCACGAAGAAAACTGCAGCGGAAAACAAAATCTAGCGAAGCTTCAACTACACTCCCACAGGCAGCTCAACTGGGATCTAAGCCAAATGCCTTCTCCTCTCGATCGTTCTTTAACTGGGTTTTGATTGGTTATTGCAAGGGTGAGTACATGGAATACTCAGCAAGCCACACAACAAGTATGCAAGTGTACAAGGATACCAAAGGATGGCATAATATAGGGCTCTTTTGCGAAAACAACATTTAGCAAAGAGTTGAGAATTTGTAAAACAATAGAGTAATTAATTATACAATATTAATCAACACTGAACAATACCCTGTGTTGTACAGGCCCAAACCATCACTGAACAACCATGCTCGGTTGCACAGAGCCAATCTCCAAACCAGGAATTAATCATTCCAAACCACGAGCTAAACCATTTATTACCATTTATCACCTTATATTATTATTGTGTAGTGTGGGACTAATCATGAAAAATATTGTTAGACCCGCCCATAACTGCGGGCATGGCTATTCAAATAATTTTACTCTGGCCAGAGGTGTACTACTGTACCCACATGACAGCCCCACAACATGTTTCCATGCCCTTAGTACCACCACGGTACCTCGAAATGGGACTGTGACAGTACCCTCCGCATAACACAATGCAAAGCAGTGCACCGCTCCTGGATCATAATCACCCCCTTAAAATCAAAGGCATGGACTCCCCAGCAATCCCCTTGGATTTGTTACCACTTCTCAGTCTGGTGCGCCACTAAGAACCATGTTATACAAAGGGTACAGTCGTTGCCCATGTTAGCTTGTGGTTAGTACGGTTAATGCTTCACAACGATAGTTCGCGAACCGGTCCTTAATTGTCATGAGCGCGACCATCAAAACCGTGTGCTCACAACCCACCATTATCAGGTTTTAGTTGGAAAATTTATTATTTAACCAATCACGATTAACCATCGTGAGCTACCACTAATTATCCATCATTATGTGATAATGAAGCATAAGTTATTCCATTAGTGTGCTAATGTTTCTATCCATGGCTAAGCAATTATATCTAATATCTAGTTGAACCAATATGTAAGGCCCAAGCTAGTCAAATTATAACCCATAGGATAATCAAGTTATTTTCGGCTATAACATAGGGGAAAGGCTAATATCACCCAATGACATTCGAAAATAAATGCATATTTGAAAATAAATAGAGAATTTAAATATAGGTCCAACATGCTCAAAGGATTGTGTTTGGGATCTGTGTGACTTGCCTTGCTAACAAGCGTCTTCAATTCATCTTCAGGAGCTTCTCCAACGAACGAACCAACCAACCAACTTCCGAAACACCGGAAAACTAAACCTAGAATGCAAAATGGAAAAACACTAATAAAAACCAAATAAACAGTATAAATAAACTTTATAGATAGGTAGAGCTTGAATTTAGATGAATTATGAGATTTGAACGACCTCATTCCGAGTTCGTATGAATTAGTTATGAATTAATGAAGTTTTAATCAATTATAACCTATAAAGAAAACAAATAAATGATTTATTACATCATATTTAATTATTTTTGAACTGAAAAGGGTAGAATATGACATCAGCCCTAGGATAGGAGAAAAAGGGTTGGTGAAGATGACAAGAGGGACCCACATGCCATAGAGAGGAGTGATGAACCGAGTCTACCATGGACCAAATTCACAGAGATGGTTCACGGGTCTACGAGACCACAAGAGTCGACGGCGCAGATCGAATCAACGCGAGATCCATCGGATAAGATTAAATTTGGCTTAGGACTTTCGATAGATGCCACGCGGGATCGAAAACAACGATATGGCGCTGAGGTGTCACTGACGTGGATGCCGACGTGGCATGCCACATGGGATTGACGCTGGCGACCCTAGATGAGGGCGGCAACGACAAACGGTGGCATGACGGTGGAAAGTGAGGACACCAACGTGAAGAGGAGATCGAAACGGTCCTTACCCACACTTACACGATGACGAACAACGAAGGGAGAGGCCGGCGGTGACCTCCGGGCGATGGCGAGGTTCAGGACGACGGTGACCACGGCCATCCGGCGAACACTGGCGGACGGTAAGGGGTGGACGGCATTCCGGGTCCTTGCAAATCCAACGAAGGAGACGGCGAGGTCTGGTGACAACGGGGTTGGCGGTGGGTGGTGGCTGGAGACCGACGGGTGGTGGCGACGATCAGTTTTACGATGACGAGCAGCCTGTGGCGGGATTAGGTGCAAGGGCACTGGTGGCCGGGCTTCGCACGGTCACTGCGGTGCCGAAGGAGGTGGCTGCACGGAGAGGAAGCAGCCGAGGTGGCATTGCCGCGCTGCTGGAGTTGGTGGCCAGTGGCAGACAGAGAGTAGTCTCACGGGGAGGAGGTTTCGGGTGATGGTGGCGCGAGAATAGGAGGGGAAATGGAAGAGGAGGTTCGAGGCTAGCTATTTATAGGCAAAGGAGGGAGAGATCAGCTCGGATTCGAAGGGATTTGACTTGGGAAATTTCAGGTTTCACCGGAGAAAAGGAAAGATTTTGAGACAAGAAATTTGAAAGGATTTCCTTCGGGATTTCTTCGATTATTTGAGGGGAAAGATAGAGTAGATCGAGGAGAATCCGTTCCCACAACTAATTTGGAAAGAGGAGCAACGAGGAGGCTGGATTTAGTGCGGAATGCGGTGTCAGCTACAGTGCGTTCGATTGCACGGCTCTGTCCAAGGTAGAAGACGATATTGTAGTGAGGGGAGGTGAAACAGACTTGTTCTTTCTTCCTTTCTTGGGCTGGTAGAAGGAGGCCAAGTGGACTTTCAGTGCTACTGGGCCGAGGGAAAGAAAAGGCAGGCCGGCTGCGGAGAGAGGGAAAGGAGAGTGGGCTGGATTCGGCCCAAGACTAGGAAGGGATTTTATTTAACTGCTAAAATGATGTTTTATTTATTAAAAATACTTCCAGTGCTCAAATAATTCCGGGAAAAATCCACAAAATTCTTGGACACTCAAAGTAATTAGGAAAATTTTATGTAGCTCCATTTGATGTTCAAATTTTTCATAGATTTTATTCAAACACTTACTTTAATTATTAACTAATTTCTAAAAATTCCTGTTTCACAACAATTTATATTTTATCGATTTTTAGGGTGTGATAGAAGGTGATTTTCTAAAAGTGACTGATGGTGATAAAGAGCCGATCGGAGATGGAGAACCCCAACTTTTGCTTTGAGAACGTGGTTGATGGCCCAAATCCTTACACTGAAGATGCTGTTGATGAATTAGAAGGGTAAGTTGGGCCAATGTTTTATGTCGGCTGATGAGCTAGAGCAAATTGATATCGGGATGGGAGACCAACCTAGGCCGACATTTGTAAGTGATGATTTGCTAGAAGTTATTAAACAAGAGTTAATTGCATTATGAATAGAGTATAGAGATTATTTTGCCTGGGAGTACCATGAAAAATCAGGACTTAGCTGATCTATAATAGAACATTGGCTACCTATCAAACCAGGATATCGACCGTTCAGGCAACCTCCAAGGAGATTCATGGCTGATATGTATGAGGCTATTAAGACTGAAATCACTAGATTATATGCTGCTAATTTCATAAGGCCTTGCCGACATGCTGAATGGGTATCAAACATAGTACCGGTAATAAAAAAAGAACGGGAAGCTTAGGGTATGTGCTGATTTCAGAGATTTGAACAAAGCTACACACAAAGATGAATACCCAATGCTAGTTGCTGATTTGTTGGTTGATGCGGCTACAGGATATAATCAAATATTTATGGCAGAAGAAGATATACATAAGACTGCTTTTAGGTGTCCTGGTGCAATCGGCTTGTATGAATGGGTTGTCATGATTTTTGGTTGGAGGAGTGCTGGTTCTACATATTAAAGAGCTATGAATTATATATTTCATGATCTCATCGGTTTGTTAATTGAGATTTACATTAATGATGTGGTTGTGAAGTCGAAAGAAGTTGATGGACATATAGCCTGAAAGGGCAAGGAAGTATGGCCTGAAAATGAATCCTAATAAATGTGCCTTTGGAGTATCGGCTGGACAATTTTGGGTTTCTGGGTTCATGAAAGGGGAATTGAGATTACACAGAAAAGCATAGATGCTATTAAGAAGTTAGAGCCCCCAAAAAATAAGAACAAATTGCAATCATTGATCAGCAAAAGTCAATTTTGTAAGGAGATTTATATCAAATTTGTCTAGAAGAATTGAGTCGTACACTCTGTTATTAAGACTTAAGGAGGATCAAGAGTTCGTTTGGGGTGAAAAACAGCAAAAGACTTTAGATAATATCAAAGAATATTTGAGTTCTCCACCAGTTTTAGTACTACCATAAAAGGGGTTCCATTCAGATTGTATTTATCTGCCGATGATAAGTCTATCGGGTCAGTTTTGGTCCAAGAGGTTGATGGGAAGGAGAGAGTAATATTTTATCTCAGTAGAAGACTTTTGGATGCTGAAACAAGATATACCCATATGGAAAAATTATGTTTATGTTTATATTTTTCATGTACAAAGTTTAGGCATTATCTACTTTCAATTGAATGCATTGTGGCGAGCAAAGCCGATGTGATCAAATACATGCTATAGGCTCGAGTGTTAAAAGGACGGATTGGGAAGTGGATTTTTGCCTTAACAGAATTTGACCTTAGATATGAATCGGCCAAGCAATCAAGGGGCAAGTCTTAGCCGATTTTATCGTACAACATCGGGATGATTCGATGGGATATGTCGAAATGTTGCCTTGGACTTTGTTTTTTGATGGATCAATTTGCAGACATGATTTTGGTATTGGCTTGGTCACTATACCGGCTAGGGGTGCATGTTTTGAGTTTGCTTTTAAAATTAAGCCATGTTATACTAACAATCAAGCAGAATATGAAGCAATACTCAAAGGATTACAACTCTTGAAGGAGGGTGAAGCCTATGTTATTGAAATCATTGGTAATTCACAATTAGCTATAAATCAATTGTCTAGAGATTATGAGTGCTAAAATGATATTTTGAGAGTTTATAACAAGCAATGTCAAGAGTTGATGAAACATTTCAGGATTATTACAATGAGGCATATCCCTAGGAAACATAATGTTGAAGCTAATGATTTAGCTCAAGGGGCATCAAACTACAAGCTAATGTTGAAACATGTTGAGATAGAGGTTGCAAATATTGGTACCAATGATTGGAGATATGAGGTTATTGAGTATTTGAAGAATCCTTCTCAATTGGCTTTAAGGAAATTGAAAAATAAGGCTCTTAAGCATGTTCTGCTTGATAATGATTTATATTGTCGGACGATTGATGGTGTCTTGCTCAAGTGTTTATGTTTGGATGAAGCTAAAACTGTTATGAGTGAAGTTCATGAAGGTATTTGTGGAACGCATCAATTAGCTTACAAGATGAAGTGGTTGCTTAGAAGAGCTGGATATTTTTGGCTGATAATGCTGAAGACTGTTTTAGACATTACAAAGTTGTCAAGATTGTCAGAAATTTGGGGCAATACAAAGAGCACTAGCATTGGCTATGAATCCAATTGTTAAGCGTTGGCCGTTCAGAGGATAGGGTACTGATATGATCGGTCAGATTAATCCACCATCAAGTAAAGGACATAAATATATTATGGTGGCAACAGATTACTTTACTAAATGGGTTCAAGCTATACCTCTAAAGAGTGTTGATTCATGGGATGCCATTGAATTTGTAAAGGAGCATATCATCTATCGGTTTGGAATTCCCCAAACTTCGACTACGGATCAAGAATCTATTTTTGTGTCAGATGAGTTTGCGCGGTTTGCCGATAGTATGGGAACTAAGCTTTTAAATTTGTTTCCATATTATGCACAAGCAAATGGGTGAGCAGAAGCTTCAAATAAAAGTTTAATCAAGTTGATAAAGAGAAAGATTGATGAGCAGCCTAGGAAGTGGCATACAACTTTAGCCGATTCGTTATGGGCATATCGTATGGCTTGTCATGGAGCAACGCAAGTACCACCTTATCATTTTGTATATGGACATAAGGCTGTATTACCTTGGGAAACAAATATCAGCTCAAGAAGGATTTCATTACAAAATGAGTTATCAGCCAATGATTACCGTAACTTGATGATTGATGAGTTGGAAGATTTGGCACAAGTTAGATTGCGTGCTTTGGAGAGAACTAAGAGAGATAAAGAACATGTTTCAAGGCATTATAACAAAAAGGTGGTGCCAAAGTCTTTAGTTGAAGGGGAACATGTTTGGAAGTTCATATTGCCAATAGGGTCAAGAGATAATAAGTTTGGCAAATGGTCACCTAACCAGGAAGGGCCTTTTCGGATTCATCATTGTGTTCCCAAGAATGCTTATATGCTTGAAGGATTAGATGGAGAAGTTTTTGGTAAAGCACTTAATGGAAAATACTTGAAGAAATATTACGCAAGCGACTGTATCAATTCATAATCGGTTGTTTAGCCGATGTAAAAGTACGTCTCCTTCAGATGATCGATATATGTTATTATCGCCCTTAGATCAAGTGTGCTTTCAGCATGATTCCTCGTACTACAAAATTGGGGGGCATATATGATACAAAGTTGAAATTTTGGGGTTAAAAGAATTTTGTGAGAATTTTTAGAAGATCAAATTCATATCAGTTCAAGTCATTAGCCGATGTGGGCAACATCACCTTGAGATGGCGAGTATAACATAGATAAAGTATGCAACTTAACACGAGTATAACATAGGCAAAGTAATATCGGCTCGATGGCCGATATAAATATTACAAGAGTAGGAGTTTAGAGTTGAGGCTGTATTTATTACATCAACCCAGAAAGCTTTGGATTGCATTAATCGCACGCAGGCGAATGCTGTCAACTTCTTCAATGGCTTTCTGGTCATCAACTTCGCTTCCCGAAATTGTCTTAACAGATTTGGTTAGATTGAAGAGATGTTTATCCAATGCTTTCAACTTTGATATTTGTTCTTCTGTTGCCTTGGGTAGATCGCCTATCTCCTTTTTTGTGGAATCTATATCTATTCGACATTGTTTTAGTTCTACCAGTAGAGCAGCTTCTTTGTTTCTAAGAGCATCAAGCTTCTGATTGAGGATAGTTGGGCCTGCAACAAGTTGATCCAATTTGTTTTTTTTCTTCATTTACTTGTTGCCGGCTGGCTTCAATAGTTGATTCCAGAGCTTGAGCTTCTCAACGATCCGCCATTCTTTTCATTGCCCTCTGAAGTTTGAGTTCATGTTGTCCTAGGTATACGGCAAGACAGATGGTATCTGCTACTTCATCAAGGGAAACATTAAGACGATGTTGATCTTGGATTTCTTGGAATCGTTATCTGATTAGCCCACAATCTGTTACTAAGGCATCAAGGGAAACATTAAGCCGATCAACGATATCAATTAACCTGGCTCTCAAATCATTTGGAATTTTTACCCTGGCTAAACTTGTTGTTTCTTCTTCATTCTCATCGAGATATTCCTTTATATCAAAAGAAAACATATCGGCTAAGTTCCGCAAGAGGTTGAAGGAATAAGTTAGTAGGAGTATTTCGACCGCTATGATAATAGTTGGATTACTAGGGTTTGCCTTGATCTGGGGGGTAGTTGGAGCGACAATGTTTTCTTGTCGGCTGGCTACTGATAATGTATGTCCGCTTGAGGCAGGTTGATCGGCTGGAGGTGATGGAGCTTTTGGCTTAAAAGTTACAAATATACAATGTGATATTAGTTTGATGAATCCAAAAATGAAAGTGATATAAGTAAAACTTACTGATGCTACTGGAGAAGTAGGGGGTGTTGGTGAGGGTGTTCTGATCTTGGATGTTATAGGCTAATCTTGTTTCTTGTGAGCAGCCGATTTGGTTCGAGGCTAAGAAAATGAATATGGAATTAGAGTTGGTAAAAACAATTTGATATTGATGGATTTTAGAAACTTACAATACAGCCTACGGAGGAGAAGAATGACATGATGGTGATTGTACTTTCTTAGGTTTGATTGGTTTCTACAAAGAATAAGAGAAAGTAGTACGATAATCCAAAAGTGATAAATCGTCAGAAAGGTTGATGAAGTTATTATACCTTAGCGGCAATTTTGCGCAACCGATATGGAGGTGATGGAGATGATGGGGGTACATTGGCTAGGGCATCATTAGCAGCAGTTGCAGACTCATCGGCTGGTTTTGGATCAAATTGTTCTTCTTCCCTCATCTCAGCAGTGATTTCATCAATCTCTTCATCCAACACTTCATCTTCTAAGAATTGATCTAGAGCAGGATCAATGTCTCCCAGATCATCACCTTTGCTGGTTTTCTTCTTCTTGGCTGTTGCTTTTTTGGTAGCTTTCTTGGGTTGCTTACGTTTGCCAGCTCCTTTCTACTTTGGGCTCTTAGCTATCGGCTCGCTGATTTCACCTTGGAGGAGAGAAGTTATTTTAGGGGCATTTAAGCCGATCAATGAGGGAAGAAGATGTTCGTTTGAAGGAGATAATGCTGCAGCGTACACAATTGGTTGATTACTCACACTGACTACTGGAGGAGGGGATTCAGGAGACTGCACTGGGAAATATAAGAGTTAGTTGATGAAGATGTGAATCAAGGAAAAAACATGGGATAAGAGTTGACTTACTTGAGGTTGGATGGTATCATCTATGGTGGTAAAGTAAAACTCTGATGGCATAAAGAAAGGTGTTTCTTCCATTCTCCCCACCATTGATCAAACATGAGATGTCTGAAAAGATGAAGGTTGATGCAATTACAGGTGCCTAGGATGGGGCTCTCAAGATTCAGCAGCTTGTGCATTGTGATAGCCGATGTCACTATACCCCTGGTTTCTATGCTTCTGATGAGAGGTAAGCTGATGGGAAGCTGGCCTAATCCCAACTGTCTAGCAGCCAATGTGGGATGATAGAATTCATATGAGATTTCCACATTTCTTCCTTGAGAGATACCATTTGGTCAAATACAAGGAGACACGGTTGTGATAAAATTGTTTTTGGATATTGGATCGGCTTCGTCATTTAAGTCATTCAAACGTAGATCCATGGGTAGTTCAAATTTAGAAAATGTATCATATACAAAGAATACCCTAGCGGCCAGTTCAGGGCCATCATAAAACCTGTTGAACCATAACTTGAAGTCATCTTCTGATTGATCGACTCCAGGATATATGGAGGCACCTTCTCCAAATGACATACACCTTCTGGTACTGGATTCTTCATTATAGGCATAATTGGTTGGGAAAGCTGATACAGTCAAAGATGGTTGTTTGGACATGATATTAGTATGCATGGTGAGCCAGAGATGGGTGAACCACCAAGGATCTCCATAACTAACAAGTTTGTTCATTAGTATGTCACGAGCAGCGATGTGCATCATCTGGTGACTACCCCTAGTAGGTATTGACCCAAAGGAATTTTCTTCTTTTCTACTAGAGCCTGAGCACCTGATAGTTTGTGGTTGGGCCACAAGTTGATCCACAGAATACATCCCTTTCCAACCACAAAGCCAAGAAAGCTATATGTTCTCTTTTTGAAACTGGTCCAGTTTTCAAAATGCTCTGTAATATATCCAAACCAACCTCCAATATTCTTGGTTTTTAGCTTGTGAGTGCATTTTATATCCAGGCTGAAAGGATTGGCTGATGTGAGGATGTCCAAACCAGTTAGCATCTTGATGTTGAGCAGGGTTGGAGATATAGGTCCTTGCTTAAATAAGAAGGCATTTAGTATATCGGACTAGCTGCAGACAACATCGGCTCGTTTTTCTTGACCTCAACTAAAGAGAGAGCAAGACATTGGGCTATTCGTATCTCTTCCCAGTAAGTTTGTTTGGCAAATGCAGTCCTTTTTTACCAAGTTTTGTATCCATTCAGCTTTGAGGGCCAGGATCTGAAAGTTAATTTCCACTTGGCTAAATCAGGTTGGTCTGTTTATATGGGACTCTGTTGGTTTCAGCATTAATAAACTCTAAATGGTCAGGATTGCCCATCGGACCGAGGTAGTAGTGGTTAGGTTCATGGAGAACCGGGATCAAGATTTGACCTCTGAGATGCTGTCAAGATTAAAAGCTAGGGTTGAGATGCATCTGATAAAAAAAAGTTATGGCATCCAAAGGATTGATGCAGACCAAGGAAGCTGATGAGCGGGATTTGATGAACTTACCTCGGGAACTTCACTTGTTTGCGACATCGATTTGAGCGGAGGCGTTTGGTGCAGAGGAGATCGCCACCGAGAGCTGCTTTGCCAGAGAAATCGCTGAGAGGGAGTGGGGATTACTATTGCGAAGGTGGTGGTGAAAGATTTAACGGAAGTGAAAGTTTCAAAGGGGTTTGATACTATTTATAAGATAATGATCGAAATGGAAAGCAGAGGATTTTGCGTGAAGCTTGGAGATAATTCCGCTGCATTATATAACACAGCGGAATTGGGGGCATGTTTTAATAGCAAAATTTAGCATCAGACTCAGAGAAGAAGAAACAAGTTGAAGCGGATTTGGTGCGGAATCGAGTCGGATCAGAAAAGCAGACTGCGCATCAGCTGGATTCCGTATCAGCTAGAAGCAGAGTTGGAATCGATTTGAGCTGATAAGAAAAGTAGCCGATACGGATTAGCTTGGGCTCGGTATGGGCCAGGTTTGGAATAACTGTTATTGCCTTTCAAAGGTAGAGCTCATTTAAGGCAATTATATCTATTAATTAGGATATTAATGTCGGTTTGAATTAGAGACTTGTTCGTGTGTTCTTATCTTTAGGAAGGTTTCAGTCGTGTCCATTACGGATAAGTTTTGTACTTTGGGTATAACTATAAACCCGGGATTGTTGTAATACCGGGCTTTTATATCGTTTTAGATGTATTAATCTTGTTCTTGTGATCATCTTTGATCATATATCTTAGTTAAATCTACTTTAGTACTTCAATTTCATCATATCAACTGAGACTCACTTTAGGATTTATATCGGTATCGGCTAAATTGTTTTACTAGATTAAATTAGCTAAGGTATCTACCATCCTGAAAAGTGATTAATTACTTGATTCTTTAGACTTTTGGTTTATTTGCATACTCTGTGATGCATCATCCCTAGCCGTGTTTAGAACCTTAAAGTCTAACCTGGAATGAATCATAATTAAGGATAGCATCAGAGTTTCAGCCGATCTTACCTAATATACATTGATCTATGCTTTCTATATATTTGCCAGTTATACAGACATATTATTTTATATAAATATATTGAGTATTAATCAATCAAGATCATATTATTGCAGATTGATTATTATTTGATATATTTATTTAGATCGATCTGTTTATATAAGTTTATATTGGAGTAATAGCCATTAAATTATCTATCCTTGCTCTAAATACTGGGTCATCGGCTATTTCCATAATATTATCTAAAAGAGATTGATAAAGAATAAATAGATATATTACAGCCAATGGAACATATTTAAGGTTTTGATATATCTATTCTATCATAATTCTCTGCCGATTTGGTCTAACTACATCGGCTAAGACCTCTAATGATACGTCATCTTCTGATCAGCCGATCGACTATTGTTCATTTGACTCTATTATTTGTCTTTCTTGTTGGTTGTAGATCAAACCACTTAGCACGCTCTTGATATTCAAGGCAAGCCTTGGACCTGCACTGGAGTAAAGCGAATCTCCCAAGCCGCTGTGTTTTGCATCAACAGGATGATGTAGGGCAGCATCGGGCAGCTGTACCAGACCGTGGACTAATCAACACTTCCTACCTCCTCCTCAACAAGGACCGCACCAACCTGCTCCAGTTCGAGGTGCTCCACGCAGACGCCGACAAGTTGCTGTTGTTGTAGGGCAGCAAGCCGGAGGGCAGCGATGGGTCAGCCTAAAATAAACTTTCTATTTTGCTTCCATCATATTTTGCTTCTAATTAAATCGCATTTCCCTCAACCGCAAAATCGGGTATAACGCCTCCCCCATCTTCGAACACCTGTTCAAATCCACTCCTTCAATGGTTTGGAAAGTGGCTTATGCTAACATGGTAGGTTGATCGTGATTGACTCGCTGAGTCAACGGGTAGGATCCATGTGTCAGCGACTTCCTCCTCATCTCATCTTCTTCTTCTTCACCTATCCTACTTCTATCACTACTCCCTTCCCTCTTCCTCCTCTCTCAGCTTCACCTTCCAGTAGTACAGGAGGCAGGGAGGGTGGCAGTGGTGACTAGTCAAATACAGGGAGGGAGTTAGTGGTGGTGAGCTGGACACGAGGAAGGAGGTCCCACACCTCCTCCTCTCCCCTCTCTTTCTCTATCTCCTCGCATGCAGTAGCGGAGGTGAGACAAGCCACAGGATGCGGCCACTATCGGGGAACACGGCCGCAACTCTAGTGCCGCCACCCCCTCTCCTCTTTCCCACCTCACTGTCGCTAGAGACCGTGTGGCTAGCTTGTATGGTGGTGGCGGGGCTCGGTTTACCGCCCATCTGGTGCGGAGAAAGGGTGCGGACGGCGTTGATGCTGCGATGTGGCACCAATGAAACAATGAGAGCATGTGGCAGTGAAGGTTCCACGAGGAGCACGGTGGCGACGATGCGATGGGGACGCATGACGAAGGAGCTCCCGCACCGAGGTCGGCGTCGACTCTAGAGTTTTCCCTCGGATCCGGGGCCTCTTGCGGTCATTCGGCCAGATTTCACAGTAGGTGTCTAGGGTATCCCGGTTAGGGATGATGGGAGTGGTCGTCAATTCTGCCATTGATAGGCTGTAGATGGTGGTGGTGATTGGAGCAGAGCAGCAATGACAGGGCTCCTCCTTGGCCACTAGGATGTCAGATCTAGCGCTCCTGGTGCGCAGGAGCCAGGCTTCTCTGGCTGCTCCAGGGGGACTGCCTTCCTTGGCTCCAACTCACCAACACTGCCACCCCCTGGTCCGGCTCGCCGTAGTCACCGCCCTCCCTGCCTCTACTGCTGCTAGATGTTGGTGAGGGAGGATGAAGAGAGAAGAGAGGAAAGATACTCCTAAGTACAAAAATTAGAAAAATTAAATGTCAGAAATAATGTAGATGATTCGATCAAACATTGTAAGCCTCAGAATTCTTTTTAAATGTATTTTTCACTAATACAACAAATTTTGAGGATTTATTTGCAAAACTTTCAGGTTTTATGAAATCACTGCCCTTTTAAGAAAAAAATATAGGAATATTTTTCTCCCTAATAGCATATATAAATCATTTGTCAAAGTTAAACAACACATCCACAACCCAACAAAATTATTCACAAATATAAGTTTCTATGGTACTTTGATCCATCTCATCATTTTTAAAGAAAAAATATTTAGAATCCATTAAAAGACCATTTTGGAAAATATTTTTTTATGGAATTTAAACTAAGTCGTGCAAAATTATTCAATTTTCCTACTACGTACATTATGTACGTGCTACAAATTAACCAGCGCTTTCTGATTTCTAGTTTCTATGAACTTTCAATATTCTTGAGTTACCCAGGTAGACCTTGGACAGCAAAGCGGTCAACTGGCCATGCATGTACCCGGCGGGGTCCCGCCAAGTTGGACCACCGGAGATCAAGAGCCGTGGAGTTCTTTTGGTTTGACCACTATCTCAAAAGAGGGAGGCAGGGATCCAGGATAATTGGAAAATTCTGGGAATTTTCGTGTGAGCTCATTCCTGGTTTCCTCTAGGTATATTTTTCAAATTCCAAGCCACTGCTCTCCCCTATGTTTACACCTAGAAATTAATCAGTTTTTTATTCTTGCAAAGAGATATTAAATCCATATTCTTTTCAGCATGGAGTCAGGCTTTGAATATTTTTACCGGGTTCAAAACATCCTCTGAAAAATATAGCACAAATCATATTTAACTATTGTAAATAATCTGCCGGTGTTTATAAAAAAATCAAAAGTGTGACAAAAATGCTTTTCTTCGGTTTTAGTTCATGATTTAGTAAGGTGTAATGTTTTGGTTTCAAAGTTTGTTATTATTTTTTGGCAAATCCTACACAAGATGTAAACTAAATGACTAAAGTGAAAGCAAAGCACAACCAAGAATGATTTTAAAATATCTTTAGTAAATTTGTAAATTTTAGAAAGCTACTATATGTTATCAAAACTATCAATTGACTGATAATTTTCTATTTCATAAAACTGTCACAATAACTTATGGTTTTATCAGATAACTGCAACTTTATTCACAACTTTATTTGCTTGGTGTGTTCAGGTCCACCTGTCAGCCACAGATGCAAAATTCAAGTACTTGAAACTCGGACCCAGAGGTTATGCGAACTTATATGTGTTGAAGTTCAAGTTTAAAGATAAAAACGGTTAGTATCGAGTTTTAGAAATGTCCGAATAATGTTATAGTAAATTTAGAGTTTGACCAAATAGTTGCAGCGCTTTTAAATGTACTAAAATATTTAAGTTTAGCCTTAAAACTCTGGATGTTATTACATTGTAAATGAAGGAAACAAAACAAAAAACATACTCATAGTACAATGGGATACAAAGAGTTATCAGGCTTATTTTTTTTTCAGTATGATAAGTTCCCTAATCCCTACAGATCTCATGTATGACAATAACAAAGATCGAATTACTGGATGAACTTAGCCGCATATAACTCATATCTCCTTGGGTATGGCTTTGAGGGGGTTGACTAGAGATAACACCACCCCACACTTCTCTGTCATGTCTATCCCACCCTCCTTTGCCTCCATCGGAAGTTCCCACTCGAACCGATGGAGCAGCGTGCCGATGATGAGGGGTATGAGCTTCTGCGCGAGCGGCATCCCGGGGCAGATGCGCCGGCCGAGGCCAAAGGGGATCATTTCGAAGTCCTGACCCAGGTATCCCCTAGTCTCACCGCCGAGGAACCTCTCTGGTATGAACTTGTTCGGCTCCGACCATGCATCGGCGCTCCGGTTGATCGCCCACGCGTTCAGGATCACGTTGGTGCCCTTGGGGATCCTGTAACCGTTCACCTCGATGTCAACCTCGGCCTTGCGAGGCACCAAGGGCACCACCGTTCGGAGACGGAGGGTCTCCTTGACGACGGCTTGGAGGTACGGTAGCTGGGCAATGTCGGATTCCTCCATCAGCGGCTTGTCACCAAGAACCCTAGTGAGCTCCTCCCTAACCTTGCCCATTACCTCTGGGTTCTGAATTAGATCCACCATTCCCCACTCGATCAGTGCTGCCGTTGTGCTTGCTCCAGCGCCATATAAATCCTGATTAATCATAAATCATAACAAGTTAGTTAGTTAAAGATGGTGTTCACCTTCTCATCACTGACCACTCATCTATGACGAAGCCTATATCCATCACTAATCAGATTTTCTACTCATATGTGACGAGGTGACTTATGACTCGTCAGACGAGGAGTATCGTGTTTGAATGTGTGCATAGAGATAAGGAGGGTAACGTACCGAGAGGAGAACTCTCATGACGTCATGGCTAAGCTGGGACCCCTCCTGCTTCCATTCGCTGGCCTTGTCGAGGACGGTGTCGAGCACGTCGTTCTTGCGTGCCTCGCCGGCGTCCCGGCTGCGCCGCCGCAGGGCGACCTGGTCGTCGAAGTGGCGGTACATGATGGTGAGGAGATCCGTCATCCTGCGGCGGAGGCCCTGGAGGTCGAGCGCGGCGACCGGCGGGAACACGTCGGAGACGTTGGCCGTCCCGAGCATACCGACGATCTCCTCGATGAGGTCCCTGAACATGGCGCGCTCCTTGCGCTCCAGATCGGTGGAGTAGAGCACGCCCAGGAGCAGGCTCAGGATGGAGTCGAGCACCGCGTGCCTGAACACCACGGCGGTGCCCCGCGCCGCGTGTCCGGACACCTCGCGGTGGAGCGCCTCCACGATCTTGGTCTGCAGCTGCGCACCCGTGGCGGCGGAGGAGATCCGCCGTGGCGCGAGCATCTCGGCGGCGGCGAACTTGCGGAGCGCGCGCCACTTGCCGTCCTGGCTCGGGAGCGCGAAGATGGTGTGGGCGCGGTGGCCCATGGCGCTGAGCACGTCGAGGCTCGGGAGGCCCGCGATGCCGTCCACCTTCTTGCCGCCTCCTTCACCGCCACCGCCGGCCGCGAACACCGCGCGCAGGGCGTCCGGGGTGGAGATGATCACGTGGGGCACCATGCCGAAGCGGAGGCACATGAGGCCGCCGTAGCGATCGGCGAGGCGGAGGAACGTGCGGTGCTGCTTGCCGTCCTCGCCGAGGTCGAGCAGGTCGCCGACGAGTGGCTTCGGCGGCCAGGGACCCGGAGGGAGACGCCGGCGAGCGTCGCGGAGAAGCTGGAAGATGTACAAGGAGAAGAGGACGATGACAAGCCATGATAGGCACTCAACGAGGAAGGAGGCCGCCATTTTCGCAGCAGGTCGATCGCCAAGGATGCAACTTGTGAGTAAGCTATAGCACAGGCACTGCGACACATTTATAGTGAAGAAAAAGAGAAGGATCTGTATTATCTCTACCAACCGGAGGTAAAATCAAGAAAGTCATATGAGCATTCATAGGCATAAAAATAACAAAAACTATGTCATTGGCAAAGAAAGGAAAAATGATTTTGCTAGTAAAAAATCGGGCGCTCCAGAGTCCCATCCAAACTGAGCAGAATCATGTAGCAACTTGAACGGGGGGTAGTTGGGAAGAAAATTATGTAGGACAGAAGTCCTACCCTCATCCGAAAGATTCCTCTAATCGACACCTGTCCCGCACGAATCCCAGGGCAGGTTTACTCCCCTCATCTCTTTGTCTCCGGTTTCCCATTCTCTAGCTCTCCTCAGAGACGTCGAGTTCCTGGCCGGCTGTCGCCGGCATCCAGCGGCATACTCGATGTGGCAGAGAAACTCAGCAGCATGCATGCTAGCATGAGGCGTTTATCGAGAAGAATCGTCAAAACATCAACGTTATAATCCGGAAGGCTTAACTGCACGAAGAAATCCTTGAAGGCTCAATCAAGTTCAATCACAAGCAATGATTATCAGTGAAATTCACCATACAAACTAAACTCAACGGCAAACAAGATCTAATCATTGAAGCTTTCGGATGAGGATAAGACTTCGGTCCTACGTAATTTTCAATGAAGCTTTGCTATGCATGCACGAGGGACCCATGCAAGAGACTGCAGCCCCAGTTTTCAAACGTGGGAGCAATCAACAGTCATTTATTATTTTAAATTTGACATTGCCATAATGATAAAATTTATAATGGTAAACAATTATCTAACCCTATCCCTTCTTACTATATATATGATCCACTAACTACAATTAAGATCCTATAAAACTCAAACCTCAATGATACATGTCATCATCAATTCTCAGCCATTGGATCGGTAGATTAAATTGCCTCTGAGCCGTTAGATGAAAAAAACGTAGCATAGGGTCAGATTAAACACTCCCTAACCCATCTCGCGCACAAGGATAGACTAGTCCCAACCCAGTAAAGTTGCGGAGCCCATCTCCAGGGGAGCAGTCCGCATGACCCATCAACCCTACACAAAGAACCACGACGCGTGCCTGCGAAAGACCTTGACTCATCGTCTCCTCAGCCTCGACAGGCTTTGAACTGGCCTGATTCCAAGCTAATGATCATCTTCTGCTCGCCGCGAATGACCACCATTTCCCATCGAACTGGCATGGTTGATTCATCTCCATGGTGAATCGTTCTAAATCATGTTTAATGAGTGATTTATCCCTATTATAGGGTGAGCATATGTACCCTAGCACCTGATGGTTTTGTAACTCATCCAATTCATCAACCAAACATGCACATCAATGGTAATTAATCATTATATCAGCAGACAAACAGTCCACAATGTAATTATAAATTTGTTTCTCCTACTGAACACATTCATCCTTCTATGCATACTTGCACTTTCCTTCACTTCCCCTGTTCCTCCCTATCAACACATCGGCACCGGTTGACCGTGTATGCACAATGTACATCTTTTCCCTAGGCTTGAGTCTCTATTGCCCCAACTTTTTCTGCTCATTCATGCCAATAGTTTATCGACTATACATTTCTCCTTTAATAGAGCAACTGCTAGGTTTGATTTCAGCAAAACGCCATAGCCCCAAGAAGGCTTCTCTAATTATTTTGTCCACTTCATGTTTCACATATATTTTGTAAGTATACCTTTTATTGTTGGTGTTATGGCATCTTTTGTACATAATACAAGCTCCTTTGTTCCTGCTATATATATATGCTCTTCACACTATTTGCATATTTTGGTTATTCTTCTAAGTCCACAGCAATGTGCGGAAAATCAACTAGTACATGATATTTTCTTGTCTTCCTAGTGGCTTCACTTTTGGTTTACGATACTATCATAGTTAAACATGATTCTATGTACAATGGTGCTACACTCTTGAAAATCGGTAGCCTAGG